>JBAJHW010000002.1:204878600-206244909 GCA_037013535.1 Intellagama lesueurii
TGCAACCAGTTTGTTAAATGGGACTGGATACAGGGATCACATCCCCCCAGTTACAGCAGCTCCATCATTTTCTTTCAGTCAGCAGTGTTTTGCATTTGCTGGCTGCTGGATGGCAAGATTGGGCTTGGAACAAATCTGTGCATTCATCTGTGAGAATGTATGCCTGTGTTTCATCCAGGTACACAGGGAAAGGAAGTTAAAATCAGTTTTGTAACATGGCACATGTGCTGTCTGAGTCCAAATATTCTGCCTAGGAGAGGCTTCTAGCAGCATTACAAGGTGAAGCTTAGAAGATTAATGTCAGACATGGAGAAAAACGTATCAGGATCAGTTTCTGGAGCAGTTGGTGAGGTGTGATGCATTATAATCAGTGTTTGCTAGATTTTAAACTTTCATGAACAATAATGGCTGTTTATCTTTGAAAGGACACTGGGTATCCTACAGAAATCTTCCAGAGAATGGCAGTACGTACTTGCTCTGCAGTTAGAATGTCAGGAGAAAATACTAAAAGAACTAAGTGTTCACTGTCTAATCTGAAGAAATAAGTATTTGAGAGGTGACCCCATGGGAAGAAATCCATTTGGAGGGGTCATATAGTGAACTAAAAGCAAAATTGACTTTTCCATTGGATAACAAAACTTGACGTTTTGAAATGGAAGCAATGGTGAATGTGACTTTTTCTGGTTCCTTCCTCTTGGTCACAGAAACAGTTTACAGTGGAACAATGATATCAAATCTGTTTTGTTATCAGCAGAATTTTTTCAGTCACCTTACAGCTAGCTTTCTCATATATCCTGATTTAATGAATAGTTCAAAATTTACTAAGATCAGGACTTCTGGCTGTGAGTTGCCTAACAGTTTAGAGATAAGTGAAGCCATTCATGATCTTGAAGTGTCTGCTTGCTGAGGAATGCTCGTTTCCAAAGGCATGATTGTCTTTCTTTCCATTCCTTATTCAGTTTACCGCATAATAAGAATGGCCACTCACAGTCTTCTGCCAAATGAAAGCATGAAACAAACCCATGAATAAGAATGAGAGCTACCAGTTCTGTTCCATTTCCTTCCCCCCCCCCCCCCACCATTGCTACCACTATTAACTTTTAAAACTCATTACATAAATGCTTCTAGGGGATCTGTTCCAATGAAGTGACCAATAGTCTAACGGGAGAACATGGTTTTGGAGTGGTACCCCCAGTTGCAGAAAAGCTTCCCCAGAGATGTTCTCCTGGGATAATTTTTATACTTCACTTTTTGGTGTCAGGTAGAGACTATTTTATTCACTCTGGCATTTGAAAACATTTATCCTTTATCAGCTAAACTTCCTAGATTAAAATTTGTGTTTTAATTGTTTTTTAGTTTTGTATTTTCCCCCCTGGATTTTGTTATATTTATTTTATGACCTGTCTAGAGAACTTGTATTATAGGACAGCTATGTCAATATTGTACACACTGTAAATCCTGGCTTACACAGTTAAGACAATATTGTCACACTTATGTGTACTGTGATAAAGAATGATTTTCTAAGGATGCATCAAAGTTGAGTATTTCACTTGCCTGAATCTGCATAAATTTTCATATGAATAAAATGGGAACACTACAGTTTGTGTATAAAGAGGAAGGATAGTAAGGTTTTGCATTCAGAATTGAGTTGTGGAATTATATGAAGGAAGGAAGCAAGTGGTTTGGTAGTATGGCTGGACTAGCAAGCGCAAGACGCAAAAGTGATGTTGAGAGTTTTGTCTTCAAAAGAAGGGCTCCCTTTTTGGTAGATGTTACTAGCTTTCCTCTCATAATGATGATAGGTAGGTGTGTACATAGGAAATAGATGTCTTAGTAATGTCAATTGGATAATGGTGATAAGACAGTAATAGATGGCAGAAAGAAGTAGGCAATTCAAATACTTGGTTTTGAAAGTATGGGTAGTAGGGATGGGAAAATAATCTTCTTGTCTTCAGTGAAGATTGTAAAGATACACTGATCTTAAATTAGGATACAAGCACTGGCCAGCTCAATACAGTGCTGCATAGCATGCTATATCACCTGAAAAGTACAAAGACCTGGTAATATTTTTACATAAGTTATTTATAATGTGGATCTTGGGTCTATCAATGCATCAGACTGTTAACTAGCAGTGTGAGAAAATAGATGGGGTCTATTGCTTCCTTTAACAGTACTGGAACAATGTAGATCCTCTTCTAGTCCTGAAATTGGCTGTGTGTGTATGTGTGTGCGTGCACACAGGCTGTGCAGCTGTTACCATGAAAATTCAGAAATGGTAACACAGCCTTACTCTGCTGACTTCCAGCCTCTACAAAAGAAATTAAGATGTCTTCTCTCGTAACCCATGTACAGTGGACCCTCGACTTACGGAATTAATCCGTATTGGAACGGTGGCTGCAGGTCGAAAAGTCTGTAGGTCGAGGCTCCATTGACCTACAATGCATTGAAAACTGATTAATCCGTAACCGGCCGTTTTTGGTCCATTTTGTTTGATCTTCCGGTCTGTAGGTCGATTCTCTGGCCGCAAGTCGAACCTAAATTTTGCGACCAGAGAAGTCTGTAACTCGAAAAGTCTGCAGGTTGAGCCGTCTGTAAGTCGAGGGTCCACTGTAGTTTGTCTTGGTAAATTTTAGGTTGTGTTGGTTAACCTGCTCTATTCATTTATTATGGGACTGCAGTTATTTTTATTGACTGTACTCTGCCCTAAGAACTTTGGATATTGGTCTGAGAACACATGTTTAAATAAGTAAATAATACAAGTTCACTTCTCAAAGGGAGTACAGAACTTCGCTTGAACACACACCAAGTTTCCTGATGATCAGAAAGTGAACAGAATGTTTAAATAAATTCTGTCTCAAAATGTAAATTGAATTCTTATCAAACTTACTAGTCTTGCTAGATTTCTGCGCTCTTTTTTTTAATTCTCCCACAGACTTGTCTTAAGTTCTGTTTTATTGCATTACGTTCTGCTGTGTTCTTTTTAAAGAGAGACTTCTATGATTTTCCATCTTGATAATACTGGCTGCTGGGAGAGGCTACATCTGATGAACTCTATTCCCTCAAGAGAGGTTTCCCTTCCTCTAGTAAAAGCTCCCACTGGCTGTAAGAGTGAAGGAAGAGGTTTATGACTTACTAGCCCCCCCTCCCCCAATTTCTTTGAGTGGCATATTTTTCTGACAGCTCCGTTACAGTTGGACAAATACCACTGCATTTCTGAAGCAGCTTGTCACTTCTGGCAGTTTTCCTTTTGGGTATTTTTTTCCAATCCTGTTTCCCTCAACATGTGCTCGTTGCAGTTTTTGAAAGGCTCTAGAAGATTATGAGAGAATTGTATTATACAGATGAGATCATACATGGAGGTCTCTGTGAGAAACAATCTTTACGCCAGAATTTATCAACCCAGAGGATATTTTCTTTTTGCATGTGCAGTGAGGTTTTAATTAGTCAGGACTAAATGTGACCTGGCAAAGACATCTTCTTAAAGTCCAACTTGGTGACATGTCCTTGTTTTTCTTAATTTTACTTAAATGTTGTGATGAAATGTGCAGAGGTACTTTTAAAAACCATTATCATTAAACAGACATCTAGTAGGAGGGAGCGTCTCCTCTCCACACAGGAGAACAATCCTTTGAACGTAGTGGTGCCTCGACTTACGAACGTCCCTACTTACGACCATTTCGAGTTACGACCAGCTCCGGCCGCAAAATTTTGCTTCGACTTGCGACCGGAGCTTCCACTTACGAACAGAAAAAGGCAGGGAAAAAAGGCGGGAAATTCAAATTTCTAGCTGTAGGTGGCGACGAGGCTGCTTCTTTGTAGCTCTTTCGCCCCAGCAGTTAGAGAGTGTGCGTCGGAGGAGGCTTGGGACTGCCTCGCTTCTGCTTCTGAGTGAGTGTGTGTGTGTGTTTGCAGGGAGGCTTCGGGCTGCCTGCTAAGGTAAGGTGCTGTTTTCTGCTTTTTAAAAACTGTTCTGGGTGTTTTTGCAGCGTGGTTTTGGGCTGGGGGGGGGTTATGTTTCTGTGCTGTGATGGGTCTTGGGGGGTTTGTTTGTTTTTTTGTTTCCCCCCCATTTCCGATGGGTCTTGGGGAGTTTGGTTGCTTTTGGGGTTTTTTCCCCCATTTCCAATGGGTCTTGGGGGGGTTTGTTTGTTTTTTTGGCTTCCCCCCCATTTCTGATGGGTCTTGGGGGGTTTGGTTGCTTTTTGGGGTTTTTCCCCCCATTTCCGATGGGTCCTGCATGCTTCCCTTGCTTTTTCCTTTGTTTTCTTTCCATTTCCGACCTGCCCCCTTTGTTCTCTGTGCATTTCCGATCTGCTCTGTTTGTTTTCTGTGCATTTCCAATGGGTCTTGCACGCTTGATTGCTTTTCTCCCCCCCCCCCCTTCGGCCGGAAGGGATTAATCGCGTTTCCGAGTCTTGCAGTGATTTTTTTTCGTGATTTTTTTTCTTTGGCCGGAACGGATTAATTGCATTTCAATGCATTCCTATGGGAAATGGTGCTTCGACTTACGACCATTTCAAGTTACGTCCATCTCCTGGAACGGATTATGGTCGTAAGTTGAGGCACCACTGTATTATGCTCCCATAAGTTTTCTTTCCCCCAGAGAACAGATACACAATGGGCAAATAGTATGAAACTTTAATTTTGTTTATGTGAGACCAGAATCTTGAAAGTTGATCTTGGAACTTGACTACACTGTGATTTGCCTGACCTCTTTTGCTGGATGTTCTCATGGTTACATTTGAAGTATTTCCCATTGACTACATGATCCAGCAGCTGTCAGTCTCTTCTCTCCCCCACCACAAGCAAATATGATTTGAGTCACAATATATTGGTGTTTGTCCAGACCTGCTACCACTTTGCCGTCCTGATGTTGCTGTGGTGCCCAACTAGCTCCAGGATGGCGCTCAGCAAGTGCCAGTAAGATGTCCAGTGCATGGCTGCATACTCGTGCTCTTCTCCTGTGCTACCCCCTCCCACCTCAGGCACGCTGGTCCTCCTGGGGCTGCTCTTGTTGTTGAGGGATATGGGTCTAGAACAAGGAGGTTTGTGATCCCTTCTGCTTGCCTAGAATCTGGTATCTAGCTCTGGGCCTGGGTGCAGGAGGGTTTGTCGCCCCCTAAGCAGCTGCAAGGATGGTGGCTACAGCCGCTTTGCTGTGAGCCCAAGCACACTACTCTAATGGTAGGCTGAAGAGAAGGGACCAAACAGGCATACAGGAATACACCTCTTTTTTCTCTCCACTGAAGGAGTAGCCCAGAGGTGAGGCTTTGTGTGCTGGGGAGAAGGGAGGAAAGGAATGAGTCAGATCCTGGCAGGCTTGAGTTGCAGAAATAGGTGCTTTGTGATGTGAGAAAGGAGGCTGCTTTATTTTCTTTTGTGGTTGTTTCTCCCACTCTTAAAGCTGAACACCCACCAGGAAACCATTCACAGGGCTATGTATTCATAGTTTCCAAGCTGGCACAGAAATGATTCCAAAACAAAAACAAAACGCCAACCTTTAATTCCGGATGCACCAAAAGCAGCCCTAGACGTCCCAAGAGGAATAAATACATAAGTAAATAAATAAGTGTGATATGCTTCTGTCAAATATTGGTGCCCATGTTTGGCACAAGCCTCCTGATGATTGCTTTGCATGCTTCTCTTCTCTTGTGGCCTTTTGCTGGCAGAAGACACCACCAGGCTGGCAAGGTGATATTTAACTCAGCTGTAATTAAAAAACAAAAACAAAAAAACAAGGGAAGATGTCAAAATAATAGACGAGGAGGGGGCGGAGCGGGGGCAGGGAAAAGGAACAGTGAGAAGGGTGGGAAGCTGTGATCCAGGTGAGAATTGTAGCGGTTCTTAAGGTGCATTGTGACCTCTTGCAACACACCTTTCTGGGTTAGTTAAAAACTGCTATGTAAACAGCAGCTATGATTTCAGCAGTAGAAACCTCCAGGAGTGTGATATAGAAAACTCGGAATCAGCTTGTGACAACCTTCCTTGAAGGCCAGTTAATTCAAATGGAAACAATTCCCTGAGATAACTTGGTCAGTTGAGACCTTTGTTGCCATGTGAAGACTGAGCTGGAGAAAAGGGGTCTTTTCTGTATTCTCACTTCTCTGAAAAACAGTGGGGAAAGGGCAGTTTCAGCAGGTTTGGAGACTTAATTTTTGCCCCCACGACCCAGAAGGAGCTTCACCAGTGCTGGAGAATCAGTAAAAAGTATGAAAAAATCAAAACAAAATGTTGCTGAAAGGTCTATTCCAGTTTCATTCTTGTAGGGTTAGAGTTTGGGATGTGTGCACCCCATTTTATTGCAAAATCAGTCAGTGTTCTTGTAGTTTCCAGAAATGAGACGTTATTTCCCAGAGGCCACAAAAACTGCCTTGTGAGAGGGCCAGCATTCAGCCTTGGAGCTTCCCCTTCTCCACTTTTACTATATATTCTCTCTCTCTCTCTCTCTCTCTCTCTCTCTCTCTCTCTCGGTACTCATCCACTCCCAGTTCTCTCCAATTTTATGGTTTTTATAACCAGCAGGCATATGTTACTCTGTGCTGGAGTTAACCTAGGAAACTCTGATGCTGGAATAAGACAGCATTCTAAATATTCTGTGTTCAGTTAACATAGCATTTTCTCGTTCCCCTCCTTATATTATAGATCTCACTTAATTATTTCCTTCCAGAATTAAAATCTGGATTCAAAATTGATAAAATAATAGGTGAATTGTGAGCGTCTCAGGAAGCATAGTAACATCATTCATCACTTTTTATTGGTCTGTGTCTTTGCTTTAACCAAAGCAAAACGTGGAAGGGAAACTGGGCTAAAAGCTTGCTATTATTCCTGAAATAATTTATAAAATATGTAATTATACCCACCAGGAATCCAGTTAAAACAATTTGCATAAGAACAGATATTGGCATGAATCCAAAGAACTACTTTAGCCATGCCCTAAGATGTATCCAGTGAGTTCTTTAAAATAAAATTATGGCATGCTACGAAGTGCTTTTAGGGCTTCTCTTCATTATAAAAAGTCAGTGGCCATGCAATATAGTGTGAGTGAGGAGGGTTGCAGTTAAGGACATGGAGGTCCATACTGCCATAGGCATGCCAAATTGGTTGCATAGCTCTCTGAGTCATGCCCAGTGTTTTATAAGCCCTGTGTTAAATCTGTCTTGTTCATTTGGAGGAGTTCCTGGGAGGTGGCTTCATGGTATTTTGCACTTTTTCTGAAAACATTTTCCCTTGTCCTCCTCCATAAAGTTTAGAGCTGTTTGTGGGGCGGGGCGAGGAGAGAGTGGTCTGAGGAAGTATTGTCTTTATAAGCATACACTTGACCTGGAAGGAAAATGTAGTTTTTATTGTTTTTATTGCTATTCTGGTCCTCATTTCTGTCCATTTATCATGATTGCACATTAGAACATTGATTCCTCCCCCTTCTAGCAAGTAATAGCCAGGCAGTTCGCGGACTAGTCAGGTTAACAAAACTGACCCTACCATTAGCGGAAGCAAGGCAGTTTCCTTAGGTAGCTGATGCTGAGAGTGAGGGAGCAAAGACAGGGAGCTAGAAGAGAAAGCTGTCTGTGTGTGATTGGGTAGATTATCGGGAGGAGGCAGGGCTGTCTTTTGGGCGGGAAGAAGAGACGGAGACGAAACTGACGGTTTGAACATGTCATCTTTATTCTTGCTAACTTCAAGGTTGTCAATGCAAAAGGGGATCAAGTAAACTTAACTCGGGCAATAACTTATAACTTCTAACATTCATCTCTGTTCCTTTCTTTTCACTTTTCACTTCTCTTTCTTCCCGTGGGGATCTTGGCGGTTCTGACCCCAAGTGGGATAAGTCAACGTTGCACAAATCGTCCCGCAGCAAGGGTGCTTCACGTAATTTCCCTCCAGATAGGGCAGGTAACTGGTTAGTACCAATGTACGTTACCTTCTTCGTTAGGTCTTGAGAACGAGGCACCGCCACCATAGTCCATTCTGCCTTCCCTTTAGATTTGTCTATCTCTCTCAGATTGACGGGATCCGGCAATAGACCTCCTCCGGTTCTCAGATTAGGAAAATCCCGAACCAACTCCACTGGCCCATATCTTGGAGAAATCATCCCTTCCGTCTGAGTCCCTTTCTCCCCCTTTCTCCTCCTCTTTTATACTCTCATCCCATCTCCACAAATCTAACTCCTCCCCTTTCCTGTCTTGTCTAGTCTCTGCTAAGAAGATTTCCACTGCTCTATTGCTCCCCCCTTCCTTTCTCTTCTAACTGAATCAATTCCCCCACTGCGCAATCAGTCTTCCACTCCTCTCTGTTTTCCTTTGAGGACGGCGCACTCAGCTGACTTCCTTCACACGCCCCCCCCCGACAAGTGGGCCGTCCTCTCTGCTTCATACGCGCCCCCTTCTCCCTGTCGGGAAAAATAATCTGCATTAGCATGGGCACTTCCCTTACGATACTGTATCTTGAAAGTAAAAGGTTGTAAACTCAAATACCATCGTGTCAAACGGGGGGTTCGAGTCTTTCATGTGGTTCAGCCATTGTAAAGGGGCATGATCCGTTACCAGCACAAAGGGAGCGCCCAGTAAATAATATCTAAGTGTTTGTATTGCCCATTTCACTGCCAACGCTTCTTTCTCAATGGTGGCATATTTCTGTTCTCTCTTATTCAACTTTTTACTGAGATACATGACCGGATATTCTACATCTCCTTTCTTTTGTGATAATACAGCCCCAATTCCTCTATCAGAAGCATCTGTTTGGACAATAAAAGTTATATCAAAATCCGGGGCATACCTACTGGGAAGTTTTGCTAAAATTCCCTTCAACCTCTCAAAAGCCTGGTTTTCTTGTTCTCCCCATACAATTTTGTTAGGTTTTCTCTTCCTAGTCAGATCACTGAGAGGAGCTGCAACTTGTGCAAAATTGGGGACAAATTGGCGATAATAACCGGCTAATCCTAAGAATTGTTGAACCTCTTTCTTTGACTGTGGTCTTGGCCAAGCAGTTACTTTGTCCACTTTGTCGGATACCGGTTGTATCTTACCTCGTTCTACTTGAAATCCCAAAATTTTACTCCCTTACGTGCTATTTTGCATTTCGTAGGATTAACTCTTAATCCTGCTTTTTCCAATTCTGACAAGACTTCCTTGAGATGTCGTACGTGTTCTGCCCAGCTATTACTATACACTAAGATGTCATCTATATATGCCCCTGCAAATTCCTTCACTGGTTCTAGAACTTTATCCATGAGTCTCTGGAAAGTGGCCCGCTGCGCCATGTAACCCAAATGGCATGCGTGAGAATTGGAACAAACCTTTAGGGGTGACAAAAGCAGTCTTTTCTTTATCTTCCTCTCTAAGTGGTATCTGCCAATACCCTTTGGTCAGATCCAAGGAGGACAGGTATTCTGCCCTTCCTAAGCGTTCTAAGAGGTCATCTATCTTAGGCATGGGATAAGCGTCGAACTTGGATACCTCATTCAAGCGTCTAAAATCTATACAGAGCCGCACACTACCATCCTGTTTGGGTACTACCACCGGATAACTCCTCCAGGGGCTGTTAGATGGTTCAATTACCCCCAAGTTCAACATATCCTCTATTTCTCTATTAATAGTTTCTTTCAAATGATGAGGCCAGTTCCTACTTCCAGATCTTACAATTACTTGGGAGTTGGTGTTAATAGGATGTTCTATTAAAGGGGTATATCCTGGTAATCCTGAGAACACTCCTCTGAATTGTTGTTCTATCTCCTCTAATTGTTTGCGTTGTGATTCTTCTAACTCCGGACTCATTTCTAGTTTAAGGCCTTGTTCAAGGCAGTTGCTAGCTTCTGGACCGAAGTCCTCCTCTCCTACCTCTCCCCATAGTGCTTCCCTTTCTTTCCATTCCTTTAACAGATTCACATGAAAAATTCCCTTCTTCTTTGTCTTATCGGGCATCCAAATTTCATAATCTACTGATCCTACTTTCCTGAGTACCTCATATGGCCCTTGCCATGTGGCAAACAGTTTGGCCGACTCTGCAGGCATTAGCAACAACACTTTCTGTCCTGGTTCAAAATTGTCTAAGTTTAACTTTAGCATCATATCTCCTCTTTTGTCCCATTTGCACCTTTTGTAAATTATCTTTTGCTATTCTTGCTACCTTTCTCAAGTGTTCTCGCATCTCAATAACCAATAACGTGTTTCACCACTGATTGTGTTTCATCTCTCCCACTTTCCCACTTCTCCTTTACTAAATCTAGTATACCTCTAGGATTCCATCCATACATCATCTCGAAGGGTGTGAATCCAGTAGATGCTTGTGGTACTTCTCGAACCGCAAACATCAAAGGGGCCACTAGTAAATGCCATCTTTTGGGTTTCTCCATGACCAACTTTCTTAACATACACTTTAATGTCTTATTGAACCTCTCTACTAACCCATTAGTCTGTGGGTGATAAACCGCTGTGTGAATGGGTTTTACTTCTAACAAACGCCACATTTCTTTGAGCGTCTGGCTCATGAAATTGGTCCCTTGGTCTGTCAGGACCTCCTTTGGAAATCCTAGTCGGGTGAATACTTGCAATAATTCTTTCGCTAGTACTTTTGCTGTCGTGGACCGTAGAGGGATAGCCTCTGGGTATCTTGTGGCGTAATCTATAATTACTAAAATGTGGGTGTGTCCCCCTGTGGAGCGTACTAGAGGTCCCACAATATCAATTCCTATCCTTTGAAAAGGTTGGTCCACTAGGGGCATGGGGATTAGTCTGGCTCCAGGGCGTGGTTTGGTTTGTGATTTCTGACATTCTGGGCACGTTTGGCAATATTCATTCACCTCTTTGTCCATCCCTGGCCACCAAAACCTCTGTTTTACTCGGGCTCCCATTTTCAAACCAGTTCCTGGCGCAAACAGTCGTTCGTCAAAAGTGATGGGTCGCACGGGTTTGGGGCCCATCGGCTCAAAGGGACGACCACGCGGTTTTGTTGCTCCTTGCATCTCACCACCCTCGTCGAAACCCTCCTCCTAGATTCTGCGTCATCGCTCTCTCGCGCGCCTTTCCTCGTTCTCCCATGAGGGTGGAGCTTTCTTTTCCAAAATCTTCCGCCATACAATAATCTTCCACTAGGCGGAGGGCTTCTTCCAACCGTTTGGGATTGTTCTTTTGTACCCAACTTTTAATGTTCCCATTCAAAGTAGTTACTAGCTGTTCCATGATGATCACTTCCAATATTTGTTCCTTGGTCTTCTCTTCTGGTTTAATCCACCTGGTTATGTTAGCCCTCATCCTCTGTACAAGTGTACAAGGGTGTATACCTGGTCTCATCTTCAACTCTCGAAATCTTTTCCTGTATGCTTCTTCCGTGAGATTCAACGTCTTTAATATAGCTGTTTTCACCATTTCATACTGAGCTGCCTCTTCGGGGCTCAAAGTATCTACCACCTCTTGCAGCAAACCGGTGAGGCATGGAACTAAAATCAGGGTCCATTGTTCCTTCGGCCATCCTGCCGCCACAGCTACCCTTTCAAAAGTATGCAAGTAAGCCTCTGGATCATCGCTGCTGTTCATTTTTTGAATACGTATAGGAGCAGGTCCAGCTATCAATCCATTCTTAATTAACACATTCTTCCCCACCACTCTATCTTCATCAGCTTCTTTTTTCAACATCTTTCTAGTCAGTAACGTCTGTTGTTCTGCCAAGTTCTCTATTAATTTTTCCTGTCTTTCAATTGTTTTTATTAATTTCGACATTTCTTCGTTTCCCGCTTGAGAGCCCGCCCCACGTTGGGCGCCACTGTGATTGGGTAGATTATCGGGAGGAGGCAGGGCTGTCTTTTGGGCGGGAAGAAGAGACGGAGACGAAACTGACGGTTTGAACATGTCATCTTTATTCTTGCTAACTTCAAGGTTGTCAATGCAAAAGGGATCAAGTAAACTTAACTCGGGCAATAACTTATAACTTCTAACATTCATCTCTGTTCCTTTCTTTTCACTTCTCTTTCTTCCCGTGGGGATCTTGGCGGTTCTGACCCCAAGTGGGATAAGTCAACGTTGCACAAATCGTCCCGCAGCAAGGGTGCTTCACGTAATTCCCCTCCAGATAGGGCAGGTAACTGGTAGTACCAATGTACGTTACCTTCTTCGTTAGGTCTTGAGAACGAGGCACCGCCACCATAGTCCATTCTGCCTTCCCTTTAGATTTGTCTATCTCTCTCAGATTGACGGGATCCGGCAATAGACCTCCTCCGGTTCTCAGATTAGGAAAATCCCGAACCAACTCCACTGGCCCATATCTTGGAGAAATCATCCCTTCCGTCTGAGTCCCTTTCTCCCCTTTCTCCTCCTCTTTTATACTCTCATCCCATCTCCACAAATCTAACTCCTCCCCTTTCCTGTCTTGTCTAGTCTCTGCTAAGAAGATTTCCACTGCTCTATTGCTCCCCCTTCCTTTCTCTTCTAACTGAATCAATTCCCCCACTGCGCAATCAGTCTTCCACTCCTCTCTGTTTTCCTTTGAGGACGGCGCACTCAGCTGACTTCCTTCACACTGTGCCATGCAGTTTGCCCCTGGCAAAGAAGCCTGCTGACTTTAGTTAGGTATGGTGAAGGCAGGGTGGATAAAAATCAATGATTTTTAAAAAAAATCAATGATTTTTAAAAAATCTAATTGATTTAAATCAAATAAAATCCACCCTGATCAATGCATTTCTGGAGAAGAGGACAATAAAGGAAGAAGAACAATAAAGACAATGGAAGAAGATTATTGCAAGAGGTCCCAACCAGGGTGGAGGGGAACACAGTTGATTTGTATTTTGATTTATGTATTTTATGTTGTAGTTTATAATAAATTAAACAAAAAATAAAATCCACCCTGGGTGGGAGGATGCTGTCCCACTATTAGGAAGTAAAATTCAGTTGCCACTGAGCATTTGTCCAAGGAGTGGTGAAAAGCACCATTTTATACTTTGGCTCAGGCACCAAAATTGGGCATTAAGCCAGCCCTGCAGTCTGTTGATATAATATGTGCAGTACAGTTTGTGATCTGGGGTATATGTGTGTTTGTGATCCTCCACTGCATGTTACTTTCAACAGATGGTGGATTCTCTCATTTGATTTCAGAGCTCCACTATGAGTATGAAAATATTCAAATGGTGAATGTGTGAATCTGCTTACAATCTCTATGCATGAACTGTACCGATCACTGAATTAGTAACGAAAAGGTTCTTGGAAAATTACCCCTTTCCCATTTATTCCCCCCTCCCCTTTAATTTCTTCTTCCCAGGATGCAAAAATCAGACATACAGTTCTCTTCCACAGTATGATCAAAAATGCAGAGGCTATCTCTGGCTAATAAAGTGTTCCATTTCCTCTAGAGGACTCCCAAGATGCACTTGGTTCACCAAAAGGGCTTGCCGCAAAGCAGCCAGCATGACATCATTTAGGTCTTTGGCCCCCAGAAGTTCTGGCTCACTAAGCATTCTATAGCATTTCAGTAATGGATCGCTTCTGGCAGTCAGCCTAGGAGAGAGAAACAGAGGGAGGGTAGAAAGACTTTTGCTTGGGCTGGAAAAGCCTGTATATATTTGTTTTTGCTTTCCCTTCTTTATGCTGCATGTATTTTGAGCACGTTCTTATGAGACATTAATCAGATCTGTGGTTTCAGGAGGCTGATTTGTTTAATTTTCAGAGTACTAAAAACCTGAGAAAATACAGACCTACAATGTACTTTTAATTCATAAGGGTGGAAATCGGGAAGAGAATATGGAAACCTATCTTGCAAAACTTACAATTATGGTTGTCAGCTTCGGGTTTTCCTCACTAAGTTGCACTGGCCCAGAAAGAGCGAAGTTCTACCAAGTCTTCAGGAAGACTTTCCCCCTTCAGATGGGAATTGATGCATTCCTAGCCTAGCCTGCAGTGTGTAGGTACAGATATACACAGCTATCAGATATACACAGTTTGCAGAGGAAGAAGGCTTCTTCTCGTGTCATTTCACAGAAAGATTAGGGAACTGCGGAAGAAAAAGTTATAGGGATGCAGGACAGATGCCAAATGTGTAGGTGAATCAGTAGAAATTGCCAGCAGAAAGGAGAGGGAAAGGGGGCTGTGGGGAGGGGAGCTGTTTGTAATGAAGAAGCAGGTGTGTCTCTGAATGAAATCACTCCAGAATTGTTTGCAAAAATTGGGGGATGGTGAGATAAAGGAATAGCCAGTAAACCCCCTGTGGAGGCTCTATTTTACTTCCTCAGAATGTGGATTTGGAAGCTTTGGCTTATGCAAATTGTAAAATGGTGACTGAGAAATCAGAAGTTTGAGCAGCTCATTCTCAACAGACATTATTTGAAATCGACATGTGACAAAGACTCCTTCAAGTTTCCTACTTAAAAAGGAGCACTCCAGAAGCAAAGCAGCAAATAAAAGGTAGTTTATTCATGGCCATTTTCAGAGGCATTGCTGAGAAAAGCCTGGCAGTAGCACAGCTGGTTGCATTGCTGTGTTCTGCAGTCCTGCACCAGCAGTACACCTTGGTGATACTGAGGAACTGCAGCGCTGCAGCAAATGTGGCAGTTTTGGTAATTAGCCCTAGGCCCAGGCAAAATGAAGCCCCCCCCCACCTCAGTTTCTCAACATGCCATTAACCCCCCCCCCACCACCACCACCACCACAACCTTGCCACACTGCTGACCAGAATTTTTAAAAGGTTTTTGGGAAAAGGTGAACATTGTATATTAGAATGTAAGGTGAGACTGAATCCCAATAAGTAATTGTGACATAATAGGACCTCTTCAGTGTCGTGAGCGAGTAACTCATTCAGTCTGGCAAAAAACAGGTTAAATTAATCCTTTGGAATCCCTCCCAGTTTTATACTTCTATGATTTTATGAGCTGCTGTTTCCTGCTTTGTTCAGGTTCTTATTGGGGAGGGTGGAAGAGAAGGAGAAGCATGCTTATTGCCTAGGCCAGTGATGGTGAACCTTTTTGAGCCCGAGTGCCCAAATTGCAACACAAAATCAACTTATTTATTTCAAAGTGCCAATACTGCAATTAAAACCCGAATGCTGAGGTTTTAGTTTAGAAAAAACAATTGCTCCTGCACTGCAAGGGTTAAATGCTTGTTCCCCCCCCCCCCCCCATGGGCAGTATTAACAAATAAATACTTACTGGTCCTCCAATCCCCCATTGGGCTAGACCGGTCATGGTCGCCATTGCACCCCTCCGCTGGACCACTGCACCAGCAGAGGGGAGTGCCGAAATCCGGGATCGGAGGACGGGTAAGTATTTCTCTATGGCGACTTATGGCTCGTGTGCCCACAGAGAGGGCTCTGTGTGCCAGCTGTGGCACGCGTGCCATAGGTTCGCCATCACTGGCCTAGGCCTATAGCCCAACTGTAAACTGTCTAAACTCATCACTACAGTATCAGGTAAAAATTTTTTCTTTGTCTGGGCAGCAATAGAGATAAGATGGGCCAAGCAAACTTAGTATTGGTGCAGGCCAAGTGGCCCTCTGTTGCTGTTCACAGACGTTCAAACTCCGTCCCAGAGGAATCCAGGCTGGCCCCATCTCTGGTGTCATTCTGCAAGCAGATGAAGATCTTTCTCTTCAGGCAAGCTTTTCTTAGTGACTGAATTCCTGAGTGAGGTTTTTAAATGGATTGTTGTGCCTTACTGCTTTGAATGTATTTTTGGTGTTCCTTTTGTTTTGTGTTTTTAGTGTGGCATTTGTCTGATCTTTTTCAGTATTTGTATATTTACTATTTTTAGCTTTAAATATTGTCTTTTAATGACATAAGCTACCTTTTTAAGGAGAAAGGCAGGGTAAAGATATTTTAAATTAACAAACTAAATAACTAACAAACTCCCAACTTCTGACTCGGCAGCCAGATGCATAACTCACTGAGCTATTTACTTCTAAATAGCTAGCAAGTTACCACAAAGACCTTGGGTGCAATGTGTTCATTTCTCAAGAGGTTGACAAGTGGTGGGGAGTCAAAGACATCAGAGGTCCAGGAAAGGAAATATACCTGTTATAGGACATGGTTGTCTGCCAGGATTACCAGCCTGTGATCTTAAAATATTTGCTAGTTTTCCCAGGCCACAGTTTTTCTGTGTGGGTGGAAACTAGCTAGCACTAAAGAACTTTACCAAAGAACTTACTCCTGATGCTACTCTTAATCCATTTTTCTTTGGCATTAGATATTAGAATCGGCTCACTGTCGCCATCTCATCCAGACTCTTGGTATCATAGTGTAATGATACACCTGTTCTCTGGGATTTGAAACCAGATACAGATAGCATTGAAGCAGGGTGTGTTATGCCTTTTCCAAACACTTGAATCTGAGGGTAGAATATAGCTTCTGTGTATGTTCTTCTTCATGACAAAGCTTCTCATTGAAGGGACCTTGTTTAGGTTGCTGTGGGACAGCTAAGCCTGAACCAGATGGGTTTCCCAGCATGAAACTAGTTTCAAGGGACTTATTTGAGCAGGGCAGGGACAAAGTATTTATCACACACCACAGAGATAATTGATTATGTACTTTTTGGCTACTGTATACCATTCTAATTTTGTACCTGGAGGCATCACACTCACTCTGATTTGGCTTCAGATGTCATCATATATCTGCATCTTATGTTGATGCTATGATGCATCATCATGAGATAACCGAATCGGAAGGAGAACAATGCTTAACCTCACACTCCAGCATCTGGCGAGGTGATGTTAGTAAGTCAGATAGGAATGAAACACCACTGCTTATGTGGATTGTGGACAGTCATCAAAGACAGCAAGAAAGATGAGTAAGAAAGCTTTCTTC
The DNA here is from genome assembly GCA_037013535.1 of Intellagama lesueurii. Lineage (NCBI taxonomy): Eukaryota > Metazoa > Chordata > Lepidosauria > Squamata > Agamidae > Intellagama > Intellagama lesueurii. The sequence goes on from JBAJHW010000002.1 coordinate 204,895,371, forward strand.
AAATTTCGTATTTTCTGGTCTCGCCTTACTCCTGTTCCCATCTCCTTTTCACTGAAAAAATTCGCTGGTATACTTCTGGCTCAGTCCTAGAGGCAGTGTTTGGCAGTCTTCCACAAACTGAAGAAAAGACACAAACCTCAGTTTTTGAGGCTTAGGGACAAGAAAAGGCATCTGTTAGTAGTTTTGTTTGGTTGTTTGGCTGAAAAATATGCCAAACAACCAAGTTGGTGTATGCTTCTGCGACCTCTTGATTTCAATACAGATATCTATATTGTTCAGGGAGCCATAAACACAGAATCATATGGAAGAAGTGTTGTCTTGCCCAATGCACCTATGAATACAGTAGTCACTTCCTGGAAGTGATCTGTGTATAGTGTTTTTTTCAGGGGCAAAACATGTGTAAATTATTGCCCAGAAGATAAACTTCTATGGAACCTTATTTAATAAATTAAAGCTCACATATTTTGCTGGAACTTCTGTAGCAATATAGTGATATTATCTGACTTCCCTGAACTATCTTTCTTTTCCCCTACAGGTGTACATTATCAAGGTTACCTGGTCCAATGGCTCTACAGAGGTCATTTATCGACGATACAGCAAGTTCTTTGACCTACAGGTAGGAGTCTTGAAAACTGTTGCTGTATTTTGACTCTGCAGTGGCAAATGCTCCCTTCTTGGATAAGGTTCTTCAGCAGGTGGTTGCCAACCAGCTTCAGATTCTTTGGCTCAAATTTGCTGTGTTTATCTTACTTGGAGTTTAGGCTGGTTTGATTGCCCTGAACAATGGCATATACGAAGAGAGAGGCGGGGGTACAGCCTTCTTGGTTCTCCTTAACTCACTTGGTAGTTTTTGATACAGTGAACCATGGTATCTTTTTTTGACAACAGCCGAAGTAGGGACAATGCTTTGTGGTGGTTCAATTACTATTTAGATACTTGATGCCAGATGTTAGTGTTTTCAGATTATAGTTCAGCTCCATGGATTACACAGTTTATGGTTCCTCAGGAATTGGGTTTCTCACCCATGCTATTTTACATCTTCACTAAACTATTGAGAGGGGTCGCCTGGAGTTTTGGAGTGCCTTATCATCTGATCATATGTAGCTGTAGTTTCTGTTTTTCATCTTCAGCTGTGATGTGATGTTCTGAATCTGTGCTTAGTTGTGAACTTGATGATGGCTAATGAGTTGAGGCTGAAGTGTTCTTGATGGGTGGTTTTTCAGATCAGATGAACAGTGTCCAAACTGCTAGATAGGGTTATGCTAATCCTCATGGAGCAGGTTTGTATTGATGGTTTCTCTTGGATCTGGTACTGTCCCTTGAGATACAGATAGCCTCAACTATGTAGAACTTTAGCTGGTGGGATAACCTAGCTTCAGTGATCCGTGATTTGCTAACCTCCAGGTTTGGTCCCATATTTTTCATTGTTCTCTTTCTTCAGCTCCTGCTCACTGGCATAACTGGTGGCTACGAAGATTGGGACCCAGTGGTGGTTTAGTAAACAGCATTTAGGAGTTACTCCTTTGCTGTTATTCTGAGTAACTGAATAAAGACTCCTTCATTCAGTTATTCAGCTGGTTTTCTCAGGTTTAATTTCAATAATGTCTGTAATGAGTTTCTTTGTACGGTTTAGATAGTATTAAATACTTCTACTCCATATTGGCAGGACTGTGTTTTTGTAGAAAGACAATTCATTGTGATGTTTCAGAGTTCATCTTGTTTTTCTGTAGTGTAATCGTGACACACTGATTATAGTTCTTATATTTTAATAAATATAAAATTAAATGTGGTGATGTAATCTGGAAAGTTCACGTGTGTAACAATTAACAATTCTGCACATTCACCACTTGCTCTTAACAATAGAATGGTTCTTTCTTCTTTGGCAGGTTCCGTGCCCATTTTCCTTTAGGTGTGGTGACCGTGCTCAGTGGTTGGGTGTTACAGATATGAGCTATTGAGCCCAAGATATGTTGTTGTTGTTTAGACGTTTAGTCGTGTCCGACTCTTTGTGACCCCATGGACCAGAGCACGCCAGGCCCTCCTGTCTTCCACTGCCTCCCGGAGTTGGGACAAATTCATGTTGGTAGCTTCGGTGACACTGTCCAACCATCTCATCCTCTGTCGTCCCCTTCTCCTCTTGCCTTCACACTTTCCTAACATCAGGGTCTTTTCCAGGGAGTCTTCTCTTCTCATGAGATGGCCAAAGTATTGGAGCCTCAGCTTCAGGATCTGTCCTTCCAGTGAGCACTCAGGGTTGATTTCCTTTAGAATGGATAGGTTTGTTCTCCTTGCAGTCCAGGGGACTCTCAAGAGTCTCCTCCAGCACCACAATTCAAAAGCATCAATTCTTCGGCGGTCAGCTTTCTTTATGGTCCAGCTCTCACTTCCGTACATCACTACAGTAAAAACCATAGCTTTGACTATACGTACTTTTGTTGGCAAGGTGGATGTCTCTGCTTTTTAAGATGCTGTCGAGGTTTGTCATCACTTTCCTCCCAAGAACCAGGCGTCTTTTAATTTCGTGGCTGCTGTCACCATCTGCAGTGATCATGGAGCCCAAGAAAGTAAAATCTGTCACTGCCTCCATATCTTCCCCTTCTATTTGCCAGGAGGTGATGGGACCAGTGGCCATGATCTTCGTTTTTTTGATGTTGAGCTTCAGACCGTTTTTTGCACTCTCCTCTTTCACCCTCCTTAAGAGGTTCTTTAATTCCTCCTCACTTTCTGCCATCAGAGTGGTATCATCTGCATATCTGAGGTTGTTGATATTTCTTCCGGCAATCTTAATTCCGTCTTGGGATTCATCCAGTCCAGCCTTTCGCATGATGTATTCTGCATATAAGTTAAATAAGCAGGGAGACAATATACAGCCTTGTCGTACTCCTTCCCAATTTTGAACCAATCAGTTGTTCCATATCCAGTTCTAACTGTTGCTTCCTGTCCTACGTATAAGTTTCTCAGGAGATAGATAAGGTGGTCAGGCACTCCCATTTCTTTAAGAACTTGCCATAGTTTGTTGTGGTCCACACAGTAAAAGGCTTTTGCATAGTCAATGAAGCAGAAGTAGATGTTTTTCTGGAACTCTCTGGCTTTCTCCATAATCCAGCGCATGTTAGCAATTTGGTCTCTAGTTCCTCTGCCCCTTCGAAATCCAGCTTGTACTTCTGGGAGTTCTCGGTCCACATACTGCTGAAGCCTACCTTGCAGGATTTTGAGCATAACCTTGCTAGCGTGTGAAATGAGTGCAATTGTACGGTAGTTGGAGCATTCTTTGGCACTGCCCTTCTTTGGGATTGGGATGTAGACTGATCTTTTCCAGTCCTCTGGCCACTGTTGAGTTTTCCAAACTTGCTGGCATATTGAATGTAGCACCTTAACAGTGTCATCTTTTAAGATTTTAAATAGTTCTACTGGAATGCCATCACCTCCACTGGCCTTGTTGTTAGCCAAGCTTTCTAAGGCCCACTTGACTTCACTCTCCAGGATGTCTGGCTCAAGGTCAGCAACCACATTATCTGGGTTGTCCGGGATATCCAAATCTTTCTGGTATAACTCCTCTGTGTATTCTTGCCACCTCTTCTTGATGTCTTCTGCTTCTGTTAGATCCCTCCCATTTTTGTCCTTTATCATGTCCATCTTTGCACAAAATGTTCCTTTAATATCTCCAATTTTCCTGAACAGATCTCTGGTTTTTCCTTTTCTATTATTTTCCTCTATTTCTTTGCATTGTTCATTTAAGAAGGCCCTCTTGTCTCTCCTTGCTATTCTTTGGAAGTCTGCATTCAATTTTTTATAACTTTCCCTATCTCCCTTGCATTTTGTTTCCCTTCTCTTCTCTGCTATTTGTAAGGCCTCGTTGGACAGCCACTTTGCTTTCTTGCATTTCCTTTTCTTTGGGATGGCTTTTGTTGCTGCCTCCTGTACAATGTTACGAGCCTCTATCCAAAGTTCTTCAGGCACTCTGTCCACCAAATCTAGTTCCTTAAATCTGTTCTTCACTTCCACTGTGTATTCATAAGGGATTTGGTTTAGATTATACCTGACTAGCCCAGTGGTTTTTCCTATTCTCTTCAGTTTAAGCTTGAATTTTGCTATGAGAAGCTGTTGATCAGAGCCACAATCAGCTCCAGGTCTTGTTTTTGCTGACTGTATAGAGCTTCTCCATCTTTGGCTGCAGAGAATATAATCAATCTGATTTCGGTATTGCCCATCTGGTGATTTCCATGTGTAGAGTTGCCTCTTGTGTTGTTGGAAAAGAGTGTTTGTGATTACCAGCTTGTTCTCTTGACAAAACTCTATTAGCCTTTGCCCTGCTTCGTTTTGAACTTCAAGGCCAAACTTCCCTGTTGTTCCTTTTATCTCTTGACTCCCTACTTTAGCATTCCAATCCCCTATAATGAGAAGAACAGCTTTCTTTGGTGTCAGTTCTAGAAGGTGTTGTAAGTCTTCATAAAATTGGTCAATTTCAACCTCTTCAGCATTGGTGGTTGGTTCATAAACTTGGATTATTGTGATGTTGAAAGGTCTGCCTTGGATTCGTATTGAAATCATTCTATCATTTTTGAGATTATATCCCATTACAGCTTTTCCCACTCTTTTGTTGACTATGAGGGCTACTTCATTCCTTCTGTGGGATTCTTGCCCACAATAGTAGATATGATAATCGTCTGAATTGAATTTGCCTATTCCTGTCCATTTTAGTTCACTGACGCCCAGGATGTCAATGTTTATTCTTGCCATCTCCTGTTTGACCACATCCAGCTTACCAAGGTTCATAGATCTTACATTCCAGGTTCCTATGCAGTATTTTTCTTTGCAGCATCGGACTTTCCTTTCACTTCCAGGCACGTCCACAGCTGAGCGTCCTTTCGGCTTTGGCCCAACCACTTCATTAGCTCTGGAGCTACTTGTACTTGTCCTCCGCTCTTCCTCAGTAACATGTTGGACGCCTTCCGACCTGAGGGGCTCATCTTCCAGCGTCATATCTTTTAGCCTTTTGTTTCTGTCCATGGAGTTTTCTTGGCAAAGCTACTGGAGTGGCTTGCCAGTTCCTGCTCCAGGTGGATCGCGTTTAGTCAGAACTCTCCACTATGACCTGTCCGTCTTGGGTGTCCCTGCACGGCATAGCCCATAGCTTCTCTGAGTTACTCAAGCCCCTTCGCCACGACAAGGCAGCAATCCATGAAGAGGTATACCCCCCCTATATTCCACAGCGATTTGGTACTTTGCTTTTATGGTTGATGAGTGGTGATATCCTGTTTAGTTTAAGTTGTTTTGATTAGTTTATTTCACTATTTATGTTCAATATTGCTTTTGTGGGGGGCTGTTTTATTATGCATTTGGCCTTTGAAGCCAGATGTGTGGTTGGTAAATAATAAATAAATACATTTCCAGGCTGTTTGCAGCTTGTGCCAGTTCCTGGTGATGCTCGATCTGGCTACAGTGAGATGTGTCTCAGCTGCATCTTACTTAATTACTGTAATACATTCTTCATGGAGCTACCTTTGAAAACAGTTTGGAAAATACGGCCAGCAGGGAGCATGTAACTTTCCTGTTACAACAACTACACTGGCTTTCAAATAATTTCTGTCTAATCAAAGTGCTGTTTTTGACCTATAAAACCTTATATACCCTTGGTCTAGGCTTTCTGAAAGATGGTATCTCCCCATATAAGTCTCCACAAGCATTAAGATAATTAGGAGAGGTCCTTCCCTCAGTCCTGCCACACAAAAATGTATCCACTGGTTAATAGTAACTATCTCTACTATTTTGAATTGTTATATTTACTGTTATATTTACATCTCATGTGCTTTGGGTACAGTTGTGCGGGAAAGCAATGTATAAATATATGGAGAATTATAAAATAATTGAGTTGGAAGAAGCCTAAGGCCATTGAGTCCAGCCCCTGCAGGAATCCAGCTCAAAGTAGTAATGATGAGATGATGATGATGATTTCTGAGGATTATGGTTTGGACACTCCTTTTCATTGGCAAAGCTACAGTGGATGATCTGATTTGATATGAACTTGAGGACAGAAGAGTGGAGAATGCTTAGGAAAAGGATGCCTGGATGAACTAGATATGGGTGATTATGATCAAAGCAGACAGATGAAATCTATTTAGTTCTGGGCATCTAATAGAGAATGTATTTCCAAAGGGTGTTGCAGCAAGGAAACTAACTGTGCTTTATGAGCCAGAACACAAACTTGGCTGCTGATCACAAATTAACCCTGCATACATGGGAAAGCAAAATTCAGTCTTACTTTTAGTTGTTTCCAAGTCCTTATGGTTGTGGTATCTCTTTGATGTATCTAAATCAGAACAGGGCCAGGAAGTCTCAGAGACAGGGCATAGTTATTTGGTTAGTGTTTTTGGAACGGAGTTCTTACCCGTAGCACATACTACATTTGCTGATACAGTAGTTTGAAAATTAAGAAAGTCAAAATTCTTCGTGACTTCTGACTGGATTATCTGCTTCCTGATTTCAGCTACTATAGTTTGTATTCAGTTTTTTTTTGGCTCGCCAAGAACATTGTTCCTGGTTTTGTGTTGCCCAACCTGTTGTGCCTTGCATGCTATAAACATTCAATTATGTCAGAAAACTGAGATTTGGTCTTATGCTGAGCATGTGCTACTGCTGGTGAATGGGATCGGGTTAAGCTTTGTGTTGCTGTTCTTTTGCATAACCTAAAGTAAATAAGGAAAACCAGCTGTTAAATAGTTTAATTCCACTATTTATCCTCCACACAACTAAAAGGGACCTCTCAATGTAGTGCCAAATCAGACAAACCATTTCTAACTTAATATAGGCTTGAGCTGTAGCTGGGCAGAGTTGCACAACAATCTCATCTATCATTGAGACATTTCTATAAGCATGGGGAGGAGGTGGATGAAAGGAAATGTTAAATATAGGTAGTGTGGTATAGGTCTTATCACTGGCTGATAATGGTCTATATGTCCTTCACTTAAATTTATGGATTTTGTAGATGGAAGATAACAGATGGCTGTTGCAGGGCCAAGAACAGACACATGCTCTTCTCCCCCCCCCCCCCCCCGGCACCTTTCAATGTCTGCTCCCTTGGATTTTCCCCGTGGCCCAAACCCTCCTGTTTCTGTCCTTCCTTGAGCAATCTGCCACACTTAGTTTCTGTTGAGGTCACAATTGCTGGTTAACCTGAGTGTGATCAGGCAAAGTGAATGTGGAGAAATGTGTTTCTGTTTACCTGGTCTCTCAAATCCTGACATTCTTGCAAAAATGACTTCTGGAAGACTAAAGATCCAGCTCCTTCCTTTTACCAATAGTTTTCCAACAGTTGTTTCTTCTTCGTGGCCTCTGTGAATGCACACAAATGGGTTGTTCTGGGCCTGCGCAGGACGTCTCGGAAGTTCCAGAGCTTAAAGACATGTGATTAGTAGGACGTTCCCCCGTGGAGCGCATGCTCCGCCCTCCAAAAGTCCCCTCAGTTCCTTTTTGCCGCCGCTTCGGTTGGACTTCTTTCGGAACGTTAGAGGGATTACTGAGATCAATCCTTTAAACCAATTTGGCTATTTTCAATTATCTATTCCAAATTTTCAATCATCTCTTTTTTTTGGATGTTCCCCTGTAAGTTATCCACTGCTTCTTTTCTTTTATCTACTCCATTCGTTTTCTCTTCTTCCCGCGGTTTTTTCTCCCCCCCCCACCGCCACTTTTCCCTTCCCTTTCCCCCTACCTTTTATGGGCCCCCCAGGGCCCTTCAAGAGGTGCGTGCTTTGCATAAATAAGATCCCGCTTACCAACAGTCACGACCGTTGCCTTTTCTGCTTAGGGGAACAATACCAAACACACTCCTGCCCCGAGTGCAAAAAGCTTACTAAGCCCGCTTTAAAACTACACCTACAAAGGCTTCGCTCCTACCTTTGGGAAAGGTCTCTTAATCCGACCTCCATGGATCCGGCAACCTCTCCAACTCCGCATCCAGAACGTCGAGAAACCTCTCGCCCGATATCGAGCCCGACAACTCCGTCACCTCGAGAAAAGGACCCTTCGAAGTCGAGCTCGACCTCCACATCGAAAGCTCCAACCCATCCCAATGACTCGTCTAAGAAAAAGAAAGATAAAACTAAACCTAAGAAAACTAAGAAGCCTACAAAATCGACTCAAATAGATCCACCTCAACTGGTGATCCCATCACCCATCCTCGAGGAGTCATCTAGAGATGCCCCTGGTTCGATCTCGGATAGAGATGACCCAACTCTAACACCGGCTCAGACTGCAGCCTCCATTGCTAGCCTTTCGCCGAGTACTGGCCTATCTCCGGCTGATGTTCATTCCAGCCCGGCCTTGGCCCATTCAAGCCCTAGATCATCAGGGCGGGTGATACCTATTCAGGTCTCTGGCTCAGAGTCGTCACATCACAATCTCCGCAAACATAGGACAAAGAGACGACATCTTTCTCCAATCCAATATCCCCCTTCGCACAGGGAATTTTACTATTATCCCGAACCATCTCGGTACCCAACTAGAGATGACCATGGGGAGCGATACCATCACTATGACCCCTACTATTCTGAAGACCTGACTGAACAGGTCTATTATTATGAACCAAGGAGGGTGAGATATGCTTCTCCACCCCGATATTCACCTTCCATATCACCTTCACCACCACGACATCGACGCACTTCATCCTCAGCATACCCAATATCGACTCACCATACATCGATCCCTACAAAATTGGCCCTCAAATGTACTCTCCCAGTACCAGATTCTCAACCGCAACCCAAAAGAGCACGTAACAAATCATCTGTGGCTCCCACCAACCGAGAAGGAAGGGAACTTGACATTCTGGGAAGACGACTCTATTCCGTTACATCATTTATCATGAGGGTCGTGAACTACCAAGCCGCTATGGGCGCGTACCACTGCCAGCTATGGAATAGGATCCTACCTATCATTCAAGCGGCTCCAGACACCACCAAGACAGAAGCCCTGAACATTCACGCCGAGGCTTCAGCCTTAGCTAAACAGCAAAGAATCGCTTCCCGCCATACCGCGGCCGCTGCCTCTAAGGCTATGTCCACATTTATTGCCTTGAGGTGCCATGCCTGGCTGAGATCGGCAGGTATCTCAGATGATACTAGAGCAAGGATAGAAGACCTTCCTTTTGATGGTGCTGGCCTTTTCAATACTAAAACGGACTAGGTCATGGACAATCTCCATAAAATCCGCAAAACGGCATGCTCATATTCCACCCAGCAACCTTACCGGTATCAGCGTCCTCAATTCCGAAGACAACCTTTCTTTCAACAGCAGTTTCAACCATACCAACAACCATATTGACCATACAAGCCACAAGTATCCGACAGATCCTACCCAGGCCCATCTACATCTACCATACCTTCCTTTCGACCTCAACAGCAACAAGCATGTCGACAGCCCTTTCAACGCCCACAAAAAAAGGGTAAGCAGTATCCATAGACCCCTTCTATCTACATTTCAAACTAGACTCCATCCCTTCATCTCAGCTTGGCGCCATATCACTAATGATCAGTGGGTCCTTTCTATTGTCCAAAACGGTTATTTTATTGAATTTCAACATACCCCCACCCTCTGGCGCCATTAAGACTACTCCATACTCTCTAGCTCTCCGTGAAGAAGTTTCTCTTCTTCTACAAAAACAAGCCATTCTCATAGTCCCTTCCCCTGCATTGCATGATGGATTTTACTCCAGATATTTCACAGTCCCCAAAAAGGATGGAGGACTCCGTCCTAGTCTTGATCTTAGAAACCTTAATAAATTCGTTCGGCCCAGACGCTTCAGAATGCTGACCCTCGACACTATCATCCCTCTCCTTTCACAGGGAGACTGGTTTGTCGTCATCGACCTCCAAGATGCCTACTTCCACATCTCTATCCATCCACTTCATCACAAATTTCTACGATTCTGATTTGACAACGTTTCATACCAATTTTGCTCTCTCCCGTTGGGACTTTCCACGGCACTGAGGACCTTTACCAAATGTATGGCACCAGTCGCTGCCTACCTCTGACTACAAGGTATTACAATATTCCCCTACATAGATGACTGGTTAATAGTCGCTACTTCGTATCAGGATGCAGTCAGAGCTCCCCAACAAACTCTCGATACTCTTCAAGATCTAGGACTCAAGGTAAACCTTGCCAAATCCCATCTCGAGCCTTCACAGACCACCACCTACATCGGGGCGTATTTTGACTCCCTTCAAGCTAGAACCTTTCTCCCTCAAGAGAGAATCACCAAACTAAAACGAGCCATCCGACCGTTCCGACCCCTAGCTTCGGTATCGGCGCATCAAGCCCAGCACCTTCCCGGGCTTATGGCTTCTACGACAGCCGTTATCCAGCACGCAAGGCTCAAAATGAGGTCCCTACAATCATGGTACCTATCGCTATTCGATCCTATAACAGACCACCCTTCCAAACGTCTCATAGTAACATCAGAACTTGCCAGTCAACTCACCTGGTGGATGTTTCTTCCTCATTTGATGCTAGGCAGACCCTTTTGACCTCTACAGCTCTCAATACAGGTTTACCACCGACACCAGCCCGTCAGGATGGGGAGCTCACTGGCGACATCACAAAATACATGGCCTATGGACAAAACAAGAACAATTATTACACATCAACCATCTCGAACTCTTAGCAATTATCAGGGCTTTCCATGCCTTCTTACCTCTCATCGCAGGACGAGCAGTACAGCTAGCTACAGACAATACTACAGCGCTGTACTATATAAACAAGCAGGGAGGTACCCACTCCCTTTCGTATCTGGCGGTCGAACTTTGGGAATGGTGCTACCTACACCACATTTTCCCGGTAGCCGTCCACTTCGCCACAGACGACAACCGTCTTGCAGACCATCTCAGTCATCTTACCACAAGGACACACGAGTGGGCACTGAACGACCAAGTTTTCGACCTCCTCTGTCACCGATGGGGTGTTCCATCCATCGATCTCTTTGCCTCCGAGACCAACACCAAGTGCCAACGGTATTGCTCCCGAGCCGGTGTCAACACGAACTCACTCGGAGATGCCTTTATGATAGACTGGGTCGGAGGCCTACTCTACCTATTTCCTCCGATTCCACTCATACAACGAACCGTCATTCGACTTTGACAGTTCCACTCGAATGTCATCCTCCTCGCCCCATGGTGGCCATGTCAACCGTGGTTCACCCACCTGAGATCGATATCGACCGACATGTTCTATCTCCCGTCGATCCCCAACCTTCTGACCCAAGACAATGGGATGATTTACCACCCCGACATAGACTCTCTGAACCTGACAGCATGGAGGATATTCCCGCCATACGAAATGTACTAGATCGAGCTCGAAAGCCATCAACCCAGAGGTTATACCAAAACAAATGGAAATCATTCCTCTCCTTTGCTCATTCTCAGAACTTACCCGCAACTCCAGTTTCGCTGAAGACTTTACTTACCTTTATCCTCCATCTCTTTCATCTCGGTCTCTCTCATTCTACCCTCAAGGTGTACATTTCTGCTATTATAGCTCATCAACCTTCTCAGTCTGACTCAGCTAGGCTTTTCTCTCACCCAACGCTGAAGAAATTTCTCAAGGGACTCCTCAATATCTGTCCCCCACGTCAATATCCTCTTCCTCAATGGTCTTTGTAACTTGTCCTTAACGCACTTACCCGATCGCCTTTCGAACCAATGGCTACCACTACTTTCAAATTACTTTCTTTAAAAACATAGTTCCTCGTAGCAATAACATCTGCTAAATGTGCCAGCGAACTTGCAGCCCTCAGATCAGACCCACCTTTCCTTCAGTTTCATCCATATAAGGTTACCCTCTATTTTGATGTATCATTTTTACCTAAAATTGTCTCTAATTTTCATCTCAATCAACCATTGATTTTACCAACTTTATTTCCATCTCCTTCTACACCTCTCGAGCGCATGCTCCACATGCTTGATGTAAGACGCTCTTTGGCCTTCTCCATTGATAGAACTAAATATTTCAAAAAGTCTCCAAGGTTCTTCTTATGTTTTCATGGCCCTCATAAGGGTGCCCCAGCTTCGCCTCAAACTATCTCTCGCTGGATTGTTCAAGCTATTTCATTGGCCTATGAGCTCACAGGCAAGACGCCTCCTGAACATTTAAGAGCTCATTCTACCAGAGCGCTGTCAATCTCTACTGCCTTCCACCGTGGAATAGAGCTTCCTCACATCTGCCGTGCAGCTACATGGTCTAATCCATCGACCTTTGTGAGGCACTACCGTCTGGATGTCCAGGCGAAGAATGATACTGCTTTTGGCAGAGCGGTCTTGACATCTTTTCTACCGTGACGTCCCACCATCTGGTAAGTGAGCTTGTCAGTCACCCATTTGTGTGCATTCACAGAGGCCACGAAGAAGAAAGAGAGGTTACCTACCTGTAACCATGGTTCTTCTAGTGGTCCTCTGTGAATCCACACATCCCGCCCATCCTCCCCTCTGTCCGTCACGTTGTCTTTTATATAAGCCTTTGACAGCGGCGGACTCTTGCAGGAACTGAGGGGACTTTTGGAGGGCGGAGCATGTGCTCCATGGGGGAACGTCCTACTAATCACATGTCTTTAAGCTCTAGAAACCTCCGAGACGTCCTGCGCAGGCGCAGAACAACCCATTTGTGTGGATTCACAGAGGACCACTAGAAGAACCATGGTTACAGGTAGGTAACCTCTCTTTATCTGTGTTTGCAACTGTGCAGCCTTTTCAGTAGCATATTCACCTGTTAGAAGAGTTGTATGCATTGATAGGGAATATATGCAAATATGCATGCAAGATAGGAAGATCTCCATTGACAAAGATAAATCTAGCAACAGTTTCAGGCAGCCCATCACTGTCTGATGTTTTGCCTGGAAATTGACAGTTTTGTGTTCCAAGAGGTTCAGATGACTAACTTGGTAATTAGAGCAAAATGCTAGTTACCTTTGCTTATATTGCATGTTTGGAAATGGTTTTAAATGAATTCTGTCCCATGTTACAGAAGATACATAGCCTTGTGTCTAAGAGGGGGAGCTCTGAGCCACAAAGCACCGGATTCAAACTTGGTTTCTGCTCTAAATTTCCTTAATGTTTGGCTACTGCCTCTTAGCTCAGCAGTCTCCTATGTTCATTGCATGTTTAGCATTCTCATTATACAACAGCAGTAAGAAACTGTCACCCTCTGGATTTTGTTTGATTCTGTTTCCCATCAGCTCCAGCCACCATGGCCAGTGGTCATGGATTGTAAGAGCTGCGTTTCATCGACATGTGGTGGAGCACACATTCTCTATGGTCGTTCTGCTTTTGTCCTCATTCGTATAAACTGTAAGGTAAAGGTTCCCCTTGACATTTAGTCCAGTCGTGTCCGACTCTAGGGCGCGGTGCTCATCCTCGTCTCCAAGCTGTAGAGCCAGCGTTTGGCCGTAGACAGTTTCCGTGGTCACGTGGCCAGCGCGACTAGACACGGAAAGCCATTACCTTCCCACCGTGGTGGTACCTATTTATCTACTCGCATTTACATGCTTTCGAACTGTATAAACTGTATATGTAGCTAAAAATGCCTTGTATAAAGAGATTTTACCAGGCAGAAGTGTGGTATAGCACACAGTATCTGTGTACTGCTGCTTATTGAACAGGTGGCTACTTCTAAAATGGAGGAATTAGCTTTTAGTAAAGAGGGAGATAAACATTCAGAGTCTTGAAGTCTAAACCTTGGGAGTTCTGTTCATCATACATAATACATGCCACAAAGGGGAAAACAACCCAGTTAGTATACTGTGGACAGGTTTGTTAGTTCTAATAGGCCTTAGATGAAGATAATGACAGATTGGAGATAAGGAGCGGAAGGCAGCACTGTGGAATGGTTCTAGGGTTTGGTTTGGAGGCTGTGTGACCTGAGTGTAGATCAGATAGCAGGAAAAGGGAAGTAACAGGATAAAAATGGCTATAGTTACCTGGTATTAGAATAAAGGCAAACCAAAAGATTTCATTTTCTGATAGGCCATAAATAGTTAAAGAAATAAAGTAGATGCCAACTACCTTTGGGTTTCCCATCTTCTGCTTCTGAATTCAAAATGGGGCGAAGAATGTAGTTACCATTGAAAATTAAATTATCAAGAAACAGCCAAATATTTGATCTGTACATCAGCAATTGAATGTTTGATCTGTTTATCCCTACCATGTTGAGGAGACTGAACTGAACTAAGACTGTGTTGTTATTAGGGACCGTGAAACAACTGTGGTTTCCATGGAAAACCCTGAAAATCGTATATCTTCTTGAAATTCCCAGTGATATTTAATGTGATTTGCTTGAAACCTTTGGTATCAGCTTCTCAGTATTCTTGGGTTCTTACCTGATAGTCTTCTCTTGGAGTGAAAGCCAACTACTCACACATAGTCACCAAAAATTATTTTCTGTGTGTTTTCAAGTGTGTGTTTGTTTTTGGTACTAATTTTAACCTGCTGTTAAACTGCCCAGAATAGCGCTTTAGCACTAATGGGGTGATATATTCTTAAACTGGATTATTCTTCGAACTGAGACTCAGAAGCAAAAGGGATGCCCAAGAAAAAAAGGAAGAACTGGTGCTCAAACTTCAGAGCAGTTAAAGTTTGAAAATTGAGTGTAGTAGAAGGGATTCAGAGGCTCTGAGGCTGGACCAAGGCAGGGTCAGAACAAAGAGAGCAAAAATTCACTTCTCAGGAATTGAAAGAAAGCAATGGAGTTTCTGGCCACTCATCTGAGCCCAGTTTAGCTGCAACCTTAGTACACTATTCAGAGCAAAAGGGTGACTTGGCAGTACCTGTCTAAGAAGTGAGAATGCTTCAGGACTGGGCTGTATTTCCCACCAAGGCACTGGGTTGATGAACTTTGAAGGTATCCTTGTGGTCTGCTGATTGGGCTGTGGTGTAGCATTTCTGGTAAACATTTACATGTTTACATGTGTACATGAGGAGTGGTCCTTTTACATGCATAAATGGAAGACACGCATCCTCCATCATTTTGATTCTATAATTACCTTTAAGGTCTTAGTGATGTTCCTGGTGGCTTTCCATGCTGTTGTTTCCTCAACAAAATGGTTGACCCAAGGTGTTAGGACAGTAGATGATCTGTCCAGCTCAAAATGGGCATGGCTGGAGACAGGACCTGTCTAAGCACTCTCCAGAGTTTCAGAAAGGAGTTTTTTGACCCCTCAGAAAAACAGAAGCAAGAGATTCCAGATTCTTTTTCCTGGCTGTGCAAAAAGGATGGAAGGCTGAGTGGATATGCCTGAAACAAGTCATTCATGACATACTAAATTTTGGTTTAGCTTGGTGTACAAATACAGCCTCTCAGTTTTGGTGGAGTTGGTTTATATATCTTTCCAGTTCAGAGGGGTTAGTTCATACACACTCTGGTTAGTATGCGTACATTGAACAAGAGACGTTCCTTCATGTGTGAACCAGATTTCCATTCAAGTTGAGTAAGGTGCTGTCTTGGTTCTATCTAGTATATTTCTTGCAGCCATCTCGACTAGATAAATAGCCAAGACCATCAGTGACCTGAATAGAAGCGATGTGCAGAATTTTCAACTCCCTTTGGAAATGAAAAGTACCTTGTGGGCTACAGTATCTAATAGTTACTTTCATTAATCTTCCTTTCTGTTGAATGATTTCTGGCTTCCAGTCCTGTCCTTTTAAAATTTTCTTCCATTGCATTGTGCCTTATGCTAGTAAACTTGGTACAGAAAAAGTCTGGATTAATGTCCTGCCATAAATCTTAAACTCGTGTTTCTCTCCAAGGTTATTTCAGATGGAAGAATGGTTTTCGTAGAAAAGAACTTTTTCCTACCCTGTTTCCCTGAAAATAAGACCTAACCTGAAAATAAGCCCTAATATGATTTTTCAAGATGCTTGCAATATAAGCCCTACCCCAAAAATAAGCCCTAGTTAAGTGAAAGCCCACCCTCCACCATTGTGCAGCAACCAGAAGAAGATGACGTGACTGTATTTGAATAAACGTAGATTGTACATGAAAAAAAATAAAGCATCCCCTTAAAATAAGCCCTAATGTGTTTTTTGGAGCAAAAATTAATATAAGACCCTGTCTTATTTTCGGGGAAACAGGGTATTAGCTCATGTTCTGTTGTGCCAGGTGATGTGTTGTAGGTGCCACTACTTTAGAAGCAAAATACATTTGCTTTTGGAATGGAAGTGGCTTGTGCTATGGCACCAGTATTTTGGCCACTGATCCATTTGGAGGTATGATGGCTACTTTTTCTCTGGTGTGAGAATTTAGTGACTATACACCAAGGGTCTGACTTACGGTACACTAAAGGGTTCTTATTGTTGTGCTACTAGTGTTAAACTTGAGTGCATAGATTTGTTTATTTGAAAGTGCAAATCAGAAGGAAATGGGCGTAGGATATAATATTTGACTTCCTTGTCTTCACATGCAGCTAGAAATGGATAAGAAACCATGTGCTGCCACTCAGAATTATGGGCTGAATGTCCTTTTGCTTGTCCCAGCTCCTTGTCCCAGCTCCCGTTGCTTGTCCCAGCTCCTTGTCCCAGCTCCCGTTGCTTGTCCCAGCTCCTGTCAACCTGGCAGTTCAAAAGCATGCAAATGCAAGTAGATGAATAGGTACCACCTTGATGGGAAGGTAACAGCATTCCATGTCTAGTCATGCTGGCCATGTGACCATGGAAAGTGTCTATGGACAAATGCTGTCTCATCGGCTTACAAATGAGGATGAGCACTGACCCCTAGAGTCGGACATGACTGGACTTAATTGTCATGGGGAAGCTTTACCTTTACCTTATTTGTTGATAGTTATTTAATAACTGTAGAAGCCTCTCTACCATTGTTTAGTTGAAATTCCCAGGGCGGTTTTCAGGCATCTCTGAATCAGACTGTTGGAATCGGACTATACCCAGCTTTAGACTGGAACGGTGTGTCCCCAAGATTAGTTCAAGCATAAATTGGGGAAGGTGGCACCTTAAAAATGTCAAGTAGAAAGTACTGATCTGTTGATCAGACAAAGATGGAGACTACTCCTAATAACAGACATGGCCAATCTGTAAGAATTTAGTTAAAAACAAAGAATTTCCAGCAGGAGAGATCCTCACGTTAGCAATTTGAAGGCACTGTTTTAATATTTGTCTTTTTCTCTTTAACGGATTTCTTGATATAAGGGAAAAGATGGAAGAGACGATAAAGAGACAAGGGGAGGTTATAAACGGAGGAAAATGTCATATGTAAATCCCACAAAATTTGGTGTATGTGGCAACTTAATGTCATGATTTAAAAACTTCCTAGAATAAGGCGGTTTCCATTTTGTTTATCGATGGAGTGTTAACTATTGTGGCAGTAGCTTTCCAGCATCTCATGAGATAGAGGTCTCTTGTGTTCCTTGCATCATGATCCTTCTTATACTTTTCCAATTTAACTCTCTCAATAAAAGAAAATTAAAAAATATTAATGAATCCCGTTCTACTCAGTTTATCTGTTGAAAAGCAGGAATATAATTTATGAAGATATTCAGAAAACTATAGAAGATTTTTAAGGTGCAAATAAACTGTCTGAGCTCCACAACTAACAAATAAAATTGTTAACCTGTGAATGAATCTGTAGAAGGTACATTTTTCCTTAGGGTCTGTTCTGAGTAATGGGGAAATGATGTAAAAAGGGAGATACATTAGGACCCTAATCTGATGTCACAAGTTGTTAGAATATTTTTGAAATATCAAAATGGCACTTGATACTAGAATATGCAGAAGCACATAGTCACAGCAGGCCTACTGAAGCAGAAGAAATCCATCATTCTCTTCCTATTTGCTTTGTTATTGCAGTACCTCTCTTCTTTTTCCCCTTGATAAGTGCTGATATAATACCTCCAAAACTCATAGTTCTGCTTTCTGTATGACAAGCTAATAATGAGGCAAAGTACTTCTGCAATTCCAATTCTCTCTTATTAACATGGGAATAGGCCCCAAATGTATGAGAGGTGACAGAGCTGCTTGTAGCAGGGGTTTGGTTCAGACCAAAAGAGTGTGATGCTTTGAAGAAGAAAATGCAATTTTTGTTGCTTTGTTTATCTCTCTGAGAGGTTAATGAGTTGTGCGAGACAAACATGCAAGCAGACAGATGAGGAAACCACCATTACAATGACATGTAGCTTACAATCTGAGCAAAATAACAGCGGTTGTGGAGGAATGGAGGTTCAGAGTTTACGTACAGGTAATGCTTTCTACAGGAACTCTTCTGAGTGTGAAATGGAAAGCAGGTGAGGTGCTCCTTTGCATCCCAGGGGCCCATACGTTGCAAAGTTCCATGGTTTCTCTTACCAAAAACAAAAACCCTGCAAAGAACTCATTGACAACTAGTTGTTATAGGTAACTTTATTGGGTCTTTGACTGTACAATAAAGATTGAATTCTTATAGGTGGGAGCTTAGATTACATTAGGCATCCTTCAGTCTCGAGAGACTATGGTAACGTGCTCTGAATGGAGGACTTAGAACAGCGTCTAGTGTAGCTGAGAAGGCCAATTCGAGAGTGACAATCCCTTCCACACTGAAGACAAATACAGTCTGTCCCCTGTCCAGCTCCCTGATTTTGCTGGTTTCAGGACTGCCTCTTTGCCTCGGCCTGCTGGAAAAGTGTCTCTTCAAAATGGGAAAGGCCATGATGCACCGCCTGCCTCCAGGCTGAACGCTCCGATGTCAAGGCTTCCCATCTGTTGAGGTCCATTCCTAAGACCTTCAGATCCCGCTTGCAGATAGCCTTGTATCGCAGCTGTGGTCTCCCTCTGGGGCGATTTCCCTGCACTAATTCACCATACAGGAGATCTTTTGGAATCCGACCATCAGCCATTCTCATGACATGCCCGAGCCAATGTAGACGTCGCTGTTTCAGTAATGTATACATGCTAAAAATTCCAGCTCGTTCTAGGACTACTGTATTTGGAACTTTCTCCTGCCAGGTGATACCAAAAATGCGTTGGAGACAACGCATATGGAACGTGTTCAGCTTCCTCTCCTGCTGTGCACAAAGGGTCCAGGACTCACTGCAGTACAGGAGTGTGCTCAGGACACAGGCTCTATAGACCTGGATCTTGGTATATGCCGTCAGCTTCTTATTAAGCCATACTCTCTTTGTGAGTCTAGAGAACATGGTAGCTGCTTTGCCAATGCGTTTATCCAGCTTGACATCTAGGGAGAGAGTGTCAGTGATCGTTGAGCCAAGGTACACAAAGTCAGGAGGAGGTAGGAGCTTAGTCCATCTTAATATATAGGCTGTCCTTGAATTTCCAGGTAGTTTTGGATCTCTTAGTCTTGGGAATCACCAATTGTGAGAAGTTGCTAGCATAGTCTTGTCCTTTCTCCAAGAAACTCAAATAGTGAAGAAGGCTTCTCTTCTTCATTTTATATTCAGACAACTCTGTGAGATAGGTTAGGCTGAGAGAGTGTGTGTCTCATAAGAACTCCAGTAAGTTTCATGACCGATGGAGATTTGAACATGGGCCTCCCTGCTCATATCCACTGGATTGTTTCCAGAATTTTGCAGACTGTGCTTGCCAGTGTTTTGTTAAATCCATGTGAGAAAGACCTATGTTTCTCAGTCTTGTTTTTAACTAGGTGTGGTGCCCCCAGACCCAGGCATCACTTTGGCCTCTTTGGCTGTACCAAAATTAAAACTAGGGTACAGTGTGCTGAGTTCTCCCATTTAAACCGCTGTGACAGGAATGATACCCATGCAACAGAGACGGATTTGTACAGAGTGATTCTAAGCTATAATAAGTCAAGACATGCAACAAATGATGCCTTGTTGATGGATGTGCTAACAATATTTATTCCCTATTTAAAAATACTGTTTTGTTATCTATTTAACCCAGACTTGAGAGGATACATGATACCACTGCACTTGCCTTACAGTATGAGTGGTCCCCTGCCCAGTAGAATAGCATTGACAGTTCTTGTAGATAACCTTCTCACTTCAAAATGGGCTATTTTTAAAAAATAAATTAATATTAATTCATTTACTTCAGTTAGCCTGAAGCAGTTGTACCTGCGAAGTCTTTTCCCTGAATTTCTCACTGTTCTAGTCTGACGTATCATAATCTACTTAAAAGCTGGCTCCTTGGTTAGATCCATTTATAGCTTTGCTGAGTTGGCAGCTAGCAAAGAGCTCAATACTACCAAGTGCTTTAATGCCAAAGTAGGCCAGCCAGGTTTGGAATTGGCTTTGACAGTCACACTAACTGTCTGCTGCTTTTCATGTATTGCTTGCTGTGTGAATGGCATCCCCATCTGATTCTTACCTTTTGGAAATTATTTGAGAAATTCCTGTGGAATGTGCCAGATGACTAAAGCAGCAAAAGCAGCTTTGCTCATAACAGAAACTCATCAGAGCTGAACAATGATGTACAGTAGGGCCACCAAATGGGCGATATTAGTACCCGCAATTTCAGTTATCTGCTGCCTGAAAATATTAAAGAAAAAACCCTCAGAAATATACATTTCCAGGGTGTTACCAGAACTGGCCCCTAGAGGAAACCAGAGAATATGCTACATGTAGGGTTTGCATATCTGTTGTTTTCGGCATCCACATGGTTTTCGCCATCCTGCGTGGATACCACGGTCGTACCGTATGCTGTTTATACATAAAATACCTAAATCCAGGAGTTTCCAAACCCTGGGCCATTTGGAGAGGCAGGTGTGCTATGAACAGACTTATGGGAAAAGCCATCAAAGTGGTACAGCTTTGGTTGGGGGAAATGAAGAGGACAGCTCTTAACTAAACATGTGGACAGACCTTTAGAGCCTTAAGGTCCAATAGCAGCCATCGTCAGGTGTCTAGACATAGGAGGCTTTTACTGTTTCCAAGTGCATATGGAAATTGGGGAGTGTATATTTAGATCCGTCCATCCAAGACAAAATCTGTGATATGCTACCTGTAATGATAGCATGCCACGGGGGTGGCAAGTTTAGAAAGTTTTTCTGTGATCTGCTAGTGTTCTGTATACAGGCAGTCCTGTACAGTAATAAATATTGCAGTTCCAAGTGCAAGAAGATCTGTATGCATGATCATTCATGGTGTGTGGCTTCCCAGTTCTTTTTTTTTTTAAAGCACCACTGTTCCCATATATTGACTTCTTAAAGTCTTTCAGCTTCTAAGAGCACAACCAGAAGAAGGTGGCATCTCTGTATGTTCATTTCAAGGCCAGCGGGTGATGTGGTGGAAGATTAGCATCACTGGGTGGATGTGGGCTGGAAAGAAAACAGTTTTGAAGCCTAGGTTCTATGAATTGGAAGGCAGAATCACTTCAAAACAGGCTTGTCACTTTCAGCAGTGAGCCCGTATTTCCTCTCTTTTCCCTTTCCCTTGGGCACTGATGTCTAATTCATTTGTGAATATTTTAGACCCTTTACATCTTTGCTGTAGGAGTAGAAGGCATTTGCCCCTGCCTGGCTTAAAGCTAAAGGAGAAGCTTAAAGTGTGAGCTGATATTTCACCACAGCACAATTACTTAATAAAAAGCTGCAGCAGAAAGTATGGCCAATCCTTGATTGGGTAGAGTCTGACTGAGGCTGCAGGAGCTTAGCTGGTGAGTCCTGCTGGTGCCATCTCATGCCATGACATGCTAAGCTAATGCCATCTTGTTTCATAGTGGCTGGAAGCATAACTCTTAATTGTGGGCATGGATTGGCTGAGCTGGGGGTGAGGCCAAGTTTATGTGAATAATTTTCAGTGTGAGTCTCTCCTTTGTCCATGGCCTGGCTCCAGACCTACAGCTTTACCACATGTCGTGTTTTGCTAAACAAGACTTTCTTTCAAAGTACTGCTTCAGTCCTAGCTGTTGGGCTATATTTTAGAAGTCATTTGCAAAAAGAGTAGTTTTTTCCAAGATATTTTTTGCTGAATATTTAACCTTATCCACTGTCTACAACAGTGCCCATTCACTTCCTCTTCTCCCTCGATTGTGGTCACTACAGATACCTTCACACAGGGGTGGGAGGCACACTGCAAAGGCTTCTGCATTCCAGACCAGAAGAAGCTCCACATAAATGCCTTGGAGTTCCTAGCCGTTGTGTACACCTTCAGATCATTTGAAAAATTCCTCAAGGGGGCACATTTTTCACAATGCTATGAATAAGAACACCATTGCTTATTGCATCATCAAGCGAGGCAGCATGAAATTGACCCACCTCTTGTCCATGACTCTGCAATTATGGGAGTAGTGCCTAGCAAAAAGGATCTAATCAATTGTAGTTCATGTCCCAGGAACACAGAGCAATCAAGCCAACCTCCTAAGCAAGAAGTCAGCAATGATGCACAAGTGGTGACTTCACTCACTCATGCATTTCATCAAGTAGGGAGAACCTTTTTGCTGCATCTGCCAACACCCATTGCACCAAATTCTGGTCTAGAGTCTCAAAGCACTGAAACACTCTTGAGCAGTGCATTTCTTCACCCCTGGAACAGCCCCCTCCTCTTTGTGTTTCCTCCATTTCTCCATATCACTCAGGTAATGGCCAGTATTCTTCACGATAATGCAGATTGCATTCCGATAATACTGTAGTGACCTTGATAGCTGTGGTTTGGTCCTCCACTGCTGCTGACAGTATGGGAGTACCAGATTCTCCCCCCGTGGCCAAATCTTATTTCCATCCACTGTGGCGTTATCCTTCACTTCTTACATATGACGGCTTGGAGAATCTGCCCAGTGAAGCATATTCACCAGATATCCAGGAAGTCCTCCTAGCCTCCAGGAAACCCTCTGTGAGGAGGTCATATGCTTACAAATGGAACATCTTCCAATAGTACCTTGACCATTCAGCAGACAAGCCAAGATCTATGTCTATTCATACTGTCCTCCTGTTTCTCCCTTCTCTGAAAACTAAAGGTCTCACAGTGTCCTCTCTCAGAGTCTACATAGCCACCATTTCCTCAGGATAATGAACAATCCTAGTTCACCCATCCACAACTTAATGAAGTTCATTAAGGGCCTTGATAACCACTTTCCACCTAATTCCCCACTTCCTCCAAGTGGAAACTTGCCCCTGGTTTTGCACCAGCTCATTGAAGCACCCTTTGAGCCTATGGCCACTGCAGATGTCAGAATGCTCTCCATGAAGATGATGTTACTGATCAGTCTTATGGCGACCAGATGAGCAAGTGAAATCTGTGTCCTCTGGATTGACCTTACCTTGTTTTCCATAAAGATAGAATATTGCTCCAGCTGGATATAACATTCCTTCCAAAGGTGGTCTCACATTTGCATAGTTAAAAGTATTTCACTCCCTCCCTCTATACTACTACTTCCACCCCTCTCAAACTTTCTCTCCATACTCTAGATGTTTACAGATCTCTAGCCTTCTATGTTCACAGAACAAGGCCACCAGCCATAGCAGTTATTTGTCTGTTATATATTGAAGAGAAAGTTCTCTTATGTCTCCCCCCAGTAGTTCACTGAATGGGTTGCTGATCCTGTCCGTGCTCAGTTTAGTCTATTGGTGTGAATTCACAGATGAGCACTTGAAGTACCACAGTTACAAGTAAGCAACCTGTTCTTTTTACCTGTAGATGCACTGAGAAAGTGAGGAAGATCTGATGATATTGAAGAAATAAGTAAATAGTATTATTCCTAAAGTACAGAGTCTATATATAAGGCATAGGAAATGGATGGTACTACAGATTTTCTCCAACTCCTGTCACTTCTCATCATTGGCTTTGCTGACTGGTGCTGATGAAATTTGTAGTCCAGCAACACCTGGAGTTTCATATGTTCTCCACTCTTTTGCATGTGACTGCAGAAGTCATTGCATGTTTGGCAAAACCTGTGAGCACCAGGGGATATAATTCTTTATAGGAAAATAACATCACTAGAAATGTGTGCAGGCTGTTCAAAATGGAATACATTATCTGGCAAAGCAAACTGCTACTTATAGATAGGCCTGTAGAATTGGCCTGCATGGATTTGCTGTTGATAGAAATGTTGCCATTGTTTTTGCTGTGCCCTTAAAGTGCTTACTGACAGCTATGTGAATTGTTCTCAAGCATGTCTAGCAAGTGATGAGTAATGGGCTACAATTAATGTTGTAGTTCAGGTATAATCGGATTGAGGCTTACCAGATCTGTATACTGTATTCTTAGCAAATATCCAGGGCAGGATTTCAGGATCCTTTATCTTAGTTGAGGTATCACGTGCGTACAGATGTGGCTGTGCAGACTGGATTAGGGTAAACAAACTGAGACTTAGAGGATGGCTACACAGGCATTGGGCACACTGTTTGGTCTGCTGCAGGAACAGGTTGGTTTACTCTTAAAAGATGACCATCAGATGACATCTTTGTTGGAGTGAACCAACCCACCTCCAGAGCAGTCCTGCCAATACTTTTCTGAGCCCCCTGCCAGGGGATTCTACTTGTTTGGTGTGGGTAGGATTGCTGTGGTTTGAATCGGTTCCAGTGATCACACAAAGGAAGCCTTCCAGTTTAAATTTGCCAATACTGTCAAGTGAAATACGAAATATGAAAACCACTTCAGGATATTGGCAAATTAATTGCTTCCTCTACCCTCAGTAGAGGGGCATAGGAAATGAAGTTTTTTAAGGCTGTGTAATGGATTGTCACTGATGCGCTGCATTAGTTATTACAAAAATTAAAAAAATCTTCTCTTTATCTTGTCTTAAAGGGCTGGTTGAGAGACTGCCTGCATTCAGATCCATGACGGTGGCTTGGGCTGCAGGCAGTTACTCAAGAGGAGGCAAAGTTTGCTTCAGGAGTGATTTTTTTGTGAACCCCGGGGGCTTAATTAGATTAATCTAATCAAGCCCAAATATTCCTAAACAGCCCACGCTAGCTTGCTGCCTGTTGCTAATTTAGTCGCAGTTCCAGCAGGATGGAGGTATTGTTGATGCGTGGTTCATTTTCATGGATAAATGGTGCTCAAGACATTTTGGAACTGGTTGGTCTTCCCTGCAGGATGAGATTTATAGTGTGGAGGTACTTCTTGATCTAATATTGTAATTAGAAGCTCAAGTGGCCTCTGTGATTCAAAGCAGTTTTTGTTGTCTCTGGCTGATAATATCTGCTGCGACCACACTTAGATGGAGATAGCTTGGCCACAGTTAGCAGTCTTGGATAAATAACCATTCAGGATGTTGCAATGCATATTAAGTGTGGCCTTGTTAAGTCTTCATTTCAAACCTGACCCACGTTCTAGCTATGCAACCCACAGCATCACATATATCTAGCATAAAGTTGGCATTCAGCAATGGAAATTTGCTCGCATGCTTCTGCAGATCACATGGACTTTTATAGGCAAATAAACTATGCTCTCCATACTGTGTGTGATAAGCAATAATGTTGTGTTTACTCTTAAGCATTTAGGGTTTAAACCAAGGACAGTTGTTTACTCATACATCTCCTTTGGATATTCTTCTGCCACAGAAGTTTATATCAAGTCTGGCTACTTCTGCTTTGTGGCTGCACTGAGAAACATCCTTGGATTGACTATCTGTAGGACCCATGGGGACACTATACACATGCTGCTTCTGATTCATATATTCCAATAAGCTGGTAGTATGGATGCAAGGGAGTTGGAAACCAAATAAACATGTCAGAGAAAGGAAAATATGATGAGTTTCCATCAAATTGGTTCCAGAAAACTGCCCTTCCCATCTTAACACTTCCGTAAAGGCAGTTTTTCTTATTCTAGAAATATTTTTCTTTGAAATGTTAAAATGCCACAATTCTTTGGAAGATGTGGGAGGATATGTTTGCCTACATGAGTTAATTTAAATATATGCAAATTAATTTTTGCATGTTGACTAGCCTGCTCTGGCAACCATTGGTTTAAATGGACTCAGATTCAGTATTATAGGTTAATGTCTAATTTTTATTTCAGATTCCAAGATCCAGATAATATGTTGCTAGAAACAGCTGACTCTGTGATACTCATAAATGCCAAGAGTCTTATCAACATAATAACAATACTAATAAGCACTTCAGAACTATTTTAAGGTTTCCTAAAGAAGCGTATAGTGTGAGAGGCTGTGCTTTGGTGTATGAGGGAAATATCTGGCCTTCATAGAATATCTTCATAGAATATTTACCTCTGGCCTTCATAGAACCTAGGCTGTCAGCTTCTATATGTGACTAATATAGGTTGTGATACTTTTAAAAAATGTGACACAAAACAAGGGTGAAAAAATAATTGTTCTACTCTTGCTGTCTTGTGCTTGTCAACGGTAAAGTATAGTATACATCTCAGTGTTCTGCAATCCATTTACTTCCAGATATGTTGGAGTACTATTGGTCATGCTGGCTAGTGATGCTACGGCTTGTCGTCCAGAAATCTAGAAGGCAGCAGATCAGGAAAGACTATGCTCAGCCATAATAACAATAACAATAATTACATAGCATCAGGTCAATTCTGACTCACAACAACCCTTTCCAGGTTTTTCTAGGTATGCAGTACTATTCTGTCCTTCTGGAAGCACTTTGGGGCTGTAGCGCAGTAATGTGCAATCTGTAGCACAACAATGCACAAGACATATTGGCTCTTCTCCCAGGAGACACAGCAGAAATTGAACTTCCAGCCTCTGGCTTTTCAGTCACATATCCAGCTCACTGAGTTGTCCCTAGTCCTGTGGCTTGATTCCCATGACTGTTCCCATTCAAAAGCTTGGTGTTGAATAAAGGGAACTATAATCAGTGCCCGTGTGGCTGAGCAGTATAGGTTTTAGGTAGAGGACTTTCGGTGAAATGTTAAAGGCGTGCTATATTCTATTTACAGATACATTATTGCTGAGTCTTTATGATGTATGATATAAGCAAAGTTTAGCTTCTGAATTTCAGTATTATATTTCCCCACTTTGGTGTAGGTTGCAGTGGTTGAACACTTTGTTTACTTACTTAGACTTTTTTTTTTAAAGAACCTTCCCTGTAAACTTCTGAACAAAAATGCAGTTTGTGGCATTTTTGACCACCCACGCAGGCAGGCCCATGGTAGACAGATAGGAAGACATTTCTTCTTTAAAAGGTCTCCCCTTTGCTGTAAGGGTGGGGAGAAGAAATAAGTGATAAATAGAGATGGACTACCATTCTCATTAGAGTGGTTCTTCACCTTCTTGTCCTATGTGACGACATTGATTTAATTGGGAAGCTCACATACCTAGAAAGCAACAGATTAAAGAGAAGTTTTGATCAGTTCATGAGCAGGAAAGAGCATTTATGGAACAAAGGGTTGTCTGTAATAAGGATGCTACCATACATGAGTACACATTCTCTGTTTCAGTGTTTGTTTAGTCTGAGGATTTAATGGCCGAGAAGGGCTTTCTAGAAAAATAAATACACTAGATTTGTGATCTAAGATAAAGGGCATCATTATGTTCTTTAGAGAGGTATTATTTGAGGTAGCATGTGCATTGTTCAACTACAGGCAAATGCCAATGGAATGACCCTGATTTGGTCCAAGCTTGCAGATGAGCTAACTGTTCCCTCATACATTTGCTCATATGAAGAACTAGACTTGTTCAGGCGTTACGTCTGAAATGATGGGAAGATTGAACGGTTTCTAGTGATTGGGGTAGGCATGTAAATCTAACCCCACATACCCCCTACCTGTCTGGAAGTCTTTCAGATCTTTGTGCAATTCATATTAATATCTGAAATGAAGCCTGTGAACTGTTCAGCTGAATGTTCAGGAGTGAATGATTCCCATCAGCCCTGTCCAGTCTTGACACTAGTGAGGTGTGATGAAAATAGTCATTCATCAGAATCAGGAGGGTCAAAGATTTCCCATTCCTGCAGTGTATGCACATGCAAAGCAGTCCAGAGAACAATATGTTGGTTCACATACCAAAGAGGCATATGGAGCAAAAGCAAGCTACATGTGTATCCTATTAATATTGCTGAAATTCCATAGATCTCCTCTGGAGATCACATTATTTTGAACGGTGTGCCAACTGAATCGGGAGACTGTTTAATAAGTACAGTCTTTTCCAGTTTCGTCATCAGTGGCTGTGGATCTCAGCTTTGCAAGAAGAGGCTCATTGATTCATAGAAGCATTGTGGAAAGGAAGCAGCCTAGATCGGAAGCTTCTGCTAATTTACTTTGTTTCATTACAGTTATAAATGTCTGTTCTAATGAGAATAATTTCCTTACAAATGGATGCTATGGTGAATTATGTATGGTATATTGATTACTTACCCTGTGTGCAAAGTTTTTGATATCCTGTAACGGTCCTGTTGTATTTGCATTTCAAATTCCTGTCTATAGCTTTAGATTTGCATGTTGTGCTAAGTTGTATCTGAAAAGGTGTTGTGCAGTTAAGAGAGGATGAGCAATAATGCTAGGAAAAGTGGAAGACAGTAGGAGAAACAGAAGGAAGGCCTAATATGAGGTTGATTGACTGGAGTAATTGACTGGATAAAGCCAGAGCCTTGAGTTTGCAAGATCTGAACAGGGCTATTAAGGATAGGACCTTTTGAAAGAAAGTGATTCATAAGATGGCATGTAACAACAACAACAACAAGTGCAGTGTGGGGGTCAGTTACTTATTATAAAGAGAACTGCAGTTCCTATGAACTCTATTTAATATAAAACCAGACATAAAAGCTACAAAATATAGATTGCAGAAAGACCAGGAGGCAAATCTCTATAGGGAGAATTGGATGTATGCAAGTAAGGATTTTAATTAGGAGAATATACAGTGTTGTTTATATTTGCTTGGGGCCTACTTTTCCCACAGGCTTTCTGTTCCTGTGTATTCTCCCTTTCACAGGCATTGGGCAGCCTTTTGTGCTCAGGAAGTGCTGTGTGCTGGACTGAATGCTGGTTTGTGATTTAATTAATTCAGAGCCTGGATATTTAGCGTTTTCAGTTATAAATACAATGTGTACTACAGTGGTCACAGAGAACCTCTTATATTGGAGTTGTATCACCAAAGAAGGAGGCTTTGCCTGTCTAGAGATTGTTCGTCCGGAAGTGGATGATGTCATGACTCCTTGCCTTCTCACCACTGGCAGTCTCACTCCTTGTCACCACCTTGGGAAAAGATAAACTCCCTTGTAACTCCCTGTCCCTAACTGAACTGCACATTTTCCCACATTGATACTGTGTATTTTTACATCATACATTATCCGGGTTAGATCAAATATATTAGAGAATATAGCAAAGATTCCAGAAATTAACCATTATTTTTATTTTGCTTGGTTTATTTGTTTGTTTGGGAGTTGGATCTAGATTTCAGGATGCTGGACTGGTAAAAGCAGACTTCCCCATTTCAATCTTCCTACATCAGCCCTTGAAAACGCCACAGAAGAGTCAGGGGAACCTAATGAATGGGGTGAGCTGTTTGTGTGGGGGGACTGGGTGTTTCTGAAGATCAGTGAAAGTGCTTACTGTAAGTAGAACACTTCAGCATGCCAGAGACACATCTTGCCTCCAAACATATGGTTTGGATCTCATCCATATCTTCTCTTTCTTCCTGATGATTGTACCAGATGAGTTACTGTCACCTTAGATAAAACTTTGTGTAGAAATACTGAAAGCAGCATGATTTGTAGCCAACATAAATCGTAGTTATGATACTTTTTCATGGTAGTGGCAGTTTTAGTGGGAGGGAATAGGATCTCTCCCAAAGGAATTTATCATAAATGTTTTGCATGGCCAAAACAATCGCTCCTCCATCCTCTCTTCCAAGTGTTAAAGGTTTCCTCAGCCAGAGATTGGAAAATTCCTGGCATTAATTCTTAAGCAGTTCTGGCCCAGTCCAGTTCTTTGCAATGCTGCACCTCCACTTTTTGTGACATTTTCCCACCCCATCCAGATTACAAATGCAGGGAAGGCAATGACAGACAAGTGATTGCAAGATCAGCTGCAGCTTGCAAATGGGGCATTAGTTCATGGAATAGCAAACACAAACAGTTACAAACATGGCTGGGATTAAATGAAGAATTCCCAGTAACCTGTGAGAATATTAAAGCTGTGTGCGCACACATGCATGTGCTCTCCCTCCATCAAATACTACAGCTAAGATCATGTTGAAGTTTACCATGTATGCAAGGGCAATCACAATTTGCTGATCAGTTGTGCAGTTGGGGCATGACAGAGCACACGATGGACAGTCTGTAAAGCAGCAAACACTGGTTGTGCAATTGACCTGTGCTCTATGATCCCCTAATTGTAGTGCTGGCCTGGGAGTTTCTACTTTTCCTGTAGTGGTACTTATGGGATAGCAGGAAAATTGGGGGGCTTATTTACTACGCTACAGGGACATGGGTGGCTCTGCGGGTTAAACCGCAGAGCCACTGGGCTGTTGATCAAAAGGTCAGCAGTTTGAATCCACGCAATGTAGTGAGCTCCCGTTGCTTGTCCCAGCTCTTGCCAACCTAGCAGTTCGAAAGCAGGCAAATGCGAGTAGATGAATAGGTACCACCTCGGTGGGAAGGTAACAGCATTCCATATCTTGTCATGCTGGCCATGTGACCATGGAAAGTGTCTACGGACAAACGCCAGCTCTTTGGCTTACCAATGGGGATGAGCACTTGCCCCTAGAGTCAGACATGACTGGACTTAATTGTCAAGGGGAACCTTTACCTATTTATTACTCTCCTATGCAACAGCCCACCTTCTGTGCTTGGTTTGGGGGCTTTAGACATTATTTCTGGGAACACCAACTACCTGTTCAAGTCCTGTTGAGGAGGAATAGCAGCAAGCAATAAAGGTGGGGATTTGACACTAAAGTTTGCTTGGTGCGTATTGGAATATGTGACCACTCTTTTATGAAGACCTCTTATCTACTCCCTGCTGGAGATTATAACACCTTCGGGCTGATTTACATTTCTGTTAATTAATTTTAATAGTGAGGGTGTCACAGTTGAGGTCAGTACAGCATCAAAAGTGATTTTAATGTGTTGCTACACTGGGGGCAGCCTTTATGCTATTTTTATTCACTGTTTCCAGCTGCAGGCCTTGTACATTTCTCTTTTCCATCAGCTAGTCAAAGGAGTTATATAGCTATATATATGGTTCCCAGTGACCTCATAGGAAATTCCTAATGTGTGTATGCTGTTGCCATCTTTTATAGTTTCTTTTTCTAAGGTATCTCAGTTACAGCCATTAATTTATTCATGTCAGTCTGACTGCATTTGGTTATCTCCTACCCCTAAGTAAAATAGAATTGCCAGCAAAGATACTTTTTTACACAGCTGAAGCAGTTGGGAATTCTTTATGTTTGATAGTAATACCACTAAAAAAAACCACACACACATTAGTTATGGTTTGTGAAAAATGGGCCAGAACAAGGGGGGAGACTACTTTTTGATACAACTGGTCAATTGTATTGTTATTCTTCAAGACACTAATTGGTGTTTGATTTCCGTTTCTGTTCAAAATGAATGTCCCTTGCTCTTCTGCAGCAATTTTGGAAAAAGGGAAGGATGCTTGTGGTTTTTATGCCATGTCTTTCACCGTTATTTGACTTACATTCAAAGGAGATGCCTAAAATGGATGGGAAATGCATGATTCATCAATGATGTCAGACTCCCATCAGCTCTAGACATCACAGACTGTGACTGGAGGTTGAGGGTTGTAGTTCAGTAAGATCTGGAGGGCAACAGGTTACTCATGCTTCTTGTAAAGCAACAGAAGAAAAGACAAATGCCAATACAATCTGCACTTTTTGTTTAGATGCATCCTTTTAAATAATGGTGTGGTTCACACACATTGTAACTTTGCTAGACTAGATTTCAGGTTGTAATTGTCTAATTACTTTTGCATTGAATGTTTAACTAACATTTAATCAAATAACAGTTTCTTACTATTTATAGTGATGTTGTTTAGGTATTTCATAGTTAAAGATCTAGACTTTATCAGAAGTTTCAGATGCCCTTTTTTGGTCATTTTTAAAAGAATTTGCCACTCATCAGAAGTGTTTCGTTTATTTGGTGACGTGATTTTGGGGATTTGTAATGCAAAGACTGTTGGTCACCAAGAAGCTATTCTTGGAATTCCACCAGGCTCTATATAAACTGAAATATGTGTTTTTCTTTGTGTGATACTCAAAGCAATGTTTTGAATCTATTGCTGCCCTGTTATACATTCTGACATATATGTATCTCCATGTCAAGAAAATGCCGACTGAAATTCAAGTAGTAAATTGCAACTAGAGTAGGTCCGTTGAAGCAATAGAAATTATAGACTCACCATATCCCCATTGATTCAGTGGGCCTACTCTATTTGTGACTTACTGCTAGATTTCAGCCATTAGTTGTAACCTTATATAGAGGGACCTAGCTTCCACATTTCAGAATAGGGTGAAGAGCAGCCATGCTTAAATCCCATGCTGCACTCTTACTTTGTTACACTGCTGCTTTTTATTCTCCAGAAAAAACTGGATAGCTGCACAAAGAGTTTCCTGTGATTCCTCTGCTACTTACAAAGTTGGACCATGCAGGCTTTCAAATATTGATTGTAGTGAATAATGTCTCCCTGCTATGTTAATACCGGTGAGAGTTAGCATTCTTTTGATCTTTAAATGTAATCCCTTGACTGCAGTTAGTTTGCTTAAGAGACTAATGTCAGGTTCTAATGCAGTGTACTGCAGTAATGCTGGAGGTAAGCTTTCTTCCTGTAACAGTTGTTTAGAGTATCAGAGGAAGAATGTGTCTGTTAAATCTTTTATGGAAAACTGTGGTGTATTTAGTCATGTGAATATGCACTGCTGCAAATTGGGTGGCTGACAGGAGCAAAATTGGGCCAAATCTCAGATAAATAATAGATATATCTGCTTATTACATATAAAGTTGCTGTTTTGATTATATGCACTATCTTAGGCATTATAACAGAAATACACGACTCATCATTGCAGTCTGCATATGACCACAGGCCATGGCTGATACAGCCTCCAGCTACTTTTCCTTAAGCCTAGCTGATCAGCTGGGATACAGGAAAAAGACTGGTGCTGCCACAGTTAAAAGGTAATTAAACTTTAGATGCCATGGATTGACTTGTACTGCGTATGCATTAAAACTGTTGCACTGGTAGAATAATCTCCAAATTGGTAAGACTTGTACATGTTCCTTCATAGGCCCTTGTTGGCCCTCATACTCCAGATGTGGCCCTAGGGGCCAAGAAGGCACAGCACTTCTGCTTTATAGTGCCTATGGAATGAGCTTGTGCAGGCTCATTTTTGTGAGTCTTAAGTAACCGAAGTCCATAAAAAATAAAGCACGGAAGTCTAAAAAAGATCTCTGCCTCCTCTGTCTGAGGAATGAGGGGCAAGAGACTAAATTGGACAGGAAGGCAACATAGAATCTAACTCAGCATGTGTCTCAGCAGTTTGCTGCCACATCACAGCACACTGGGGGGAGAGGATAGGACCAGCAATCTCCCCATTCAGCAGTTTAAAATATAAGCTAGTGGTTGAAGAAAAGCTAATAATCCATTCCAAGCAAAATAATCTTTCAGTTGGCTTTAGCTGCCACAGGTGTTTTGTGTTATAAAGAAGCAAGAGTGAATGTCTGGAGGCTTCACTCTTTTGGTCACAGATTGGTTGGTTGTCCCTGGTGACACAGCCTGCTAGTTCCAAAATAGGACTAGAGGAAGATTTGGGATCAGAAATGGACTTTGCTTTTGCCCAGTTTAAGGGGTCAACTGTTGATAGCCTTGAAATTGAGAATTGCATGTTAGCGTTTTGCTGTTGTTGTTGTTTAAGCTTCCTGGGAGAAAGGTTGAAAGCAGAGCATGGAAGAGTTACTTTTTTGAACAACAGCTCCCAGGGTCCCCCAGCCAAGCATTCATTTTCTATGTATTGGATGGGAGAGAGGAAGAAGGCAAATTGCGTTTTCATTATGTTGTGTAGAAGAGAGTAATCCAAAAGTCTCCAGTTTCAGAATCCATAAACTTTAGTGTATATATGAGGCTTGAATGTTAGCCACTATGTTTTATAGCTGGTCTGAACTTGCCATGTAAGTACCGTATTTTTCCATTTATAACACGCCCCCATTTATAAGACCCCCCCTCCCCCCAATTTTCTAACCCAAAAATTAAGAAAACTTAGCTTGAGGATTCAGCCTCCGAGCTCAGAACGTTGGACATTTTGTCTCTGTTGAATCTTGAGCCTACAGGCTCCACCTCCAAGGAGATGTATTCTAATTGGTTTGTTCAGGATCAGCTGACGTCAGTTCCATAAGGCTCATGATTGGAGGTAGCTAAGTCTCCTGACTGTAGGAAACTAAGCCTCATGGCTGAAGCAAGACTGTTTAGAGAGGCAAGGTACGTGCCGTTTTGTTCTCTCTTCAGCTATCTCAGCTTACTTCCGTGTAAACCGCAAAAGCCTCTGTGCTGTAAGGTCAGAAGACCAGCAGTTGTAAGATCGAATCCACGCGACGGAGTGAGCTCCCGTCGCTTGTCCCAGCTCCTGCCAACCTAGCAGTTCGAAAGCATGTAAATACGAGTAGATAAATAGGTACCACCACGGTGGGAAGGTAATGGCGTTCCGTGTCTAGTCACGCTGGCCACGTGACCACGGAAACTGTCTTCGGACAAACGCTGGCTCTATGGCTTGGAAACGGGGATGAGCACGGCGCCCTAGAGTCGGACAAGACTGGACTAAATGTCAAGGGGCACCTTTACCTTTAATAGCATAAATAGGTAAAAGAGCCTAATTCAGTCCATCATCAAGCATGTTGTTATTTCTCCATTCAGATTCCTAAGTGCTGATGGTTCAGGATGGCAACAATCCATTCCTCATTTTGTTTCCTTATAAGGACCAATTGCAAGAAACTCAGAAGTCTTTGATGACTGATATGTCAGTCACAGTAGCTGTATTTCCTATTCAGGAGTCTTATGGAAGGAAGGATGTTGAAGGAAGAATGAAATGAGGTGGTGAGTGGAGAAATTATTCCCCCCCCCCCCCCAAATTTTACAGTAAAACTCAGGAATAGTGTGCAAACATGAATTCATAAGCTCAGCTTCCACCTCTAAATCAGTGCCTTTCAGTTCAGGAGGCATGGTAATGTCCTACTTCTTCCTTAGGCAAATAGGGGATACTTCAGTGACTGTGACTGATACTACATCACTCACTCTGTGTCTGCCATAAATGTTAATGGACTTCCCAAACAGGAAGGATTTTGCTCGTCATTCACATCCTCTCAGCATGAAATGATGAGGTTTTAATGTGGCTAGATGACAATATAGTTTTCAGTTTTTACAGGAAGATTGAGCAACAAGCAGATACTGCAAGGCCATTAACACTGACGTATGATCAAGGAATCAAGTACCACTCTGATGTGGTTCTGCAGTGATAAACAAGGAGTCATCCCCCTTTGATCCTTCTTGCTGACAACAATCATCAGTTAACTGCTAGTTGAAAAGGTTGTTGAGCAGTCCTTCTGCCTCCATAGCTAAATTGAGGGGGGCATTATTTCGGTTTTATGTTTAATGTTCTTCAACAGAGACTACATGGTGGGTTTCGTAAGAAAAGTCAGCAAATGAATATATATTGTGTCTGTTATGAACCTCAGGCCAAAAACAAACAACAAAATAAAAAATAAAGAAGACAAATTTATTGTGTCACCTTAAAGACTAACTCCTATATTTTAATGTGAGCTTTCATGAACAAGTCCACTTCCTCAGACTTATCCATGGATGGTTTGTATTGTTTTCCCCCCATTAAATGTCATTGTTTTGACAGACATTTTTGCATTATAAGTGTCTGTAGGAGTGTGGTGCTGTGTCTTAGAATATATAATTATGAAATCCAGCATGTATATATGTGTATATAAGAATGAATGAGTTGTATTTGCATAATAGAGCATGTGTAACCATTCAGATTCTGTCTAGTGTTAGCCAGTAGGCACTTAAAGGGTTAACTATCAGATGTTGATCTGATAACTTGTCTGTTAGTATGAGTCTTCTCTCTGTTGATATGTAGATGTTCAATTGTATCTGTTTGCTGCTAGGTATCTGCTGCAAGTGTGTCTGTTATGAAACTAATAAGAAGTATGTCGAGCATAAACTAAATCTATTCCAAGGCAAAAGATGTTCAAGTACTGTTAATTTATTCTTCAACATGATTTCAACATGATTCTTCAACAATGATTTGTATCATTGTAATTATGTTATGGTTGTATTTTAACTGTTTTTGACTATTGGAATGTGCTCTGGTATAGAGCGCATTATTATTATTATTATTATTATTATTATTATTATTATTATTATTATTATTATTATTATTATTATTATTATTATTATTATTAATAATAATAATAATAATAATAATAATAATAATAATTTAAAGTAAATGTTCTTAAAATTTACTATTTACTATGAACTATTATTATTTTTACTACTTGCACACACATGTATTATCAAGGGAGAATATTATGATCTATGTGGTTTTTATACTCACACCTGATCCAATGTGTGTAAACTCACAAAATTCAACCCTGTGAGGCATACACACACACACACACATACACACATATACGTGTGTGTGTGTGTGTGTACACACACAGAGAGTATATAGACAGTATACACATACATACATATTTATGAACATTTCATCCATGATGGATTTGATTTAAATCAAATTGATATAAATCACGATCTAAAATAAAAATCAGAGTTTTTGACAATTTAAATTAAAAAAAATTATTTTTAAAATTTAGATTATGATTTAAATTAACCTTTAAAAAAATAATCATTGATTTTTATTCACCCTGATTTCATCTAAAGTGTGTGTGGACAGAAAGAAAGCCTGAAAATTGTACACTGCTCTTGGCACCTGTCAACAGACTTATTTCAGGACAAACGTGTCAGGTGATGTGGAAAGAGAGTTGTAATCCCTGGCTCACAAAGGCTCTTAGTGGACTTGGGGTCCTGTATTATTATCTTTCTTGTCTTACTGCTCTGTTTCTGCTTTTTTCGAAAGGTAGCCCACCTAGTCTGCCATATGTTCCTTAACTGAATCCTGGTTAAACAGCTATCTAGTGCATTTAGTGGTTTGTTATTGTTTTTTAACGGATATGGACTCCTTAGCATTTCTGCTTCGAACATTTTTTTTCTGGCAGTGTTATAGATTGAATCTGGGTCTGCGTGGTTTGTTTGTCCCCCCCCCCCCCCCATATTGTAGGCCTGGGTAGAGGAAGGGGGTATCTCTCTCCCCCTTTGTAGCTTCAGTATCAGGAGTAAGCCTCTGGCTCATCTGAATAGCTGAGCAGTCACCATGAGGTGTTCGACAAGCATAATTGTGGAACCCAGTGTGAAATGGGGAAAAAAAACAGTAGTGAGTGGGAGAGAAGCCAGTCACCAATTTAGATCCTGTTAAAACACCAATATAGCTCTGTCTTGCTGCGATTTCCTCCTCCTATCTCATGTTTAGCTTTCTTTCCCTATTGCCTTTTTATTATTATTATTTTAGAACTGTGATAGACTGGGTTAAATATTGTTTGAAGCTCCCACTGTCTTTCTGTTTAATTTGTGGATTTCTGCATGTGTTCAGATTGTTTCTTCTGAGGCTATTTTAATTTTATGTCTCCCCCTCTTCTGCTTTTTTTTAAAGATGCAAATGTTGGACAAATTCCCAATGGAAGGAGGACAGAAGGACCCTAAACAAAGGATCATCCCCTTTCTGCCAGGTTTGTAACATGAATAATACAGCAGTCGAACAAGACATTTTGCTGTTCTCTAACCACCCCAGCCCCACATTGAAGTGAAATTGAATTCAAGAGGATTAATTTGTGTTTGGGCAATTTTAGAAATAGTAGCTAGATTGAGGATCAGTGCAGCAAAGTGTCAAGCTTTGTGCTCCTTGTTGAGACAGATGGCCTATTGAGAGTACCTCAAAGGCAAGGCAGTGTAGAGGTGAGAAAATACTTTGGTACCAACACAAAAGGAGGTAGAGTGGGAGTCCCATATTCAGAGAGAAGGATTAGCTTCTGGGAGGGAGTAACCAATTTAAGAGGTATTGTGGTTTATGTTTGGGAACAAAATAGATTTGTACTTCTTATTGACTATTTTGAAATTTAAGAAAATAGCTCATCTTGGTTATCTGATCTAACCTCTGATGGCCATTCTTTTGGCCCCTTCTCTGATTTTGTTTTTCCATCTGTTGTTTTTATTTGCTCCATTCAGTAAGCTGTTATAGTATCAGGTGAAAATGAGAGATCAGAAAAAGGGTAAATCTTGGCTTTGCAGAACATGGATGACATAGATGGGTTCAGCACTGATCAAATGAATGGACACAAACTTTTAGGTTTATAAATAAATCTAGTACAAAATTTTATAAGTAATTCAGTAAAAGAAACAGCCGTCAGATGGTGTAGCCTCTTGGGAAAAAGTAACTTCTGCAGTTGATTTTAGTGTTGTCTGAGTTGTATGCTCTTTCTCTGACAGTGTTGGATACAGAGAGCTAAATTGAACAGAGCTGAGATTATAGATACAGGAAAAGGAATTTCCACCCATTGTTTGCTGGTAGTCTGGGTGTTCTACTTCACCGACATAATTAGTCTGAGAGCTGCATTTTTAAGAAAATCAGTTAATTCAGATATCTGGATCACAATCATTGGTATTTTTATTGCCTTTTTGGTATTTCCATCTGCAGCTTCCATAGTTCTCATTTCAGCTTGTGATTCTCTTGTGGTATCTCACCAGTTACATGCCCTAACCAACATCTCATCCATTTAAAAATTCAGCAAACAATCATAATCAAGCTATAAGCATTGATTCCATCAGGCGTATTTATTTTTAGAGCCAGTCAGTTTCTAGATGAATTAGGACCTTGCTGTTGTTTATGCAGGCAGAGTACTACTTAGTATTTATTATTCAATTCCAATTCATGTTGAAAGTATACTAAGAACTTAAAAACCAGTGAGATACATAAGGGATCACCTGTCTTGTTATGAAACTGCCCAAGTGCTAAGAGCTTCAAGAGAGGTGTCCTCTTGGGAATGCCAACCGTGGCAGAGACTTGTTTGACAGCCATTCAGGAGAGAGTGCCCTGTCTCTCAGACTGGCATATATTCCCCTCAGAGTTGCAGTTTGGACTCACCCTGCTGTCATGAAAGGTATGAAGGCATATCTTTTAAAATTATGATAGTGTATAACAGGAGTGATTTCAATTGTTAAAGGCGTATGGGGCAGTATATAAGCAGCACACTTTTTGCTTTAATATTTTTTTATTTTATTTTATTTATTCGATTTATACCCCACCCATCTAGACCGAAGTCTGCTCTGGGCGGCTAAGAGTAAGGCATAAAAGTAAAAGCAATATAATAAAATAAAAACAACTGTGACAATATAATTCAAAATGGCAACATCAGCCTTATATGACATGAGTAATGCAGCTGGATTTCAGCCAATGATTTGCCATTTTCCTTCCATCCATATTTAGTATATTATTGCCTATCTGCAGTGTAATTGTGATAATGTCACAGGTGGCAATTGTTCAGTGTGTCCGTGGCCCATACAAACCTTATCTGGAGAAAGCAGGATTTACCTCAGTTACGTCTACGTTGGCTTGGGCATGTCGTGAGAATGGCTGATGGTCGGATTCCAAAAGATCTCCTGTATGGAGAATTAGTGCAGGGAAATCGCCCCAGAGGGAGACCACAGCTGCGATACAAGGACATCTGCAAGCGGGATCTGAAGGCCTTAGGAATGGACCTCAACAGATGGGAAACCCTGACATCTGAGCGTTCAGCCTGGAGGCAGGCGTTGCATCATGGCCTCTCCCATTTTGAAGAGACCCTTGTCCAGCAGACCGAGGCAAAGAGGCAGTCACGGAAGCAGCAAAATCAAGGAGCTGGACAGGGGACAGATTGTATTTGTCTTCAGTGTGGAAGGGATTGTCACTCTCGAATTGGCCTTCTCAGCCACACTAGACGCTGTTCCAAGTCCTCCATACAGAGCACGTTACCATAGTCTTTCGAGACTGAAGGATGCCTAATACTAATACATGCTCTCATTATATTTGTAGTGGATCCCTGTGTTTCCTTTCTATTTATAGACGCATTTAAGAGTGGTTCAGAAGCTTGAACATGTACAGAACACAGCTCTGAGATGTTTGTGGGACCAGATGATTCCCAAAAGTTTACACTAGTATTGTGCACTTTAACATTGGTTATATTTGTTTTGGGGGTCAATTCTGATAAAAGCCTAAGCAAGCTGTCTGCAACCAGAGTTGCACCAGATATTTTGTATTACAGTTCCCATCATCTGTGAATTGGCCCTCTTGTTTGAGAAAGACTTGAAGAATACTGACAAGGAAGATCTCCCACAGCTTATGTAATGCCCTCTCCAAGGAACCCATGTGGCCTCAGCAAGAAGATTTTTTCTGGCTCCAGGTTAAGACATATGTCTCTGCTTCCAGATGTTTGGTGGGATGATATTAGCTGAGTTTTCAGTATATCCATTATAAGTCAGTTAATTATCCCTACAATTTCTTCTTGGGTAGAGGTGCTGTTTCATGTTATACATTATTTTTATTGCTCTTACATTTTGTATATTTTTTCTGTGAGATGCCTAGAGTGCTCTTTTTTTCCTTTTTCCTTTTAAGTAAAAAGATAGGTATGGAAAACTATTAGTATATCAGGGGAATCCACTTTAGAGATGGCTACCCAAACAGTTTGGGACCAGAATATTTGAAAGATACATGAGCTTTAAGGTCTGCTTCAATGGCCATGCTCATAGATGTGTATTTTAGTTGTATGAGAATGTGGCATGATAGAAATTGGGTGTTTTCAGTAGTGGCTGCTCATCTTTAGACCCTACTCACAGAAAAATACACATGTCCCTACCATTATTGGTTTTGGAATTTTCCATTGAAGTTATGTTCCAGTTTGTGTTTTATAGAGGTTTTGTGCAGTGGTTTAAATTTCCTGTGTCTTCAGACCTGTTTGTAGACTTGTAATGTATTTTAGTAGTTTTGTAAGCTGGGAAAGGCTTTGCCCTGAAAAAACAGAATCTAATTGTGTCTGCTTTATCCATCCCAGTAACTATTCTCTGTCCCAACTCCATTCTTTTAGACACCAGTGTCTCTGTTTTCCTTGCTGACTCTGAGGGTGGAGTCAGATAGAAAGGACTTGTGGGACTGAAAACACACAAGTTTTTGAAAGACAGGAACCTGTGAGAGGCATTGGGATTTGGAGTTCAGAAGAGGGTTAGCAAACCAGAGCTCCAAAACCAAATTCTTGCCCAACCCCCTTTGCGTATATAGTCCATCAAATATTCTTAGGCTACTCAAGGAAGAAAATCCTCTAGCTTTCTGTCCGATGAAGCCCTTTAAAAGATTCTGTTTCGGAACTGCGACAGGGGCACAATTTCATTTCAGCAACCCATCGTGGTTACTTCCAAGAGGTGCATTCTGATTCCAGCTGTTCTCTGGATTGTGGTATCAGCAAAACAAAACCAAGTCTGGTTTGAATACAGAGAAAAAGAGTTTACTGTGCAATTTTTCCTGCCAGAAAAGTGGGATGGGTGGAGCATAGTGTCAGACACAACTGCCAGCATCTAAGAATTGGGCAAACAGGAATTATAGTTTGGTTCTGTTGTGTTTTTGAAGCCTGATAACCTATTTTTAGAAAGCAGAGGAAGGTTTACTCTGAGAGAGGTTGTCCTGACCTAAGTTTGAACAAGTTACTTGTTTGGACTGCAACTTCTAGTCCAGAGAAGGCCATGCTAGCTGGAAAATTACAGTCCCCAAAGCAAAATTTCTCTGGGCATGACCTTGGTGTTTATGAAATGGTTTTACACTGGAAAATAGAGGTGGTGGCAAAAATCTGTGCAGGGTGGACTCAGAGAAGAGCTTGGTGGGCTCATAAAAGTCTCGCTAAAATGATCAACAAGCTTTACAAGCCTCTGAATTCTTTTCTTGCTCATTTTTTTAAAAAATCAGGGCCAGAGAAGTTTTCCCTGACGAGCAAATCCATTGCACCTCTGGGAGAAAGAGATTTGTTCTGGCTGAGCAAAGTCTTTGTAAGCCAGGAACTGTAGAGGATTTGGCAAGTGCTCTGCTAGCCCTGTCAGTGTGCACAGTCACTGGCAACCAAAACAAGAAGTCTGACTCAGCTCTGGGGATGCTCTGCCTGGGTCTGTAACACTGGAATGGTTGCTTTGGCAACACTGCAAAGGCAAAATGTCCAGTGTGGCGAAAGCCTTCTCTCCACAGAAGTTTTTTTATTTTTTAACGTATGACCTTTAAATCCCCCCTACTCTTCAGTCTTCCAGTGGTCTGTCCTCTTTTGATTCCAAGCCCAAATGTCTTAGAAGTAGAAGGGGCAGAGAGGATCAGATGAACAACAGAACAATCTCTTGTTAAGCTTCCCACGGATTCAGACACTTCCAAAGCAAGAAATTTGTGTGTGTGGGGGGGGATTGCCAGTTGGGAATGTGAAGGGGCGAGCTATACGCTACTCTTGAGGGGCCAGGTAAAGTGTGTGGGTGGCAATTGCTCACCCCCGTCACAGAGATATTAAGCGCGTACGGGTATTCTAAATGGTCAGCTCCGGAACCTAGTTTGCTTTCTTTGCAGTCACAGCACAATAACTGCATGCTAACTCTTGAATTTCATTACCAGTGTGGGTATTTGCGGCTGCTTTCTGTTTCAAATGGGCTGCTTTCTGGGAAACCCTGATTGGTAACATTATACATTGTGGTTT
The DNA here is from genome assembly GCA_037013535.1 of Intellagama lesueurii. Classification (NCBI taxonomy): domain Eukaryota; kingdom Metazoa; phylum Chordata; class Lepidosauria; order Squamata; family Agamidae; genus Intellagama; species Intellagama lesueurii. The sequence goes on from JBAJHW010000002.1 coordinate 204,938,028, forward strand.
CTGACGTTGGAAAAATGTTTCCAGTTACCCTGTCCTTCCAGCTGCCTGTAGCATTCTTCATAAACCTCTAAGGCCTTTGGTAGGAACCAAGGAGAACCTTTTAATTCAGTGCTCTAGATATATATTTTTTGTCTGCAGCAAATAGTCCTAGAGATTTTTTTTAAAAAAATAGCTCTGGCCCAGTGAGCTCTTCCTCTTCCTCTCCCCCCCCCCTTTTTTTTTAAGGGAGATTTTGGCTTCATTTGGGATTGCCTCTGACACCATTAGCAGAGAGCTTGGTCTTTTTGTTTAAAGCAGATTGCTAAATCCCATCAGAAAAATATTTCTGTAGCAAAATCCATTCCTTTCTTCTCTCTGTGTACAAATGTGAAGTTACTAGCTGAAGTGCTGCAGAAGGGAGTGGGGGCTTTAGAGAACCAGTCAGCAGTCTGTGGGCAGAGGTACGTCCCAGGAATATATATTTTCCCTAGCACTTCATGTTATAGGAAGCAAGTGTTAGTAGAACACTTGTTATTGTAGGAGGAGCATAAAATATGACATGTCAGAGCACGGCACATTCCCAGGAGCATCGCGGCAGCTTCTTATTTTTGTACATTCACAACAGGAAGAATGGCTGAGGCTCCTATCCCAGAAGAAGGAATGGTAAACCACTTCTAAGTACTCTATACCTAGAAGACCCCAAAAAGGATCACTCTAAGTTGGAATCATCTTGACAAAATGTAATCATTTTTATGTTACCATGTAACAATTGTAATAGGAAGTGACAAACATACTATGTGACAGGTGAAGATCAGAGATGGGCACAAGCTGGCAGTTCCACACAGTTCCTTAACCAACTGCACCATGGTTTGGTGCCGTGCCGCCTCCAACAGGCACCCACTTAACGCCACCACCCCACCGCACCTCCTCCAGGTGCTGCCTCTGAATGGGTGCCCGCTGGAGGGGGTGAGGCTCCAAACTGTGGATCAGCTGTGTGGCCATTGAACAAACTGCCGAACTGGTGGTTCATACCCATCTCTAGTAAAGATAGCTATTATCTGATACGGTGGGTTAGTTCCTATCATTTAGGAACTAGAAGAATCCCATTGCTCAATAGTGAGGTCTCAAGCTGAGCAATGGCTATGAAAGGAAGACGTGATGAGCAGTGCTGGTGTCTCTATTTTGAACTCAGCCAGTCACAGCCTTCTTAATGCTGTGTATAAAGAGTGGTGTGACTGTAAGTGGCGGGAGGTGGTGGTGTTTGTTGCAAGAAAGAGAGGATGGTGAGTTGAGTGATGTGATTTAAAGGAGCAGTTGGGAGGATTCAGGAAAAGTGCGGAAGAGAAACAATGATAAGAGCAACTGAATTCTAGATAGTCAAATGGCCTAGCATAATTTATGTTTCATTCAAGCTTTGAAAATAGTTTGGCTGTTTTTTGTTTTATTTACTACCTGAATCTGTTTCATCAGAAGAGCTATTGGATTCTAGCTCTGCACAGATAAAAGCACAAGAAATACACAATCCTCCTCTTTGTTGAAAGTCCCTTTCCCCCCCCCCCCTGTAGAATCTCTGGTAATGGAGAAAATAAAATAAAATGGGGCATAGCCCTAGGTCAAGTAAGAAGTAGCTGCCACAGGGATGTGTGGTCACACTGTGCTCTAATATACCTCTGGTATATTGCTTATTACAAGCTGCAACTTGCTGTACATTCCCAAATTGCTACATGCTAAGGATGTCTGCAAAAGCACACTACATTGGGGTTTAATGTGACATGCTGGGGATGGAGGAGAGCACTCTTCCTTTGCCCTCTCCTTTGCCATCCTCATCGGGGCCCTCTTGGTGACAAAGGTGGTCATTTGCAAGAGGGTGCCTTTGTGTAAACTCTCTGCATAATACAAAACTGATACAGAATGTTAGAAAACCAGAGTTTTAAGCTGTGTGAGGAATTTAACTCATATAGAAAATTTCCTCATGACAATTGGACTACTGTGACCGTAACGTAAGATTGTTACGGAGCCAGCATATTTATTCCTTAAACCCTGAAGCAGAATGGCTGGATTGGTCTAGTGCAAACTACAGTGCTCATTGAATGATCAATATTGTCACTGACTTGTTTTGCATACTTTTCAATGTTATAAACACGCAAAAGAAATGACTATCACTAAAACACATCCTCTAGCCTGCAATAAATTGCTGTACAGTTTTCAAAATATGGAAGCAACTGTGAAATCCACTGATGATGGGGTGTGCTGAAGGGGAAATGTAATGATGGAAACAACCAGGAGAAAAAGCTGGACTGGGGGAGGACACCATATGAGTTTCCCTGGATTAGCTAGGCATATGATGTGCCAAATCTTTTCAGGAAACAGCTGTTATAGCAGAATGAAGTCTCCCAGACTCTACATTCTCCATGGTGATCCAGAGCCTATTCTCACCAATGTTTCCCTGGAAAGACTGGATGGGACCTTATGGAAAGTAAAATTTGCCAAAAGCAAAAATTTGGCTGTGAAATTGCTTTTGTGGATCTTTAAATTGGAAACTATGGCAGTCTCCCAAGGAACAAGAAGATTTCAAAGGATAAAAATCTCTCCCCTTTCTGACTTTTTATTCAAATCTCTGAGCATTGCCTGTAAACTATAAAACCTGACAGCGGGCATTTATTTGCACTTCTATATTAGTTGGGCAAAGCCTCAAGTAGTGCTCAAATGACAGCTGAAACTAGTGAAAAAGGTTGGATGTGAATCACTGCTATCAGAATGAGCTACTCAATTGTTTCTTAAATTTCTTCTCACTTTTCGCTAAAATGACCATTCACTGTTCATTACATTTGGTTGCTTGGATCCAGACGTGTCTTTCTACAAGTGGAGGACTTTCCTCAAATTAGCACAAGATTTTTGTTTTTGACAACGATAAATGAAATCAAACTCTGTGATTCTGTTAGTATAAGGTGTAACTTTGCCCTGCATTTCAAAATCCAAGCAAAGTCTTCTGCTAGCTCTTGTGCAGCATTTTGTAGAGCTGTGCCGCCACTGGAATTTCTCCACTGATGTGTCTCTAGATCCAACCAGATAAATGTATGAAAGTTACTGATTTTGTGGCCCCTATATTAGTGAGTTTTGGAATATTTCATACATGTTGCATTCATTACAATAACTTGAAAAGTTAGGATTGTTGCTCTTTTATTGTTTGGTTGGTGGGGGAGGGCAGGACTAAAAGCATGGGGGATTGTGGCTTGACTGAAAATACCTAGTCAGTGCATGGCAAAGAGATGTTGAATTCCCAGCACTGAAACTGATATTTCTAGCTAACAGCTTCAGCTATTCCAGTACACTTGCTTTATTTGTTGGGTAGGTTCAGACAGTATGAACAGTGGAGACTGACATACAAGCAGCATGCTGGTATGCCACTGCCTGATTGTTCCTGGCTGTAGTAGGAGCCATTGAAAAAGCATAGAGTGGTTTGCTTTATTGTGTTGTCCCAATGGGGTCTGTTTGTATTTCCTCTCCCCCCCCTTCATAACAAACACAAGAAGGATTTGCAATGAAGCTCTGCTGCACAGTTTGCTTATGCCAGACCAGAGAAACAAAATCTTTTTGGATTCGTGTCTCTGGTTTGACAATAAACAAACTACACAGCAAAGCTCCATTGTGGTGGCAGTGTTGCAGTAGCAACATGGTGCTTCTCATCAATAAGCCAGTGTTCCTATAGTTCCCTGGCTTATTGTGTTATATGACTGCTAGTTAGTAATGATTTTAGTAAGATCTTGATGTTTAACTTCTGCTTGCTGCAATATTTAAGTCCTTGAGATGCATTTAAGCTCAGATTGAATTCCTTCAAAAGGATGAGGATGCCTTCTGGCATTCTGTCCTTTGGAAACAGTATATGTTTTATTTGAGATTGATAACAGGTTGCTTCACCATTCATGGGGCAAGCACAGTTTGAAGCCGTAGGCGTCACAGTATCAGATTGTTCCCGGCAACTGCCTTTTCTTTCTGCAAAGATAATTATGCCTGTTTGGCTGAAAATAAGCCAGAAGAATGCATAGGCATCATTCCAGCAGTGATGAAAAATGAATTTCTTTAGGATCGGGAATCGAGAGGAAGCTACGAGATCCCTATCAGAGTCGAGATGCTTCCCTCTCGCCATGGGATGTACCCATTGTGTGCAGCATGTAACATATTTCTCCTGAGACGTGACCTTCAGGATAAGATGACTTGGCCACCCCCACCGTTTCTGCTATATCATTGCCCATTTCTGTAACGGGACAGGTACTAGCTGCAGTGTGAGGTTGAAAATTTCTTCCTAGTTTTATAAGTGCATTGTCTCATAAAATTAATTAGTAATCAAATGAGTGAATACAATAGCGATCTGATTGAGTAGTTGAAATGAGCACAGTACTACAGTAGTTCTATCTGAAAATAAAGTTTCAGATAATTTTTTCAGACAATTGTCTCTAGGAACCACAGGTATTTATGCATGCTGTCTTCTGGAATGCTAAAATTAATCTGTTGACACTTTTCCATTCCCTCCCCTTTTAATTTAAGTGCTAAATGTATACAATTGCACTAATGTATTGCTGACTTTCAATAAAAACAGTTGCTTAGTAATGCTTTTAATTAATTTTGAATATAACATGAAAAGCACTCTAAATGTACCCTTTTCTCCTAATTAGATGCTTTAATTCAATCACTTTTGATTGTAGGAATTTTAAAATTGTTTATATAGAATGTGAATGTAACATTTTATGCTTTTTATTTGTTCTGTTTTACTAAATATAAATGAGTCATGCATCAAATAGTTATACAGGACAGAAAACTCATCCATCAAAACTCCCTCTTCCTGCAGTGCTTTTGTGTTACTTTGGTGGGGTTTCTGCACACAAGTGTGTGTTCTGTGCCCCATTGTGGATTTAACTTCTCACTGATGCTTGGATGGAATTGTATTTATTGTCCCACTTGTTTTTGCAGTAGAACAAAAGGGGGATTCATTCTCTGCAAAAATTGAAAGTGTGCAGAAAACTAGACTTGCCTTGGGAGGTTCAAGGGCCTTGTTCTGATTAACTTTGATAAAGAACTGTACTTATGATGACCGTTTTGCACTGTATAATTTGTGGCAATTGGTTGGTTGTGAGTTGAAGAGGTGGGGCAACATGACATCTCATCACTTTTGACTTGCTTGGGGTTCTTAGCAATGTATCCCAGGGAGTGTGGCAGCTCGTTTTAGTTCCCCCTGTATCAGCAGCTGTTGAGACAGCCACATAGGAGAAGATGATGGAACATTCCAGGTGTCCTGAGTTGTAATGGGTGCTAAAAGGTTTGTTCTAACCTTGCTGCTTACCAAACTTATCTTAGCATAGGGGTCCCGAACCCCCGGTCAGCGGCCATGGCAGAACCGGGCTGCGGAGACAGATCTCACGCCCCCTACATGCACTCCCCCCACGCACCCCACACGCACGCACAGCCTGCCCACCTGCATGCACGGGTGCCCCACCCACCCGTGAGTGCGCCCTGCCCACCCGCGCATGTGAGCGCACCCCACCCACCCGTGAATGCACCCCGCACATGCGTGCGGATTCTTTGCAGCTGGTATTGAAAAGAATGCTACTTCTGATATGAGAAATTAGATATTGCCAGTGTGCTGTTTATAGCCCTGTTCTCCATTAAATAGCTTTCCCTCAGGTCATCCCTGCTGAGTTGGGTATGCAGATTAAACAGTGTGCCAGTGATCTCTTGTGTATGGGCATCAGGGACCTCGATGAATGGGACTAGTGTACAATGAAGGGGCAACAAAGGCTAGGTGCCCCCGAAAAAAGGTACATCAGCAAACTTGCAAGTGATATCTGCTTTTTGCATTGCAAAATTCCTAGAATAAAAGCCTCTGTAGGAATTACGCACTCAGTCCATCCTTTTGTATAGTCTATCAGGTAATACCAGACCATGATCCTGCAGGTTGTCACTCCAAGGGAGGCCAGGAAATCATTCACTAGAAGCAGGGCCTTCTTTGTTGTGGCACCAATTCTATGGAATCAACTGTTGGTGGAACTGTTTTTAGCTCCCTCCCTCCCAACATTCAAAAGACTCTTGAAACCGCTGCTTTATTGTTGTTTAATCGTTAAGTCGTGTCCGACTCTTCGTGACCCCATGGACCAGAGCACGCCAGGCCCTCCTGTCTTCCACTGCCTCCCGGGGTTGGGTCAAATTCATGTTGGTAGCTTCGATGACACTGTACAACCATCTCGTCCTCTGTCGTCCCCTTCTCCTCTTGCCCTCACACTTTCCCAACATCAGGGTCTTTTCCAGGGAGTCTTCTCTTCTCATGAGATGGCCAAAGTACTGGAGCCTCAGCTTCAGGATCTGTCCTTCCAGTGAGCACTCAGGGTTGATTTCCTTCAGAATGGATAGGTTTGTTCTCCTTGCAGTCCAGGGGACTCTCAAGAGTCTCCTCCAGCACCACAATTCAAAAGCATCAATTCTTCGGCGGTCAGCCTTCTTTATGGTCCAGCTCTCACTTCCATACATCGCTACTGGAAAAACCATACCTTTGACTATGCGGACCTTTGTCGGCAAGGTGATGTCTCTGCTTTTTAAGATGCTGTCTAGATTTGTCATCGCTTTCCTCCCAAGAAGCAGGCGCCTTTTAATTTTGTGGCTGTTGTCACCATCTGCAGTGATCATGGAGCCCAAGAAGGTAAACTCTGTCACTGCCTCCATATCTTCCCCTTCTATTTGCCAGGAGGTGATGGGACCAGTGGCCATGATCTTAGTTTTTTTTGATGTTGAGCTTCAGACCATTTTTTTCGCTCTCCTCTTTCACCCTCATTAAGAGGTTCTTTAATTCCTCCTTACTTTCTGCCATCAGAGTGGTATCATCTGCATATCTGAGGTTGTTGATATTTCTTCCGGCAATCTTAATTCCGTCTTGGGATTCCTCCAGTCCATCCTTTCACATGATGTATTCTGCATTTAAGTTAAATAAGCAGGGGGACAATATACAGCCTTGTCGTACTTCTTTCCCAATTTTGAACCAATCAGTTGTTCCATATCCAGTTCTAACTGTTGCTTCCTGTCCCACATATAGATTTCTCAGGAGATAGATAAGGTGATCAGGCACTCCCATTTCTTTAAGAACTTGCCATAGTTTGTTGTGGTCCACACAGTCAAAGGCTTTTGCGTACTCAATGAAGCAGAAGTAGATGTTTTTCTTGAACTCTCTGGCTTTCTCCATAATCCAGTGCGTGTTAGCAATTTGGTCTCTAGTTCCTCTGCCCCTTCGAAATCCAGCTTGTACTTCTGGGAGTTCTCGGTCCACATACTGCTGAAGCCTACCTTGTAGGATTTTGAGCATAACCTTGCTAGCGTGTGAAATGAGTGCAATTGTACGGTAGTTGGAGCATTCTTTGGCACTGCCCTTCTTTGGGATTGGGATGTAGACTGATCTTTTCCAATCCTCTGGCCACTGCTGAGTTTTCCAAACTTGCTGGCATATTGAGTGTAGCACCTTAACAGCGTCATCTTTTAAGATTTTAAATAGTTCAACTGGAATGCCATCACCTCCACTGGCCTTGTTGTTAGCCAAGCTTTCTAAGGCCCACTTGACTTCACTCTCCAGGATGTCTGGCTCAAGGTCAGCAACCACATTATCTGGGTTGTCCGGGATATCCAAATCTTTCTGGTATAACTCCTCTGTGTATTCTTGCCACCTCTTCTTGATGTCTTCTGCTTCTGTTAGATCCCTCCCATTTTTGTCCTTTATCATGTCCATCTTTGCACAAAAGGGTCCTTTAATATCTCCAATTTTCTTGAACAGATCTCTGGTTTTTCCCTTTCTATTCCTTTCCTCTATTTCTTTGCACTGTTCATTTAAGAAGGCCCTCTTGTCTCTCCTTGCTATTCTTTGGAAGTCTGCATTCCATTTTCTGTAACTTTCCCTATCTCCCTTGCATTTTGTTTCCCTTCTCTTCTCTGCTATTTGTAAGGCCTCGTTGGACAGCCACTTTGCTTTCTTGCATTTCCTTTTCTTTGGGATGGTTTTTGTTGCTGCCTCCTGTACAATGTTAGGAGCCTCCATCCATAGTTCTTCAGGCACTCTGTCCACCAAATCGAGTTCCTTAAATCTGTTCTTCACTTCCACTGTGTATTCAAAAGGGATTTGGTTTAGATTATGCCTGACTAGCCCAGTGGTTTTTCCTACTTTCTTCAGTTTAAGCTTGAGTTTTGCTATAAGAAGCTGATGACCAGAGCCACAATCAGCTCCAGGTCTTGTTTCTGCTGACTGGATAGAGCTTCTCCATCTTTGGCTGCAGAGAACATAATCAATCTGATTTCGGTATTGCCCATCTGGTGACGTCCATGCGTAGAGTCGCCTCTTGTGTTGTTGGAAAAGAGTGTTTGTGATGACCCGCTTGTTCTCTTGACAAAACTCTATTAGCCTTTGCCCTGCTTCGTTTTGAACTCCAAGGCCAAACTTACCTGTTGTTCTTTTTATCTCTTGACTCCCTACTTTAGCATTCCAGTCCCCTATAATGACAAGAACATCTTTCTTTGGTGTCAGTTCTAGAAGGTGTTGTAAGTCTTCATAGAATTGGTCAATTTCAGCCTGTTCCACATCGGTGGTTGGTGCATAAACTTGGATTACTGTGATGTTGAAAGGTCTGCCTTGGATTCGTATTGAAATCATTCTATCATTTTTGAGATTGTATCCCAGTACAGCTTTTCCCACTCTTTTGTTGACGATGAGGGCTACTCCATTTCTTCTACGGGATTCTTGCCCACAATCGTAGATATGATAATCGTCTGAATTGAATTTGTCCATTCCCGTCCATTTTAGTTCACTGACGCCCAGGATGTCAATCTTTATTCTTACCATCTCCTGTTTGACCACATCCAGCTTACCAAGGTTCATAGATCTTACATTCCAGGTCCCTATTGCAGTATTTTTCTTTGCAGCATCGGACTTTCCTTTCACTTCCAGGCGCGGTCCGCAGCTGAGCATCCTTTCAGCTTTGGCCCAACCACTTCTTTAGCTCTGGAGCTACTTGTACTTGTTCCTCCGCTCTTCCTCAGTAGCATGTTGAATGCCTTCCGACCTGAGAGCTCATCTTCCAGCGTCATATCTTTTAGCCTTTTGTTTCTGTCCATGGAGTTTTCTTGGCAAAGATACTGGAGTGGCTTGCCAGTTCCTGCTCCAGGTGGATCGCGTTTAGTCAGAACTCTCCACTATGACCTGTCCGTCTTGGGTGTCCCTGCACGGCATAGCCCATAGCTTCTCTGAATTACTCAAGCCCCTTCACCACGACAAGGCAGCAATCCGTGAAGGGGACACTTCTTTATAGAGGGCCTTTTTGCAACCCCACTTAATGTGTTCCTCTACTATTGTGCTTGTTTATATGCCCCATACTGCATTTTGGTCTGCAGTTTTGGCTTTGGCATTATTGTTTATATCTTATTCTATATTGTTTTTACTTGATTTATTTTCATTATGTTTTATCCGACTGTAAACCACCCAAAGTAGTGCATTTCACTAAGGAGGTGGTATATAAATTTAAGAAATAAATAAGAAATAAAATAAAATAAATGATACTTTCACTCATGTATTTTACTGCTCGTGTCTGTGATGAAAAACTGTCTTTGGATGGTGCTTCCCAACGTGTTTATAACAACGGGATATAACAAATACTGAGCACAGATTCAATATTTGGTGTATCCAGTTGTGTGCCAATTCTTACATGTAAGTTCTTTCACTTCAGAAATGTTGACTGTCTGAAGTGGCCTTTCAAGGTATTAGACATTTTGATAGCTACTGATAACATTTAAAATCCAGCTTTAGTTTCTGTTTGTTGTATATTATTTTGTGATTGGAAAGATTCCCCTCTCCCTTTATGAATACACAAATCAATGAGGAATAGTCTTCAGAACAAGTCTAGTTTTATGAGTAGTGGATATGTGACTTTCAAGGGATGGGACTACAGAGTATCAATGGCTGAGCAGTAAGGAGTTGTAGTTGCAGTCTGCATCTCTCTTGTTCTTTTCTAGAGCCTGAAGAAGTTCATTCTAATTTAGAAATTCAGAGTATGTGATGTAAGTTGTGATAGATTTATAAGTCTCCATTCTGTCCTTCAACCCCCCGTTTCAAATTTAGGACACTTAATTCACCCTTAACTGATCAGGATTGCTGCCTTAGAGATTACCTACTGTGGGAAGCAAGTGTCTGTAATTCAGCTTCAGAACAACACAAATCTAAACAGCAACCTATCTACACATAGACAGTGACAGCCTATTTCAGAAATAAAGCATTGAACTTAACTAAACCTGGGAACTAATATACTTGAATACATTAAGTATGAAGTTGGGAGCAAGTACTGTATCTTTGGGCAGAGGAAACATCTTTATACGACAATCTTTGAGACATATTCACTCTGCACCCTGTGATTATGACAGTGTTTGCTTACATAAAACAGTTGAAGGGGTCCCATATTCTTTGGTGTGCACCTCTTACTACTGATGTCTGCAGAAGATTTTTCTAAACATGTAAGGGGAAAAAGTTATCGTAAATCTGGGATTCACTCTTGAAAGGAAAGGTAATACTGTAAGCTCAGGAGAGGGCATTGATTTTATTTATGAAATATAAAAATTACCTTGAGCCTTCAGGATAGGATAGGATACAATTATAAGGAAGCAAAAGGCATTTTTCTAGTTGTTTATTTATTGAATGTTTATATTGGCTTTCCACTAAAGCATGTTCAAGGCAGCTATTGCTGAAATATCAAGGAGAGTAACAGAGTTGTAATTAAACATTAAAACATGTCAAATAAAAACAAACAAATAAGGTGTCAATTACACCATCCACCACTTTTAATATTTCTTCAACAGGAAATCAGCTGAGTCTCCCAAAGCCTTTTTTTTTCTATAGTGAGTCAGAGAAGCATGTCTATGTTTTATGATGTTGGCTGAATTCCTGTTTCTACTCCTTAGCTCTGATAGCTAAGAAGATGGTGTATTTCCTACAGCGAACTGGCTGTTTCAGTTCCTGCCTACTCTACTATGTACTTTAATTTATCAAGTTAAAATATGACATACTTTTCAGTATGGATAAAACCATCGATTTAAATCACAATTTGATTTTTAAAATTTAAATCATGATTTAAATCAATTTGACTTAAATCAAATCCACTGTTTACTATTACTCCGGGTATGCATGAGTGGTCAGCTTGATAAGACCAGATAATAAAATTTCAGCAGCCTATGAAGGTTGCTTCTTCGAAAGTAGATGCATTCATGTTTTCAAAGCTAGCTGTACTTATAACTCAATAAACTATCTTTTTATTCTTGCTGTTGTCTGGCCTGAAGCAGTGATATATTTAGCACTGATTTTTTTAAAAAACTATCTGTGACCATATACATTAATCTGGGAAGCAGCATCAGCATATCTGTTATCAGTTGAAAAGATGACACGAGATGAGTTGTTCTCCTTATGAGCACCTAGGGAGCACTTGTGCTTTTATGTTCTGTTGTCTGTTGCTTTAAAAATTGCACGACTTTAAAAAATGCAATATCTCTGGACAAAAAAGCAAAAGCTCCAATGTTCATAAATGCTGTGGAGAAATGAGCATGCATTACTGTGATTGCTTGTGCAAATGGCAGGAGAGATTAACTGACCATTTACTTTGATTGCCTGCATGTTTTATGTGCACATCGATAAGAAAATGTGGGGAATAAATTTTCTTTTAACTCTAGAGGTGGAGCGAATCTCGGAAATAAGCCAACTCAGTCATTGTCTGGGTCTTAAATATAGAACAAATCAATTCTGACCCTAGTTACTGGAATATCCAAATGCCATGGACTGAAAAATTAAAGTGGAAATTCTTCGATGATTTTGGTTGATTGGAAGTGGCATTCTCCCGTTGGATGCACTCTGGATATGCTGGAATCCAGTTCCTAATGGGGGATACAGATCTTTGCTTCTCTTGTCTTCACAGGGAAGGATGAAGAATTGCACATGTTTTCTCTCATGAGAGGATATTTTCTTGGGTTATTGAGTTACAGGGGTTTTTTTTGGAAATTTTTGCAGTTTTCTTCAATTACTCACAGTTTCATGGCTGCCTTATTGTTTGGACTTTCAGAATCTAGAGAAGCACCAAATGGGTTTTTGCATTTTTTAAAAAATGATCAGCTAGTTTTCCTGTGCTTTCACATAGGACATAGACAGAATGCCAAAGAGACACTGGCCAAAATCCTCTTGTGTGTTGATGCAAATAGTGTAACTTCTGGAAGCACATTGCCTCAAGTTAAGAAATCACCACAGACATTATCAGTCACACAATTCGTCACGCAACAGATGTCTATGGTGATTTCTTAAAAATGAGTCAATTCACCTCTAAAAGTTCTGCTGTTTGTGATAGACTGGCATAACCAGACTAGAACACTGACAAAGGTGGGGGGGGGGGGGAAGGCACGTATTGTCTTGCTTCCCCTGGAGTTGAGGAGTGTTGTGGGGCTTGGAGATTTCTTGTTGAGGTGATTCATTGGCCAAATTCCTGTTGCACCACATAAGCAAAATTATAAGTTTTATCTGTCTCTTGCCAATAAATAAAGAATGCTTATTGTGAATCTTGGGGGTGTATTTGCATGCTGGCTTGGTGCATGAATATGAGCCCCAGCAAAAATCCTTGCCAATAAAGGCAGCCAGGGTTTCTCTTCTATTTGATAATTACATCTGTTCCAATTATTTATTTATTTATTTATTTATTATATTTCTATCCCGCCCATCTAGTCATTTCGACTACTCTGGGCGGCGTACATCATATATAACAAAAACAATTAAAATAACATCAACATTAGGAAAGGAAGAGAAAGCAGTGAACATTTTAAAACATTGTCCCTGAATTATTCAGCTGGAATTGTTTAGCCCTCTTTGGGCATTCAAAAAGGGTTAATTGGAAAAACGTGACCAGAAAGCATTCTAGCCGACAGTCTGCTTAAATGTTTGGGTTTAATTACTGTTCTTAGCAACTTGTAGACATGATGAATTTTTAGTAATTAGGTATTGGTGTAAGAAGCTTTTTTATTAACAGATAATAAATATTCTGTTTGGATAGCAAAACATATGGGAAGAGAGCTATCTGTTATGGGTTTGGGCACTGATTTAGTATAGTTGTTTATTGTTTCTGTGCGGGTTTCTGTGTGTCTTATAGTGACATTTTAAAAGCATTTGTTGGCTGGTCTGAACACTGCAACATTTTTTTAAATCTATGAGACACCTATGATGTGTCAGCAACACATTTATGGTATCTAATATGTATCCCATTCAGATTCTTTACTTTGGAAATGGCCTAGAAACCTGACTAGCAACTAGCTTTCCTTTGCAAAGGCATTGAGGTCGACATATTCTTTCTCCCACCACCCAAACCACTAACTGGCAGCTCCTGTTGCTACAGACAGGGCACATGTCATTGTTCTCCTCCATTTTTTTGGTTGGCAATGGAAGACACCTGACAAGACCTCTTTGAAAGCTCCCCAGTTGTTGACATAGAGTTTAGAATAACTGGACACGGCCTCCCCCGCCTGCTGCCCTCCATATGTTTTAGACTACTAATCCCATCGTTCACATCTAGTTGGCTACATCTCACATTTCTGAAGAATGCCAGGTTGGGGAAGGCAGGGTAGGATTGCAGGCAATCTGGATATTAATGCTACTTTCCACTGGGGGTAGGGGGGCATCCCTCTCCCTCTTCTCCTTTGTTCAAACTTATGGTCAGATTGTATACATGCTAATTAGAAACTTGTATTTGCATCTGTTCTTGTTCTTCTTTGATATTGTTGATGTTGTTGAATATCAGCATCCATCGGCCCCGTAAGCAACTCCCAAGACCACTGGTCAGGGATCATGAGAAGTATAGTCCAGCAATATCTAGAGGGCCATACCCCCTTCTCTGAAGTGAATGCATGGAGATGATTTCTGTCCCAGCCACTTCCCTCTTACAGCCTCTCCCCTCATTTAAGATAATAATAATTGCATGCTGTCAAGTCAATTCCATATATTTTATTCATAGTTATGCCTGGTGGGAGGGCAGTAGCCAATTTTAACCTCACTTCCCTGCATATAGTGGTCCCAAAGTTGTATTTTGTCAGTTAATGGTAGTAGGAATAAGGAAAAACAAGACAGCAAAGCTGTCTGTTATATCATTGACCTTATTTCTAATTTAACCCTGGGTGAGTGGAAGACTTAAATACGGATTCCTCATTAAAAATCTATAGCACCCAAATGTCTGCACTGTTTTTGTACTTGTACACCTCACAGCTGTAACAGTGCTCCTATCTTTCCCAACATGTACCAGGAGAGCAGAGCCAAAGGGAATGTATCAGATGTCCCTGCAAGGTTCGTCCTGTGGATGGGGGAATAACGTGATGGGCTTGTTTCATTTCTGAATGCAGCTTTGTAAAGAAAGATGTCTATATACCTAATTCTGAAAACAACCTGGAAGGGAAGACCATAGTCATTGAATAAGACAATGAATGTGCTGAGGTGAATAACCTCCACTTCCCAGAACATCCAAGACCCCTGTTGAAATGAATAGCCAACCATTGCAGATGAGAGTAGATTATTCTTGTGGAATTTTTCTGGGATTGTTCCCCAGAAAATGTATGCACTACACCTCTTCAGAGGTAACACTGCTGTGCGTGGAATCTCTTCTAAGATTCTATGCGTGAGAGTCAGACTGAAGATTTATCATCAACCCTCAGAGTATTTTGAAGACTGAGATTCTAATAAACTAAATTAGTTTTCAAGCAACCAGTTGCTAGCTTGCTTCTTTTTTTGTCTCCTCTTCTGTAGGCAAAATCCTCTTCCGCAGAAGCCACATCCGTGATGTTGCTATTAAGCGTCTTATACCCATAGATGAATACTGTAAGGTGAGTGACATTTTCTTTTTACCTCAATGCCCATGGTTAGGATACAGGCTTATATGTCATCAGTTCCTCTGTATATAAGAAGTAACTCTTTGTGTTGCTATGTCTTACCATATAAAACCAGTTAGGGTTCTAATGCGCTTTTGTTTGACTAGGAATCTCAGTAGTAATGGCTTTCAAATTAGGTTACTCAGTCTTCCTCAACCTGAGGAAGCCTTCCAAGCCTTCCAAATGTCCACAGTCAGAAAGGCCAGTGTGTGTGCTGATTGAGGGTAATAGGAGTTGTGTTCAATCCATCTGAAGGTTGCCAGGTTGGAAAAGGTTGACGTGCACAGTAGTTTACAAAAATAGAGAAGCATCTTAGATTCTTCTAATGTGTCATGCTCAATTAATGTCTGTGTATTATTTACCAAGGATTCCTGTCTTCAGTGCATTTAGCCAAAGGCTATTACTACTGTGGGAAGCAATGTAGCCTCTCCATGTAAAATCATAAATAAAATATGTTCTACTTTTCAACTGCTTTGTAACTGTAATAGGGGACACACTGATACTCCTTCAAAAGAAAACATCAGGCCCAGACACTACAGGTTGCATTTAGCATACTTCAGTTGATTCTCAGAGATCACAGAGTATCTCTGAAGCTGCAGGATTTGGCTGTTCCAGTACTCACTCCACCTTAGTTCTCGAGGTATTGGATGTGTGGGTGGCAGACTGAAAAACTGCCTGTGCCTAGGAGGTGTTGGAAGCTTCCTTGTGTGATCTTCAAAACGGTAAAATAACTTGTGCAACTGGAGTTGTTGGAGTTGTCTGTCCCAAGAGCTTTTAAGACAGTGGTTCTCAACCTTGGGGTACCAGAGGTTTTTGAACTACAACTCTCAAAAATCCTGGCCAGCACAGCTAGTAGGGAAGTCTTCTGGGAGTTTTAGTCTAAAGTTGGGAACCACTGTTTTAAGATAACAAAAACAAACAAACAAATTAACATTAACATTGTGGAAATTTTCTCCTTTATTCTGCATGCAGGAGACAAAACAACAAATAATGTATAGCATATTCAGCCTGATTGCAACTAAAGATACATTTCTGTTCTGTCAAAGGAGTGTCTAAGTATCTTCCTCTACATGTTATTACTCCCCTTAAGGTTATTATTTTACAAGATCCATGTAAGTAAGCAAATACACTCGTAATGTAGTGATCTCTTCTCAGAGTGATCAGTAGCTCCTGCTTGGCTTTGATTGTTGCTTGAAGGCAAAAACATTATTGGTAATCAACCTCCTTTCCACCATTACACCCATGGCTAAAAAATAAATCACATTCTGTCCATAATCTGGGAAGTAAAACATCCATGTTTATTTATCCTGCTTTCCTCTTGGTTTGGATGGCATCCCAGTTAAGCATAGTTCAAACTGCCTTCTTCAAATGTCAATCTGTATAATAAAATTGCTGCTCAGTATATTGGAATTATTTCTCTGCGGAAGGAGGTAACATACATGGGATCTAACTGCATTAGCTTTCTTGTTGCAGTTGCAATGTGTTTTTATTAATAATGGGGAGAATTAGTTTCCTATTCAGTGCATCATTGTGAAGTTAAAGTTATGTGATCAAGGTGTGAGAACAACTCTGCACATTTAATTTAATTATTTTTCTTCTGTGACAACCTGGGAAAGTATTTTTTTAATGAGAGAGGGAGTGAGTTTTCATTCTGTTTTATCATACACATGTTTTATGCTTAGTTCACCAATAGAGTTTGCATTATATTTCCTAGAATATTGTGTATGTAATAATCTTCTGGATTGTTTGGGGGAAGTGCACAGAATACATAGCAAGGTATAGGTGCTGGCACATGCACCCTACACACAAATTTAATTTTGAAGTAGGAGGAAGTCCTTAAGTGGTAAGAGACTGAAGCTGTCCCATTTCATTATCAGCATGAACTAATAAATTTATTTTCCATAAGGTTATCCATAATGTTGTAGATAGTATATGGCCACTTTAATTTTCATCTCTCCTAGATCGTGATTGCTTGACCTAAATATTGCACTCTGCCTGATCTTCCAATTTGCTGGCACTTAACTCTGTATTTGTTAAGAGGCAAGGGTGGATGTGGATAATATCCCCTCCCCCAAAATATATATTGATCTGGCCATCATAGAGTCATGCTCACAGAGACAACAAACTCAAACTCAATATCCATCATTACCTAACCAAATACTTGGTAGAATACAGCTCTTTCAGCATCTTGAGTCTAATATCAACTACATTTGCAGCATTTACCAAAAAAGGGCTATTCCCATTTAAACATATGTCCATAAGGTTCACATTGGATCTACCAGGAAACTATACTAGAATAGGGTATAATATTCAGTCCCTTGAATCCTTGTGAAATTGCAGTACAGAAATGTATGTGCTATGAATTCTTCAATTCCAGTATCACATAGACACATAATCTTTGGTCATGAGGTATATCTTGGAAGCATCCTTCCATCATCATTGAGATCACAGCATTAACCCTTGCTAAGGAAAAGGCTCTCTTGTACTTGGGGACTATCAGTTTCCTTAAATAAGGAGCACATTTATTACTAGATAAAACATTCAATCCTAATATTATAGGAGAGCAAGATCTTTCGGATAGAGCTAGCAAATTCTGCCTATCAATATTGAAGATCCTCTCCTTGTATGGACAGAAATTGTGATGAAGACTTCATAGGAACAAGTTCATCTGGTCATGGTACAGGCACTTAACACTGCAGCTTGCTGGCTATCCTTTTCCTTCTTGCAGTAGTTTTTCTTGGGAAAAGTTGTATTGTAACTAACTAAGCAAAAAAAATCCAAGACAAAACAAAGAAAGCATGGAGATTTCTGTGGTTTGTGGGTATATCACAAGTGCTGAGAGCTACAGGAATTAATTGTAACCACGTCCTCTTTGGAAGCTGCATAAGCAACAATTGATTCTCATCTTTTGCTTCCCTCGGGAAAAAAAGAGAAAACATAACTGCCAAAGATGGTCACAGAAGCACTCTTATCATGGCTTCAGGAAGGCCATTGAAATATTTTACCAGTCAAGCAACATCATAATTCAAGAGCCCATACTGTGAATAATTACTTCAGAAAGAACAGAAGGTTTTGGTATTGTAACATACTACAACACTTGTGGCCTCTCCAAAACTACCAGATCCATATATTTGTGCCGGTGCTGCTGTGTTTAGGGGTTCATGGGTTAACCCCAAGTCAGTTTTATGAACTTTCATAGTTGCTAGGCAAAGGAAGGCTTTGTATGTCATGTAGAAGAGAAGCTTTGTCTCTTCATCATCATTACCAGCATTCTGACCCTGCATTTTCTTGCATGGCCTCCTTTAGAAGTACAGGAAGAAGTAGTGAAACTGCTCCTGCCTAGGTCTGTTCCTTTTGGAAGCAAGTTCACTGATTTTCTTCAGCTGAATGTCTCCCACTTACTACACAACATTTTGTGTGGTAAACAGAAGCTCTGAGGTACTGGCCTCATAATATACAATGATTGGGAATTTTGTCTATGTGGGGCTTAGTCTAAAGCACCTCCACCCTCTCAAGTTACCAAAGTTGCTTAGAAAATGCCTGCAGAGGGCTAGGAAGTTGTGGATGCCTCTCACTGAGTGGTTAATGACATTTCATTATAGCTAGTCAATTATTATAACGGTCAAACAACATCCTGTGCTAGTCAAGGTCTTTTTATGCTGTTAGATGCCCAGTGATAAATGCTGCTATTCACTCTTCCTTAAGAAACAAAGGGGGGGGGGGGGGAAGAAATCAAGTAGGTATAAGTATACACGTAAACATGGTGGGCACTGAGCAAGTTATTGGTTTGAATCTCACGTCTGTTGTGGCCTAAGTAGATTATGCCATTTTCAGCCCTATCCTTCATCTACAATTTGAGGTGAATAAAACAATGCCGGAAGAAGTAGCTTTTGTGGCCTTGGGCAAGCTGCACAATACCAGTGCACTCTCTAAAGAAGGGAATGGTAAACCATTTCTGAGTGCTGTCTACCTAGAAAATCCTGAAAAGTCACCATAAGTCAAAATTGGCTTGACAGCACATTATTATTGTTGTTGTTTCTGCTGCTGCTAAATAAAGCCTTAAAGCAGGCTGGTAAGGAGTGTTATATTCTAATTCTGTTGTGCTTGCAGTGCTTTTAAACATTTTACAAATGCTGAATGTTTATGTTTGGGGACTATGGGACCAGTCTTCATGTCGTTCTTCACAGTTTGAGACTCAAAATATGAGCTATGTTGCTTCTTCCGAACCCCACCCTCCTAGTCTCTAAGAGTAGGCCATGAAATTCCACACAGTAATTGACATAGTAGCCACAGTGACAAAGAAGTATTGCGCTTCGAAAATGGGCTATTCCTAGACAAACAGAAGTGCTGAATTTAGAGGAGATTGTGTGGACCATGAGCAGCTCATGAGAAATAAATCTGTGTTTATTTTGCTAAAAAGGGATTATGGAGAAGATCTTGAAAGTGCTACTACTTGGACACTGCTGTTTCTTCTGTAGCTCCAGGCAATGTTGTAGTGGCCTGCTTCTTCATTCAAGAATCAAAATTCATTCTAGGTGATTAACTTTTGTTAGGAGTGCAACTGTGGGTAGACAGCGAACTAGGACTGCATACACACAAGGTGAACTACATATATACTGTCTCTTGTTCATACACAGAATGTTTGACATGTCAGCTTTTCATAGTCCAAACATATAGCTTGTTTGGTTTTTCAGGCTCTGATCCAGCTGCCACCATACATCTCTCAATGTGATGAAGTTCTTCGCTTCTTTGAGACAAGACCAGAAGACTTAAATCCTCCAAAAGAGTAAGTTGGTTGTAAGGCTTATGTAAATATGCTTGAAAAATAGAGTAACATATGTAGTCAAAGAAAAAGTCATTCTTAAAAGCAAACAGACAACATTCTGATTGTTTTTTATTTTATTTTTGAAGCACAAAACCCATGAATAACAAGCATGTGATCATGTAACGTATTTGATACAGAGAAAACAAACATCAAATGAAATGCAACAATTAATAAGAATAAATGAAAGAACTGAAGGATAATTTATGAACCAGTAAAAGCCACATAATTAGTAGATCGAACAAAAACACAGTCTGTGTAAAGATCAGTTGATGTGTGATGCGGGATGCAACAACTTGCTAACTGGTAGCAATTTGCCGCTGCAGTTTACCCCATTGCAATAATGTCAACATAACTAACTAATAGGATTCTGGCCAGCGACTGACAGTTTGAAATCTGATCTGTTGTCTCCATGAGATTTATTATTCCTGCATTGCCATGAGCGCCTCAACTTCATTTATCCGTTCCTGGTAAGTGAGCAGGGTTCCCCCCCCCCCCCCCATTTCTTTGGTCTCACAGAACTAAAGCCATAGGAATAAAGAAAAGAGTGTGTCTTTATGGGCAAAGAAAAATGGATCTTTGTCTGTATGGCACAGTACTGTTAGTCTCCGATCTTTTGTAATGCAACAGTCAACGTTATAATTTATAGAACAGAAAAGACAGACTTAATTTGTTTTTAAATGTATGGATGAAGAGAATGCTATCTGAACATGCTGCAGATGTGTACCTTGCTGACAACTGATCTGACAGGTGCCTGTGCTAACTTGCTGGTCTTATCTATCTGTAGCCAGAGCTGAAAGTAGGGCAGGCAGAAGTGAGGGATGTGATTGGTAAAGAAAAGCTGATAGCTTGAACCACAATTTTATTTGCTGTGTGCTCATTCCGGCTGTGAAGACTTACTATAAGCTCACTTTCTTGTATTAAGCCTGTTTTTTCTCAAGGAAACTCTACTGTCTGTTTCACTGGCCCTTGTCACTGTTGGTGAGTTTGTTGCTGCTACTAACAGGAAGCACCAACTAAAACGGGCAGTTCTTCCTTGGCTTCTCAGTGGGAAAGGATACTCAGCTGTTTCTCTCCCTTGTGTCCAAGCCAATGTATCTAAAATTAAGCGGCAATTCTTTATTTTGTCTCTTGTACATCATGTGTGTTTCAGTTCAAATTGGCTGGTCAAAGAGTGGCATACTGTACTGGTACTAATGATGTTTCTTGTAATTATTTTGCCAACCAACACTTAACTAGTGAAATGTAACTTCAGTTGCTTAACAACCTATAACGGTTTTATCCAGAAGCACCATACAGCAAAAGTTATTCTCCTGTTGCCAGTTTCTTGAATAATTTGTCTTGGCAAACAACAACCACATGTTTGTGTTTTCCACTCAGAACAAGAACTATCTGAAATCCATCTCTCTCTTGCTTGTATGGTGCAACATGTGCCTTGTGACTGTGAGTTGCTTATGGACAGAAGCCTTCTTAAGAACTAAGAGTGCAAATATAAACATTGGCTGTGATCTCACTGGAATGTGCAATTATGGAAAGAGCTGAATTGTGCAAGTTGAAATTGAGAAATGTTTTATATTTTTAGTGAGCTGAGAAGAGGTTATTTTGTTCATTGTGCTGGAATATACAGCCCTTTAAAACCGAAGTTGTATGAAAACAATTGTTCTTATTCAGTGTGGCAGGTTTTACCTCTGCAGATGCCTCTGAATACTTAATACTGTAATAATACTTAATACTGTTTCTTTCTCTTCTCTTTCTAGTTCTCTTGGTTTGCCTTAGTTTTTTCTCAGTCATGGCTTAGATTGGAGCAAGGTCCCCACTATCTGTTAGCTAAGAATACATTGTCCATGCAGTGAGAAACATACATGAGACAAACTTACATGATTTTTGAATAGCATGTAGATGGATTTATGGAGCAGTCCTTCTGTAGCACTTTTATACTAACCCAGTGCTTTGTGGAGGAAATACGTTATTATTTCATACTTTGTTCAGGTGCCGTGTTTACTATGAAAGTGTTAGTGTGGGTAAAGCAGAAGTGAATCTCTGGTATGTATCTTCTACCTCACTTTCCTTTAGCAGCTACCTGGCCCATGTCACATTTCTCAGTATATAAGATCCTGGAGGCTTTACATGCAGATAAATGCCCACTGGCTTTAACCCCTCCATGTGTTGCTCAGGGTCTGAAGCTCAGAGGTAGACCTTTGTGTTGTATTGGTCCCAGTTTAGTACCCAGCATCTCCAGATAGAAGGAAAAAAGAATCCTACCTGAAACTTTGGGGAGCTATTGCAGGAGGTGGCTTCTTTGGCTTCCTTTCTTTAGTTTACATCAAATTCTGAAACCTACTTTTGACTTACTCTCTTAGGTACAAAATTCTTACTAGCTTAGTGTTTTAAAAATGAATCTGCAATAGCAATAAAAAAGAGATGGATAACTTGAGTTAAGTGCAGGTGTGTTTTAGGCATATTTAAGGAAAGCAAGCCAAAAAAAAGAAGAGTGTCTTCCCCTACTATACAGCGGGAAAATAAATTAGTGATTTTTTAAAGTCTTTTTTTTTTTTTTTGGAAGGAAGTGTGTTCACCGCATGGGTGGAAAAATGTTAACTTGAATTAGAAACTGAAGTGCAGTACTGTACGTTTTGGGATGAGAGGGGGGACTATCTTGAAACTAGAGCTGAACTCCACTAGTTGAATTAGCAGGAACAAACATTCATTTTGCATTGATAATAGTGGACTGTTGGTCTGCTGCAGCTCTTATTCGAACATCTAGTATTCCCTTAAACGGGATGCAATTCTGATTGCTCATGAAAGGTGGTGTAAGGCTTTCACATGAAGTAACAGAAGTTGACCTACACGACGGTTGGCTCCTTCAGAGTGCTACAACCAATTTTAACTTTCAGTTTAACTTTGGAATTTTGTGTTATGCATTCCATACTTTTTCTTATTTCTAGTATGGCTTCTGATAAAAGATTCTTTTTAACAAAAAACCCACGAATCTTACATCATTGGAGGAAAACTCTTTAGCTTGGTTTCTAATTCGCTTTTAATTTGTTCCTCTCTTTCTAACTCTCTTTTTTTGTCTTTGTCTCCCACCTCTCTGTATTGTGATAGGCCTCTCAAAGACCCTCTTTCTGCTCCCCTGCAGTTCATACTATCTGTCTTTTCTCCCCATCTGCATCCATCTCCTTTTCTGTCCCAGTCAACAGGTCTTTCTACAACCTTTTCTCCTGCAGTTTTGCCTGCCTTTTGCAATAACCTTCTGTCTCTTTGCATTGCCGACGCCACAGAATTGTTATGAGAATAAAGAGGGAATCTAGTTTAAGAGGATAGGATAAGAGCATTTTAGAATATATTCTCAAATGGAGCAAGGACAACGTACAGTGCAGTGAAGAAATACGGTTATTGTGAGGAAGCATTTCTTGTGGCATAGGTGATTTTAAATCATTTTCTTTGAAATGTCAAGGCTTGTTGAAAATTAAGATGAGATTTCTTAGTGTTCTAAGAAAACTCTTGTTCACACAGAAAATTGTTCCATTCATGATTGACAGAGATGAATATTAGAATGATGTCAGATTGAGGTTTAAATTGTGCATCTTCATGTGAAAACAGTGTTAATGGAAGGAGCGCTTCTCTGTCTGCCTTGCCCTTTGGCTAGAAAGAAAACACGAGTGAGGACTTCCATTTTAAGAGTGGCTTAATAGAGTCTTCTTTGCCACTGGCATTAATCCACTCCTGTGTCTCAAGGACATCTCTGTTTCGTTTCATGCCTCAGCTGGAATATGCATGGTGTATTTAATAGCTGCAATTCAAAATGTTAATTAATAAAAGTCCTTGACGCTTCTCTGGAGGGAGCAGATGAACAGTTTGTCCAGTGCTGCATTTCCTGATACACAGCCAGCCTACCAATCACCGTATGAAACCATGCAACCAAACAGCTTGTGGTGCTGCATTTGACTGCTTGGCCGGATGTCATAATTCATGGGACAAGATAAACAAACCGTTCCTTGGGAACCTTGAAGGGGAGCCAGCTCTTGTAATAATAGGAAGATGCCTTTTCCCATGAAGTAGCAGATAAAAGGACAGGGGAAGGACATCATGTTGGCATTATCATTTTGACAGCCAGTTATGGCATTCTTTTTGATAACAGTGTTCACAGTATCCGAATATGATCCCTTCTTTTGGTGGATTCTTTTACTTTTCTTATGTATGCACTCTGGATTATTTCTCATTTATTAATAAATGTACCTGGCTTTGTCCACCTTAGCTAGCCATTTGCTAGCTGGTTGCACACACACACAATGCTACATCTCTCTTCTTCCTCTGCCCCAAAGTACTTTTTCATGTCAGTCTGTCTCTTTTTCACCATCAACCCCAGTACTCAGCTTTTCCCTGGTTAAAAAGCCATTCTACCCTCATTCCACTGCCCTCTCTTTTCTCATCAGTCCCCCAAATTCTCTATTTTACACTGGTGTCTCTGGCTCTTTCCACTATAGTACTCATTATCCTCTTATTATAGTTATGAATACATAGACCCATTTTTTTCCTTTTCCACAATTGTTTTTATATTCATTCCATCTCAGTACTCAGCCCAGTACTCACTGGATGTAGGCATAACTTGACTGGAATACAGCTTCTGGAATTTCCCAGCCAGCATAGCCAGTGAGAATGTAACTTATTCAAGTCAGGACATTGTTAATATCCATGCAAGCTTTTGTGTTGCTGTCTTTGACCAGCTTACAGTTCCCAGAATCTGCCAGGAACCATCTTTGTACTATAACTCCAGGGTTCTCTGCCAGTTGAGATCTATTCTCCCATATTATTTGATTTGGGAAATTCATAGTATCCATGAAAAATTGCAAAATTTTAGCTCTGATCTTTTTCTTAACTAAGAGGACTATGAGCTCCCACAATCCCCCAGTAAGTATGGCCTGTCAAGGCACCAGGATCTAGTTATTTAAGTTTGGACAGTAGTAGTATACTCTCAGAATTTCCTGTTTCTAGCTCTGTTTCCAAGCTCTTTTGAGGTAAAAAGACTGCATCTCCCAGAAACTCTGCAAATAAATTCTTTGGACTATAATTTCCAGAATCCTGCAGCCAGCATGATGTTTATTGAATGTGTCTGGATCTGACCATTTTTGTTAGAGGATTAGTCCTTGCCAGCTATGGCTAGTATGATATAGATGGTTTTATTTGTCTAAAAGTGGCTTGAGCTCCTTAAGATGACGTGGTTATAACATAGATTTTTCAGGGAGTGCAGTCTTCATCATTTGCATCTGAGGCTGTACGATTGGTTTATGCTGTGCATGCCATTGATGGTCAGCCATGTTTGCTTTACATTTTGCAGAATTGTGAATTAAGTACAGATTAGTCTAAAGAAGCTTAGGAAGAAGTGTTCTTTCTGTTGATACTCTTGACTGTTGATGCAACTTACAAGTAGCCACAGTTTAAATTCACTTAAATAGTGAAACTTGAAGGGAGTAGAATTTCACTCTTGCATTGGAGTGGAGCTGTATAGAAATCATGAACTGCCAGAAAGATGAATAAATGGGTTCCAGATAAAATCAAACTTCGACCTACACTAGAAGCTTCAATTACTACACTGAGCCTGTCACACTTCGTACTTGTCATGAGAAAATAAGACTGACTGGAAAGTGCAGTAATGCTCAGGAAAGGTGAAGGCAGCAGGAAAAGACCTAACATGGGGTGGAAACCCATGTTAAAGAAAACCACAACCTTCCGTTTGCAAGACCTATGTAGGACTGTAACTGATAAGATTTTGTGGAGGTCAGTAATTCTCATAGGTATAAGACTTGACAGTGCATAATAATAGTAAGGAAAAATTAAAAAATAATTCAGTGTTGGTCTAATGCTGTATACCTCAAGCATCTAAGATGTATAAAATTAAGCCAGAGTGGCAGCCTGTCTGTTTTCATGCAACCTTGAAAGATAATTGTTGGATTGAATTTATAGATCTATATAGCATATGGTCCCTGTTTGGTTTATTTGCAAGTTACTGAATCATGTGAATAATGAATGGGCCACTCTGTACAATCCTGCCTGTGCTATTGTGTATATTATGATGCATCCTCTATTGGTCTTTGCAGGTATGCTGTGAATGTCTGTAGAATAGAAGCCTACACAGGTACAGCTGTGTGTTCATAGGCCTCCTTTCTACAGATGTTATGTGCTGTACAATGGATGTGACATAGGGTGTTGAGACTATATGATGTGACCTTGCATGATGAAATGAGGTTAGTTTTGGGCACCTAAACACAGACAGAGAGAAAGCAGAATAAACACAGAAAGGAATAAGAATGTGCAAACTATGCAACAATGTATCTAACATACATGCAAACAAAGGGATAGATCAGAAGTAGATCAATAGTGCTAGAAAGGTAAGTGCTGTCTTTGAGAGGGTTTGTCCCCCTTATTTGTCACTCCTTTTGCCAAATACATAGTTTATGTGCAATTGCAACACAACTAGATTTAAACAAATGGCTCTGCCATTATCACATCTGGTTTGCCCCTAAGTCATATCTATAAACTGGAAAGGCTAAGAAATATTTTGAAGTGTTTAGGAGCTGATGAAAATTCATTAGTTTTAGAAAGGAATATGAGTTGTTTGGATGAATTGGTGGAAGTATCAGGGCACTATAGAAGCAGAAGGAAGATTTGTACTTAAAGGATTCTTCCTTCAACCGGAAAGAGGCTTATTTTCCTAAGTGCAAGAAGGAGTTTGTACGATGAACAGGAGAAAAAGCCATTGCTGAGTCAAAGGATTCGATTGCTAACAGTGTTCTGCCAAGAGCCTTGAGCCATTGTTGCACAAGCTATAAGTGGTTATTAAAACAATCTGTGCTCTTCAACCAGAGAGAAGCAACAGACAGAACAGATTAGCCTTCTTGCTGGCTTCTTGTTCATTCTGGGACTGTGTCTTGCAGACATCCATATATCATAGTCATCTATGCCCCCGTAACATTAAAGAAGACAGAACCATTCTTCTAATACAAATACTGTAAATGTAATAAACTTTGATTCATGCTGTAGTGGGGGAGGAGTGGGTGAACCTTTTTAAAAATCTACAGCTGTATTTTCGAGGAGCGGGCAAGCAGAGCTCTGATGGAATGTGCGTGACAAATATGTTTAGTGCCATGTCTTGCCTTTGGTGCCTTGTCTATAGATCTGGAGGATCAGGGAGGAAGGAGGAGGAGGAGGAGAAACCCTCTGGGAGCTGTTAATAAAGCATCCACTTTGAGAACAGAGCACCAAGCCCTGCCTCTGGAGTGATTGAGACATCCCTAGCATTTAAACCAGGGGTGGAAGATGTATGGCTCTGCACATCTTGTAGGACTGCAGTTCCCATCAGTCTTAGCCAAAATAGGCAATAGTCAAGGATGATGAGAGTTGTGGTCCACCAACATCTGAAAGACCTGTGACTGATCTAAATGTGCAACAAGCACTAGATATGGGCTGCTAATTTGTTTAAGAATCAGAATCTACATATTCCCAGCCTGCTGCCCTCCATATGCTTTAGATCAGGGGTCAGGGAACTTTTTTACCTTTTACCCCCCCCCCCCCCAAATTTATATAATCCGACATTACCCCCTTGATTTGAAAGGAAGGAAATCATACATTATTTGAATTCAAAATCTTATTGAATCTACACAGGCTGTGTACCGAACTAGCAGGATGCACCAAATTTAATAAAGATGTGCATTATTTTTGCTGGAACACATTGCACACCATCCATGGGGTGGTATAGTGAGTAGTGAGGTGTCCAACGTGCCTAGCAAGTTGCATTAAATTTTTGCTAGCTCGCAGAGGATTTAATCATCATCAATGGCTGCCAGAGTGGTGCTAGCAATGATGTGCTTGCTAGAGACAGCCAAGGCAGAGTTGGGGGAAGCTTTTCCTGCCACTTTAATCATTCTGTGTGTGGTGTGCAAAAAGGAACAAAGCAGGCTAAAGGTCATGTCACCCACCCTGGTGCCACAGCCCAACATCAAAGGACCAGTGCGCTATTTTTTTTTAATCATCATCAATGGAAAACTCAGCAGTGGCCAGAGGATTGGAAAAGATCAGTCTACATCCCAATCCCAAAGAAGGGCAGTGCCAAAGAATGCTCCAACTACTGTACAATTGCACTCATTTCACACGCTAGCAAGGTTATGCTCAAAATCCTACAAGGTAGGCTTCAGCAGTATGTGGACCGAGAACTCCCAGAAGTACAAGCTGGATTTCGAAGGGGTAGAGGAACTAGAGACCAAATTGCTAACATGCGCTGGATTATGGAGAAAGCCAGAGAGTTCCAGAAAAACATCTACTTCTGCTTCATTGACTACGCAAAAGCCTTTTACTGTGTCGACCACAGCAAACTATGGCACGTTCTTAAAGAAATGGGAGTGCCTGACCACCTTATCTGTCTCCTGAGAAATCTATATGTGGGACAGGAAGCAACAGTTAGAACTGGATATGGAACAACTGATTGGTTCAAAATTGGGAAAAGAGTACGACAAGGCTGTATGTTGTCTCCCTGCTTCTTTAACTTATATGTAGAATACATCATGCGAAAGGCTGGACTGGATGAATCCCAAGCTGGAACTAAGATTGCCGGAAGAAATATCAACAACCTCAGATATGCAGATGATAGCACTCTGATGGCAGAAAGTGAGGAGGAATTAAAGAACCTCTTAATGAGGGTGAAAGAGGAGAGCACCAAAAATGGTCTGAAGCTCAACATCAAAAAAACTAAGATCATGGCCACTGGTCCCATCACCTCCTGGCAAATAGAAGAGATAAGTAAAGCAAATTAAGTGTGGACTCTCACTAAAAGCTAAAATAACCAAACAAAGGGTATTGTACTACAGTGGCGTCATGAGAAGACAAGCTCACTGGAAAAGGCAGCAATGCAGGAAAAAGTGCAATACAGTAGGAAAAGAGGAAGAATGCACATGAGATGGATTGACTCTATAAAGAAAGCCACAGTCTTTGTTTGTAAGACCTTTTGTTTGGTGTTGCAGTCAAAGCAGGATCAGGAGCAGAGTGACAGGGATTCAGATTTGGGGAATAAACTATGATACTCTTGCCTGCTTTGGGGATGAGAAATACAGAAATGCAATTGCTACACACTTCAGACATCTAGTCCCAGGTGTGTTGGTTGTCTTTTACTAGGTGTTTGCTGTTAGCGAGACTCTTCTAAATATTCCGGTTCTGCCCAGTACAAATTCAGCATCTAAACAGAATCTTGAAGTACTTGCTCTTCTCAGCAGAAACTGCAGAGCTAAATGCAGCGGAGATTAAATTTTGAAGGTTGCTTTTTTCATGGTTTTATGAAAGAGTCAAGTCTCTTTCTGTCTCTCTCTCTCTCTCTGTCTCTCTCTCTCTCTCTCTCTCTCTCACACACACACACACACACACACACACACACACACACACACACCCTAAATTTTCAACAATCAGTTGCTTCAGTTCAGTATGTCTGTTTCCTCTCATTACATTTAAACAAGCTTGCCACCCGGTCCCTCTTTCGCACCTTCCTGCCTTAATTTGAGCCTTCTCTCCTTGCAGACACCTCCTTTTTTCATGGCTTTATGAAAGTCAGTCTCTCTCTGACATAAACCAACCCTCCCTCCCTAAATTTTCTACAATCTAACCTTTAAACATGCTTGCTGAATCCACCCTTCCCTCTCTCGCACCTTCCTTCCCGCCTTATTCAACTCCGGTGGAAGTAGTCATTCACAAGCCGCCACCCCCCCCCCCCCCCCCGATTGACTGCCCGGGGCTACAGCCGTAAACAATAAAGCCAGTTTATCTCCGATCTCTAAAAGAAGGGAGGATTTACAAGTGCCGCGACCAAGGAAGGAAGGAGAGGTGGCTTCCAGTTTGAGGTTCGGCTGCAGGGGTGGGGTGGGGGGGTAGCACTCTGCTCATTACCCCCAGGATTTTCATTTTTATCCCATTTGGAGTAAATTACCCCTGTTCCCCGACCACTGCTTTAGATTACAACTTCTGTTATCCCTTAGTTCTTAGCCATGTTAACTGGGTCTGAAGAGATTTGTAGTCCAAAATATCTGGAGAATGCCAGGTTGAGGAAAGATGAGCTATACATTTGGTTAATTAACCACGTTGCTTTGCAGAGCATATATGTATGAGTTAGTTGGCATTACACAATAATGAAACATTTCCTGATCTAAACACATACATTTTTTTTTCAAAATTGGAAACTTAGAAAGATATGCTTATATGGTCCTTGCTTAATCTCAAATCTAGAGGCTAAAAGATCTACAAAATATTTGGTATGATGGTATGAGTATACGTTGGGGGAGAGGAATCTTACAGGTACTGCTGGGAATCCTTTTGTAATCACACACTATTGAGACCGAGTTGTTTCAAAATAAATACTGTCATACACAAAAGCGCATTCAAACAACGAACAACAGCCTTCCTCAACTGGCTACTTCCCTCCCCCAGTTTGACCAAATGTAATGGTAGCACATTGTGGTAAAATTAGGAACTTTAGTTCATGCGCTGGAGTGCCCTTGTATCATACACAGGAGGGTGTAACAGAAGTAAGACCAGAGATAAGACCAGAGCTGCTCTCAAGAAAAGAGAAGGAGAGATTCATTGCAAAGTGCAAGGTTAATTGGTGGAGGCATTCCTTGAGGAGAGAGTGGGGGGGAGAGTGAGAAGATCAGTATTTACTGGTGTTAGTTGAGAAGTATATGAAAGGTCAAGTTAACAGTGATCCTTCATGTCAGTGGTATGCCAAAGGAAACAGGTATGTGAGGTCAAGTAAGACATTAACAGGTAAGGGTATGTGAGTGCAGAATGTAGGGACCCACAGGGTACCAGTTTTTTCTCTTAGGATATTAGCCATTCGCTTTGGGTATGTATTTGTACTGACACACTCAGAGAGTACACCTGGTACAGGTAGTCTGACTCATCTCCAGTTATTCTGAGACTGAAAGAGAAAAGCTGAGTGAGCTGTCATTGTGAGGAACAGTATTCATCAGGTTGATAGAGGGAGGAATAATCTGCAATGTAACCTATCTAATAATAAGGGGGAAAAAACAGGGTTAAACTTGCAAGGAAGATAGAAAAGTTCCAGTTGAATTTTAATAGAGGCAAATTAAATCTGTTGCAGTGTTCCAAATGTTTCATGGTTCATTTTTCCACACTCTTAGTTCCATTCTTCTTCCCTACCTGTTTCTTGCGTTAATGTTTTTTGCTCCCTGCAGTGTTGTCCGCTTACTGACAGTGAGCATGTTCTGTTCCCATTGGCTTTTTGGGGACATTCCTCCTCTTAATATTTGTGCTGTAAAGACGGCTGTTTTGTACTTCTGCAGGTCTTGAGGTTCTCCTAACAGTACTGGTAACCTCTTGAGCTATTGGTATTGCTTTTTTCGGCTACACTTGGATCCAGCTTTGGAGATCACTGTTTGTACATTGGATACTTAGGAGTAGAGAGGTAGTATAGTAAAGTGAAAGCTGGAATGGCGATGGTAGTAATTTACCACTTCCTGCAGCCATCCAGTAGGCTCAGAGCACTGCCAGTAAATCAGTATGAGGATATATTCCAGCTCAGTTTTTAATTTAATGTATTTATTCATTAATTTATTTATTACATTTATGTCCTGCCTTTCCTCCAGGAAAGTCAAGGTGATGTACATGGCTTTCCTCTTCTCTTTTTCACAGTAACCTTGTAAGGTAGGTTCAGCTGAGAGGAGGTGGCTGGCTTGAAGTCACACTATGAATGCCATGGATGTCTGGATTTGAACCCAGATCTCCTGAATCTTTATTCAGCTTTCCTAACCACTGTGTCACATTAGCAGGTGCAATCAAAACAGCTTTCTTTAAATGTAATGGTGCCTATGTGTAGTTAGCAGCAAAGCTTTTATTTGTTTAGGTGATCTTCCTACAACTGGTACTAATTTTAAAAGTTATGGCCAAACATGTGCAGTTCCTCTGCAGAACATCATTTGCACAGACTAGGCACCTTTTAAGTACTCTTCCAGCAGCCTGGAGCACATAGTTGCTAGTTCTTTTTAGTATACTAGGCTAAAGGATTTGATTGGCAAAACCAGATTACTTTTAGTAATTTTTTTACATAGCTTGATGTGTTTTATAGCATACATATTCTATATGAGTTACAGGGAACATAAAAGGATTGTAGAGATTTCATATGTTATGCAGACATTAAAATCCTCCTGATGGAAGAGATTGCCTCAAATGGACTCGTGCATATTGCAGAATTTAATTACAGTACTCTCTTGTCCTTGTATGGATTTTTTTTCTTGAGAAATGTTCTTTGAACCTTCTGGTGTTCCTGGAAGACCAAGAATGGTACCAGAATTTCTGTCCTGAGTAAACTTTGAAAGTCACTTCTTGGCATCAGCCAGTTCGGCCACAAGAATAAAGCAGAGAAATAGCTTCCATTCTGTTTTGAGTGCTTGCCTTGTTACTGCCCTGCTCCTTCCTCTTTATATCCTATTTTTCTTAACACAAGGAGACGCATGGGGAAAAGTTGGCTTTGTTTCAAGATTCCTCATTTTGGGTAAAATGAGATAATTCTTGTATGTCTGCAGGTCTGCTGAAAGGTTTCTTCTATTTAGCATCTCCCTCCACTCCCTAAACATTGAAGTGCATTCTAAAGTATCCAAGCTCCTCTAATGTCCTTATGTTCTGTGCTTTGTTACTCTTTCTCAGGGGTCTTTGTGGGCTCATACCACATGGTTTTCTCCAGTTGCTGAGTGGGACGATAGACAGAGGGAAGGAAGCTGCAGGCTGCTGTGAGCTTATTGCTGTGACCTTATTGTTTCCTGTCTTGTCTGGGCTCTTGTTCTTAGAGGTGTATCTGCTCAGGCCGGGAAGGGTCCCAGCAACAAAATAAACATGCAGTTCATTCCCCCAACTCCACACAGGAGAGACTGTGGAAAAGAGATGGTGGGTGATGGGCTACACTTAATACCGTTAGCAGGCACAGATAAAAATGCCCTGGCCTTCAAGGCTGTATGGTTGCATGCTTGTCTGGAAGAACCTACTTAGTTCCCATTGGAATTTCTTTCTCTCTTCTACCTAACTAAGGGCAAATGCTTCAGGTGAACATTGTCTTGACATTCCTTCTTCCCCACTTTCTCTGCTATGAATCTGGTTTATGAGATAATGGAGTGGGTTAGACATAGTACCAAACATGTAGTTTGTTGATACATGCAAAAGCCTTTGACTTCTCTGACCCCTCTGTCTTCCATCTCCAATCAACTTTCTGCCCTTTAAAAAAATGCTTCATGGGATTTCCCCTCCATCTTTTTAGCATGTATTGCTTGCCGTTTCATCAGAGCCCAGTAATCTATGGTTTGTGCAGGCATTAATTTACTTACAGATTAGAATTTAAAGTAATAGATTGACATTGGCTAGAATTCAAAATAATAGTTTGCTGTTACTGTCTGGAATACCTAGAAACACTTGAAAACACAGGGCATTTGCTTGAATCCCCAATGCCTCCTTAAATTGCTCTTTGGTCCAGAAGCTCTGCAATCTTGTCTAACACTTGAAACTGTGTCTGCACAAGCTGCTTTTCACAGATAATTGCCTACTACCGATGTTCAGGAAAACAGGTGCCGTCTGCACTACATCCTTTGAACTGTCACTTTCTACGGCACTTACACAATTATATGTAGAGAAGATCAGTACTTCATTAAAAAGGTATAAGTGGGTTTTCTTTCCTTCTCCTTCCTTTTGGAAAGAGGTGCTGTGGCACAGAAACCTGATTCCCTTCCATGCTGTTTTATCTTTACGTACCCTTATACTCCTTGAGTATACTCTTATACTCTTTCTTTGCCTATACTGCATTTGAAGGCATTGTGTTCTTAAAATGCTGTTAGAGTCAAAAGAAAATGCAGTAAATATGAGGGTTCACGGGTGCAGAAAAAGACTATTTTACAGAAGCATTATTGCAGAATTACTTGGCACATTTGGAATGGTGATTGTTCAGTTCCTGTTCCTTTGTGTTATCTCACAGAAAACGGATAAAGCACAAGAATTCTTTATGATAAAGAAGTGATGTGGAATAATGGTTTTATAGTACACTTGTGGCAGATGCCTTCTTTTGGAAAGCGGTGACCTGACAGACAGCACCGAAAAATGTAACGTTGAAAGTTCAAGCTTCTAAGATGACCATTCAAGTAACGGGCATCTTCGTTTCCATGACACTAGGATAAGTCTTTTTGGAGCTGCAGAGGGAATGAGTAAGGCCAGCCTCCAGACTGAAAAGGGCTCCTCTCTGGTGGGTGACTTTCTATATGGATGGGCCTGGGCAGGCTTATCCAGCAGTGGTGGGCAAAAGTGGTAAGAACGGTGTTGAGAAAAACTGTGGCTGAAGCTGTCTGTTTACCTTTGCCAACACTGTGTTGCTTGGGCACATTGTGGGAAATTCATTAACAGCTGGAAACAGCTGCCCAGTCCTTCTTGGGCCTTTGGGCCAAGCTCCCCCCTCCTTCCCCATACTACTGAAGCTGCCAAAAGATGCCAGGTGTTTTGACCAGCACTGAGGCTGGGTATTGTCACTGTAGCAGAAATGTGTAACCAAGTCCTTCTTACTCCCTCCCCCCCTTCCCCAGTACTGCCCTGAGTTTAATCCTCTATCTTTTGCTTGATACAAGCCAACTGTTTTCCTTGCATTAAGGAAATAATTTCCATTATGTGGACATTTTTAGGATTTGCCGTTTCCAGGGAGAGGGGGGAAACAAGGCATTAAATGGGAAGAAAGTGCTTTAATTGCCTTGAGCACACATCTGTGAGTGGTAATTGGCACTTTTGCATATGAGTGACAGGAGATGATTAGAAGGCAGCAGAAGGAAGTGATAAGGAGGATCATACCCTGTTTTCCCGAAAATAAGACCTAACCTGAAAATAAGCCCTAGTATGATTTTTCAGGACGCTTGTAATATAAGCCCTACCCCAAAAATAAGCCCCAGTTAAGTGAAACCCCACCCTCCACCATTGTGCAGCAACCAGAAGAAGATGACATGACTGTATTTGAATAAATGTAGATTGTTGTATATGAAAAATATAAAACATCCCCTGAAAATAAGCCCTAATGCATTTTTTTAGAGCAAAAATTAATATAAGACCCTGTCTTATTTTCGGGGAAACACGGTATCTGATCTGTAGTGCTACAGAAGTGAAAATGGCAATTTTCAAAAGGTGAATTTCCCTAGGATCTTCTATACCCAAGTTTGTTCTATAAAGATGATTTAGATAGTGGGTGATTGTACATTGGCAAAAGTGTAAATTCCTATTTCCTGGCCCTAACTTTTCATCAGACGAACCATTATATTGTTTTCCTGACCAGTTTTCTTTTTTCCTTTTCAGAGAACCAATTGGAAAGAAGAGATCTGGTAAGACAATCACTTTTATTCCACCCCCCCCTTTTGTATTTCTGTTGTTGGACTTTGTCATACTTGTTGATCGATACAAAGCTTGACTGAAACATGTTCTTGTAGTAGCTGTCTCTTGGAAACTAGCATGGAGGGGTCTGTCCTGAAGTGTTGTTTCCCTTTGAACTTTCCCTTTGTATTCTTCCCTGTCCTATTTTGGCTTCATCAGACTGTCATGCATATGTTGTGTGCATTGATTATTACCTGTTTGTTCCTAACTCTGGAGAAGGCTTTGAATACATTTACCTTTATTGAAGAATCTTATTTGGTGTTCTTGGGACTATACAGAAATCCTACAGACTTTGCCTCACTGCACTATGGGATAGCAAAGAAGGAGGGAAGATGGAAGGGGCATTTTCTCCAGTCTGCTCCAGTGCATTTTGGGGAATGATCCCTCTTATCATGCTGCTGCTGCCTTTGTCCCCAGCCCTGCCTGAGCCCTTGCCCATTCTAGTCATCTTTCACTGCAGCATTTTAACTCAATTGTGGTGCACATGGTGCAGTTTCATTTGTAATCCAATAATTTGTGTCATCCTAGTGAATGATAAATAAGACAAGTTAAGTGGAGAGAAAAAGAAGTTATAGGGTGGGCACAGCAGAAAAGGGAAATGTAGAAGAGTAGTAGCCTGTTTGTAGAAGCAGACTGGTGGGGAGAGATATTTTCATAATAGGTTCTGTAACTGTGTAGTAAAAGTAAGTTAGAAGGTATTTTGTTTATCAGGTACAGAATTGGACACCCAAAATTGTAAATTTTCACAAAAGGCTCTGTTCCGAGTTACTTTCTTTCCCTTGTACTTTATTGCATTAAAATAAAAAACAGGCAGGTGAAGCTCCTTGACTGTTGAGCTTTTGGTGCTCATTGCTGCAAACTGAATACCTCTTAGAGCAGTAATAATAATAATAATAATAATAATAATAATAATAATAATAATAATAATAATAATAATAATAATAATAATAATAATAATAATAATAATAATAATTTTGCCCACTAGTAGCCCTTATGGTTTTGATCTGAAGAACATAACAGTCACAAACATGCTTTTAGTAGCAGCTTGTGTCTCAACATGCAAATCTTTCTGTTTTAATTCTGGAGCTCAGTGTTAACTGGTGGCACTCTTAAATACCAATATATCAGGAATCCAGCCCTGTAGGGGAACTGAAGTTATTCTGTCTGCTTGCTACAGTTTCTTACTTGAAGCAAATTACGATCTTGAACATGTAGATTTTAATAGCACGAAGACAGAATAAACTATAGAACAAGTGTGTGTATTCCCAGTGCAAAAATACTTTGAATGGAACAGTGTCACTGAGCATACTTCTGGCTAACAAGTTTAGGGATGTGCACCAGCATAAAAATTGGGATTTGGAATTATAGTCCTTTGGATTCAGAATTGGAAATTTTAGAAATTCTGAATTTCTGGATATCTGGAGCACTGTTACAGTAAATGGTTTCCCTCTTTGAAAACACAAACAGGCAGGTTTTAGAAGAAGTAGCCATGCTAGCCTGTGCTAGCATATCAGGCAAAAACAAAAGAAAAATAAAGAAGACAAAAGCCTTGTGGCTTTAAACACACATATCATCTTATGTCTGAGGAAGTGGACTTGTCCACAGAAGCTCACACTGAAAGTTTTAAGTTAGTTTTTAAGGTGCCACAAACAGGCAAAACGTTTTAAAACAATTTTCCTATGTCCTCTGAGTGGTTGTGCCAAATAAAAAGAGTACACAGCGACAGCCACCAGTATCTAGGTATTAGGAAATGGCTACAATGGGCATACTACCTGGACCCTGAACAGTGGGAATGCCAGCAGGAAGTGCCAGCAGCATTGTGGAAGCAGAGGACATATACTGGGGAGTAGGCAAATGCCCTGGGCAGAACTGGCAGGCAATTTGGAGTAGCAGATAGCCTGTGATGGGTAAGAATTGTGCCGACAGCATGGGGCACAGCACAGTTGAATGAGTGAGCACAATCTTGGAGTATGAATGAAAGAGGCAGAAGGAGGGGCAGCAGACTGAAGTATGGCATATCTGGTCCTGTGACCAGAGTCTGCTGTTCTCTCTTACCTAAAGGGGACTTCAGGGAAGCCCAGCAATGGTAGGTTGACCTTAAGGAAAACAAGTTTTCCTACAGATCCTGGTTCCAGGCATGAGTGCTGTGGACTGACAATGCCTCCTTCCTGAGAGAACGTTATCTCACTGGGCACACTAGTTGTTGGGCAAGGCAGCAGTCCCACGGCCACCTTGGCCAGACCTTCCCAAACAGATTCCTCCTCAGTCTGGTAAGATGAGAGATCAGTCTCTTTTGGCTGCAGGGCTCCTGCATGTATGCTTCTACCTCTGCATCTGTCATGTCCTTCCTCTGGGGTGGTGTCTCTGGTGGTGTCCCTGTCATGCTTGTCAAGACAGTGTCTCAGAAAGCTTGCCCTGTTGCAGTGTTGAGGGACTTGGAATACAACTGTTGGTACTGCTGTTTGGGGTGCAATGAACATGCCTGTGTCATGTTCCTTCCTGCTCCGTGTGACCCCTTAGTGCTAGCTGGACCTTCTTCACTGCTGCTGCTGCTGCATGTGATGAAAAGTTAGCTACCCTTTCCTCCTCCTTTCTGTTGCTTAATCTCTTGTTGCCCTCCATTGATTTCAGGGGTCCAGGAGGGTTGCTAGAATGTACTCCTTCTTCCACTAGGAAGCAAACCAATAGTTGAGCAGGTCCTTTAGAATAGTGGCCAGGGCCACAGCTTCAGGCCATTCTCCCAATACGGAATTCCTGATCCCCATAGACTGTCCCTTCATTATGCCCTCCATCATGGCAACCAAGCCCTGGAACACTGGGGTCACCCGGCTAAAGATGGCTGCCTCCCCACTAAGGACCTGTGTTGCACTCTCCAAGCTTTGGAGGGCATAGACTACTTGACCCATAATGCACCACTCTTCTGTGTCCAGAGGAGCAGCCACACCAATGGAAGTCTCCTTTGCCGTATCATGGACTGCCCTTTGCTGCTCCAGCACTCTTTCAAGCAGGTAGAAAGTGGAGTTCCATCAAGTTGCCACATCCTGGATTAGATGGTACAGTGGAAATCCCATTTTATTTGTCTCTGCTGCAACAGTTCACTGCCCCAGACACTGTAGTGAAAATGTCCTGCCACCTTTCTGGCCCACTCACTTATATTAGGTATGTCCTTATGTTAGGTATGTCCACGTCCTGCAAAGCACCCCAAATTAGGTTGAGAGTTTGGGCCATGCACCGCACCCCTTTCATCTTCCCAGCCTGCACAGCTGCCACCATGTTTGCCTTATTGTCTGTGACAAACAGATGTTGACTTTCTGTAGCTAGACTCCACTGCTGCAGCATGTTCCCCAGAGCCTCTTGTGAGCTGTGTGGCTGCCCTCCATCACTGCCACATTCAACAGGGCCCACTTGTATCCTGCCCTTGTGTGTTGCCCTGTGTTTGAGGCTTCCCCCTCCCACAAGTGTCTTGTCAGGGAGAGATAGGCATGGTTTGCACCCTGGCTGCTCCAGATATCCCTTGTAAAAAGTGCCCTGGCCAACAGCTGCTGTACCATTTACCCGGCACTCCAGTGTAAATCTGGCACTGCCCTGTGGCTAAGGGTCATTTGGAATGAGAATTGGTAATGGGGAGCCAGTTCTGCCACAAACCTGTGGAAACCAGTGTTCTCCACTAGAGAGAATGGGTGGCCAGCTAGGGCTATTATTTCCCCTAGGTGACAAATCATCCTTGCATTTTTATGTTTGCCGAAGACCTTTTCCTACACCCTCCAAGCTCCTCCGGTGTAACCTGGAACTACTTGCCCATCTGCCTCCCTGCTTTCCTGGGCTGGTGGTTCCACCTCTGCCCTTCGATAACTCTTACTCTTTACAATAAGAAAGCCACTTGCCTCCACAGTGCATACTTCATTTGCCAGTAGCAGTGCCATGTGCAGAGTCTTCAAGTGGCTGAGCATGCTACTGTTGGAGCGATGCCCAACGTCCTGCCCTGCCCATGCTCAAGCATCTTCTTGCAGTACATGCACTCAGCCATGCAAGCATCTTTTGCACACTCAAAAATGCTTTCAGATTATTGACTTCTTGGGAGCTCCAGTTTTTAACTGTATGTTACTGACAGGGATTGTTAACTTGTCATCAGTGCTAATTCTGGCAGTTACTGGGGCAAGTGCAAATGCACGGGCAGGGGTGATTTCAGTGTCACATGCTTCTGAAATAGTGCCTCCCTGAGTTTCCTCAGTGTCCTCTTCCCCCGTGTCAGATATGTATGTTCTTGAAGGGACGTTCCCACCAACCACTGTGCTGCTTTGCCCAGGAGAGATTTGCTGGGAATGGGGGCTGGGGGTGCACCCTTCCTTGAATATGATGGAGCTGCATGGTATGGATATGAACGGCAATGTCTGGTGCTCTTCATAAATCCCTTTCCCAATTACAAAAGCAGTAGCACTGCTCCTGCCCAAGCTGACAGCGGTAGTCTGAGTGCTGATGCCATCCTTGGCCTTCTCTGGCACATAGGCTGTTTGAAAGAAAAGTGCCATCTTCATCATCTGTTTTGACCCCTTGCCCTAGTTGCCCTGGTGGATTGCACAAAGACATCACTGGAACATGTCTGAGGTTCACTCATGTCTATCCCACCTTGAACCAGAGGCTGCTGTGCTGCCACCTTGGCAGAAACACACACACCTTACACTGCTGCCTGCTGCTCTTTCACAGTGTCAGTGCTGAACAAGGCAGCTGGGTGACAGATTTTGTTTGAGGGGCTCATAGTAAGACTGTCTTTTTCCTCTTCTGCTCCCACTCCTCTCAGTAGAACCTGCTGCAGTGGGTGCAGGCAGCGTTCCTGCATCCTTCTCCAAGTGCCCACTTTTTCTACCACACCCATGTTTCATACTGCCTGTAGACTCTACCCAAAGAAGAACAGTATCCTATTCTGCTAGAGAGGTATTGCAGATAGCATAAGTAGGCATTAGACATTCTGCTTCATCTTATAAATGTTTGTGTTCTTTATTGCTGTTCCCCCCCCCAAAGGATTGTTTTTTGTTCATGTAGAATGTCTAAAGGTAAGTGTAGTTTACTCTGTTCTACTTGTGTTTCCTCCCCTTCTTACCATGTATTACTTATGATTTGGGGGATTCATGGAGGGCGTATAGTCCCACCCCTGCACTAATCTAATTAACATGGAATTAAGGTTTCTGTAAGGTATCTTCTTCTGCTTTCTCTTAGTATATTTACATGAAACACAGGCATAACAGATAAACCAGATCCATGAAGGGGATGCAGTGATCACCTTCTTTAGATCATATAAATAGGCTTATGCTTGTTTTGCAGTATTCTTACTCCAGTAGGAAAAACTAGAATCAGTAATCCATTTTGTTCCAAGACTCACCATGTCTGATAACACTTTATCAATGCCTTTCTTTCAATTAAAAGCCTTTTCTATGTCTGAAAACCTGGTGATAGTTCCATTTTGTGCAAAGGCTGGTGCTATGTTGTTTAGATAAGGATCTACATATGAATACATAATATATTCTTGGGATATATGGTATTTTAAATTTACAGATAGTATATATGAGACGTTACCACATCTTGAGGTTACCATCCTTAAGTTACCACAAATGATCCCATTTGTTACCACAAATGATACCTTTTTATTTGCTTAATATCCACAGTACTTTCTCATCCCTGTTTGTATTAGTATTCCTTTCTCACATCTTTTCTCCATCCTTTTTGTTCTTCATTAGGATTTATCCAGAGAACGGCTTCTTTTCTTCTGAGAGGTAGTAACTAACAGCAACTTGTTGTTTGGTCCTTGCTTTCACATTTCCATTCTTCTGGGCCACATACACTAATCACCTTGGGCAGTGCAGGCACCACTATCTTGCTACTGCTTTATAGGGTTACTGCTTCCTGTGGGTAGAAAACAGTGGGGGGGAAAGTGAATTTCTTCTTTCAAATTGCCATTGAATAGTACTGTGAACAAACTAACAGAACCCAGCTGGGCTGGTTTACAGCTAGCTGGATGGCAGCTCTCTTGCTTTGCTGGTGGTGGTCGCAAGGTTTTGGTGATAAACTGGGGAAAATCATACAGAAGATTTAATGGACAATAACCTAAGATGTCAAATGGCTAGTAGTTGCCACACCTGACGTGAATACATTGCTCTTTTGCAGTTGTTAATTTAAAAATGCATTAGAGCAAAAGTATCCGTTGATTAACACTTCGATTGAAC
Source organism: Intellagama lesueurii (assembly GCA_037013535.1). Taxonomy (NCBI): domain Eukaryota; kingdom Metazoa; phylum Chordata; class Lepidosauria; order Squamata; family Agamidae; genus Intellagama; species Intellagama lesueurii. Next base: position 204,979,437 of record JBAJHW010000002.1, read on the forward strand.
TTTTGCCATGGATCGTTATTTTAATAAACAAAAATGAACACATTTAAACAGTATTGAATCTATCTCTGATCATTCATTTATTTGTATATATGAGAGACTTCAAAAATCAGAGTGTTTAAAGCTGCATAAATTAATATATAACTGTAATCTTCTTCGTCATCATCGTCATCTCAGAACTGTGGAGCTGGAGGGGATCCAATGGATCATCGAGTCCATCCCTTGTCAAGGAGGCAAAGTGGAGAATTGAATTCCCAACCTCTGGCTCTGCAGACAGATACCTAAACCACTGAGCAATCGAGCAGTTGAGAAATACTGAAATATATTGATATCACAGTCCTAACATCCACCTTCTTTTTAATGTTAAAATCAGAAATAAATAACTAAAGAACTTGTTGAAAACCAGCCATGACAGTTGCTTTCTATTTGGGTGAGAAGTGGTTAACTGATGAAAAAAGGAGTCAGGTTCTGGGGTTTTCCCTTGCTTGGTGTTTGTTTGCGAAGGGTAGTGAGCACAAGAGGGGATCCTCCAGACCATATTTACTGCTGACATTGGTGTCATCAGCATTCAAGCTGGCCGTTGCCCTGCCATGTAAAACTTGCCATCCTTTTTCTTGCTAATAATGCAGGCATGATGTTCCACGGCAACATTGGGCCATTTCCTAGCATTTTGAATCATGGACACAGAAGGTATATTCCACATTAATAAATAAGGATTGAATTAATATGTGATGGCGCCATTTAACCTACTGTAAAGAAATATGCATGTTTGAATGACTTTTCATTCTATCTCCACACTGAATCCTGGCCCATTATCTTTTCTGAAAAGGTGAAAATGCTGTGTTACTTTAAGAGCCCTAGACTTATTTCAGAGAAGGACATTATCCTTGTTCATGCAACCTCATGGTTTAGTGGTTGGCAATAATTGTTCTGAGAGAAGGAGCTGCTGAAAATAATTCCCAGCTTTTCCGCTCACTGCTGTTTATTGCTTTGTGTTGCTGGTTTAATAGGTACTTTGGAAGTGCCAGAGCTGTATGTTGAAGCTGCAAATAGCCCCGGAGCACTATGAGTAATTACATGGGCAGTTAAGAGCAGAAGAAAGGTTCTCTTTTCCTTTCCTGAAGTTGTTTGTCTTTCATTGCAGGATGACTCCACTATATATATTCTACAAAACTTACCTTTTCAGAGGTTGTGTCACCTAGCAGGCTTAGAATCTAGTGTACAAAAAGATGTTAAAATTTTGCCAGACTATTTCAGTCCTCTTGGGTTGTCACATCACTGGGCTGTTCTTTCTCTTTCTCTGGTGTGGTTTTCCTGGTGTGTCTCCAGTTGCTTTTCTCAAATGGAGTTAGCCTGTTTTGCCAGATTTTTCATGCAAAACCAGCTTGTTTCCCTGAGTTGGAGAACCCACCTTTCATTTTCGTCCTGCCAAAACTACTGTTACTCTGTTTCTTTTTCCTAATTTTTTAAAAGTTCATTTTGTGTAAAACGTTCTTTAGTAAGGTATCAGGAGCCTGTGGCCCTGTGGCTCAACGATCTCTGACACTCTCTCCCTAGATGTCGAGCTGAATAAACGCATTGGCAAGGCAGCTACCATGTTCTCTAGACTCACAAAGAGAGTATGGCTTAATAAGAAGCTGACGGCATATACCAAGATCGAGGTCTATAGAGCCTGTGTCCTGAGCACACTCCTGTACTGCAGTGAGTCCTGGATCCTTTGTGCACGACAGGAGAGGAAGCTGAACAAGTTCCATATGCGTTGTCTCCGACGCATTTTTGGTATCACCTGGCAGGACAAAGTTCCAAACAGAGTAGTCCTAGAACGAGCTGGAATTTTTAGCATGTATACATTACTGAAACAGCGACGTCTACGTTGGCTCGGGCATGTCGTGAGAATGGCTGATGGTCGGATTCCAAAAGATCTCCTGTATGGAGAATTAGTGAAGGGAAAGCGCCCCAGAGGGAGACCACAGCTGCGCTACAAGGATATCTACAAGCGGGATCTGAAGGCCTTAGGAATGGACCTCAATAGATGGGAAGCCTTGACATCTGAGCGTTCAGCCTGGAGGCAGGTGGTGCATCATGGCCTTTCCCATTTTGAAGAGACCCTTGTCCAGCAGGCCGAGGCAAAGAGGCAGTCCCTAAACCAGCAAAATCAGGGAGCTGGACAGGGGACAGATTGTATTTGTCTTCAGTGTGGAAGGGATTGTCACTCTTGAATTGGCCTTCTCAGCCACACTAGACGCTGTTCCAAGTCCTCCATTCAGAGCACGTTACCATAGTCTCTCGAGACTGAAGGATGCCTAATGTGTGGCCCTGTGGATATGATTGATGTCCAGATGTCTTAATTCCTAACTGTTTGTCATGATGGCTGAGGCCGATGGAAATTGTAATTCAACAACATCTGGAGTGCCATGGGTTCTCCACTTCTGCTTTAGATTGTTACAAATACCTCTGGGCATTTTATACTCCTTGATTTCCTTGGCTTGCTGTCTTATGCATGATTGTGTAAGATTATTCCCTGGAGAAATTTGAATTATTTTTGAGATCCTACAGAGCCCAAGAAAGTCTTCCATAAAGAAGTTCCATTTCATCTAATTGGGATTTACCTCAGATTTCATCTGAAGTTGAGGTGCAAGAGTAAAGCTGCTTTTGCTTATAAGTGGTATCTATGGTTTCCTTCCTTCCTTCCTTCCTTCCTTCCTTCCTTCCTTCCTTCCTTCCTTCCTTCCTTCCTTCCTTCCTTCCTTCCTTCCTGGTGATTTTATTTAGCTTATCTTTCGTTCCTCCTACATCTTCTTTTTCTTCTGATGCATATCAGGAGAAGCAATATTTGTCCTTCATTAAATGCAAGAAACCCACAAATTGGAGATAGTTTGGGTGGCAGGAAAAGAGGCACAATCATACCCAAAATGTGGAAAGAAAGATCAAGGATGTAGCATAAGTGTAATCTCTCCCCCCATTTATTCAAATTAAAGGTACTTCCCCCTATTTTAAAACAATTATGTTGCTATCAAGTTGATTTCATTAGAAATAACTTGGTTCCAAGATTTCCTATGTATAAAGTATTTCAGAGTGGTTTACTAGTCTCGTATGAAGCCTGAAAATAATTGAATGTATATAGTCTAACTAGCAGGGCCAACCCAAAACATTTTGCTGTCTGAGGGGGAGAGTAAACTGTGTTCTCCCGCCTTCCGTATGTGCATAAGTACCCAAGGCGATTCAAGTTATTGTTGCATCTGAGGGAAATTCTGCAGCCACCCTTTTCAAGCAGTTGAAACAAAAATAATAATAAAATGCTGTAATGATTAATTAAATAAATTAACAGGTTTTTTGTTTTGCTTTCATGATATGCAAAATCTACTGTTGAGGTAGTTACTTCATCCTGCTTGGTAGTATTTATTTTATTTATTTATTCGATTTTTATCCCGCCCTTTTAGACAGAGTCTACTCAGTAGGGCTGACCCTGTTAACTACTCAATAAATATCTTACAAAATATGCAAAGCAAACACCAAGTGTGTTGGGTCAGTTTGACTCTTGCAGACTGAAGTCTTGTGTAGGTAAAGACCTGTATCTCTGACTTTTTTGAAGCATATTTGACTCTTTATAGTCAGGACTCACATTGTCCTGAAACTGCAATCTTGAGCATACTCGATGGAAGTAAATCCCAGTGACTTCAGAGTCATTTTATTTGGAAGACGCCTGCAAAACATTGACCTGCTTGTGAGATGACCATCTAGAGCAGTGTCCTCCAGAGAAACAAGTGCTGAAGGTCAGATAGAAATGATCCTTTGATTATTATTTTTCAAAAAACATGTTTCATTTTCTTCTTTCTTTTCCAGTTATTTTTATATCTCCTTTATTCTTCATGTTAGATTTAGAAATGTAAATTCTCACTTGTCTCATCTTTGTATCCAGTGACAAGAAATTAAAACATTATTCTCATCATTAGTAAACATTTGTTGAAATTTCATGACACCTCAGATGGAGCTTTTGTATTGAGAAAGAGAGATATTTTGCACAAAGATTCCAGGTCTTGTGCAGAATTGTGTGTTTTGTGCAGTTGCCCAAACATCTAGACTAGAAGTAGCTTAATTTAAGAATATGAAGAATTAAAAGGGCTGTTTGCATCTTCCTTAGCAATCACCTAGTCCTTCTCTGCTTTGCGTTTGTGTGTGTGCGTGTGTGCACTACACGTGCCTTGCTTTTCAAAGGGAAAGGAAGCTAAAAGCATTTTGTGCAAATTAGAGAGGACTCATGAGGACGAAAACAATCTTTTGTAAAACTCTTATCTGTCAGGAGGTTTCAGAATATCTTTTCTTTGTAGTAGTTCTCATGGTGTAGAGACAGCCTAAAGTAACAAGGAAATGTGAAAATATCCTTCCCATTTGTATTTAAATTACAAACATACCACATGAGTAAACTCTGCTGCCGCTCAGTGGCTCTGATTTATATTTGTTTTTTTTAAAAGCAAATCTCACATCTCTTCAGAGATGTGTCTTTCTTGTGTACATAAATACACTAAAAGCCCTTTGTTAGGCCTTGCTGGTTTTCCCTTTCTTTGTCCTGTCTGCTTCTTTCCCCAGAAGAGCAGCCAGGATAATAATTTGCAATGAAAAGGAAGAACCGAGTGTTTAATCTGCAAAAGTCAGCTGAATTCTGGATTATTGTGGTTGCTGAGGCCCAAAACCACATCCTTCGGAAGGGCAGATCTAGAAATCTTGCTGGGTACAATGGAGTGACCACAGGAAAAGTCTTGAGATAGTCATCTTTGGGAAGGAATCAAGCAAGACCCTAATAGGAGGAAAGAGTTATAACCCCATGCAGAGGGTTTTTTTTTTTTAAATCGCTCAAATTTAGTTCCCTAGGTAGGCTAGCTTTGCTTTATATGAACTATCCTAATTCCTGCATAAATATGGGAAAACTTTTGAATTATCACTCTCCTTTTTAAAGCATTTTCTTTATAGTTCTGTTGCCATCTTAGCTAAGGATTGCAGCGTTGTGAAGTTGTAAGGTTTCTAGGATTTCGGTAAAAACAGCTGTATACTGTGTAACGATCCTGTCTCCCTAAAGAGACAAAGATCACGGTCAGGGAGTCCCTCTAGGCACAAAACTACCACCTTTATTTCCTGAGGTAGGTCCTCTAGGCCTCAGAAGTGCGTAGTAAGCTCCATAGACAAGCCTGTACCTTAAAAGTTACCTTTGATTTGCTTCCAAGGCAATAAGACATAGGTTTTGTGTTTCCTTAGAATGCACAACAGCCTTACCAAGTAGGCCAGTAGGACCTTTTAACTTACAGTAGCAACTATTAACTTTCTTTCATCCACACTGGATTTAGATAGTCCTGCTGTATCAAGAGACTAGATCCTTGTTGAAGAATTATATTTGTTTTATTAAGAAAATAAAGTTTCATTAGAATATAGTTGTAGCTTTAAAGCATAAGCATTGAGCATTTCCAGACTATTACAATGTTTAAATAAACTTAAAATTTCTAATTAAAATAAAATCAGCTAGGTAATCATCTTTGCTCTATGTCCTACATGTTGGCATCTAGAAGCTGGGCTATTCCCCCCCTTCTTCTTGAAAAGAAAAACAAGCCTCTCTGTCTCACATTCCACAGCATTCACGGACCGTTCCTTCTACATACACAAACCCTCTCATTTTACATCTCTTTAGGACCTCCTTCTTCGTTACACTTTCAAGCTGACACCCAATTAAGTCCAAGTAGGCATAATTCAGAACACTCCGATCACCGCCCAAAGTTCTCATGATCCAAGCTCCAGGTGTCTTATTGTTGCGTCTCTTCTCTCTGGACTGTCTGACCTTGTGACTTTGACAAACAACTCTGCATAACAAGCTCATGAAAAACATCTCTTTCTGAATTCATCTTACACAGAACCTAACAGACTCCATTTTTGCATGACTACAATTCCCAGTTTCCTTCCATTTCCTTACATACTGCAGCTTAATCCAATGAAGTTTTGAATCAGTAGAAACTTTGTGAAAAGTTTTGCCCAGGACCCCTGTGTTAAAAATCACAACTTTTGTTACTTTACCTCATTTTGCCTGCTGAACCAAGCCACTTTCCCCCATGTGCTGTGGCAACTGGAATTTAATTATGTAAATGTCTGTAAAAATCGATTGAAGAAGACGGGGGATATAGGAGTGAATGCTGGAAAGAAGGCATTTGTCCTACAGCTTCTTCTTAGTTTACAGAGTCATTTGAAGGGCCCCAGTTCAATCCTGTGGTCAAGATAACTCAATATAAACGAGATTCAGAAGGCTGGGACAGACATGGATGTGGATGTCAGTGGGTTCATGGCCGAAGTGATGATTTGCTATGAGCAGGACAGTTTTCACATTGCAGATAGTACAATAAGATTGAGAAGAGTTTGGCAGCATTGATGACAGCTCAAGATAGGACTGCACAGATGAGGGATGGCTTAGTTCTCCATGGCTCCCAGTGATTCCTGTGTGGCCTTATTGGATGCAGTCTGGAACCCAGGTAGCAGGGAACAAGATCTGCATTACACTCTTGGAACAGCTTCTCAGATTTCATTGTGACCTGAGACATAATGACTTGGTGCTAGCAAGACTTTTGTCAGCCCCTATCTCATCAAAGCCATTTAAAAGATCAGGAGATGAAAACAAGTTTTCTCCATTTCACAGGTTTTTGCTGAACATGATTGAATCCCTTTCTCTTCTTATCTCATAGGATCTAGTAAGCTTAAATGTGTGATGTGACATTCTGACATTACAAGTTTAATTTCTCACTTTATTGCCTGCTGTTTGCAGAGCTAAAAATCTTAGCCAGCAAAAAAAAGTAGTGCTGTGAAATTACGTGATGTATGTTCAGTTCACATTACTAAGGGTGAGAGGGAAAGGATGATGAGGCCATGAGATTTCACTAATGTCTTGCTTGAGCTGCAAGCTCTGAAGAAATTACTGACAATTTGATGAAGTTTTGTACTAAGGCTTGACAGTATTCTCACTAGTCACATCCATGTGGGACGGTCATTTTACCATGAATGAGCTGTTTGTTCATGCATTTAGCCATTTAGCCCTTTCATTCTTGCTTAGATCCTTCCACTCTAAGCAGAAATGTCCCACTAATGTCTCATAAACAAAAATGCATGTGTCTTTGCTGTGTGAAGATCGCCAGCCCTACAAAGCTCAGATAGTGAAACCAAGCAGCAGAGGAAATTTCCAGTGAGAACATCATGTCATATCATGTATTAGCACAGCAGTTGCAGTTTACTAGGAATGGGGAGCATATGTAGACACCGGAGGGAGCAGAAGTCCCTCTGCTAAAAAGATTTGCTTCCATAGCTTAGAGACAGGTTTTTAACTTGTGGTCCATGGACCCCTGGGGAGCCGTGATGTCTTCATTGGGGATCTGCGAATAAATGTTGATATTTTGCAGTTAAAATAGAAAGGAAGGAAAGAAGGAAAGAAAGAACAGAATCTTAATTTCCCTTGCTTGTTTGTATAAAATTTGGCTTTTCTAACCTACTGACTCCATTAAAAACAAACAAAAGTAAAAATTGGTTATGAAAATAACTGTTTGATAGCAAATAACTCTTTGGTGTTTCTGCACATGGATTGAAGACCCTTCATGAAAAACTTTAAATAAATGTTTGATGCACTTTAGGGTTTTAAATCTTGAGTTAAGTCTTGGTCATCTGCAGCAACAAAAAATATTTAAAGGGGGACCATGGTAAAGAAAAGGTTAAGAACCACTGGCTTAGAGAAATGAACGATGCACAGGTATGAAATTGGAAGGACCAAGCAGCACAAATCTCCATTGTTACATGTTCCTGTCTCCACAAAACTTTGCCTCCTAGGGTTTACAGTGCACTCTGTGATATGCCTTTTCTCATGGTCACAAATTTGAGCAAACTGGGGGGAAACACCCTGAGATATGCTGCATTTGGTGACCAAAAATGTATGTCATGTTCCCAAAAATACAGGGGGCGATTCGGCATCTGCTGATCCCATGGTCCTGGAGCAGTATGTAGTGGTGGCAGATTACCAGAAGCAAGAGAGCTCTGAAATCAGCTTGTGTGCGGGCCAAGTTGTGGACATAATTGAGAAGAATGAATCTGGTAAGGAGATCACAGAGGAGACCTCAATCTAGATAAAAGGACTTCCAAAGAATAATGCCGACTGCTCGTGAGATTTGAAGTCCAATGCTGCTTTGTCTGTGGAAGTTGAGGGGACAATAAACGGGGGGGGGGGGGGCATCTGTGTCCCTGGAATAGTTGTCTTGCGAGGCTTGCAAGGACTGACTTCTGTCGGTAATGAGTGCCAGGTTTCAGGAATGCTCATTCGGCACTTATTCCAGCCCCTGATCCAAAAATCACTTGCCGACCTATGATTCGCTTTGTAGCCCTTGGTAGCAAGTTAGATAGGTCCTCAAGGCTCCCGTTTAAGTTTCCATATTAGATTAATAAAAAGAAGGTGCATTCTTAATTGCCTTCCAGATGCTTTGAAGGGAACCTAATTAGCTTGAGTTCCTAAAAAATTATCCTAATCCATTTAGCAAGTCAGTCTGTCTACAGGGAAGTTTGCTTAAAATTGATTTAAACTTTAATTTTCAAGGAAGATAATGTATTTTTTGACTCATTTGAGTAAAATAAGAAATATGCTCTGAAAATAACCTCAAAGTTGTGTTTTAACTATAAGGAACTTTCACCTCTTGATATGCTAGCAGGCAGTTCATTTTCATCCTCTCAAAAAAATTGGAGCAAATTAGTTGCCTTTGTTGCTGCGAGTTTAAATAACAGTAATTTGAACAAACAAAAAAACCTGTTGAATTTTTACAAATAATTTTTAACTACTTATAATTCTCTGTGTGAATAGCTTTTGTATAAATTTCTCATCTTGGTTTGCTTTGTGTCATCTCGCTATTTCATAGTTGTTCATTGAACATCTTAGTTTTCAGGTCAAATCATTATTTATACACATTCTAAATTAATGTAAAAAGTGCATAATACTGTTCAAGCTTTATAAAATACAGGGGAAGTCTAAATAAGTAAAATTTATTAACTGTGTACAAGCAGCTCTCAGCACTTCTTCACTGTTTTCCAAAAGACATTCATCCTTTAGTGTAGTGAAAAAGAAATAAAAAGCCAGGGCTATGCAAACAGGGTTTTACTTCATTCTCTGACTCCTGTATGGTTCTGTGCGATATTACAGTCTGCTCTCTTGGTCCAGCTGAGAGGAAGCAGAACTTCCTTCATACTACAGAAAGGTGGATTTCTAGGGGCATTAACACAAACCACCAACCCTAAAGCTGTCTCTGATTTTTCCCCATATGAATAAATTGCTATCATTCATTGTGGAAGAAAATAACACTTACCTGGTTGTAGACAATATTGTGGTGGAGGCAAAACATTTTCATTCCCCCTTGACACTGGCTAGCTTGAGAAGACCGCCCCCCAACTCTAGTAATTGAGTGTACTACAGCTTTCCAGTAGAGCATTGGTCCTCAATCTTGGGCAGCCCAAGTGTTCTTGGACTGCAGCTCCCAGAAATCCTGGCTAAAACCGCTAGTGGTGAAGTCTTCTGGGAGCTGCAGTTTAAGAGTGCCTGGGTTACTGAAGATTGGGGACAGTTGCAGTAGAGGGTCTGAAAATAATTCTTAATATTTCCGGAGTTGCAAGTGTAATGCATCACCCTGGATGCATAGATGGTTGAGTCTTTGTTCAGTACTTCAGATAATGAACTGTGGCAAAGAAGGGTTATTTTTCTCTTGCAGCACCCTAAATAAAAGAGGACGTTGCTTGAAGGCTGTCAGATGGATGGTTATTCAAACCTAGAGTTCAGTGTGGTTCTTCAAGTAACACTGCCTTCTCTTATTGTTAGGCTGGTGGTTTGTGAGCACGTTGGATGAACAAGGATGGGTCCCAGCTACATGCCTAGAAATTCAGGATGGTGCCCAGGATGAATTTTCAATGCAGCCTGAAGAAGGTGAGAAAACAGCTCTAGAAACCCCTCCCCACAACAATCCCCTCAGCAGTCTGAATTGTTATACTAGCCTCGTTCTTTAAATCATTCTAAGCCAGTAAAAAAAATCCAGGAAGGAAAAATCCTAAAGTGGCTTAAAGGCAAGACATTTTTTGAAATACTGGTATTATATTCCTGTTATTAGCAGGCCACCTTATCTAATTGTCAGAAAGAGTGATGCTGTCAAACTTATTTGGAGGATGCCTTTCCCCCCCTCATCTTTCAGCACCTGAGTGTTCCTCTATCCATGAGCCACAAGCTACACATGATGGAAAGGACACAGGTTCCAAACTAAAGATACCCTGTGTGGGTGATTATATAATTTCTCTGGGATGGGAAGAATCTATCAGGACAGCTGCATTTTGCTTTTGTCCATTTTACATGTTATATATATTTATCTTAATTATTCAGACTGAAAGGCCTTGAGTAGTCTATGTAACACCCAATGGTCTTCCCTCTCAAGACTGACAAAGTTGACATCCACCTAGTTTTAGCAATTCTACAAGATTAATTACTGCACTTCCGGGACATTTGTTAGATATTTTCCATGGTAAATTCTGATGTTTTGGTGGAAGATGAAAAAAAAGGGGACCAACATTATCAAAACAGACCTAAGTGCTTTTAAGGAAATGGCTCCTTCCAGATGGAGATCTGTTAATACTATCAGTCAGAAGGCACCGTGTAACTATTCTGTCTTTCATTCCCTAGATTTTTGTGGGGCAGAAAAAAGATGAAGGAATCAGTGGGGAAACTAAGGTTAGAAGTTAAAGACACCATTGTCCAAACACCTTCACTAGCAGGGCATCCCTGAAACCTAATCTCAAGATCTGAAGTGTCCCACATTCTTACAAGCATTTTTTTTCAATTTTTTAAAACCATATGTTTGCTTTAAAGAACCTAGAGGTGCAGATACTTGTCCTTTTAGCATTAAGTCTATTTTGTTGAGCAAGGTATCCAACCTATTGTATGTGGATTGTTGAGGGAGCGAGATGTGTTGTTATTCATCATGGAGTTGTCCACTCTTTTAAACAAGGCTGATAACTTCAGAATATGAAGGGCTACCTCCTTACACCTTGTTTTATCCCTCTCCTGCTTCCCCAACATGCTCTTCCCAGTCACATGGAGATACTGGTCTCTTCCCAGACATGTGGGCCGCCGTCGGACTTTTGGGGATTTGTACGCCAGTGGATGGGGTCAAGGTGGATTCAGTGGAGATTTCTTCTTGTGGCCTTATTTTGTGCTTTGAACTGCCTGCTTCTGTTTCTGCATGTGCCGCCCACCCTCTGTGGTGTTTGCCTGCCTTATTGCATGTGATAGAAAATTTATTTATTGAGATCCATCCTCTATATTTCTTGTTTGCACTGCTTGTCGTAAATGTTAAACCTTTGCTCAGCTGGTCCTACTACATGTGTTGAATGCTCAATTTATTTCTTTTTTTCATTCTCAGCACATTTCCCTGTGTTGTGATGCCAAGACTCCTCAACACCCCTCTCAAAAAATCATTTGGGTGCAAAATGGCTGGTCTCTCTTTTTTAAACTTCTAAAAATATTTTGTGCAAAATAAGGAGGGTTTTCCTGTGAGAAAAACAGTTTCACCTATTTTTTTCTCTCTCTCTCTCCAAAAGATAGAAATTGAGCTGCATAGGGCAAAGTTCTTTTTCTGCAGAGAAAACAATGGAAGAATAACATGGCTATTACTTATTGGATGGTTCTTTTCCAGGAAATTTTGTAGTACAGTAGGACCCCTTTATCCTTTGGATCAGTATCTGCTGATTCACTTATCCACAGTCTGAAAATTATTAAAATTATTAAAAATAAAATCTTAGAAATATATATTTCTACAGATGAAGTTACCAGAACTGGCCACTAGATGGCGCTAGAGACCATGCTATGTATAGTGTGCACTTTTAAAATAGCATTTGCTATAATCCATGTTTTCCAGGATCTGCGGGGTGGGGAGGCTTGGAACCAATCCGCCATGGATATGGAGGTCCTACTGTATCTGTGAAGAAAAACCCATCCCACAGCAGCTGATATTTCCTTCCTTCATTTTCAGAAAAGCATTTTGATCTCAGTAAAAATAACAGATGTCTGATGTTTCTATGACAGAAGTTTTGAAAAAGGTTTTCTTGCAAATTTTTGTACAGGAGATGAACACATGTACAGAATTCAAGCCTTTCTTTTATGAGATGGCATATTCCATGTGCAAGACTCTAACTTGATATTTTGTGTGGAATGGGGGCATTGCCCTTTGCAAAACAGTTTAATTTGTGGAAAATATTATGTATATTTATTTTATTTATTTTATTTATTGAATTTATATCCCGCCCATCTAGTCATTGGACTACTCTGGGCGGCGAACAGCATATAAAATAAAACAATTTTAAAATAACAATGATATAAAACATCATAATCAAACCGGTTCAAGATGGAAAAGATGAGAAAGATAAATCAAATAGTGGTTGGAGGGAAGGCCTGCCTAAACAGCCAGGTTTTCAATTGACTTTTAAAAATGCCCAGTGAAGGGCATTTTTAAAACAAAAAGAAATCTCTCACAGAGAGATCTCAGTGTAATGGTATAGGGTGTTTTTTCCCCCCTGCTTGCAGAGTATGAAATGCTGTGAGATTTACATCTCAAAGTTAAATCCTTCATGTTTAAATGTTCTCCTCAGTGCCTTGCTTGGGAGCAAACTAGATTTGACATTAAGTTCAAATTTGCATTTTAAAAAATTGTCTGTCAGGTGCAAATTTAACCAGGTGAATGAACTGATAATTACTGGGATGTCTTAACTCCTAAACAACAAAAGTAGCCACAGAATAGGAAATAAGCCATTTCATCAGCTCTGGTCCTTTTCTGAAGCTGGTATCTGATGAGGATGTGGTGGGGACTTTCCCCTCAAGAGGACTTGAATTTCCCTTCCATACTTGCTGTGATCCTTTATCAGCACTAAGAACTCTTTTTTTCCTCCCTTTGAAGTAAAGCCATGCACGATCAATTAGGCATAACAATATTAGATCAGTATATCAAATCTGATAGCTTGTAACTCTTTATACAAGGAGCTAGGCTATACATTCACAGCAATCTGATCTGTTGAAAGTGAAGGAGTAATTTGCTTTGCAGTCAACTTCTGATACCTCTGACAATTGATTATCTCCCTTGGAACATCATACTTTATCTTTGAGGAGACCATGGTCATAAGAATTAGCTGGCCATGTTTCTCGGTACTTACTGGCCAGAATCTTATCACACACAGGAGAGTAGTCTTAGAGGTTGCTGTGGGTAATTGACAAGGCACAGTTTATGAGTGAGCTGCACAATTGAGTGTGCCTAACAGCTTGTTAGTTCAGGACAATTTGTTATGGCAACTTTCACAATTGCTCTTGCAACATCCGTAAGTATTCAATAGCAGTCAGCATTCAGGTGAATAAACCTTATTATTAAGGAGAGATCATTAAAACTCTTTCTCTTGACCATTTCTTAGTCCAACATATTTAAGCCTTTCTATCCCCATTATTAAAGATTATTAAAGATTTTAAAAAACCTGCCTGTTAAATGCAAAGATTCCATTCATACGAATTTTGGACTTCACCGTGTGACTTATTTAAGCATTAGCTTTTTGTATTGGGTTTACAACTAGTCTCAGTCAATCTAGAAACAAAAAGAAGGTCACTATAGAAGTATTGGATACAGTGGGGGCCCTGAGGGCTTTCAGGCATTGCCCATTTTCCTTGCATTTCTCGTTGCGTCCTGATGTCATAACATCTGTTTAGTGTGTTCATTGCTGCTGATATTCTGCTAATATACTTCTGACATGTGTACTGATGGCCTTCTAACAGAGTTAAAACAGTTGTGGTGAATGTTTTGAAAGCACAATGGGGACCATACTGGTTGTACACTCAGTCAATTCAAGACATTTTATTGCCAATAAAGCTACAAATTCTGGTGGTTATGTAAATCTTAATACTGAAATAAACAAAGAAAGCTGTGTAATTCTTAAACAATAAAAATGCAGAAATAAATTATACCTTTATTAGACCACTAAAAAATCAATCAGCAAGCTTTTGTGTATCATGTCCACTTCTTTAGGCTATGCACCAATATGTTGTGGTTAGTGCAGGAAAGTTTTAAATGAGTGCCCCAAAAATTCATGGCAGATGTTTGTACCAGGTCTGCTTCTTAGCAGACCTGAAGTAGCTGTTCAAGCTAGCAGACTATATTACCTCAAAATGTTTCTTCTGTTTCTGTGAGTGCAATCATTAAGAACTCAATAGAAATTTTTAAACAAACAAAAATAAAACAAAAATAGTTTGCTAGTCCATAAGAATAAAAAAAAATCTACAGTTGGTCAGTTCCTTTTATTAATGGCAACTAACATTTCATATTCTCCCGAACCTTTATCAGGCTAATAGTATGAAAAGCAAGGGATGGGGGAAGAAGCAGGGGAATCTAGAATGAGGCCACATGGAATGAAGCCATGTGGTTTGTTGTTCAGATTTGTTCTCAAGGCAGAGATTGTGCACTGAATGAATTGAGTCATTGGTAGGTAAAGCTATTACATAGCAGCGCATACTGAGTGAAAGAAATAACGGGTCTCTGAAAATACAAAGGCCACCTGCTTTTTAGAGATTTGTGTTTTGCTTTGGGTGAAGCACACTAGGCTCTGAGTTGGCACAAAACAGATTACCAAGGAGTATGTCAAGGTTTATATTAGCCAAAGTGGCGATTAGATTTTAGGAAGTGCTTTAAGTGAAAAAATAACAATTAAAGCCGAATTGTGTAGTGTAGTGGATAGGGTGTTGGGCTAGGACCCAAGAGACTTGGGTACAAACCATGCTCACTCATGGAAGTTCACTGGCGGTGTGTGACACTAGTGTAAAGACTGTTCCTTAAAATACGTTCTGACTTGACAGCACATAACATGCAAGATGGGGTGGAGTCTACAGTGCAATTTTATCCTGAATAGCTAAATACAGTGTTCCCAAAGCAGAGAAAGACAGATACTGATCGATAATAAAAATGAGAAAGTGAAAGTAGAATGTTCAAACTCCATGGATCTATGAAAGAACAGTGTAGAATGCAGATGAGTACTGGATACTGATGGAGAAAGCTGGCAACAGTCACTCTGTAACAACAGTGTAGATGTTTGATGTGCATGTGATTTCTTGCTTCTCTTTTGGTGCAGTCAGATTGCTGTGCTTCTGCTGCTGTTTTCTTCCATGTAAGCATAGTTGGTCCATAATTTTCTCCTCTTTAGAAAGACAAGCCATAGAGAACAATTTGCATAGCCTGGCTAGAAATCTGCTAAACACCTTACATATTTGGTGTTGCCATGCCCCCCCCCCCCAAACCTTGTTGAGGAAAATTCACAAGTTATGCAGCTCTGACTTCAGAAGCTTGTACTAGATTTTTATTACTTTGTGTGGTTAAGGTCCTGAACTGGTTACCTGGTGAATGATAAATCTGATTGCAGATATTCCTGTACCATGCAGAATGCTGAATTAAATTAAGATTGAATGTTTTTAAAAAGAACTCTGTCTTCTAACAAGTTTATTTTTAGTTCTTGATTATCCCCTTCTCTGTCTTATTTTACTTTGAACAGAAGAGAAATATATGGTAATTTATCCCTACACTGCTCGAGACCAAGATGAAATAAACCTGGAGAAAGGGGCTGTAGTGGAGGTGATCCAGAAAAACTTGGAAGGATGGTGGAAAATCGGGTATGTTTTGTGATGACGCTCAGGAAAAATTGATGGGAGGCAGAGACTTCAGCCTACAAGGGGCAAACTGCATTCTTTTTAATAGGATGGTTGGATAACAAAATCTTAATGGTCTTTTCTGTTTTGCAAAAGCCAATTAGGAAGGCAAGGTTTTTGTATCAGAGAAAGTGCATGAGGAAGCCTATCTAAATTAAGATGTGCATGGCTCCAGAATTATGTGAATGCATTAAAATGCACTCTATCATGTTTTGTCTGGCTTTAGGGAGGTAAAAATTAAACAACACAGATTCTTGAGGAAAAGGAATAAATACATAGGGGCTGCTCTTTTTGTCTATATACCTGTATCTCTTAACTGCCTTGTTCAAGTACAGTGGTGCCTCGCTAGACGATGTTAATCCGTTCCACGAGGATCGCTGTCTAGCGAAAACATCGTCTAGCGAAGCACGTTTTCCCATTGGAATGCATTGAAATCGCTTCAATGCGTTCCAAGGGAAAACGCAGTCGTCTTGCGAAATTTCCCATAGGGAAACATCGTCTAGCGAGTGAGGATCCCCATAGGAATGTAATTGCCCATAGAATAAAGGAGAGATGATATGTTTTGTAAATTGCTTCCAAAGTTGATGACCTATAAACAAGAATGATCAGAATCCTTCACAGTGTAATTGCATTACGTTGCAGCACAAATTGCTGCTAATTAATGAATTGCTACTCTCATTTTTAGCTTTACCTGTAATACAACTTAGCACTTGACCAGGAATGCAGTCAGCAATTCATTAGTTTATGGCAGCTCAATTTACATAATTACACTTAAGCTAGCTAAATCCACAATAGGATTCTGGTTATTCCCCTTTTGGGGAAATTGTATTTGTAAACTTGGGAGGGAAAGATAGAAGAAAATTAAAAGAGTGTTTTTTCCCCATTTGCTTAGTGGTGTCTGATAAAAGCAATAAACAACTCTTGAATCAGATTAGCATTTCTTTAACCCATAGATGCCGTCACTTGAGCCAAAGATTTTTATGTCTACAACAAACACAAGTGGCCCAAGTTGAAGAATGGCATATTAAGGCTGGGGTAATGCCTCACATCCTGCTAAATTTGTGGCTTAAACCACATCCTTTTGTAGAGATTTCCTGTAAACCAGTTATGTAATACCGGAAATATTTTAGTGCACAAATGTCCTGTTTCATTTGCAAGGACATGATAACTCTTAAGTTCCGTCCTCAGCTAAAAATGCCAATTGTTGCATGGATTGATCCATTTGATTTGCCCGTGTCATGTCTGTTTCTTGTGCTTTTTGTCTCCATGGTTTTGTTAAGGCCCACTCAATATGGTTGAGTGTTATAGTTGCTTTGAATTACACTATTTGAGGCCTTTGTAATGAAGTGCGGAAGAGAAGTATGCCTTCGTTGGGTCATGTGATATGCTAAAAGCCAGTTTTTGCAGGCATGCTATGTCTATATCACTCTCAGTCTGAATTAAATATGAAACTCTAGGAAGACTGAGAGTTTGATTTAGTCTGTTTCAGAGGATTCTGCATTTATCCAGACATCTCCTAAATCTCTGCAAATTAGACTGATGTGTGGTTCAGGATTCGGTTGAAACTACAGTGTGCTGACTGGATATGCTGTGCTGGCAGTATCTGACTTCGGAGCCAGAGGTTGGGAATTCAGTTCCCCACTTTGTCTCCCGGGAGAAGAACCAGCCTGTGTAGCCATGGGCAAGCTGTATAGTCCCAGGGCGCCCCCAGAAAAAGGGACGGGTAAACCCCGTCTGAGTATTCTCTACCTAGAAAACCCTGAAAAGGGTCACCATAAATCAGAATTCATTTGACAGAATGCTGTTGTTATTATTATTATTAGTTCTTGACTACAGGGAAAAGTACTGAAAGACAGGTAGTAGAACAAAGCCCTGCCTATAACCTCTAGAAGTCTCTGTAGAATCCCATCTTTGCTTTCAGATTTGTTTGGAGAAACAACTTGTCTCTGTCACATTCAAATGCAGATTCAAAGTAATAAACTTCATGTAGAATGTAGTCTGTTCAGCATAAACCTGCAGAATCTGTTGCTGGTGGGTGCGTCTTCTGAGACCTGTTACTTTGCAAGACTCACCTTGATAACCATAAAGAAATGCCACAGTTTATTCAGCAAGAAACATTTCTGGTTCAGTTAGTTTTAATCCTGGCATGGTGATGTTCTAAGAAAATAACTTGTTGAGTAAGCCAGGCACCAGAAATCATGCTTTGATTTCTATAGCATCCCACTGAACCTGTGGCATGGGCAATCACCACACTAGGGGAAAGAAGCATATATACACATTTTAAACAGGCAAAGTATGTTCCAAAAAAGCTCAAGTTTTTTTAAAGCCACAGCATCATCTGATCGCAGCATCTTTGCCTCAGGCCAGTGAGGTGGCCTTGCCCCGCAGTTGGTATCAGTCCTTGATCTATGGCAGTTGTGATTGTTGGATGTGGCTTTTGAATCACTGAAGGCTAAGCCTTGGATAGATTTTTGGGGGAAAGAAATCGTTTAATTCAAAGAAAGTAAACTGTGCAAGCTGAACCACTGGAGTTCTCCGTATTGTGCAGGAAGCAGCTTAAAAACAGCAAGTCTCCTCCTCTTTTATGTGCTACAAAAAGAGTCTGCACTTCTTTATACCATGTGTTTCTGTATTTTCTTTCTGTAATATGTGAAAGCCCTTTCCTTTTCCCATTTTTATGCCAAAAGGAGGTGTGATTTCCCTTTAATCTCTGTGACGTATATGTGTAAAATATTCTACATGATGAGAAAAGGGTTTTACACTTTGCACATTACAGGAATACTGCATGCCCTCGTGGTCTGCTCTGCAAGCACGTATTTGCTAAATACATAGTGCAGCCTTAGTTTGTTTGTCTTGCAAGCATTGCCATTTCCTTGCCACAGTTTAGGTGATTCTCTTTAAGGCTACAGGGAAAATTGGGTGAGGTCCGTCCAGTAGTAGGGGACTGCAAGCTGTGTATCTCTGCTGTGTGTTGTCACCCATTCCTGACCAGCAGGCTGGCTACTGCTCACAGGTTTTCTTGTATGTTTCTCTGGGAAGGGGGCACAAATGTCTTGGTCCTGTATGTACAAATAAGTGGGAAACCCATCAGCTTATTTGTAGACATTCCTATTTGTGAAGGTATGAAATCTTGTGAGATATTTAATAGCCCATAGGAGTATCTGTCAGATACACAGACAATTGAAATAGAAAGTCATTCTGTTCTTCTGTAGTCGCTCACCTTAGAATTGAAGGGAACAGAACATTGGTAATGCATTTTGGGTATTGCTCTGGATCGTTAGGTATTTGGAGCCAGATTCATAGCAAGGCAGGAGTTTATATGATTTGACTAATAGCTGGTTTGTTTGTTTTTCAGGTATCAGGGTCAGGAAGGCTGGGCTCCAGCATCCTACCTAAAAAAAGGGAGTGGAGACATGTTTGGACCAAAACCAGGATCTGCAGTTTCTACCCACTCATATGCATTGGATCTGGATGGAATTTCTCGGCAGCAGAACTCAGCAAGTCGAGATAAGGAGGGGCCAAACAACCAAAGAGATGGGAGATTTGATGGCCGCCCATTGCCAAATGTGGACCTTAGGCGAAGTAAGTTGGGAGCAGTGACCAAGGTTTTGGGTACTTTGTGGGCAAAAGTAGCTGGATAGGATGTAGAAAGCATATAGAACAGAGGAGAGGCATTTCCAGCCTGTGAGTCTAATTCAGCTTGTGATGATTCCCTATCCAGCCTGCACAGCTTTTTTGCCTTGATTATCAGAGGTAGGAAACCTGTTTAAAGCTGGAAAAGGACTTGCATGGAACCGGATCTGCAATTTGCAGACTGGGAAGGTTTGCATGTCTGGAAACTATTGCACTGCAGCAGATTAGTAAGAGTTGCATCTGGCTTGACCCATTTGCTCTGGCCCCAACCATAGCTCTGCCAGCTTCTAGGATGTGGTCCAAGATTCTTCCCTAATTGGAACGTGGACTCTGGTCTGGACTCTCACTTTGTTCTAGGGCATGGTGGCCTCTTTAAAGAGTCAGTGGTTGGGTGAGCACAGGACGGGTGTTCAGAACAGTCCAGGAAGACTGAGAGTGAGTTGTGTGTCTATCTTGAGTGCTGTACTATCCCAGTTTCTTTATCTGATTGAGGGCTGGGTAAAAAAAAAGTGAACCATGGCCTTCCTCCACTTCAGATAATATTTCAACATGCCTCATCCTCCACATGCTCTGTCGTGAAAATGTCTGCTTCTAATGAAGTATTTCTCAGCCTCAGTAGGAGATATCTGAATGGTAGAGATTTGACTCTAGGGTCCCGGATTGTTGCGGATTTCATAGGTTTATACATAAGGAAAAATTCCTGTCTTGACACATTCTCACATAGATGGAAATGCCTAGCTGGACTTTCTTTACCTTTCCCCCGTGTTACTTAGAACCGGGGTCTCCAACCCCCGGTCCGTGGCCCAGTACTGGGCCGTGGCCTTGGCAGGACCGGGCTGTGGAGAAGATGTCCCCCCCCCCCGCACGCACACAAGCATGCATGCCCCCCGCACACACGGGTGCCCCCCCACCTGCACACGTGTGTATGGCTGCCCCACCCACCTACCCTGCACTTGTAGGGTGCCCTGCCCCCGCGCAAGGATGCAGCCCCCCTCCCCCCAACCGGTCCACAGTTGTGCTAGAATGATGAAGTCTTTTTTAGCTTCTCTTCCCTTTCTGTATCTTTGGATCACAGTTATGTATTTTCTTGACAGAGTCACCCCAAATGAGGCAGAGGCCCCCTCCTCGTCGAGATCTCACAATAGTAAGTATTGTTCTTAGCTGGGCTTAATTAGGCAGTGTTGGTGTATATCTAAATTTGTGCTTTAAAAGAACTATATATGTAAAACATCAGGAAAGGGATATTTCTCTTACTAAATTGTGTGCTTTTGCAGAGATTTCTAAGTGCAAAACATACATATTCCACATGTGTTATGAATATCTTGCTTCTTTTCCTTTTTAAAAATACATGGGGATAAGTGATACTCAGAATAGAATTTGGCCATTAATCCAAAGTGTTTAATATTTCTAAAGCAGAAGATGGCAATAAGAAAGAGCAAGCATATGTTGTTGGTACCCACACACAAAATGCAGAGCTTGGAAAAGTTACTTTTGGGGATTACAGTTCTCAGACTGCCTCCCCTCCCCCACCTGTGCTGGCTGGAGGATTCTGAGAGTTGTATTCCAAAAAAAACACTTTTCCATGCTTTGAAAAAAATTACAGCATGAGAAGCTTTCTTGATGCCCTTGCCTACGATCCCTCTCTGCATTTGGCTCCAACTGATACAGGTGTTGCACAAAATGAGCCTTCTTTCTTATATACCATGACAGTGTGTGCTGCTTAGAGAATGCACATTTCATTCATAATGTGACGAATGGTCCAGAGAAGGTTTTTTCAACATAAACAGCTTCCAGAGGTTTAGAGACAGCACATATCCAGTTAGGGACCTCAGAGGGCTGCACATCCTCCCAACCCCCCTCCCCAGTATGATTTTTACTGAAGGAGCCCCTTTGCGCTCATATGTAAAAAGCAACTAACAAAATTAAACGAACCAAGAAAAACAAATGGAGGGCAGAGGTTTAGGGGGAAGGAGACTTTTTTCTGAGTGAAATGAGGACCTTTGTCATTTTAGTTAGAGTACTGCATTTGCCCATGCTTACCCATGGTCTCCTTGGATTTACTGTATTTTTCCGTGTATAAGATGATACTGTTGTCTAAAATCTTTAGATTAAAAATTGGGGGTCTTCTTATACACTGAAGTAAGCCGAGGAGAGAACCGTGCGATTGCAAAACTGCCCATACCTTGCCTCTGCAAACAGGCTTCCTTCAATCACGTGGCTTAGCTTCCTACAGTCAGGAGACTTAGCTTCCTCCAATCACAAGCCTTATGTAACTGACATCAGCTGATGCTGTACAAACCAATTGGAACACACCTCGTTAGAGGTGGAGCATGTAGGCAGTGCTCAGATACAACAGGGACTGGTAATGTCTGAGCATTCTGAGCCCAGAGGCTGAATAAAGTGATATGCTCAAAGCTAAGTGTGATGCATAATATGACAGTACTGGTATGTAAATGTTACCTAATTACTAAATAAAAATGTGTTCTGTTTTATATTTAAAATATTGATTTCTTAATTTGGGTTAGAAAAGTGGGGGGGGGCGTCTTATAAAATATGGTAGTTTGAAACAGAGTGCCATGACTTGGAAAAATAAAATTGGCAATGTGAAAAACCATGTTGCCCTAAGCCTCCCCCATCTTCCTGGGAGATGAATGGGTAGATTATTATCCTCAAAACATCCACAGAATCAACACATTTCTTTCATGCTTTGCTTATGTGTCCATTTTGAAGGTTCCAGTACTTAAATCTCTGCTTTGAGGTGAATGTTATGAGTTCTGGGGTTTCATTTTTGCTCCCAGGTTCAGCAGAGATCTCTGATCCTTTGTGGGCTTAAATACGGCTATCTCTGTGCATGGCAGCTGTAAAATCAGTAGAGCCACTTGAACCTGCTTGCTATACATGGCCTTTCTCCTGGACCTCCAGAGTATTTGCCTTGTGTTGCTTGGATGAAAATGTGCTGATGTGTGTTTTGTGTGTGTATGGAACAGCCACGTGGCCTCAACCTGCCTAAGCCTCCTGTGCCTCCCCAAGTGGAAGAGGAGTATTACACCATTGCTGACTTTCCGACCACTATCCCTGATGGCATCAGCTTCCAAGCAGGAATGAAAGTAGAGGTGGGTCTGCCTGTCCTTCCCCATCCCTCATAAGATCTTTGAAATGGTTCACTACAATAGCGTTTTTGTTCAAGAGGAGTTCTCTTTTCTGACAGGACTGCCAGGGAATCATCATTGAATAGGCCAGATCTTGATAGTTCTCTGATAAGGTTGCCCCATGCACACAAACGGTCCCATTGCTTGTTATGTGAGCTTGGAGGTACTGTACCTTCCCAGTGGGTGTGAATGGGGAGCTGCTTCTCTCGGATGATGAGGTGTGACATTTGTCTAAAGTTTGGTGAGCAGTGAAGAACATCTCCTTTTGTGTGCAGCGATGAGAATCTTTTAGTGTTCTAGTCTAACTGGCGCCCCAACAGGGGAGATTATAGGACACATGAAAGGCAGGCGTCCATCCATCCATTAGGGATGGAACATGCAATCAAAACTGAGATGCACTTCAATGAGAAGATTGAGATCAACCATTAAAAACATCCTTTAAATAGTCAAAATAAAGAAATTGACTAGAGCTCAATTGGACTATAAAATAACAAGGGAGTTTAAGAAATTATAAAGGAGGAGGAGGAGAAGGAGGTTACAGAGAAGTTATATGAATTAATTTTAGCAGTTCTGACCACAGAAGATGGAGAGTAGATAGCTTTGCCTGAGCTGTTACTTTTTGGGAAGGGAGTGTGAGGACCTGAAGCAAATATTAAGAGACAAGGAACAATACTGTATTCCAGATCTTATTGATGAATTGAGAGCCAGCAAATCATCATAAATGGTATCCCCCAAGATGTCTTAAAGAACTCAAATGTTAAATTCCCAGCCTTATAACAAAAATATATTAAATGTCCGTAAGACAGGCCTCTGTACTAGAAAGTGGCGAGTGTGACAACCTGTTTTGAAAAACGGATCTGGGGAGATCTTAGAAATTAAAATTGAGTTAGTGAAACATCCTGCATAAATTGATAGGAAGTATGTATAAAGATAAAATTAACAAGTTAGTGGCCAAAATCCTGTTGCACTGTTATATGTGCAGAAGACAAATGGTGTTACAGTGGCTTCTCGCTACAATTAATGAGTCTCCACTGGACCGGTATGTGCCCAAAAATCCAAGGGGTGTGTGTGTGATTAATGAGGAGCGAGAAGTTGCTGCAAGTTCAGCTGTTTGCCTTCTGCAAGTATACCTAAGCAACAGGATTTGGGCCAATAGGCCAAAAGAGATAAGGCCTGCTGACAAAGAATCAATGCTTCTGTAATGCTAACTCCTGTCTGACTAATACAGAGCTTTTTTCAAACTGAGCAAACAGATGGACAAGAGTGATTTGGTGGATATTGTTTACTTAGATCCCCAAAGGCCATTGAAAGAATGCCTCCACAAAGGCTGGCAGTGGATAGCAGTCACAGGGGCTACATGTTGGTGACTGAGCTTGGGGCAATTTATCTCTGACTACCATGTGCTGGGCCCTAAAAACTCAAAATTGCTATTGGATGAATGCCTTGCTTTGGGGCTTTCCCTGTGCATTTGTTGGGTCACTGTGGGAAAACAGTGCTAGACTGTAGAGGCTTTGGTCTGATCCAGCACAACCTGAACTTGCAATTTTTCCTTTGTCTGATTCTCCCTTTGTTAATTTGATAAGCCCAGAAATGTGAATATTACTAACAGCTGACTCTATCTTGAACCGATTAGGATCCTACTGGTGATTCAATACTGACATCTAGTGACCATGATAACAATTCTGCTCTTTTTTCCTTTTTTCCTTTCTCTTCTTTTTTGCAAATGTGAGTTGACTTGGAAGATGGTTCACTATTTCTCGTGCTCTGTACATGTGTGCATGCATTTTGCGTGCTTCAACAATCCTGCACAGGAATATGCTTCCCATAGTGGCATATGTCACCTGGAAGTGTTTGATTTTAATTTGCATCATTATCTGGGCCATTTCATACTTGATACAGAGGTAACCTTGGATAACCCCTTCATGGATTGCTGCCTTGTCGTGGCGAAGGGGCTTAAGTAATTCAGAGAAACTATGGGCTATGCCATGCAGGGACACCCAAGACGGACAGGTCATAGTGGAGAGTTCTGACTAAACGCGATCCACCTGGAGCAGGAACTGGCAAGCCACTCCAGTCTCTTTGCCAAGAAAACTCCATGGACAGAAACAAAAGGCTAAAAGATATGACGCTGGAAGTTGAGCTCTTCAGGTCGGAAGGCGTCCAACATGCTACTGAGGAAGAGCGGAGGACAAGTACAAGTAGCTCCAGAGCTAATGAAGTGGTTGGGCCAAAGCCGAAAGGACGCTCAGCTGGAAGTAAAAGGAAAGTCCGATGCTGCAAAGAAAAATACTGCATAGGAACCTGGAGTGTAAGATCTATGAACCTTGGCAAGCTAGATGTGGTCAAACAGGAGATGGCAAGAATAAACATTGACATCCTGGACATCAGTGAACTAAAATGGACGGGAATGGGCGAATTCAATTCAGACGATTATCATATCTACTATTGTGGGCAAGAATCCCGTAGAAGAAATGGAGTAGCCCTCATAGTCAACAAAAGAGTGGGAAAAGCTGTACTGGGATACAATCTCAAAAATGATAGAATGATTTCAATACGAATCCAAGGCAGACCTTTCAACATCACAGTAATCCAAGTTTATGCACCAACCACCGATGCTGAAGAGGCTGAAATTGACCAATTCTATGAAGACTTACAACACATTCTAGAAATGACACCAAAGAAAGATGTTCTTGTCATTATAGGGGACTGGAATGCTAAAGTAGGGAGTCAAGAGATAAAAGGAACAACAGGTAAGTTTGGCCTTGGAGTTCAAAACGAAGCAGGGCAAAGGCTAATAGAGTTTTGTCAGCAAAAACAAGACCTGGAGCTGATTGTGGCTCTGATCATCAGCTTCTTATAGCAAAACTCAAGCTTAAACTGAAGAAAGTAGGAAAAACCACTGGGCTAGTCAGGTATAATCTAAACCAAATCCCTTATGAATACACAGTGGAAGTGAAGAACAGATTTAAGGAACTCGATTTGGTGGACAGAGTGCCTGAAGAACTATGGATGGAGGCTCGTAACATTGTACAGGAGGCAGCAACAAAAACCATCCCAAAGAAAAGGAAATGCAAGAAAGCAAAGTGGCTGTCCAACGAGGCCTTACAAATAGCAGAGAAGAGAAGGGAAACAAAATGCAAGGGAGATAGGGAAAGTTACAGAAAATTGAATGCTGACTTCCAAAGAATAGCAAGGAGAGACAAGAGGGCCTTCTTAAATGAACAGTGCAAAGATATAGAGGAAAATAATAGAAAGGGAAAAACCAGAGATCTGTTCAAGAAAATAGGAGATATTAAAGGAACATTTTGTGCAAAGATGGACATGATGAAGGACAAAAATGGTAGGGACCTCACAGAAGCAGAAGACATCAAGAAGAGGTGGCAAGAATACACAGAAGAATTATACCAGAAAGATCTGGATGTCCCGGACAACCCAGATAGTGTGGTTGCTGACCTTGAGTCAGACATCCTGGAGAGCAAAGTCAAGTGGGCCTTAGAAAGCATGGCTAACAACAAGGCCAGTGGAGGTGATGGCATTCCAGTTGAACTATTTAAAATCTTAAAAGATGATGCTGTGAAGGTGCTACACTCAATATGCCAGCAAGTTTGGAAAACTCAGCAGTGGCCAGAGGATTGGAAAAGATCAGTCTACATCCCAATCCCAAAGAAGGGCAGTGCCAAAGAATGCTCCAACTACCGTACAATTGCACTCATTTCACACACTAGCAAGGTTATGCTCAAAATCCTACAAGGTAGGCTTCAGCAGTATGTGGACCGAGAACTCCCAGAAGTACAAGCTGGATTTCGAAGGGGCAGAGGAACTAGAGACCAAATTGCTAACATGTGCTGGATTATGGAGAAAGCCAGAGAGTTCCAGAAAAACATCTACTTCTGCTTCATTGACTACGCAAAAGCCTTTGACTGTGTGGACCACAACAAACTATGGCAAGTTCTTAAAGAAATGGGAGTGCCTGACCACCTTATCTATCTCCTGAGAAATCTATACGTGGGTCAGGAAGCAAGAGTTAGAACTGGATATGGAAGAACTGATTGGTTCAAAATTGGGAAAGGAGTACGACAAGGCTGTATATTGTCCCCCTGCTTATTTAACTTATATGCAGAATACATCATGCGAAAGGCTGGACTGGAGGAATCCCAAGACGGAATCAAGATTGCCGGAAGAAATATCAACAACCTCAGATATGGAGATGATACCACTCTGATGGCAGAAAGTGAGGAGGAATTAAAGAACCTCTTAATGAGGGTGAAAGAGGAGAGCGCCAAAAATGGTCTGAAGCTCAACGTCAAAAAAACCAAGATCATGGCCACTGGTCCCATCACCTCCTGGCAAATAGAAGGGGAAGATATGGAGGCAGTGACAGATTTTACTTTCTTGGGCTCCATGATCACTGCAGATGGTGACAGCAGCCATGAAATTAAAAGACGCCTGCTTCTTGGGAGGAAAGCGATGAGAAACCTAGACAGCATCTTAAAAAGCAGAGACATCACCTTGCCGACAAAGGTCCGCATAGTCAAAGCTATGGTTTTTCCAGTAGCGATGTATGGAAGTGAGAGCTGGACCATAAAGAGGGCTGACCGCCGAAGAATTGATGCTTTTGAACTGTGGTGCTGGAGGAGGCTCTTGAGAGTCCCCTGGACTGCAAGGAGAACAAACCTATCCATTCTGAAGGAAATCAACCCTGAGTGCTCACTGGAAGGACAGATCCTGAAGCTGAGGCTCCAATACTTTGGCCATCTCATGAGAAGAGAAGACTCCCTGGAAAAGACCCTGATGTTGGGAAAGTGTGAAGGCAAGAGGAGAAGGGGACGACAGAGGACGAGATGGTTGGACAGTGTCACCGAAGCTACCAACATGAATTTGACCCAACTCCGGGAGGCAGTGGAAGACAGGAGGGCCTGGCGTGCTCTGGTCCATGGGGTCACGAAGAGTCGGACACGACTTAACAACTAAACAACAACAACAACCTTGGATATGCATTCACGCAGAAGGAGATTGCAGTCAAACATGGCTCTTGCCTTATGAAATATCTGTTTATGCATCTATGAAATGTCATTTTTGATGTGGTTCTCTAGCTCTTCAAATATGAAAAGAAGCTCTATAGCAAAGGAATGTTAAGTAGACATAAGAGATAAAATTAAAATAGGTCTAAAGGTCATTAAGTGAAAACCTGAAACTTTCAGTGCTTCCTCAACTTAAACTCTGTAGATTGTGAGGTAGAAAGGTAAAAGACTCCACAGATCTGAGGAGACAAACTGGGAAGAATGCTGCCACCAAAAGAGCATAGTTACATATAAATGAGGACCCTTTACTATGCCATCTCACAGGGCTGCAGAAATAAGTGAATAAGTGCTCTTGAATGCAAGTTGCTCTTCCTGCTTTGCATCCTGCATAACATCTTGGTCTATAATTGGGACGGGCAACCCATGACCCACCATGGCGTTGGTACAACACCCCTGCTCCCTTACTGTAGTTACTGCTCCAAGGCCAGAGATTCTGCTGAAAGAACAGAACATGTAGGAATTGCTTTCCTTGTGCACTTTGTTCCTCAGCAGAATTGAGCTCCCAGCAGCCCCTCAAGAAGCTTCTTGCTTGGCAGGATGATTGGAACACAGTTTTCTTCTGGGAGACAGAGTTGCCTACTCCATGCAGTGCCATTTCCCAGCAGTGTGGGATAGGTGCCATTCTCAACGTCAAGAAGTTGCCCAGCTCTAGTTGTCATTGCCATCATCCTCATCATCATCATATTTATTTGTATGCTGCTTTTCTGTGGTAGCAATCATGCTAAGAGCAGCTTCTGGAAACATCAAAAAGTTGCATAATAGAAAACAATATTTCCACATAACTGACAATTACAGTTTAAGATTTAATTAATTATACAAAGTGCAAACATCTCATGGCAATAAATCTAAAATGGGCAGACTACTAATGAGTCACACTTGTTTCATGCTGTCAAGTCACTTCTGCCCTATGTCAATACTCACAGGGTTTTCAAGGTATGTAAGATACTTAAGGAGCTATTTATTTATTTATTAAATTTTTATACCACACATCTAATGGAAATCTACTACTCTGAGCAGTTCAGAGCCTGACAGAAAATCTCCCCACTCCAAACTCCAACCAAAAGATGATTAAAACAAATATACAAATAAAAATTAAAAAGAAAATCGCTATGATGACAGCTGAATAAGATTACCAAATTAAATTACAAATTAAACACTGTGCCCCCCCCCCCAAATACCCACCACTGCAGAGCAAGAATGTTCTTAAAGGACTTCTTTATAGAATTAAGTTTTGACAAGATTTCTGAAACGTAAAAGGGAGGGGGCCTGGTGCACCTCTACAGGCAAGTTGTTCCAGAGCATTACGGTAACCACTGAGAAGGCCCAGTTCCTAGTCGAAGTTCTCTGGACCTCTTTCAGGATAGCCATTCATAATAATCACACCTGGGAAGAACTGATGGCACAGGTAGTAGGTTTTTGGGAGAGACACTCCAACAGGTATTGAGGTCCCAATACTAACACCTTGAATTTAGTACGGAAGCTTACAGGGAGCTAATGCAGGCAGGTGAGGATCAGGGAGATATGGTCGCATTTCAGAGCTCCCAAAACCACTGCTACCCCCAGTGAGTTTCCATAGGCAAGCAGTATCCTGAACCTGGATCTCACAACCTGACAGGTTATACACTGGACTGGTTCTTAGTTCACCCTGTGACCTGACAAAAAAGGGATCACCAGAAAAGAATGAAGGCTAAATGCTGGTGAAAGAGTTAATGGGATTTTTTTATTTTTTGGCCCCAAGCTAAATCTGGCTCCAGCTGCAATTCTAAAGAATACTCTGCAATCAGTTGCCTTCCAGGGTGAAGTAGAAATGGACCTGGAAAGGCGCATGTAGTGGGGCTTGTATAGCTACAATAATGTTCAGGTGCTCTTCTCCACTGTCTTTATACTAATGAAGGCTGAGTGTTAGTTTCTGATAATTTTGTAGTTACTGAGAATATCTTGACAGATTTTAATGAAATTGTTACTTTCTAACCCTTAAATGTTTCACCCAATGTTTTAGAGCGAAGTGATGGTGCTAAAGGTCTAAGGACTTTGTTTCTTTCTCCAGGTGATTGAGAAGAACTTAAGTGGTTGGTGGTATATTCAGATTGAGGAGAAGGAAGGCTGGGCACCAGCTACCTTTATTGATAAATACAAGAAAACTAGCAATGCCTCTAGACCGAACTTCTTGGCACCACTACCAAGTGAAATGACACAGCTGCGGCTGGGCGATAATACTGCGGAGAACAACTTGAATGGAGAACCCCTTGGACCATCGCGACCTCTCCCAGAAGCACCACCTAATGGCACAAACTATGGAGTAAAATGGAAGGAGAATGAGGCTTCCAAGGGTGCCACACCCGAGAGCAATGATGCATCTTTGTGTGTTGGATACGAGGAGATTTCTGATCAGGATACAGAGGAGAAACCAAGCCTCCCTCCTAGGAAAGAATCTATTATTAAATCAGAAGAAGAATTAATGGAAAGGCAACGTTTGGAACAGAGGCCTCCTCCAAAGCCTCCTGGTATGGCTTTGCCTGCAGTTCCTCCCAAGCAGACCATTCCTCCAAGGGACAGCAAGAAGCCTGAGCTCAAAACAGACAAGGGGAAATTGTTCCAGTTGAAAAATGATATGGGATTAGAGTGTGGGCATAAGGTTTCACCCAAAGAGGTGAAGAAGCCGAATCTCCGGCCCATAGTCAAACCAAACAAGCCAAAAGTTGAGCCCCCGGAAGATAAGTCTGAGCCAGCTAGCCAAAACCCATTCTTGAAATCAAAACCTCAGATCAGACCCAAGCCAGCGCCAGCAGCAACACCTAGGACAGATCCTCCTACTCAGGCTGATGATAAACTAGACATCTGTAATTTGAGGAGCAAGCTCCGGCCTGCAAAAGCTCAAGATAAACCTTCTGAACAGGATGCCACATCTAGTGAGAGTGCCTTCAGCAGTAGTGTGCTTCCAGTAGAATCTTCTGCCCGATCTCAGGAAAGGCCAAATGCAGAGGTTCGGCCTCCATCCAGACCAGAGAGCCAAGTGTTTAAGGAAACAGCTTTACCCAAAATTCCTCCCAGCTCCTCAAAGACGGGCGAGAGTGATCCCAAAACCACCTTCCCTGTTCCCAGAGAACCACCTCAACGGCCTGTAGTGCCACCCAGGAGGCCGCCTCCTCCCAAAAAAGCTTCTGTGCCATTACCTGCATCTTCAATTCCCCCTTCTCCAGAACACAAAGCTCCACAGAGGGAAGTGCCTGAAGTTAGAGCCACCCCAGTGCCAAGTAGGCCAATGTTGGTTCCTCCAAAAGCCAAAGGTTTCTTGCCAGCTGCATGCCAAGAGGATGGCAAAATGAAAAGCAGCTTAGGCCAAAAGCCACTGCCCAAGCCCTTGGAGCGGGAGAGAGTGTCCACACCCATCACTAGTTCTGATGTCTCCAGAGAAGCCCTCTATGTAGCAGTGGCCGATTTTGATGGAGACGAAGAAACCAGCAGCTTTAAAGAAGGGACCTTGTTTGAAGTCCGTGAGAAGAACAGCAGCGGCTGGTGGTTTTGCAAGATTCTTGCTGGAGGTCCCTGTTGGGAAGGCTGGATTCCTTCCAATTATCTCAGAAAAAAGCCATAGTCCCTCCATTGTCTTCATATTAAAGCAGCAACTCAACATTTCCCGTTATAGTACCAAAATATTTAATTAGCTTATTTATAGTTTTTCATAAGGATGGCTCTATTGTTAAAACAAAACAAGTATCTGGGATACCATACATTCCACTTTATGTATTTTCCAAGAACAAATAGTAAGAGAAGCAGGTTTTCATATAGTGTAGCTCTGCAATTGTTCTTTCTTTTAGTAACTCATTCTCTGAACAATGTTCTGGTAGGTAACCCTCCCCCAGCCTCTGTGAGATTTTAGAGCAATCTGTTTTCAGCTTGGTAAAATGGAGCCATGTTATGCAGTTAACTGTAATCAGGAACTAAAAGACTCTAGCAAAAAGAATACATAATAAATAATTATTATATAATAATAATTATTATTATTATTATTTGATACAAAGGCCTATCCAGATGGATAAGAGATTCTTTGTGTTAATATTATTTGTCCCTTGCTTGGACAACCTCTCAGCCATTATAGATGTTCCTTG
This sequence comes from Intellagama lesueurii, assembly GCA_037013535.1. Classification (NCBI taxonomy): domain Eukaryota; kingdom Metazoa; phylum Chordata; class Lepidosauria; order Squamata; family Agamidae; genus Intellagama; species Intellagama lesueurii. The sequence continues at coordinate 205,011,169 of JBAJHW010000002.1, forward strand.
CGTGACAGCTGGTATTCCATGACACCTCATTCATAGTCATGTGCAAATGTATGCTAATGAGGTCCATGTGTGCTCTGCTGTGCAGACCTCTATAGATTTTTTTTTTTAGCATTAAACTCTCATTTTACTCAATAGAGAGGGTTGGATGCAGGGTCTTCATTGCATGAATGGAAGGAGCCACTGACAGAAGGTTACTTTGCCTGATTTCCAGGGATCTCTTTCTGTACCCTTACAGTATTCATTCAATATAATTCTTCACCCCCTTTCTGTAGTTTTCAGGCAGGTGGCGGAGCTGTCCAGGGATGGATTGGGTAGGGATCCACTTCTGCCAGCCTAGTGGCATTCATCTAAATCTGGATGCAACCCAAAGAACACGGTGTTCAGTAATTCATACTGTTCATGTGTAAAGGTTTGAACATCAGAACATTTTGTTTTGGTCACCGCTTTGCTAAGTATTGTCATTTTAATGCTTCTGATGTGTTTCTTCTGTCCATTCCCTTAGGTAGATCTTCCTGGTCCTTGTATGATCCATAGATAGGTATCAATTTCAGAGGCCTTCATGCTCCATGAGAACTGAAATTCATTCTTCACACATTTAACCTTGCTCTTATTGTCACCTGTTTCTTGATAACTGCTAAAGCAGTCACTGAACAAACTCTTGTACAGCAGCAATTCCAGTGCAGTTCACAGCTGTTCATTACTTCAACTTGTTGGGTATGTGTGTGGTACTAAATCTATAGCACACATTCCAAAATAGATGGTTCAGTACCCATGCAGGTGCTGTTTTAAAGGGAAATTACTTATACCACTGCCATTTAGGTCCCTATTCACTGGTCCTCTATTCAAAAAGTTGTCTGTTGTCCCATTTTCCTAAATGTAAAGGTACTCCCACCTTGGGGAAGATTAAGAAATCCCATCCCAGTGTTTATCTGTATCTTCTTTCTGTTGATAGTAAAACTTTCACAGAAAGCAGACTTGAGGGCCAAAGCACATGTTCAGAGAAATCTGTTTCTAGGAGTAGTATTCCCACAAGTGGCAAAAAAAAGATGCTATTGGGGGGGAAAAATCAAAAGGAGAAATATGTCTTTTTAAAATTATCTGTGGAATATTAACTGTGATTTCTTTCATATGTTTAATTCCAAGTCTCATCTAACAAAGCAGATCTTTTTGCTGGGAGGAAAATTTTGTAAGAACAGGAAGGACACATTCTCCTGAATGTTTGCTTTAGCCCTGTGAGGACCTTGGGCTGCTTTGCTCTCTGGGCTGCTAATGTGCTCTGACTAAAAGCAAGCCATGGACACACATCTGTGCCTTAGCTTTTATTATTGTTACCTGCAGTGCAAATAATGACTCAGGCCTACTTAGCTGGGATACAAGAAGAAATGGCAAGGTAACATTTGTCTTGGTATTCTCTGCTTGTGTCCAAAAAAGAGGAAATCACTAAGGATAGCTTGTCTGCCATGGCATGACATGCATCCAGCTGCCACACACATACCCGTGATCTAGCTCGCTGACCATGTCAAAGTAAATGTTAGTGTGATGAAAAAGGAATTCAACCTCATGCTTACCAAAGCCAACTTCACAGCCCTATGACTGGAGAGTTGCAGGGAGGTGGAAAGCTGCCTAAATGGCCTGATACGCATCTACAGTCTTTAGAAGTCTGTTTTAATGTCTAATAATATGTAAACATGTATCAGTCTGTATGTTACTGTGGGTGGGGCTGGAGGGTGGGTGGGATTTCTGAGGATATTAGATGTAGCTTATGTAAAAATCATGTATACTTCCAACATTAAACAATGGTGGTTTTTTTAAAGGTAAAGAAATAATAAAAAAAAGCTTGACTGGTTTCAAGCAGAATTGTTACAACATCTTGGGTGTATTGTTTTTGTCTTCCCCTCTCTAGTCTATTTGCGAACTGCAATTGCCTTAACACAGTGCAAAGAAGGCACAATTCGGTAGGTGAAGCAAGCTGTTGTTTTCAAGATCATATTTCTTCCACTTCAGTTGCAAACTTTTGGCTAGATTGGCAGGGATGAAGTGCTTATCTGCAGGCGTTTTTAAAGAGAGCCGCTCCTTTCTTCTGTAGCTGACAATCTGAAATGGCTGCATGTCAGCCTTCAGAGCATGCCAGCCTCCACCACCAACCGTGCTGGAGGCTGGGTCGCCTTTATTTGACAACCTTTTGAAGTGGCAGAAGAGCAAGCCAATTCTGCATACAATTTGATTCATCTTACCTGAGCAAAATTAGAACTACATGTGAAATGAAGGGTTCTGCTGCAATGCATTATAAATGCTTGAAACACACTAAAGGGGACAGGCCTTGTTTCTGTTAAGATTCATTCTGTGTCTCATCCATGTTTTGCAGCATTTGTAAGTGTCAGCTAGCAGGTAAGTAAAGACCATCTGTGAAAACAATGCTGTAGTTACATTTTTAAAAGCTCTTGACAAGTGTTTCTCCAAAGGCTCCTGTGGAAACATAGTAGTCACAGAAACAGGCTCTCTTAAGGACTGATAACTGAATTAAGTATAATTGGAAAGTTAAGAAACCGGTTGGATCCTGTCAGGATCCATACAAGGATATGTATAGTATATTCCTTAATTGTGTAGAGTTTAGGACTTGAACAATAAAGTAGCCAGGATTTTGATGTCATCTGATTATTCTGGGTGGTAAGATTATTCAGGGTGGCATGCAAAGAGCTAACCAAATTTGGTGGTGGGACCAGAAAATGGCAAATGAGTTAAAATAAATGGTAAATGGTGCACATTGAAGCAAAAAAGAAAGAAAGAAAGGGAAAGAAAAGACAGCAATGCAATGCAATCTCAATTTTGTGTTAACACTGGCAGCAACTGTCCAGGAAGGAGACACTGTGGGCAGCCTGCCTTATTTTGTGTCTGGTGGCTTTCCAGCACTACAGGAAGACCTTCAGCAGATACTGTGAAGGTAGGTTGGTTTCTCTTTCCTCTAGACATTAGTGTTTTCATTATTAGTTTTGTTGTGGTTCTGTTCTCATGTTGTTATCTTGTTTTATATTGTTGCTAGCCCTGGATATTTTATGAAAAGGAGTAATATCTTTTTTAAACAGGTTGAATCATCATGAAGTGAGTAATTTAATATATAGAATTCATTTCCATTAAGATATGAGAGCCAGTAGCTTAGATGGATTTAAAGGGCACTAGACATTTCTTCAGAGAGAGCCTTCCCTCAGCATGTTGCTTTGACTCCCATCAGTCCCTGGCCACATAGTCAGACATATGTTACATGGGGAGGGGCCACATTCAGGAGGGAGAAGTCTTTCAGTCATGATACCTTCCCAGTTCTGACTGTTGTCATCCTAATGGGGATTTCAGCACTCCAACTGCCAGTCCTTTGTAGCTGAAAGATCACCACCCCAATTTGAGGGTGGTATCAACAGGATTGCCAAGGTCCAGAAATGGAAAACCCCCCAGGGCAGATTCAGGAAGACCTAATGAGGACTGCATGTGTTCAATAGCCACAAAACGGTGGCTGTTTTGAGGGGAGGAGAATAATTCTGGGAGAGAAAGAAAATGGAATGCAGAACGGGAATATTTTGTCACAGGTCTCACTTGTATAGCTGCTACCCAGTGTGTTGCAGTGGATAAAGTGACAGACTAAGACTCAGGAAGCCTGGGTTTAAATCCTCGCCCAGCCATGAAAACTGACTGGGGGTGTGGAATTAGTAAAGCCGCTCCTTAAAACTGGTAAAGCCACCCTTTACCTTGAAAACCCCATTAGGGTCGGTGTAAGTCTGTTAAGGACTTGACCGCACATAAGTCACTTGTAGTTGGTGGACAATGCATTTTTTCCGTGGTGCTTGCAGGACTCCATAAATATTCTTGCACAGTTTCATATATTTTAATAGCCAAGTGGCATCCCCATGGTTCTTCTTTCTTGGAAAAAGGATGGTGGATGCAGTAATTGTTTGGTGTAATGCTCTCCCCCCCCCCCCCCATGCTAGATGTGAAGAAAACTTTCTCCTTATTTAACTAGTCCATGCCATTTTGCTTTTTAAAATTATAAATAGTTGCTGTGGGGGGAAATGTTAGTATGAATAAGAATACTTGGTCACCGCTGTGTTACTGGATATGCTGGCTATTATTTCTCTGAAGATGGATGCAAGACAAAGCAACTGAGGCTAGATGTGAGTGGGCAGCACCCAGTGTCAAAGAGAGACTGTTTTGCCACATGCAGGTAAATAGCTAATGGGGGACATGATCACAAGGACTATAGCTGGATAAAATGTCCTGCATCAGTGGTTCTGTTTTGTAGCTCTGTTGTTGTTGTTTTGAGTTGTCCTAGAGCTGAGTTCAGGGATTAATTGCCACTCAATTCCTCCAAGCTATCTTTCTAGGCAGTATTGCTTGTCAGAGTTGCACTACTCAAGTCTGTTGTTGTTCCTGAGGTCTTAAATTGCATGACTCTGCAGCAAATTAAATCTCTAATAGTGTTCCTCAGAAATCGTTCTACAAATCAAAAGCCTATGCAGCTGCCAAGAAAAGTTAATTCAATCACAGGAATTACTTTACTTTGCCTGTCACTTTAGGACCAAACTATCTAAAGCTGTAAGAGCAAGAGACACACAGCTGTGATTCATTATGAGAGATAGAAGCCCTGCTTGCTTTTTTAGCCTTTCTTAATTAGCATAGCTCTGAGCTTCAAATGATCACCACTATGTGGAGCTGTAAACACAGTTACCAAATGCTGTGCTTACAGATGTTCCTGGTTTTTTTGTTTGCGTGTTTGTTTTTTGCATTCAGATTCTAACTGGTAAGTAAGCACCACCTGTTAGCTGGAGGCAGCCTGGAATTAGTTTTTTGGGTTTAGCAGCACCCTTTGATCTCTAGGTTGGTTCCTGAAAGATTGATCATACGGAAGCCATATGCCACAGCAATGAAAATGTATAAGGAAGGATCTGTGCATGTCTTTAGACTTGGTTGAGATTACCTCTGGGAAGCCCTGCTCCAAAAAAAATCTGCACCTATGCAGTCTAGGAGCAAAAAGGATGGGAGGGGTAGTTACTACCAAGTTGTCCAAAGGATAAATTAACTCTGTTATAGGGTTTTTTAAAAAATCTACAGATGGTAGATTTTTTTAACAAAAGTATATAATATGTTTGGGCTAGTTTGGGTGGCTGTCCGAGGCTTCATTGTCAATTTCACTTTTTAAAATACTGAGAGAGATTCATGAAAGATAATGTCATGGTGCTGAAGTCTGGAGGATTAAGAAAAAAAATCTATTTAAAATGACTGAGAGAATATGAACACTACACAGTTAGAGCATTTTGATTCTCCTTTTAGTTGCCATAGCTTCGTTCTGTAGAATCCTGGGATGTGTAGTTTGGTGAGATTCTTAGAATTCGCTGCTGTTGTTCTCTCTCTCTCTCTCTGTGCACAATTAGGCCCCCTGGCATAGAATTCTGAGCACTTCGTCACACTGCAAATCCTGAGGTTCCGTAGAATAAAGTCATGGCAGTAAATGTAGGATCCAATTGGTATAATTATGTAGTATCGATATACCCTAATGGGTACCAAGTAATATTAGTTATGTGGAAACAAACAGATTCCAACTTACTGAAATGCTTTCCAGGGTTTAATGAAAGAAGAATAAAAAATTCAAGTATATCAAGGGGAAAAAAGAAGATTTTGAGACATCATGTGGACCAGACACTCACATTTTTCATGGCCTGACTCCCACATTACCTTATAGAAACATATAGTCCTTTTAGTTTATAGATCCTAAAACTGATTTTAACATTTTCTATCCTGGGAATGTGCTATATTGTATGCATTTGAAAGTTTCTCCTTGTATTGTGTTTCCCCGAAAATAAGACAGGGTCTTATATTAATTTTTGCTCCAAAAAATGCATTAGGGCTTATTTTCAGGGGATGTTTTATTTTTTTTCATGTACAACAATCTACATTTATTCAAATACAGTCATGTCATCTTCTTCTGGTTGCTGCACAATGGTGGAGGGCGGGGTTTCACTTAAGTGGGGCTTATTTTTGGGGTAGGGTTTATATTACGAGCATCTTGAAAATCATACTAGGGCTTATTAGGTCTTATTTTCGGGGAAACAGGGTAGTATATGATTTTAATAGAGGCAACATCTCTCAGTTTTGTGTTGCTCTTATGTAGTGCTTGAGTCTGGCAGATAGCATATCAGTTGACATATTGCGTCACTTCCGCTCAGTCAGTTTTAGTATTTGGCTGCCTTGGGTCTGAGTTGATAGGCTGGATTTGGTAGCACTGTATTCTGCTGACTTGAGCCCTAGCTGCCACTTGGCCAACAGTTGTACTTAACTGCTTCAATAACTCCCAAGGCCATCAAGTCTCCCTTTGGCTTCCTCAGTGGAAAGATAGGTGGAAAAGATTGTCCCACACTCGGAATTTCCTGCAAGCTTGATACAAAGAAGCTCTTGGCAACAGCATGAACTCCTAAAATAAATAATTAGTCTGACATCAACGACGTTCATTCGCCTTTTCCAAACATGACCTACTTTGCGTTACGATGTATCCACAGTGTTTCATCCAGATAATTGATGGAGTTGCCTTAGAAAACGGTGCCAGAAAAGTGTTTCCATTGTTTTTGGTTTTTTTCTGTCAAGAGTTAATGGCCATGGTCTAGCCTTGTGCTCTGCTCTGTAGTAATTTTTTAAAAATTCAACCAAAAGCTGCCTTTGCTCCCTTTCTGAAGAATTGGAAATAGAATAAATGGCTGATGTCGTCCTCATGATTTCAGCCCAAGGCAGATAACTTGTGGCCCTCTTAAATGCTGCCAATGCTCTATTCCCTTTCTCTCCCACTATTGGCCACGCTGACAGGAACTGGGATCCAACATCTGGAGGGCTGCAAGTTGAAAGACCTCTGCTTTAAGCCGTAGATTCACACATTCCTTAATAGTGACAAGCTCTGTTGACGTGGTTAGGTGGAGGGATGGTTCAGAAATTGATATGTGTGTCTGTTTACATGATCTTTTCCTTCTTTTCTAATAGAAGAGAAAGGGGCAAATGAAGCAGGGAGCATTTGCTTTTACACGCCATTAGGTTGTCTCTGACTTATGGCAACCCCTATGAATTGGAGACCTTCAAAAGGTTCTTTCATTAGCAGTCCTATTCAGGTCTTGCAGACTCAAAGCTGTGGTTCCTTTACTTAAGTCACTCCATCTCATGTTTAGTCCTCTTTTTCCTGCTGCCTTCAAATTTTTCCTAGCATTTTTTCTTCTCTGATAAACCTTGCCTTTCATGATACACCCAAAGTATGATAGCCTCAGTTTAGTTATTTTAGATTCTATCTAAAAGAGTACAGACTTGATTTGAATTAGTATTCATTGATTTGTCTTTCTGGTGGCACATGATTTGAGGGGAACATATAGATGTCTTTCCTAATGGGGCACGTGCATCATATATTAGTTTAAGTGAATGTTGACAGGAAGGTGTGCTCACATGTTCGGCTCCCTTACATGCATCCTGTTGCTGTTTGGTGATCAGGGGTGTACATTTTAGGCCACCCATTCATTTTCTTGCTGCATAAGGTGGCATCATTGCAGGCTATTGATAGTTCAAGACTATGGGTTTTTATGTGAATAAAGATGTAATAGGCCTCGAAGAGATCCCTGAATGACAGAAATGGATATAATCATGCTTTCCAAACTCTGTTCTGAGAGTCCTGGGCCTCCTCAGTGAGGAGATAATGGCAGGTAATCAGCTTGGAAGAGTGTGTGTCCAATTCATTTCTTTACTTGTGAAAATCATTGAAATAAATGACAACTGCCTGGGGAAGGAGTATTTTTCCTTTTTACACATTTAACTGCTCACAGGAATGGTCATGGGAAAAGCTGCATGACATCTGAAAGGGCATTAATGTGAAGCTGCATAAATTGACAAACAGAACATGGTGAACTTGTTGATGTGTTGTGGGGGTTGGATGTAAGAACTGCTGGATGGCTCAGTGGTTTAGGTATCTGGAGCCAGAGGTTGGAAGTTCAATTCCCCCACTGTGCCTCCTTGATCAGGGCTGGACTTGATGATCCATAGGGTCCCTTCCAGCTCTGCAATTCTAAGATGATGATGAAGTGGTTTGCTGTTGCCCTGTTAAAATCTCATTCAGGTTGCTGGGATCTAAGCAGTAACTGTACACAGGATTCCAGTTACTCTGCTTTTGCGTGAACATACTGCTATCAAGATGCTCAGATAATATGAAAATGTTGTGGCAGGCCATGCTTGTTTGTGTGTTTTTTTTTAAAAAATCATTTAATTCATTAAAGAGTTTTTTGGCATGTTGAGGGGATGCCAATAAAGGGACTGTGCCCTGTCCCTGGAACAAACGACTGTCAAGCGAAACAGCTTTAGGAATGGCTTTTAATGTCTGTAACATAGAGGCGAGGCAAGGGAGCCTCAGGGATGCTGCGTAAAACTTACAGTACAATCTGTCAAGCCTATCTGCACTGAAACGGAGTGGGACGTGACAACCTGGCTTACAGTGAGCCTAGGGGTATTGACTGGCAGCGAGCGGCAAGCAAGGAGCCCTGACCCCTGCTAGAGTCGAAGCAGCTGAACTGACACCTAGTCTTAGCTTTAAAGGAAAAATGGGAACACACTGAGGAGCTTATGCCGATGCCATCTCTGCTTTTAGCTGCCTTGCATTTAATGCTGTTCAGTAGACAGAAGGGTGGGACCTGGAAGAGTGAGGAGCCCACATTCATATAAGAGGTGGATTGCCACAGTTCAGTAGACATTTCAATACAGGAATAGCTGCTGGTAGCGAGGAGGTCCAGCAATTTCGGGCTCTCACAGTTCCTAAAATAGAAGCAGCATGTCTCAGATCACATAATATTTTCAAAAGTAGTAGTAATGAATAGTACTGTACTAACCCAAACTTGCTGAATTTATAGAGGACACAAACTAGGTTTTGCACATCTTGAAAATTCTCATATTCACAACTTTATTTCCTTATTAGCTGAGCATCCTCGTAGGAGCATGTTCATGCAAAAACAGAGTAACTGGAATTCTGTGTAGATCCCAGCATCGGCGATAAGTATCTTGTCTGTCACAGCATTTACTGGTATTCTGTTTCTGAATGTAAGGCACCATATACTTCTGAGTTCAGACTCTGGCCGTGGTCAGACCAGCAAAACGTCCCCCTGTGGTTACATGACTTTTAATCGTGTTCCTGTCATGCTTTGAGGTCATGTGGTATTTGTTCCAGGATGTGCATCCCAATGTGTTTTTGGGTTACCGAGTCATTTCCTTCCAATTCAATAAGCACCTCGAGCTTCTTGTTGAGAAGAGGTTTGACAGAGGTTAACCAAGGCATCAACACAAATGCCACGGAAAAATTTAAAAAATTAAAAACATTTTTAAACGACATGCACAGTAACAGTAGTTAAAAAAAGTTGCAATAAGATTATTCACACACACAGGAATGCAAGTTTTTTTAAAAAAGATCCACAACCAAAAAAAGGAGAAGTCTCCTGCCAAGCAAGAAATGGTCTGCAGCTAGCGCGCTTGCCAGGTAAATGATTTGCTAATGTCTGTGTGTCACGTGACCACAAATTTAAATTGCAAAATCAAAGGGGGAGAACTGGAAAACATTTTGTTGGTGTGACCACGACCTCTGTGAAAGAAAAAGCCTGACAAAACCGTTTTGATAATTAGGATTTCTAGATAACATGCTATAATTGCTAGAATCCCTTGCATGTGTAGACTGGTGTAGCCCAATGGCACAAATGTTTGCAAGGTTTCTAACAGTAATGTTGTTCTACCACAAAAAGTGTGTACCCGTGTTCCCTGACCAGTATTTTACAATAGTAAAGAGTAGGGGAATGAAGCAGAGTCAACCCACCCTCATACACTTAACTTGAACTGAGATGATATACAGGAAGCAAAGATGTCTGGGGTGCATCTCCCCCCCCCCCCCGCATTACTCAGCATATTATGTGGCATACCTGGCATTGTAATATGGAAGAGCTCCTGTTCTGAGGATAGTGATGTAGTGGAGCCAGCACTCAGAGGACAGGAGTCCCAGGACCTTCTGAATAGCAGGGACTGTGACATCATCTGCCACCTCCGCTCAGCTTTTCCTGCACCTTTGAGCTTAGCTGCAAACCTCACAGTAGCTGGGAGAGAAACAGTTTTCCCAGGAACAGTATGTTGTTGCATGCTATCCCTGCTGTAACACAAGAGTATTTGAGGGTGGCTTGGGTTGACTGGACAATTAAGAGCCATTACATTTTCAAAAGATGTTCTCCTTGTCTTTTTGATGCAGGTTTATCCAGCAGCCTGAAATTTTGGACTTTCTTTATGGAGATGGGCTATCCAGGGAGAGTGTTATGAATCCTTGACTTTCATATTTGTTGCTATATGACTATCTGAAAAGATAGCAAACCAAACCAAACCACCTTTATATTGCTTGTCTTGTATTCATCACAATATCTCTTAGGTCTTTCGTGGCACAAGGGAAACAAGTAATGGCTTTTTCAATCCATTATGATCAAATGTCTGAACAATTAGTATTACTTAGCTGTATATCTTCCCTTTTACAGTAACAATGTTCAGAAAGGTAGTTCATTTAAAAAAAAAAAAGTTTGAACAATTCATTCTCGGAGAGCTGGGTTCTTACTGCTGGCTTCAGGAGCTTGGCTGAAGTAACCTCCGATAGATGCCAGATTAAGCCATGCTAAGCAATAGCAACGAAACAAACAGGGCACTCTTATACTTGCCCTAAGCTGCTCCAAGTAGCAAACTGTATGATCCTTGTCTAGTTCAGACTATTTTAAACCAAAGAAGCAGTGTGGGATCAGCATGGAGGTAATAGAGCTGTTCTTCCTCTGGTTGTTGGATGGTTCCCAGTCCCATAATTCAGTCTGGGAGGTTCCCACCAAATTGTGGCAATTTTCTGAAAGCCCTCACCCTAGTAACCATAGTTCCCCAGTTCAGCTAATGAGCTGGCTCATTCAGAGCTTTGCCTGTCAAAACAAGGTATGGTCATCCGATCCGGCTTGTTCACTTAGGATGCATTCAGCTTTGGATGGTCTTCATCATCTTTCACATTTTTGAGTAAGCAACTGTGATCTATTTTACCTTCTCATACTTTCACTAATGATTTACGCAGGTTTTCTACAATCTCACCGTTCTTCCCCCAAAGAATACAGGATTTATCCAGAGCATCCTAATAGCTCCCAAAATTCTTGGTTCTAGTCTAGGATCTTTGTTAGTCTGTCCTCTTTTGGGATTCTGCCCAAGATTCTTTGCATTCTTCCAGCTGGAGTTTGGATGACCCCCCCCCCCAGCTTCTCTTTAAGATATTCTAAGGAGAGCAGGAACATAACTTTTATTATCCCTAAATCTATCCACACAGTAGTACTCCTTTAGTTATTGTCCTTCTTTGGTGCATGGGGGAGGCATGTAGCTTAGTAAAGGATCCTCTCTTTTCTCGTATGTTTGCTGCAACCTCTGTATTCATTTGCGAATCTGTAGCCCCTGCTATCTTCTGGGATTTGAATCTAGCCCTCTATAGTTTACCATGGCCTTGCAATAACAGCTGAATCTTAAAACCATTTTTGTCTCACAAGTTTGCTTTCTTTAATATAGTTCCCTGTACTAATTAGTAAATGTGGTTTAATATTCAATCAAGCTGTTTTATTTACTTGCTGTTTGCCAGTTGTACAGGTTGGCTATAATCTCTGCTGTTCCCCAGTACAGTCATTGCATATATTTTAAATCTTCCATGTCCAGCAGAATTCCCATGGTAACTAGTTTTGTGTCAGTGTGATTTAGTGAGTGAGAGCATATTATCTAACATCATATTTGCTATACAGTAAAGTCCTGCTCAACAAAGCTGAGAAGATACAGCCTGGAGCTATGAGGAACTTTTAAACCATGATGAATTGCTTCCAAGTCCTGGCCATAAGACTTAACAATGCACTAACAGTCCCTTCTTTTGCCATTTTCCACTTCAGACCAGAGAGAAAGTTTACAAGTCAACATTTTATTTGTTTCTTAAACAGGTAGAGTTTTATATTAATGTAAAACAGGCCAAAATAAAAAACACAGACACACACACACACACTACAGACCACAACGCTAGATAGTATTGACAATGTAAAGAAGTGCAAACTCCCCCCCCCCCCCCCGAATAATCTGCTTTGAAAGTCTTGTTACAGAGAGAATAACATCTGGCTTGTTTTAGTATGTGACATACAGAATCACAGTCATGAACCAGCAAAATATCAAGAAGTTTTAGAAATCTGGAAACTTTTTAAAAAGGTTTTGATACAAAGAGGAAATGGGGAGGAGGATGGCAGCAAAAAATTCAATGAAAACATACATTTTTTTCACTCCAATATCAAAAAAGCAAAGTTCTTGGTGAACACATAAAATTCTATAAAACTACCAGCCATCTGTGTTAAGTTCCTTTTTCTCTCTCCATTTTTAAAGTCGCATTAAAAAGGATAAAAAGTGCACAGACACCCTTATAAGGCACAAACAGATTTTCAGAGACTGTTTTTTTTTTAAAAGAAGAGCAATAACAAGACCAAAATTGCTAAGTAACCTCCATTTCTTAAATGTTATCTGTCAGAATTTAGAGAATTCCTTATGAGACTTCAATAAGTAAAGCTGCATGTCTCTTAATGTTCTTTTCCCATCAGCTTCACAGTCCCTGGCTGTGGACTTTTTCACTCTGCCCTCTCCCCAGATGCTGCTCCTTTGGGGAAGTCCATTCTAACAGGAAAATTTAAGACAGTGCATGTCTCCCCCCCCCCCCACAAGTGCCTCAGCCTGTAAACATCTTCCTAAAATACAGCTGTGGCAACAGCTAATAAACAGTGGCAGTGGACAGTGCTCACTTTGAGCAAGCCCAAAGATACAGGCCAAATGTTCTGGTAGGCTTTGTTTGATATAATGGCAGCTGGTGGCATTACACTGGTGTAAGAGATCTTTTAAGAACACCAAACACCCATGGGCTCTTGGGACAGTTAGCCCCGAATAGTGCAGAACATTAGAAATAGGGATATTCTGAGAGGTAGTGATTAGCACCAAGGAAGGGGGACCATTTATTGCCAGGCTTCCTTAGAATTCAGTCACATCCGCAAAACTCTTTTAAGACTACTCACTTCTTCCTGGTAAGCTTTTATAACCACTTCTCCTTTTGAGGCTCAGGAGACTGACTGTAACAAAAGCTGCCACAAAGAAATCCCATTCAAATGCATTCTGCTTTTCGGTCAGCTTGTTGCCTAGTGGCATGCTAGATAAGGAGGGCAGGATTAAGATGTTGGGAAAATATTCTTATTCATGCCTGTGGCATTAAGCGGCAGAGGGTTGCGGTCACACACACTTAGAAAACCTGTGACAGCAAGCAGAGGAGTCTCTTGGAACTTGCCAATTCAATGCCAATTAGCAGGCAGAAGCTTCCAGAAAGTTAAGGAACAGAAATTGTGTTGGCTTGACCTAGAAAGTTTCATGATGAGTAAAACATTTTTGGTTCTCAGAATTAGTTCAACCCGCTGAAACTATCAAGAACAGCTTATGTGAACGCAGGTCAGCTTTTAGGCACAGACCTTTATGGCAAGTTTTGGCTCCACTGATGGTCCTATCAAGCACTAAAGCTTGTCATATGATAAATAACCAACTTCTGGTTTGAATTAGCCCTTTCTCTGGATTTAAACACAGACTTAATACGGATTTTGCATCTAATTGCCTAGGATTTGTTCACCATGCAGTTGAAACGCCAACATCTCTCAAGTCAAGTGGCTCCTCTCTGCAGTGTTGACCCTGTTCAACTACCACTAGAGGCAAGACATGTCTACCACTCGGAGGTTCACGAGAATAAGGGCATATTGTTAACCCATGTTCTGAAACTGATGCAAGCCTCTAGAATTCCAGGAAGCTGCGCTGCCTCATTTGCTTTACACTGCTGCTTACACCAGGTCACCATCTTCTAAAACTTAGTATTATTTGCATTGTTAAAAGAGTTCCCCCTTGCTGGTAATGACAGGGAGGTCCCTTGCTGGCTTGTGAATTCTGTACAAAAGCCAGAATTAAAAGCTACAATGTTTATGGACACTTGTGACCTCCAGTGACAGTAACCTATCTCACCACAAGGTAAATGCATCCTATGTGGGCAGATAATGGGTGCTCAGTAACTGACTATGCTGTGACAATGTAGTGTTTGTAATAACTGTGACCACAACTCAAGTCTCCATAAATAAATTAGGACATTCAAAAGTTTTGCAAAATTATTGGCAGGTTTCATGTTTTGGCCCACTTTAAAATAAACAGACGTTCCTGTTGATCCAAGTTATTATTAAAGAAACCTGGAAGAGCGATACTCATTTGTCTGACAATGCGTTGAAGTGCCTTCCTTTAAGTAATCCATAACAAGAACAAACTACAATTTAAGACCAAGGATTGCTCCACTGGGATTCAGCAACAATTATCATTTTAATTATCCTAATATATGTTGGGAGGCAAATTCTGCCAAATATGGCCCTTCAAGAAATTTCTGGCATGTGTGGCTGATAATTTTCTCCTACAAAAAGTGGAGGAAGAAACTAGAGCAACTAGCCTTCAACTTGATTCTAACCAACTTGGTGGGAAACGTGTCAGTAAGAGAAATTCCGGTGTGTGTGACCATTTTCTACTTGAGTTCTTTATTTCAAAGAAAACAAAAGCAGAGTGTAGCGGCACATATATGCTGCATTTTAGAAAAGCCAGTTTTAATAAGCTCAGAACAATGATAAGTAAGGTCCCATGGCAGTCGATCCTAACAGGAAAAGGATAGGTGGGAGTTTCTTAAAAAGGAAATTCTAAAAGCACAGCTACAAACTCAAGAAAAAAAGGTGGAAGACAGGGGGGAAAAAAAGATCAATGTGGTTTCACAAAAAGCTCAGAGAGGATCTGAAAATAAAAAAAGGACACATATAGAAAGTGGAAGGAAGGCCAGACCACAAATGAGAAGTAGAGACAAGTAGCAAAGAATTGCAGGGATGGTATTAGGAAGGCAACAGCTGAGGTTAGCAAGAGATTCTGAAAGTAATTTAAAAAGCATTCTTCAGATAGTGTGTAGCAAAAGAGACAAAAGAAATAGTGACTCGTCTACTCAATTGAGATGGAAAAATGGTAACAGATGACAAAGAAAAGGCAGAAGAGCTCTGTTCCTACTTTTGCTCAGTCTTTTCCCAAAAGACAGTCTATGACTCTCCAGGCAAATGTGCAGAATAAGTGAAGGGAATAGAATTGCAGCTTGAGACTGCAAAACAAATCGTCAAGGAACACATTATTTTGAATGCGTTCATATCTCCAGGGCCGCATAATCGGCACCCAAGAGTGTTGAAGGAACTGACTAAAGAACTCTCAGAACCACTGTCTCTTACTTTCTTGGAATCATGGAGGATGGGTGAAGTGCCAGATGATGAGAGGAGGGCTGATGCCCCTATCTTCAAAAAAGCAAAAAGGAGGAACCTGGGAACTACAGACCAATCAGCCTGACATCATTCCCAGGGAAATTCTGGAGCGGATTATAAAACGGTCATTCTGCAAGTACCTTGAAAACAATTCAGTAATAACTAGAAGCCAAGATGAATTCATCAAGAACAAATCCTGCCAGACTGATCTTATTTTTCGATTGGGTAACCTCTATGGTGGATGGTGGGAATGCTGTAGATGTAATATATCTTGACTTCAGCAAAGCTTCTGACAAAGTGTCCCATGGTATTCTGATTAGCAAGCTGATTAGGTATGGGCTGGATAGAGCAACTACCAGGTGGATACACAGTTGGTTACAGGATCGTACTCAGACAGTGCTTATCACAGCTCCTTATCAAACTTGGAGGAGGGAGGAGGTAACGTGGGGTATCACAAGGCTCTGTTCTGGTCCCAGTGCTCCTTAATGTTTTAATTAATAACTTGGATGAGGGGGTGCAGGGAACACTTATCAAATTTTGGGATGACACAAAACAGGACAGAATAAATAATATCCTTAAAGACAGAAACAACATTGAAAAAGATCCTGATAGGCCTGAGAACTGGGCTGAAAAACAACAGAATGAAATTTTAAAAAGCAAAAAAGCAAAGTGTGCTGTTTATATACCACCCCATAGCACTTAAAGCACTCTCTGGGAGTTTAGTTATGCAGGCTACACATTGCCACCCCCCACCCCAGCAAGCTGGGTACTCATTTTACTGACCTTGGAAGGATAGAAGGCTGAGTCAACCTTGAGCCGGCTACCTGGGATTGAACTCCGGGTTGTGAGCACAGTTTTGGCTGTAGTACAGCAGTTTAACCACTGTGCCATGAAGCTCATCAACAGGGATAAGTGCAGAGTTCTACACCTGGGGCGGGAGGGGACCCAAATGCACAGTTACAAGATAGGGGATATGTACTTGTGTCAGTAATACTAGAAGCGAGAAGGGTCTTGGAATTGTTGTAGAACACAAGCTGAGTATGAGTCAACAGTGTGATGTTGTTAAAAAAAAAAAAAGCAAATGCTATTTTAAACTGCATTAACAGAAGTATAGTCTCCAGATCCCATGAAGTACTAGTTCCCCTCTATTTGGCACTGGTAAGGCCTCATATTGAGTACTGTGTCCAGTTTTGGACACAACACTTTAAGAAGGATGGCAGCAAACTGGAACATGTTCAGAGAAGGGCAACAAGGATGATCAGGGGGCTTGAAATGAAGTAATATGGAGAAAGACTGGGGGGGGGGAATGGGCATATTTAGCATTGAGAAAAGAAGACTGAGGGAAGATATAATTGTACTTTTCAAGTACTTGGAATATTGTCATACAGAAGAGGGGCAGGATCTGTTCTTGATCATCCCAAACTGCAGAACACATTAAAATAGGCTCAAGTTACAGGAACCCAGATTTAGCCTGAATATCAGGACATTTTTCTTAACTGTTAGAGCAGTATGACAATGGAACCGGTTACCTCGGGAGATGGTGAGCGCTCCAATGCTGGAAGCATTCAAGATAAAATTGGACAACCATTTGTCATGTCTGCTTTGATTTATATCAAATTTATATTCCTGCATTGAGCAGAGGGTTGGACTTGATTGCCTTATAGGCCCCTTCCAACACAGTTGTTCTAAGATTCTATTAATTCATAGGGCAGCCTGTGAACAGAGTGAGCACTTCACTGGCATTCCTTTCGCGGGAGCTGAAGATAATAAAACAACACCAACTAACCAGAGACCAAGCTAGAACAATACAGTACTAGGAAACCTATGAAATACAACTGCATGAGCAAAACGGAATGGATGAACATCAGAAAGCTAGTCTGTGCTCCAGTAAATGTGGAGTATGTTGTGGAAAAATGGATTTATCCCACTGAGACCATTGCAACCATGCAAGTTTAATTATATTCTCTGCCTACCAAGGGATCGGCATGCCTTACCTGTTATGGCCAAAGTTTGCACTTAGTTTACATCTCCTATATAAATCACAAAGCCTCAGAGTATACTACACAAAAGAGGGGAGAGGAAACTTGCCATCTTCAAGCTACTGAAGGCATAAAGGCTGAGCTGTGAAGGGAAAAACCACAGCAACTTTGGTATCAAGGCTGAGATCAGAATGCTAGCACAGCCATGATAGGAGATGAGGGTTTGAGAGATCCTACAATCTTCTCCAGCATGATACCTGATATGGTAAGATCACAAATCAGCTGCAATGCAAGGATTTCCAACTTTGGAGAGCATCTGCTGCATGCTGGAGTTGACTCTCAGGGTAGGCACAGTTGTTGTATTTCCATCTGATTTGACAGCATTTCATCCTAGCAGACTTTTGTGGAGCAGGAGAGAGCAGACTGCTGCCGTTGTGAGAGTGCAACAGGATTTTGCCTTAACAAGTCCTGATTAAGAAAAGAAAACTAGCAAATTTGCCAAGCATAATTTTTAAATTGCTTGCATGGCACCTCTTCCCTAAAGGCCAAGTTCATTTTACTTTACTATCCAGACCTCCGAAGCTCCAAGCTGCCTAATACCAACCAAAGTTCATTTGTCTTTTAAGTTCAAGCATCTAATAATAGCTTGCAAATCCTTTTTCCAACAAACAATCCCAAGTGAAAAGCTTTTTTAATTTCAATAAGATGCCTCTATTGTGGAACAGAAGACAACTTCCTGTAGAGGAAGAAATGAGAGATCCCACATGGCTGCATGCTTTGTTGACAGAAACTCGGGGGAACAATGGAGGAAAACATCCATCACTTGCATTTCACAAATCACAAGTCAGGAAACTGCAGAGGCTTGAAATGCTAAATTCTCCATCAGCCTCCCTCTGCTGCTATCTGCTCCACAGTATACAATACCCCTCTTCTACATGCTGAGACATATGGCTTTCAATAAACCAAAATCGTAGTCGCTTCAAAATGTGCTCCGCAGTTGCTTACTGCAACAGCTGGGAGCTTTGAGTTGTGACTCACAGAAGAGGCAGTTGCTCCTCTCAGAAGATGTTTACTTTTGGTGTTCAGAAGACATTTATAGCTTTTTGCTTCTCTCTCTGACAGACTAGACTGGTTTACCCACGCAAGCATCTTGCACCTGGTTCCCAAGCTAAGACACCACCTCAAAATGTGGAGGACTGAACAGGTCACACTGGAGTAAGCCACCCCTTTTCTAGGTTGTTTTGAAATGTAATTTATGTCCCTGTACTCTTGCACTTGACTTACAACTGGAAAAAAATGCATTGGAATGAGAAAATGCCATCCAGAATTTCCTGCCCTCTCCACCCTTTTCAGAAAATGACAGGACAAGTTTCAAGCCCTGGTGCATCAGTTGACATCTGCAGAAAGCACACGGTCTATTAAAACACCTTTGCCCCACTTGCAGCTGCAGGAGGAGCTGCCTAATATGTTAAGGTTCTTCAGCTGTGAGGAGTTCCAAGAATCTTTAAAAATAAATGGCCAAATGACTGAATTCTTCAGTACTCTTCCCAAAATGGGGTAGCTGTATGTTTTAATGAGAACACCCAATCCTTTTTGAGATGAACAGAGCAAGTGTTGTTGTCCCCCCCCCCCCCGCTGCACCCACCCCTTTTTAACCCATTAGAGCAGCATCTTTACATTGCCCTCCACAGCTGTACTTTCAGCCTCTACAAGGACCAGAGTGTTTCCTCATTCACTTAATTATCCCTGATTTGTTTCCACTGGTCAAAACATGGAAATATAGACAAAAGAGCTACTCAGTAACCACTGACCAGCACAATAACCCAGAAGCAAGGACAGTAAGGTGTGACAATTGCTAACAACATTTTTCCTCCTGCCACTCACCATTTGCACCCCAAGAAGGGGGTAGGTGAGGAGAGGTTATGGACGGTAGATTTTAATAATGTCTTTGATGACCCGTCGGCAGATTGGGCAGCAGGCATTGAGTTGCTTCTTCAGCTTAAGACCACAGGTGTTGCAGAGGCACATGTGTCCGCAGGTGTAGATCACCACATCCACCTCATTGTCAAAGCAGACGGTACACTCCCCGTTCTTGCTGCTCACAGGCTCTGGAGGCGGGAACACTGGAGACACCGGAGGGCTCAGGGGAGAGCTTGGAGCAGTCACTAGAAGGCATTGAGAAAAAAGTCTCTCAGAAGGACTACTTCCTCTCGCACTTGGGCTTCTAGCTCCAAGTGAAAACAGACCAGAGATCTTCTAAGGAGCTCAGAATCTCACTGTTTCTGGTGCCTATTCTAAATTTAAAAAATATTTACTAACTAAGATCTTTATAAAATCAATCAAATACTTTTTCAAAGAAGCAATAATTTGTACAAAGGAAAAGTGTGTGGATCCTGTGGGAAACCAAGCTAACCTATTACTGCTCTCTTAAAAACTACTATCTGTTTCCAGCCTTGGACAGTCAACATATACAGGAGATTTTTAACACTGTGCAGTCTCCAGTATGATGCTGATGGGGAATGATGGCTCTGTGTAATGATTTCTCTCTACTGTGGCTGTAGCACGAACAGGAGCTCTTCATACTGTGTTTCTACCTGCCCAGGTAAGCAATGGTGTCAATGTCTATCGCTTTCTGAAAACAGTAATACTAAAGTAAAGACATTCTTTACATGGCCATTCTAGAAGGATTCTACCCCCACCCGTCAAAATCACATGATTTGTATACAGCAGCATATACATGTTTTCATGGACTCTAAGTTTCCTTCTTCAATCATTTGTTAATGTGTTACAATGAATGAGATTGGTGGCTTTTGGTATTTAACCTAGAATTACATTTTGTATCATTTAGGGGTCTGATATTTTTACTTGCTAATAAAGAATTGAGAAAGTATTGGAACTGGCAGTTTGTTCCGGTTCATTTCTTGGCTGAATGGGTGTTCAGCACCTCCCAGCCCCACCTTCTCTGGTGGGCACCCATTCAGAAGCAGGGCCCCAGCTTCCCTGCCCCACCTCCTCTGGGCACTGCCTCTGAGTGGGCGCCCGCCAGAGGAGGCAGGGCTGGGAAGTGCTGAACAACTGTTCAGCTGAGAAACGGACTGACACAAGCCACCAGTTTGTGCCCATCTGTATTCTGAACCAATTTCGACCGGGCTCTGAATTAATTTCATTTTGTAACTTGTAAATATGTCCAGCTTCTTCCGGGTTCTCAACTCCAAATGCCCTCTCCCTTTGTCTCCCCACCCCAACCACAATTCTTTCGCATTGGACTCTCTCTGTCCCCACCCCAATGCTTGTTAACTTTCTACCAGGGTTAGAAACCTTGAAGCCTTACCCCTACACATGCTGCTTCATCTCATCTTTTTCCCCAGGGTCAGCTTTATTTTTTATAGTTGCACTTTTTTATTTTTCCACTCACAGAACTCAAGGTATAAAAATGTAAATGTTTAGCTAAGATAAGGCTAAACATGGTGGAGCTCCTAGGGTTTAAGAAACAGGATGGCATAGGTTTCATGTGTGGCACTGGTCTATGCTATAGGCTTCATATGATGGAATTAGTTTGGCTGCTTTAGGTTTTTTTTCTTTGCTTTCATTTCCTCTTTTTAAAAAGAGGGATAGTACATCATCTTTTTCATGACTCTCTGTGTGTATTAAAGCCCAGCAGTGCACTAACCTAAGGAAATGTGGGCACTCCTCTCTCACAGTAAGAAACATGGGAGGTTCTGACACACACAACCTCCATCAACTAACATGTTTCCTTTCAGACAGAGTTAAAACTCAGGGTGTAAGGCATGACTTCTCTTTTTGACCAGGGCACTGGACATGTATATTCCCTTAAAAAAAGCACAGAGATAAGCAAAGACTCTCTTACCTAGGGACGATTCAGAAGCAGATGAAGACCTGTTCACACTGAAAGCCATATCTGAATCACTGTCATACTGGGAGCCACCAGGAGATCCTGAGGGGGAGACAGTCACCGGGCTGGACTGCACTGTCCCTGAAAATACAAAGACAGGTTGAGTTCAACTTCAGGGACAGGCAGGAGTCTCTTGAGCATTAAGTCCTGAGTTGAATGTACCCATGTCAACAGCACCCACTTAAGAGATTCCTGTGGTCCCAGCTCTGCATTAATTAAGTGCACTGTTACAGGTCCTTCTGTGCCTCAACAGTTCATACCACAGATGCTACAATCTGACTGGCAATGTCTGAGTATGTTGCCTAGAAGGCAGATGAAAAGTGAGAACAAAAAAGGAGAGCCAAATTGTTGTGGCACCTTAAAGACTAACTGCTGTATTTTAATGTGAACTATCATGGAGCAAGTCCGCTTCCTCAGTTGTCTGTGCCTCTGAGTCCATGGTTCCTCGGACAACTGCTGAAGTGCATTTGATCCACGAAAGCTGACATTAAAATATAGCAGTTAGTTTTTAAGGTGCCACAATGTTTTTGTCTATTTTCATCTAATATGTTTGCATAGGCTAACACAGCTACTCTTTTGAAAACTGCCTAGGTGGAAAGCCTAGATCTCCTTCTCAAGTTAACCTGACATTTTATCTAGTAAAGGCGGCTGCAGTGAAGAGGCTGATCACCTAAATCTTCTACAGAAGCATCAAAATCCATTCACAAAGGAACTTCCAGAGAAGGACTCCAAAATGGAAAAGATAACATTCATTAAAATACATGCTGCCTCTTCCTAACTACCAGAGTAGAGCCCAATTAAAAAGAGATGCTTGTCAACAGTGATCAGCCCTGCTAGCTGAATGGAGCCCCCACCTCCACCTGATATACTGTTTCAATATCACATGCTAGAGATAGAGCATAGTATGGTCATCATCCTGACGCCCAGTACAGGCATCTGGTTGGCAATGCTAGGAAAGACAATGCTCAAAAGGGAGACTCTCGAGTGAGCCTGCAGTTCTTCCTTACATTCTGAGTTATAGTTATAGTAATTCAGTCTGATGCCACCTTTCATCCAGGAGCATGACACACAAATGATCTAGCCATGTACTACGGGAAATGGGTCATGCAGTGCTGGTGTTATAGGTCATCTTTGCAGCTGGGCTAAAACCACTACATGTGCCTGTAGCACCGCTGTTAACAATCATCCTGTGCTCTTGTCAGATGTGAGCAGGACCTCCTGCCCTCCACCCCAGCCCATTGCATGTCCCTGTTGGGCCCAGGCAGACAGCACAGACCTCACACATGCTTTCAGTTTATGAAAGGAATACAGGCAAACACAACAGAGTTCACTGGCTCAGTGCAGCACTTGACATAGACAACCAGGCTTCGGCTTCAGCAATGCCAAGGCAAGCCAATGTTCTTCCTGTGGAGGCTTTAATCAGACAAGAAAATCCAAATCTTATAGATAGGCAAAGCCTTGCTAAAACCAACAGGAACGTCTGTGTGTCTTGGACTTGGTTTTATTCCACTTAGCTAATTTTGAACTGCACTTACCCAATATTTTGAGCTGATTAATTACACCATGGATGGTGAAGAAAACCCACAGAGACTGTGAGGTATCCACACACATCAGCATCCCACGGCTTGTCCCATTTATTCCATGGTGTACTTCTCCATTTGGCAAGACCACAAAGTTGAGGATGTCACCATTGTTGAGGACAGGAAATCCTCGGCAAACCACCCAGTACTCCTTGCGATCCAGGAGGAAGTCTGGATCTGCTGGGAGCTCATTTGTCCGTAAAGTACCCGGATCACAGGAAGTGATGCCAAATGTCAGGGCCCCATAATAAGGCAGCCCCAAGTGTCCGACTTCCACAAAGAGATTTTCACCGATATGCAATGGTCGGTCAGAAAACATCAAGGTCCTATTGCTCTCTTGCCAGTTGGTACAGGCAGACATCCGGTCCTGAGAAAAGTTTATGTCAGGTCCCCGGGTAGGGTGGAAACGCAGGTCGGTATCTAGAAAGGCAGGCACCACTTGGGCAAGCTGCCGCCTGGACGGGCAGCATGGGATGGTACGGTTATCTGCTGGCAGCCCAGGCATACGAGTCAAGTTCAGATTGGCAATTTTGGCCACCACCTGGTTGTTTTCTAATTCATTGTTGCTGAAGTTGGCTGAATCATGGCTGCTCTGGGGAAGGCAAGTGCTGAGGCGCGCATTGCTGAGACGGGTGGAAGTCATCGTTTCTGCAAACATGCTGTCTGCAAGGCAATGATGAAGACAAGCTGTATTAGATGCAAACTAGTACCGTTATACAGAAAAGAGGTATTTGTGCACTGACTGGACAGGAGTCTTTTAGTCAGCTGCTCTTCCCCACAACTAAACATCAACTCCAGTACTGATGGGGGGTGGTGGTGGTGCAGTTGGGATTTCTCTGGGAGATGCTAGGTGGGGGGAGGCTGATTTTACTCATCCACCCATGTTCCCATCATTTCATTTCTTTGCAATGAGTAGGGTGAAGTAAGACAAATCTATGTGGAAGCACAGCATTCACAAGCAAAGAACAGGATTGCCATTAAACAAATAAAGCCCCACCCTGTGGATGTCTCATCAATGCCCCCACAATTCAATTCACAGGAACATGTCACACAATTCACTGGGGACCTGTGCTGGAGTCCTCGGTCTGGGCAGTTCCAGAGGAAGAAACCTGTTTCTGCTTTCTGCTCTTTCTCTCTGTGTCTCTCACAATCTCCCACCGAAATTGGAGCGAGCCGATTTTGCAGCTTTGACCTACCGCATGAAAAGAGAATGTATTGCTTCCCACATCCCCATATCTCTCCTTCCCTTGTCCTTGCCAATTTAATTCACGTAAGAGAGTCTGGAAAGTGGACACACTTAATCACCACAGGTACCATTAATAAAAAAAATTGTGTAATATCCTGCATGTTAAAACAGAGGAGTGACCTTTTCAAGGATTATGGAGCACATTGGTCTCTTTGTTACTCACAGATCATGTGAGGAGGCAACAGCCTCTCTCACAGTATGATGTCCTGTTGGCTAGCATCAGATGTCAAGAAAACCCAGTCCCCAAAACTAAAAATTAGAAGCAGACTGTTCCATGTTAGTGCTCCCAAGAGCCAATAACAAGAAGTGGATGGTCAGTTTCAGATAAAACACCCAATTAAGACATTTGAATTTCCACAGCTTTTCTCTTGCAAAAGCTTAGATCTCAAAATTCCTTCCTGAACAGGCTCCCACTTTTAATACTAGGCAAAAGGACTGCAGCTCACAGGGTTTCTAGGTGGGTGATCATTTTTCAGCCCCCTAAAAAAGAAGTGTTTTTCATTTAAGGGGAATAAGGAAGTGCATAGGGCAATGAGCTGGGTGTCAGTTACCTTTTTTAAAAAAGGACTTCTATTGCTGATTTTTTTTTTAAAAAACCCAGTTTTTATGTGTGCTGATCTAAACCATGCCCACTCAGAAATATGTTGAATGAAGTCCTGTTAATGAATTCATGATGTAACTTACAAAGGATCACTTTATGTTATCGCTGAAGCTAAATTATCTTTTGCAATTGTACCCACAATAGGATGACAGAAGTGCCAAATCCTCCCTTTTAAGTCAGCTCAAGAGCCCCAGTAAATTAACACCAGAAAGGTTAAGCCGAGTAGACTGTGGTGGCTTTACTTAGATAACCTCAAAGTGCACCAGAGACATGCATTAAGCTCTTGTTCTAAGAACCATTGAGGCTGCACATGACATCATAGGCAGCAGATCCCTGGTCCTTTGTAAACACATACTAATACCAGGCCTGTCTGTGTGAACAAAAATAAGTCCACAATCATGGCTCGTTTGAACTGCACTTCTAGGTAGCCAGACAGAAGCCAAGTTATCACCTGAACTCTACAGGTCAAGATGATAAATCGGGAGTAATAAATCTCTTATCTAAATGGGACAGATCCAAGAAGAGGGGGAAAAACCCACATTGGAAAACTTTCCAAACTCTTGGAAAGAGATATATGACACTACTGTGCCCCTCTGATAAGCAGAGAGGCGGCTGTTTCTCTTGTGGCTAGGTGCTGTGCTTTCTAAAAGAACGCTGGTACAGCCTCTCACGTTACATTCCTGCCCTAAGTGGCCCTCTGAGGAGATAATGGATCTGGATCCCAAACTGAAGAGGAGAGGAGGAGGACATTGCGCTGCCTTGGCCCATGGTGTGCACAGCTTGTACTTGATGAAGCCAAGGCATAAGTGGAAGAGACCTCATCTCACTGGCTTGCACTCCTCGGCCACTGCTGGGGCACACAGCAGTACAAATTAAACTCTGTTTTATACTAGAGATGCTGGTGCAGCTATTCCTGCTGCAGCTTTATTGGGGAAACTGTGCATGAGAAACATGCTAATATCATGGCAGGTAAGTACCAGAATGTGGCACTAGTTCTTTTCATTTTAGAAATACAAACATACCACTTTTAGATATCCACATATTTAAAAATCTGTTGCCAAGCTGTATGCCTCGACATACCTAATTTAGTTTAAACCCAAACTAATGGCACTAAAGAGAGTGCAAAAATCAGATTCCTGTTTGCTTCCCTGAAGTAACACTGCCTTCATGGATCCAACCTGTGGTGCATGGCAGGGGTGGTCAGAAGGGAGATGTGGATGTTCTGAGTCATTTGCGATAGATATGCAAGGGTTTCTGACCTGCAGTTCCTTGAAATCAACAAGAAAAAAACTTTCTCCCCCACAGTGGTGGGATTAAACAAGCCTGGAGGGGGGAACTAGGTGTCAGTCTTAACATGAAATGATTATAAACTTGGTTCTGATGCTGAAAATTAACCATGGACTTAGAGGCAACTTTTCCCTCCAGTCAAGGAATACGTCTAGCCCACTCCCCATGCTTGAGACTTGAGTAAAAAAAGAAAGGAGATCCTGGATGTCTGAAGTCTGCCTACTTGTGATGCAGTCTACAAATAATAATAGTAATTGTGAGGTATCAAGTCAATTCTGACTTACGGAGAGCCTTTTTAGGGTTTTCTAGCTGGAGAGAACTCAGAAGTGGTTTGCCATTCCCTTCTTCTGGGGGCACCCTGGGACTGTAGAGCTTCTCCAAGGCCACCCAGGCTAGCACTTCTCATGGATGTAATACTGGGGAACTGAACTCCCAACCGTTGGCTCCGCAGCCAGAGACCTAACTCACTGAGCTATCCAGCTAGCTCACAGTCTACAAAAGCCTATGCCGAATGAAGCTCATTACCTCTTCAAGGTACTGCAGGACATCATCTTGTTTTTTCCTCTAGAATCTAAAGTTTTACACTGGCTTCCCCAGCAACAAAGTATCAGAGAAAGGTAAATCCACCTCCAGATCACTGTTTGTTCATGTGCGCTAGCATCAAGATGGCAGAAGTAAAATAGTTCTGAATTGGGGTTATAGTGATTGGGGGGGAGGGGAGTTTCTGTTTTCAAGCAAAAATTGGTTCAACTTGCATTCAGGAGACAGTGCTCTGAATCTTTCCAATGTGCAAGCCTATCTTTATGTCCCACAAAAGCTAGAAAGGGTTTGGTCTGGACATGATAATGGAGATTCTCAAAATGTTCACTTGCACGCCAAATCATACAATATCTTTGACATTTCTATCCACAATGAGCCTTCTGCTAAGCATAATTCCTTCTCCTAGCTTTTGTGGTTCTTTGTAAGGGTGAAAAATATACAAAGCTGTATTTAGACACCAAGTTTTTATTCCTCTTCCCCCCCCCCCCCAATAAATTTTGGGTGCCTTACAGGTATCCAGAATGTCCAGGTCTTGGCTGTGGCCAGGCATGCATTTGCACAATTAAAACTAGTGTGCCAGCTGTGCCCATTCCTGCATATGACTGATCTGGCCACAATGACACATGCCTTTGGGCCCATTCATACAAAGCACATGTTTAACTTCCCTCACATCCATGGCACCAATACGACATCCCAATATACAGATGACGCAAAGCTGAAACCAGCATCAGCAGAGTTAAAGTGGGACACAAAAAAACAGACAGCAATGTATTTTTCTTCTGCTTTACTCCAGTTTGTTCCAGTGGAGGATACACTGGTGTGGACATCAGTACCACACTGAAGTGTGATGAGCTGTGCACTTTGCAGCTGTGTGTCATGTGATGATGTTGCTTAACAGGCATATTTCTGCTGGCCAGTCTCCATGTTTCCACACCTTATTGTTGCTCCTGTTTAGTTTTCTTCAGATATCAGCTATTCCTGCATTGTGGTGTTTTGTTTTTGTTTTTTAATTTACTGTTAAAAATAAAATTCAAAAGCATGGCAGTGAAACATGAAAGTTAGAGGACAGCGATTAGTCAAACAATGAAGAAAGAGAGGAGAGAGCAAGAAAGGGAGGAGAGAGCAAGGACTGAGAGGGGAAAAGATATGCAAAAGCAGAGGACCATGTGAAATGAGTATGAGACCCCAGGGAGAAATTCTGGATGTGTGTGGACAGGCAGTACTGGGGACCCCAGTACATTCAGCAACAAATACCCTTCCCCATCTGTAGATACAAATGCTGGAATGATCTATTCAAATCTGCAACAACAACAACAACAACAACAACAACAACACAGAATGATGCAGAAACTTGAGAATTATCAGGGAGACAACACACTGTTCACAAGCGCTTTGGTGACATCCCACATGGATTATCATATGGTCCTCCATGCGGGGCTGCCTTTGAAGTGTGTTCAGAAACTTGAGCTGCTCCAAAATGCTGCAGTCAGACTGCTGTGCAGGTACAGTCATGGGGAAGGTGTAACTCCTCTGTTCTATCAGCTCCACAGGCTTCTGGTGCATTTCCAGGCCCAATTCAAAGTGCTGGTTTTGATCTGTAAAATCCTATACGCCTTAGGTCCAGGCTGTTTGAAGATGGAGCCTACTCATATGAGCCTCCCCCAGTTTTAAGATCTTTGGGAAAAGTCCACCTTCCAGCCCCCCTGCCCCCCAATCGACAGGCAGATGAGGACTCAAGAGAGGGCATTTTCAATGGCTAATCCCAAACTGTGAACTCCTCTGTAGGTCAGGCTGACTCCAACTCCCCACCCCATTCTCAAAGAAGAACTGCAGTAGGATTTCAAGAAGACCTGGGAGACAAATAAAAATTATATATTTGTGTGACTTTTTCTGGCTGCAGCCGAATCACCTCTATTAATTTTGCAAAGATTTCACCCATTGAAGGGGAGTGAATATATTTAACACAATGAAAGTACTAAGTAGATGTGACTGGATAGAAATGAAAATATAAAGCTTAGTTATCTGGGTTTTACATTTTCCAGTGTAAACACCAGCAGTTTTCTTTTGAGTACCATTCCTCCAGAGAGATGTTTAGAAGAAGGCAAATGCTGTTGCAGGAAACTACAGCGTTATAGTATGCAATGGCCTTCAACAGGGATCTCTTTTATGGCCTCCTTGCATTTCTACTACAGGATCTGGGTCAAACAAAAGATCAAAACCCAAAGCCAGTATCTCTGTATCTGCCTTATCGCAGAGACTAGAAATGCAGATTGCTTTTCCTGTAGGCCTGTAACTGATTAAAAAAAGACATTAGTATATATATACGTGTATGTGTGTGTATGTGTGTGTGTGTATATATATATATATATATATATATATATATATATATATATATATATATATATATATATACATACACACACGTGTATATATATACGTATATATACTATACGTATATAGTATATATATAAAAGATGTAAACAAACATTTATACCTACCTAGTATTTGCACTTCATGGGTAATTCCATAGACATCTATCAGTGCCCACAGAGGCCCAGAGACTTTGACGCCACAGTGAAACAGAATTGGCTCTTCATCATTAATGCTGTAGAAAACTCTCCCATGGCGATCAACCCAGAAGGCCAGGATGTTGTCTCTTAGTGCAAACCTCTCTGGCAGTGCTTTGGCCCAGAAGCCTGAGCGTGTGACCAAGTCTGGGCAGGCGTACTTTGGTATGTCATCTGCACACATCTGCGATGGATCATGAGTAGTAAAACCAAAGCGCAGGGCCCCGCTCCACCCATGGTGCACAGACACTAGCTTGAGTCGCACTTTCTCATAGAGGTGGATGGGCCGGTTGGTGAAAGTGATGCCATTGCAGAAGCTGCTCCTCCGGGTGGCCTTGCGAGAATGGGCGTCCAGGCGGATGTTCTTTCCTTTTGCCTGGAAGTGGAAACGTGGAGGCTCAGTAATGGTGAGGACTGACCGCCTCTCATGGCTATTGTTGGGCAGTGTGTAGTAAGGCCTGTGGGCTATCGAGCGGGCCTGCTGGCTGGTATCTGCAGAAAAACAAAACAGACGCTTTAGGAATGGCTGGCTTAAAGCAACCATTCTCACCAAAGTGGCACATTAGGAGTATGACTCCCATTCATCAACTGAGATGCTGAAGATTTAGGGCTACCACGTTCAAGAAACAAACTCCTTTTAGTGGGCAAAGCTCAGATTCTTTTTGGGTAATCTTGAGTTTAGGGGTGTTCCCGCCCTATTGAAATCAGATTTTATACAGACACAGCATTGGGGGGTGTCTGTCTATCTATCTGCACACCAACTCCAGGGGTTCCCCAGGCAAACGTCTAAGAGTTTCTGCCCACAGACACATACCTACAGACACCTACATTTTGCTCACCTGGAGAATGGTCTACCTCCAGAGTTCAATAGTCTTTGGGAGTGTAGTCTATGGAGCCTAATGAGCAGCAAGAATAAAATGCCCAGGAATCACCACAGCAGCTTGATACTTACATTAACAACAGGAAGGAAAGGCCAGAGAAAGTCATATAGCCTCAGAGGTAGGTCCTTCTCCAGGTACTTGAAATGTAAGTGTCTGTAGGTGTTTGTTTATGGGCAGAAACTCCCAGAATTATGCTTGCGGAATACTTAGAGAATTCTGGGAGTTGGAATCTGGAAAAAAAGAACCCCACAAAAGAGCACACCCCTACTCAACACTCTTTAGCAATGGTGCAATGGATGGGATTTCCATGTTGCCATTAGCACCAGTGGCACAGTGGTAAAACTGCAGTACTGCAGTCAAGCCTCTGCTCACGACCGGAGTTTGATCCCGACAGGCTCAGGTAGTTGGCTCAAGGTTGAGTCATCCTTTCAAGTTCAGTAAAATGAGTACCCAGCTCACTGAGGGGCAAAGTGCTGTTTGCGTAATTATGTTGTAAACTGCCCAGAGACTGCTCTGGCACTATGGGACGATATATAAGTCAAAACAACAAGCTGATTTGCTCCAAAACCGCTTCTCAATTGTGAACCATTTAGTGCTGCTGCTAATTTACCATAAAATTCTTCTTCCCTTCCTATTTGGAAGAAAGTCTGATGCTTTGTATCCAGGCAGCTTATGTGGACTACAAAAAGAAAGAAAGAAAAAGAAACCCCACCCTGCTGGGGTGGAGAGAAGCAAGTTCTTATAAGGGCAAGTTGCTGGTGGTGTTACTTGCTGCCTTCCCTTGTTCCTTGTACAGTTGCATAGAAAAAAGGGGGCAGCATAGGTGAAAAAGAGACAGGAAATATACATTTCAGATAACCTGCAATAAGCTTTTTACTGAGGGTTATCTGAAAATAGGTGTAAAACTCTGTTTCACACACCCTCTTTAATGTATTGAAGCCAGATGTACGTAAAGCAGTCCCAGGCCTGCAGGCTGGCCAGCCCTGGGATGCTTTCCACCACTACTGGCAAGGTTGGGGTTGGAGCAGCCTCACCCACTTGCCATGCAGAGAGAAAGGAGCCACTGGAGCTGCCCTTCCCCCAGCAAAAAAAATGTCACCAGGCAGCCAGTGCCAAGGGGGCCAGGAAACTTGCAGGGTATTGGCTGGGCAGGGATGTTGCTCGTGCCTGAGGGGCATCTCCAGCGACTTCGTTTTGGCTGCATGCCGAGCTCCAACCTGGTGCTGTCAGTAGTCAGGTAGCCTTCCAGCACTGGCCGGCCATGACAGAAGCCCTAGTGTGGTTTTTAAAAAGGCACCAACGTGCACTTTTTAAAACCAACGTGCACTTTTTAAAACCACACCAGGGTGTCATGTGAAATGAGCAGTCACTGTGAAGCAACTTCAGTCCTTCCTGAAAGTGTAGATGCGGCCACGATCTTGGGAAATGCATTGAACCTCCAGTGCCACCTTCAACCTATAAACCCAACAAAACCAAGAAAGAGTTCATGGCTTTGGAACCGTGCGGACAAGTTCTATTTCAAGAGACAGTGCTTTTATCTTTATCTCCTGGAGGGCACATCCATTATTCAAACAGAATGAATGAATCCACATGTTGGTGACATGCCTGATGGCAACGGTTGGAACAGTCCAAGCAAGCAAGAGTCCCTGAAAAGCAGCCTGTTCTGAACTGCCACTGCTGCAGGATCTGCAGCGGGGTTTACAGCTCTAAAAACTGCCCTTCCCTGAACAGCTGCTTCAAAGCTTGGTTTCTCTCTTGTGTTTCAGCACAAATAGCACAGATTTTGTCTTATCCGCCTTTTGAAAAGTACATAAACAAGATGCCACAGCTGAACTATAAAGCCAAAAGGAAAAGAAAAGAGGAAAAGAAAATGCCGATCTGAAGAGCTCAGGAAGCGGGAGGGGAGGGACCTGGCTCCCACATCGCTTTTTTTGTAGGGCCAACCTCTGATTTCTCCATATACCAGGAACAGTGTAATGGCAACTATTCAGTAACCGTTTCCCTTATTTTTAATGAATGACACAGACACACATCCTTAGGAAGACAAGATTAAAGCTTTTGTCCTAATAAATTACATAGCAGAAGGAACAAACATCAACACAGCTTATGCTCTAGCCACTAATCATTACAAAATATCCACATGCCAGCTACCTAAAAGAAAAAAAGAAAAAACAAGGGGCTGGAGTCTTGCTTCAATGGCAAAACTGGAAAATCAAATCTCATTTCAGACATAAGCTTTTCTGAACAACAGGCTACATCTTCTACAGGACCGCATCTCCCTTTAGGAGCCTGCTCGAGTGTTAGGATCATCAGGAGGTATATCTTCCCCTCAGTTCCACCACCTTCATAGGTGTGTTTGGTGGGGACACACAAGAGAGGGCCTTCTCTGTCGCTGCTCCCAGACTCTGGAACTCCCTCCCATGAGAGGCCAGCCTGGCCCAGTCTATGCTGTCGTCCTGCAAGCAGATAAGACCTTTCTCTTCAGGCAGGCTTTACCTTAATGACTGGGTGCCTGAGTGGGGTTTTTTAATGGATTGTTGTACCTTACTGCTTTGG
This sequence comes from Intellagama lesueurii, assembly GCA_037013535.1. NCBI lineage: Eukaryota > Metazoa > Chordata > Lepidosauria > Squamata > Agamidae > Intellagama > Intellagama lesueurii. Next base: position 205,043,738 of record JBAJHW010000002.1, read on the forward strand.
TGTTGCTTATGTTTTTTGTATGGTATTTGTTTGATCCATTTATTACCGTGTTTCCCCGAAAATAAGACAGGGTCTTATATTAATTTTTGCTCCAAAAAACGTATTAGGGCTTATTTTCAGGGGATGTTTTATTTTACAGTCATGTCATCTTCTTCTGGTTGCTGCACAATGCGGCACAATGGTGGAGGGCGGGGTTTCATTTAACTGGGGCTTATTTTTGGGGTAGGGCTTATATTACGAGCATCCTGAAAAATCATACTAGGGCTTATTTTCAGGGTAGGTCTTATTTTCAGGGAAACAGGGTATTTATCTACTCACTGTTAGCTTTAATATTGTCTTTTAATGATGTAAGCCACCTTGGGTCTTTTTAAGGAGAAAGGTGGGGTAAAAATATTTAAAATAAATAATAAATAAATGTTCAACACTGTCTGTACAGTTTAGAAGGGCCCCATACAGCTGAACACTCTCCTGTACCTCCTTCCAACCCTGCTGTCTATAGCAAATTAGTATGTTTCTCGATATCCTAGGATTCTCGAGGTGTGCAGGGTTGAGTGAAGACTGGCAAGAATGTAGCTGGTTGTGGGCCCATTTTACAGCTTCAGCCCCTCACCTATAAGATGGAAGCTGTAGCATCCTCAAGGATTTATGTGGCAATAAGTGAGATGAAGAAAATGCTGTCATGCCCTTGAGTTTCAGGGCAAGAGAGATCACCATTCAGGAGCCTTGCTTATTTCCTTGTTCATTAGCTGCGCTGACATGCCACCTTTCCTCTAATGAATTCAAAGCGGCATGCTACTCTCCCAGTCATGCCTCTAGATTCCATACCAGTGGTTCTTAACCTTTTCTTTACCATGGAATCCCTTTAAATATCTTTTATTGCTGTGGACCACCAAGACTTAATTCAATATTTTAAACCCTAAAGTGGATCAAATATTTATTTAAAGTTTCTCATAAAGGGTCTCATTGACAGATATTCCTTGCTATAACAGTGACACTTTTTAAGATGACTGGAAGAAGCTTCATTTTGCTTCGAACAGGATGCACCCTCATCAACAGCATCAGTTCTTTTATGTTTCAGATTCAGCCAGCGATCCATTCTGAGGCTCAGCCAAAAAGTATTGTTCTGAAATTCACTGCAATAATATTGAAAAGTCACTTTACCTGACAACAGCCGAACAGTTTTATTAGCAGAAATCGAACAAGAAGCACAATCATAAAGTATGTCCAAACACTCGCACTGACACGGACTGACTCCAACTCTCTGTTCTCGCAGCTTCTGACTGCGCAGTAGCAAGAAATGTCAAGTTCTGTCTCTCAGCCACTCAGCGTCATTCACTTGCATGTTCTCACCATGTGCAGAAATATCAGTTATTTACTATCAAACAGTTATTTTCATAACCAATTTTTACTTTGTTTTTAATGGAGGCGGGAGTTTAGAAAAGGCAAGTTTTACACAAATAAGCAAGGGAAATTAAGATTTTGTTCTTTCTTTCTTTTGTAACTGCAAAAGATCATAACATTTCTTCAACATTTGTGGACCCCCTGTGAGGCCACTGTGGCCCCCCCCCCCCGGGGGTCTATGGACCACAAGTTAAGAACCTATGTTCTATACTATTGAATTCTATAAATCAGGCAACTAAGGAAAAGAAAGCTTTCTGGACTTATAGTTTATTTGCAGGTCTCAAAAGGGAACCAAAAGACTAAGAAGTACTAATTGCAGAGTGAGATATTCAATGTATGTATTTCTATAACAAAATGAAGTCAGATTTTCAACCTGCTGGTATTAATCCTTGGGGGCAAGTTCTCTAGAGGTTCAAAGCATGATTTTCCATACTTGAAAATAGTTTTGCATTTATCATTTTTAATAGCTGTCCTCTTAGTAGGAGCTTTAATACCACCAACTTGGCATGAAGTGGGGAAAGTAATTATTTCAAATATTGAACATACATTAATTCAACAGAAATCCTAAATGTTTGGAAAGTCACCTGAAAGTAATAAATACCAACAGCCAAGTGGAATTCTATTGAAGCAGAAATAACCTTTATATATTTTCCTCAGAAAAGCTTATATATAATTATCTCCATTTATATACTCACAACTCATCCAACACCCAGAAGGCCTTTATTATTGATACGGCCAAAATTAAAGAAATCCCAGCCAAGTATGATGTTCTCAGTTATAAACTCTTGGAGCACTTCATGGAATCCATACCTCTCTCTAAACCCACACTCAACAGTGCAATCTGTCTACACAAACCTCCAAATAAATCCACTGAAAACACTAGGACTAAACTACTCAAGTAAATACACACAGCCTATGGCTGCATGACAGGCAGCTCTGTCAGTTTTAGTCAGACGGATCTGTTTTACCTCCTGCTTTGGGGCTGCCTGACTAGAGAAAATAGCTTGGCCCACTCCAGTGCCTTTCACAGCAATGTGTTCTAGAGAAACAGGCCAAAGTTGCCTTCATAGTAAGCGTGATCATCTGTTAAGGTCTGTAGATCGGGGTGCTTAAAGAAAAAGCACAGGATTTGGGGCCAGTGAAAAGACAAACAAACATGAGAAGAACACTTCTGGAGCAATACTGTATCTGTTACAGACCATAATACATAGCAGAAGCTGTGCCTCTCAGGAGACTCCATGGATATGTGTGTAATGTAAACATCCTGCCAATTATGACAGATAGTTTCTTTTTTAAAGAAAAACTTTCTAAATTGAGGGTGGCAGCAACAAGATGTCTAGGAAACCTGAATAAATAAATGGGAAGGTGGTTTTTAAGCTTCTCAGGAGAAGTGTAGGGGCCGAAAACTACCCTTTGGCCTTTCTTGGCACAAAAGAGTTATCTGGAAGAACCTGGAGACCAATAGTCACCAGCAACTTTCCACAGGCGAAAATACAGTGTTTCTGGCCACAGCATCTTGGGAATCTCACTTTCTTTACAATAATACCTAACTACAAAGCTGACAAGGAGAGGTGAGAAATGCTCGCCTTTTTAGGATCCTTTTAAATCGCACATGCACAAAACACAATGGGAATAGTGTAAAGCTGACAGTTAATCTTTAGATGGCAAACAGAAACAGAAGCAGAACTCTTTAAGGTATTTCTTTTCATTTCTTTTCATCTGAAGAACAAAGAGATATGGGAAACGACTAGAGCTAAAACAACAACTCTACACTTTGCTACTTAACGAATAGCAAGTTACAGACAGGTTTAATGGTAAACATTCTCAGACATTCAAGGCAACAGTTTACTCTACTGAATAATGGAAGATTTATCACAAACCTCAGGAAGATCATGATAAGACCAAAGGGCTCAGAAATAAAGACTGCCATGCACAAACATGTCATCCGCTAGCAAATCTGCTTTGGTAACAGAGTTGTAACTTGTTCCCAGTTACAGCTATTGGCACGAACAATATACATTTGCTTGGGAAACAGCAAAAATCCCAGTCTGCTTAACTTCAGCACCATGGTTCCTGTGCAACCTGATCCAGATTTATTAGTACCAACTGCAGTGGTTAAGATTGCCCTCCCTGTGTTTGAAAAGCTTCACTCACCTCTAAAATATTTGTCTTTCCTTTCTATGCATCAGCCCAACTACCTCAGATGCCCAACTAAGCCTAACTGCCTCAACCAGCACTAGCTATCGGAAAAGGGAGATAGCAGAGTACATTTTAATCAATATGTGTGTTCTCTGCCATCAAGTTGGAACCAACTTCCAGCAACCTAATAGGGCTTTCAAGGTAAATGATATATTTAAGGAGTGATTTGACCAGTTCCACTCCCCCCAGTCAGTTTCCATGGTTGAGTGGGTATTTGAACCCTGTTCTCCAGAGTCCCAGTCCATCACTCTATCCACTATAATGGGAATTAATAAATATACCTGTCTGTTAATAGCAACAAAACCGTTCCACTGTCTTCAATCACAATATCTGGCCCAGCACAAATTGTGCAAAAGTGCTCTAAACACAGATATACTAGGCATAAATGTTGTTCTCTTTTTCTTTATAAGCTCTGTTTCATTCGTTGTTAACACAATGACCTATCAAAGAAGAAAAGCAGGCAAGCAGAGCAGTTATCAAGCGGATTTTTTTTTAATATGCAGAGTTATCGATGTATCTACTTATGCAATGGATCAAACCAGAGAATTGGGGGGGGGGGGGGAGCCTAATAATGTCAAAAGAGATGGAAAGGCATTTTATTGCCAAGACACTACTCTTATTCCAAGCTAATGAACAGGAAGTTTAGGCCAGGGGTTATTTTTTAGGAGGGGGTGGAAACCAACAGGAAAGCATGTTGTGATTATACAATAGGAAATTCTCCAGAAGGAAATGAATGGATAGTTTATTTATAATGCCATCCTTTACTAGTACAAACACCTGTCAGTTACCCTTTGAAAAATAAAGCCCTTGGCTTGAGCCAGAAGAAGCATTAGGACAACAAAAGAGCCCAGAAAAAAAACAGCTGCCCCACAGCAAGGCGCTTTTTAGCAAGAGACTTTTCAAGTCTATGAGTTCAAAATCAGTGCCTTCCATAAGAGATGAGGAAAGAATTGTGTAAAAAACAATGCCACACACCAAAAAACAGTCCCCAGTGGATACCTCCACTTCCATCATGTTCAGGCCTCAGAGAAGGGAAATTATCCACCTTAATGTAACATGGGGCAGATAACCAGCAACAGATTTGATATCTCACTGCGTAGTTTCATGGTGTTCAAAGGTAGAGTGGTGTTAATCTGTTTCAGCCCATATGACTAGACAAGACAAAACTGCTGTAACACTAAAACAATGATTGAAGTGTGAGCTTTTGTAGATTACTATCCACTGCCTCAGGCCACAAAAACAATATTGTGGCCACAAATTTATGTATCTGGCACACATTTGTGGGGTTGGGGACCAAGGGAAATCGGACAGTGACATGTGTACTGCGGTTTCAATTTGACAACAGCATGAGTGACACAGGTAAATTAACTTTCAAAATCTTCATTACATAAACCTCCTGGCAATAGACGGAGTAATTAGCTAATGCAAGTTTCTCAGGCTGGTACAAAATGATTAGGCTGTTGTCTCTAAAGGGCAGAGACAATGAATTTTGCTTTCAGGAAGGAGTTGGTTGCACTGAGGCCAGAGTTCTACCAAAGGAAACAACTTTTTGGTTATACACAAGACTATAGAGAAATCTGTCTGTTTCCCCCCCCCCCACACACACACACACTTCCACACGCACAGTGCATTAAAATATCCCAGTCTTTATTTAAACCTCTAGATCCACACCTGAATGTATGGCAATAACTCACTTCGGCTATCTCAAATCTCTTTGTAATTCATTTTTTAAATACCAAAATGACATTGAGACCAGCAACACAGTATCGCAGGATGCTGAAATGTTCTGGCACAGGCTTCTGTGCATTGTCACTTCTGATATTAGAATTGTATCCACCTGTTCTCTTGCATAGAGATTTTCCATGCTGCCCTACACAGAATGCAGCAGGGCACTGCTGGCAAAGGACGGCACAGATCACACTAGAAGATTAACAACTAAATGAGGCTCTGATGTTGTGGGGGGACATTGCTGGGACCTGCAATGGTACTGCCAGGATAGATTTGGGGATACTGTTGACTTATAGGTTTGCAGTGTAATCTTTTTTCTACCTCTTTACCCATGTTGTCTGGCCTGGTACACATCAGTAGCAGTTTAAGATGGAGGGATAGGGGAAGGTCTGTAAGCAAGCACCCAAAGCCTGGGGAAAAGAAGTCTTATTGTCAAGAATGGGGAGTGGCTCACTAACCATTATATATCAGTCAACACAGATGCACATTTGCCAGGAGGTTTACATAACAAATGTTTTGAAAGTCTGCTACCTGTGATAACCCATGTACATTATGCATTATCACTTTGAAAGTTTGCCAATGTTTCTGGATTCCATTTCACTTGTTCCCCACCTCCACAACCATGTACATTGTGTATATAAACCCGTGGCCTAAATACTGTGCTGCATATATTTAAGGAAGTGTATTACAATCAACAAAAGCACACATTGAAATAAATGTGCTAGTCTTAAAGGTGCCACAGAACTTCACTCTTGTTTTGTTATGTGTTTAATTGATGAGTAGGTGATAATAGTGCAATGATGTATCACCAAATGGCTTTGTTTGCATACTTAAGTCTAGGTTATGTGTTGCAGCACGAGTGAGCCCATGTGAGATGCTGAGTTCACATGCTTCCTTGTTCACCTTCCACATTAAGAAAGAACCAACCAGGCTTCAGTTTCAAACTTTAGGAGATATTTTGGGTAGTCATCATTCCATAAGAACCAGGAAAATAGACCACGTCTAGCTAAACAAACCATAGAAATAATCTAGGATTTGAAGTTGATTTGTTTAGCAATTAACTAGAGTACATTTTAAACTACAACCTCTGGTTTTCATATAACCTAGAAACCTACTAAACTCTGGTTTATTCCTCCAATCAGACACATGGAAAAGAAAGGGAGGGGAGATTTTTAAAAAACCAAAAACATGGAGGGCTACAGTTGCCCAACACCTTGCATCAAGTCCAGATTTTAATATGTCAATCTGGCAAACTGACCATAAATAACCCTGGGGACTGTATCCCACAAACAAGAGGTAAGATGAATCAGCCAAGATTCTTTTGAGTCCAGATTATGTGAATCCATCCCACATCCACCATCTAAGCCAACTGTCTATTTAAACTAGGAGACAATTCCTTCCTAAACCCATATATGGCAGTAAATTAACTCCTGAGCCAGAAGCAAGCTATTCACTGAGTCTCATCCAAATATAATTTTAAACAGGCCTGTTATGCCCAGCATTCCGTCCTAAACTACAAGATTCAATTTTCAAGAGAAAGAAATGACAATTGAATAGAATTCTTCTTGACCACAATGAGCCTTGAGAACTGAGGCATGATATTCATAGAATCATAGTATAATTGAGTTGGAAAGAGCCTATACGGCCATCGAGTCTAACCCACTTCTCAATGCAGGAATCCAAATCAAAGTAGATCAGACAGATAGTTCTCCAATTTTCTCTTGAATGCCTTCCACACTGGAGCGCTCACCACCTCCCATGGTAATTGGTTCCATTGTTGTACTGCTCTAACAGTTAAGACGTTTTTCCTGATATTCAGCGTAAATCTGGCTTCCTGTAGTTTGAGCTGATTATTATGTGTCCTGCACTCTGGGATGATTGAGAACAGATCCTGCCCCTCCTCTGTATGACTACCTTACAAGTATTTGGAAAATACTATCAGATCTCCCCTCAGTCTTGTTTTCTCAAGGTTAAACATGCCCAGTTCTTTCAGTCTTTCCTCATAGGGCTTGGCTTACAGTCCCCTGATCATCCTTGTTGTCCTCCTCTGAACTTGCTCCAGTTTCTTGGCATCCTCCTTCTTTTTTAAAAATTTTTTTTATTCTTTTCAATAGGGGTAGGATTTTGGGGAAGGTAATTTGGGGGGTAGGTATGGCTAGGGAAAGGGTAAAATGGTATAAGTTGATGTAAAATACATCAACTTATACAATTATACTATAGAGATAAAAAGAAAAACAACAAATTTTCCAGTATTACTATATTTACTAATCTATCTTTTCCCTAGTTGGACCTTCACAGTCTTCTTTCGTCTATGCTTTCCAGCCTATCTTTCAAGTCTAATTATGAAATTATTCCCTATATATTCACCAAACATAATAAAAGTCTCCTCCTGTGTTTTACGTATCTATCCCACACTATTTAAAAACATTTTTTATATATATATTTTTGCTGGCATTTTATACCATCAGTAAATCATATATCATCTATAAAACATCTGCATTTTCTTTAATAGTTACTGATTTTTTAACGTTAATATTCTTCTACCCTTTTATACCCATTGTATCTTACAGTCTTTAACCATTTTATTCATTTAATCCATCTTTATTGTTGAGGTTTTCTTTCCTCCTCCTGGATCCTCTTGTTTCTATAATGCACTTTCCTTTAGAGCTTCTCATTTGCTCTTCTGTTCTAGTTGAGCTTCTTTCTGCCTCTGGTCTTGATGATCCCTTTGATTTCTCCTCTTCTCATTTCTCATCTGTTTTCTCATTTTTTCTGCACAGCAATGTCTCCTTTGTTTTCATAAAATCTTCTGCCTTCCTTTTTGAGTTAATATAAAAACTCTGCTCCTGGAATTCTAAGAGGACACCTTCAGGCACCAACCACTTATTCATAATTGAGTTTGATCTCAGGAGGGATGTCAGCTCCGCATATTGTCTCATTTTCTGTCTGATTTGCCACAGAATATGTTTCAAGATCTTAATTTCTGTATATTTACTATTAAGTTCCTTGCCTTGTATATTTCTTAGAACTTTATCTCGAAAGATCTTTCTCATAAATTTAACATGAATTTCTCTGGGGAGATTTTTATTTCTGGTGTATGCTGTATTGATTCTCTGTGCTGTGTCTATATTTTGTTGAACATCCTCTGATCGCATCTCCATGAGCGATACTAAATAGGTAATAATCACTTGTCCTATATCTTCTCCTTTTTGTTCTGGTAGATTTTGGAATCCAAGTATGGCATTGGCTCTTTCCATTTGTAGATTTAACGAAGTAATTTCATCTTGTTTGCTTTCCCGTTCCAATTCTCCCATCTCTGTATACAAGGTCTCCAGTCTTGCTTCCATTCTTTTTGATGTCTCATTTATTCTGGCTATTTGTTTTTTATTTTCTGTAATTTGATTTTTAATATCAGTCATTTGCATCCCTAAATCTTTCATTTGAAAACATAGCTGAGCCATCCCTCCTGGTAGTTGCTGTAGCCCTGTTGATAACATCTCCTGAATACTGTGTTGCCAGTCCTTAAATGATTCTTGCCCCAATATCCCACTGAGATTCTGTTCCTGTGCTGGTAATCTTCCTTGAGTTCTGTTTTTTTCCACCTTTTGTCGCCATATTGATTCTTCCCCCACCTTCTTCTTAAGTTAAGTAAATAAGGGATGCTGTTTAAGTCTTCTGTCAGCAGCTGTTTTTTTTTTCTTTAAGGGGTGCTGTTTAAGTCTTTTGTCAGCAGATGTCGTTGTAGCTTACTTTTCTTTTTCAGTCTTATTTACATGTCCAATCCAAGGGGGGGGGGGAGCTCCCCTCCAGGTAGGAATTTCTCACAGTCGCCAAGTCACAACAATAGAAATTTAAGGATCCGCAGTGTTTTAAAGTGAGTAGAATTTAGTATTGATATTTCAAATAGACACAGGAGCTAGGCTTTTATCTTAAGTTGCTCTATTTTCGTGGCAAGGTAGTTTTCTTCCCCTTCTCCCTTTTTTTCTTCTCTCCTCTTCCTCTCCCAGTCCTGAGCTAAGGGGGGGGGGGGTCATTTCTACCACGACAATAAGATTTTTTAAAAGGTAAAATCCATTTGCTGATTCTTTATATCTGTTTCATTTCTGTGTAGTTATTTGGGTCCATGAAGATTTTCCTTACATGAACAAATATTTTAACTTACTCAGAGTCTCTGGTTGAGACATTTTCACCATGCTTTTGCGCTCTCTCACTCTCTGCTTGGGGTGTTCCCAGCTCTTTGCCAAGATGGCTTCCTCCTCGGTCTGTGCACTCAGATGCGACTTCGGAGGGGGAAGCAGCCTATGCCGATCCCATCCCCCCTCCTTTTGTCATCTCTGCTGCTTCAAATGTAGCTTCTCCTAGCGGTGTCCTTCCCCTCCCCTGGTTAGGGGGGGCGGAACTGAGGGGTCCCGGTCAGTTTCAGGAGCTTGCCTGAAAGCCGGCCGATTCTTGCTGCAACAAAACCCCGCCTCCCCAGCATACTTCTTAAAGTGTGGTGTACAAAACTAGACACAGTACTCTAGGTGGGGCCTAACCAGTGCTGAATAGAGGCACATTAAGTATTGCAAAATAGATTTAATGGATCCAAGTCCATTTTGACAGTAGGTTCCATAGAAACAAATTACTCATGCACTTAGGGCCCAATACTTAGTACTAATAAGAAACATTTCTAACATTATACATACAGTATAAACTTTTCTTATCCAATGAAACTGACAGGTAGGAACAACAAAGCAAAAGGCTTCTTGCCACAAGGCACAATTCATGTTACAGAAGATGTGCCATTGGCTGAAAGATTGGATGGCTTTGAAGTAGAATTCAACCAATGCATGGAGAGTACCTCTATCAATGGCTGCACAAAATCAAGAAATCATAGAATAATGGAGATGGAAGGGGCCTATAAGGCCATCAAATCCAACTCCCTGCTCAATGCAGGAATCCAAATCAAAGTATATCTGACAGATGGCTATTTAATGTCCTGAATGCCTTGAGTGCTGGAACATTCACTTCCTCCCAAGGTAACTGGCTCCACTGTCAGACATGGAGCCTCCATGTCCAGATGGAGTGGGCCACTAAATGTCAGTTGCTAGAGAGCAAGACCAGGAGACAGTTGTGGCTTATCCAGACAGCTTTCTCTCCCAGGAAGTCCATTTTGACTGGAATAATCCTTTACTGACAAGGCTAGGGTCCTAAGCTTTGACAAAGGAGCTGAAACCAGGATCTTATGTGACCACAGTTGGGACAACTATTATCAAAGAAAAATTTACTGCAAAGGAATCTGTGAGACTTAAAGCCTTTATGGAAGTCTTCCATATAGAAGATATGGTTAAATAGGAACTGAACACTTCCTTGAAAGGACTTTCAGCTTCCTGATGGATCTGTTCATTTCCAATGAATGATTTTTTTATTTATTGAAACCTGGTCAATATTTAAATTGATACAGAACCTTAAGGAAATTGAGTTACTGTAGGAAATCTCTATTTAGTTAGACTACATGGGTTTTATTTTGTTACTTCAGTATGGCCCAGCAGGACTATTATTGTGAAGCACTGGCAGAAGAGTCATTTGTGTATCATCAGTCACGTTTCCAATATTAACATCCAAAGAGGGAAAGTAATTTGTTCTGCAGTAGGATTCTTAGATGAACATGGAGCTTCTATCTCATCCCACACTGCCACTTGGATGTTGCACAGGACCCACAAACAAAAGATATCTGTCACCTGCACATCCTATGTTGGTGGTTCTTATTGCTAATATCCAATCTACAGCTATTCTTGGAACCCCTCTTCCAATTTCCTCCCGGACAAATATTTTAAAAGCAATTTCAGAATCATTAATTTCAGTGCTGCTTCTTTCCTTTTATTTACCTCTCTCCTTCATTTGCTGTTGTATCTTCTACTGTAGTTATATTTTATGTACAAATAACAACATACTACAGGATGGATTCCATCACTATCACAATGAAAAACGCCTACTCCTAGACGAGGCTCCACTCAAATCTGTTTTCCCAAGTCAGTTTCGTGTGGAATAGCCATCACATTGACAAAGTGAAAAGCAATATATGTCCCCATTCCACCCACCCCAGATTAAGCAGATCAACGTCTTCATTTCTGCTCTGAGATCAGTTCCGCATTCCAATATTTATTCCAGATGCTTAACTTTGAGCTTGTTAAATTTTATACACATTCCTCTGCAACAGGGATTATTTAATTATGTTCAAAACCAAACCTTACCACTCCTTTTGATATAAATAAAAACAGCTTCTTATCCTAAGGGGAATGCCCTGCCAAATTAATGCCTCCCTATCCTAAGAGAAGTGTCAAATTAATCCAATAACTGCAGTCACTTTTTCTGGTTTCTTTAGAATCACCTTTGCAGTTTGCTGGCCATCCTAGCATGGCTTTTCCAAATATCTTTCCTGAGGTTGCTGTATTACCCTAGCAGTTGAAAGAGATGAATCAGATGTTGTCACTATAGTTATTCACTATAGATCCTGTCATTAGTCTTGTAACCTGGATTGCTTTTCTGAAAAATAAAGGTGAAGAAACCTTTAAAATATGCTTATGTGAGAAAATGCATTTTAATGAATTATTTGAATCTCACAAAAAAACTATAATAGCCAGGAAATATAGAGCATCTACCTAATTCTCCATGCTTGCACCCTAAATGTGAAGTTTTTCCAATGTTCTTTATGCAAAACATCAAGCACTTCTTAGACCTTAGCACCATATAAAATGTTGTCCATGCCCACTCCTACTTTTTATCCAAACCAATCAAACCATAATCTAAAAAGCCCGATGAGTTAAATACCTTTGTATAGTCCTGAGGCACACCACCTTGTCTCTCTTACAGCAGGAGCAATTCTGCTAAACTCTCAGTCTAAAGCACATGAGACAAGAACCCCAGAGATCCAGAATATCAACAAGTCTGAAAGCTTGTTCTCACAAATCAATTCCTCTTGAATGCTTTCCCATTTGACTTTGTTCTCCCCTGGGAATTTAAAACTATGTTTTAATCAGAATCCTGTACTTTCTTTGTGAATATGCTGTAGAGGTTTTAATTAAGTCAGCATATATGACAGCAGGAGATGATAACTAGTCAGGTTGTAATTACATAATCACTCTGGAAAAGTTTTTTCTTCTGTATTTCTCCTAACCTCCAGATTATAACTTTGAAAAGCCCTTCTTTCCTTTAGCAGAACACTGCCAATCTACTATCCCATGTGTAATGAACCTAAACAGAATTAGTAAGCAGAGATACAAATAATTTGGAGACAGCCAACAAGGAAAAAAATCAGATCTTTATTATTAATAATCCTAGAACTTTGAGAAGAGATTTTTGCCAAAGGCTTCCAGTTAGGACATAATTGCTCCAGTTTTACTTTCAGAAGCACAAAATTGCAAGGACAAGCCCTTAATGACAAGTTGTTGTTGGGTTGTGTTTTTTTGTGATGGAGCAAACAGTGGGTGTACAGAACATTCTCAGGGTCACAAAAGTGTTTCTTAATGGCTCATATCCTGCAGTGAAGATGCAACTGAGAAGGGACAAATAGTGGATTTTTCTACTAAACCAGCACTATGGAGGGGAATAATTTCTTGCCTCTGACAGTGCAGCCCATTTGTGGGATGAAGCTTCATTCACTAATAAGCAAGGAGAATTTATACTCACCTCTAGACCAGGGTAGTAACCTTCAGCCCTCCAGACATGGATTAAATTACTACTGCTATCATTCCTTACAACTGGACAGCCTGACTAGGATTAATTAATGAGAGTTGCAGTCTCATAGCATTTGGAGACCCCCAGCCTTGCTCTAGGCTTTGACACATGAGAGCCTGTTATCCACTAGCACAGCTGAGGACACGAAAATAATAGGGAACAAATGGAGTATTAAAGAAAATGGCCAAGACAGGTAAGTGTGCCAATATTTGATAGTAGGAGAAATGTTTCTCCTCTTTCTCTTAAGGTAAATCAACTCTCCCCAAATCTGGCACCTTCCATATGTTCTGCAATACTATTTCCATGGTCCATGACTACTGGCTAGAGCTGATGGGCTTTGGGAGTCCAAAACAGCTGGAGAGCACCAGGTTGGGGAAGACTGTATTTCTATCTTCAGCACATCAGCATTTCAGCACCTGCATTTCTACCTTCAGCTCCATCATTTCACACTACATCAACTGCTGTGCATGCTCCAGTTCTGCACAAGCAGAAAGAGGCATACATTTTGATACTGGGTACATAATTTAACATCCTGAAAGCTTCAACTTTTACTTTTTAAAAAATCCAAAATTTTCAGCCAAGTGCTACAGTGGAGATTTAAAACCTAGGGTTTCTCTGCTGTATATATGCTAAGAAGGAGAACAATGTTTTCTGATGTTTTTTCTAAGGAAGAGGAAATGCTATTCCCTTAAGGCATGCAAATTTAAAATAAAATAAACATGCAATAACTAAATACAGCAGAACAGCTGGAATATTCTACATGTTTATTTGACTGTCATCTTTTCTGGAAAACATGGGATAGGTTCTCTGCCATGCTTTTATATCCACTGCTTAAAAGTTGCACAAATATAAGAGGAATCCTTTAAATAGGTCTTCATCTTATATATAACACATGTTGAGACCTCATTGTTCAAATAATGTGAATCAATTGTGATGAGATGGCTGGCTGCTGCATGTTTAGCTCACCTCCTTCCTATCCAGAAAGCTCTTAAGGACTTCAAAAGGTCTTCTGAACAGGATATGGACAGTGCAGCCTTACGGCTGCTATGGATTCAGAAACAATCATATCATGGGCGCATTTTGGAAAATACACACAAAGGGAGGCATGTTCCTGCTTCTAAGGAGAAAGGACCTGAAAAAGGGAACATAATGCCACTGGAACTGTTCCTTTCCTGGGCCAAACTGCACATTACAAATAAATATATATATATATATATATTTGTAATGTGCAGTTTGGCCCAGGAAATATATATATATATATGCCATTACAAGCGAAAATACCTCTAAATACCTCTGTGTTCCAGAGACATGACACACGGCAGTCTTTGTGACAGAAAAGTCATACCTGCAAACCAAGCCTGTACACAGCTTATTTCCCAATGGCCGATCACAAAGCAAAGCAAGCTAATTTGCAAAGTATGAGAGGTGTGAAAAGTTTTTGCTGTAATCATCAGCCATTTTCAGCACTTATGAATTCCCTCTTCTGAGGAAACAGCTATCTGTAAATAGCTATGAGGACAAGAAATAAGTGTACAGTTTTGTTAACTTTGAGTGCAAGTGTTACCCTGGCTTATTTCTCTCATGGCTGACTGGCTGGAAGAATACCTTAAAGAAAGGCAGAGAGAAGCACTTAGTATGACCCATATTTTTAAATAAAGGCAAAAGTCATTGAATTCTAGGCCAAGAAACAAGAGGACCCTGTCTGGTAGGAAAATGGACTTCACACACAGCATAAAGTTCATAGAAATTCCATCAGAATTCCTTTTATACAGTTTTATTGGGAGTTTTTTGTTCTTATTTTTGCTTTTGTTTTTCCCTGTTCCCACATTACATACAGAATTTGAGAGAGATTATTTTTGGACTGTAAGTTGGTTGGGTGATTTGGGAGGTTCTAGTCCAAAGAGAGAGAAGAAAAAGAAAATATTTTTCAAGCTCTGGGTCTATGATTTTCATTTGAAAATCATGCCTCATGAGGACTAACATCATTACTAAATCATTATCAGCATGACATGGCAAAACACAACAGGCAGTCTTGTTCTTGCAGCTGTTTACTTTCATATAGCTTTCAAAACAGCAAACTCGGTTATTCTCAGAGGAAATTTCATGGGTTGCACTTGTGACAATATATATTCTTTCCATACCAATTTAATTATCTATCCCATGACATGTCCTGGAGCAATGAACCTTTGTGCATGGGCAGTTCCTCTAAAAATAAAAACATCTAATTCTCTGCAATGGGAATTCTCAGTACAAAGGCAGGCTTCACTCACATCATTACAAAGTCAGGCACAATGGAACTGTGACCTTCAAAGGGAAAATTACCTCAGGGCCATGTCATCCTCATTAGCAGAGCATCCCCACTGCCATACTTATGTCACAAGCCAAACCACAGAGAGAACAAACCAGTGATTTACTTAAGCTAGTTTCAAGTGCCTTTAGTTGACAAACAAAAATACTAAACAAGGCCAGCCTAACTTCAACAATAAAAATGATAGTGATAAAAACACTGCCAGCTTCCCTGACCTCTTATGTGTGAGAAGGGTGGGGAGTAAATCAATTAAATCATCCTCAACCTCCTCTTCATCATCTATAGAGATTATAGGGATAAAATATTCCACAGCCATCAATTTCTCTCTCCCCCTTCCCTGAAGTAATTTTCCCTTTGAAATATCTGGTATTACCCTGAGTAACACCAGATATTTCAAAGGGAAAATTACTTCAGGGCTGTGAGTAACTGCTTTCACATCCCCAGGATCAGAGCTTGGAAATGCTACTCTTTTGGACTAAAACTCCCAGAATCACTCAGCCAGTAGGGAGGTCTGAGAGGGCATTTAGGATGTTCAGTTGGGGAAATAAGTCCCCATTCATACTGGAAAGCCCTAGCTTCTGAGGAATGAACAAAGTCAGAAGTGGTAAAGGGGGTGAGAAGGGTTTAGCCTAAGAGCCATTTAGGAAAACACTCCCTTCTATAAAGAGTCTGAATCATAAGACTACATATTACTCTGTATTTGCTAGTTCCACTTCTCTTCCTGGCTTTTTTGCTACTTTAGCTCAAGATCCTTTGCATAAGCTACACAAAACTAACAATAAATGTATTATATATTCTAAATTCATGGTGAATCAGTTGAAGATTTGATTTTAGATTAGATTTCCTGGCTTTCAGAGCATCCTCATCATCTTCAGACACTCAGAACACAATATTATAAGAGCACATTACAAGTAACAATCATAAAATCAACTGGGACGTTTAGAGGAATGGATCTAAAGAAAGGCAGGCAAAACTCTGCTTGTTCACTGTGGCTCTCCTGGCATCTCCTCACCACTGTATCTTCCCAATGCTGCTACTGATGTGAGAACAAATATTTAATCAAACATATCTTCATCGATAAGTAACCAATATGCTGTGCTTGATATTAAACACAATTCTATTAATCTGCTTGATTATGACTTTTAAGCCTACAGAAGTATGTTTTTGTCAGTAACGCTTAAGCAAGGATGACAGTTAAGCAAAGATGACTTTGTTGGTAATAGAAAGAGGAAAGTGTTGAAGGACAGTGTCAGGGTAAGGAAACTGCAAACTGAAATTATGTAAGAAGAAATTCAATGATGCATTAAGAAGAGTTAATCCATATAACCTGTTTGTTCTTGTATGCCGTTGCCTTTGCATTTCAGAACTTTCTGAGTCTCAAAGTGCTTTGTGCCTTTCTTGGGTAAAACCCAAATAAAGAGAAACCTCCTGAAGAACTGCTTTGTTCTTGACACTTTATAATTTTCTGTCGCTGAAGATCAATATACAATGGGCACATGAGGTTGCAAGAGGACAGGAAATTTGCAGTAACTAAAGGAGGCTGCTTTGAGTGCATGGAAGTGCATTTTGCCTTAGCACATTGCATCAATCCAAAAAACTGAGTTCTCTTAGGAATTCTTTAATTCAGCAGAAGCTTTTCTGTCTCTTGTTTGCAAGCTAAACATTATTTAAATAAGGGATATAGCTATAGGAAGGTCTTTTACAAGAGCCAGACAATTTTCTAACAGTGTCTACAACGGCTTGCAATAGTGTCTAAAGATAGCATTGGAAACAAGAGAGGAAGCATACAAAAAGTATGGGGGAATCAATGGTCATTATTCCTGTAATGTGTATCAAAGTGCTCTTGGGCACCAATTTTTCCTAGCATGGCTTTTGGGCAAGTGTGGGCAAGATATGGTTCTTCAGCTATTGTGGAACTGCAACTCCCATGAGCCTTAGTCACCATAGATAACGATCAGAAAAAGTCAGAACTGCAATCCAATAACCTCTGGAAGGCCATGATTTGCCTAGTCCTGTTCCAGGGCAAGACAACAAAGTGATTTTGGAATTCATGAGGTTGTCTTGGACTTACATCAACATGCTTATTGGAATGGGCATGATCAAATTACCACATATCTTTAAATATCACTTCACTCATACAGAAGGAAAGGATCCCAATCCCATTTGTTTATTGATAATAGCTGAATGTACCACCAGGCCTTATTAGAAACTATCATGAAACTGAATTACAAAGAAACCAAGATAACCTTGCTGGTTTGTGAGTGAAAAATAATAACCTCCCAACCAAAATTCTGAGGAGGGAGAAATCCAAAGCCCACCATTAGGCAATACTTTTATTACAAACAACAAAAATGTCAGAAAAGGTTGCACTGTCACCAGGCTAAGTGTTACAGAATTGGCAGATGGGGAAAGAAACACACAAGCAGATGTCTGGACACGAAGTCTACAATATGTTTTTGTATCATCTAGCCTAATGACTCTTCTATCATCCAATCCGGTGAAGACTTCTGGAGAACTAAAAAGATTGCAAAACTTTCCGGTATTTGGTAAATCTCAATAAACAAATGAGTTTGGGATCCTTTCCTTCTGGCTTTTAGCCTGTTCCAGTGTCTCCTGTGCCCCCATTAACTAAAAAATATGATAAAAACAGCTTCTGACAGATAGATGGAAGCCTTAGAACCTCTTCCAATTGGCTGTAGCTGATCACATTTGTTTGACACTCCTTTTCTCTTATATATATTTGAACAATTGAACTTTTAGAAAGATATGTGCATGTGCAAGGAACTGAAATATAAAAATGAAAGACATAAAATTGGATGAAACCTTTGGCCACAGTCAAAGAAAAATGTGCTGTCACCAAATCAGGTTATTAATCTTCCCTCAATTAAAGCTGCCTGTCAGTTTCTAGACTATACTCATTATTACATTTGGCATTCATGCTACAACATTGTTAGGCCACTGGAGTCAATCATTGAGAAGTTAATTCCACTTCATACCATGGCAAGCAATTTATTGCACAGGATTTCCCCACCCCTCCCTCCTCCTAAAAGTTACCAGTTTTCTCAAAGGCTTTCATGGCCGGGATCCAATGGTTGTTGTGGGTTTTTCGGGCTGTTTGGCTGTGTTCTGGAGGTTTTTCTTCCTAACGTTTTGCCAGTCTGGGTAGAGTTCATTGACTTTTTTGCAGGCTGTATTTTTCAGTGCTGGGAGCCAGGCTTTGTTGATTTTTAGACTTTCCTCTTTTTTGTTGAAATGAAAAAGACATGAAAGACAATGCAGACTAAAACAACCGGAAAAATCAGCAGTAGCTGAACATGCCCTGAAACAAGCTGGACATGAAATCCTATTTCAAAAATACAGAAGTACTGGACAACACTAGCAATCATTATGTTAGACTACACAGGGAAGTCACTGAAATCCACAAACACCAGCACAGCTTCAACAAAAAAGAAGAAAGTCTAAAAATCAACAAAGCCTGGTTCCCAGCACTGAAAAATAAAGCCTGCAAAAAAGGTCAATGATCTCCCCAGGCACAAGGACCAGTGATCATTGCACACAAAAGACTAGCTAATGACACCCATCAATCACAGTGACAGATCATCTCCCCCCTTATCACAACAAAACACCCATAACAAAAAATACTCTGATCATAGGAAACACCCAATCTCCTGAAAAGAACAAAAACCTGATCTCACAGCTACAAATACTCAACAATTCCACACACTACACCAGAACACAGATCGAGTTCTAGCTCCTGTCCTCTGAAGATGCCGGCCACAGAGACTGGTGAAACGTTAGGAAGAAAAACCTCCAGAACACGGCCAAACAGCCTGAAAAACCCACAGCAACCATTACCAGTTTTCATTTGAATGTTTGTGGTTGCTGAAGCAAATAAACAGATTTTATTCTAAGGCGGAGTAAAGTTTTTATTTGTTTGTTTTGGCCAAACACTTCATAAAGAACACACTGCACCTAACATTCAGGCTTCAACTGAATGGACACTTACTTAGGAGTAAGAGAACTCCAAAACAGAGAGCTGGAAGTTAGGTGTTTTGCTTTTTTATTTTTACAAATGGATCACTACATGTAACACAGTTGGTATAGGGGAGGGGGCAATCTCAGTGAGGACTAAATGGGAGGATTTAAAAACGTTCCCAGCCCCTGCATGCAAGGGTCATAATTGGGTCCCTTAGGAGGGAAAGGAAGCTGGACCTTCTTTTCTGTGTAAAAGAAGACTCTGTGCAAGAACCTATAGAAATGGACTGTAAGGACAGCAGTTTTATATTTGGAAGCATTATTCCTCCAGTAATACCATTCCCTTGGAGCTTTGTTGCCTACTGTTATTGCCTGTTATTGCCTTCCAATAACACAACCAAGTAAACTAATTTAGACAATACAGGAGGTAAGAAAACTTCCTGCTAGGAGAAACAGATATCCTTTAACAGTCAAAGGAATGCATTCTCATCACATTTCACCTTAGCATCCCAAGTTTGAGCCTTGTATCAAAATTTGTCCACTTTACTAATCTCTATAATAGGACAGCACAAACTCTCCCACCATCTGAGGCTGAAGGACCCATGCCATCTCCAAATTCATTGTTGCTAACACCTCCTAATCATCACCACTGCTGCCTGCCCTTGCCTCAATCTAAAGGCCCCCCTTTGAGTGAAAGACAGTGTTACCTAATTTTTAGCTCCCCCCTGGCAGAAGAGTGACAAGACATGACTGGCAGAAAAGATGCAACTCCCATTTTATTTGGAATATGCAACCAATACAAAGTGGCTGGGTCCCCTCTAAGGTGAGGGGACCCAGAATCACATGTGACAGGCAGCCCTATACCCTTCAGGAGTACCCTTGCCCCCCTGATCCCTACCTCCTTTGTTACGTAGGATCATTTCTGCATAGCAACAACATGTTTCCTCTAAATTCAGTGTTTTGTGGTTTCCGTAGTTTAGTTTCTTATTGTATGCATATCTCTGATTCCTCAAAAGTCCCAGGGTTGTGAACTAGTCTATGTAGACAGGCTTGGCCACAAATCCCATTCTGTTGCTTAAACCACAGGCTTCTTCCTGTTGCTTGACAGTTCAGAGACAGGACTACCTTTTATACACATTCTAACTCTCTTCTTCATATCAGCTTCTCCTACAGTTCTATTAGCCTTTAACATCCCATAGTTTCCTGCACAGTTACACAGCTTACCACAGTATAAAGCAGTAACGCAGAGATACCAGTTATACTGAGATACAAAAATACAAAAAATATATTCCACAGGATTAAGTGAGCTCAGTCTCTCAGGATTCCTTACAGTGCCTGGCTCTGTGACAGGATCCCCCCAAAGCCAGGTTTCTGGAACCAGGCTGCTGTCTAGAAAGTCACTCTGGCCACTTTCTGTGGCCAGCTCAGCATTCCAGAGAGTCTTCTTGCCTTCTGTCTCACTAAGGGGATCCTCAAAGCAAGATAGGAAACAGAGGGCTTTTCTCCTGCTGTGGCATTTGTGCAAGAAGAAAAGTAGGAACAGCAGGGCATTCCAAATTGTGGCACTAAGACTGTAAGTGTCTCAGTGAAGTGAGATGGCAGTGATGAATAAGGAGCAGTACAAATCACCCCCCCTCTCCACTTTGTGGCATGAGGCATGGGATGAACTCTGCTACAATCAGAGCCGTGCCTTTCCAAAACTTCTACCACAGTTTGAAGTAAAAGATGAAAGAATGGGTATTACCAAACAAACAAAATTAAAACCCTATCAATCCCGCAGGATTAGAGTCCAAAAATTTATTTTGCACAAACATATTGCACAGTCCAAGATAAATGACAAACTTTAGCCAAAACTGCTGATGCTTTACTGTTAATATTTTAAACATAGCTTACGGAGTTTCCTTTTCTTTTAGAAGGTTATCAAGAAAAACTATAGATTCTGCTAAGTTATTTTCCTAATTCCTAGAGTCACACCCAAGTTTTTTCCAATTACATTTATATTATACTACTTTTATAAGCATAAATTTCATTATTAGAATATTTCTATTTTGATTCTATGCAGGGATATTTAATAGAACTGGAAAAAATAATAAAGTTCCAGATCTATAATCTGGAATTCTATCTTCTTTATGTGTTTCCATAAACATGAACAGACAAAAGCGCTATCACTGCTATCACTACAGTGTTGATTTGATATAGCAAAGGCAGAAATATATTGGGTAAGTTACTATGGAATGCCATTGCTTTCTCATTAATTACTGCAAGGTAACCTGGCTAATAAACTTCTGCGTTTGCTAAATCAAATGGTAGCGAATAGCAATGATGTTTATCTTTGTGGAAGTACCTCCAGAAGATCTGATGGTAGAACAGAGGTAGTGGTTTTCAAAACAGTCCAGCCTCCTTAACTCAGAAATATATTGTATTGGTGCTGGAATGGTGTGTTAACATTTCTTATGTTGATATACTGTTTTCTAAATGAAGAAAAAGAGGGCAGTGATTGTCTACATAGGAAAAGGCAGGGAAAATGTCTTCTGTAGGAGGTAAGAAATAAAACCATATGAACACGAAGTGTCACTTTACACCAGAAGTCTAATTATAAATAATTACAACAAGAAGAGAAGAGGAAATAAAACTTAGAACAATGGGCTATACTTGAACATGGCCAGTGGTTTTAATTAAGACTTTATTTCTAACTAGTCTTTTTTCCTTTGTGCCAGAAGTACCACAGCTTTCACCCCGTAGTAGCAGGCAACCTCAAGAGCATCTGGGGCAGCTAACAGCAAGTGTTCCACTGCACTTGCTGAGGGGCACAGAGTACACTGACATAGGTGTAAAGTTGCAGGAGCCCATCTGAAGAATGTGAACACATTTGGGGGTCCCCTGGGCAACAACAATACCTGTTGGCTGATCCTTCCACTCCAGAAGAAGCAACGTGAGGCGGTAAAAGCACAATTGGATGAGTTTGACTCTATGACTTTTCAACCAGTAAAACGTGAGCAGCACGTCATGTTTAGCATTTTACATGAAGGGTTGTTCATATAGGATTATAATTTTTTAACCAAACTTGCACTTTACCCCTCTAGTGTCCACGACAAGTTAAGCCAGCATTTTCCCCATGCAGCAGGCAAGGGGCCCAGACTGTAAAAGAGAGCCACGCCACAGGATGATTCAGGCCAAACACCACAGGGGAGTGCTATCGTTAAATTATTCTGCTTACTGACTATAAACAATGCTGTCAGTCTCTCTACCTGGGAAGATCAGAAGTGAATGGGAACCTTTATGAAGCCAGAACAGTACTGTCCACACACAGGAGGGAGGTATCAGCAAGTCTGGGAGAACATCATGATTTGAAGATCTACAAACCTGATTGGGAAGGGGTCAAAACAAGCTTATAAGGATTGAGCATGCTCAGTGATTACACTATGTGGCAGCCGGAATGGAATAAATTATCCAGAGCAAGAGCTGACTGATCTGAACACTGAAGAGAGCACAGAACACACTGCACAATGTGTTGCTGTAGATTCTCCTTGTAAACACTACTTGGGTAACACACTGCCTGCTGTGACAAATGAGGACAGTGATGCAAATTCTACAAATTCTTAGGCACATTCCTGCTGCTGAAGAATATTTATGAGCATTCCGCTTGCAGCATTTCTCATTCCAACAGAGAAGTCTTCATAGGATCCCCACAAATGTTAAAATTCTCAAGGTTTGCTGCTGAGAAGCTGTAATGAACAAAAAAGGTTCAACCTTGTGTTTGTGTGTAAATGTGCTGCTTCTCTCAGTTCAGTTTCTATTTTCATCTGTTAAAAAAGGAGCATCAGTGATCTACTGTATGAAATGCCTGCAAAGATAAATCTAAAGACTACAAAATTAATGGTGGCATCAAGACTACAATCCTATAGACATTTGCTAGAGAGTAAGCCAACTGATGTACACATAGGCTTGCACTATAAACATTTCAACTACTAGCAACCACTTTATTGCAGACATGTGGACTTGATTTCCAGAGAAAGGCTCCAAATTGCTTTTTACCAGATAAACCAAGTTACCTATTTAAATATGTAATGAAGCCTCCTCCAGTCTGGTGCCACCTCCCTCCAGATGAGCTAGGACCAGACATGGAACTACGTTATGTGGGAGTGAAAAGAAATATAGACCAGCACCTCTGGAGGGCCTTAGCTTAGAAAAGTCTGCCAATAGCTTTGTGATGATGAGTAAAAGAGAAGGCAACGTGCCAACCTCTCAGCTGGCAAGTCAATACTAAGAGATGATCATTTCATCTTCTTAAAGGTTCATAGAACAAATGCCCTGCTCTCCACAGCATGCTTGCTACTCCTCTTTCTCTTTCTGACAGTTACAAGACAGCCAATGTTCTTTTAGTTTACCACATCTAAGCAGGATGATTATAGTTCCTAGATATCAAGAACAACAGGTAGGCAAACCCATTACTAAGAAGAGAAGCAACTTTGTTTTTGAAGAGAAGGGAAATGACAGAAACGTTTCAATTCATGTAAGTAAGACAGGCCGCCAAACTAGCAGAAGGCTGCATGGAACTATGCAGGAAGTTTTTGGAGAGCCACAAATTCCACAATGGACCTGGGGAGGGAGGGCATCATTTCCAACATATCTGGACCTAGTAAGATACTAGATTATGGTCTGTTAGGTTACTTGTCATGAATAGTCTAAACAACTTTCTGGCAAAGAAGAGGGAAATGTTTTGAGAAGAATGAATGTGTGAGGAAACCAAAGAACGGGAGGCCCTCCTCTTCCATTATTAATTTTATTTTTAGAGAGACAGTGAGCCTGTAACACAACCATAATTACCAAAAACCATTTATGAAGAAAAAACAGTAAGTGCTTATATATAACTCAGACAGGGAAAGGTATACATTTTCCATCTGTTGTTTAGTAACACTATTAAAAATTATATACTGCCAAGTCAATTCTGACTTATGGTGACCCTTTTTAGGGTTTTCTAGGTAGGGTGGTTTACCATTCCCTTAATCTGGGGGGGGGGGGGGGTGTGTGTGTCCTGGAACTGTGCAGCTTGACTAAGGTTACACAGGCTTTTTCCCCGGGAGGCAGAGTGGGGAATCGGATTCCCAGATAACTAAGTCACTGAGCTATCCAGCCAGTGTAGTAATACTACTCCTATACTATTAGCAGTTATAACAATACTTGTGCTATTGCTCTGCTGCCTTGGGTCAAAAACACTCCATAGTGTTACATACAAGGTTAACAAAAATACACATTTCAAACAATAGAATATAGCTAATTAGAATATCTAAATATCAATTATCTCCATAAACCATGCTTGTCACATCACTTACTGATTCAGAAAGGAATTCAGAAAGGGATTCCTTCCTCAGAAAATGTTTATATTTATGGGATATGGGACAGAGCTCAAAATGTCTTAGTATGTGCAAAGAAGTCAGCAGATGTCTGTGCAAAAGGCAAACTGAACTCTAATCAGTCATACCAAGTGACTGGAATAACACCAGCAAAATATTTTAAAGTAAGAGGCACAGTACACTTGTAGCGAGATGTCAAAGGAGGGCTGCATTGAAAGCAGTGTCAGCTGAACAGAAATGTACTGTCTCCTATTGTCTTGCACTGCATCATGGTTGATCATAATGTTTATAATATACATTCAAGAATGAGCAGTTTGGGGACACCCAAAACAGAGCTATTGAAATATAAGTGGGAGAATTTATTCTAGCACAAGGATCAAACATGTGCAAACTCAGCTCTGCAAACAGTATATGAGACAAAGACAAACAAAATTACTTCCTGCTCCCGAAGTCATGTTGCACCTTAAGTTTTATTAAATGTCCACTGGTATGCCAGCAGAATTGAAATTGCTGATTGGATGATTCTTTTCCCCCTCATCATCATTCCCTACACACATCCAATCCACTACAGATGGTTGGGGACCATAAGAAACAAATTGGGCAGGGCATGCAGGACTGTGTGCAAGGGAAAGTCTCGTTGCCTTTGAGTCAGTCTGCTCACTTACGGTGGGATGTAGCCTTAAAACTCAACCTGATAGAGTGACCCATACAAATTCATACCTGAAGAAAACAATTCTTCTTTTCAGGCACCATAGTACTCACTTTGTTGTTTTTTGTTGAAAAAAAAACTAATACAACATTCCCAAGGGAACTTTCTCTCCAAATGTGACTTATGTTGGATGGATCAAACTGTGGAAGAATCTGTGTCACTTAGGACAAGATGTACAAGAACAGCAAGTCTCCTGAGGCAAAAGAACCTGAGGTGTCCCACCTTAGTTGCCAAGAAGAAAGTGATCCATATAAGAGGTGTGGGACAATTTTGTCCCTCCAGATATTGCTGGCCAATAGAGCCTCTCATCTCATACTACTGGCCATGGTTGCAACAACTTTTTGGGTGCAACAACCCGTTTACAGGAAAACCCTAAGCAGATGTCCTCAGAAGTAAGTCCCAATTTGTTCAGTAACTCCCCCCCCCCCCAAGCATGCTCAACGCCTCAGCCTTGTAAACTTCCTCCTAAATGTCCTTCAGGACATATGCAAAGTTCATAAATTTACAAAGGCATGATGGGACTTTAATTGTACAAAATGGATGAAGCACTGTTTCAAGTTGAAGGAAAAAAACATGTCGCCTTGAAAAAAACTCAAAATGAACAAAAATCATTATACCAAAGAATGGGGGGGGGGGTTTTAAAGCCACCCCTGTAAAGTGAAAACAGTATCTCTTTGTCACCAGGGGGAAAAAAAACAAATACAGAAAAGTACTTAAAGTTTCAGGCACAAACTGAAATGGCTCTCTTACAAACACTCTATTAGGAATGCCTACCTTGCCAACAGAGAGGGATATGGGTCATCTAACAGTAAAACCCTGGTCTCATTAAAACTTAATTGGGGGAAAAAGTATGGAGGAGGGAGAAACAACCATTCTGAAGTATTCTGTACTCTATTTCCCCCCTGAAGGTCATTTAGAGGTTGTAGATACCTGCACCCAGTGCATCACAAATTTCAGATGAACAAGCCCCACTAGGAAAGCCAAGCACTTCATGAGAATGAGCTTAACTGTCTAGCATTCACTTTCAGATTTAGGTGGTCCATGGCAAACAGCATGCATGTGTACCCTTTCCTTCATTCTGCTAACTACTGCTGATCTACTTTTATGCCGAGACTTCGCCTTTCTTTAGTCAGCCAACTAGTACGTAACTAGAGAGCAAGCAAGACAAAGATGCCAAAGTTTCAATATTCGTAAAAGAAATATTTGATAAATTTCTGATGTATCTGGTATATCACAATAATAACAATCATGAGCTAGAACAGTGGTCCCCAACCTTGGGCCTCCAGATGTTCTTGGACTTCAACACCCAGAAATCCTGGCCAGCAGAGATGGTGGTGAAGGCTTCTGAGAGTTGTAGTCCAAGAACATCTGGAGGCCCAAGGTTGGGGACCACTGAGCTAGAAGATTGAGATTGCTGGTTAAAACTTAGCTTAATCACTGGCTGAAATCAAGGCAAGCCATCATACTTCAGCATTAGGGACTGATCCTAACCCTGGACATGGCTGCCATTAAACTTTTTTTAAAATAATATACTTCTTTCTTTCTTTCAGAAGCATCACAGCACAATACAGTATATCAGACAGCTTTCGTCCAATAACAGGCAACGTCAAGAACATTTGGCACAGCTAGTATAAGGTCGTCCATAGTACATGTTGAGAGGCACAGAGTCATAAGTACAGTGACATAGTTGTGAAATTGCCTATTTTTCTCCATGCTCACAAAGGACTGTATAAATGAGAAAACCCTGTTTTCTTAGGTTCAGCTTGGTTCTGCCAACTTCAGTCCATAACCTAATAAGCGATTTCCAAGTAACTCAGCTTTCCATGTGACCAGGGGCCAGACTTCACTGGGGTTCCATTCATTTTAAGAGGTGGAGTATTTATTATAATAGTTAATGATCTAGATGCTCTAATGATTCCTCTCTGCCTGGAAAGCATACAGAAGCTTTCCTTCCAGACTCCAGTATTCAACATTACTGCTACCTGGTGATGTACAGCCTGCCTGGATACTGGAAAGCACCAAGGGAAGAATGTTGAAGAAAGGTGAATTTCATATTACCTCCTCCCTTGGCAAATCCTCCCTAAGTTGCCGGAAGCTTCTTAAGGGCAATAAGACCAAAAATTAAGAATTGGAAGAGAAAAATGCTTCTTGCCATCCATACCCCTGCTTCAAAGTCCCACTAAGTTCACAGACATGATGTTCAAGTGAACATGTTCATGCTGCACAGTGTGAGAGAAAGGGTGCAGCAGGCCAGAATCTGGAGGCTATCTGAGCAGTGTCTCACATTGTATCATTTGTGTGGGTCAAACATTTCACTTTTGCTTAACCAAAGTTGGTACATGGCAGAAGTCTTACTAACTTCAAATGGACCACACACATAACCAAGCCTATGTTAATTGTTTTATTTTAGCTCCACATTCATGAACAGACAAGTGCCAGGGTGTGACTTCCTCTCCAGAATAACAGTCAACACTACAGCAACACATATTAGCTTGTTGTTTTAGGCTTCAGCCAGTCTTCATACACATAAGTCGAAATCAGAAAGGCTGCTTCTCCTGAAATATATTTATGCATTTGAGAGGCTAAAGATAAGTGCCCAAAGGAAAGGCGTTTCTTGCGGAAACTGCCAATTTTCAGATGAGGTTGTTAGGCAATAGAGCACAGCTGTTGCACCTCTGGGACGTGAGAGTTCAGCTGTTCCTGCTCACAGAATTAATAAAATAAACCATGAAATACTAACAAACATTTAAGCTGTTCAGACATTATGTGTCAGGGTTTTTAAAAGAAAATGAATCAAGTACCTCACTTGATCTCAGGAGGGGAAGCCTCACAATCCTTTCAAATAAGGCCTTGCCTTCACAATTGTTTCAGATGTTCAGAAGGATGTGTACTTTGAACCTAATCAGGTACATGGATGTGTCATTGTGTTTCCAGTACAGCAAAATGCTGAGATGTGTGTGTCCCTATTCAGTATTAATAAAGTATGTGTGGGAAGGAGCATGAGTTCTGCCCACCTCCATCAATGATTTCCTAACATTGAAGTGGCACAGCTGAAGAGAAACCGCCCCCCTTTTAATCAGTAAATGTTATACACATGAATCAAAACCTTTTCCATGTCCCAAGTTACATGTGGAATCTCCATGGATCCCACATGGGCTCCTCTTCCAATACAATGCTTTCATGTGAAAAAGGGATGGTGGAGGGAACAGAGCAGAAGTAGTCCCGTCACTAGGTTTGGAGTCCTCGCCCTTTATGAACATGTAAACAGGCCTTGTAAGTCATGCAGAGAGGCACAATGT
Organism: Intellagama lesueurii; assembly: GCA_037013535.1. NCBI lineage: Eukaryota > Metazoa > Chordata > Lepidosauria > Squamata > Agamidae > Intellagama > Intellagama lesueurii. The sequence goes on from JBAJHW010000002.1 coordinate 205,072,427, forward strand.
ATTTGTTTATTTAGCAAAATAATTCTACCAGCCCTGCAGGAGACATTGAACTTGGTACTCTTCTTGCCTAGCGGAAGGTCTTTCCACTTCCTTCTGTAATAGGATATTAGTCCAAAAACACAGCTTAAGAGCCTGTCTTTGCACCCATATTACTGAAAAGCTTGGTTTAAAAACCTAAAAAGCTGATATTCTCATGATACTAAACTCTGAAACGAGTCCCTAGTTCTGCACATATGTAGCATGACTGCAGACGTCACATATTTCTGTCTTGAAGTAAGAATTTCAAAACACACTAAGATGCTACATAGGTGAAATCTCCACATCAAATAGCAAAGAGTTAGAACACGAGAGACCCAAAAAAGTATAAACCTGCAGCTGGAGATTCTATACCCAGGAAGGTCTTTAAATTGATGGTCCTTACCTGGAAAACGACACTCCTGAGAAGGCTTCAGAACATCTTCCTACACATAATGAGGTCTGCTGTTTTCTCTGTCTCCCAATTCAACAGGCACAATACCAACTATGTATATATTATTGAAGTAACATATATTCATTCATTCATTCATTCAAAATATTTTACCTTACCTTTTTCCTTTAAAAGGACTCAAGGTCGTCTACATCAGGGGTCCCCAACCCCCGGTCCGCGGCCAGTCCGTGGGCTTGCCGGAACTAGGCTGCGGAGACGGATCTCCGCCCCCCCCGCCCACACGCACGGTGGGCGTGCCGTGCTCGCGCAGGGGCATGCCCCTGCCCCCCACCCCACACACGGAGCCCCCCCCCAACCAGTCCGCAGTCCCAAAAAGGTTGGGGACCGCTGGTGTACATCATTAAAAGACAATATTTACAGCTAAAAACAATGAGCATACAAATATTTTAAAGGATCAAACAAATACCACGCGGAGAAATAGCAAACAAAAGCAATACCAAAAACAAATTCAAAGCAGTAATGCATAACAATCTATTTAAAAACCCCACACAGGTAGCTAGTTACGGAGGGAAAGTTCAGCTAAAGAGAAACGTCTTTGTCTCCTTGTGGAAGGACAGAAAGGAGCAGTGACAGAGAAGGCCCTCTCCTGTGTCCCCATCAGATGCACCTGTGAGGGTGGTGGGACTGAGAGAAAGGCCTCTCCTGATGACCTTAACACTTAAGCAGGCTCATAATGGGAGACATGGTCTTTGAGACAGCTTGGACCCAAGCCATTTAGGGCCTCATATGTTAGAACCAGCACTTCAAATGTGCCCAGAAACTGATCAGCAGCCAGTGGAGCTGCTGTAACTGGGGTTGGGGTGGGAATAGGGTATATGATCCCTGTAACCAGCCCCAGTCAGCAATCTGACTGCTGCATTTTGGACCCACTGCAGTTTCGGAAAACTTCCCATAGTCATTGTGGTGTCTGCCCAGGTCATGAATATTAATGTGATATCTGCATAGACTAATGGGAGTGCTGGAGGGGCGGAGTCACGAGATATAAGAAACTCAGCAGGAGGAGGGGGAGTTTTAGATAGGGAGTTTGAGATTAGTTGAGGAAGTTTAGGAGTTTGGTGTGGTTTTGGAATTTGGGCGGGAGAGTGGTGGTTGAGAGTGGATAAAGGAGAATGTTTAAGAGTTAACAACATTGCTTGTTCTGTCAACATCTGTAACAATAAAGAATTTCTATTTGGTTCTTTTAAAAATGACACATTGCCTGGACCTCTATTATTAATAATAAATAATGTTGATGTAATCAACTGGTGGCAGCTGAAAGACATGTAGCGTGAGCTCTTAGTTTGGTGAAACAATCAGGGGTCACGTGGGAATGGGACAGTCATCCCGACATAGAGCATGTTACAGTAACTCAGCAGGGATGTAACTATGTCACCGTGGCTGGATCAGACCTTTCCAAGACCCATTCACTTCAGGAAGTATTTCAGGGATACTCTAACCACTGAAAATACAAATATGTGCCCGTATATTTATTTTCACCACTTACCTCATTGATTAGTGATTTTCTTCTTGTCAAGAGATTCAGACCTTAAACCTTCCATCATTTCCCCCCTTTCCACTTCCTTCTGTCATGCTCTCTGTGAAACTGTGGGTGCATTTCAAGACTATATATTTCTTCAAAACATAATGCTAACAGCTTATATGATTTAACGTGAGGTTCCATCAGGCATGGAGAAGGGGAAAAAAACAGTAGGGAATGTTTTTGCTGGCACGACCTTACCAAACTGTGGATCCTGATGGCACCTGAAATGAATAGGGTTCCTCATCTGATGTGCCTCCTTTAATGCAGAGAGAGCTCCTGGGCCAATAGGAGGCCTTCGTACACAACACAATTCTAGCTATTTGACACCACTTTAATTCCCATGGCTGCACGTTGGAATTTGTAGTTTGCTGAGGTGCTTATAACGAATAGTTACAACTGCAAAGCGTAGACACACTGATTTGCTTGTGACTTGTAGAAACTTTCTAGATAGCTGTGGAAAATGAACAGATCCAGATACCACAAGCATGGCAGGAATCAGCAGCCACACAGAGGCTATTCCTAGTATCATCCATGTTGTCAGTCTAATGAGTTGCATCCAGAATGAGTCCGATTTAGAGTAGACCATTTGAAATCAACAGGGCTTATGTCAGCTGCAGTTACTACCAGCTTAAGTCTACTGTGTTAAGCATGACTATTTCTGGATCCAATCGTTCTATACCAGACTTGAGACAATGAAGGAGGGCAGAGGTCTTTACTGAAAAATTTCTTTTGACTAGGCCATTGTTCCTTCACCTTTCCATCCGGTGCTGCTAAAATATGTACACCAGAAAAACAACACACTTTCTAATCTGAATAACCACCCCACCCCACAAATTGTGCTAATTTTAGCCCTTTCTAATCGCTTGTTCATCTTGTAGCTCACAACTCCATATCAAGCCACTGAAATATAAGCGGAATGATTTGCTGTTATATAAATACACTACAGCTATGTGAGGAATTTTATGTAGAAACAAGGCTTCCAGATTACTAACTGGTGTATAGTTTAACATTACTTACTGTAAACTAGTGTGAAAAAAATATTTAAATTAATTTTAGGCATGTCATTTCAAATTTAGGAAGCAAACCAAAAGAATCCTATCCATAGGTGAACTTCTCCGAAACTAAGTTATATGAGCAGGGACTAATGCCTTATAACAGACATACAACTGACAGATCTAATCACTTTTTTTAAAAAGGCACAGTAAGCAAGAAGTTTTTTTGGAAGCACTCTCTCCCTCACACACAAAACAAACAAAACAGCTCAGAAAAGTTCAGCCATTTCCAGATAGTTGGCTCACTGAAATCCATTTCCGTTTTTAAAAAATCTCACTACAATTTCACTTTTAAATAATGTTAACTACATAGTGAAAAGGGACAACACATTCCACAATACAACAAGATTGATAACTAAAGGAAGATCAGTGATTGCAACTTTCAGCTCAACATATCACAGGTAAGCTTGTGGGGCAATTTAGAGAAAAATAATTTAAAATGCAGTTCACTGCTTAGTGTGAGAGCTTAGATATGGAAGTTTCCTCTAACTGAGCGATATGTATTAATCAAAAGAAATACTTCTGCACAGATATATGAACTTGATTAGAATTTAATCAGAACCTGAAGAGCTTTCACAAACCATTCCTATTCACACACACAAGGTGGTAAACTCTCAAAAAGAAGAAATAAAGGAAGTTAGTTCAACAATGTAAAATAAGGATGGAAGCATGTCTGACTGAATTTATCCTGAAATATTTACTTGGAAGGAGAACTATCTCTACCTCTTATCAACAGCCATTTCCACCATTTTAAAACCATTTACTTACAGATTATTTTTGTTTAACTTTGGTTTTGATAAAGGATTTTAAGACTCCAATCCTAGACACCTAACTTGGGAGTAAACCCCACTTTACTAAGTGGGACATACTTCCAAGGAGACACTCAAACGACTGCACAATACAGCCTTCACCAGTTGAAGGGTTCTAGTAGTGACAAATAAAGAATAATTGTTGGAATATATGCCCATTCAGTTCACTATATTCTTAAGAAGGAAAGGAAAGGAAAAGGAAAGGAAGACAAACTAAGAAGAAGTTGGTTGTCATCTTGGAAATAATTTCAACAACCTATCGGTTTATATAAATGCCTATCTCTATGGCTGGCTATGCAACCTAGAAGAGGAAGATAAGTAGACAATATTAGATTTCAAAAACTATCACCTAAGTATTGGGAAATAACACATGCCTGGTGCAGGCAGAAGAGAAAAAAGAAGGAAAGAAGTTTGCTCTGACTTTGGTGATCAGTCAGTCATTATGCTGCACCCTAAATAGATTTTTTTTTTTTTGCATTTCAGTGCATTAATACTTCCTCTTGCCTCTCTATCCCAGTATTAAATCTTTCATTAAGCCTAGTCCCACCCTGTATAATTTACAAAATAAAGGTTTTATAATGTTTTTATGCAATTCCACTAGTACACACCCTCAATGTATGTAAAATCAATCTGGTTCAAAGAGTATGGGCACTTTAAAACAGGATCTTAAAAGAACCAGGTTCTAAACTCCCTTACTGGTGCTTGCAGTGATATGGCAGACAGCTTCTCAGGAGGTATTCTGCCCTCACTGCAGCAGAATTTAGAAATACATAGGCAAATCAGTCACAAAGGACAGTCCCACCTGACTGCAGCCAATAGAAACTTTATGAGCATTTGAGCAGGGACAATCACGTAAGTAAATACCCCTTCTTAAGTGTTTACAAGTAATTCAATGTAAACAGACCCCTGCTCACAATATACATGAGCTGTGTGAGCAAAACCATGCTGCCATTGAACCACCACCGTCACCTTTTCATGTCCCAAACCCAAGAACCTATCCTTGGGATAGGAAACAGGAGGAGAGGCAGACACTCCTAAGGCCCTGGCAGACTATCCTTTCCTACAGGTCACAAAAATACACCAAACAGAAACTATACACATAGAATCAGGCTGCTAGCAAAGAGTTTGAGGACTGGTAACCCAAATCACCAACAGGACCCAGGAGTGTGCTGCTGCATCTGCCCCCAAAGATACATTCTTGGGTTTCCAGCCTAGCAGAAGAAGATAGCAGAGGGAGCTTGTGGGTCCTCTTGAGTCTTTTGCAAGTGTTTGCATATGCTCAACCCATTAAGGGGCGAAGCCATGGGATGCCTGGGCTGGCATTCTCAGTTTCCAAGCCAGACGTGTGCATACTTTCTGATGGGAAAGAAACATGTGGTTATTTCTGCTTTCCCTGTGGTTTTGGCATAGTGCAAGATGAAGTCACACCATTTGAGTAAAGTATGAAGGGACCCCAAGCTTCTGCTAAAGGAAATTAGTTAAAACACACAAGGCAAATGGTTGTAGTAGCATAAAAATTTACCCTTAAGGAAAACAAAAACAAAGAAAATAAAGAAAACAATAACATTAAAAGACTAACTGCTATATTTTAATGCAAATTTTCGTGGGTAAGTCCACGTCTTTAGACATGAAAGTGGGACTACATGGCAAATATTTATACAATTATACATGGCCCCAAAACAAAGATTACAGAACAAGAATCCAGAGAGAGGCAGCTGAGATAAAATATATACATCTGGTTAGAACCCCTCTCAATGGACTCACTATAAGCCAAGGATTCTTAGGACATTATCAAATATAAAATGTTGCATCTGCTGTAATTCCTCAATATAGCCAAGACTCAATGGACTAAACATAAGACATCTCAATGGACTCAATATAAGCCAAGGATTCTTGGGCCATTATCAAATGATGCAATTCCCAGCTATATTTCCCACTAACTACCCAGTGCCACCTCACAAGCCCATTGGAAATTATGATACTCATTACCATGTTGTTCCCCTTTGTTTTCAATAGCCTGGGATTAATTATGCCACCAATCATTGTCATTGTTTACTGAACAATGCTTCCTGGAAGGGGAACTGAATATCAACAGGTGTATTAATGGTCACTGCCAAATGTGAAAGGCCACATTATCAACTACTTGTGCCCAGGAAACAATCAGTCTCTTTGTTTAGGGGCCATGTATAACTGTACCAATATTTGCCATGAAGTCCCACTCTCATGTTTGAAGAAGTGGACTTGTCAATGAAAGCTCACATTAAAACATAGCAGTTAGTCTGTAAGGTGCTTCAACATTTATGTTCTCTTCATTTCTTTTGTTTTTGCCTGACATGCTAGCACAGACTAACATGGCTACCTCTTCAAATACAAAGAAGACATACTGTAGTATCTGTGAATGAGAGAGGAGAGATAAGTACGTACATTCATTGCTAGGCAAAACACAAGGTTCTCTTGATGATAAAAAAAAATAGCACTTGCAAACAGCATTCATGTTTTTGCTTTTTAAAAAATCCTGGGATGAGAGTGCAAAGTGAGAGATCACAGCATGCAGTATAGAGCGAATGCCATCCCTGTGTGAAAATCAATGCCAGATTGTGTGAAGAAGTGCCATTCTGAACATACTGTACTTCTGCCTATAATCCCCAAGGTGCTGGCACCCAACTAGTCACATCAAAAGTTATTCTCGGGAGAAAGTAACTTGGGGACTTAAAGTGAGGTAATCAGCTCCTTCATTTTGGAAGTTACAGCCAGAGTTATCTTTACTGTTTAAAAACCTAATAAAACTGTCCTCAGAACCAACAACTCTGATAAGCATTTACAAGGCCAGATGATACAGTGAGCAGAAGATACGTGGGAGAACCTGGCAGGCTCCCCGAGAAGCACAGGAAAACATAAGGAACATAATATATTTCAGAGGCTAAGAAATGTTCTCGTAACATACTTCATTGACGTCAGTCCCCAAATGCTGTGAATATCCTCAATTAAAAAAAAAACACAACTATCAAACTTTCCAATCATGGAACACAAGCCTAGTCAGTATATACAAGGCTTAAAACACCAGAACTTTGGAGCAAGTGGTCTCTCTAGAAGCTAGCTGTGTTTTATGGCTACATTTGGAGTGTCGGTGGATGTGAAATCTCTTTATTTATTTTATTTATTTATTTATTATTAGATTTTTACCCCGCCCCCCTAGACAAAGTCTTTATCTCACTGACCACTGGAATATGTACAGCTCAAATAAGACAACATTCAAGTTCTTAGTCTTCTCTTCCAACTACCCTATTGAACATTTCTGCCCAAATATGAGGGTCCATGACTTAGGACAAACCATGCGCTTTCTATACAAAAGGACAACATCTAGCACAACAATGGGAAATGTGTGGTCCTCTGGATGTTGTAGGACTGCACTTCCTGCCATCCCTATGCAGCAAAGCCAACTATGAGGACTGATGGTGGAGATGCATTCAATAGCTCCCCTATCAGCTCTCGTGGCCCCATCCCTGCTCTTCCACCTACTCTTAACAGGACCTCAGGAGATGGGTAATATGAAAGATCTTATGCGGCAAGACCCTTGAAGAGTCATCAACCAATAGGCGATATTGAGCTAGAGGGAGCAGCTATCTAGTTTGATATAAAAGCAGCTTGTATTTGCTTTTCTTAGAAATATATTTGGGGGGAGGATCTCCTCTGCAAGGTAAACACACAAACAGTAGTAACTGTTGCTTTTCAGTATGTAAGCCTCATCTGAACCACACAAATCAAGGACTGGCAACATGCACAGCTTACCACCATCCTTCACCATTGGCTAGGTTGGCCAAGACTGGCAGGGGTTGCTGCCCAAGAACAATTGGAAAGCATGCTGCCCTCCCCCACATGTGAAGTATGCGTGGAGCACACTGTGTCTTAAACAAGAAGTACGAGAGAATCTTGTGACTTGGTTCCACATCCTATTCCATGCAATCTCATAATGCCTGAGGTGGTTTATGAAAACATAGCCCTACAGAACATTAGGTAATTTTGCTATGAGCTGCCTGTAAAGGAGGCTACAAAAATGAATTCTTAAGGATTTATTCCCCCCCCCCCCGCAAACACAATACTTAGCATATTAAAACATCATTTCTCACTGGGCCAGAGTATTATCCTTCCATATCTGTATCTAAGGACAGCTTGGCAAGGAAGGCAAATTCCTTTGGGCCAGTTTTGCATAATAGTTGAGACTTCCTAGATCTTGTCACAGAAGAGGAATGATGGATGGATGGATGGATGGATGGATGGATGGATGGATGGATGGATGTTTTATGTCAACATGTACAATGTCAGACGATGTATCAAAAGATTCATATACTGTTCTTCCATGGGCCTTTATTTTTACGGCAGTTAAGATGACATGGAGCATGAGAAATAACATGCCTCACAAGGGTAGTAGCTCTCTAATTTCCCCTCCCTTCAACTCAGTTCCTCCTTTTCTTTGCCAGCCAGAGTGAAATGAAAAATCCTTAATCATTCCTAGAGAAAGATTTAATAAGTTCCCCCTCTTCCTGTCAACTACTGAATCGCATATTTTGTGTTAATCTCAGTGGACCATCTCCATCTTACACTGCATGAATTCACCAAGCCCAAGGCTCCTGTATTCTCACCAACACAGAGTCACACTATGGTGTGTGAAAGTGTTCTTAAAAATATCTGCACAAAAGATCAAGGGCAACTCTCTATTTATTCCCTGTAAATTGAGATTAAAGGAAGGCTCTCCTTGCTAAACAAATATAAATCACACAAACTTTTTTTAAATATAAAAAAACAGCCTTGTAACCACAGTGTTTAAATATGAGAGAAAGAAGATAAACATTAGTAGAATTACTTCTTTGTGCCATTCTTCCCAGTTTAAAACCTTGGGTATTTTTTCATTAATCTCTGGCTTGTCAAGCATGGTAAGCAGTGTTAACATTTAACAGGGATTCAGAGACAGAAGCTGTAAAGCAACTTCATTTTCCAAAACGCAGAGACACAATGGAAAATATTCAACCTGGGCATTATGGTGGGATCAACTCCCAGGGCTAAAACAGCATTTGCATTTCTTTTGAGTATTGCAGTTATTTATTTATTTATATCTATGATGTCACTTTTGTTTGTGACAAAACATTGATTGATGGATTAGTTTTAAAGCCTGCTCTTCCTCCACATCTGCTGAAGGCAACATACAGAGCTCTCTTTATCCTCAATGTCAGGTGGGTCAGGCTGAAAGAGAATGATTAATCCAAGGCCACCCAGTCAGGTTCACAACTCAGTGGGGACCAAACCCCCAGTTTTTCAAGCCCTAGTCCACTACACTAACCACTAGACCACAGAGGCTCTGGCACAAAAACAACTGTGATCGCATCACTAGCACAGACATGTTTCTAGGAAATTGAGCTCCTGCTTACAGGTAAATTAATGAAATGAGACATGGAATACAGAAATCACCATATCCAAATAGCAGAAAGGTATTCTTTTGTAAAGAGACGAAACAAAAACACTGTAAAGCATCTTATAACACCTTAAAGACTAAAGAGTGTAGCAAAAAGAGGCTTTCCCTCCGCCCCCAGCGAAGAGCCAGCTTCAAGAGGTGCAAAAAGCGGACAGGGTGGAGCTGCCTGTAAACTCAAAGGTTGCTTTCTTGCACACTCTCCAACAGACTGAGGTTGCGACACCACAGCTAACTGGAGGATAACTATTTTAAAGATACCAGAGCTCACAAAAAAGTAAAATAGAAACCACAACTATAATCCTGGAAGAAAGAAGCAGAACAAAAAGGAGTAAATAAATCCCATGACCAAACCAAAGAAGCTGTTGCTTCAGACAATGGTACTAATTGTCAGAGATCACTTAGTCTGGTTTTTATAGTAAATGTGAGTACTTTTATCCTCAGTGTGAACCTGATCTCACTCTTTAAAAAAATAGAAAATAAAATAAAAATGGCATGCTGTCATGGCATTAGAGAGGGAAACATCTAAACCAAAACCCGGAACAAATCTGTATGCATTCCATGTCCTCAACTCAATCATCATCATCTATTATCTGAAATTGTCTATTGGATTAAAAAAAGGGGGGGGGGGTTGAATTAGTGATCCAGACAAAATCAAAACATTTGATGTGGTATCACTCACTAGCCCCTCCCCCAAGAACCAGAACCACAACATAAAAGAAAACCAGTATCTCAGTATATTTGCTTATATATATGCTTATAGAGGTTGTAAAGAAGGCTTGTGCAAGACTAGGTTCTGCCCTTTTCAAGAGGTATTCGACAGAGATAGGACTGGACGCCTGTTTCCCTTTCACAGATTTAAGTCGGTTCACTTCAACCCACTATGGAGATGATTGTTAAAAATTGTGTGCCTTTGTAGTTAAATTTTCTCACATGAATAGGTTGGTTTAGTGTGCCAACATGTGGTGTCTGGACTCTGGACAAAAACCCCACACCGGATGGCGCTATCCCTAACCTAAAAACCAGCCTGTTGCCATTCACCACTCCACTCCACATGAGGAAAAAACAACAACAACAACAACGTCAAACTGGTTCCTTAATTTTTATTGGCCTAATTGGAACAAAACTAATACTTCAGTAGCCAACTGGAACCGAACCTAAACATCTAATTGTTGGGACTCCGTATCCTGAGGGTGTCTGAAACCCAACTTTTAAGCAGTCTGGAAAAAAGTGTTGTCAGATTCAGGCCGGTCTATGTGGTCTGGCAGAAGAGATAGATTGTGTAATCTGATGGTCCAGAGAACACGAAAGTGACAGAAGAGTATCAGAGGGGAAGCTGAAAGGACAGATTGAATCCAGTTTTCCCCCCAAAGGAAATGTCACGGGTATGGCTCACCCTAATCTTAACTCCCCTCCTCTCCAAAGGGTGGAAACACAGTAAGGAATATAGTGGGGGCATCCTTTACAAGCCGTTTTATTCAATTGTTCCTTATTTGCCTTTTAGAGACTTTTGGCATGCATCCTCTGGAAGAACTGGGTGTCAAAGAGAGCAGGATTTGGTAACCTTTCCTGGTTGTAAAAGGAGACTTTGGCAGTTGCAAGCAAGTAAGAAGGCTGGTCCAAATAAAATTCTCCCTAAAACCTTGCCATGAAATGCAGCTGGAGCCTGCATTCTTTCCCTCTTCCCCAACCCCAATGCATGTCACTCGGAGACCAAGTCTCAGCAGTTTGTTTTTAAAAAAAAGGAGTCGGCAGGAAGTCCAAATTACAATGGATACCATGATGACACAATGTAGCAGCAGCATAGTATAATGTGGCCCAATAATATAAAAACCCTGACGTCTACGTTGGCTTGGGCATGTCGTGAGAATGGCTGACGGTCGGATTCCGAAAGGTCTCCTGTATGGAGAATTAGTGTAGGGAAATCGTCCCAGAGGGAGACCACCGCTGCGATACAAGGATATCTGCAAGCAGGATCTGAAGGCCGTAGGAATGGACCTCAACAGATGGGAAACCTTGACATCTGAGCGTTCAGCCTGGAGGCAGGCGGTGCAGCATGGCCTCTCTCATTTTGAAGAGACACTTGTCCAGCAGGCCGAGGCGAAGAGGCAGTCCCAAAACCAGCAAAATCAGGGAGCTAGACAAGGGACAGATTGTATTTGTCTTCAGTGTGGAAGGGATTGTCACTCTCGAATTGGCCTTCTCAGCCACACTAGACGTTGTTCCAAGACAACGTCCAGTGTGGCTGAGAAGGCCAATTCGAGAGTTATTCAGAGCACGTTACCATAGTCTCTCGAGACTGAAGGATGCCTAGAATGGAATATAAAAACCCCAAAGTCTGCAAAATCTGATGTGTACCATTAAGAATCCACTTATCCATCTCATCCCTAATGGGAAATACCCTCTTGTTTTCCTTCAAGACTGTCATGTATGTTAGTATCGTCCTACCAACTCCTCCTCTTATTCTAGTCATAAAATGTCACCCAGGAAGCTCATCCATAGCAACCTTCCCTCAAACTCATGTGCCTTCCCAGATGAGTTTGACTCCATCGTCATCACCCACCAGCCTCCACCTGGTGTCAGAGGGTAATGGGACTCATAGGGCATTTAGTCTTACGGGCATCAAGTTAGGAATAGCCAGAACATAAGAGCAAACTGATATATGAAATAAGAGGTTCCTCTTTAAGGCATCTGTACAACGGGTTCCACTGGTTTAATTCATAGGTGCTGCCAAAAACTGAGATGTTTATTTTCATCTTTGATTAGAGCAAGAGTGGAACTGATTTGCAAGAAGATTTTTAGAATATGAGCAGGGATGTTATGTAAGCTTGTATATGAATCATCCTCACCAGGCGCACACAGAAGTTCAATTTTCAAACCACTGAACAACCCTGACATTTTCTACACATTTGAACACTCAGATACCGATCCAGCAATGGCCAATCCGGAAAATGGGGGGGAGGGAGAATACTTGAATGCATAACCTGTTGAGCTGAAGCAATCTTACCAATAGTAAATGAAAAGAGAGAGTTTTCAATCAATTAGCAGATAAAATACTGAAATCAAAGTTAAACTAAATTAACTTCAATAGGCAAGGCTGTGATATGCAAACGACTTTCAGTCATGCTACTGGAAGAGCAAAGAGTGGTAGTGATGCCCATGAGGCACAATCCACCAGGATAAAATTGTCGAAAAACACGAATGGATTTCCCATAGAATGGTGCATGGTCCATGCAGGAACATGAAACTGCTGAAGACTGCACTGGAAGAATGTGCCCAACATCATGGGAAAGATCCATTTTGACTTTCTGCCTCAGATAGAAAAATGTCACCGGCCAGTGCTGAAAGTAGCACAGCATATCTCACTGACATAGCTTGAGGCATACAAATGATCACATAGATGTGAACAATGACAGTAAAGTCTGGATTTCTCAGTGCCAGTGAATGAATTCTGGATTTCTTCATGGATAGTCTGCTTACATATGGTGAGAGTATGTAAGTGCATTAACTAAAAACAGCAGTTGCATTGGCTTGCATAGAGGAAGAGGAATGCAATGTTCTCACATTAGTCACTAATTCAAGGTGACTCTGTTTAAGTTATGACTAAATCACAATTAACTGAATAAATAGTCGAGATCACAGCCAAGTCAGAGTGTCTCACAAGTTTTTGAACTTGTACAACAGTACAAAAACACACACTTTGTCTCACCATCAGCTGTAATAGACATGAATGTGTCTGCAACTATGATTGGTGATTTTCTTTTAAAAATGCAGTGATCAAGTTCCAACCTTTGCCCAAAAAGGGGAAAACTAAGTTCAATAGAAGTCTGTAGTTCTCCCTCCATACCCTAATTTTTCTCACTGAAGTTCAAGCTACATCCAAACAAAAGAAAGTAAGTATATTCTTCTATCCATTAGCTTGCGCCATTTCTCCTGCTATTTATGCCACTGAGCATGTGTGAATAACACATAGTCCTAGTTCCAAACCTCAGCCAAATGGCCTACTGCTGTTTCCTATGGTGTGCTTGGGCCAGCTGCTCACGTTAGGACAGGGTGCCTATTGAGATGTGGATTTACAGTTATCTCCACTGTTCACTTCTAATTCCTCCTTCCCTTACTCTCTCCTTCCATCCATCTTTCTTTCTTTCCTGGAAATGACATCTGAAATGTTATGTTTTCACTATTATTGGCTTCCCAATTCATAGCGATCCAGCTCAGGGTTCTTCAAGAAAGTCTGTCAGCTCTTTCTGGAAATCCAGAGCACATCCTTAGGTTACACGAAATGGTTAGAAAATAAAGAATTTGTCTGAATTGAGATGTTAAAAAATGAGAGTGAGATGAGGAGAAAGGCAATGACTATTGACCGAACATCTAATGGAAGAACCTATCTCAACATAGAAGCCACCAAGAATGAAGAATAAAGGGTGGAGATTCATAGCTGAGATGTGGATGTGCAATAGCAAGAAACAGGTGGTGGGCCAAAAATAGGAGCAATGCCAAGTACCACACTGCTCATGAAATCAGGAGACACTTATCCTTTTTGATGTTCCTTAAAATAATATATTATTTGGTTTGCCTAGTGATTCGCAGAAAGGATGTGGGGTCTTTTTTGAAATGTCCACTAAATGAAACACAGAAACCGTAAGCAGTGAAATGCTGTTTTGATGTTCTAAAATACATTATGCACATGACCTAATATGGTTATTACAAAGACTAATCACTGAAAGAAGTGTCTGGATATTTTTGTTCCTCTTTCAGCAGCAAGCTCTCAGTAAAACCTCTCTCTTTCTCATATACACAAACATAACATGAATATTGTATTATCTGGTTATGAACCACAATAAGTACCATAGAAAAGTGGCAAAGCAGTGGAGAAATGTGACGGCTGGAGATTCTTGGAGATAGCTGAGTGAGGAGAAAGAAAAGGTACAATGAATGTCAAAGGAGAATGGCCAAGTGTAAATCCACCTATAAATGAAGAGCAAGTTATAATCTAGTTTAAATAAGAGGAAATTAGGTCCAGGTCATCAAGCAGGTTCATTACCAAACAGAGCCACTGAAGTGCCACTGAACTATAGACAGCATGTCACTCACAATTCAGCAGCTGCTGCAACTTTGTCTATCATCCAGTTTTTCAAGTCTGAACAAGCCCTACCCATTCACTGCAATGTTGCAAACCAAGTTTTATCAGTGCAGGATGTTGGAAACTCACTGACTAAAGTACACAGTCCCAGACATTATCTAAAAGCCACTATGATAGCTAAATCTAAGCATATTGCATCAATCATAAATTAACCATTTCTATCATTCACTGGTGAAAAAGAGTAATTAAAAATCAACAAAAGTTGCTTGGGCATGTTGAAGACTAACAAATGTATGAGGTTTTATAGACAACGGACCACTTCTGCAAAAAGTTATATTACTACTAATGTGTTAGTCTTTCAGGTGACATAGGATTCGGCTGTTTTTACTGCACCATACAAACACAAGAGTCCCTTTGGGTGTGTGTTCTGTGCCATCAAGTCAGAACTGACTTATAGCGACCCTAGCAGGGTTTTCAAGATAAGTGAGATATTTAAGGAGTGGTTTTAACAGTTCCACTCCCACATGGCCAAGTGGGGATTTGAACTCTGTGCTCCAGAGTCCTAGCCTGTCACTCTATCCACGACACCACACTGGGAATCAATAGTCCCTTTGGAAACTATCAGTTTAAGTCCGTGTCTAGATAGAAAGATAAGATACTCCCATTGTGTTCTCCACCTATTTATTTAAAATACACATATACACACACTACACTAACACACATAATTTCTAGCAACAAGGTTCTTGCAGTGCTTTAAAAACATAAAAATAATAATAATAAACTACATGACTATAAAAGAATAATACAAAGCTGGTTTGGATGTCATATAAACCATGGTTTGTTATGAGAGAGATGAATTGCCATGAGGCTTGAGCTTGGACACTTATCCTTCCACTTTCCTCCTCTGGCACAATGGCCAAATTAAGAGTCCTTAGTAAAAAAAATTCAAAGAGAAAGCTCCTTATCTTTCTCTTGTAGCTGCACCAGTGAGGTGAGGGGCGAGCTACAACTCACTTTCATCATGAGAAATCGTGATTTATTCTGACATCTGAAGTAGCTCTATATAGGCACACAGACTAGCCTCTTTGGTAAGGGAATCCCCCAAAAAGGCACTGGCAACTCATCTGGGCTGCCACCCACCTCCTTCCAGACAGAAGGGGACCTGGAGAAATACTTAGTCCATGGGCACATTGACATAGTGTGGGGGAAGAAATATAGGCCAAATTCCTGTTGCTCAGTGTAATAAATCACTCTATAATAGACCTATTGAACAATGGGGATTTAACTCTTCTGGAAGTTCCATGGATTCACACAGGCTGAATTTGTGATCTGTCGTGCTACAGTAAATATCAGTTAGAGTAGGCCCATTTGAATCAATGGGACCTATGTAAGAGCTCACTCACCAAATCCCGATTGATTCAGTGGGCCTAGTCCAGTGCAATTTACTACACTAAGCAACAGGATTTTGGCCACAGATTGTTTAGAGAATGTCAGTGGCCTGTTCAGAGATATAATGAGACAGGAACTAAAGCTGCAGCCTTGAGCAGTTTATCTCAGAAGCGTCACAAATAGCTATGGGACAGCATGCAACTTACAGGTGGCAGCTGAAAGCAAGCACCGCGAGAGACACACCTTTTGCCAAGGAAAAGTGTCATACTTGTTCAATCTCTCACCCAGGTAAGAATAATTTTCACCACTCCAGAATAACAAAAGAAAAATGGGCTTGTTGCACTCTGATACTTTTATTCAAACGATTCTTCAGCTTGTGTAAACAGCTCATGGGGTTCCAGTTGTGTCAGTTCATGTTTATTGTCAAAATAGTCCGAGCTTTCAATGGCAATATCCTGCACCATCTTTGTCAGGGAAGGCAAGATATCAACTCAAACAAAGCTGTTTGATTCTTCAGCTGTTTGACACACCCCCATATAAAAATGGCATTTCATTAGTTGTGCTGCATTTTTCCTTTCCAGTATTCTTGGCATAACTGTTGTCAAATTCCTTCATTTCCAAAATACTGACCAGAAGATTTTAAAACCAAGATCCTTTTAAAAATATTTTCTTTCAGTGATAAGAGAAAAAAGGGAAGCAGTGACTTCAACTAAATATTGACTAGCACAAAAATATGTCTACATAAAAGTAAGTCCCACTGAGTCCAATGGATTTTACCCCTAGGTAAAAGAAGATTTCAAAAATGTTGGCTTCCCGATAATTTCCCAGTAAAAGCTACAGTATCTAGGAAAATCAGACACGTGGTGATTATTTGGGCTTTTCACATGGTTTAGGTGATAATGTCCTATTTCAATTTTTTCTGCATGGGATCAGAATAATTTATCCAGCTTACAAAAAAACACACCTTTTAATGCTGTATACATAAAAAAGTAAGCCCAGCAAATGAACTTTGATGTATAAAATATGTTTTTGTCTAAGTGCTAATCTAACATTAAGCTGCTTTGTCCTAGATTTGTACATACTGTTGCTGCTATGGTGACATAGCTAGAGAATTTTTTCTTTCTTTACATACACAAAAAGCACTTGCTGTCACAATTTACAAGCTTGAGCTCTTCACATTTTAGCAAGGAGGGAGATGAAAGTATCCCAAAGATATTAGAGGAGTCACACAATCATTCTAAACACCCTTGGCATTTTGAAATGGAATTGTCTCAATAATTTAAATATGCATGGAATGACTTTTAGTTTTCTTGTAACTGCTGTAGAAAAATGTCAAGACTCATCATGATTTATAATGACAATTTTGTCTAATGACAATTTCATATACAGGAATGTTATCTGTGCAATAAACTTAAAAATAAAAGCACAATCGTACATATGTCAATAACATGGGGTTTAATGCCACACTTTACAGAAACATTTGCATTTCATGGCCTATAACTTAACAAATGTATTGTTTTCACACCAATCAAATAAATTGTTCTTTTTCTGAACCTAAAATATTTTATTCTTTGTTAAAACACATGATTTGGAAAAATAATAATTTTCAATACAAGAATCCTAGCGCTCTCTGCAAGTTCAAGGAGAATAGACATCTAATGATCCAAAGTGCTGTTTTGTTTTTGTTTTGTTTTTTTAGAAAGCTTCACAGCAATTCAGATCTCTTAAATAAGGAGTAGAAATCCCCACATTAAAGCAGGCGGGTAGATTTCAAGCACTAAAAATTGTTCATCACATCTTATTAAAAACAGTTTTTTGTAATCTCCTGATCATGTTTAATGTGCAAAGCTAGATTATGTGAAAAAGAAACAAGGATACCATGTAAGTTGATACTTGCAAGGAAATAAATTGTTTGTTGTGTGTATATATTACAGTCTAGCAATTAAATTCAGAACGGAATCCAAACTAATATTTATGTATACAAGTTGGAGTTGCTATAATTGCAAAAGCAACTCTGTGCACTCCCAACTACACATTGTAATGTGTGAGAGAATAAGACCAATAAAGTATGCAAATCCTTCATAAGTTAAGGATGTTAAACTTCTAGCTGTTAACATTGATACTTATGTAGGTAACTCCACTCAAAAGCTGGCTAGGTAAAGAGAAGCAGTTAAGCTTAACAAAATAAGAGAAGCAGCCATAATAATCTCATAACATTCATGCATAAAGAAATTCCACCCTCCTTTCCACACTGGAAGACCTCTGCCTATCAATTGTTCTTCTGAGGACCTGTGATTTGAAAGGTATTAGATTCTTCCCTCCTTTTAGAAATAACATTTTCAGCCCGGAAGGATGCAGAGTTTTCTGCAGATCCTATGTTTTTAATGGGAATGCCTGAATGGGTATAGAACTGGAGTGCTAGTAGCTGTTTCAGCCAGTATCCTTGAAGCTTTTATGAACCCTGTATCTATAACTGGTTTTGTCCACAGTGTCTCATTAACCCTAAATAATCCTTGGGGTAGCGTTAATGGATATAGGTCTTGCATATAGGTCTTTTCTCATATACACTTATATGCTGCCCTTCTTTCAAGGAGCTCAGGGCTGCATACATAATTATTGTACTTTCCACTCTATATTCACAACAAATCTGTAAAACTGGATGTGCTAAAAAAAGAGTGACTGGCCCAAGTCAAAAATATGTCTGCAATACCAAAAAGCATAGCTTTCAGCTAAAATTTGAGACAAAAACTTATTTCTCTTGAAGTGTTCTGTGCACTTCAAGGCTGGAAGCTATCGTCCAAGATCTAAAACAACCTCCAAGCACACTGTTACTGTGAGGGTGAAATGCTTGACTGGTAAATTAAGTAATTTATTTGAATGTCTCACCCAAAGCCTAAGGAGATAAGAAACAATTAACATTAATAAAATCAATGTGTGTGGTTTTTTTTAACCAAGCCACATAAAGCATGTTGTAATTCTTTAACTTCAGCTACCAAAAGCCACCCCAAGTAAAACTCTTCTACCATGTTACCAATAAATGATTCAGGTTTAAGCTCCTGCATCACATAACGAAGGAAGGAAAGTCTATTATATCACTGTGAAGAAGCCATAGTTTGGACATCTGCCTACAGCTTCAGTTTAGTTCAGTATAAATAATGCACAAGGATACTCAAAAAGAAAAGAGAGAGACAGAGAGAAAGACACAAACAGTAAATCAACTTGCAAGTTTTTAAAAAAAATTGTTTTGCATTAATAATGATAATAGTCTAAGAACTGCAGAGCTGGAAGGGACCCTATGGATCATCAAGTGCAGCCCCTGTCAGGGAGGCACAGTGGGGAATTGAACTCCCATCCTCTGGCTCTGGCAGCCAGAGAGCTAAACCACTGAGCTATCCAGCAGTTCTTACCAGAAAACTCTGCCTGGCTCAGGGTGGGTGCCTTTATTTTAAATCTGTGTCAACATAAATTTCAGATGCACTTTCAAATTATCTTTTCATTCTGAATTTACTGAGTACAAACTGCATACAAAGTAAAACAAAAAAAAAATTGCAGGCACACCCGCATTTCACAATGAAGGACACCCTCTTCTCAATTCAGTTGCATAAATGGCTTTTCAGCCAGAATCACTAGTTCTTCTTTTGTTGCACTTGCAGAGGAACAAAGCACAACCCAGCTGCTGCTGAAGTTCTTTTGTTTTTATTTCAATTTTGGATGGGGGAAGTGATGGACCTTAAAAGGCCTGAATTTTGAAATGCATTTTCCTTTAACTCTACAGAAACAAGGAATAACAAAAGAAAAAACAACCCTGTCCTATAAACCTTCTGTCTCTTTCTCCCTCTAGAATTGCCCTTTTTTTTTTTTGCAGACAGCAAGCCACTTGGCTACTGAACAAAAGCCACCAGTTCTAGCATCTGTCTCCTCACACATGTCAAATCCGCCAAACATGCCCATTAAAAAGGAAACCACACTCCCTTCTCAAGCCTATTTGTTTAACCTCTTTGTCACTCAATCCCAATCATACTTAATCGGAGACGAAGCTCCTTTGATTTCCACTGGAGCCTATTTGCATGGTGAGGATTTACAGGCCTTTGGAACGCACACTGCATCCAGTGCTTTTGTACATAACACACTGCCAGTGGGGATAAACTGATGGGATGCAAATACTTAATTCCAATTCAGTCACGTGCGGATCATTCTTCTCCTGTCAAAACAAAATTTAAAACCCACACCTGTCTGTCTTGTGGCTATATGAAACTGCCTAACCTCTTTTTACCCTGAGGTCAGACCTCCAGACTGCTAGTCTCCCTTGCTCAACAATGTTTGCTCCAGCCAGCCGCACTACTTCAAACCTCATGCAACAGTCTCCCCTTGCTCTGCAGCCAGAGAAGGATTTCACTGGAAAGGCTGGGAGCTGAACTGGAATCTTATGTATGCAAACCACGTTCTTCACTCTTGCACCATGGCCACTCCCCCTTTCTATGGCTGTGGTCCTACACATGCTTGCAAGGGAGTAAACCCCACACAAGTATGCAGTAGGTTGGGCTGCAAGGATCATCTCATGCCCACTTTTGTTCTATACATGGCTCTAACTGGTATAGGAAAAGACACTGCCATCGAATCATAAACCATGTGAGTGCAACATGCTGTTAGCCACCACCTACCCTTAATTCACCACTGCAGAGTAAAATGCGGTGGCGGGGGGATTTTTCTCGCAATAAACCAGCCGGTGGGGGGAAGGGTGGGAATTCACAGAAACCAGTTCTTCTCTCTAAGATCACCAATTTTCTGTAACCCAGCCCTACTGGAACAGATCTGACAGTTGAGTCACATTCAGAGCGGAGGAGGGCCAGATGTAGCGAAGGTAGCCTGTCCTCCGGGGCAGGAGAAACACCGAGTGACAGAAAGCAGCAAGTGCAGGCGGGGGCGCCGGGGAGAGGGGGCGGGGGCGCGCGCGCGCGCACACACACACACACACACAGAGCCCTGCCCCTGGTGCTTGCACTAGTAAGAAGCGGCAGCTGCTAAGCCGCCTGGACAACAGGACCAAACCCGCGAAGAGGCGGCCGGAGATTGTCGCTTCGCAGGGGGTGGGGCACCTC
The DNA here is from genome assembly GCA_037013535.1 of Intellagama lesueurii. Taxonomy (NCBI): domain Eukaryota; kingdom Metazoa; phylum Chordata; class Lepidosauria; order Squamata; family Agamidae; genus Intellagama; species Intellagama lesueurii. Next base: position 205,093,329 of record JBAJHW010000002.1, read on the forward strand.
CATGGCTGGCTGAAAGGAGGGAAGCAACCAGAGGGAAGCGACCGGGCGAAGAAGGGCAAAGCTCCACTAGCGCGCGCGCGCGGGCGCACCACACACACACACACACACACACACCCCGCTACACCGAAGACCTACGAGAGCTGCTCTTCGTGGGTGGCGGTGGCAGGGCGAGCAGTCATCCCCGCCGAGCGGCTCAGAAAGAAGGGCTCACCCGCGCGGGAGCCGTGGGAAGCTCGAGCCCATTTCCTCGCGGACCGAAGTCCACCAGGACCTCAGGCAGCGGCGGCGGCGGCGACCCTCACCCCGCCGGCTCAGGCCACTTACCTGCCAAGGTCTTGTGCGCTGTGTTGCCCATCACTCTGGCTGCCGCCGCCGCCGCCGCCGCCGCTCACGCTGCGCAAGGGGGTTCCGGGCACGACGCTCTCGAAGCGCGGGGCTGCGCACCGCTCCGGATCAGGGCCATTGACAGGCACCGCGATCGAGGGGGGGGGGGGCGCTCGCTCCTGCCGCCCGGGCTCCTCTCGTGGATTTTCCTGTACTCAAGCCGGCACACACTGAAGCAGCCCCGGTAACCCACGGCGCCCCGAGCTCCCCGCGGCCGGGGCCGCCTCCAAAGGGCTGGCCGAGGGCTGAGCCCAACCCTTCTTCCCGCCCAGCTGGGGAGGAGCCGGCCGCGTACGCATTATTTGAAAGTTGGCAGCCGCCCGCTGACTTGCCTGCTGGCATACGTCGAGGGGGCTGGGGGGGTGACGGAGGCCGGGGGGGGGGGGGCGGCGGCACGGCAGCGGTTGCCGTGTGGGCGCTCAGGAGAAAGGGAGAGGGCGGTTGTACCGTCACAATGCGCGTTGCGAGAGGCGCGGCTGTACGAGCAGGCAGAGGCACCCCGACCATGCTAAGCAGATGCCCGAAGGGAGGTTAGTCTGCAAGGTGTGTGCGTGCGCGCGCGCGCTCTTGTGATTGGGTGCAGCCTCGTTTTAATGCAGTTCCCGGCTGCACTTTACGACTTAATGAAGGGGGGGATGTAAATCTTATGCCTGAAAGAGATGCAGCGCAACCCCACCCCACCTGCAGTGAATATAAACGGTGGCAGATGGAAGGCGCTGGGAACACGCAGCCGGGCGTTGCTACAGAGAGATTTTTTTTCAAAACGGAGAGTCAATCACGCAGCGCCTGGATACTGGAATACCGCTGGAGTCAGGCCATCCACCCACTGTCTTGAGGAAACATCGGCCCCCTCACCACCATGTTCGGGCAGAAGGAAGTCCAGTTACACGGATTTGTGCCCCACTGGCTTACCAGCAAGGTTGGTTGGGGAGCTAGCGTTCATGTGTGCTTCCACGCTGCGCCCCCCCCCCAACTTAAGCGCCCTATTAAACATACCTGGCCTCCCCACCTGAAGCTGGTGCCCCTGCTTGTGCTCCGATGCTTCCCCTGAAAGGATGGCAGGTGCCGCCAACACGGGGCCACGCCCAGGTGGCGGTGCCGTTTCCCGTCTGTGCCACCAAGTTCTTGCAGAAGGCTTACAGTTCTGCTGCCTGTGGCTGTAAAAGTCGAGAGTTGACGACAAGAAGATCATTCTGTAACGGCACTATATGCAGGTCTCTGGGGAGCCGCTCAGGTAGCGGGTGTGTGTGTGTTCCCATGGTTAACCCTGGGATGCTTTAAAAGGCACCTGGCATTGAGAGCTGTCAGCTGGCATGATGTTCAGCTAAGCTTGGTGAAACTTCATAGAAATTAAACTCACCTGCACAGGACTGAATACATTTTTGCCCTCTTAAACCTGTGTGGCATTTGGAAACAATGTATCTGTCTAAAAATTTTTTAGAAAAGACTCAAAACAAATCAAAATTTAGATGGTGATTAAGTTTTTGTAAACAAGCTATTAACCATTTCCCCCTCCCCATAGACTTGTTAAGATGTAAAGATACATTCAAAAAGCAAAACAGGAAACTATTATTTTAAAGTACATTATCAGATGAATAATACATAATGTTCCTATACTGAGTTCCTCATCCTGTCAATGTAGTTTTTTAGTTTGAAGACTAGTGTGTGTTCATATTTACTTTCTTTTACTTAAAATAAAAGGTTTTAACCTCCTCTAAAGTGAGTTACGCTTGAATATACCACTTTGTAAAACAAAAAAACTAGATTTCTAAGTGCTGGCATATAATACTTAACTCAGAGAAAAGCATTTTCAACTCTGTGTAATAGTTATGATGTAATAATCTTATCAGTCTTGCTGATTTTCCTCCCATATTCGCAAATTTCCAGTGATTTGGATATCTGATAATGTGATAGGTATGGTAAGATTAGCTGCTGGGAGGATAGATAGAGCCAGAAGTTGGGAGTTTGATTCCCCACTGTGCCTCCTATGAGTAGAAGCAGCCTGTGTGGCCTTGGGCAAGCTGTCCAGTTCCAGGGTGCCCCCAGAAGAAAGGAATGATAAGCACTTCTGAATGTATTCTCTAGCTGGGAAACCCTGAAAAGGGTCACCATAAGTCAGAATTGACTAGCAGACACATTATTATTGTGTGTCTACATATACCTAAAATAAATGCAATCAAAATTGTGAATTATGTAAATACGGATTTTTTTGGAAGCTAAATACAGGACTATTTTTATATATACACATATCAGAGCAGGGTTGGGGACCATGTGATCCTCCTCCAAATGCTGTCTGGCTAAGGGAGGTGCAGTTCAACAACTAAAGGAACTGCTCTCTGTTCCTGCCTGCCCTGTAGTCTCTGTTTTGTTTCTCAAACAGAAAAGAAAAGAAACTGATGTCAATTTCACAACTCCTTTCACTTTCAAAAGGGGCTTGCTCTGCTGCATGGGGGTGAGCGGCTTGAGATATAAGCCCACAGCACTCAAGGCTATACTGAAATAGTGGTTCAGATCTTTGGAGCTTGACACTTAATGCTGTTTTTCCCCCAAAAACAAGAGGTGGCGGATCCCTGTCTCTTGTACATCCAGCGCATTTCCTGCTTTAAAACAGATATGCCTGAATACATTAAAATATATGTTAGAACTATTTTCGATGATATCCCAAGCAACACACTTGTGGAGTCACGCTCAAAATATTTCCATAAACACTGTATGCTGGCTTTTGTTTTCCACCCCTGTTAAAAATGGAGCCAGTTCTGCAAAACCACCAGTATTCAAAATACATCAATAACATTTTTATTCAGAAAAGGTATAAAGAACACAAAGTCAGAATTTATGATGGTCTGGAAATTACTGGTGGAAGATTCCTGCCTCCTACTGAGTGGGGGTTTGGAAGATTTGAAAAGCTGAGTGTTGCATATGCTCCACAACCATTTGATAAAGAAGGCCACCTCATAATGTAGAATTTTCACAAATCCAATGTATCTGCTATGATACATTTCAAAATGCATACCAGAAGGACATTTTGTTCCACCTCTGCCTCACTTTATATAATACATTTTAATTACCTTAGTCCTAATGAATACACTTCACGTAGAGGTCACATTTGCATGGGGGGGGGGGGGGAACACTGAGCATTTGCAGACTACTATAATTGTAATCTCACAATGACAGTCCTTCAGGCTACTGTTCCCTTTCCTTGATTTGAGGTGTTTTCATCTCATTGTCTTTCTCTAGTGTCCTTTCAGCTAAGGTCAATTTCAGGGACATTTACTCCAAAATGTGAATTTCTTAGGAATTCATTGTGAGAAAATTCTCTGTTTTGTGTAAACATGTAGCCAGTTGCCATAGACATTCTTATTGCATGAAGCAGACTGATACATAGTTTTGGGTTGTCCTAATGTGATCTACACTCTGCTACCCATGAGGCTGACTGCTTTACAATTTTTAAATAAGCACAGCCTTTTTTGTGTATGCACACTGTATTCAACTTGGGCATATTCTCTCCCTCTTATCTCTTCGCATTTAAAGTTTTTATGTGTTTAATACAGCGGGGGGGAAACACAACACCCACTATACCAAACTGACTTTAATGTCATTCTTGCCCCCACGTCTAGCAATGATTGATATGAACAAACTAGTTCCAAGATGAAGACAAATTTTATTACTGCCCCACCCTTGTTGACTTTGACAGAAGGAGATTAGCATTTACCTTAAAGTACTGGTTTAGGTGATGCCCAGATAGGGGCACACATCCTGGGGAGTTAAACAGACAGGAATCTATTTGTGATTAATCCCAGTATCTCCCTTGGCTATTTATCAAACATTTATATGAGGATTCAAAGCTACTAGATAAATGGTTTCATTATCTGAGGGCAGGATTTGCAACATAGGGCACGATTTTATATAGCTCTTTTCAAAAACACTGGTGATCCATCTTCTGGAGAGGGGGCTCCTACTACTGATTGGACAGTGGATTATGGTGCTCAGAACTTGGCCCCAATGTGTTCAGCAGGCTTCTAGTAAATATGTTTAGGACTGCAGCCTTGGAGCCCAATCCTGTTGATGTTTACTCAAAAGCAAGATACAGTACATTCATCATAGGGCTTGCTCCCCAGAATATGTGCACAGACTTGCAGCTTTGAAGCACAATCCTAAATTTGTTTATTGAAAACTGGGGAGTTTTGCATAAGATATCAATTTCACATGACAGAGTGATTTGTTTTGCTTTAGCATGTAATCAGATAAACATTAAATAATAGATAACATGTCACACCATGTACTGTACTCAAGATAGCACAGCATCAAAAGTACCAATCAGAATGCCTTTGTGTAGCAGAGAACTTTAGCAACCAGTGACACGCATACACACACAAGCATGTGCATTGCATCACTTTATCTAATAACACACCCAATAGGATTAATTAATCCAACTGATCCACATGTTAGTTTTCAAAAACAATTACACCACAGCATGTAAAATCTACCAGAACAAAAGCACCTCATGATCACCATTTCTAAGTGAAAAACAACAGTGTGGAATATAGGCCTGTATTCTGTTAGTAGATATCCCCACCTCACTCCGACATTAGTTAAAAACAGCTCAAACAATTTTTCAAAGTAAAATTGACTGACAATCACTGCCATTATTATTTTTTAAAGCTTGGACTATGACAGTGTGGCAAAACTTTCATCAAACATTGTTCGACAGAGCAAAGAAAAACCTGAGCACAGAGAATATGGACTAATGCAACAGTTTCTAAAATTTTGTCACCAAGGCTGGATCCAGAACAATGCAGGGAAACACCCAATAAAAAGTGATGGCATAAAAAGATCTCAAAGAGTTACCACTTGCTTTTGAGCAGGGACACAGAAGAGATGTTAGAAAGAAAGGTTATTAACGATGATTATCTCTGCCATGGATGCATCCAGAAATATTACCTTGGTGGGACCAATAAATTCTTCCAGGGCAGGCTGGTTTTTGGATAGAATGTCAATGTGTGTGTTGTGTGTGTGCAGTCTTAGACATTAAATAAACAGGAGTCCTCAGTGAAGTATAAGTAATCAGTACCAATTTTAACAGCACACCCCTTCCTCTGGACTTCCACAGTGAATGTGCAGTGGCCACCACATTCCTGGGTAAGACTTTTAATAAATGCAAACTTAAATAAAACAGCTATATTACGTTTGTTATACAGCACCTGAAAAAGACTTTCTGCAAATGAAGACCTGAAAACTGTACCCAATTCATTCCCCTTGTTATTCCTAGAAAAATCACTCTGTAGTAAACATTATAACTGGCTGGATAGCTCAGTGGTTTAGGTATCTGGCTGTGGAGCAAGAGGCTGAGAGTGTGGTTCCCCACTGTGCCTCCTAGAGCATTGATCCCCAACCTTGGGCCTCCAGATGTTCTTGGACTTCCACTCCCAGAAATCTTGGCCAGCAGAGGTGGTGGCGAAGGCTCTTGGGAGTTGTAGTCCAAGAACATCTGGAGGCCCAAGGTTGGGGACCACTGTCCTAGAGGAAGAGCTGGGCTGTATAGCCAGTGGCAAGCTGCACAGATTCAGGGTGCCCCCAGAAGAAGGGAATGGTAGAACCACTTCTGAGTACTCTCTACCTAGAAAACCCTGAAAAGAGTCGCCATAAATCAAAACTGACTTGATATGCACATCATCATTATTAGCAGAAATAAAAACACTGTCTGGTACTGTATAGAGAGATGCACTTAGCTCATTCACCTGTAGTGTTGGGAACTCCCTTTTTTTGCTCTTTGACCTTCCAGTCAGGGAAAATACTGACAGAAAAAGGGGGTTCCCATTCTCTCTCCTTGATCTATGTTCTTCAACTGAGACTGGGGCAGGAATCTTGTTAGTGGAAACCAACCAGGGATTCCCAGTTTTGGTTTCTGGAGAACTAGAGTGACATGCTCCATAGGCTCTCAGGATTACATTGCTGCATCTTCCCTATGAACCTGGCCTGAGAAATCGCCTATGTAGAACATGTGCCGCCGCCCATAAATGGCCTTAGGCTCTGCAGTGGGTAAAATAGTATATATTGAGAACTAAGCATTATTAAAACCCATCTATGTTTAAAAGGGGAAAGAGAAATGTTAAAATATTCCTGTGGTCAAAAGCTGCACAGACAGAATGTCCAAGACCAGTGGCACTCTATGCACAAAAAAGGGAGTGATCTGAATATAAAAGGCAAGTCAACATGTTTTCATGGAAAAGAATAGACATGTCTTTATCTTACAATAAACGAATAAGGCTTCTCTGGCATTGGGCAGCACCAGTGTCAACGTCCTTTCTTTCATTCCTTCCTGTACCTGTTCCTCAAGTCAGTAAAAATCCTCAGCACACCGGTTTCCTCTCTCTCTCTAAAGCCGCATGTCAAAAGAACCTGCTTTTTTTTGTTGCCTCCCACCCCTTTCCTGGAGGGGAGGAAGGACTCCCTCCAACCATGGTACTAACTGAGACTAGGCACCAAGTTCTTCCAGCCTAAGAGCAACTGGATGGTTAGTTAGTCGCCCTCAGCAGCAAGGAAAAGGCAAAATTTGCCCAATTAACACCCCCATCACTAAATACAACACACCTTCTGTGAAGAAAAGTGTGTGCAGATTTGGAGAATGGGTGGTGGGGTGGGGTGGGATAGAAAACAACAGATGGGAAAATACTGCTCATTAAAGAGCATAGGTAGGGGGCTGCTCCCCCGAAGGAAACCTTCCCTTCAGCTAATTCGCACTTTGGAGGCAAATGTGGTAAATATAATTACAGTGCTTAATAATGCCTTGAAGCACAGAAAAATTGGACTGTGCAGCTGGGTTCCCATGTTCTACAAAGCAGCTCACTTTCGACTTCTAAAGGCATGGCAACACAAAGAACTGCTCCCACACGAGCCCCATTTACTTCAGCAAAGCATGCAACAAAGTGCCACACACACACCTTCCATTTCTACTTCGTATTTTTCATTTGGGGGCCTAAGGAAGTGGAGGAGTTCTCTTACTCCCACCCATCTATCATGAGCTAAAGCAGTCACTTTACATCACCTGCAAGAGTTCTTATCTAGATGTATAAATTGCTGTATCCAAAGCACTCAGGGCATCTAAGAGTACAGACATTTCTTTATTCATACCAGAGCATTGCACAATTTTAAATTATGGATGTATATGAAATATAGGAAAAATTAAAAACAAATTGAAAAGTTAAGATAATTAGACTTTTTTTTTTTTACCAGAAGCAGGCTACTTCAATAGCATTATCTTGGCCATTTGCTAGATCTTCTTTGGTACACGTGGTGGAGCATGAACTGCATGTACCTTAGTTCTGCATTGATTGAATTCCTCCACAGTCAAAGAAAATTTGTCCTGTATCAAAGTAGCCCCATTTTACTTGATATTTCTTTAATCTTCAAAGAATAGAAGGAGCCTTCTCAAAGAGTGGGAAAGCATTGTGAGTACATTTGGACATCCCCTGGGCGGCAGCAGCCAGACAGACAGAAGCACTGCTCTATAGTACAGATTATGTGACATGTCTTCTTACACAAACTTCCTACTATTTTGCTAACTGGGTTTGTGAGTGGGGGATATAAGCATAATATAATTATATTGTTTAATAATTATGATGATGGATAATGATGCATGGTGAGTGGCCCATACCAAGTTTAATACCAATACACTGTATTTCCTTACTCAGACTCTTCTCTAAGAAAAATAAGCCCCATTGTTTTATCAGAGGGATGACTGTTTTGACAGATAACACCACCATCCAGCTCACTCTCCTACAAACTCAGATGTAAAGCCAGAAACCTGAGTCCTCCTGATGCTTCTCTTAGATTGCCTAATGTGATACCAAAACAGGCCTAGTGGCATTTTCTCTTTGTCTGAGATATGCTAAAATGGAGCAAATGGGAGAATTTCATCCAAGCCTGACTCTTACAAGAATGCACAGGCTTTGTGCGGAGAAGGTATAGGAAAGCATCTTGCCTGAAATCCTAGAGAACTGCTGCCAGTCAGTGTCAACTGTGCTAAATGTAAGGAAGCTTCCTATCTTCCTAAACCTTCTCCCATTACTCCCACCATCCAAATGACCTCTGCTGGCAATTCAAACACTGAAAGTATCTAGATATTCTCCCCTTCTTGTACCAAACCACATAGAATAAGAAGCACAACATCACTTCCTGATGAATAGCATCACTTCCTGAAGTCTTTACTCCTAGGAAGAGAAGGAAGAATGTGGGGCAGAAGCAGTGTAAAAAACAGGAGGTGGCGTATTGTTCTCACACAGTGGGGAGGAGGGCCATGGAAGGGCGTATTTCAAAATTACGTTGAAATATGGTTGCAAGACACTGTATATATTTTTCTGGTATCCTGTAAAGACATTACAGATCCCTGCTGCTCCAAAAGAACTGTGTACATATAAAACCAAGAGCATAAGTGTAAGTCATAGAAATTTTGGAAAGCAGTGAGATATTCCAGCAGTCAGCATCAAAGACTATATAAATAGGATATCTCAAAAATAACCTGAGCGGTCAGAATACCCACTTTCTCTACATGATATATTTATGCTATATGCCATTTAAATGTGGGTGGACAACAAAGAGACATGCATTTCCTATTTTGATGTTAATGCATCAAATGAAAAAAAAAATCAGTATGGGATTTGCACCAGGTTGCATCAGGTTCCTATTCAGAGATCCAGACTTTTCCATGATATTCCATTCTGCCTCTCACCCACCATGATTTCTCCCATCTCCAACAGCCAGCCACCATTTCATAGCCACCAAGCAGGTCAGTCCTAACTGGGGTCTCCTATTTTTTCCCCCCAGAGGTTTCCCCAAGCATGCTCATCCCTCCGTCTTGTGTGCAGATAGTGCTGGTTTTACTAAACAAGAACCTATACGTGGAGAATTGTATTGGTTATTAGCATATATATTGAAAGGACTTATGATGCAGCTTGTTAAGGAGATTAAAGATTAAGGAGAAGAAAAAGGTATAGCAAATTAACCCAAATTGGATACCCAGTGTCTAACTGTCTACCTCTGGAAACTGTATGTCCCAGCTAGCTGCCCAAAAAGATGAGAGACCATGACAAAATGACACATCTAGTTCAGTAGTTCCCAAGCATTTTACAATGAGAACTCATGCAATAAGACTGAAACTGAGGTCCCATCTCTCCACCCATTCCATGACCTGGTAGTCATCCTGTGCTGTTCTGAGACACATAGTGGTCTATGAACACCAGGGCCAGGATAAACGGTCTGAAGTGATAGGAGGGACAGGAAGTAGGAAGGAAGAACTGGTGGCATCTAGACAAAGTTCTACAGGTACACAAGAGTTGTACAAGTTTAGTTGTATAAATAAACCTTGCTGGAACACAGTCTGTTTCTCTGGGTGAAACAAGGAAATCTGATGTTAAGTTGTTAGGCACCATGTGAAGTAAACTCACAGAGCACTGTAATTTATAACATTCCTGGACCGTTCAACCTGTGAAATTCACACAACTAACAATCCCTATGTAAGGGTTTTGTATACAGTGTGAACCAGAAGATTTATTCTGCACAAACAACTTTCTCTTTCTGGATATCCTTTAAATATTTTACTTCACACTGCTCTTCATCAGAGAAGCAAAGCCCATAGAGACAGAATAGGTCTCCATCACCCAAGCAGATTTACATGAAAACATATGGGAGGTTTGTGATTGCTCAGCAACAAACATGCCTGATCATGTTCGGGTAGTTATGGTTACTGGACTAAATAAAACAACAACAACAGTACAGTACCCAACTCCATTAAAGCATAAAGAAACATTAAAATTGATTGTATAACGCCCAATACTGAGGGAGGCCCGAAGAGAAAGAACAAGAAAGTGGGCCTTCTCGGCAATGGCCCCTTGCCCCTGGAACAATCTCCCCCCAGAAATTTGTCTGGCTCCCTCGCTGGGTGTTTTTAAGAGCCAACTCAAGACCTGGCTCTTTAGGCAGGTCTTCCCTCCTGTCAATACCTAACTTATCTCGCTATCTTCAACTGTATTAATGTTGTTGTTTTATTTTATTTTATTATTACTTGAGTGTTGTTAGCCGCCCAGAGTAGACTTCGGTCTAGATGGCCGGGGTATAAATTAAATAAATAAATAAATAAATATAGGAAAAAAATCTCTAGCCTTCAGATAAACATGAAGTCTACTGATCACTTGTTAAGAAGAAATGCAATTCAACAACTATTATGCTGACTGTATTTACATTCTGGCAGTTTTGCAAACAGTTCTTACCTCTTCCCCTCTGCCAGGATCCCAGGCCTCTTCATCACAACATTTTTGCTTACAGTCCTGAAGTGAAAGTAGGGACATACAGTGGTCTAAAGCACAAGAAAGCAAAAACAAAGTAACCCCGGGCTCACATACACCCTCAAAGCTGATTTTACAGGTCCTAGTCCTTTCCTAGCCCCATTTTTAACTGGAGAAAAAAATGAACTGCAGCTTCTGAAAGTTTTCAGGAATGGCACTTCACCTTTTAAATAGGATATTCCCTCCTCCACATCATTTAGCACCAACAAATGCCATTGTTCTTTCCAAAACTAGAAATTGATTTCTAGCCACTTCCAACACAAGTCCACCTCTGAGGAAGTGGAGTTGTCCATGAAAACTCACATTAAAATATAGCAGTTAGTCTTTAAAATGCCACAAAATTTTTGTCTTGTTTATTTTCTATTTTTGTTTTGTTTTGGCCTGATAGCCATTTCCAATATCCTTTTTTATTTTTCATTTTTGTGACCCTCAAAGAGTCCCAGTAGCAGAAAAAACTGTGCCTTGAATCTACCAGAGTTGCCACGTTTATTCTGAAGTATAGGAGGAATGGTTTAAATATCCCTCTGCCCTGTTTTATGGCATTTGTTTTAAAAGAACTATGTTGACCAAAAACCTCTAGAGCACTTTAGCATGTCTCTGTAGGGCAGAGTGGACCATAGTGGTCCTGCAGATCCTGGGGGACGGCAACTTCCATCAGCCCAAGCCAATGGTGAGAGATCATGGAAGTTGCTCACCAACATCCAGAGGACCACACTTTCCCCATCCCTGTTGCAGGGGCATTACTTGAAGTGCTATAGGTTGAAAGAATGTGTGAGGAGTTGCAATTGTGTAGCCCCATCGACGCCTGCTGCTGTGCATCAGCCATCTTTCACCCCTCCTGTGCCAGATGAACAGACTTTTCAAGGCACTAGAAGCATGTTAAAAAGAGTATAAAAAGAAGTGGAGAAGGAAATACAGCTGGGTAAATTGTGCCCCTTCGAGTTGTTGAATTGTAACTCCCATCAGCCCTAGTCAACATAGCAAATAACATGGGATGATAGAAGTTATAGTTTGACAGCATATGGATGTTCACATGGTCCTTAGGCATGCGGTACAACTTACAAGTTCATTGATGGTTGAGTGTCTTTCGGAGGAAAAATATGTTAAAAAGAAATTAACATGGCTACCACTCACCTCCCTTGCCTCTGATAATACATGGTTCTACAAAACTATAGACTAATCACTTTAAGTAAAAGCCATGATGAGTCATTGATACAAATCTATTTACAGCTCATAATAACTGCAGACACTCTTGCTTCTCAAAGTACTATTGCAGTGTTCTCCAACCATTTACTGTGACTATAATGAACTGCCATTTACCCCTCGTATATCCTTATCCCTAATAAGTGGCTTGGAGCCTGTTGTCATAACTACTTACTTTGTTTTAGTTACTCTCTCAATATTTTTTAGGTTTGCTATTTGCATATCATGTCAATTAGTCTCATGTTTAATTTGTGCTATATAAATGGTTTGTACATTCTGTAAATCTCCATTAAAAGGCATTTGACTACATAATGTACTAATTACAGTGTCCAGAAAATAAAAGTCCACAATTTCCTTATTTAGTGATGGCTCTGGTCAGCTACTCTTCTTCTATATCTTACAATGATGGTGGCTTGGCTTGGTCAGGATCCTACTGCTGATTTAAACTTGTGTAATATAAAATATATAAGCTGCAGAGGCAGACACCTCTATGTCACAAATAAACAGCAATTTCCTACCACAACTTGTGCAACTTCCCGTGTTGTTGTTGTTATGTGCCATCAAGTTGCCTCTGACTCATGACGACCCTATGAATGAGCAATCTCCAAAATGTCCTGTCCTCAACTGCTTTGCTCAGCTCTTGTAAACTCAAGCATGTGGCTTCCTCTAGAGAGTCAGTCCATTTTGTATTCAGTCTTTCTCTTTTCCTGCTGCCTTCCACTTTCCCCAGCATTATTGTTTTTTCCACAGAATCCTGCCTTCTCACGATGTGCCCAAAGTAGGACAGCCTCAGTTTCAACATTTTTGTCTCCAGAGATAGTCCTAGATTTGATCTAGGACCCACTTGTTTATCTTCCTGGCAATCTCCAGGTTGTCTGCAAAGCTCTCCTCTAGCACCACATTTCAAAGGAATCATTCTTTTCCCCCATCAGCTTTCTTTACTGTCCAGTTTCCACACCTGTACATGGTGATCAGGAAGACAAGGGTATGGAAAATCTTGGTCTTGGTCTCCAGTGACACATCCTTACATTTGATAATCTTTTCTAATTCCTTCATTGCCGCCCTTCTGAGTCTCAGTCTTCTGATTTCTTGGCTGCAGTCTCCATATGGACTGATGGCTGAACCAAGGCATATAAAATCTTTCACTATTTCAATTTCTTCATTGTCAATGTTAAAGTTGTGTAGTTCTTCTGTAGTCATGATTTTTTGTCTTCTTGATGTTCAATTGCAGCCCTGTTTCGGCACTTCTTTCGCTTTCCCTAACAGTAATTTCGAGTCATTGCTGCTTTCTGCTAGTAAGATGGTGTAATTTTAAATTATTGATCTTTGCTCCACCAATTTTCACTCCTCCTTCAACTGAATCTAGTCCACCTTTTCGTATCTCTTCTGCATATGGATTGAACAGTTAAGGGGATAAAATGCACCCTTATCTGACACCTTTACATATAGGTAACCATACTCTCTCTCCATATTCTGTTCTAACTGTAGCTTCTTGTCCACAATACATCGAGACAGCAAAGCACTGAGGCACACCAATTTCTTTCAGAACAACTCAAATTCTCATGGTCTACACAGTCAACGTAAACAAGTATAAATCAGTAATAGGATTCTGGTCATTAAATGAGCAGATAATGTATGTGACCAACTGGTGAAACTTAGAACATTCTATATGAGCGCAAACAGTGCTGAATTATAGTGGAGATTAGTGACCCCTATTTCATTAGGAGGATGAATCTGAGCTGGGTTTTAGAGCTACATAAAGTGTTGCTGGTAACCCAGTTCTGTGTAGTGGATAGAGTGACAGACTACAACTCAGGAGACCTGGGTTTGAATCCCTGCTCAGCCATGGAAACTCAAGAGTGGAGTGGAGTGGGGTGGGTGGGAAGCTTGTAAAACCAGTCCTTAAATATTTCACATAACTTGAAAGCACTATTAGGGTCACCACAAGTCAATTCCAACCTGACAGTACATAACACATCTAAGGTGTTAAACCCTATCCTCACAGTAGTTTCAGCACCTTGGACAGCTCATTTAAAATTTGGAGTGAAATCAGTCACCAGCCTCCACTGTTATTCTAGACTGAACTGGCCAAAATCCTCTTGCATAGCTATACAAATGGCATAAATTTTGGAGGCAAATTGCCCCTAGTTAAGAAAACACCATAGACATTACATCATACAACTCAGTGTGCAACAAATAATACCTATGATGGCTTCTTACTTTAAGGCAATTTGCCTCTAAAATTCCACCACTTGTCCTACACCAGCATAACTAGGTAAGAGGATTCAGGCCGCTGTTTTGCAATCATATAGACTGCACTGAATTTCAAAGGTTGGCTTCCAATATATTATCTCTTGTATCCTGACTCCACCCTTGTAAGATAAGAAAACATTATCATCTCCAAATTGTCAGTGGAGGCGGAAGGGCTGAAGCAGTGAGACAGCAGCTTGCCTAAGGCACTCAAGTAAGTACAGTGATTAAGCAAGTTTGTTTACAAAACCTTCCCCAGCACACACTCTCCACCACAATGTCACTCACAGTCTCAGTTCTTTATAGATGGTTTAATGCATAGTTGCCTGAAAGATACCTATGAATCAGATGGACTAAAATGCTAAAGAAACCAATAGTGTTAGCACAGCGCAGTGCTATGTTGAAAATCACACCCTCGTGAAACTGGAACCATATATACCCAACACACCCACCTAACTCAATAAATAACATGTTTTCAAACAGGTTTTATGCCATCAGTCTTCCTGGAACCCAATAAAAGTCTGTGCCAGCAGGCATGGCTAAGTGCCACAAAACTAGGTGAGAGCAAGCAATGTGTGCTTTGGTCTGGGTTGTAGCTCCTTCATCTTGTGATCTGGTTGCCTCAGAGTCAATAGGCAGGGAAATATCCCTAATAATTACACTAGCAAGCAAAGTGATAAATTCCCATAATGAACAACCACAAGCTGTTTGCTTAGAAGGACTGGGGTACATCATGTCCTCAATTCCGGCACAGAGCTATCATGCCACCCACACAGCCAAAATACTGAAAGCAACTGTTTTCATTCTCCTGCTCCTAACATAAGCAACAGGATGCCCAACATTTCAGGAGGTCAGAGGAAGGAATAGTGTCTGACTTGGGGAGGGAGGGGAGTCAAGGGAAGCTTAACACTTCCAGCACAAGGGAAGGAAAACCTGCATTCTTCAAATAATGTCTTGAATTGCTCTTGGCAGCTGAGCAACGTAAGGTGTTTCCTGCTGGGAGTCTCTATACAAAGCCTCTAGAAAAGTTAAATTATGACTGTGTTTATTTCCTTAAGTGTCAAATGAGTGTTGACTCCTCTTCAGAGAAGTCAGGGTGTGGAATAGGAGTTGCCATCCTCAACCATATTCCTGAAAATAAGTAATAGTGAATCCCGGAAAACTTCTCCAAGTGGTTTGAGGACTACAATTGCAAGATGGCCCGTGGTTATTTCCCTTATTTTGAAAAGGAATGTTGCCCTTCAGAGTCTAATGACAAAGGGTTTTAAACTCACAATCTTAAGTCAGTGGACAGGCACACTAGTAATGTATCTCCCCGGGGTTTGAAAATGCTTCCTAGCCAGATGACAAAAAAATAGGCATACATACATCTTGTGAGATACAGAACGTGTTACCTCTGCCCTTGGACACTCTGAATTTGAAAGGACAGGTCTACATTTAATACTGCCACAGACCATGGGCATTTTTTGGAACTGTAACCCATTGGAAATATATCATCGATTGGGCAAGGGAGCTGCATAGAATTTGAAATATTTATGCAAATAAATTATTGCATCAAAGATACACAGGTGATAAAAGCCAGCATGTCATGACCAGTGGACTTGAATTGTGTTAGTGAAAGTCCAGGAAGCCTTGCCTTGAACTTTTAAGAGTTATATATCAATCTTCAGAAAATAATTCATTTTATGATAAAAAAGAAAGGTCTTACTTTGATTGATTGTTTTACTGATCTTCTAGACTGCCCGAATTAATGAAATACCACTCGGGGCAGTTTACATAATTAAGCTAAACATACAAACTAAAATAATAAAAGAATGCATAGATAATAGCACAGACAAACAAAAACAAAAACAAAGGCAACCAAGGATTGCCATCTGGTGGCTTAGGTGAACCAAATTATATAAACCATAGCATAATAACAAAATATCCAGAAATATAATAAAATAATCAATAACTGCAATAGAATACAGGTCTCAAAAATTAAGCTAGGATGTTGCCACAGGCCTCCTTTAATAATTTGTTTTTTCCCCCTGATCTTTTAAAGATCTGTAGGGAACGGGCCTGTCTAATTTCTAGTGGAAGTTTATTCCACAGTGAGGGTGCCCCAACAGAAAAAACCCAGGTTCTAATATTGTTTTTCCTTATTTGCCTTGGGGTAGGTACTCTCAATAGCACAGACTAAGAGGAATGGGTTGGATGGATTGATACCCTTGGGAAGAGGCACTCCAATAGGTAATGAGGTCCTAAACCATTTAGGGCTCTATAGATCATAACCAACACCTTAAATCTGACTGCAATCTTACTGTGCATCCTAATATTATTTATAATGCAAAACATTGCATTTCTTCAAATTCTAATTTAACTGAAGATCACTCTGGTTTTCTTGCTATGTCCTTAGGTACATGCATATGCTGCTGCAAGCTTTTCACAAAGATCATGATGGCGAGAGACCTCCACATCAAAGTTAATACTTGAGGCCTCTACATTCTGGCAGAAACCTGTCAGTTGCAGAATTACCATGCAACTTTCTCCTTCTGTAGAGCAAATGGAATTATCACAGCAGTATTGTGGAGAATGTATGTCCCTACAGATGCTGTGGGACTGTAACTCCCACAAGCCCCAAGCAGGACAGCCCATGCTGGTGGATGATTGGAGCTGTAGTCCATCAAAACTCAGGAAAACTATGCATTTTCCCAGCCTGTACAAGAGTATATATCTGTGCCTAGACTGATGTGTTTTGGAAAGGAATCTGAGGAAATGAGGTAAATAGCAGTGACAAGAGATTGTGAGAAGGGAGGCGAGTCAAGGGCTTCACTCGCGGTAGCGCCGTCCACCCTCGACTCTGAGAAGGAACCTGAAGAAAAGGGAGATGGGCAGATCGCCCAAGGGAGGGAAGGAACCCGAGGAAGGGGAACAAGAGACTTTAACCATGAGGGGGATGGGAATTGGTGAAAGAGGATCAGAAAAGGCGGGAAACAAGGAGAAAGAGAGAGAGAGGGAGGTGGGACCAGTAGAAGTTATAAGAAGGGATGAACCCTTGCCACTGGGGCGGGAGTGGATTTGGACGAAGGAACCTTGGACCAGTAAATGGGAACGGATAAAGGTACCAAGAGAGGAGGCAGATTATCGCCGAAGGTCTGCTATTCCAATGAGACCTTCTTACTGGGGGGAGACTGAAGCAAAGGAGTGAAGAAGATTAGGGAGGAGAGAGAAAGAGTGGAGGAAGAAAGGCAGAGACGGAACAAATGGAGAGCTCTGGTGAAGAAGATGGAGGAGTGGAAAAGATCTGGGAGATGGTGGATAGGCAGGGGAATACCCTCTGGGACAGTCTTCCCCGAGATGATGTTGTGCCCGGGCTGCCAGGTCCACCGACCCCTGCATTAAAAGACTGGACTAATGTTGAGCCACCGGGACCGTGGAATTTGAGTTACGGAAATCCGTTCCTTGTTGAAGACTGGAAGCCCCTTGTCGTCCCGTTGACGGAAGGAGATACTGAGACTGAGTTAGTTAAGGACGTTGGTTTATTTGTTCCGGATACAATAAAAGTTCATATGTTAGAAGAGCGGTCTCCGACTGATGTCATCCTTGAAAACGGGTTAGAAACAAACACGGTGCAGAACAAACCCTCACAGAGATCAGTGTTGCAATTTGGTAGCATCTGAAGAGCCACACTCCATTTTTCTAAAGTGTATTTTTAAAAAAGCTATATGGGATTTTACTGATACTTGACATAAGCAAGTCAAAATGAATCATACCTTACCCATATGAAGGTATTACTCATTGTGAATTGCAACACACAACTAATTTCTTTGTGTTTAAGTTACCTGGGGAAAATGACATTAAAAGATGGGGAAGTTTTACTGAGCTACAATTTTTTTCTTTGACATGTTAAAAAAAAAAGTCTACAGGGGAACAAGACTATCAAAGCCATATTAGTCATCATGATTATATGTTATTCCCAGTATTAGAGATAGTATACCTCTGTATATCAACCTTCTGGGGAACAGGAGTGAGAGAAAACTGACCCACAAATTGCACTGAAGAAGCTATAATGGGTTCTGAACTATACAATACATAGAAAGTTATTGATATAATTTCTAATTAAGCAGAATATTTAATACAAAACAAACAATAGAGGGCCAGAGCAAAGCTAACCTTTCAGGAATCCATGCCACACAAACAATACATGATATATTTTGACATTTTCCTACATGAGCAATATAATCCAGAGGAAATTAGGCTTAAATCCTTTTGGAATTTATGGGACAAGCATAATTCAGCAGTTTACCACACAATGCTTGCTTGAAATAACTCTAGCTGTGTTCACTGGGAATTGCACACACAGACACACTACATCTTGTCAATGCTATTTGCCTTAGTTCAGTGATGAGAAAAAACATTCTTTTGGACTACAGTTCTCAGAATACTCCAGCTGCTGAGGTAATCTTGGAGGGGTTTTTTTTTTTGGGGGGGGGAATTACTTTTCCCACCTCTACCTCAGTTTCTTAGACTTCCTTGCAGAATATATCAGTCCATTCATGGGTGAGAATGGACTTATCCTACTTATCCTACTGCTCATTTTGATTTGGCACCTCTCAGAAGGCAGCTAAATTTAATTCAACCTAGCACTACTATTCTGCATACATTTATATAGTTCCCCCCCTTTGAACAGACCAATGGAGCTTTCAGCAATACTTAAGGCAGTGGCATTACAAAATGCATTACTTTATTTATTTTATATATTTATTTAACATATTTTTACCACGCCTTTCTCCTAAATGACCCAAGGCAGCTTACATCATTAAAGACAAATTATTAAAAGCTAAACACAGTAAATTATTCAAAGAATAAATATATTGAAGAAGAGTTAAAAACATTGTATTAAAAACATCAGGTAAAAGCATTATGAAAAACAGATTTAGAAGAAACAAAATATAAACCATCCCGTTTATTGTCTCCTAGACAGTCGCTAAGGAAAAGTTTGCCCCTCCAATACTGTCCCTCCAATGAGGTACCCACCCAATTTGGAATAATAAGAAAAAAGGTTTGTGGGCAAGTACGGTGTGCAGAAGGCAGTCTTTCAGTCATCTAATACAGAGAGCCATAACCCAAGAGTAACACATAACTCGATGCTGGGCTGCCTGTAATAAGTTGCAACCTATACAGTATTGAAGTTTTAGGTGGAATGTAGAACACAATGGTAGGCGCTTAGCTAGAGTGCCTATTTTAGAGATGGGTAGGAATTATTCTGTTTTATAAGCAGTACCTGAAAAAGACAGAGGAAGGTATTTTTCTTCCTCAGTCATGGTTTATAAAGGGCACCTGTGCAGGGCAATTGTTTAAATATAGTAACAAAGAAAGCAGAAAAACAACACACTGGACATTTCACAACCTAAAAACAGGAAGTTACAGCATGCAGTCTAGATTGAGCTTCCATATCACACGCCAGCAGGGTCACTAAAGAAAACCACGTAGATATGTTTGGCTGTTTACTGAATTTAGACATACTTAATACTAGTCTTTTGAAAAGCAGCCAATGAACATAGCTGTAGATTAATAAAATACTCTAGTAAAAACCTAATCCAGTGATTAGAACTCTAGCAAGCAATATGTTCCATGAAATATAACTACCTATAGCTTCCATTTTCTGCAAAACTGACATTTAAAAAAGGGGGGGAATGATACTCTTTCACATTTAAGATCAGTCTGGCACACAGAAATGTATCAGGCTAAGCTTTTCCTTCCCACCCATCACTTATTTTCTGCATATCATGTTGCTGTTTTAAGGTGCATAGAAATGGGTCCCATAACAATGCTTGCCTACCTCAGGTCCAGGAAGCAAAGTAATTTTACTGGTGAAAACTGGAACTTGGGACTCTTGCAGAGCTGACCCCACATACTCTTCAAAGAGACAATTCATGAATCATAGCAGTGTAGTATGTGGTTTGTTATCTTTTTGCTTAGAGATGGGGATATTCGTATACAAATATGAATATCCCTATCCCAGCTGGCCCTAATGAGGGTCCGGCTCCCGGGACCGAACCATTCCCTCACACATCCCAGCATGGCGACGGTCCCGCTCGTCCTGCCAATGGCACCTGGAGCTCCACTGTCTTCCTGCTCAGCTGGCCACTGCAGGCAGGGGGCAGGAGGACAAGTCTCCCCATGTGGCTGTTCAGTGGCCAGCCGAGCAGGAAGACAGCTCCAGGCACCATTGGCAGGACAAGAGGGACCATCACTATGCTGGACGTGTGAATGGATGGTCCAGTCCCAGGGGCCAGACCCTCATTAGGGCCATCTCGGATGAATACAAAGATCCCAATCTCTATTTTTGATACAATTTTGCAAGAGAATATTTGTAAGGTTACACATTTCCATGTTTAGCCACCAACAGAGAAAATTCAAAATGTCAGCACGTCACTAACATCCTAGACGGAAGATTCAAGGAGTGCTAACTGTGACCCCCCCCCCCAGCAATACCTAGGTCTATTCTAAGCTGTAGTATTGGTTCTAAGAAACAGATTTGGCTACATTTGTCATAACTGATTAATAATTGCATGCCATCAAGTTGATTTCGACACTTGGGGTTCCTTTACAGAGTTTTCTACGTACAAGACTACTCAAAAGTTATTTACTAGTCTCTTCTTCTTGGAGTACTCTAGAACTGTGCAGCTTGTCCAGTGCTACAGAAGCTGGCTTTTCTCTTGGGCTGCTTTTCACTGGGGAATTGAACTCTCTACCTCTGGCTACGTACACAGGTACCCAACTCAGCATGTAACAAATTGCCTAACTCCCCTCCCCCCACTCTGTCTGTCTGTCTGTCTGGTAGGTACCCCCAGAAATAAAGAGAGAGAGTTTGTAAATCATGCAAGAAACAAAATAAGGCACTTGGGAGAGATATACCTATTTTTTTGAAAGATATTCGAGTGTGATCTGCCTCCTGGAAATATATGAACTCAACATCTTAGACTCTGCTCAATCACAAAATCATTCCAATAAAAATATATGTTTCAGATATCCTCCACAGCTCTGGTGCTGAATGATGAAGGAGCAATTAAGCTTCAAGTTGCCCAGGCAACATGGCATATGATGTTCGAATACTGCATGTACTCCCATTGGGGAGACGTATGGACAAAAATATGCGCACAGAGTTCCCTATATAAAGGTTAAATCATGATTCCAAGTTTCAATGTTACCTCTCCCTCTCTGGCAATTAATCAGTCATCATGGCAAACAAGAACATAACAGTGTGTCTTATCCCCTGACTTATAAATGCCAAGATGGGCACCATGACAAGTGCCTATGCAGTCTATTCCTGTTTAGCTAGATGGCAATAAAGACAAAATTGCTCTGTTATGATACACTAAGAGGCCAACTTCTATAAATGTTTTCCATGGGATTCACAGGACACCTAACAACAACAATAAAATTGGACCTCAGGGAACAGGGCTGGGAAAGGTCCTCTCTCCGCCATACATTGGATATCAGGTGCCATGCAGGGTAATATGGGCCTACCTAGAGTGGCAACCCAACAGCAAAGGGCTGTGTGCAGCACATAACCTAATTTAATGTGCTTCTGAGTGTCATCCACTCTTCCAGGTGCTGTATGGCTTCTTTTCCTATCTTGAAATTTCTTCCTCTTCCACTTGATGTGTGAGCAAACAAGAGAAAGAGAAGGGAGAAGTGGGATGGCGCATGCAGAGAAAAGAAGTTATGCAACCTTGCAGTGCTTCAGACTCCACTCACTTTGGGAGCTGGCTCTACCCACCGCTAGCTCCTTCTCCCCTTCAATTTTTCCTATGGGTTAGCCACCCTACACTGGAATTCCCCCCCCCCCCCATCTCTGTATTGGACAAATTGCCTTTCAGTATAAGGTAGCTTTATATGTAATAAGGTGCACTCTTCATCTTTATATATAACTTTATGCACTGCTCAGAGGCAGAATGCACACTTTGCAGTATGTCTACACTTCTTCTAGTTTCATTCTGTAGCATCTCTGTTTGGAGGAAGGTTTGGGGGCAGTAGGGGGTCTCACATTGCAGAACTAAATTAGACCTAGCTTTTTGTTATGAATTTTGTTCCTATACCTTTAACAGAAGTTTGATGTTTGACCTACCCTTTATCCCCATTCTAGGAAAAGCTTCCTCTGCTAAATGTCTTTTCACTGGGGCTCCTGTTAAAGATCCAGGAACATATTAAGTTAAAAAGGTAGTAAACCCTTGTTGGGGCAGATAGATCTATCATCTGAGAATTTAAGAGAAACTGATGTGGCTGAACATGCATAAGTATATGAAAGCTGGCCTAGTGAAACACAGGCTTAAAAAAATCAGCTTTACAACAGCCATTATCTTAGAGGAAAGTGGGTTGTTGTTTTTTAAACCGAGCCATGCTCGGTGGGCTAAACCACCAGTCTTGAAGAACTGCACATCTGTAAAAGCTATTACCAATCCCCTTTAGCCATCTATTCACCATGTTTTTGTTAAAAATAAACAGATCCATATTTGGTAAAGTGTCCTTAGCTGTTGCAAAGCTCTGACACACTTTCTGAAAGCTAACACATGTTTGTCCTCTGGTTAGCTGCCTGCCCCCAATTCAGAATCTCTAAAAGCTTGGCTGTGCTTGGGGCTCCAACTGCAATAAATGTGCTGCTGTTGTTAAAATATCTCAGGAACCACAGACGGGAGGGAGAGTCACAAGACACAGGGTCTCTGTTGCTTAAGATCTCTCCATAGATCTTGGCACTGCATCAGATGAAACTTAAAATCCGGATCTGTTATGTGTGGGCTCAAAAGTTTGTCCCTACAACATGATGATGGCATAAGACAATGTATAGAGTGAACTAGTGCTTCAAAGTTACCAATGCAAATTGTCTGCAATGGGACTAACCATTTATCTTCTGCCCTTCACTCAATTTTTTTAAAATATAATTTTTATTTTTTTGTAATAACTTGGGATAGGGTAAGGGGTACAGAAGGTAAAGGGGGATATGAAGGGGGGGAAAACGGAGGGGGAGGAGAAACACAGAATGTACTGACATCCAATCTATTCATATTACAATATCAAATCAACTTTCCGCTTTTCTACAATTTGATTGCCCTGCCCTTCACTCCATTTTCACTGTAGGCACTAAAGACAGCCAGGATGCCTATGTTTTGGCATCAGGGACCAACCTACCATTAAGCAGAGTAAAGCAGCCAACTCTCAGAGCAGATTTTGGATGTCAGAAAAGGAGACAAAAATCAGTATATTGTTATTGTATTTTTATTGTCAGAAGAGCAAATTGTATTTATAGAATTTTCTGAGTTTGGGTATGATACACCCTGATTTGGATGCACACCATTTCCTGCTCCATTAGCAGCAGTAAAAAGTCTTGGGCTAGTTCCACAGCCTGACATCATCTTTTGGGGAGCTCTATGCTGATGTCCTAATCTTGGTTCAGCCACCTTTCAGGAAATGAGGAAGAGCCAAGTAGAAGCACTCCCTTCCAACTTTCCAACCACCTGTGCACCTTCCTCATGCCTTGAACAATGGTCTAATTATTTTATTTTATTCTTCAAACTGTCTGTCTTGCTTGAAATTATCTACAGAGGCAAAGTTGTCCCCTCCCACTAATATGAACAGTAGGGAAAGGACCTGCCTGGCCTCCCAAGGCAGAGATGTACAATTTCTGAAAATTTCATTTTTCCCCCAGGGAAAAAACAGGAAAAAGCCACTGCTGAAACCCAGGGATCCAGGTAATGGAAGAATCCATTCCAAGGTGCAAACCAGAAATTTCGGTGGGGAGGGCTCACCATTCAATATAGGCTTTTTCTCTACTCCCTGATCTGCCTTTGGAGTAACCTGGAGGACCTCAGGCTTCTCTCAGATGAGCTTCAATTTGTGCACCCTCATTCAATCCATTATTGACATCAGAAACTGATAAAGAATGAGAACAGCTTCCTTGGAGTTAAATGCAAAAGAGAGATAGAATTGGCTGTCATCAGCATACTGATGGCAATGAACCCAAGGACCCAGATAGCCAGTGATTTCCTGTTGAATAACAAGGGTGACAGAATGGAAAGCCAAAGGATCCCACAGATCGATGGCCAGGGTCTCAAACAGGATTGCCCCAGCACCACCTTCTAAGCTCACTTCTCCAGGAAGAACCAGAATCACTGCAAAGCATGCCTCCAAATCCCATCCCCAGGAGGTGGCTCAGAATGATATTATGGTTAGGGGTATCCAAAGCTAGTGAGAATTCCATCATAACAAAGGAGGACACACTCCTTCTGTCTAGTTCCCAGCATATGTGGCCAACGCTGTTCCCATCCCACAGCTGGCCTGAAGCCAGATTAAAATGGATCTAGATCATCTCTCTCATCCAGGAACTCTGGAGCTGAGAAGCCACCACACACTCAAATGTCTTGACCAAAAATGGAATTCTGGGGACTGGCTAGCAGTTATGCAGTGTGGCAGAGTTCACAAAGGGTATTTTTTAACAGCAGTATTACTAACACCTCCTTTAGGCATGCTGGAACCTTGCCTTGCAACAAAAAAGACATTCACTTGAAAGACATTCCTCTTTCAGAGTAAAATCCTGTGCATGCTTACAAGACCTACTGTGTTTTGTGGGACTTACTCCCCCTAAGTGTAGAAGAATTTAGGCTGCTAAAATTCAGAAATGGGTAGGGGTAGGGAATGGTGAGAACTAGGTATGGAATTTTGAGTGACTGGACTGTGAACTCAGCTGTGGTACTGAGAATGAATTTCTGAGCTGAAAAAAAACACACAGCTTCATTTCCAGGATACATCTGGAGTGTGCTGAGCCACTGTGTTGCTCCTGGTGGATCACCAGGTTCTAACAAAAACAAAGTAAATGCTATATGTTAAATTCTTCCACCCCCTGGAATGTATGCTACCAAAACCCATTCATTTCACCCAAACAACTTTTACTCATTCAGGAGATCAGAGAGAAGACAGAGGCTGTCATATCCATGCCGGCACCAGAGAGGCCCTTTAGTGTTGGCTGGCTGCTTATTGCAGCAAATGAAATGGTCTTGCTCTTTCCTTACGAAAACACTTCCAGGGGTTCATTAATGAATTTATGTTTTAGTCCTGAAAGTTGTGTTGTTGTTCTTCCAATATAACCTGTAATTCATGTGTCCTTTTTTCTAACACCCTGTTTGCCTGTCTTATCAGGTTTTCCTACTCTCATAACCCAAGGTTTGGGAAGTTACTCATGATAGTGTTTGAAAACTAGCCCACTTCACTACTCATTGTATTCTCTCTCTCTCTCTCTTCTCTCTCTCTCTCTCTTTCTCTCTCTCTCTCTCTCTCA
Organism: Intellagama lesueurii; assembly: GCA_037013535.1. Classification (NCBI taxonomy): domain Eukaryota; kingdom Metazoa; phylum Chordata; class Lepidosauria; order Squamata; family Agamidae; genus Intellagama; species Intellagama lesueurii. The sequence goes on from JBAJHW010000002.1 coordinate 205,118,823, forward strand.
CACACACACACACACCTCTCTTGGCATTACTTCTTGCACTGCTTGTTGCTTTTTCTTCATTAAACTTAAAAAAACAACACAGAGGATTGACAAGATAATGGCATAAAACATGAAAAATTCCAGTCAAAATATCTCTAAAAGTGTATTAAAAAGCTTTTGAAACTTTTGAACATAACTCATTACATAAATAAAGCAACTTTATTTTCTGCATTTACTTTTGAATAGGAACTTCGTTACACTCTCATTACCCCAAACTGTTACTAATTATAGGAAACCGAGTAACTTGTAAAGTGTAACCTCCACACTTTGTCCTAATCTTACACAAACAGAAGAACAGTAGCACAAGAAGTAAGGAGGCAAATAAGTGTTAGCTCAAACGCAAAAAGGAACAATCCTGATAAAGTTTTACGTTCCTATTTGTAAAGAAAAAACAGACTTGATTACATTATTTTAAACTGCTTGGCAGAGTCTGGCTTCCTTTTAAGTAGCTGCAACATTCAAGAAAGTTGGATCACACCATCCTAAGGCTTCAAAAGCAAAAGCATGGTAACTATTCACAAAAAAACAGCCGTCCTCTTGAATTCCTGCACTGGAAGCCAGCTTAGCCATCCCATTGAAAGATTTCTCATATTTTCCCCTCTATCGTGAAAAACATTCCATAGAGAGAAAAGTCTCACAATGGAGGAGTGTAAATAGGGTCCCACCATGGATCTACTATCACGGCTGCCACATTTAACATGTATGTAAACTATCAGAAGACGGAGGTGGGCAAATTATGAAACCATTAATTATTGAATAATTATTCATAATAGTAAAAAAAAGAACAAAATATAAAAATCACTGAAAGGATCTCTTCACACTGGGGGAATAAACCAGCAGACGTAGTTCAACACATTTCAGTATAAAATGATGCACATCCATGTACATGGCAAATCCAGCTCTCCATCACAGAACATGTCTCTGAACAAAGGGCATATCAAACCTCATAGCTAAAGCTTGATCAAACTCCTAAAGCTTGATTTACCCCAGAATTCAACCTCATCTTTCATAGGTATGTTCACAAAAGCACCTGAGGGTCAAATTGGACAATATACTTATTGCTCTTTCTTACAATTCTGTACTACCTAGTTCACCCCAGAGCTCATCTCAGTCTGCTCACTGGACAATTTGAATTTTCAGTTCCTCTCTTGGGAAGTCTCCGCTTCCCGGCTGGAACACCTTTGTTGGTGAAATCTTCCTTTGCTTTTGAATGGCTAACAAACAGTCAAGATCCTGCCAGGCGGCAGAGATGCTGGTGTCGCCCAACCACACCCACAAGATGTTTGGGTGAGTGAGGACTCAGGGTTCACAGGAGGGTTTGTTTTTTTTTTGCACCTCTCTCTCCACCTGGTTCTCAAATAAATACGTGTAACTGGAGTTCTGCGTTGATCTAGTTCTTTTTGCTAGCCTCAGGTTGGTCCAACTAATGTGCCTAGACCACTTGCTGCATTGTACCATGGTTTTAAGTAAATGATAAAAGTCTTTGGAAAACAGGCCTGTTCTTCTCCATTCTCAGTAGCAGCTTCCCTTCTGAAACACATTACAAGGAAATGTCTTGCAGCCCCTTCTACTGCATATGGTTGGAAAGGCCAGTTATTACCTATGATGGTAAGCCAGATGATTCTAACTTACACCTCCAGAGAGACTTTGCATAAGAGAAATAGGAAGAGTAGCGCTCTTATTTCCTTAATGGAAATGAACTTTGCAAATGGCACTGCATTGTACTGGGGCGGGAGAAGCTGAGGGTTCTCCTTAACACTGATGGGCAGATAAATAATTCCGACTGTACTGATCCATCTTTTCTCCTATGTGCATCTCCACGAACCTTCCATCCAGAATGGCCAATTGCCATGGTAGATGGCAGATTCTAGGTCAGTGGTTCCCAACCTTGGGTTCCCAGATGTTCTTGGACTGCAACTCCTAGAAATCCTGACCAGCAGAGCTGGTGGTTAAGGCTTCTGGGAATTGCAGTCCAAGAACATCTGGGGACCCAAGGTTAGTAGCCACTGTTCTAGGTGCTATAGTCAAAAAAGTAATTACTCCAAGCTTTGGGTCAGAAACATTAGTGACACATAGCTGCAAAAACATGTATTAGCTAGCAAGATAGGATCTTACAACCTCTCCTTTTAAAGGGGAATTGGTTGCAGCATACAACACGGTAATACTATCACTGCTGTATCTCTTGTATGCTAGTTATGAAGCACTCTATGTTTGCCACTCTGAAAAGCACATAGAAATGTTGTATGGACTACCAAACTGATCCAATCTCATAACTCTCATGTTTTAATGTACATGTATTTCACCACCTTTTAAAGATAAGGTAAATAGTACTCCCACTTTACATATGCAGAGTGATGAAACCGAGGTGTTACATATGGAAATTTGCCAGAGCCAGAATATGCAACCAGGCCTCCCCAGCCTCAGAAGCCTCCTCTTTCTGATTGCACTGCCAGTCTCCTCAGATGCTATATCATCAAGAGAAAAAGAGAATACTTAAGGCAAAAGGAAGCATTTTTTAAAAATACGACCCAACACATTATTAGACCATGGAATTTATTGCCACAAGATGTGGCTGTCTTTTGTGTCTTTAAAAAAGATTGGGGGGGGGGGGAATATTGACAATAGAACTATCAATCACTCTTCACCTGCAGAATCAGCAGCAGTACTTGGATGGGGGATTCCAGACACTGACCTTTTCACACTCTGATTAGTAGCAGTATATTTCTTAATTACAAGGTGCTGAGGAGAAACTATGAGAAAGATTGTGCTTCTAGGCTCTGCTTATAAACCTCCCAGAGAATAGTTCAACATGTCTACCTATGCCCAGGCTGCACTCAAACTGGAAACCTCCTTAGATAATAAACTAATGAATAACAATCACAAACATCTTGGAGGTTTAATACCTGTGATACAAAGATAACATGTTTCATGAATCAAGTACAGAAATACAAGCATTCAGATCAAAACATTTTGGTAATGGAGTTTTCCCTCCATCTTTTCTGGAATGGTCAGTCACACCTGATAGCTCATTCAGTGTGAAAAACACCTGACCCTGACAATCACACAAGGCAAAATTAGCACAGGGAATTAATTTCATGGAGATCTGTGATGCCTGAAAATACCCTTTCCTGGAACTGACATGATTACAATGTCAGTGCAAAATGGAGCAAGCCTGGAGCCAAACATTCCCAAATATGGGAACAACCATGCCATTTACTTTGAACACAGAAAGAGGAAGAGGCACAAAACAACCTTATCTGAAAGACAGGGAAGAACATGTGGTAAAGTTACAGTCATTCATCCCTGACTGGTTCTCTAAAGTATTCATACCTGTTGCCCTAAAAAGATGATCGTTCGAAGCATCCAGGCACAGAAATATAAGAGACAAATTTTTACTTTTGCGGAGGGGGGGGCATCACCCTCCTTCCCTCCTACATGAATATTATGAGTCCAGACTTTCCATTAGTTGTTTTAAATTAATGCTCTTGTCCTCTGGTTTAATATAGAGCAGCATGTATTGATCTTTCCTCCTTGAAAATCAAGGAGCTGTTTAACATTGGGCAGACAGGAGTCTAAAGTGGCTGCCTGATCTAAAACAAATCTCTATACTTAGGCACTGCCCTGCCGTTCTCAAAACTTAAACACTAGGGCCATTATGCAAGGGAAAAGCAGACCTCTTCTTTTCATTTGCCATTACATGCAAAAATATCTTTGGTGCTATCAAGCCACCCCCATGAGTAAAGATTTTGAGAATGAAGTCATGCAAATAGAAGGCCATTCTGAGAACAGAAAAGATCTCTGCCAAGCACTTTGCACCCCACTTGGGTACTTGATATAATTAAACTTAAACCCATGTGCTCCCAAGCCTGTCCTCCTAGCATTTCAGCAGTCAGCAGTCAGCATCCTTGGGTGCATCTGACATGCAGCCATCCTTATCCTGAGACAAGTGTCAAAGGATCCAATCCACGAGGTCCTTCCCATGCCACATTTTCCAAGAGGCAGTTTATAGGAGCAGACACTGTGTATCTTCATCTGTATAGCAAACAGCCTGCAAGAGCTTAGCTTGACCAGAATTTCTGAAAAAATGCCATTCTCTCGGCTGACAATCTATCTTTAAGTGAGCGCCAACAGGGAAAGACATCATGTTGTAGGAATGTTGCAGAAGCGGCTAATATAGACTGTCTCCTTTGTTGATTTTTTTCCCCTTCCCTACCCATTTAGTTTCATGAAACAAGGCCCAGTTCTAGAAGGCAAGGGAAACACAACTAGATTTTGCTTCTGATTTCCCTGAAGACCAAGAAATCAGGTTTCAAAAATGTGTGTGGGTGCTTGGTAGGGCAGGTTTCCCCACAGCTCAATTGTAGTACTTTGCAATAAAAAGAAGGGAGGAGAAAGGAGACACCTCATGGCATATTTCCCTTTTCTTCCTTCCCATTAATCCTGCTCCTCACTGCCAATTCTCCCTGCAAGGAATGTTATATGTAACAATATATGACATATATAGAAACAATGGGCACAAATCTCACCAGCACCTCATTAATGAGCAACCATTTGCCTCAAAGATTTGCAGTTTCCCTAAACACAAACATAAATCAGCAATTGAATTCTGAAGATTAAAAAAAAATGATGATGATGACAATGACAACATACAGCATATACTTTTGTCTCCAGCTATTGCTATTGCTGATTCCATCTAGGTGAGTTAGTTAGAAGGTTACCAGGAGGACCAAGATTAAAAGGCTGCTCTGAATCTTTGAGGAGAAAGCTCACAGACCTATCTACACTACCAGTAAAAGCAGCAGCAAAACTGTTCCACAGCTGTACCACCCAAGAATACCGTTAGTGCTGATCACAGATTTTAACTCTCCAGCACTATCACACAAAATTGTTCTCAGACAAGATATTTATAAAAAGTAGCACTATGCTAAAGCTGTTATTTCCTGACATCTAGTTTCCTATCTGGAGGGAGATATTTCTACTCAGGGAAGAATGGGGATTCTTCACCAACTCTGGTACCTGCAGGAAGAGTTTCACTGCTCTGCATTTCTATTAAGGTAGACCAGGCCACCGACAGGAATTGGAAGGAGGCAAGAACATCTTTGAGACAGTGGGAGGGCAGCATGGAATGATGGAGCCAAGATAGTGCAGCGGTATAAGTATCTGGCTGCAGAGCCAGAGGTTGGTTGGTAGATTCCCCACAGTGCCTCGCTGACAAGGGTTGAACTCAATAATCCGTAGGGTTCCTTCAAGCTCAGTTCTGCAGTTCTACGATTATAAAGATTATTACAAAGAGACTGAGAGGACAGGTAGGATGTTAGATGGCTTAAGCAAGATGTTGGAAGAAGGCTTCAGAGTTGTAAACATTTCTGCATTATGAAGTACCCCTATTCATGAGGTTTTGCAATTCTGAAAAACATGTGCAACAGGTTTTAAAGAGGCACATAAATTCTACGCAACATTTCATCACCTGCTCATTCTTGCCTTCACAACACTTGTATTAATAAAGTTCTGCAAAGGAAAAACAGATAAAAACAGTGGACCACAGATCAAAAAGATTAAAAAACAAAAATGATAGAGCATTTCAGGAGACTATCATGCAAGCTAGCATTTGCTGCAGAGGTAAGAATTGTTATTCTTCGTTAGTTGTCATGTCAGGTTAGTCCAGCTAATGCTTGAACCTCCCGTAAGAGTCCTACAAAATTTCACAGACCTTCAGGGAAAAATCAGAAGCTTGTGTTTGTCACAGCTGGCATTTATCCCAATAAAGGGTTAGTTCCAAAATGAAACCAGACAATCACAGACAATCATATCAATATTCCTCTGAGTATCAAAGTATAAGTCTTTTCATTGTTGCAATAATTCCAAGCAACATCAGCTCCTCTAATTCTACAAGCTTTATTTATCTAGATTGTTTCTATGTTCCATAATAATAGTTTAAGTTACATTGTAAAAGTGTAAGAATGTATATCCCAATAAGTCACATTAAAAAAATATGGAGATAAATCGATGTTGAGTGTTATTGTCAGCATCTGGAAATGAAACCTCCTGCTGCACTGCTACATAGTTGTTGTTCTTTGACATCTTGTGTCCAAACCAGCATGGAGTTGTGATGATGTGATGAATGTCTTGTTTTTGTGTGTCCTGTCTCCATATTTAACTCTTACTAATTGTTTTCCTTTCCTTCTAACTATAAACAAACCTTATCTACAGATCATGTAAGCCCAAATGCTTCAAGATCCAAGAATACTTTTTTCAACGGGAAATTGTATTGTTGTTGCATATATTATAACTCTAATATTCCGTAATCTACAATCCAGCATGCTGTCAATGTACTGATAACAATTTCTGTTTTGATTAACAATTTTGCAGAACTTATACGATCATAGTCCTGTAACACCAAAGAGTTGAAAACCTAAATTCTTATAAGACCTAGATATTGCAATACAAAGGCATTGAAATTAGAAAGAGTGCCAACTATCAGACATGCATACGTCATCTCTAAGTTTACAAGCCGTAACCCAAACATCATTCAGCTGCCAGGATGGTTTATAATTCATTGACCTTGCTGGCTAATTGTTTTGTACACTTAAATATTGTTTTGCATTGACTACAGTAAGCAATTTCTTAACCATGTTTTGAACGCGGTTTCATTTTTAACACTGTTTTTTCTATACCCCCTTAATCATTTTTAATACTCTTACATACAAAGTTTCAAACTTTGAGAGTCAAGAATGAAGCACCCATTCACTCTAGCCAGCATATCCAATGGTGAGATTTATGGGAGACGAGCTGCAGTCTGGAGGGCTGAGAGGCCCTGTCAAAACCCCTAATCCTATAAGACAGGTGGCTGGCTTCACTAACATTTTCAGCTATTCCTGCTTCAGCTGGCCAAACCAAAATTCATCTGAACTGAGACACTGAAATGTGAAAGAGAACACAAATTATAAATGATGTTTGAAGGTGCATGGAATTATCCTTAGTGGGGAAAAACATAATCATTTTGTTTTAAATGGTTGGTGTACAGCAGGGGAAGCAGGGGTGCAATGCCTCTGTGACCCTGAAAAAGCTTGTAAATTTGATCAGCGGCAATTTCCTACATAACCTCAAACAGTTTTTCAGCAAAGCTGCTGTGCTTTTATAGCTGCTAATGTTAATGTCTCCCTCAAGGGCACATAGGCCTGAACCGGCTATCTCAGCTATTAAATAAAGACAGGATATTAAAAGTAACCACAACAAAACCACAGAATCGGCAGCTTAGGGAGGAAGACACCAGCACTGCAGCTGTGGAACAAAGTCTTAACCTTCCAAACATAATCCTGAAACTAGAGGAACATGCTGTAGGGAGAACAGCTCCAGTTCTTAGGCTCTGTTCTATTATGTGTATGATATTTTAGTGTTTAGTGCTTTGTTTTTCTTTCTTTGTTTGTTTGTAGTTCTATTTTAACTATTTGTAAACTGCCCAGAATTGTGCTTTGGCATTAATGGGGCGGTATACAAATTAAAGTAATAAATAATAAATAAAATGATATGTGCTGGCACCAAAGCCATAGGTCTTTGCAAACGCCTCACAAATTTACTCAGTCTACTCAACTTCTTATACAAAATGGCGTACAGACCATCCTCCAGGATAACAAAGCTGCAAGCATGAAAGAGCTCAGGGCTGATTGTCTTGATCAGTGGTTCCCAACCTTGGGTAACTCAGATGTTCTTCGACTGCAACTCCCAGAAGCTTTCACCACTAGCTATGCTGGGTGGAGTTTCTGGGAGTTGCAGCCCAAGAACCTCTCGGTTACCCAAGGCTGGGAACCAGTGCTCTAGATCAGGGGTCCCCAAATCCTGGTCCATGGCCCGGCACCGGGCCGTGGCAGGACTGGGCTGAGGAGACAAATCTCCCCTCCCCGCACATACATACAGACGTATGCCCCCCCACATGCACGCACATATGGATGCACGCCCCCCCACATGCACGCACAGACGCCCTGCCCATGCACACACGGATCCCGCTCCCCCGCCCACATGCTAAACCGGTCCGCGGTTCGAAAAAGGTTGGGGACCAGTGCTCTAGATGATCTATAGAATGGCAGCTCTTGTTTGTGCTGATTTGAAACTGCACAAGTTTGAGGGTGGACAATCTTCGGTGTACATAGGTTTCAATCACACATTCTCAGAGTGCGGGGCAAAGCCAGCTTGCAGCAAAACGCCAAAAATTGCTATAACTTTCATTCCATCACCTGGCACATTTAAGTGTATATACATGCCTCTGGAAGCAAATACATAGGGCAAATACACCAGAATGGGAACTTCTATCTCACTGAAAAACAAGAGCTTGGAAATTTTCCTTTTTGGATTACTAATCCCAGTATCCCCAGTCACCACAGACAGTGGTCATGCTGGCTGGGGCATTCTGGATGTTATAGTCAAAAAAGCAACTTTCCCAAGCTCTGTAATGGCTCATGTTTCAGTCAGATACTGCGCCTTCTGTTTGGTATGTGTGAACAGCACCTAGACTAGATACATGAGTGTAGGTGTAAGTGTCTCTATGTGTGAACATACAAACTAGCAAAACTGCTGATATATGAATACACCCACCGTAATGCTGGGTAAGTGCTGGAATATTGATGAGACTGAGCAGCTTAAAATGAACAAACTGCTCAAAAGGAGCCATCTGATTGTGGCTCAGTCTGACAGAGACAGAGGATTCCAGTCAGGCTACTGCACTTTTTCCAAAGTAATACCATAGGGACCCAGCTGGAACTTAATTAGACCAACATCTGGATATCAAGAGATCTGAGAGTATTGCATCAAAATTTGTTAAGATTCTGTCCCTCCTTAGACACTGCTGCCAAATTCAGGAATAGGCTACAAAGATGCTTGGGATACTGTCTGATCTTTAATTTGCAGTATTATGTAGCATGAGTAAGTCCAAAGTGAAATCAGAGGTCACTCTGGAGGATCAGGAAGGATGTCAAAGTTGAAGGAGTAGCAGCCAGGAACAGGGTGAGGAATAGAAGATGTTGGGTTTTGTATGTCTGTCTGTCTATGTGTCAGGCCACACCAGAAATGTTGGAGAAAGGGTGGAATCAGCAAACCGGGGACAGAAAACAGATGGGCAGGGAATTTGCAAAGGAAGGATGCAGGATCAGAATCAGATATGTGGCACGCAGGCTCACAGCAAGCAAAGGCCTCAGAAGCATCTAGAAGGGAAACATAGTCAAGCCAAATCTTCCAACTGACTAGCTTCCATTCATACCTTATGAATAGAAAGTGGCATTTGTCTGTTTCTGTTGAACAGCTACAAGACCACTCAAAAGATTGACACTCAGTGTATAAAGCAGCTTGGTCAAGAGGAGGAGGAGAAAAAGACTCTTACGGTGTATCTCTACCTCTTATTTGAGGAAAAACACCTGGTACAGTATTTCCAGTTAGTAACTGGGGGTGTGATGGTAGCAAGACAGAATATGCTCTGGTGTTGGTGCAAATGGGCCAAGTGACCTCACTGCATCCTCTGCTACATTTACATACTATATATCTACAGACTCAAACTGCCTTGTTCAAATATGTATGGGTTGAGTGTAGTATGTTCCATACACTTTATAAAAGCTAATTCTGTCACATTTTGTATTTTCTCCCTTCTACATCATAAAAAAGCTATATCGATAAGTGAAGAAGGCAATAAGTAGTCTCGGGAATACTGGTTTTTAACTAACAGATTTTTAAGTGTTTTGAAATTATTTTAAAACTTGATTTTTAAAATCTTATATGTTTAATTGTTTTTTAAATATAATATTTATATAGTGTTTTGAAATCTATTGTTTTATCTGTTGTGAGATGCCTTGGGTTCCCTATGGGGAAAAAGGCAGCATATAAATAATATAAATAATAAAGAAAGACATGTGTTAAAAGCCAAGTCACCAGGGGGCTTGCCCCCCTGACTAATTTCATTCATTCATTCATTCATTCATTCATTCATTCGTTCATTCATTTGTTCATTCATTTACATGCTGCTTTTTCCCCCATACGGGATCCAAGGTGGCTCACAACAGATAAAACTATAAAACAAACAGTTTTTTAAAAGTATATAAATACCCTATTAAAACAATTAAATCTATATTAAGATTTAAAATCAAGATTAAAAACAATTTTAAGACATTTAAACATTATTATACATAGCATCAACATGTTTTAACACAATGGTATCTCTAGATTTAGCAAGAAGAATGATTTAACTATGGTATAGATGGTGATATGTAGAACTTATGACCAGATCTTTGCTTTGCTTCCCTAAACATTTCCTAAATGATGGAAATGATTAGCACATGCCAAGTCAGACATTCAGAAATCTATGTGTACATCAGGAGAATTTGTCTTAAAATCTGTAAGTTTTAGAGAGAGAGAAAGACTGTTTGTCCTTAAATATAACTGGGAAGCAGTATCAGTTTCCTCCTGCCCTACTTGTTTACTATCCTCGGCACTATCGACCACCTAAGGTTTTCTCTATAATTAAAATGTCTTATCAGAAATGATGTCTTCTTGACACATGAACACTTTTGGAATCTGAAAAACTGAGGCCCAAACTAGATGATACAATTGTTTACATGCCACCAATTTAATAAATTTACTAATAATTTACTAATAATTTAATAATTTAATAAATTTACACGCCACCAATTGTGGCGTTTACCCCCGTGGCCCCTGCTTGTTTCACCAAACGCAGAGCTCACGAAGGTATCTCAACACGCCCTTTGATACGCTGCCACCAGTTGATCTCTATCAACTTATATTTCTTATGAAAGACTAAGGTCCATCCAGTACTGACTTTTTAACAGAAACAGGTTTATTGATTACACGTGGTTTCAGGAATAATTCTTAAGCACATTCTTAAGGTTACACAAAGCTTCAGTATTTTACTTTGATCACTTCTATCTTAATTAATACAGGTCACACTCTGACTAATCACTCCTTAAACTCTCTCTCCGCCTCCAAACTCCAAAAACCTTCTCTCCTCTCTGTCTCTGACTGAACCCCTTCTCCCCCAGGCTCCGCCTCTCAGCATTGTTTTCTGGAAGGTAAACACAGCATGACTGCAGGGAATAGACTGTAATAGCAGGAAATGTGCATCTCCCTTCACATGTCACTTGTCAATGAGAAAGTCCTTACCACTAGTGACTACTACCACCCCACCCCTGTGCTGCTTCACACTCTTACAGTAAACTGCAGTTTCAGTACCTTGGTGCTATTCTTGACCTGTGCTTGTCTTTGTTAGCATTTCCCTTCTGAGACACAATGTCTGCTTCATTTCAAGTTCTTGGCATCATCTAAGGAAATTGTCAGGAATGTACAAAATACAAGAACAGGTCTATTGTAGGCAAAAATTAGCTTGGAGGTGGATTCTCAGAGCTCATCTGCATAAGACACAAGTGATTTCATTTCAAAAATATAACCAAGCTCCCCACATAGGACACACGGCACTTATTAACTTTCATTAATAAATTAAAGCATAAAAGCATCCCTTAACACCACTCTGGCTTCATGAGTCGTTCCTTCCTCTCAGAATCTACTTTGGGTCTATGGTCCTGGAAACATCTTTGCCGAGAACACTAAGCGTGGCTGTCAGAGAATTTCTGTGTTTCTCTGGATAATTTAATTTCCTGGAAGGAACTGTATTTCACCCTTCACTGCAAAGCAACCTAGGCAGTTTCAAGTGGGAAGGGGAAAGTACAAGCTTCCCCCCTTACGGTTCCATCAGTGTTTACAGAAGAAGGAAAGAAGGGAGAACTGAGTCCATTCCCCCATTTCTTCCTTAAAACTGGACTATTAGCCAGTAAACATAGACAAGTTGGCAGTAAAAGCTAACCAGCCCACTCACTGACTAAGAGCCAATTCAAATGTCATGAATTAATTCTCTGCAAGAATAATGTATTAGTGTCAGGAGAAAAACGCAAGGGATGTGCCATATGTAATTTTACACATGAATATCTCAATGTTAACAACAAAAACAACAACAATTGCATCCCATCAAATCAATTCTGATTTATGGCTACCCTTTTCAGGGTTTTCTAGGTAGAGAATACACCAAAGTGGCTTGCCATTCCCTTCTTCTTGGGGTGCCCTGAAACCGTGCAGCTTACCCAAGGCCACACAGGCTAACTCTTCTTCCAGGAGGCACAGTAGCAAATCGAACCCCCAACCTCTGGCTCAGCAGCCAGATACCTAAGCCACTGATCTATCCAAAGAGAATGCAATTTTACATAGAGGAATATCCCAATCACTATGCCATGCTGCATCTTTGTCCATGTATCCTGTGTGCACATACCCTGAGAGAAATGTGTGGGAAAGCCACATCTGCTGATAATCTAGAGGTGGTGCCCTTGTATTTTCCTAGATAAATCTTATATCCCTACAAGTTTTATCCCATTAAAAAAAGAACAACTCACCATCTTATTCATGCTCCCAAGCTATATACCAAGTGACAAGCTAATGGCCCCATGAATGCAGTCTTGGGTTGTAACATTCCATACGGCAGATATGCAGCTGAATTCAAGTGGATCATGGAAATAGGGCTTCTGTTTAAGACACTGAAATGCTGTATTTGTTCTGTTCAATGGAACTGTCCCAGTGTCACTGTGTATCAGAGCAGCTGGAGCGGCAATAATCCTGCTAAAGTGAAATCTTTTAATCATCCACAGGTGTGATGCTTCCTGCAAAAGGGCATGACCATTCCATTGTAGCAGTTTCCATCCCTGCTGCCGAGGAGATTTCTCCTCGTTGCAACTCTTCAGATACAACCATATGCTTTAGGATTTAGCAATTACTGCTCCTTAGGAAATGGTTCTTCTTATAGTAGAAAATGGCATGCAAATACATGACAAAATTGAGCTTTGGGGCACCGAAAGCTGCCTGGATAGCTCAGCGATTTGGGTATCTGGCTACAGAGCCAGAGATTAGGAGTTCAATTCCCCATTGTGCCTCCTGTGAGAAGAGCCAGCCTGTGTGGCCTTGGGCAAGCTGCACAGTACCAGAATGCTCCCAGAAAGAGGGAATGGCTAACCACTTCTGAATATTCTCTACCTGGAAACTGCCACCCCCCAAAAGATCACCAAAAATCAGAATTGACTTGAGGGCATGCAATTATATAAAGAATGGGTGATATAAGCAAATAACTTCTGATCACAGCCATGTATGAAAAATTATTATTTCATACCACATTGACTCACATAATTTTCAGATTATGTCTACTAACCAACCAACCAACCATTGCCTCTTTGTTTTGGTCCCATGTATAAAAATTGTCATGTAATCTTATTCTTATGTCTGAGGAAGTGTATTTGATCCACAAAAGCTCACATTAAAATATAACAGTCTTTAAGGTGCCACAGCATTTTTATCTTTTTTTGTCTGTCTTTTGGTTTTGCCTTTTATGCTTGCACAGACTAACACAGCCACCTAAAATGCCAGAAACAGATGTTAGAGATAGCCCATGTCTGGAACAGGGAAATTCTTAACTGATGAAAGTGTCTGAGTGTCACAGTAGAAGCCTCCCTCACCTCTAGAATTATGCAAATGATTATTTTGCTCATTGGTACTCAAGACTTCACTACTGGATTTCTTTGAAGTCTCTTCTGACAAACAGTAATAGATGGCCTCAATCACTCTCTGTAACACTAATTGCTTTGCATTCTAATTACTGGACTACCTCTAAAATCCCTTTCTGGCCTGAGAGAAGACAATGGTGTGATAAAGGCTTTATGTGAAGTGGCTCTAATATGGAAAACATCCTCTATGAAAATATTACTTAACTGCAGTACCACCTTCTTAATTGCTCATCTTCCTGCTGGATTATTTCACGTACCTCTCCTATTCTAGGGGTAGAGCTGGGGGGAAGCCTTGTTAGTCTCTTGCAGCAGTAACAGCAAGGAGTCTTGTGCCACAAAAAAGGACTTTTATGTTCTCTTTGGCATAAGCTTTTGTGGACTATTTCTGATGAAGTGGGCCGCAGTCCACAAAAGTTTATGCCAAATACTGTAACACCTTCTAGTCTATCCAGTATATCAGCAAGACTGTCACTCTATTACTTTTGACCAGCTGATGCAGATCTAATTTCTCTAGCACACTCTTCTTAACTTAGTAATAAATTGCCAGCTCTTTGTCTGTGTTTTTCAAATAAAAGATCTTACCATACTTTTATGACTTATAAACAGGAAAGGCTCTCAATTATTCACCCTTCTTTCCCTTGAACTTTACCAGAAAATTCTGTAAGATGTTGCAGCAGGACAGGATAATATAAGAGAACATGGTTGTTAAGAATGTGCACAAACCTGACTAACAACTTGTCCCTCCTAGGAGAAGCTGATGAGTTGGGTTCTGAATAGTTCAAGCAATTTGTTTTCTGGACAATAAGATGCGTATCCTTGAAGGCAGTCAGCTATATATATGTTCATTTGAGAGCTAACATGAAAAGGGAGGAGAGCTTGCAGAGTTTAACATAGAACACAGACAATAATTTTTCCATGAGGGATAGCAATGAAGCCTTTAATTCAGAAGAATCCATGATCAGTCCCCACCTACACCCCAGGTTTCACAATAACCAGACAGGAGTAACATTCAAGTTCCTACACCTTACCAATATGTTTAGCATTTATTTAGGTTAAGCAGGAAAATTACTGTGAAGTTTTTAAGAACAATTTAGCATCCCAAATCTTTAACAATTGACAAGTAATCTAACTCACCATTTCACAATGGATTACAAGTATTCTCCATTTGGGTTTAAATTGATCCACCTCTTACTTGTGGCACTGGCATTATGCCTGACGGAAATACGGAGTTACTCAATTTTGAACTATTCAACTTTAGACTAGGTTTATATGAAAAAAATCAAGAAAGCAGAAAAGCAAGTCCCTACCCTTGTAATCAGTGACTACAGAACAATCCACTAATATGTAACAGAAAAACCAAACTATATTTGCAATATAGAAACACAGGAAGATGGCAAAAAGTAAATGAACTGTAAACAACTTGAACCTACACTTCACTCCATGTTACCATAATTTTCTGTTACACTTCCATAGATGCACAAAATGTTCCATTCTGATTCAGTAGCATCATTTGCTGTAGAATTATGTTTATATATGTTTGGTTCATCTAGATGGATGCTATAAACTAGAACTCTGCAGCTCTGAATCTTAATCTTACCAGTTTCTTGAGATATGTGACAAGCTTGCCACTGCAGGAAATGAAAGCTGTTTTCCCTCCAAAGAACCTTACCTTTAGTCTTCTTTAGCAGATGGATAATGCATGCACAGTATAAGAGTTGTAATTACACTATCCCAACAGTGATGAGGGCTATTAAGGTGCATTTTGCTAGCTTTCCTATCTAGAATGACTCACCCGACTGCTGTGCATTCATTGTATTGTTGTTTCCTGGTGCACTAATGTCTGTCAAACGTTTTTAGTATAAAATGCACCCTGTGTGCAGAATTCTTTTTTTTAAAGACAATTTAAAGCCTCTGTTTGTGGTGCGCCTACTGATGAAAGATTCTGGATTGACAGCTCTGGAGGCTGATGAACGCACTCTGTGAAATTCAGTCATGTAACACTCCTTGTGTGTACTTTCCAAGCAGTGCCCCATGTTTGTCCTGAGAAACAGGCCACCTACGAAAAACAAAAAGGAAATGTAGCCGATGCAAGTCTAAGGCTTCTTGTGGCCTTTAACAACTCAAATAAAAACCCAATGGTTCACTGGAACCATGGTCACAATTACTTTTTACCACAGAGCTTCCAGTTGCTACAGCTCCCTGAAGACACCAACCCTGGCTGTCTTTATGTCTATTTTGTCAACACAAATTCAAGACCTCATAACATTGCCTACACCAAAGATTCACACCCTTCTTTATTTCCAATCTGATGCATGCTATAATTTGTCAGGCATGTCCTTCTGCATTTGTCATAGGATAAATAGACCAGTATTTTCGCAATAGTATAAATGCATAGAAGTCTGATGGTAACAATGTCAGTACTGTTTTCAAAAGATACTTGGGGAACATTTCATTTCAGATCAATCTGTTGCTGATGTTAAAATGACCATTCTTAATGTAAAGGAATTTCACATGGAACTGAAAGTTCCAGTTCATCAAGAGATTCAATTTGACCCCCTGTAGCTAGAATCAGAGTAAAATGTTGCTGTCACATTGACTTACCAGAAGCCAGGATATTAACATTACTAACAACAATCATTTTGGAAATGGCCTCTGTTAACAATATAACTGACATGGTCTTTACTTTCTGTGTATGATTTCCAACCGGCCTTGTTTATTTCTCCCCATGCAGCCAAGGATGACATGAGCTCTCTCATCGGCTGAGGCAGCAAGCAACGTGTCTCCAGCTTGAATCTCAGTTTCTGCACCAGCCCCTTTCCACCTTGAATGTGTACACAGCAACACAGACACTCACTGTTCTGCAAAACAGGCAAGCGTGCTGGATAGTTCAGTGGTTTAGGTCTCTGGCTGTGGAGCCAGAGGTTGGAAGTTCAATTCCCCACTGTGCTTCCCTGACAAGGGCTGGACCAAATGATTCATAGAGTCCTTTCCATCTCTAGTTCTAAGATGTTCATTTTCTCTTCCTAGAGATGGTAGTAGCAGAAGTAGCCCCCCTCCCCCGCTGCAGGAGAATGTGGTTGCCCTTCTCACCTGAGGAAGGAAGGGCAGGAAGAGAGAGGAGGCAGCCTCCCTTGCCCAAGGAGAAAAAGAGGGAAGGAAACAGAAAACTGCATGGCAACAATGGGAGTGCAAAATGGGTTCCCATTTCTTCAGAGGAGGAGCAGGAGGATGTGGCACCACCCACATTCTGCAAAACCCAGCAGACACTTCTTTCTTCAAGCAATGCCTACCTCCAAGAGGTTCCTGGAGCAAGAGAAGAGGAATCAATAACAACTGTCTTGAAGAGAAGCCAGGGACGGGGACTCTACTCGCAGAATTCGCTGTCAAGTCGGACTCAAGTTGCACCAGCAACTCGACTTAGAATCGACTTGGGTTATTTCTTCAATGACTTGGACTCAACCTGTGACTTGGAACCCATTCACCTCTCCCTTTTTTTTTTCTGGCGGAAAAAGCTTGTTTTTAATAGGAACTCAGACTTGGGGCTTGGTACCAAGGATTCAGACTCGGTACCAAAGATTTGGACTTTGACTTGGGACTCGGACCCAAAGACTAGCCAACATCCCTGAGAGAAGCACACCTCTACAAGTGGCTGACATGCTGCACTAGCAGCCTTAGGTGCCTAAGGCATCCGCCTCTTCTGGCCTAAGGAGAGTGCCAGCCGTGCCCTGAGCCATGGGTACACTGTAGCTACAGAATCCTCAGCTAGGACAGTTTCTGCCAGAGCACATGAACTGACCTCAACCTTAACAGTTTGCTTTCAAAAGCATGCCAGAAATTCCTAAATAAATAGTTGTGGCACCATCACAAAGACTGCAATTAGCAATTCTGTAACTAAACAAAGTGCACCAAGGCAAGTGTTGAGAACTCCTAATGCGAAGTGAAGTAAAGGCATGATCTGAAAATGTATTTCAAAAAAGCATTTCTCCTATGCTACAAGAATTGCTTTGCGTGGGAAGCGCAAGCCCCACTGTCTGGCCTATTTAATCTTGAGAAAACACCCTGGAAATTGAGATCCACCTTTAGTCTTTGTTCTTGAAGCCATAAGCCAGCAACAGCACTTTTTAAAGAAAAGCCTCAGCATATTGCTATGTCAGCCTTTCACACCCATGGGAACTTTGCCCCCACTCTTCCTCACCTGTCATAAACTTTCAGAGTTTTAAAAAGAGCCAGGACAAAATGCCTCCCTGGTCATTTCTGTTCCATGAAAATCATGATCCCACAAGTATAAACCCAAGCAGCTTGCCATGTGAGTGACTCAGACCACCTTCACGTCTTTGGGTGCTATTACACAGTCCAGAGAGGGAGGCCTACTGAGGTGGGTCCTGCACAACTAGCAGGATTCCACATTTCGTAGTCATTTTAGATTGCCTGTAGAAACTCCAGAGTGCCTGGATAAGAAGCATGAATGAGGTCACTAATTCTTTCCTCCTAATGGCAAGGAGTGGCTGAGTGATACAGAAATAGTGTAACTAGCAGGGTTTTCAACAGAAAATCTATTTTGGGAGCTGGGTGGAGGAGGACTCCTTAACCTTCACTCTGGGAAAGAATTATTGCAGATGATCTCACCCAGTGGGTATCAATGTCCAGTGCCTGTAAGATACCTTATGCTCTTGGACTTCTGATCGCTCACGCATCTCCCATGTTAGCTAATTAAAGAAGCAAGGTCTGTGCTCTCTCCTTCTGCTTCTTCTTACTGCTCTATGCTCCAGGGATGGTAGCTCATGCATGACAATCCTTGTGATCTGATGCTTGTGTGCAAGCAAAGATAAAAGAAACATTTACAAAATAATTGAGAGGAGTCACGGAGAATTCGGCACTTTTAGCTAAGCAGTGTTCTCCAATGTTGGGTAAAACAGGTGTTCTTGGACTGCAATCCCAGAAGCCTTCACCACTAGATGTAGTAGCTGGGGTTTCTGGGACTTGCAGTCCAAGAACACCTGGTTTACTCAAGGCTTGGAACGATTGAGCTAGAGAGTTTCAGTACTCAGGACAGGTGGGTAGATGGGAGGGAGGGAATAAATTAACTGCAAGCCTTAGGAATCCAAGATTGTCTTATATTAATCGTCTTATATTAATATTAGAACTGCAGATATTTGTGACAAAGAAACTTCTGAAAAGGAACAGATCCTTTTGAGGAAGGGAAAATATAGACACAAAGACCACAGAACCATTATTTTAGGATCAGTATGCCACTGAATCCACAGAAAACGGGGTGTGGAAGAGACTGAGTGAAAAGGGACAACTAACTCTTCCACACCTGCATTTTCCTTTCTAAAATGTCCCCTTCACCAAATAGTACTCCAAGGATGGAAGGACTCACACAGGGAATTGGGGGCAGGAGGTTAAGTTTTAAAAAGCTGTTTTAGAGAGAAACACACATATGAGGAAAGTGTTCTCCTCCCTGCCGATACCACACTTTATATTTCCCTTGCTTTGTAGTGGCTTGCCAGAAGTCAGCCTACAATGAAACACAGGAATCATATTTCGAAGAGAGGGAGGCTAAAGATTTGATTATATTTTGGCGTTGGATCCATGAAAATAGGAGCCAGTCAAGAGGTGCAGAAGGTCTTCTAAGCTTCTGTAACAGACCCTCCTTAGAAGAATGGTTAGAAGATGAGAAGAGTCTTTAACCAAAGAAAGAGACAGTTCTAATCAACTGCTGTTGTTTTCTCCAAGTTTTGTGGAAGTTTACAGCAGAAATCTGTAAATAACATCATATCGATAAGATAAAAAGATAAAATAAAATACTAGTAATCATCAATGTCTTCAACTTAGGAACTCCAAGAACCCATGTGTACATATATCCTTCTACAGTTTATTACTAGTTAAGCAAGATCTGAGAAAGCTTCTGTGATTATGAAACAATTCCAGAGGTCAGCTCTAAATCCCAGACCAATTTTTTATGCACAAGCATAGGCGTTTCTGCAGTTTATTACTTTCTTATCCAAACAATGATTATCCATTCTGTGTAATCCTTTAACTCTGGATTCCTCTTCTTCATGACCTTCCTGTCTCCCTTCAAGCTGGGTGACCCATACTTCTTGCAGAAAGGCAGGATATAAATCAATCAAACAAATAAATATTTCAGGTTTGTCTGCAGACACAATTAGTTCTGGTGTCAGTATTGGCTCCACTACATTCCTTTACGCGCTGTGTTGCTTACCCAAAGTAAGCATATCCTTCTCTGATATGGCTTTTGATTGTTTAAAGTCCTACACTCTCTATCACACTAGCTGCATTTCCAGTGTTCTTTACGCATACAAGCGAAGGACAGCAAATGTAGTAGAAATCAGACCCATCTACTTTTCCTGCGCAGCCTGGTTCAGGGAGTTAAATCTAGGCGACTAGATACAAGAGGCAGAGCTGTCAGTGCCCTCCCTCCCCCAGTGGCATGCCCACAGACCTCATGCAACATTTCTGCCCCTGCCTCGCCCAGCTGAGCCTCTCTCTCTGCAGCAGCCATGAATGAATGCTAATTTACAGGAGACAGAAGAAATGAAGTCAAGCCCTGAGCTCAGGAATGTGTTTGGAGTGGACAACTCAAAATTGGGACCTTCCTGCTCAACAATTCTAGGGTTCTGGGATTCATTTTTCAGAGCAGCTCTTTAGCTTATCATTTCCACACTCCCTGATGGGTATTTTATCCTGATCAGGTAATTCCCTTTAATCTTTCAGCATCCCTAACTTTGACTTAAATTTCTCTTTGATTTTTAGATTGTATGGAAGAGATTCCTTGTTTTTTCTTTTTCAGTTTTCCTCTTCTGTTTCTTTGCAAGGCTTATTACTAAAATTCTCTTTGTCTCTAAAAGCAAGGTGCCAAAATGTTTCATTTATGATTCTGGTTCTCTTTTCTTCTAGCTACAGAAATAGTCTTTTCCCATTCTTCCCAGGTAATGCCTCTGGTTTGAATCCAAAGTTCTTCTGGCTTGTGGAGAATGGAGCTTAACAATGCTAATCTGTTTTTTTCACACAGTTTTTAAATTCTTCAGAAATGTTATTACAATTATATTTTGGCTTTGATTATTTTCATATTCACTTTTTGCTGACAATAATATAGTCTATTTCATGTTGATAGCTCAGTGGCTTAGGCCCCTGGCAGCAGAGCCAGAGGCTGGGAGTTCAATTCTCCACTGTGACTCTTTGACAGGGGCTGGACTCCATGATCCATAGGGGACCTTTCAGCTCTGCAATTCTAAGGGGAGGAGGAGGGATTTCTATTTTGGCCATGTGGCAACATCCAGAATCATTAGAATTTTTTGCAATAAACAAATTACTTTCACAGAATTCTATGGCTACAATTCTATTGCACAGCTCTGTGCATGGAACAGGGATGAAGTCAGCAGCAGCAGCAGCAAATTGCTGCTGATTAAAGGTGATTTCAGGGTACATGCGATTTGTAGACAATGCGACAAAGTTATGCGCACCCCAAAATCTTCAAAGAAAGCCTTTAATCGGCTGTGATTTGCTGATGATGACAACAGCATCCCTGTTCCACACACAGAGCTGTTCAACAGGATTTCAGTCCATGAGCTTGTCCACAATGTGAAATTTGGGGCAATCATGCCCATGCTTAAGAGGTTCTTATTTTCAGTGCAGATTATTTAAACTCTCTTTTAAGTGATCTGTTCACTGGAGATTCAAGGTTTGCAGGAAGCCAGCTGTGGTGTTGGAGGGGCTTGTTACCTCTCTGTTGTTCCTCTCCGCTTCCCAGCCAATCAACAAGGATGGAAACCCAGCTGCAGTGCTGTAGAGGCTAGCCCAGCTCTCATTCAGCTGCCCACTGTCTGTGAGTTCATCCCCTCCACTTGGCAGTTGATCGCTGGAGGCAGAAAACTAGTAGTGGCACCAGAGTCGAAGGAGCTCACGGCCTCACAGCAGCCTTTTGGCTGTTATTGTCAACTCCCCAGCAGATCACTGCTGCTGCTGCCTCCACCACTAAGGTGATCTCTGGATCTGTGGCAGTGGAGGCAATGCCAGCCTTCAGGGTGCTGCATAGTCACCATGTCATGGCAAGCCCAGTGTCTGCTGGTCTCCTGGGCTGCTCTTCCCCGTGTGCCCTCTGAGCCTGCTGGGCTCCAAATCATGCAAAAAAGATTGTATGCCCTAGCCCTGTGCCAGAAAAATGTGGGACAGCTCTTAAAGGGGAAGGATGGATTGTTCTAAGTAGAAACATAAGCAAACGAGGTCCTTTTTTTGGTGCTAAACAGTGCCATCAGGGTTCCATATATTATAACTATGTGCCAGCATGGACAGACTCTGTGAGTTACTTTCCTGCTCCATTTTTGACTCCTAGACCAAATTCTCAAATAATTCTGTTTCATGATTTACTTCATATTTTTTCTTTCCAGCCACCTATGTATAAGCAATTCCTGGATAAAAGCTCTTTGTTTCTTCTTCTTCAATATCTGTAGCTGAACTATAGACTTGAATGATGCATATGCTGTTAGACTTTCCATGAGGAGTGATTGATCTTGTTTGACTTTATATAACACTCCCTGCCTACACGTATCACATTTTGGCTCACTATCAGATCCACAATGTTTCTTCTGAGTTTGTCACTTTCATAATAAAACTCTTCTTCATTATCTGATCGAAATCTCCTACTCAAGTTCACTTTAGTTTATTCACCCCAAACATCACTATGTTCACACCTCCATTTCTTGTTTTACAATTTCAAGTTCACCTTGATTCATACTTCTCACATTCCACGTTCCAATTACACGTCATGTAGAATTGAACTTTCCTTTTGCCTCGGTGAATATAGCAATTAGACATCATTTTGGGTTTAATCCAGTCACTTCATTAGCAACAGCACTATTCATACTTGTCCTTTGCTCTCCCCCAGTAGCTGACTGAGTACCTTCTGACCCAAGAGTCTCATTTTCAAGCACTATCTCTTGCTTCATTTTGAACTGTCTCCATGAAAGGAGTTTTAAGGTATAAATATTCACAAGTGGTTACCATGGCTTTAGTTAGCTGGAGTTTCACTGCTGTTATCTACAAAAGATCCTCTGCCATTGCCACTTCTACTACTGCAGCTGCCTAGTAGTTCCCCATCAGGAATGACTGCCTCATCACCATAGGAACTATCCATTTTCCTCTGTTTATTATTTATTATTCGGATGTATCTTAGTCTAATGTCTCAGTTTTGACTCTTCCAGCTTGGGTGACTTTGCTAGGGGTCCAGACTTGTAACTGAGTCTATCCTTTTGGTAGTATTGCTCTCAGCTCCCCAGACACACTAAACTCCCTCATCACCTTAAAGTGTCCGTCCAAGAGAGAGATGGATGCATTACTTGGATTTATTTGACTTTAGAATTTACACAAGTATGGGTGCCAATATGTCCCCTCGTTCTTCTATGTTTGACCCAGCCCCAATAGCTGCAGAAGATGGAAATAGTTACACTGCTGAGAACATATCTGCAACCACTCCTCCAATCACATGGCCTGCTGCCAGTCCCAGCATTAGCATGGATTGCTACAGCTGACATACCAGTCCCAACTGACATACATTGCTTAGGATGTGCTGGGAACACTGTCCTCTTGGTTACAAACAATTTTGAGTGCTACTGGTATAAAGCACACTTCACACCTGCTCACAATGCAGATCTTTCAGTGCTGAAAGATATACACTGCAGTCCTATGCTTATTTATTTGGAAGATCTACTGTGTTCAGTGGTGGCTTAGCTCTTTTCAAAGAGAGTGAAGGATTGCAATCTAAATGTGTGAAATGGTGTACTATACTGTAACATTGGTTGTAAGTGGGAGGACCAAGTCCAAACAACATTGATATATATTTTAAAAATCCCTTTCCTTTTTATTTCCTCAGTATGTTTTATGCCTCAGTTAGCCATGCTTTTGTCATCTAGACCAGCCATTCTCAATGGGAGCTATATGGCTCCCTGGGAGGCCCTGGTACATTTCAAGGGGGGGCACAGACTGGAAACAATTCTTCACATACCACCTTATAAAGCTAATTACGCAATTTATACAATCCTGATTCAGCCTGTATTTCTTTCATATTGCATTTATGGCCATGGTCATGGCCAAAAAAAGTTAAGAATGGCTGATCTAGACAAATCATCCAGTGACCATGAAAATTGTAGTACTGTTCATCATCCCAGGGATGTAGAACAGTGGGAAATGTTAAGTAGATTATACTGCAGTGCTGCCATGAATTAGGGGATTTTGAGTGAATGAAGGCCATCCTTCAGCTTTCTAGACAATACTGTGTTGTTTATTAATGTCAGTTGAAAACACTTATGTTTCATCTTCTTGGAAAAGCTCAGTGCAGCTTGCAATAATGGAATAAAATCAAGGTTCCCTCTAAGTTGTGTGTCTGCATGTGCACGTGCTACTCCACCCCCCTCCGTGCAGCTTTCTTCCTCTTCCACACACCCACAGTGATCGTTTTCAGCCCCTTTTTCCGGTCATGACAGAACCCTGCATGGGGGGAGGGCGGACCTGCATGCACAAGGCAGGTGAAGTCACACGCGCGAAGGGAAGAGCCTTGTCCGGTGGGGCTGAAAATTAGAGGGAATATTGATTAAAACAAATAAAATCTAATTCACAGAATTACTAAACACAGTTGTTTTGTCTGCTCTGCTTATTTTTTTTAAAGTACCTCACAGCAAATGAACAAACGCTTATTGTCATTTCATGCATAACACGAACAGCATAATCTTGGT
The DNA here is from genome assembly GCA_037013535.1 of Intellagama lesueurii. Classification (NCBI taxonomy): domain Eukaryota; kingdom Metazoa; phylum Chordata; class Lepidosauria; order Squamata; family Agamidae; genus Intellagama; species Intellagama lesueurii. The sequence goes on from JBAJHW010000002.1 coordinate 205,143,202, forward strand.
GGTAAATCGCCACAAGTTAAGAAGTCAGCATATACCTTATTTGTTGTGCACTGACTTGCCACACAGCAGGTAATATCTATGCTTTCTGAACTTGTGGCAATGCATCACCACAGGTTATGCCATTTGTGTTATGCTTGCAGATGTAAGTAACAGGATTTTGTGTCAAGTTTCTAGTACTGCGCATCTCCTCTAGTGCAGGTTTATTTTAAACTCTTGTAACATACAACAAGGATGACATAATATACATCTGAATCTCAGGATAGATTTTAGGCAAAAAAATTTTTTAAAAGGGCAAGCATTTCTTGCCCCTAAATATTAAACTGTGCTGTAGCTATATGCCATCATGTCATTACTAATCTATGATGATCCTATGAATTAGAGACATCCACAAGGTCCTACTGCTAGCAGCCCTGTGTAGGTCTCACTTACAAACTTAAAAAATTGGCTTCTTTTATTGAGCTGAGCCATTTCATATTGGTACCTTCTACTTTCCTAGCATTATTGTTTCTTCTAGTCTGCCTTGACTTTTCATGGTATGTCCATTGCATGATAGGTTATCCTTTTTAGCCTCTACTGAGAATTCAGGTTCAATTTGATCTAGAATCCACTTAGTGGTCTTTTCTGGGAATCCAGTATATCCTCCTCCAACACCACATTCTGAATGATTTAATTCTTTTTCCTGTGAGCTTGCTTCCATGTCCATAGATAATAATCAGAAATACCACAGTATGGATCACTTTGACCTTGATCCCTAATGAGACACACTTAAGGATCTTTTTAGCTGCTTCACAGTTGTACCTTCAAATCTCTGTCTTCTGATTTCTTGGCTGCAATCTCCACTTGGATTGATGACTGATAAAAGGTATACAAAATCTTTAACTAATTGGATTTCTTCATTGGCAGCATTAAAATTTTATAATTCTTCTGTGGTCATAATTCTTATCTTCTCAATATTTAACTGTAATCCTATTTCTGCACATTCTTCTTAACCTTCATCTGTAGTTGCTCCAAATTGTTGCTATTTTCTGTCAATAACATTGTATGGTTCTTCCACCAATTTTCAGTCTTTCTTCATCTGAATCCAATCCATCTTTTTATAAAAGATGCTGTGTACAAAGAAAGGAAGCTCAAATATACTCTTGTCTGATCTCTTTACCAATGGGAAACCATTCTGTTTCTCCATAGTCTTTTCTAATCATAGCCTCTTATCCAACACATCAGCACAATCAAAGGTTGTGGCACACTCATTCATTTTAGAACAATCCATAGCTTTTCCTGATCCACACAATCAAAGGCTTTGATGTAATCTTTAAAGCATAAACTGATTTTCCTGATATTCTTGAGTATGATCCATTAGCCAATGTACATTTGCAATATGATTTCTAGTTCCTCTTCCTTTACAGCTTGAAAAGAAGGGGACACTAAATCGAGTTTGAATATTTCTCACTCCATATATGGTAAAAGTCTTTGCTGTAAAATCTTGAGCATTACTTTCTTTGCATGGAAAATTAATGCAACAGTCAGATATTTCCTGCAATTTTTGGCATCTCCTGTTATATTCCTTGCCATGGAATCCCAGGTAGCGTCAGTGGTCTGCACCGCTTATTTCCATCTCTGGCGGATAGCCCAGCTACGTCCCTATCTAGATGTTGGGTCGCTCACCACTTTGGTCCATGCGCTTGTAATCTCGAGATTAGACTACTGTAATGCTCTCTACGTGGGGCTGCCTTTGAGATCTATGCGGAAACTCCAGATAGTGCAGAATGCGGCAGCCAGACTTCTCAGTGGGGTAAGGAAACATCAACATATTACTCCCACTCTGGCCGCCTTGCATTGGCTGCCCGTTCGGTTCCGCATAGATTTCAAAGTTTTAATGCTTACGTATAAAGCCCTAAACGGTTTAGGGCCTCACTACCTGACGGAACGACTTCTCCCACCTAGATCTACCCGTATCACCCGATCTAGCCAGGAGCTGAGGCTGAGGAGCCTAATGCCGAGGGAGGCCCGGAAGGAAAAAACAAGAAACCGGGCCTTCTCAGCAGTGGCTCCTCGTCTTTGGAACAGCCTCCCTCCTGAGATTCGCATGGCCCCATCGCTGGGCATCTTTAAATGCCAACTGAAAACCTGGCTGTTTAAGCAAGCCTTCCCTCCACCCATCGTCTGAATTTTTGTTATTTTGTGTTTTCTCCCATCTTGGATCATTGTTTATTTAGTAATATATTGTTATGATTTTAAATTGTTAAATTGTTACATCATATGTTGTTACCCGCCCAGAGTAGTCTATATGACTAGATGGGCGGGCTATAAATGTAATAAATAAATAAATAAATAAAGACTGGAATATATATTGATCATTTCCAGTCTGTCAATGATTGTTTTGTTTTCATATTTGTTTTCATATTCTTTTTAGGATTTTTATAGATTCAGTCTCTATAGGTTGAAAGAATTCCACTTGTATCCTAGCTACTTCTGGTGACATATTTCTTCCAATTGCTTTCATAACAGCTTTCAGATCATTTTTAAAATTTTCTTGTTCTGCATCAAAGGATACTTTGAAAGAATCTATCATTTCTACTTTATTTATTTTCAAATTCTTGTAATATAGAACATGGATGTTGTATGTTGCATTCTATGTATTTTTATACATCCTCTTTATTTTACTCCAGATAATATCTGGAGGTTGAGTCATGGCAACTGGACTTCTTTCTTGTTAGGCTGAAACGTTTCGCTACTCATCCAAGTAGCTTCTTCAGTCTCAACTTCCAGATAACCTCACCTGGATGACTGAGAATCTTCATTAGATAATATATATACATATAATACACACATAATAATAAAGCTGTGGTTAAATGTAGTTGCAAGTCTAGCTCAATATTAGGGCCAGCCTACACCAATATCCCCCAACTTTTCACTCTTCTGATCTGTTAGACTGCAACTCCCTTCATTCCCTACTAGCCAAAATTCATACAGAGGACAACAGCTTGAGCAGTCTGGGCTGTACTGAATTGCAGTAGCTGTCTAGGGGTTCAGGCAGGAGTCCTTTCCTAGCCTTAGATGGAGAGATGGGAAGTGAACCCAGGACCGCTAGAGTCCGAAACATGTGCAGTACCACTGACCTATTGTTACCTCAGGCAATCCTCTTGGACAGTTTAATCCAATAAACCCCAAAAGAGGAGACTAGTTTCCTTGCACAAGTTTTTGGTAGCATTTACTTTATTTGTTAGATGTTTACATCTCACCTTCTCTCCAGAAAACCCACGGTGGTACAAAATAATTCTCCTGCCCACTTTTCTGCCTTCCAACAATCCTATGTGACAGGTTATGTTAAGAGAAGGTGACTGACCCAAGGTATAGAACTATGCCACCGCATTTTTTGCATGTGGACCCCAGCTAAGTAGTTTTAAACAAAGTTTGGTTACAGCCTCACAGGAAGAAAAGTACCAATATGGTGCCATTTTATATCTGAACAACTTTAGGGTTTATTTGCTTTGAGAAGCTTCAAACTGCACAGAAGTCTCAATTAACCTTATCAGACAGCCTTAGAAGCAGTAGCCTGTTAAAAAGCAGACAAGCTTAAGTATACTGTACCTTCCTGTTTTCCTACACTTGAGCATATAGCTCAGAAACTTGGCAGATACAATGTTTGTTACCCTTGATGCTGAAACAAAAACCCACAACAACAAACTGCATCCTCACCAAAAAAATTGTAATTGAGTGGCAATACTATGAGACAGATTCCTACTGAGAAATAAACTCCTTTGAGTTTAATGTGATTTATTTCTACATAGCTGTATACAGGACAACCACCTAAATCAAGGATGGGGAAAATTTTAGCCATCCAGATGTTCTGGCCTATAAATCCACACAGCAGAGCCAAATCTAAGGAACTGTGGGGATGGTGGTCTGAAATACGTGAACAGCTCAAAGTTCCTCACACTTGCCCAAAATAAAGGCTATCTACGGATTCTCTTGCCCACTCTACCACGTGTGGAATTTTGCTCTTCTAACAGGAGAAGCTGAAGAAACAATGACAAGCTTTTCTCTTCTCCATTACATTTGGATACAATTTTTATATGGATTAGTCTTAGAAATGGAATGCTTCTCTTTTTTTCCTTCTTGAATTTGCTTTTCCTAATCTAAAAATAGTAGGATTCTCCCGCTGCTTGTCCTTAGGATAACCAGTTACAAAACACTATGGCCCACTGATTTTCTTAGCTCATCAATTAGTTCTGCACAGCTCTGGAAGTAGAATTTGCTTAATTAGCTCTAACACCCTCTGCTGGCTGGATCAAAAAGAGCTAAGAAGAATACCATAGGGTCAGAGACACAAACAGAATGAGCCCTGTTCCTTTACTCAGCGACATCAGATGGGATTGGTTTCAGTTACATGCTAAGCTATTAACGACTATTATATCTGCTGGAGTTACAAAAATCCTGTCTCTGCACTGCACATGGCTACAGGTGCCATTCAGACTGGGAGATTCTTGGAGTTTTGTTTTGTTTTTTTAAACCAAATTATCCCCGCCTCTCTCTATCACCCATGCAGGGCAATCAGGATTTTGCCTGCATGGCCCAGCTGCTTATGCTCATGATCATCAGAAGGTGACCCAGTGAAATCTACCTCAGCTCCTCTGCATATTGAGTTCTGCTATCCTGCTATGTCTTCCAGAACAACTGAATGAACACAGGCATCATTTGAAGCCAATACTTGTCTGACCATTTGCATATTTATTTTGTTAATCTCCTCAAAAGCTGTGCTGAAAGGCAATGAAGATTCCACAGCATCCTATAAAGGGGGGGGGGGAAGAGGACCCAACTAACTCTACCACAGTGTGCTGAACATCTTTGGCAATTTTAATTCCAGATCTTAAGGATCTAACATGTGATGTCCCTTGTTTTTTTCTCAGACTTCTGGAAGATTTCCTATGATCCAGTCTGAGCAAGTTGCACAGTTTCAGAGCATCCCCAGAAGACCACTTCCAAGTACTCGCTACCTATAAAACCCTGGAAAGGATTGCCATAAGACAGAGTCAACTTCATGGCACATGATGGTGGTGGTAGGAGAACCGCTGGGTGGCAAAGAGACAACAGCTACCCATTTTGAAACCTTATGGTTGCCCATATCTGAGAAGGTTAGTGACCCATCAAAGCCAGCTTTCACCATCACCTGGCAACCCCTACAGGTGATATGCTAGATGCTGTATTACTTCAGCCAACCTGTCCAGTGGCCATTCTGGTTAGGGATAATGGGTGTTGTAGTCCATGGGTAGAGGGTGCAGGGTTGGGAAAAGCTGATATTGGCAACTGACTTTTGAGCATCAATTTGTGGGGAACAAAACCGAGCTGGTTGTGACATTCTTATAACTTCCCTTCATTACACATGCATTAGCAGTATAATGTCTGATGGGGGCAAATATTTTATGCTATGTGGCCTAGTAATAAAGTTATGTCCTAAAGCATCAATACTCATATATTAATTAACTAATGTCAATAACGTCTGGCTGTAGACAATGTGAAATGCTGTCAAGCGAGTCTTTTTAAGCTCTTATGTTTTAAAAACAAAACCCTTCAAAATGAACTTTGGTGAATTGATTCACCCACACAAGCTTTATATAGTCATTGATTATTTAAGATGGCTATAGAGAACTAACACTTTTAATGCTATATAATACATAATACAGCAGCTACCCTAGTTCTGTACTATACAGAATCAAGTACAGGAAACAGAATTAAGAAGCCTGAAGACTTTCAGGTCCTTGAACCATTTCTTTTTTGTACTTTCCTTCATTTAAAAAAATTCCTCTTGCAAATCTATTTCTAGTGGTATTGCTAGTAGTGACTAGTATTTCCGTAACTTAAGAAAAGTTAAATGTAACAGCAGATTTGCATTTAAAGATAGTAGTAAGCATTGAGAAAGCTTTATCCCCAAGCCTGGCAATGATTCCTGATAGCTCAACTGCCTGAAGATCAAACTTGAAAATAAAAGCTTTGATCCCCTCCCCCCAAATTAATCCACTGAAAAAGAAAAAAAGAGGGGGCTGCAGCCATGAGTGGATATCTGTGTAAGAGGATTATATATTCAGTTCTGACACTCATAATATGTTGTTTGGCTGAATACATATGCCGTAGTACTCTGCTCCTGGATTTTAAATGTGCCAGTTCCCATCCCTACTTGTTATTTTTCACATGGCTTTTGTGGTGAATCTGAAGGTTCTATTTTAAGGGGGGAAATGTAAATCCCAGAACCTGAAATATGCTCAGAGCAGGCTACACAAACAAGAGTAACAAAGAGCAGACACGGCTTTTCCTGTGTTCCATGTAAAGGCAGCAACACATATTTTCTTTCACATACAAAGCTCCCTTATACTGAATAAGATCAGGCCTTGGAAATTACTTTTAAAACCAGCTATAGCTATTATTCAAATCTCCCTAAAACTTTGTTGTTATAGTAGCTATAATTAGTTATATTAATCAGTTGTTGTTATAGCTGTCATTACAAAGAATAACTCTTTACTTTGCTGTTTCCAAAATGGTTAGTTGCTTTATAGGATGGGGTGTGCGATGGGGTGTATGAAGTACTGGAATGTAGCACAATACACACTCTCCTTCCATCCATGTTGTTGTAACTTCATCACTTACTACAAAATGTGGAGCAGCAAGACAAGGCACGTTAGCTGAACTGTGGGACAAGTCTGCTCTACCATTCAGTGAGGCCACATAACTAAGTAAGTAACTAATGTACCTATAAGCATAACAGGAACTAAAAGTTAGTTGTATCACAAAGTAAAATTATTCCTTTTTACAATCCCAAGGTACTGTAGCTATGCCTTCACTCTGGTGTAAAGGAACCCATTACAAATTAACTAATTATTTGCAACTAACTTCTTCTACGCTCTGAATGAGGTCTTTCCTTAAGTGTCTGCTCTATCAAAGAGCAGAAACCCCAACTTCATTCAGAGGCCATTTACACCCTTTCTAGCTGAGTTGCCAAGAACTGAACCTTCAAGTTTCTGCGTAAACAACAGCATCACTGAATATTGCATTGCCATTCGGCATGTCTGACACCTTTCCACTTCTGACTACATATGAAGCCAACCATGGGAGGTTTATCATCTGCAGCACTGATCCATGCAGTGGCAGAAGATACACACAAGTATAAAACACCTTATCAACACTGGCAATTTTCATGTGAAAGATCCACATTTGAACTTGGATCTCCACTGTACTCCAATCTCAGTCATGGGCTCACTGGCCAGCAAACAGTAACTCGCTCCTTAGGATCAATTCAATGCCGCCTTTAGGGATCTGATCTAATGTCTTAGGTACTTATGTATACCATACCCTATTCTGTATCATATTCTTCAGAAAACAGAGGTGGTATGAAACCTATCATAGGACTAAATTCCTGCTAACACGAGTCAAATATGCTCTTCCAACTCCCTCTGACTATGTAAGTTGCCCTGATTCATCTCTCTGTGTGAAAATCAGTAACAATCTTGCAATCTCATAAACTAGGGCTAAACCTTGTACTTTTTCAAAGTGAAGATAATTCCCAGACCAAAGCTGATAATGACAGACACTAGGCAGTCAATATAGCTGAGACTGAGCAAACATTCATATTTTGTACCAGATATGAGTGGATTTGATTGCAATCATGTTTGAAACTGCACAGCAAGTAAGCCAGCTTGCACTCACTGCTGTAGGGCCTCTAAGTCAATGCCTGCCTACCTTTGCTCTTTTGCTAACATATATTTGCTATTATTATCAGAATGGCTAACCTAGGTCATTTTCCATTGATAACAGATTTGTAATGACTTTTGGGAAGGTAATTTAACTCAGTCTTACATTGGTTGAAATCCTATTGCTTTGTTACAAACCAAAAACCCCCACAACATTCACTTGTTCCTAGCTGGCAGTTAATGAGTCCCCACTGGGTTTCTCAGGGGCATCCACATCCGCTGGTTTGCTGCATGCTTGAGAATTCCAGTGGACACCTGTTAATTGCTGGCTAAGAAAACTAAATTTTACATCTTTTGCATAACAAAGCAACAAAATTTGAGCCACTGAAGGAACAACAACCTGAAAAATTAATCACTGTCCTTTCTCCTACCATGAGATTATTTTTCAAGGTTCCTGTGATAGGGATCACCAGGATTGAGGAACTGTACATTTAAAAAGAGATACATGATCCTATTCAGTTCCTGTGGCATCTATCTATCTATCTATCTATCTATCTATCTATCTATCTATCTATCTATCTATCTATCTATCTATCTATCTATCTATCTATCTATCTATCTGTCTGTCTGTCTGTCTGTCTGTCTGTCTGTCTGTCTGTCTGTCTGTCTTTGATTTATTTAGATTTGATTTAAAATATTTTTACCCCGCCTTTCTCCTTAAAAAGGACCCAAGATGGCTTATGAGTATTTTTTTCTAGATGGATCTCTTCACAGATTTAGATCTTAGCATAGACACGAGCCTCACTCCTGGAGGGCAGTTCCTTTCATGGAGAGTTGCACTAATGAATAGGCAAGGAGTTCTGTACTGCCCAAAGTAGAGAACTCTCTGCCTATTCAGAGAGATGCTAGATAGATCTTTGAATCTCATAATTTCTGTGGCCCACATAATTTCACTAGTATTTTTGGTGCAGAAGCATTCTGGACAGAGGCACAGCTCCCTCCACCGCCAGGACTAAGTTCAGGGGACAACTGATCATCTACTTTTCAACAAAAGTCATACTAGAACAGCCCTATTTGACTGGGCCTTGTATCACTGTTCACATTTTTGGAGTAGTTTTTTTTAAAGTAAAATGTAAGCAGATCCAGAGACTGCATGTGAAGGTGAAGCAAGGGGGGGGGGGGGAGAGCAAAACTCCTCCCACAGCAGAAAAATCTGGTTTTCACTTATTTTCATTCAATATTCTTTATAGCAATTCAAGATGGATGGGCAACAGGCTGGGCAAAATTTTGAACTATTCCTAAACAGAGTAAACACTAGCATAAAAAGAGAACAGAACAGACACGATTCATCTCTTGTTGAAACCAAGAGGAATAGTTACATGCTTAAACAAACATATTTGTTGTTTGCACATGCATAATGGACATACAGCCATGTTCCATGTTTTTCACTGCTAATGTTCAAAATACCTTCAGTCCTAATAAGCAGCTGCAGTCAGAGATATGCATGTTGCTTGTCTGATTTCACAATCATGTTCCTCAAGCCTATGACTGAGAAACAGTTATTGATACTAGATAAAGGATCATGGATGGTAGGAATCTTTTCCTCCTCTTCTTAATGATTTCAATCCTTTAAAGGCTGTAGAGTTGCAGTCTATAACAGTGATGGCGAACCTTTTTGAGTTCAAGTGCCCAAACTTGGGGGGGGGGGGAGAAACAACCCAGCGGGCGGCGGGCGGCGGAAGCGGTGGCGGCGGAAGCGGAGGTGACAGCAGAAGGGGGAATCCCGGGCATGGAGGTGCCTCCAGACCCCACTCTGGATCTGCCTCCAGTTGTACCCAACCCCGCCACTCCCTATAGCTCGGCCGGCTCACCGCTGCCAGTGCCAGCTGCTCCGGATCCTGGCCCGCCGCCTGTTGGGGCACTAGCACCGCAGCTGCAGCTGTCTCCTCAGGTTTGGCTGCCGGGGGTAGCAATCTAGCGACTTATGGCTCGCGTGCCCACAGAAAGGGCTCTGCGTGCCAGCTGTGGCACGCGTGCCATAGGTTCGCCATCGCTGGTCTATAACAGCGATGTGGTGGCAAAAAGGGAAAGCTGTGCAGAAATTCCAGTAGGCAGGGCTGCTCCCATGAATAAATGAACTAATATATACCAAAAAAAGGGCTATCATTTCAGCTGACTGCAGAATCAGGGAATTTTATTTTATTAGCAGAAATTATGTGCACCCCCCATTGTAATGTCTGAAATGCAAATACATTCCTTATATAATTGTTTGCCCTCAAGTCAATACAGACTTCTGGTGATCCTTTTCAGGGTTTTCCAGGCAGAGAATACTCAGCAGTGGCTGACCATTCCTTCCAGGGGCATCCTGGGACTGTGCAGCTCGCCCAATAGTCATACAGGTTGGTTCTACTTGCAGGAGGCACAGTGGGGAATCGAATTCCCATACCTAACTTGCTGAGCTATTCAGCCAGCTTCATTCTTTTTACAATCCATTCTTTATACAAAACAAAACAAACTTGCACTGAGACATCCAGAATTATTAATTCAATGCACCGTTAAAACCTTCTGGATTATGACAGGAATTTCCAGACTGTTTTTAAAAAAAGCATCCAAGGTATGAAAAGGGGGAAGAAGTGTCAAACTAAAAGCCCAAGCAACACTTTCATTTCTACAGCGGTCAAGTCGTTATGTGGTAATGTTACCATCACATTTTCCAACACACAGCAATTTGTCTGGGGAAAAAATCATGACTAAGAATAAATTAAATGCTATCACATTAAACATCCTTAAAAGACATAGCAAGTTTCCACTTTTAAAAAAAGGTATTCCTCAATTTAGTTTGGTTATACTGTGGCTGAAGTTATCAGGGTTTTGTAATTCAGTTTCCACCTGGCTACAATATCATTTCTGGCTGCTGCTAGAAGTGAAGTAATGAGCTCTTTTGTGACATAAATTTGTGTTAAAATTAATAAAAACACACTTTTTTTCATGCTGTATTTTATGTTGGGTTTGATAACTTGTATTGCTGCTAATGAATTTCTTGAACAAAGGGAGGGGGGGAGAGCCATTTTTCTGAAGGAACATTTCTCAAAGCCATGCACCACCAATGAAAGTTATAATTTTTACCTGTGTACTCTAAGAGTGTATTTTGTGCTTGTTTTGCTGTAAATGGGTCTGAACATGTAGTGAGGCAAGAAACTTTGGATTGCAAAGCCAATGCCACTATCACATAATTGAGGCAATTAGGATGTTGTTTAGGTCTATGACCTCAGGCAGAAGATCCAGCAGAGCACCACCACCATCCTAAAAAAAAGTTTAGGATGTTCAGTTATGTGGAACTATTCTTAGTTGTTGTTTTTTTTAAAGGAGAGATCACATGTAAAAATCTCCCACTTCTCAAATGAGATAGTATCGAAACACACCTCCTTGCTGAAGAGGAATGTTTTCAGAACCTTCCAGAATGAGTCTTCTGGCACTTCCACAGCAAGAAGTGAAAATAAAAAGGAATTACCCTAGTTGGAAACAATCCAACCTGTTGTTTAAAGAAGGAGTTGCCTTGGCATTAGGAACTAAAACGAGCTCATGTATACACACTTATTTGGCAAGAAAAGTTCAGAGTCAATCTATGTGTGTTTATCATGCCCTGAATTATCATGCCACTGAAGAAATTGTGGTAAGTGTTCTTAATTTACAAGGAACACTATCTCCTTCTAGTTAAGAAACCTTAAACTTGGGCTTGTTGCAAAACGCAGCTAAATATGAGACTTCAAGGAGAACAACCCTACAATCTTGCTGCAATCGAGGACTGCATCTGAAAAAAAAACATTTCTTGGGTCAAATTCAGACACTTATCAAACAATGCCTTATGAACTATGAGCCTAGATTAATTTAATATTCACACCAAGAGTGCGGGTAGCAGAAATATGATATATTTCTGGATAATTAGCTTTTGGTGGTTACAGTCCTTAGTCCCATTTCTGAGGAAATGTTCACCATAGCTTATCGGAGCTTTCTGAATGAAGGCAGTGTTTTTCTCTCACAGAAGTAGGCAGGGCTAAAGAAGGAGCTGAAAACAATTTGACATATATTTTCCTTGTTTTTGTTAACTGTTGACAAGTCAAACCAAGTTATAGTGACCCTAATAGGGCTTTCACATCAAATGAAATATTTAAGCAGCAGTTTTACTAGTTCCACACCCCAATGATTTAATGGCTGAGTGGGGACCCAGGCTTCCTAGTTCATCACTCTATCCACTACAGTCCCTAAATCAAAGAGTCTGTTTTAATTAATTAACCTACTCATTGCGAACAATACTGCAACTAAATATGCAAGTAAAGGCAAGCATATTTTCCCTGATGTTGGGAAAGTGTGAGGGCAAGAGGAGAAGGGGATGACAGAGGACAAGATGGTTGGACAGTGTCATCGAAGCTACCAACATGAATTTGACCAAACTCCGGGAGGCAGTGGAAGACAGGAGGGCCTGGCGTGCTCTGGTCCATGGGGTCACGAAGAGTCGGACACGACTTAACGACTAAACACACTTATTTGGCAAGAAAAGTTCAGAGTCAATCTATGTGTGTTTATCATGCCCTGAATTATCATGCCACTGAAGAAATTGTGGTAAGTGTTCTTAATTTACAAGGAACACTTTCTCCTTCTAGTTAAGAAACCTTAAACTTGGGCTTGTTGCAAAACGCAGCTAAATATGAGACTTCAAGGAGAACAACCCTACAATCTTGCTGCAATCGAGGACTGCATCTGAAAAAAAAACATTTCTTGGGTCAAATTCAGACACTTATCAAACAATGCCTTATGAACTATGAGCCTAGATTAATTTAATATTCACACCAAGAGTGCGGGTAGCAGAAATATGATATATTTCTGGATAATTAGCTTTTGGTGGTTACAGTCCTTAGTCCCATTTCTGAGGAAATGTTCACCATAGCTTATCGGAGCTTTCTGAATGAAGGCAGTGTTTTTCTCTCACAGAAGTAGGCAGGGCTAAAGAAGGAGCTGAAAACAATTTGACATATATTTTCCTTGTTTTTGTTAACTGTTGACAAGTCAAACCAAGTTATAGTGACCCTAATAGGGCTTTCACATCAAATGAAATATTTAAGCAGCAGTTTTACTAGTTCCACACCCCAATGATTTAATGGCTGAGTGGGGACCCAGGCTTCCTAGTTCATCACTCTATCCACTACAGTCCCTAAATCAAAGAGTCTGTTTTAATTAATTAACCTACTCATTGCGAACAATACTGCAACTAAATATGCAAGTAAAGGCAAGCATATTTTCCCTGATGTTGGGAAAGTGTGAGGGCAAGAGGAGAAGGGGACGACAGAGGACAAGATGGTTGGACAGTGTCATCGAAGCTACCAACATGAATTTGACCAAACTCCGGGAGGCAGTGGAAGACAGGAGGGCCTGGCGTGCTCTGGTCCATGGGGTCACGAAGAGTCGGACACGACTTAACGACTAAACAACAACAAAGGCAAGCAAAAATTCCACATGAGACGGTGAATCTCTATTCCCCCTTTTAGCCTTAAAATGCACTCCCCACGTGTATTCATCCATAACATTCTGCATGCCGAGGTCTGCCCGTCTTCCCTCTAACTAGCTGCAAACTCTATAGCTGAGATGAAGCCATGAGCTTCCTGAAAAATACTATCCTGGGTGTGTCCTGAAGGCAGTTACTCAGCTGATGGGTCTTTTTCTTTCCCTTTCCAGAAAAGGGGAGAGAAAAGAAGAAGAGGTCCTCTTCACTTTCAGAAGTTACAAGAAACAAAAAGGAAAAGGCAGAAGACTGCACTGTCTGCTGACTCGTGCTCCCAGAAATCCTGGAGCCTCATGATATTAATCAAAACACAGTCTTCCTTTATTGCTCATTGCAAAATCCAATGCTCTATTATTTTGCTGTTGGTTATGCTTGTCCACAATGCCAGTAAGAAAGTAGTTCAAGCTGTTTAGAACACTGATGTAAAACCAGCCTTTTATTGACAGTTTCAGAGGTGCTTTTCTGTGCACTACAAACTACACTACAACTCCCACTCAGTTGACATTTCTTGGAGGCAGACCACTTAATAAAAACTCTCTTTGGCCCAATTACTTTGGAGTAGAGTCAGATTCTCAAATGATAGGTGAGCAAATGTGTCCCATCAGATGTGTTTGGACTACAACTTCCATCATCCCTCCCCACTGGTTATGGTGGCTAGGCCTAAGAGAAGATGCAATCCAGCAATACCTGGGAGCTCCAGTTGCTCACCCCATACCAGACACTACACGTAAAAAGTACATGCTCCAGTCAACCTAACTAGAAGGGTAGTTCCATTTTTTATGCCATTGAGAAAGAGGCAAAATGTCCTTCCCACCACGGCTAGATTTGGGATTGTGGTATTCACTGGACAACTGCATGCAGCCTACTTCCTTCAGCATTCCTCCGCAGAAACAAACAAGTAGTATGGCTAAAGCAGGAGTGCCATTGTCTGACCACTGGCTGCACAACAGCCTCCCTGAACAAAGCATTTCAAATAAATATATAGCCTGTTGTGGAACAGAACAGAATATTCAAAACATGCACTCCTGTTATCTATACCAGTGGTTCTCAAACTTGGGTTCCCAGGTGTTCTTGAACTACAACTCCCAGAAATTCTGGCCAGCAAAGCAAGTGGTGAAGACTTCTGGGAATTTCAGTCCAAGAACATCTGGGGACCCCAGTTTGAGAACCACTGCTCTATAGCAGATTGCACACAAATGAATTTATTCTCCTGCTGCCATCTGCTTACAGACTTACCTTTTTAATTGCCCGCCCCCAACCTCATGACATGCTTGTTGTGAGAACTGATACAGGTTTGCTGTGTTTCATGCAACTTGCAACAGTTATGTGCAGATCACAAACTGAATTCCTTTAACACCATTTTCCCCTTATTTAGTTCCTATCACATTCAAAGGCATCCGAGTCTCAGGCATGCATCACTGCCCCATCTCATGACTCTGCCTATTGCAACTTTACCTTGTCACTTCTGGCCCAGTGGATCAAGTTTGTCATTCATTCTTTAATTGTCATCCAATTTATTTAATGAGGATGCATCTGACCTGAAAGTGTGGCAGAAGAGGAAGAAAATTTACTATTTGGCAACTAAATGAGATCTAACTGGAGGCCAACTATGACATTTTAGCCACTTGGCAATCAAGAATACCTTTCACCAGCATTACAGGAAAATGTCACCAGTGCATCTGTAAGGGAACAAATCTGATAGGACCAATATGTTTCCTCCATCAAAATCAGACCATACCCAAAACTTAATTGTGGGAATTTATCATCTGGGCTTTTTGCCCAATATAACATGAGACTCAATGTTATGCAGCAGGCCCCTTTCTATCACATTTCTCCTTATATTAAAGCCTCCTGCAGTATTTTTATTTTGGCATTTGTTATTGTTAGCATGAAGTCTCTCCAAACACACATGGATTTGATTGCCTGATGTGGGCTGATGAAATTCCATCCTCCCCACCTTTGGAAAAAAAAAAGGAAGGGAGTGAAATCCCTAAGTTGCAAGGAAGATCCCTTTAAGCAAGTAATCAAATCCTACAGTTTACTCTTCAGCAAAACAAAAGGCAGGGGGAAAGACAGCAGTGTTTCCTTGATCTGCCTTTTGTACTCTATGTTTCTTTCTCAAAGCTGCCACTTTGGTTTGCAAAACTCATAAACCTGGAAAAACTCACAGCCATCCTGGCCTACAACTGAACTACAGCGACAGTGCTTATTTGTCTCCTGCATGAAAAGCCCTCTTCCATTTCATTCCCACTACTGTATACCATTGGCATCAAATCCACAGAAGCATGGTACAAGGCCCTGTTGACATGCTCCCAGTCCGCTGCCCTGTGTATCATAAAGCCAATAAAGCCAGTTCATGGTATCATGATACCCTGAAGTCACAGCAAAGACCAAGTCCATGGATGATGTAGTACCTCTGAAAAAAACATATGCTTGCCTAACAGTCTGCAAAGAGTAGCATGAAAGAAGCTAGAGCTCCCTTTGCAAGATCATTTGTTCAGTGATAAGACTCTGTTTACCTTGACAAGTAAATACAACTTAGGAAGGGCACCCAAGTATACTTCTGTCTTGGAATTGATCCACAAAGAGAACTAGAAGGTGGCACCTCTTAAGAACGCTGATGTTGTATAAACCAGAAATAGACATAAGACCAGTATTAAGGACTGAAAGTACATTGATTGATGCTGAAGAGAGGTAACTGAGGGAGTCCTGAACATTTGTGAACTCGGGCTTCCTAGGAATCCTCTGAAGACCAATCACAAAGCAAGCTAATTTGCACATTCCTCCAGGGAAAAGAAACTCCTCCTGTGACATTTCAGCCACTTGCACTAGGTCAAGAAACTTGTTTTTCTAGTCACTGGCTACCTTTGACATATGTTACTGTCCCTCTCATATGTCAACAAATCATACAAGCAGAGAGAATTGCAAGAATGAATAATCAGCCAAGTATCCAATTCTGGATGAGGATACACACACATTCTTTAAGCTCAAAATCAGGAAATATAAAAAATTGAGTGATTTTTTTGCAATGAAGAAAAAAAATAATTTCTCATTCACACAGTCCACAATCAGGAGATGATACTGACATTTTCCCTCTATATTTAGAGTCCTCATTGTCTGGCACCAATGTGCGGCTGTCAGTGAGTGCTTTTAATTAGATGACAGAACAACGAAGACGTCAAACTCTGTTCCATTCCTGCACCATCACCACCACCACTACTTCCACAAATTATTCCTGAGCACATTTATCTGTTAGAGTGTCTGTCACACAGAATGATGCATGTCTGTCTCTTTTTTATTGGTTCCTTACTTTGTTCCATGCTTCTTCCTACTCTGCTTTGATTATTTATACATTCCAAAAGACTCCTTTGCATTTAATTCACCTGTCAGCACAGACACTGTTCAAAAGTGCCATTAATGCTTATCATCAGAAGAAACTATTAGAGCACTTACATACCAATTTTCATCCACAGATTTGGAGCCACTTGTCAAAACTACAGCAAATATCAAATATTCCTCATCTACATTTAAAAAAATAAGGCAGAGAAGTAATTGGTGGATTCACAGCAGTACCCAAGTTTAAAATCCTTTATATTTTATCTTCTGTCTATTTTTAAAAAATCAACTGCATTGTATATATCTTTAATCAGATTAGCATCCCTGCATTAAAAAGCTAGGACAAACCAAACAATTTTGATTTAAAATATTCATTTATCAAAAGGCAATTTTTAATTCCAAAGTTACCTTCTGTCAATGACAAAAGAAAGACAAGTATCTGCTGGCGATAGGACAGGTTTTGCAATTTTCTCTGAAAGAGATGGAAAGCCACCTGTTGCTCTGCTATTCCATCTGTGAACCAAATCTGCACAAAATGCAGAATTATTAAGCCTATTCTAGGACCAAAGCCTATGTGGTATCTCTAAGGAAACATCTGTAGTTGAGCTCCACAGACCACCCTCCAACTTTTGCTCTCAAGAAATAAAAATTATACATGAACAAAAGGATAGTAAGCATCTGAATCTTGGATATTTTATCTTCTAAAATCCCAGCATCCCATCAACATTTTGAACAGTCAACAGCTGGACCACTAAAGTTGCTCTATCAAACCAGTTTTCTGTGAAAGAACACTCATTTTTCCATAGTAGCTTTTCCTTCATAGCATGGCAATAGCTTTAGTATAAGGAACTGAGACATAGTGTTAATAATTCTGCATTTTGCACAGACTTGGTAAAAGCCAGAATGCTTCTAGCTTTACTACAACAACCAGGTTTTGCAGGTGATGTTCTGTAACACCTCTACTGGATTCTTCTGCCTTCTACATACTGGAAGAAGAAGCACCAGCACCACTCTTTCCTTCAGACTTCCCTTATTTTATGAGAATGGCAGGATGAACAGCTGCACCGTGAGATCTCAATGACTGATAACTCACTTGTGCAGAGCACCTTATTTAAATGAAATCTAATGAAAGCGGTCCCAACATTTAAATCAAATCATATTTACCTCTGTGCTCATCAAAGCTCACTTCTTTAGAGTTTATTAAACTACCTAAGCATAAAATAAGGGTCAGCAACTATAACCCTCCAGATGTTCTCAGATTGCAACTCCCATCAGGCAAAGCCAGCATAACTAATGGTAAGAAAAGCCAGGATTTTAAAGGCCACAAATACTTTACTTCTGGCAAAAAAACTCATTTGTTTCTGCATGTGTAGCAAATTTTGTTTGTTTGTTTGTAATATTTTTACTCCACCTTTCTTCTTAAAGGGACCCATTAAAAGAGAATATTAAATCTAACAATAAGTACTGTATACAAATGTTTTAAAGTATCAAACAAATGCCATACTAAAAATATAAGCAACATCAAAACACATTCAAAGTAGTAAGGTACAACAATCCATTTCAAAACCCCACTCAGGCAACCAGTCACTCAGGGGAAACCTGCCTGAAGAGAAAGGTTTTTGCCTGCTTGTGGAAAGATAGCAGAGATGGGGCCAGTGTGGCCTCCTATGGGAGGGAGTTCCAAAGTCTGGGAGCAGCAACAGGGAAGGCCCTCTCCTATGTCCCCACCAATCTGTGAAGATGGTGGGACCAAGAGAAAGGCCTCTCTTGATGATCTTAGCACCTGAGCAGGCTCATAGAGGGAGATGCAATCCTTGAGACAGCTTGGCCCAAGCCATTTAGGGCTTTATAGGTTAGAACCAACACCTTGAATTCAACCCAGAAACAGATTGGCACCCAGTGGAGCTGCTGTATCAGGGGGGTTATGTTACCCCTATAGTCAGCCCGAGTCAAAAATATGGCTGTTGCATTTTCAACTCACTGAAGTTTCTGGACACTTTCCATAGGCAGCCCCACACAGAGAGAATTACAGTAATCCAGCTGGGATGTAACTAAGGCATGCGTCACCATGGCCAGGTCAGACCTCTCCAGGAATGGGTGCAGGTGGCGCACTAGTTTTAATTGTGCAAATGCACTCCGGGCCACCACCAAAACCTGGGCATCCAGGATCAGAGACAAATCCAGGAGCACCTCTGAGTTGTGCACTTGTGTTTTCAGAGAGAGTGTAACCCCATCCAGCACAGGCTGTATTTCTATTCCTTGATTTGCCTTTCGAGTGACCAGGGTGAAGCACCTCTGTCTTGTTTGGATTAAGCTTCTGTTTATACAGCCCAGGAGAACTAAAAACTTCTCAGTATCAGTCCATTTTGAAGTTTTTGGCCTATTTTTATATATAAGTCATTCCTTCCTTTGAGAAGGCATTCCTAGATAGACATCAGTTGTTAACCTTCTTGCAAAAACATGGCAACTTTCAAGCAGGATTTATCAAAAACAGTAACGAAACAGAAAAAGCCAGACTCTGTTCTTATTTGTAGCAATATTAATGCTCCAAGTGGTTAGAAATTTGGCTTGAAGGTCATTCTGGTGGTGTCGCTCACAGATGCCTTTAATTGTATCCTAAATAACAGACAAACATTGCGGCAAGAAGATCTTGGAACAATTATAGAAGCATGCCTCTGAATACCGGTTGCTGCAAGACAAGACCAAAAAAAGTCTATTGCCCTCATGGCCTTCCTAGAGGTTTCCTAGAGGCCATTGTGGGAATAGAATGCTCAACTCCTTGGGCATTTTGTCTTCTCTAGGATGGCTCTTCTTCTCATATTCTTAAGATAATTATTGCCGGCAGCATCTCCACAAAAATGTTCCATATACCCAAGGCTGGGATAATGACAGAACACAAAGGGACAAACCTAAAACCACAAAACCTGGAAAATGCTCTTGCTTGATTTGACCACAGAGATTATTCTGTTTCCAACAACAGTCATCTAGACACCTCTTGAAAATTTAGGCATGCAGGACTTCCGGCTTGACGCTGCAATGAGACAGCAACAGGAAGACGGAGCGCCGTCTCCTGGGCTGAATTCTGACCTGTTTGGGACCCCCCAGGGGGTTAAAACCACCCCGAAGAGGTGGTGAATTGGGGGAGAAGCCTGTTGATCATGGGGGGGACGGCGGTTACCCCCAATTTGATCCGGGAAACTCTCCAATCAACCAGCGGGCGGAAACAAGCAACTGAACAGCTTGCTTGCAAGTCATCGGCAGCCAGCAAAAGAGAAGCGATAAATCAACTAATTAACATAGTCGTTACCACCGGGTGAGATACAAAATTATAACTATACTGCTCTATGACTATCCCTGGATGAAATAATCCCTTTAACAGAAATAAGCGTATCTTATCCCCACCACTTATAGAGCAGCGGTGGATCTGGAGAGGGAGAAGGAGACGCAAAGAGACACAAATAAAATAAATTGGACACTAATTAAACACTTAATTATACTTCAAGGAAGGAAGTTTGGTATTACTTTGGCGTTAGAAACGTAAGAAATTTTCCCCTTAAAATTATTATTAGCCAAACAACGCTGGGAGTTAAGCTGTTTATGTTATGGCTATATACAGCTATCTACAGCGCTGGCAAAAAGCCCAGAACTATGACCTTGAATACTCAAGCTTGGAATCTGTTTTGACTTTCCTTTTTTCCCTGAAAACTGACTAAAACATAGACAAATTAACCCTGGAAAGTCTAAGAAAGACAATTCATCTTGGAATATATATCTGACTAATGTGGACCTATGTGGACCAATAAAAACATTTGGATGTATCCTGGGTTCTGAACCTGACTGGAACACAGGCCGGGATAGAATCAATACTGGAATGGACCGTTCTCGGGGCTGGATAAAAAATAATATCAGGCCATGAATACAAACATCGAGTGAACTGGGCTGTCAATTTATGTCTGAGACTGGATTCAAAATTAACCCTAAAGATGATCAATTTATTAAAGTGGACTTATTGAAGGAACTGGACTGATTGCTTTAAACTAGTGGACATCTTTCACTTGGAATACAAGTACTTGACATATGGGTACATAATGCTACAAGGAAAATTTTGAGATGAAACAAAATCTACCCTTCAAGCAATTTTAGAAATAGTGAGATCCCACAACGAAGAGGCAAAATTATTCAAGGAGCAACTAAGGAAGGACTATATTCAACAGGGGACAGGGAATAACGAACTAGGAAATGTGAGGGTGGTGGATGATGTATGCCAACCAAAGGAAGGGCTGGAGGAAATCAGAGGAGAAAATTTAGGAGATTTAATTCTAACCCTGGAGCCAAGGAGAATCTTAGGTGTGCTAAGGGAAGATAAGGGGAGAGAATCAGCAGAATTACAGTGGTGCCTCAATTTACGAACGTCCCGACATACGACCATTTCGAGTTACGATCAGCTCCGGCCGCAAAATTTTGCTTCTACTTGCGACCGGAGCTTCCAGTTATGAACAGGAAAAGGCAGGGGGAAAAGGCAGGGAATTCAAATTGCTAACCGTTGGTGGCGAAGAGGCTGCTTCTTTGTAGCTCTTTCGCCCCAGCAGTTAGAGAGTGTGCGATCAGAGGAGGCTTCGGACTGCCTGGTAAGGTAAGGTGGTGCTTTCTGCTTTTTAAAAACTGTTCTGGGTGGGTTTTGCAGTGTGGTTTTGTGCTTGGTGGTGGGATTATGTTTCTGTGCTGTGATGGGTCTTGCAGGGTTTCTTTGTTTTTTGGGTTTTTTTGTTTGCATTTCCGAAGGGTCTTGCAGTGTCTGTTTGCTTTTTGCTTTGCTTTTTTTGCATTTCTGAAGGGTCTTGCACCGTTTGTTTGCGTTTTGCTTTGCTTTTTTTGCATTTCCGAAGGGTCTTTCATGGTTTGTTTGCTTTTCTTTTCTTTTTTTCCTTCAGCCGGAATGGATTAATTGCGTTTCCAATGGATCTTGCAGTGTTTTGTTTTGTTTTTTTGGTGATTTTTTTCTTCGTCCGGAACAGATCAATTGCATTTCAATGCATTCCTATGGGAAATGGTGCTTCGAATTACGACAATTTCAAGTTATGACCGGAGTTCCGGAACCAATTAAGTTCGTAAGTCGAGGCACCACTGTAATTAAAAATAGCCTGGAAGATCTATTGGAGATAGATCGAGTTCATAAAATGATCTCAGATGATACAAGGGACGACAGGATTTTTAGAGAGATAGAAATAAGAATTGGGAAAAGACAAACAAGAGAAGGAGTTATTTAGAAAAGATGTAAAGGAAAAAATATTAAGGTGGCCCTCAACATTGACACCTAACTTCTGGAATTGTAAGGGGATGTATTTTATATACTAGAATTAAACTGAAATAAGGGATCATTAATCAGGGTAAAGGCATAACATGGTGGTTAAGGTGAATTGAAGCTAGATATAAGAAAGAGGTAAAACAAATAGTACTTAATTAACATATATTAGATATGATATTGATATAGACATGACAGAAAATGTGGAGATAGAAATGGCTAAACAATTATATAAAGAAAATTATTGGTATAAAATACAAAGTTGGTCGGTTAAATTGCTTCAAAATTATATAGATTTGAAACCAGAATTGCTTTTATTAGGTATGTTATTAGAGGATTTTGAGAACATTGTATACTATGAGAGCAATATTATGATACTAGCCAATATGGTATACTAAAATACACATATGATTGGTTTAAATGCTTTAAAAATGTATAGATTCTGAAGGGACAATTAAGAAGACACCAAGACACAAAAACAAATAATTATAAGCAACCCATGTAACATGATGTTTAACAAGCACGAATTAAATGTAGATATATTGAAAAATTAATGTTATATATAAAAAAATAAAATTTAGGCATGCAGTGTGTGATGATGAGACACCCCTGTTTATCAATAGCAGATATTTGCCTATATTTGTGGGATCTAGAACTGTGTGGGGTTTTGAAATGGTGCCTGAATGAGCTCCCCTCCCAACATTTCTGGAATATCCAGACTACTGTAGACACTATCATGTACTAGCAAGGGTTGGTGTTTTAAGCCTAAGATGCTTCCAAGCCAGTTAAGACTTCAATGCTAAAGACAGATAAAGGTAGATATTAGGGGCAAGACTTGCATACACACAGCTTCATTCCACAATACATTTAAGCCCACATACAGGTAAAATAAATGTTGCATACGGATATTAACATCTGGCAATCAGGAACAAACTGTCTTTCCCCATAGAAAACACATTTGGCTGTTAGTGGTAGCAAAAGCCATGGATAATACCTATGCTCCACAAATCTGTCTTACTTTTAGAAGTGTTTCTCAGCTATTTCTCATTAATGCTCATTATCAGCCATTTCACAATCTGATTTATTGCTGAAGATTTGCTATTGTTGGTATCATCTTTTCAGCAACAAGCTTGTTTAGCAAGAGAACAAAGTTTCGACTTCCTTCCCCTTTAACCAGAGCACATGAAACCAAAATCATAAAACAGGCTGTAAGAAAATGACTAATAGCGATTTCTTAGGTTTGGAATGGGCAAAACATCAGCCTTTATGCTGGCAATCAGGAGCATTCTGTCTTCCCTCAGGGAAAATACATTTGCCTATCACACGTAGCAAAAGCCATGGAAAACACCTATGCTCCACAAAATTGTGTTTCTCAGCTATTCATTGTTAATGTTAATGGGGTGAGGGGCGATACCCTCAAATAGCTGGGGTAGATGCTTTCCCATGTCGATCAGCTGCCTATGGACAGTTCAACACTAGTGCTACATTTCTGTAAGACCAATATTGGTAGAAGTAATCTCCAGATGAGGATCTATTAAAATGACACAAATTTCAGCACAACTTCATATAGGAACCAACTAACCACCCATGAAAGCTGTTCATGCAAGCTAATCTTAATTCCATCTCTTGCAGTTAGAAAGGCTCTACAAAGTCAGACAGTCTTAAATATTTACCAAGGTCACTGTGGTTGTGTTTATCAATGACATGTTAATTAATAATATACCAATGGACTCGCCTAAAGTAATTTTTCTGGGTTATATAAAAGGATCTTTTAATGAATCAGATCTCAAACTGGTTTCAAATCTACTTGTTGCTGCAATGATGGCCATAACAAAGAATTCAGGGAAGACAGAGGCTCTTTCTATAAATGACTTCTCTAACTGTACCTGAAACACTGGCCTGTTAAATAGAATTACACATTATTGGAGGATCCAAAGAAATTATTTGCAAGGTGCAGATAAATTTTATGCGCAATGGGAAATACTTGTTATGCACTGGAAGGAGAAAGTGAGAGAATGCTTTTTACGAGTGGTTATAAAATGTATATATTAAATTGTAGAAATAATTTGTATTATTGTATCATTAAGTATATTATTAAAAAGATTAGCAAGGTGAGTAAAATGCAGTGGACAAGATCAAATTCAAGATAAGTGTAAGTTCAAGGAGAATGAATTCAGAAATTCTAAGGCCCAGTGTATTTCATTGTATATCGTTATATTTATATTCCTCAAAAGTACCTTTTAAGATCAGCAAACAACAGACTTCATTATAATGTACAAGGGGGGGGGGGGGTCACCAGCAGACACCACTCCTTCTTTTCTCTCCTCCTACACACAAATCTTTTGGTAAAGGTCTGATATGCATGAATGTGAATATCTGTTTTAAAATAGCAATGAAACACATCATTCCCAACCGAAATTTAAAAGTCTCTTCTTCGCATCTTTCAGACACTGCCTTTTTTTCTAGTGCCATGAAATGGGCTCCAACACTGTCAAAGTTGGTGTGATGGATGTATCTATTTCTTGGCTCCTTCACCTGTACTTATCTGATGGGCTACCACCAACCCCCACCAAGTGGGGTGTTCCTTATCTGTATCTGTTCCTTATCTGGTATGCAAGAGACGTCTCGTAGGCACTTGGTACAGGGAATATGTAGGTAAACGGGCAGCCTATTGGGACTGTATGTGTTATGCATACAGTAGTTAGGAAGGTTTTATTTATTGTTCTCACAACAGATGCACCTGTCACACTATTAATTAATAAAATGATGAAGGCAATAAAACCCTCCTAAGACTATGCCATGTCAGAGAACAAGTACAAGGACCATTTCTCTAAATTATTCTCAGCTCAGCAAGAAGGGACCTACTTAGGCCTCTCCCTGAAACAGATGATGAGCTTCCAACATTCTGAAGTGGTACCCCCTCAGGAGGAGCACAGTTCACGTAATTTCTAGTCATATATTTCAGTTCTTTAAATTTGTTCGATAGGATTTTGGGCTATTTTCTGAATAACTGCTCGTTATTCCAGCTGGGAATCCTGAACCAGAGAAAGAGGCAGCAAGTTGGCACATGCAACATGGATGTTACATACACACATATAAAAGGTCCCAGTCATTCAGAACACTTTTTTGCTGCTGCTATTGCTACCACCACCTTTTTTATGAGGATGAAAGGATTGCCAGATCCAACTTTACACCTTTTCCCATCCTCTTCAAAATCTTGCAAAGTTTACATCAGCAAAAGAAGCCAAAGAGAAGGGAACAGAAAGTGGCCATCAGTAAAAGACACAGAAGCTGCACAAAGGAGGAAAACATGGCTCTGTGCGCTGAGTGAGGCGTACTCCGCAGCCCTTTCATGCTTCATACAATAGAACAAAGGCAGTCAATTCACACTGAGTCCATTTAAAGGAGAAGCAGCAGTTTGATCTTTCTGATGTCAAAGTCCTCCCAGGGGTGTGCAAAAGCTTTTTTGCTGAAAGGAGCTGGAATAGCAGGTATCAAGAGGGCAATATACTCTCCAGATCCGTGCATAGCAACAGTACAGGTTACTATAGAAACCTAAGGATTATTTTTAGAATTCATCATGTTTTAACATTAGCAAGCCCATCATGAGTCTGTAAGAGGAAGGCTGAATTCCCACCCACCCACTCCCCTCTTTTCCCGGTTTTGAACAATGTCAACATCACTCTGTCTCTCTCTCTCTCTCCCCGTGTATATGCATCTTCATGTAAAGAAAGCATCTCACTCACATTAAAAGCAATATTATTCTGTGAGTGTTGCCATGTATTTCCAGAAAATGTCATTTGTGGCATTTATTTAGCATCATGAAACAGGGTTATGCATACACCAGTCTATTGGTACTAATATAAAGGGGAACAACTGACCTACATATAGAACTATAGTAACCTATCAATATACTCTGCATACATTAATTGCTGCTAAATGAGATAGCTAGGACTGCTAATGGCACAAGTTATCACAATTGCATGGGACAAAGGAGACTGCTGGGGGGGGCGGAATATCAAATAGCCAATTATCAGCTTACCTACTACAGCGAGAAAGAGAAAAGCAGGATACCTGATCTTCTCAAATAACCCCTCTGATTATTCTGGCATTACTGAGGTTACCCCCAAAAAGAAGGCTCTAAAAGGACTCCAAATGCAAGATCCAGTTCCCACAGTCTTCTTTCACTGGCTCATCTTGTTCAAACATGCAGAATTGTTTGAACACAGTATAATATGAATCAGCCTAGGCTTGTCTACATGGACTGTTTTGGAGCGGGCTGAGGTGGACTAAAGATGGTCATACCAGCCCTATTTAACACACAGCAGTAGATAGAGAGGCCTGGTATGCCATTTGATGCAATTCTCACATCCAAATTGTGTACTGGACCTCAAGCAACTCTGTTTGGTCCAGACCCTTCTGCTGTCAATTTGCCATATCGTGAAGTGTGTTAAGAAGCCACTTCAGAGTATTGGCAAATTAAATACTTCCTCTGCCCCTCCATGGAAGGGCAGAGTAAGTAAAAGAAAAAGAAAAAAAGATGCTATTAGGGCAGCTCATCACTTATAAAAAATAAAAATAAATTAAAAACTTCTTCCCAGGAGCAGGATGAAACAGGAGTGGACAACAAGGGGCTTTGTGTGTGTGTGTGTTTTTCTTTCTTTCTTTCTTTGACTTGTCTTAATAGTCTGTCTGGTCAAAAACTTGCCTGCAACCAAATCCAGTGCCAAATTCTTCTTAAGGCACTTCACAATATGGCAAATTGAAAGTGTGTGAGGGGATGAGTGTGCTCACGGAAGGCCAGTGGACTCCTTTAAAATGGCTGAAAGAACTTAGCCAGAGGAAAAGGCTAGAGCACAAGGAAAGAGGGAGGGAAGACAGTTTGGGAAGATGAAGCAACTTAACAAGGAACACCTGCCCAAGGCAGCAAGAAGCCAGATCAAATGGAGGGAAAAGAGAGCTTTAGGAGATTGCTGGTCAACAGAGGAGGAGGAAGAGGGAGACAGAGCCTGGGTCGATGTCTCAGAGGAGCTGCTAATGCCAGACAGAGCCAGAGGAACAGCATGACTTCCCTCCACCTGAAAGACAACTGCTGACTAACCATGGAGCCTCCTCCAGTCATCATCCTGGATGGGAAGGGACAGGCTAGCCAGCTGGAGCCTCCATCAAGGACAGTATAAACTCTTTTTGAACTGGATGAAGTCTTACTCTGGTGGACTAGAACTGTGGGGACACTCAGCCAGGTTAACTGAGAACCCCACTAAGGGAGAGGGTGCTGAAGGACTGGTGAATGCCTCTCAAACCACATCTCCCAAAAGTACAGGAATTCTGCAGGACTGTATGACAACTGTGAATAAAGCTCGTACATGTTTAAACCCTGAAACTAAGCCCATAAAATTTGTGCCAGGGAACCCAGCCGCTGCCAACTCTGTAGCATCAGAGGCTGACCGTGCTCACACAGTAGAAGGAGCCTTCAGAACCAAAGGCTTGCTTTGGTTCCTTTCCAGCAATCACATGCACTGGAAAAGAACCAAAAGGAAGCAATTCTACCCACACCAAAAAAGGAGAAGTTAGGGACCCAGAAAAGTGCAGGTAGGACAGCTCTGGGGACAGGCTGGTTTGCTCCAGCAATTACATCATGTGATTGTTGGGGAAAAAGGAGCAAACTACTTTGTCCTTGCAGCAAATCAAATGCCCATCTGATCACACATACCCCCCAAGTAACAGAAACTCAGTACTCTGCCATGAATAAAACAGAGACTGGAAGAACCTCAAGTAAACAAATTGTTCCTGCCTGGCCTCCCTACTGGATAACGTGTGTGTGTGTGTATACACATATACATATACGTTTTATATATATATATAAAAGGTCTTCAAAGATGCCTATATTTTTTAATATATATATTAAAAAAAGGTCTTCAAAGATGCCAAAATAACCCCCCCCCCTTGTTTTTGTTTTGTTTTGTTTATTGCTTCAACAAATGAGTATAGTTGTCCCTTTGGGAATTTTTACAATGGAAGTTTTGTTTTGAATGGGTCTCTTAGAATTGTAAAAGTTTTTTTTAACCTTAATCACAGGCATCCTGAGTGATTATTCCTAATTTACACCCAAAAGCTCACATTACTAGCCTGCTACACTCTGCTATTATAATTATCACAAATTTCTACACTGTCAGCAGGGGCACATGTCCTGAACCAAGAAAGGTCTTCCTCATTCCCATGTCCTTCCCTCCTAGTTCTGCCTAGGCTGCAAAGCATCAGGGGAGACAAAACTGGGCAAGCTTCTCTCTGGGCAAAGGGAACTGTCAATAAAAGGTATAGCACAAAAGACACAAACACCTTTGCACACATCAAAG
Source organism: Intellagama lesueurii (assembly GCA_037013535.1). Taxonomy (NCBI): domain Eukaryota; kingdom Metazoa; phylum Chordata; class Lepidosauria; order Squamata; family Agamidae; genus Intellagama; species Intellagama lesueurii. The sequence goes on from JBAJHW010000002.1 coordinate 205,171,432, forward strand.
TAGCAGCACCTCTCTTATGATGGTTCTGAGGACTGCAGCAAAGCAGGTGGTCACAGCCATATGCTCATGCAAATATTCTCCCCCGCCATCTGCTTTCCATACAATTCTTTGCAACCTACAGAGTCCTACTCCTCAGTATCTCAAAGGTTTAAGAATTAGGAAAAGGCTGTGTGGTCCTTAAGATTACACAAACATAGGAGTGGGTGATTCCTTTAATTAGACCACTAAAAAAAAATCAAACAATTTGCAAGCTTTCGTGATTAGTTCAGTATTGATTATTGGGAGCAGATCATGAACTCAGTCCTCCAAGAATATAGGCAGATGATTTTCTGTTCAGCAGAAGTCCATTAGCTAGTAATACTGGGTTCCAAATTATGAACCCATTCATTTGCAATATGTATCACCAACCTAAAACTTTTCCCTTTTCATTTGATTACTTGCCTCAGGAGCTTTGTGGTTATGTTTTAGCCAACATGTGAAATTATATTTGAACATCCATGGACCCCACATATAGCAATCTCATAATTAGTAGGCACACCCAATGCATGTTTTCCATCTTCTTCATACATTTATACATTTAGCAATAAAAAGTGGGAAGCACTTAGAGTCAGTACTCAGTTTAGGGATGGGCAGTTTGTGGCCCTTCAGATGTTGCAGCTCCCACAGTCCTTTACTATTGGCCAAAAACATCTGGAGGGTCACAGTTGCCCACTTCTGGCTTAATTGATCCAGGACAACAACAACAACAACACGTGCATCAAATAAAGCTTGTAGTGGACAAATCTAGCCTATCTGGGAATACCAAAAGTTATTCCTATGAAGTATTCCGCTTCTAGGCAGACACTTTTGGGAATTACCAGCCAAGTTACTTTTCAGATGGGAGCCAGAGAAGACTGCAGGTACGATGGTCACATTGCTGCTAACTCAACACGTTGCAAGATTAAGACCTTGTCATTTTCACCATGACTCCTGCCATGGAAATGACCTGCAAAAGCTGCAGTGAGGACTTATGTTTCAAAATATTATTAGGTTCTCTTAATAAATGTATACATAATATGAGCCTGCAATTAGAATCCTGTCATGTAGAGTTCAAACCATCAGCAGCAAACCTAGGCTACTGAATGTGTTCAATGGTTGTACAGTGAGTAATTTCACATCTTCACATTCTTTGGGGAGGCTAGTTTTGTGTCCTACCATTCCATCTCTTCCCAAATTAAATCAAGGAGAAGTTTTTTCAGAACATGTGTGAATGTTGAAGAAACAACAGGGAACACCAGGATTATAATATGGGAAGAAAGAACGGTCCCCCACCCCCTTTTAAAAGAGATGGAACCCCAGGAAAGGCTAGCCCCCAGGTACACGGAGAACTGTGTTACTTCGAAGTCACTTAATAGGCATGGATTGGGGTTGGCAGAACCAAGGTGAACCTAGGTTTTTGCACCGACACTGTGAGTGTAGAGGAAAACAAGCAACTTCACACCTATGTCAGTGTACTCTATGCCACTCTGTACTACTGTAGATTTGATGCTAGTTGCCCCAAATACCTGTTAATGGACAAAAGCTATCTGATATATTTATTAATTGTACTGACATGAACAAAGAAAGAAGGATTGAATATGTCTTGATTAAACAAGGAATAGACTACTTTTCCTGTTTCTGAATATTTCTATTGGCTAGTAAGGAGGTGTTAATGGAAAATAATGTTCATTAGCTGTCATAACTTTCTGGCTCTCTGCTTTTTATGCTGACTGAGACCACAAAGATTGGAGATCATCCTTGCATCAAAGTATCTCCATGAGCAGATAAATGAACAAAGATGCTTCTCAATCCCATGTGGGCAGGAAACAGCATCATGGGGCCGAGTTGGTACTTTCAGCAAGGAAGCCTTAATAAACTCCTTAGCATCCTGTGCAAAATATCAGTCTTGGAAGATCCTGAATTTTAACACCTTGTGAGAATCTGATTTTATTTTATTTTGCAAATGTGAGACATTTAATCACATTCAGAAAAACAGATATTATTAGATTTATAAAAACCCATGTGAAAGAAAAGCTGGCAGGCATGAAAGATTCCATATGGCACCAGCAACAACAGTTTTAGTGGACTGAATTCAATCAAGTGTATTGCAGGTTATTACAATTCTCATTTATCTCTAGTCTGAAAGCAGCTCTGAAATCAAGATTTTTCTGCTAGTGCAGTACAGTATGCAGGCACGGGAAGAGCAGAAGAAAGTGGCACTTAGGGCCTGGAATAGGTTAGGTCACTTGCTCGTCTTAAGTGTTAGGTCTGAGTTTAACTCCTGTTCCAACCCTGTATGATGGTGCTACTTTCCTCACTCCTATCCCCCAGATGGAGCACATGGAAAGCAGGACCATCTTTGTGTTGTGGGCTTGAAAGAGATGTTAAACCTTTGACAAATGTAAGAGTGGGTGATACCTTTTATCAGATCATCAGCTAGCAGAGCAATAAAGCAGATCCCAATCTGCAATTCAGCTGAGGAGGAACCGTAGCCCAGTGGTGAATCATGTGTTTTGCACACATGCACGTTCAGGCTTAAATCCCTGGAATCCACCATTGAAAGGAACTTGGATAACACAGAATATGAAAAATTGGTGCTGGAAATCTAGCAAAGCTGCTTGAAACAAACCGCATAGTTCTGAGCTAGACAGACAAACATTTTGACTTTGTATAAGACCACTTTCTATGTTCATTTGTGTACTCCTCCATGATGTGTATCAGAGGAGTCCTTTAAGTTCCCTACAGTGAACAATCAAAGCTTTCACATCTATAAGTGGTTGGCACTTCCTTGCCTTATACACATTTGTTGCTCCCTAAGGCGGCAGAATATTTTTCTAATTGAAATATAAAAGTGAATTAATTACCAGAAAGCTTTTGTGAGTGGAGAGTGAAATCCATTTCAGCAAAGTGTTTTAGTAGAGTTTCAAGTACTTTTTAAAGATAAAAATACTGATGGGTAAGGCTGGAACTAACATCTGATGAGCACCACATTTTTCCCAACTTCAAACAAGGCATGAAGACAGCCTTGTTAAAAGCAAAAAAAGCAAAGCAAAGCGTGCTGCTTATATACCGCCCCATAGCACTTCAAGCACTCTCTGGGCAGGCTACACATTGCCCCCCCAGCGAGCTGGGTACTCATTTTACCGACCTCGGAAGGATAGAAGGCTGAGTCAACCTTGAGCCGGCTACCTGGGATTGAACCCCAGGTCGTGAGCACAGTTTGGGCTGCAGTACAGCAGTTTAACCACTTAAGAGCTGTTAAGGACAGAAGGAGGCGTAATGATGAAGAGAGGATTACCATAAAACCAGTAGGCTTCTCATAAGCTCTCTCTCTGTTCATAAACAGGACCCATGTTCTGCTGTCATGCAGTTCCCTGCCACTGTCCCATATTATAGGTTACTGCAGGTAGGGCTGGGAATATATAACATCATCACAACCTCACAACATGAGGAGAAGAAAGGAAGTGGGGAACCCAAAACAAAGGCGCCCTTTTTGGTTGCAGCTTAGTGTTTGCTGAAACATGTACTGTAGTCCTGTAGTTTAACAAACAAGTGTTAGCCTTGTGATTCTAGGACATGTTTGTTCCTGAAAGCTGTATGCTTAATATCCAAAAAAAATCCCCCCTTCAGGGCCTACACTTTTAAAAGTAGCATCAGTATAATGAAATGCCTAGAAAGAGTGTATGCTTACCAGAGGTTTTTTGTCTTGTTTTGTTTTGGGTTTGTTGGTAGAGGCCACTGTTATTGCATTCTCTGGAGTCTATGTTGCACACATCAAGTATGAACACAAGCCAAATTACCTAAGATGGCTGAAGGTTAGCTGACCTGATGTTAGATCAGCTGAAGCAATGCTGTATCTGAACCTTCTCAGCCTAGGGATGGTGGAGATTACTTAGGACTCTCTTCCCCTTGTCTTAACTTTCTGCTGGCATAACGGTTGTGTCCCTGAACTGGAGGGGGGTTTGGACCTAGCATATCAGCTCCTTCCTCACTCTGTTTCTTCACCCTTTTTTTTTTTCACTCTTCTGCTTACTGACCTTAGCTAAGACAGCAGTTGTGTCAGAAGATCCTTCTCTGAAGTCATTCAGCATAAAGGCAATTCTGCAGGCATAAGGAGACTGCTGCTGGCTGAACAGTCTTCTGCCTGTTCCTAAGCTCCAGCAGCCAGTTATTCATTAGTGCAAGTGGCTTAATGATTCATCACAGTGCTGGTCCTTGTAATGGATGGATCTGAAAAAGACCTCTGATCTGACAGTGCCACAGAAGTGTGTTGCACCACAGAGATTCAAACGATAATGTGCTAAAACTGAGGTTCCCTTGAACATTTCATTCTCACCCTTCAGAATCTATTGCAACCATAAAAGGAGACGGTTTTGGCCAAGACCTTGTGAGAACATTCAAACAGGATTGAGAAAAGTAATTAGGATACGTACAAGTTTTGCAACTTTTAAATTACATTCATGTGTGAATGAATTAGGTGATTAGACACAGAGAAATAATTTGAAATACTTATTTTTCAAATAATCCATGCAACAGGCTAAAAAAATTAATACACTATCAGTGGAACAGTATGCATGTCTATTTTTCAAAAGGTCTCACTGAGTTCATAGTAAGTGCGCATAGGACAAAAGCCTACAGTAATTCTGCAGTCCTGCACTCCTGGCTAGGCTTAGCTGGAATTAAACCTCACTGAATATACTTGACAGGGATCCTAAACTAAAGACGCATACTTTTAGAGGTACAGGAATGGGCAGAAGCCTCCTTTGCTGTCAGAAATCCCCTTATGCCAATAAAAATGCCCTTGTACCAGAAGACCCCCTACTGCTGGCTCATCTCATACATCTGCCCAATGAGGGATCTGTGAGCAGAACTGCTCTACCAGCTAAGATCAGCCAGAAGAGGCAAAAATGGGCAGAGAAAGGGCAGAGCGAGTCAAGTCATGCCATATCCAAACCCCCTCTAGCTTAGGGATACAGCTACTATGCTGGCACAAAGACCAAGGTGAGAGTAATCATAACATTCCTATTTTGGGTGGGAGGAGTTCTGATTCAGCACACTTGCAGCTGATCGATCAGTGTAGTCTGGCCATCAGCCACTGTGGCTAGTTAGGATCGTGATCTAAGGCTGCAATATGTTTCACAGATAAGAGTCTGGGGCACCTACTTGTGAGTAAAATAAACACAACTCATTGGATCATTTGGGGATAAACACAAATAAAATTGGATATCACTTCTTGAGGCTGTCTTACACTTCTTCAGGTACCTCACATGATTACATTCTTACAGCTATTTTTAAATAATGTATACTTGATGGAGGAACACTATAATGTTTGAAGGAAACCATGCATGAAAAATCAGTCTAACCATGAGACAGAAAACTGATTGTCCAATTCCAAAGTAGGAGTTTATTATATATTTTCAGACTTCCTTGTCTCAAACAAAATTTTCTATCTTACCATATAAACATCAAGCAAATGCTTTCTTTCCATAGGGAAGCATGAATAGTGATCCCAAGCTATAGATTTCCATTCACCAAATGGGCAAGATCATCTTGTTTCTTGCTCTAGAACAGCCAAATTTAATTACAGTAGTATCAAGAAACAGAACCAATGGGGTAATCAGAGATTAATTGATAACTGCAGTGCCAGACTGTAGGATTTTAGTTTAGTTACCTGTGAAGCACACAAGTTTTGTGAACCTGGCATTGCTGTTCCAGTGAACATTTCAAGTTTTCATACTTGCAGAGATCCGGAGACAACCTAAAGATTTCTGAATGATAGTTAAATGCCCTTATTTAGAAGAATTGCTCATGTGCTTTTTAAGATCAGCAATGGCCAGGCTTTCAGACAGGTGAGACCTGCATGTCCCGAACAGTAATCATAGCAGCTGAACAGCAAATGCAGAAAGGGAGCGTGCAAGTATAGATTAAGTCATAGTAGTCCATTGTTCGGGCAACTTTTTAAAATGCATCAGATCCTAAACTATTTATCCACCTTAGGCTCTTTGTTTTTGCACAGACCTTGCTTTGGTGTCCCATTGTTGCTGCTGACTACTGAACGAGGGATATTTTTTTTAAAAAAATTAAACACAAATAATAGATAATGTTACCATTGGCTTTCTGCATGGCAATATTTCTCAGACATAACCCTTCACGGATGGTCTGACAACTGTTCCAAAGGCAAATATTAAACATTACCCTCACTGTTTCCCTCTTACCTATTCTCAGACCATTCCTTCAGACTCAAAACTGGGACTAGAAAAATTAGATCAGTGCCAAAACTGTTATAAGCCTACCTCTACTATCCTCTTGGATATAGATTCCACTATCATCACCTTTACCCCTCCTATTGCAGAAAACCCCAACACGCACACACAGTCTTTTGCACAGTGAGTTCAATTTTTTTTCCAGTCAATTTTCTGACTTTGGGAGATTGCTCAGCCTCCTTCCAAAGGGAGTGTTTCCAGGCTGACCCAAAGGGACAATGAACTCACAGTCTTGTTGACAATATTGTGACAAGTATGTGACATCTTTACAAGTTTTTGTTACAAGTTGTTAAAGAATTTGGCACCCAGCCAGGTATGCACGTGATTTTTCTATAGACAGTGACCTCCCCCGACCCAGGTAATTGGTGTCCTACTTAGTTTAATCCCTGGATATCCTGGGCTATGACCTCAGAGAACTGCCCGCAATGCACATGATGCCACAATTAGACCAGAGATTTTCCAAAGAGCGCTGTAGTCCCGGGGCTATATTTCCCCTCCAGTTTGTTGTCTAATTAGTGTTTCCCACTGCAGAGATTAAACAGTATTAGATGGCACGTGGAAGGGAAAGTGTTTAGTTAATGGTTTTACAGAGCATAACTAGAAAGATAATGTGTTCAACAGACAGCATTAGAATGCTGCTCAAGTAAAAACTAAATATAAAGGTGGTTGAGAAATGACACGTGGCTGCAAAAAGAACTTGTCCAAGATGTAACTACAGGTCTCTCACTGTTCTTACTCAGATACACCGCAGGATGCAAAATACTTTGCATTCAAGATGGAAAAGGTATCTTATGGGTCACCTGACTTCCCAAATGTGAACCTGTCTACTCCTTGTGGTTTCTGCTGGATTTCAGGTGGAAGCAGAGCCATGGCCTACTTTGGGGTAGCACCTTAGGACTCAGTAGCTACCCCAGTGCCACTGAAATGGTGTCTATTTTATTAGCTTTTAAGTACCAGATGAATTTATCTATTCTCCTCAGCTTTTAACAAATTATTTTTATTTCTGCTTTGTTGTTTTTGCATTAGATTGCTAAAAATCAGATCACAGCAAAAATTCTTATTATATATACTTGTCCCATGAATTGCACAGTTTTGAGCAGCACGGTTTTGGTTACAATTTTGTTGTTTTCAATAAATAAATAAATATTCCAATTAACAAATAAATAAATATTTAAATAAATAAATGTCCAAAATAAATATCCAATAAATACTGTGCTGCTATTGGTCTCCAGAATTATGGCCTGAGAAAGGCAGGTCTCGGGACTCACTGGGCCCCTGTTGATGGTGGTGGTGAAGTGGATCCCAGTCTAACAGTGGCAGTCCAGCTAGCCCCCTCTCCTGGTATGGTAGCTCCATGTGGCAGCTGGGGAGGGCAATGCGGCATGCTGTACAGTTAATACAGTAAACCCATCTGTGGGGTGTGCGGGGGTGTGTGTTTATCAATCAAATGTTTAAGCTTTGCAATTATGTTTGGGGGGCATAAGAGTTATACACAGATTTTGAACTACATGGGAATCTGGCACCCCTACCTCAGGGAGACGTATAGCTCCAAACTGACTGATTTATGGTTTTTGTTTTAGCATTCCACCAAATGGTAGGATTTAAATGCATTCATATTAAACTACACATGAATATTCTTTTTAAAGCCAAACATTAATAGCCATAGTTGGGCAACAAGTGTAGTTTCAGCATTCCACTGACACTAGTTCTTCACCCGTCTCATTAATGTATGTCCATTAGCAGTTCTCCTAACTGGAGATACAGTCAACCCTCGACTTACGAACGGCCCTAGTTACGAACATTTCGACTTACGAACCGCTCTGATAGAAAAATATAGCCTCGACTTGCGAACTTTGCTTCGAGTTACGAACCGGGGAAAAAACGCGCGGGAGGCGGGGAAAGCGCGAAATTTGAACTTTCAAGGTGTTCTGTTGAAAAGGTGTCTGTTCCCTCCTTCCCTCCCTCTTTTCTTTCCTTTTTTTTTTTAACCTAAGTCATCTTAGGTTAAAAGGAAAAAAAATAAAAAAATTCTGCCCCTAGTGGTAGGAACGGATTAACCAGCTTTGCATTAGTTCCTATGGGAACTAATGCTTCGACTTACAAACCGCCCCTCGACCTAAGAACCAAAAACAGCCGGAACGGATTAATTGGTTTTCAATGCATTCCTATGGGAAATGCTGATTCGACTTACGAACTTTTCGACTTAAGAACGTCCTTCCAGAACGGATTAAGTTCGTAAATCGAGGGTTGACTGTACCACGCTGAGGCAGGTGCTCCTCCTATAGGAAGCAGTACTCCCAAAACGTATCTTTACTGCAAGGCATGCCAAGATACAGATGATACTGAAGTTATACTATGTTGCTAATGCATCCTCCGAACCACACCTGCTTTTCTAATGTTATTCTAGAACCTGGGTCATTCCAATTACTTTTCACTTACTAAGAAAGAAAACATTTGGACACAAATCTAAAAAAAAACCACACCCATGCTATTTTGTATCTATGTGTGGGATGAGATTGTATTTATAACCCAGAGGTGTCATTCTGATTAAACACAATACTGATTAAAATGTCAGCACATGAAGATGCACCTTTCCACTCACACAGGACAAAGCCATTTATTCTTGCTTGGCCAGAGATCATCGCCATTCCATGATGGGCAATTTCTGAGGCTGTCCATTGGTGCTGTCCATTAAAAAAGTATAGCATTCTCTGGATCAAGTCCAGAAGCAGAGAGAAACATCTCACATGTAGATCCTTGTGTTCCCAGAGAACAGAGTGTACTTAGGCTTTGACAAAATAGCATGTACTGGAGCCAAATAGCCCATCGTCCCTTGGATTATGGTCCAAAGGGAGGATTAAACACCAACCTGCCAACAGCCATTTCACAGCTTTGGCTCCATCTGCCTAGAACTGTAACCTTTCTTCTCTGAAATGGCCACCCAGACTGGTTAGGTCAAATATGGCCATTAACAGGAACAAGCATGATTTGCTTCCAAGCTCCACACCAGCATTATGGGCTTCACTCACAATTACATTTAGGACTTGGGTGGAATTTTGAAGCCCTTATTCAGGTGTTTTCAAAAAGTGGTTAATCTGAAAGCACCCACTTCTGCTACTGCTTCCCACCTGGCAAAGATACTAGTGAGTGACAATTTGAGGACTGCTATGTACAGAGGCTTTCAGCAACTGGAGACACTGAAAAATACTGATCCTGTGGAGAGGCCCCACCTATAGAGGAGACTTCCTTCTTCAGACTGTCAGTCTCTGTTGTGGAGGTGGGCACTAGCATTGTCCCCTTCCTCATGCATTCATGTGTCTCTTAGGGACACATTTTGTAGACAAGGCTTAAATCAAGAGGAAATTGGTCCCCACAGATGATGAGACTGTAAACAGAACTTGGAATAGGGCTGGGGAAGGGTCAGTTCTTTACTACAGCCCCCAGAATCCCTATGCCCATCATGGTGATCAGGATTCTCGGATATGTAGTCTAAAAAGTAACTTCCCAAGCTTCAGATTATCAGATATAATATTGTTCACTCACCACCAAATGTCTTGCTTTCCTGGTCTTCTTCAGAGTGAATCTTATATAATCACGAAAACTGCTAAATTACATTTGCTGTTTGCATTTCATTATGTATCATCTATGCCTTTGTCCCAGTGCAGTTTTTCTTATTCAGCTATTTGCCAAATGAAATTGTCTGCAATGTGTACGGCAGACAATTTTAGCTGAGAAAATAAATCTAGCAACTCTCCATTCTAGACAGCAAGATCTCTGAAACAAGAGTGGTAAGGAGAAAAATACACGTATTCACCAGTCCCTCAAGAACGCTCTGTTCAGACTACCAGTTTGTTTAATTTTCCACTAAAATGAACATATATTCCCTGAAGAGGGGGGGAGGAACCCTTCATTTTAAAGAGAAAAGGAATGCTTGAAGCTGTGCTCTAAAAGCAATGAAATTCAGACCTCAGATCAAACCCTTCCCCCACGCTCATTTGAAAGACAGGCACCCTTTTTGGATTTCAGCTTCTGCTCCTGGTAAACATGAAAGATAGGTCCTAATATTGCATCATTAATGTTATGAAAGAGCTGAAATGAAGCACATACTTTGATAGAATTAACATATACGCATCTGCAACACAGTCACATCCACAGTTTGTTATATTACATGCTGTCAAGTCAGAACCAACTTATAGTGATCCTAATAAGGTTTTCATGGCAAGCTGGATATTTAAGGAGTGATTTTGCCAATTCCACTCCCCCTTAGTCGCAAAATGCCAAATGGTCAGGAGGCACCTATTGCTTATTTTTCACAGACCCTGTAACCAGCAGAGTGTAATTATGCTCAAATTGACAAGGAAGCTTTGGCTATTGTGGCTGGGGTTAAGAAATTTAACGATTACTTGTACGGGTGGCATTTTGCTATTATTACAGATCATAAACCTCTTTTGGGAATTTTTACTCTAGAGAAACAGACTCCACATATTTTGTCCCCATGAATGCTGCGGTGGACGGCATTTTTGTCAGCTTATTCTTATGATCTGAGGCACCGCCCAGGTAAGGTGTTAGGTCAGGCAAATGCCCTCTGTCGACTCCCACTGTCAGATCCAGCTGCTGATCCGGCACTAGCTCACCATGTGTTATTACTGGAAGAGTTGTCTCGGCCCCCAGTGCGGGTTACCGACGTAGCAGCTCACACAGCTAAGGACTGCACGCTAGCCCGTGTCCTTAATTGGGTGTGGAAGGGAAGGCCAGAGGCCGAATGATCGAAGAGTTCCAGCCATTTAGTTGTAGACAGAATGAACTCTCAGTGCACAAAGGTTGTTTGCTATGGGGGAGTCGAGTTGTTATTCCAAGCAGGTTGCAACAACAAGTGCTTGAGGCACTACATGTTGGCCACCCAGGTATAGTGCGTATGAAGGCACTAGCCCGTGGTTATGTTTGGTGGCCTAAGATGGATAAGACCATTGAAGAATGGGTTCGTTCTTGTCAGATGTGTCAGGAGTCGAGACCTTCACCAGTACAGGCTCCTGTCCACCCATGGGAGGTGGCACGAGTCCCTTGGTCCCGACTCCACATAGATTTTGCTGGTCCCTTTCAGGGGCAAGTATTCTTTATTGTAGTGGATGCTTTTTCTAAATGGTTGAAGGTAGTCCCTGTGTCCAGTATGTCCACAATTGTTGTTCATACACTTCAGAAGCTTTGTGCGACACATGGTTTGCTGGACACTATTATTTCAGATAACGGGGCTCAGTTTATGTCAGCAGAATTTCAGCAGTTTATGGGAGATAATGCTATTCGGCATGTGACATCAGCTCCCTTTCACCCATCTACTAATGGACAGGCAGAGAGAATGGTAAGGACAGTGAAAGACACTTTCCGCCGGCTGGCTAGAAGGAATTGGCAAGACTGGTTGGCAGCATTGTTGTTGCAACAACATGTTACACCCCACTCTACAACAGTGTGTACTCCAGGTGAGCTTTTAACGAATAGAAGGCTGACTATGATCCTTGATAGGTTGCAGCCAAACTTGTCAGCAGAAGAATCACAACAAGTAGGGGGGAAAGTGTGGGTTTTTCACCCTGGGGATCTGGTTTATGCCCGTAATTATGGTAGGGGTCCTGATTGGGTTCCAGCAACAATAGCTATGCCAACCGGGCCGGTGTCATATCGAGTGACAACGCCTGAGGGCCAGGAATTGCGATGTCATCTGGATCAGCTGTGGCAGAGATGGCCAAGGAGGATGTCAGGAGCTGAGGACGACCCAGAGACAAAGACACCGGAAGCCGGGGCATCCCGGGCAGCAGAGATTGTGCCATAGCCCGTTATAGATCCACTAACAGTGTTAAGACCAGAGGGTAGTTATACTGGGGAATGTGTGGAGGCATCAATGTTGGAACAGCCCGATCCATTGGGTCCCAATGGGCAGGCTGAAGATAATGGTTTAAGACGTTCTCAGCAAGTATGGGCACCTCTCCATTATTTGCAAGACTATGATTGTAACCGGGTACAATCTTGTCTTAGGGGGGAGGGGTGTAGTGTATCTGGCACTTTAAAGGAGGTTTCTGACAGCTGTAGGAGACAGGTGGACCTTGTAATGAGGTGATGCCTAGAGGGCTTGATTGTGGGATGGAGTTATGGGTATTTATTGAATGTGTGTCTTGTGTATGTTATGTTATCTTTGGAATAAAGGACCATATGTTGAAGCAGTTGTTGTGTCTGGACCCACAACGTAACAGTTATAGCACTCTTAGAATCTTAGTGCCTGCAGGTTACTATGTTCTATCACTTTATCCAAAGTATCAGTACACAAAGCACCATTTACTGCCTACACCGAAGTCTAAATCTCTGAAAACTCTTTTGTTGCCTGGCATGATGACACAACACTTTAGGAGAACTAAAACTTTACAAAATTTGGCTATCCTCTATTTCCACACTCTAATCTGCTTGCCTTTTTTTAAAAAAAAAAATTGGATTGCATTGATCACTCTTTTTTTTTGCCCATGACATTTACCAAAAATAAAATCATTCTGGGATAATTCTATTACTTCAATTTATTTGCCTACATTATGAGTTACAGAGGTAGAAGTACTCAAGATCCATCGACAGTAGGACCCCCATATTCAAATAGTAAAAGGAAAAAAAGGAAAAAAAATTTCACATGCATTGCCAGAACTGGCCACTAGAGGACACCAGACATCAATTTTTCATTAACAAGTATTCACAGCACAGTCTCTGGCTCCATACAGTGGGCTGTTCTGGTAATACATGTGAAAATAGTTTTTTCTAGATTTCTTTTAATATTTTCCGATACGGTGGTCCTACTGTACTTTCAGCATATTACTTTTGAAAACAAGGACAGCACCTGTCTTTGACAGGCAAAGCTGCAGTGAGAACAGGAATAATCTGATTAGGAGGTTTGTAAAGGGTTGTTTTCATGCAACCAAAGCCGAGTACAGTCCCTGCCACCATATCTCATACAAACACTGATATGCCAACAATCTCTGGAGGTTATTACCAGATCCTTGCAATCTGAAACATAAGAACAAATGTAGCACAGTACAGCACAGTGTGGATTTGATTTCAATTTAAAAAATCAGGGTTCTCTTACTATTTAAATTTTTAAAAAGATTTTTTGATTTAAATTGTGATTTAAATCAATTTCATTTTAAGAAATCACTGATTTTTATGCACCTTGGTACAGCATAGGCTGTTGCTAAGCATAAGAAAATGTGTAACTATCAGTCCATTTCTAACGGGCAGATTAAGAGTCCTCATCATGATTTCCAGGGGCACATGCAGCAGAATTTTAGTCATGGGGAACTGCAAATGTCAGGTTTTTCTTACCAGCAATGCTAACTACTCTTCCATTATCTACAGATATTTCCAACCACCCTGTTTATCTTGTTAGGTATAATCATTCAGAACTGTATCTTTTTCTGTTGTTTTCATCTGTTATCTTCCAAGTTTCCCTTCAGAAAAGAAGAAACAATAATAATAATTTTAAAACTGGAGAGCTGGAAGGGACCTTTGGGATCATTGAGTCCAGCCCCTGAGCAATCTTGTAGGGGGGAAAAAACCTAGAACAGAAATGGCACCTTACGCCATATAAAAAACACAACCCATTATCTACAGAAACACAGAAAATTAAAAGGTATCCCTTCCTAGTTAAGTAGCCATGTTCAAGTTAAAGCAGACAACCTCCTAAATATTAGCCGCCTAGAGTGGTCACAATTGACCAGATAGGCGGGGTATAAATGAAATAAATAAATAAATAAATAAATAAATAAATAAATAAATATTGGAAAAACTATTTCCAGTTCTCTGCACTAAAAAGGGGATCACCAAGCTCTAAATACCTCCAACATTCACACCCTAAATGGTCTAGAATAACACAATGAGATGGATCTAGTTTTTAATCTACCAGCAGAAGCAGCCCCCTATGCCTGGGGGAATGTTTCTTCTCATTGTTTCAGGGTAACACTCCTTTCCCTCCACTCAGAACACAAGCCACTCCTGCTTGGAACAAATCCCTGTTGCAATATATTCCATAAACACTATTTGTTATACAAACAGTATTGGTTGCCCCATTAGGCTCTTTCCATGCCAACATTTTTATCATTATTTTATTTCACTTTGGTCCATTACTGTTCCAGAAATAATCTTTGTGTATTTGCCATATTCACACACACACTTGTAGATCTGAATGCTCAGATTTATTTCTGTTCTTAATAACATATTATTGTACACAATTATTCTAGTTGAGACACGTGTGTTCTAATAAGATTGGTGCAATATTTCCAAAATGGCTGGGCGATCTGAGGACAAGATTGTGCACAGCAGCGGTTTCAGGGTTTGTGGAGCAGCCAAATTTAAGCAGCACAAAGCTTTATAGATCCTACAAGCAGGCAAAGCAAGCAAGGCATCCAGCTGAAAATCTGTGATGATGTAATCACACAAAAATAAAAAAATAAAAACAAGACTATCATAGCAGCAGAATGAGGAAGAACAGTAGCTGGTAAGCAACAACACAGGGTTCTGGTCTGTACCAAATGGGGCTGAACTATGCATGAAAAGAAAACCCATGCAGTGTTGCAAAAAAAAACAGCAGGCAGATGCAGAGCAATCTGCCCCTTCCTTGTGCAAACAGCAGCAGTTCACAAGAAAAAGAAGCAGGTGAGGAGAAAACCTTATTTGGATGAAGAGAAAAGGAGAACAGTCTGGATCAACACATCCTTCCATTTGAAGAATCTGACACTCAAGAGAACCTTGGTAACACAGTTAAGAATAAGTATAAAACCTGTTAACGCTCAAGTCATCTGTAAAAAATGAGTTGCTATAAGAGGTTGCCATTTCAAGAGTACAGGCAGTACGGATCTGACGAGATAAAAAACATACGTAGGCAAGAGAGGCCCACTGAAGCAAAGCTGGTCCAAGAATTTCTGGCACTGCAACCCTTCATCACGGTTCAGACCTATATTGCCCAATATGCATATTTACTCTCAGATCTCTGCAGAGACCATACCCAAGGAATTTCTTGTGCAAAGGCAACTAGAACACCACAGTCATGATTGTGGCTTTTCCAACATGCAACTAGTTCTTACAGTTCACAGCCCACAATGTTAAGAATAACATCAGACAAATCAAACCATAAATTCTATCCAACTCATCTGGGGCCTTTAAAAACATAAGCCACATACTATCAACAAGTACGGAATGCATTTATAATAAGGCAGCAAAGTTGTGTTCTTTAAATAAAGCCTTTAAGAAGGGGGGCAAAGGGGAGAGATTAAAAAGCCCAAACACATATTTCTCTCTATGTACTACACACACATTCCCCTTGAACGCTCCCTGTTCAGAGCAGATACTTTAAGAAAGGGACCAGTACCATTTCACAATGATTGCAAGAGAAACAGAATAGTTTGAATGTTTCCCCGCCCTACAGTGATCTAAAGACGTCACTTCTTGGAGAACAACAAATGAAAGGCCTCCCTTTTCCCCGGTTTCTCCTCCACACTTTTCACGTAATAAAGGTATCTATGATATCATACAGATGTTGCAAAATGCCTTAAGATAAAACATTGTACTCGTCTACCTACTCACTGAACTCAGAGGAGCCCACTTCTGAATAGACATTTGTAAGTGGTAATTGCCGTTATCAAATCACATCCATCAAATCACATCTAACTTAATGGTGATTCAAACCCAGGCCTCCTTAGTACTTTGCTCTGTCCACTACACCATGAAGAACTGGTACAGGAACAATCAGAATGGGAGACAAAGGCTCAAATCGAGAGTAGGCCCACTGAATCATACAACTTACAGAGTAGTTGACTCACCAAATACCCACTGATTCGATGGCCCTGCTGTAGCTGAGACTGCTGGACTCATGCTAGAATAGCATTTATTCCAACTAGTATTGTATTACAAGTGCATAGAGAAGCTAAATGAAGGTTGTGGAATGAGAAGCTGCAATTTCAGCCAAAGCAGACACTTGCTGTTTCATGACTGTAATTACCAGTTTAGCTTTTGATCTGAAACTACACATTCACTTTGAGATCAAATAAGGTTATTGTGGTGTATTTCTTCAATGAAATAATTTGTTAACTTTTAACTGTGCTGACTGTGAGATACTGCTGTTGCAGTGCTGGATACAACAGGTATTCACGGGATTGCTTTCAAGCAGTTCTATGTGTACTCCCAGCACAGAGATTCCAAAGGGTGGCAATTGTAGCTTTCCCTATCTGGTCCTAAAGGGTTCTGAACTCTTCCCCTATATTGAGAGGCTACTGGGTTTGACTGAAAGCACGGTCACAGTAAAGTAAGCATGAACTTACATAGTAAGCATGAACTTGCTTTGTCTTCCCTCATCATTTCACACACTGCCTGCCATCTTGAAGCTTTAGTAATGATGGGAAAGGAGTGAAACTGTATTTACACAAGACTGTAAGTTGCTGGTGGGGACTTCTGGATGAAGTAGTGGCAGAACAAGTATATCATCATAAATGAAACCTAGTCTATTTACGGAAGACTGAAGTCAGTAGTGGGGATGTCTGGATGAAGTAGTGGCACTATATCATCATAAATTAAACCTGGCCATTTGGGGGTAGTGCCAGATCCACTATTCTGTCTAGTCTAGAAGTTCCCAATCTTTTTTGAGTTGCAGCCCCCTTTTATAATAGACAAGTAACATGCGGCACACCCATCCACCATATTTGCATAAAAAACTTTTTAATGTGGCAAAGTCATCCCTTTTCAGAAAGTAGAGGCTTCTTTCTACTCCAAACGGCCTGTTTTTCATACACACACACACTAACTTCAATATCTGGCTCCAAAAGGTCAAGGGAGAATTTTTTTAACAAGGGCTACAACACATATAAGGTAAGCCACAACCCCCCCAGAAAACATTTTGTGACCCGCTTGGGAGTCACAGTCCCCAGGCTGGGAAACACTGGTCTAGTCCAACAGGGTCCATCTAGTGATCATAAGCCTTTTGTGGCAGTCATTTATGCCTTGCAACTAAACCACTTTATTTGACTCACTTTGAAGTCTTCAAAATGAAATGCATGGATCAGATGTTTGTATTGTACCACCTTAAACTATGACTGTATTTTCAGTCTGACATGGAAAAAATTGGCTGACATGAAACTGATATTAGATCAGTTTAACCATTTCATAACTGGGGGTCAAATTACATACATAACACTGTTTTGCTTTTGCTTTTGTTTTCTATGCGTAATGGTCAGAAAATAAAACTAAATGTGTGTAAGATACCTATGGTAAAACTGTCTGATCTTCAGATCCACACCTTTACACTTCTTTTATCATGAGACTGGACAAAGAAACCAAAGACAGAAAAACAACAAAACAAATATATGTTGTTGTTGCTGCTGCTGCTGTACTGTGCCGTCAAGTTACCTCCAATATACGCTGAACCTATCAATGAGCAATCTCCAAAATGTTCTGTCCTCAACTGCCCTGCTCAGCTCTTATAAACTCAAACTTGTGGTTCTTTTAGGGAGTCAGTCCATCTTGTATTCAGCTTTTCTCTTTTCCTGATGCCTTCCACTTTTTCCAGCATTATTGTCTTTTCCAGAGAATCCTGCCTTCTCATGATCTGCCCAAAGTAGGACAGCCTCAGTTCCAATGTTCTGACCTCCAGAGAGAATTCAGGCTTGATTTGATCTAGGACTCCTATGTTCATCTTTCTGGCAGTCCTGGGTATCCAAAAAGCTCTCCTCCAGCACCACATTTCAAACAAATAAATCTTTTTCCTGTCCAGCTTTCACGTCCATACATGGTGATCAGAAATACAGTAGTGTGGATGATCTTGGTCTTGGTTTCCAGTGACACATTCTTACACTTGATGATATTTTCTAGTTTTTTCATTGCTGCTCTTCCTAGTGCCAATCTTCTTTTGATTCTTGGCTGTAGTTCGGAGTAATAATTAGACCAAGGTGTACAAAATCTCTAACTATTTCAATTTCTTCATTGTCGAAGTTAAAGTTGTGTAGTTCCTTCTGTAGTCATGATTTTGTCTTCTTAACATTCAACTGCAGTCCTGCTTTGGCACTTCTTTCACTTTCAGTAAAAGTTGTTTCAAGTCATTGTTGATTTCTGCCACTAAGATGGTATCATCTGCATATCTTAAATTATTGATGTTTCTTCCACCAATTTTCCCTACTCCTTCATCTGAATCTAGTCTGGCTTTCTGTATTATATGTTCTGCGTACAGACTGAACAGATAAGAGGATAAAATGGACCCCTGTCTAACACATTTTTTATAGGAAACCATTCTATCTCTTCATATTCTGTCCTAACGGTAGCTTCTTCTTCACAATACAAGTTTTACATATCAGGACAATCAAGTAAACAACAATACAAATATATGAGAGGTTTATCTCCCTGAAAAGCCCAGCAAACTAATAAAGATAGGTTTTTGCATATGCGTGTGTGTGTGTGTGTGTGTGTGTGTAGCATTTGTGCATGTATTAAATGAATATGTCCTATTCCACTTCACATGCAAGTTGCTTTTTGCAATCTCGCATACAAGAGTTCCTCCTTCATTTTCTGACAGCCATATGTATTTTTATCCTGACTGGAAGGACTTCCCTTCAATTTTGCTATGCTTGGCAGCAACCTGGGAACTGAAAAGCCAGTTGATTACCTCTTAGCCATGGGAAGATCTTAAGTAAAACCACAGAGTTAGTATCTACATCCTTTGCTTATACTAATTTCTTCTCATAAACAAAACAAACAGAAGCTGAATCATGAAACTTGTGCTGCAGCATAATCTTCTGCAACTTAGTGCCCTCCAGAAGTGTTATACTACAACCTCATCTCATCTAGCACGGCTCTTGTCATTGTGCCTGTGGATGATGTTGCTTGTAGTCCAATTAAACTGAAATATGCCAGCTGCTTTGTTAATACACAGGGAGAAGAAGGCACTCTCGCTTTATCTGTTTGATTGCTCTGCATTGTTTCCTTGGGAGGAAATTCAGAAGTCATACTGTGAGGAATGGCTCACCACTGCCTTAACTGTTACATGTGCATCAGCTCTGCCACAATGGAATTGAAATTCTTGATGTTTTCATCAAAAATTCTAGGACAGATTAGTTACAATGGATTCTCAGAAGAGAAAGATTACTGATCTACCATTTCAGCTCTGTGTTGGGTCTAGCTGCCAGCCATTTATACAAGAGATCTTAATTTAACTACAGTGTTCTCTCACCAAAGTTTACACTCATGTAAATTCAGTATGTCATCTAAGGTTCAATTTCTATGTTCAGAAAAATGTGTATTTCCTGCCATTATCATGTTTTCCTCCAGGCACAACGTTGCTTTACAGCTCATGTCCGAGTAGTCACACTTGCAAAGGAAGCCCATGTTTACCCCCAAATGGCCGATCATAAAGCAAAACAAGCTAATTTGCAACATACAGACTGAAGCAAGCTATTAAGCAGACAACCGAAGGAGGAGTGGCAAACCATACCTGAGTACACAATACCTAGAAAACCATTAGAGGGGTCACTATAAATTGGATTCACCTTGACAGTACTGTACACAATTATTAATTGTACCTCTTAAGGGAGCCCTGCTTCTAATGATGTGCCAACTATATTCAACCTGTAGCTCCAACTTTTGTCAGCACAATGGAATTTAGTTGCAATCCTTATAAAGCAGAAATAAAATTGCAAGAAGAGTGGGGAACCAGATGATGTTGGGGGATCAGCTTCTCTGACCATTGCTTATGCTAGCAGGGCCGAAAGGAGTTAGGATCCAAAAACATTCAGAAAATCAAGAATTCTTTACCCATAGATTATAGTACTGGATAATTTAATCGTTACACCCCAATTTTTCATATTTTGACACTGAACAATGATGAAAAATGCATATAGAGATAAGAAGATGGTGATATCCAGAAAGTTGTAAAACAAACAATACGACCATCAGCCTGGAATCTAGGCAGGGACAGGGATCACCCTGCAAGACCAAGGGCTACCAATGTTTGTGTATATGTACACATTTTAAAAAATGTATGTGTGTATCATTTATCCCACACAGGATATCTCTCATGGCTTGTTCTGGGATGCCTCCTTTCTGTTACATTCACCACTATGCATCATTGAAACATAGCACTATTCCAGAAACTTGAGTATGGATACAACTGTCAAGTCTTTTCGTACCCATCTTCTCTTTCTGTTTCATCCTTTTAAAATGTTCTGAATGCGCAGATACATGCATATTAGCCCTCTTCTTTAAGTATTAAGAAATGACTATAAAGACAAAAATTCCAGTTGACAATGACACAGCTTTTAAGTCTAAGAGACTGTCATTAACATCATGTATTTTTTTTGTTCTTCTGCTAATTGGTTATCCCAACCTTTCATTTTCACCTTGTCTATAGAAGCTGGGACCTTGACTGGGCAGGACTCTTTTCCTGTTCTACTATCGGTTACATGACCCATATTTGGTGCTTCATCGTGTTGTAATAAAAAATGTCGGTGGAAAAGATCTGTTCTGCAACACAGAATCCATCAGATAATTCAGTTATGCTTCTGCATTGAAGCTGTGCATCACTGGGTGTGTCAGAGGAACTTGTGAATGGTTTGCTGTGTAGTAAACTACAGCAATGAAGTCCTCAGCTAAGAGGCAGAAGAGCTGGTGCCAGCCAGGGCTGCTTACAGGCACCATCTGGATCAAATCATAAAGAGCTGCATGGAGATGCGCCAATTGACATCAGTTCATGCCAAGCCACAAACTGGACTCCACCAATGAACATCACAGAGTTATATGAACTTTGCTGGCACCAGTAGAGCGGCCCTGGCATGTTTTCTTTCTTATTTTTTACAAAAACAAAGTATTATGCTGCTCTACAATATAGCATCACAGTGCCAAGCCCCAGAAAACCTATCTGTCATAAAAGCGAAGCAGATGGCAAAGTCTATAGCCACATCACAGTCCTCCTGCCCAAATCCAATGCTTGTCTTATTCAGAAATCAACACTGTCTGCTTTCCACAGCTCTCCAAAATGGAATTTCAAGTGCTGCCATGTCCCCAGCTGCCAGTGCATCCCTGCTGATACAACTACATGACCATACTCAGTGAAGTTTCAACTTGACTATCTGCTCTACCTTGTTCTACTTGGCTTCAAACTATATAATACATTTAAGTATAACATACGAAGTAGAACTCCCTTAAGACATAAAAAGCATCTGTGTATCTTAACATAAGATATTCTCTGCTCTGCATTTTTCAAACTGCCTTGCTTTTACTTTTGTTACTAGTCATCAGGAAATGAAAATGGGTTCCCTTTGAAAATGTGATCACATATAAGCATAGCAGATTTGAAGGAATTTATCTCAAGAGGTGTTTTATCACCTTCTAATTGTGAACCTGCCATCTCATATATGGCCCTGGGAGAGAGGAAAGGTCAAAATGAATTGAGATTTGGATTCCATTGGCAGTATTTTTGCCTGGCTGCATTGTGGGTCTGCTGCCAGCTACCAATATGGCGGCATAAATGTCCCTTACCTGATTGGTTCACAAAGTTAGACACCATCTTCTCTCTTTTAATTTAAAAAAAAAAAACAATTATTCAGAAGAAACACTTTGTGGAACGCTGCCATTTCTATTATCCTGGAATGACTCTTGCACAAGGCATTATGAAATAATACAGATGGCAGCAGTAGCTGCAGCCACCCATGTAATGCTTCACTTCGTAAGTACCAGACTGGACACAGTCATTTGTCCCTGCTGCTACTTGCTGCCACTTGATATGATGAGCTTCTGGGGATAGGGGAAATGACTTAAATAAGCAGCATCAGGAACATTACCTCGGCTTTCCTAATAAAACTTTAACTGACAAGGCACCAGGATGGTGTCAAGTGAGCCTTGAGGACATGTTACATACCCAGGTCCCTTCAGCTGGTCCATCTTCACCTGATAAATGTGCAAGGCAATACAGGCCATCCATGAGCTCAGCTAGGGCCAACTCTTACACATATCTTTCTCTGCCTCCTCAAGTCATTTTATCTTTTCATTATATGTAATTGAAAAATGCTGGTATTTGAATTTATTTATTTATTTATTTATTTATTGCACTTATACCCCGCCTATCTAGTCGAACGACCACTCTAGGCGGCTTACAACATACATAACATATAAAATACAACAAAAATTTCACTGCTTCCTGATTCTGACACCTTTTTTTCAGATGCTTTTAAATGGTAAGCATTAGGTACAAGGCCCATGCCATTTTTATTTCCATATTTAGCTGTCAGAACATTTTAGGCGACAAGAGCAGACTTTATGAAGACCTTTCTTGAAGAAAGTTTGCAAACTACTGGTGCAGAATATGGTAACACCGATTTGCTAGCCATGCAAACATCATATAACTTTTCCTGGTACCAGTTTGCTTCCAAACTAATATTCAAGGCAATGGCTTTAAATTCTACATCACTAAATATGTTGAGTTTACAATATTTAAGGGAACATCTTCTCCCTCCATTGGTCCTAGCTGAGTTAAGATGTCCTAAAGAGATAGATTTTCAAATACCATACACAACCATGATGTAATAAATTATGAAATAAGATTCGGCTCTACTACAAACAGATTGATTGATTGATTGATTGATTGATTGATTGATTTAGGATGACTATTTTATGCAATTCACTCCAAAGCCTTCTCTGCTGTTTTCTTTAGCAGATATAAAAATACAGACTGACAAATTTATTAGTTTACTAATTCATCGGCATAGAACTCAATTTTTAACAAACCCACCTGTCTAATCTTATTGGATGCAATTAATTATTCCTTTATGTATACGTTACAGATTATGGACAATGGCTAGGTGTTACCTCGAAACTATGTACTGCTATATTCTGCTTGCATTGAGGCTTTTTGATCTGTTTCATACAGGATATATATTCCCCATCTACCTAAGAACTGCTGTTTGCTGTACATTTTTATGCCAAGAAAGGTTATGATGATGACGATATATATTTTATTTTAACAGTTTAAAGTTGTTTCCTATAAGGCTAAGTAATAATTTAGGGGGTTAAAATGGTAAAGGTGCAGGATGTTTTTCTGCACATTGAGAGAAAGGAACATTGTATTGCAGCTTTTGCGCCACCAGTATCAACAGAATGTACACTTCATGGAATAAAGATTTCTTTGGACAATAGGTCTTAAGATGCTTCTTCCTGAGTTTTGCTCCTCTCAATTTACTTCTACTCTATTCTTCCATGCTTTCCCATCTCTACTCCAGTTCCTCTACTGTATTTGTGCAGCTGTTTGGTACTAAATCACACTCCATCTCTCATTCTACATGCATGGACAAGGACATGAAAAATGCCTATAAATAACTCAGATATCAGTTCTCAGCACCATTCTTTTCCCTTGTGCTCAACAGCCAAAGACAACATAACCACAGCCAAATCTAAGGCAAACATCACCTCCTTGGATGGGGGCCTACCAAATGACTGGGAACCTCAGCACAAACATTTATATTCTAGACTCCAAGGACCCATCGTTTTCACAATTATCTCTTCCTCAAATATCTCAATGGACATTTGTGTAGCTTCACCTACACAGAGTCCTCAGGACAACAGAAAACAACTTGTTGGTTAGTGGCCTTGAAAACCGAACCTAATTCCAGTTTCTGACACCAACAAACACGAAGAGGGTGTGCTAAAAACAGGACAGGACACACAACTTTTTCCTGACAAGCAACTGTGGGGCATTTTCACATACACTTCAATTGCTAACAATTCAAAAATAAAGCTTGTATAATGTTTGTAAAATGGATATCTTGGACATTTATGGAAAAGGTTATCTGGTCATGTTAACTTAACTAAAGAAGCTTAGAGGCAGTTTAAGCCTCATTTATGGAAACATGACTTCTCTTGCTCTACTATCTATAACTGGTTTATTCTTGGCAGATTCTGAGTTCCTCCAGACAAGGCTTTTACTATACTGGACTGCTGCATTGTTCACTTAGTTTTTCAGAGGGTCAAGTTGGCATGGTCTTCCATTTGTAGCCAACCCATGTTCTCCCACTGCTTCTTCTATTTTTTTTGTCTTGTTAGAAGAAAACCCATTAAGGATTAAATAGTGTAAATTGTCTATTATTTGTTTGACACAAGCCCTGCATTTGGAATTATCCTCCCAACATCCACAGGGCTAAAACCAGTTGGGGCGAGCCAACTGACAGCTCAACAGATGCACTGAACTACAATTCCCATAAATCTCAGCGATTCACAATGCTGGCTTGGGATGATGGGAAATTTTTGTCCAAAGCATCTGAAGAACACAAGAAACTATAGCTCTCACTAAAGCATTAGTCCTTCAGGTAAGTGGATAGAATGTCCCATTTTGCCACCATTAGGTCAGCCATGCCTCAGAATCTCCCAGCTATCATCGAGAAGCTGCCTTCAGGAACCCATCTTTCACCAGCCTGGCCCTGCCTGACTACCCAAACATCTCTTACAATGCAATTACTTCTCTGCTTTGAAGTAAGCCACACAGATTCACTGAGATTTACGCCCAGGTGAGTGAGTAAAGAATTGCATTCTTAAGCATTCTGGTTTAGGTCAACTTTCAAGCCTGGAATTTCTAGTGAATCTGCTACTTCCTCTACCAAGCTCCTATGTATTCTGTAGTGGTATCCTAATCTTGTATCATATCATTCAGTTTCTGTTTACCCTTATTTGACACATGACCCTGCTCTACAGATTGCTTTTGTGGTTACTGGTTATTTATTTATTTATTTATTACTTATTAGTTTTATTTATATGCTGCATTTCTCCCAACAAGGGACCCAAAGCGGCTCACATTAAAATTCACACAATTTAAAAATACAGTAAGTTAAATATTAAAAGATAAATTAAACAATATATGATTTAAAATACAATTAAAAGATTAAAACATGAAAACCTAAGAGATTAAAATATCTGCTGAAATGGGGTTCAGGGATTCAATATATTTGTTAAATTAATTAAATTAAATTAAATTAAATTAAATTAAATTAATTGGTTATTGACCAGGAATAACTGGTTACTGACCAGTGATGATTGACTCCCTTTCTTTTCTTTTTCTTTTTTCATGATTGTAAAATATGCTTACTCCTCACAATTTATAACCCTAAATGACACATACAGAATGTCTCTGAGAGCCATGCTTGGATGTAATTTTCAAAGAAGTAGCTGTGGTGTTTTGTGCGAGCATATCCAGACCAAAAAAAAAAAGGGAGCAAAAGAAAAAAGAAAAGAAAAGAAAACTGTTGTGGTGCCTGAAATACTGTTATATTTCACTATGAGCTTTTGCGGATACATCTACACACAAGGTGACAATAACTATTGTCACAAACAATTAACCGTAAGAATGCTCATTTCAATAGATAGTCCCACGCCTTTCTGTCTCATCTCCTTTGCCTACTCTGTATATAACCTGTGGCTTTGCTTCATTCTAATAAGTCTGAAGAAGTGGATGTATCAACAGAAATTCACACTGAAATATTGCAGTTAAGTTGGTTTGGGGTGTTGTTTTTTTGTCTGTCTATGTCTCAATGGACTTCTGGTTAGTGATTATATTGCCTCAAACCAGCTTGTAACCTAGAACAAACTGAGATTAAGTAGTAAAGACATAATTTTTCAAAAGTGATTTTTAGGCCCAATTTTTCTCTTTTTTTATGACTTAAATTTTAATGTTGTCTTTGGAAGAGGAAAGAGGAACATGTTTGGCTTCTCAGTTCAAGACTATTGTACATTCAGGGCCTGAGCACCGCACTGCCCCCCCCCCCAAACAGGTCCTTGACTACACAGAGGCTGAGGCAGGGCTGGGGGCAAACATGGGTCATGTTGCTTTTATGGACTACAGCTCTTAAATTTCCACAGCCAGCATTGCAGTGTCCATGCTGAACATAAGATTCTACGAGCTTTGTCCAAACAAGCAGCTTTTCACATAGCAGACATGATCTTCCCCATACACATTTGAAGATGACCATCTAAATAGGTCTATGGCCATTCTCATTCAGCAAGAATTTTCAAAAAGAGATAAGAATCCTCCCCATGTAAGAGTTGGGATTCCTGCTCCCCCTTAAATTACAACTTTCTTCTCTCCATTACATCCCATACTTCCTGTGTAGGCAAAGTTATCTTGACAGGCAGGAAGTGTCTTTCCATCTGGACTCTGTCAAATGTTTTGGCTGATCTAACACAAACTTTCAAAAATCTTTGTTTCTTCCTTCTTATCCACCCTGCACCCTACAATCCAAGGGAAGGGAAGACTTTTTATCTTTCCAAATGGCCTGCAAATAAAAGAAAAATAAAACCCAGGAAAACACAAAACCCATAAAGCTCCAGTGCACTTTGGCAGCCTTAGATTATGTGGTCCATAAAAGAAGAGATTAAAGTCTGCTAATGAACTGAAGGACTGAGGTATCAGAAGCATATTTACTGATTAGAATATATAGGAACCAAACAACAACCAATGAAAAAGATGAGGGGCAGCATTCAATCTTGCCTTCATGCTTCCTACGGGATTCATCTTTTAAAAATACTATTCATTAACTAGTGTAAACACACTCTAAATGTAAGTCCACCTTAGAAAGGCTTGTAAGGAAGTGAGTTAGAAGAGAAGGAAGATGAGGAGAAGGAACATGCTGTAAGTTTCGGGAGGGAGGATATTATATGAATGGCAAATTTTTTCAGTTGTCTATTCCAGTAGGCAAAGGACACTTTGAAATGTGGAGTCTATCCATAGGTCAGTGTACTTTCATTTCAGAGGCAAGAGAGATTACAAAAGGGCCACATCAGTGGTGAAGCCTCAGTAGCTCACAGGCAAGTACAGCAATGTGCTTCCAAGATGTGCATATGAAACACAACACACCCACCACCACAAACTTATAAGCGAAACAGACAAACTTGGGAAAGGGGACTGTGTTATATTGCTTTTTTGGGGGTGGGGTACTTTCTCTGTTTGACTGATTTTTTAAAAAAATTGTTTTTTGGTTAATTTACTGTATATTTTTTATGTTAAAGTTCTATATTTTGAAGGGTTTCGGGGGAGGGACTGTTGTGTTTGGTGGTGGTTAATTGTATTGTTGCCTGCTTTTGGAGTAGTTTGATTCTCTGTTGCATTGCCCGTGCTTGTTGGGAGTAGTTTACAGGTTCTTTAAGTCTTTTTTAGACTAGCCCCAGAAAACACAAAAGGGGGAAAATGAAACAAAATTACATCAGAGAGTCAGTCAGTCATGTAAAATGAAAGGACCAGTATACAAGAAACATGAAAACAAAAAAGGCACCCCAGAAAGAACCCAAAACAAAACGAAGGTTTTTGCTGTGCTCATCTCCACCACCGAGGACCTTCCGTCCTGTGTAACTAATTTATTAAATTTTACTAAAAGTATATTTACTAAATGTATAAGATGTATAGCACAAAATTGTAACAATGCATTAATCTCAGCCTTCTCCACTAAATCTAAGCAAGGTTAAGTTCAACTTCCCTTACAGGAGGGTGACCTAATGTTCCACCTTCTCCTCTCCAACTATGTATCGAAAATCAGAGATCCTAGGAAGCCATTCTTTTGAACTTCCACTAAGATTCTCAAGGTTTGATGTGGATCTTTCAAATGCCATGTTCTCAGATCTGTGATCTGTTTAATAGCCACATAAATCCTGCAGTGACGAGACAGCTTCTCCTGAAATAGACAGAACAGGATGTTTCCTTTTGGAAATGTGGTGAGTCTTTTAAGGAAATATATCTGCATTTTCACAAGATAAGGACAAAATGCCACTTTGTGATGGGTAAAAAAGAGAGGAAAGCAATTAACCTTTGCCAAAAATCTTGAATTGTATTTTAAAATGAAAAAGCTTCTTAAAATGTTTACACAGATTTTCAGAGTTAGTTGCCCAATGATGTAGTGATAAACTTTGAAATGCAGGTCACCATGACAGCCACCACACTCTCACTCTGAAGGAGACTCCCTATCATACATACATATTTATATCCTGATTTTGCACTACTTATCATCAACGAACGTAACATATTGCTTTTTTAAAAATCTGTCATAAAACAAAGATGTTGAAAACAACTGCTAATGAAATCTCATACTTAATTAGTTCACAGGGCATGAATACAACTCTATGTAT
The DNA here is from genome assembly GCA_037013535.1 of Intellagama lesueurii. NCBI lineage: Eukaryota > Metazoa > Chordata > Lepidosauria > Squamata > Agamidae > Intellagama > Intellagama lesueurii. Next base: position 205,199,865 of record JBAJHW010000002.1, read on the forward strand.
GTCAGAGCAAGCTCCATTGAAGTCAATGGCACATCATTCTGACTGTACACAGTAACCTTGTAAAACACACTGAGCTTTAACAAAACATCTTCAGCTAAAACGCAAAGTTTTGCTTTTCAGTACAATACAAACATCTAAAAAAGTGTTACCACTTAAACAGTAAATGTGAAGTGCAAACCCCATAAAAGGGAAGAATTAAATATCCAGCCTCTATTGATTCTTTCACTCATTTCTCTCAATGGTACTGAGCTGCAAAGAACAGTACAGCTTGAAAGTGTCATTATCGTTTTATTTACATGTTAAAGCAAGAAGGATCTGCTAAATCCTGGAGCTGCACCCCCCTGCACTTTGCATCCACCACATTGCTGCTCACATTGCATTTTCTCTATGCTCCTACACAGATTAACAAGTGTGTTGAAACCGAAGAAGTCCTGATTAGAGATGGGCATGAACCAAACTACAAACCAGAAAAATGAACGAATCAGGCTGGTGCCTGGTTCGGTTCACAACTGAGTTTGGGGATCCTGTTTTGCTGAAGCAAAACGTAGCACTGAACTTAGTCCCCCCTCGGCATTTCATTTGGTTTCAGCAAAAGGGATGCCCACCTGCTTGCATCCTTCCCACTGCCCCTGTCGACTCCCTACCTGGTCCCGCCAACTCCGCCACTGCCACCATCGTCAGAGACATCGGGCTGGCTTCCCTTCCAGGACGATGATGGCACGGCAGCACATCAATGACAGCAGCAGTGCAATGGCAGTGGCACAACAATGATGATGGCAACAGTGTGAAAGGAGCAGGTAGCCCCCTCACCAGGCACAAACCGAAAACTGAATCATGTACGTGATTCATGTAAGTGATTCAGTTTGGTTTTCCAGTTGGTTCATGGTGGTTCATGTTTAGCCACAAACCATCACAAACCACCATTTTTCAGGTCCGTGCCCATCTCTAGTCCTGACCCTTCCACCCATAACATTCTTTCACAGAATTGGTAATTTCAAATCAGATTGCAGTTAATGGGTCCTATGGGAAAGATGGATGACAACATGCCTACATATCAGGCAAAACCCAAAGAAAAAAATAATCAAAAATTTAAAAAGACAACAAAAACCCTTGTGGTACCTTAAAGACTGTTATATTTTAATGTGAGTTGTCGTGTACAAGTCCACTTCTTTGGACGTACGAGGTAAAATACAGAGTTCACACAGCAAAACATTCATGCCCAGCTTTAAGACGCAGTGTCATATCCTTGCAATTCATATGTGCAATAATTTATGACCTGTGTTTAGTGTTCAGTTCTTTTGAAGTCTACAAGTTTTCTTTTGAAAAAAGAAAAGGAATACGCAGGATACTGTGGCAGTTTAAAAACTAACAGTTTAATTTCAGTCTGAGATTTCGTAGACCAAAATCCATTTTCTCAGAAGCAAGGAGTACAAATGCTAATTAATAATTATATGTCATCAAGTCAGTTCCTTCTTATGCTGATGCTTTCCAGGGTCTTCTAGGTAAAAGTACTGAGAAGTGGTTTACCATTCCCTTCTTGTGACTCAGACTGCGCAGACTGCCCAAGGCTGCCCAGGCTGGCTCCTCTTCTAGGGGGAACACTGGGGAATGGAACTCTCAACCACACTGAACTCAGTGAGCTATCCAACAAGTAAATACAATTTCCTCTATATTTATATATATCCTTGCGACCAGGTGAGAACACAGGTAAAAGACAAAATGAGAATGGTTTGTTAACACAGCAATGGGACTATCAAGCTGCTAATTACTTAGCAGGACAAGGTGATCACTGTCACAGGATTGCTAAGAGATTTTTATGCGACAAATGTCTTATCCATAAGATAGCATAAAAACTGCTTCTTAATATATTATTATGTGTAAATAATTTTAGGAATTTAGAATGTAGAAAAACATTCTACAGAGAACATGGCACCCACTGTATACACTCGTAAAGGATGCCAATGATAATGACCAATTCTAATTACCCCATCTTGTATTTTTAAACATGCAGTAAAGGTCATAATAAAATTGCTAAATACTACAAGAGGTTAACACAGAAAAGATAAGTGACAAGATACAGGCAAAATTTGCTAATGATATGAAGAAAAAATATTCAGCTTTTGCTTTCTTTTGAATATAGATTTTCATAAAAGAGAACCAAGCCCTGTTCACATTTTTGGGCAAAACAGATTTCTGAGAAGGAGAAGTAGATGAATTGTGTACTATGAAATGTTAAAAATGGAGTTCACTGGAAGGGAAAACAATAGTACAGGGAGCTTTGAAGCAGGTTGAGGCTAACATTGACGATAATGCTTTTATTATAGCTGTTGCCAAATGTATCAGGATCCGCCTATTTGGAACCCCTCTGAATCTCAGACTCTTATGACTGGGAGTTTAGGCCAGCTAGACTAAAATACCATATGAAGTAAAACTCTAAATGATAAAAAGTAGAAAATCCTATGCTTTCCATTGCAAAGATTATCATCAAAAACATAAAATGGAAAGGAGAAGGGAAGGCTGACCATGTCCTTTGCATAGTTGATGGCATCCCTCATCCCGCCCTGACCCACGGCCTCCTTTGACGTGAGCCCTGTTCCCCATTATCAGTGAGGCCCCTGTTTCCATGTCTATATAATGAAAAACACAATAGTGCTACTAATTTGTCTTTTTTGGGCTTGGCACTATTTCTGTGTTAGGAATGCCACAGTTCACCAAAGAGGTCTATTCACTCTGCTGTTCTAATCCATCTTTACTAGCAAAGATGAGTGCTGGGTATAAACATGCAAGACTACACATCAACAGCCTCCAGGCTCATGTGCAGCAAGAATCCAACAATTCCTTTCCTTCTGCAATTTGGAAGGCAACAATAAACTAGTATATATCCAAACTGCCAGTGCTTAGGTAAGTTCAACCTCCTGCAGTTCTATCTTTTTTTTTTACAGTTCTGTATACAGCAATACTGAGGCTGTTACTTTATTTCCATTCTATTCATAAGCTACTCTGCATACAGTAACACAGTAAGGTGGCATATAAATGGTATAACAAATAAAGCCACACATTAAATTCAGTGCAGTGTAGCAGAGATAGCTCATAATAGGATTCCAATGTAGTATAGCAGACAGAGACCACAATGGAATCCCAGGAAGGATTTATTTAGTATGCTATTCCAATTTATGTTGCTGTATGTTGCACCCCTTACAAGGGCTTGTTTGAGAGCAACAAGCCATGAATGAGTTCCATTCTGTGACACATTAAAGAAAACATTTCTGGTTTGCTTTGCAATCCTGCTAGCAGGGAAGTGCACTGTGGGACTATATACATCAATACATGACTCATTGACAGTAAATCATGATTCCCTGGAATCCTAACATAACAATGCTTCTGATTAGAAGCCCAGAAGCCTAGGTTCAAGTCCTATCTAAATTGTAAAATTCAGCAGATGACATTGACACAGCTACTCCTTCTGAACCCACACCCTAAAATGGTGGGAGGGAAATATAAACACCACATTAAGCTGCTTGGAAAAAGGAATAAAAGGTGTCAATTATTTAATTAGAACAGAACTGATCAACTTTAATAAACAGAGACAGAACAGTCTAACTTTATGTTGTGGTTACCAAGTCTGTAATAGTTTTCACTTTCTACCAGCTGGGGAAAATATAAAATGTTATTTCTTTATTCTGCACTGTTCCATAGCCAGAAGGCTAAACTAGTAACAGATTCAACTAGAATCTCAGACATTTCTAATACTGTATACTGTATCTACCATTGTAATGTACAAACAAAACTTAATGGCACTGATTTTGCCATTAAAAAGCTTTGGTTGCATGTTTGTTTGTTTATTTAAAACTTTCTACCCCAGCTTTCTCCTTAAGAAGAACCCAAGGCGGCTTACATCATTCAAAGCCAATATTTAAAGCAGAAACAAAAAGTATGCAAACACTCAAAAGGATCAAACAAATACCACAGTAAAAGATGTTAAACAGAAGCAACATCAAAATAAATCCAATGCAGTAAGGCACAATAATCCATTTAGGAACCCCACTCAGCAGCCAGTCTCCAAGGGAAAGCTTGCCTGAAAAGAAAGGCTTGCAGAAGGATAGCAAAGATGGGGCCAGCCTGGCCTCCTGTGGGAGGGGGTAGAAACAAAGAAGGCCCTCTTCTGTGTCCCCACCTAATGCACCAGTGACGGTGGTGGGACAAAGAGAAAGCCCTCTCCTGACATCCAGGCAGGCTCATAAAGGGAGACACGGTCCTTGAGACAGCTTGGACTCAAGTCATTTAGGTCAATATCGATTTGGACCAATGTTCCCTTTAAGCTCTGTGCACACATACAGAGCTCCATTGGGGCTGCACACCAGCAGCTGGTGTTGCCGCCCGTTTAGTTCCAGTTTTGGGTAGAAACCCCTTCCTCCTGCATATGCATGGGGTAAGGCTCCTGCACAGCAGGGCCGAAAATTAGAGGGAACGTTGGTTAGGGCTGTAGCGTTCACCCTTTTGTTAGGTATAAGTCATGTATTATTCATGTTCTATGCTAATGTGGTTGAGAGGCGGAGCTGAGTGGGAGGTTAAAAGGCGGAGCCTGAGAGGAGGAGTTAGTCAGAGAGAGTTGGTCAGAGTGGTTAGTTAGTCAGAGAGTCAGAGAGTCAGAGAGAGAGGGAGTCAGAAGAGATAGAGTTAGAGTCTGGTTAAGATAAATAGATAAAGAAGGTGGAAATTATATGGCAAGAGAATAGTATGTACATCTGTAGAACTTCTGTGATTATTAAATTGGCTTCAGTTTAATAAATAAGTTTTGTTTGCTTTCACAATACAAGTGTCTGATCAAACGTCATTTATTTTGTGGATTGAGGTAATCCACTGGTGGCAGTGAGAGGAAAACACGACTGGAACCTTTGTGAGGGCACAAAACGTAGGTGCCTCAAGGAGGTGAACGTCACAAGGACCAGTACTTTGAATTGTGCCCAGAAACAGATAGGCAGCCAGTGGATTAGTCTAGTGACAATCTGTGGCTGAAATCCTGTTCCATAATTTACTCTGCATAAGGCTGATGATATCATAAGCTACTATGATTTTTCAGGAAAAAAGCCCCTTCCAATTCCCTCTCTGAAAATCCCAAGGCTCCCACACAATCCCTTATTTTGTGGGGAAGCCACTGGGGACCACAGGATTCAGGGAAAGTTTTTAATGTCCAAAAAGATATTACCAGCAGCTGTGATTTTCATAATTTAAATGTCTTCTAAATACTTCCTGTGGATGAAAGGGATCCCACAGGAGGGAGCTTCAGGACCTTCCCGGGGGGGGGGGGGGAATCAGAAATGTTTTATTACCAAAAAATCATTATTGCTGATGACGTCATCAGCCTTACACAGCACAGCTCCCTGAACAAGGTTTCAGCCAGTGAAAATATCAATAACATACTGTTTTAAAAATCAGGGTAAGAGTAACACTCAGAATGCATATGCACTGAATGCCAAGTGAATTAGAAACAGCAGCAGTCGTCTGCTCAGAATCCCCATAAAAATGGGGAAATCCATTCTTACCTTTGTCTATTTACAGGATTTACTAACATGACAAGGTATGTTACACAAGCTTTCTCTGTAACATTTCATTTTGGAAAAGTAGTCTGTCCTCAAAGAAAGTATAACAAAAATAATAATAATGAAGAGGCGGCACGTTTTAATGCAAAGCCTCTTATCCTCTGAAAAGGCGAAACTCAACTGATGTCATGTTATGCAGCTGCTTACAACACAGAGTAACCCTATGAGCAAATGATGTCCAAAAGGTCCTGTCATTAACAGCCCACCTCGGATCTTGCAAATTAAGTGCCATGGCTTCCTGACAAGATGTGAGGAGGCGGTGAAAAAGAGGCCTTTGTCAAGGAGATTTTCCTTTTGACACCTGTCCATACATGTGTGTATCTCTAAGAGGCCCCTTGGATTATCAGGCATTGAGATAGTAAAAGGCTGGACCCAAGTAAAAAACCATAAGCAAAATATGGGACTAGGTCTACCAATGTCCAGTTCTACAAACCCCACACAGTTTTCTTTACATAACTGAAAACTTAGATAATTGGTGGGGGTAAAAAGAGACTGTCAATCTATCCAGCACTAGCCAATCATTCCTTTCCTGCCTCTTAGTTCAAAGAGAGCCCCACCTCTCTGCTCAGTGTACCTCTTTCCCTCTCCTGAGTCTGTTGGAAGTCACTGAATCTGTTGAGGCCTTTTTGCTCAATGCAGTCAGCCATGCAGCCATGTCAGCAAGCCAGCTTCCCGTTATCTGTTCACTGTAAATAAGTGAAACGTTTTTATTATTTCTCTTACAAATGTCTCAGAATGAGTTATTGAGTCTGTAAGTGTCAGTTAATGAGAAAAAAGGGCTGGACTAATCTGGAAACTTGAAGCTAAATCCCTACACTTCTGCTAGAGAAGTTTAATCAAAATTCAAAACTCTGCAACAATTGTCACCTTCACTTTGGTTTTGTAATACAATTCTCTCATTTTGCAAGTTCCCTACACTTGCCATTTCTTTTTATCCAATTCTTTGTACACTGCTCTAATTGAATAATATTAAACCAGGATACTTCATCTTGACCTACAATTTCCTTTATTTTTATAACCAATCCTAAATTCTAAGGAGACGGCTAGAGAGCAAATGGAGAAAGAAACCGACGGATTATAATAAGGAAGCTGTCAGGATCGCGACTAACCGCTACCTTGCTAAGGTGCGGGCTGCTAGACAATCATACATCGCTAACCGGATAAGCGAAGCTTCAAATCAGCAGGCGGAACTTTTCCGTATAGTTCGTGATCTATCCGGAATTGGTCTAGGTGATAGGCCTCCTACTAATCTCACCTGACCAATTTGCAGCATTTTTTAAATCTAAAGTGGAGACCATCCGCCGGGATCTTTCTCCTTTTTTAAATACAGTGGATCGAGCAGAGATGTCCAGCGCTCCGTCCTGCCCGGTGAGATTTGAATGCTTTCAGCCTGTGACCCCAGACATGGTGGACAAAGCGCTCGATCGCTGTCAGGCCACCACCTCCTCCCTTGACCCTTGCCCGGCCTGGCTAATCAAAGCAGCCAGGCCTATAACAACGGAATGGGCCACAGAAATAATTAATGGGTCTCTCCAGGAGGGCAAGGTTCCCCTTGCTCTCAAGGACACACTCATTAGGCCCATTAGGAAGAAACTAAATTTGGTGGCGGACGATATTGGCAATTATAGGCCCGTCGTCAATGTTTCTTTCCTTAGCAAAGTGGTGGAGAGGGTGGTGGCTGATCAGCTTCAGGCTCTTCTGGATGAAACCAATGCCCTGGATCCATTCCAGTCGGGCTTCAGGCCACGTCATGGCACAGAAACGGCATTGGTCGCACCGTTGGATGACCTGTTGAGGGAGGCTGACAAGAAACCGGGCCTTCTTGGCAAAATGTCCTTGTTGGTCCTCCTCGATATCTCAGCCGCCTCTGATACCGTCGACCACAGTATCCTCCTGGGGAGGCTCTCCGAGTTAGGAATCGGTGGCCTGGCGCTTGCCTGGCACCGATCCCTCTTGGAGGACCGTCCCCAGAGAGTACAGCTTGGGGAGAGTGTTTCGGCCCCGTGGAGTCTCAATTGTGGGGTTTCGCAGGGGTCGATCCTCTCCCCAATGCTGTTTAACATCTATATGAGGCCGCTGGGAGGGGTCATCAGGGGGTGTGGGGCTTCGTGCCATCAGTATGCTGATGACACCCAGCTCTACATCTCCTTTTCACCTACCTCAGTGGATGCCGTTTCGTCCCTTGAGCGCTGTCTGGAGGCCGTGCTGCAATGGATGCAGCTGAATGGGTTGAGGTTGAACCTGGACAAGATGGAGGTCTTGAGGGTGGGTGGCCCCTCCGTTGGCAGTTTGGGAAACTTTTGGGTGGGTGACTCTCACCGCAAAGAGTGAGGTGCGCAGCTTGGGGATACATCTGGACCCGGCGCTTACCATGGAAACCCAGGTGGCGTCCATGGCCCGCTCCGCCTATTTCCACCTATGGCGGATTGCCCAGCTGCGACCCTATCTTGATGGTGGGGCCCTCACCACTCTTGTCCATGCGCTTGTAATCTCGAGATTAGATCACTGTAATGCGCTCTACGTGGGGCTACCTTTGAGATTGTTGCGGAAGCTTCAAATGGTGCAGAATGCGGCGGCCAGACTCCTTAGTGGGGTGAGAAAATACCAACATATCTCTCCCACTCTGGCTGCCTTGCATTGGCTGCCCATTCGCTTCCGCATTGATTTCAAAGTATTGATGATGACGTATAAAGCCCTAAACGGTTTAGGACCTCGATAACTGGCAGATCGCCTTTTCCCACCTAGATCTACCCGAATCACCCGTCATAGCCAGGAGGGACGGCTGAGGGGCCTAACGCCGAGAGAGGCCCGGAAAGAAAGAACAAGAAACCGGGCCTTCTCGGCAGTGGCCCCTCGGCTTTGGAATAACCTTCCATCAGAGATCCGCCTGGCTCCCTCGCTGGGTGTTTTTAAGAGCCAATTAAAGACTTGGCTCTTCAGGCAGGCCTTCCCTCCTGTCAATATTTGATTTTATTTTATTATAATTTCTGTTTTTTCTCCATCTTGAGTATTATTAATATTAATATTATTGTTTTGAATTGTTTTATTTTAATTTTAATTGTTCAAGTGTTTTATATTTAATGTTTTATGGAACCCGCCCTGAGTAGACTTTGTCTAAAAGGGCGGGATAAAAATCGAATAAATAAATAAATAAATAAAAACTTTTATCTGTATGAATAGGTTCTCGTTGATCTTTATAAGTTTTAAAAACTAACTATAGAGGTAATATGGATAAAGGTTCTAGAGCAATATCAAACAGTTCAAGTTCATATTCTTGCAGGGTATGAAGAAAGGGAGGACAGCAGGATAGGTTTTGTTAAGAAAAGAAAGTAACTAAACTGTAGCATAGCCCTCCAACATCTCTGACTATTGTTGTACATGCTGGCTGGACAGGATGGAAGGGTGAAGTTGGAGACCAACATGTGAATGGCCACAAGAGCCCAGTGCCAGGAGGTGTGTAAACACATACCATGTCACACGGAGGTTTATTTCAAAGAATATCCTGGGACAGAAGGGGACATGAAGGATGTGAGCAGCTGTTGTTCCAGATTCGTGGGTTTGAATCTGGCAGAGCAGAACCAAAGGCTGTACCATACAAGTAATGCATAATCCATTTCATTTAATCACCTCCAGCAACCATTTTCTCCCCTATATAATGTGCCAATTGCTTAGGAAGAAAAGAAAAATACTGTGAATGCTCTATAATCACTAAACGTTAGAAATCCCACAGACACCACAAGAGCAAGCAATAAATAATTTTAAATGAGGGCTACAATAGTTGAATCACTGAATCAGTTAGATGTATTGATTCAAAGCCTTGTGAACAAAGGTGACAGCAATTAATTGAGTAAAAGATTTGATTAAACTCCAAATAATGTTCAGTATCAAACCTTACAAAAACCTTGAGGGCAACACCTTAAAAAAAGCGTTCTTCCTCCAGTTTTTCTTTCCCTGATCTGCCGCTCCTCCCTCACACATACATACATGCACACAAGAATGTCTGCTGTATGTACAATTTTTTTTTTAAAGGGCATGTCCTTTTTCTGAGAAGTATTGCTACTTCTTACACAAGGCAAATGACTACAACCACTGTTTTCACCAGCAAAGCATTACATGCACTGTAGTTCATTGAAGTTCATGGGCTTTAAGCATGCTTCATTGTATTAGACTATGGACTGCAGGTTTTTCTCTACAAATTTGTCACATATTATGGTATGCCATATCTCAATAATCTTTTCCCTTGCTGGCTGAAACCTGGTAAACATCCCAGTGAAACCAGATAAATTAGATATGGTAATATTTTGTGCATCTTCCATCTTTTCTGTTCATCAGACCACAGAACATGCTGTGCTGTTATTGATTTAATCCCAAGCATTTCCAAACTGCCTCAGAGAAAACAACAATGGAATGAAGAGAGCTCATGGAATTGACAAGAAAAAATAAACTTGTATATTATATGTATATAAAAATGCAGGCAGAAATCCAAGCTTCTTCCTCCTCTTGGAAAATAAAAATGCAGGAATCTCATTTCAATTCAAATGAATTTTTGTTTTGCCTTTGTAACCTCTGTAGGTATACATTTTTGAACTGCATAGCTTTCACAGATAGGAGTACATTCTAGGCTATAAGAAGTGTGATGATGATTAGCCAAATCAGGTGTCAGAGACAGCCCAAAACAAGAAGAGGAAATTTCTTTTTTTCATTTCTGGGGTTATGAAAATCAACCTGTTTCATTTGGTGATTGGTTTTCAGGACCTAAGCATAGGATTCCTTTGAAACCTGATTTCAGAAGCCATGAAACACTTCTTCAGTCACCTCTCTGCAATATTAAGAGGCTTTTAGCCCAAATTGCAGGCTATCTCCAATGACTGTTTTGTTGCAAAATTTTGAATTTCTGGTAAAATTCTTCTTTTGCTACACAGTAGAAGTACAGAGATCAACAGAGGAGAATAGCTTCAAGTTCCCCAGGATTCACCCCTTTCTCATTAACTGTCACTTAAAGCCTCAATAACTCACTCAGAGACATTTGTAGGAGAAAAAAATAAAAAACGTTTATTTACTGTTGCTTGAAATTACAGACTTGTCTATACTGCTTTTTTTTACTGCATACATATTAGCAACCAACTGAACAGATCAACAGCAACAAACAACTGCCACCAACTGATGAAAAGGGAGGATAGATTACTTAGCAACAAGGTGGGCCTCTCTTTGTATTAAAAAACTGGAAGGAATTATTGGTTAGTGCTGAATACTTAAACAATCATTCCAGCCAAGAAAAGTCCCTCTCAGTTATTCAATCTACAGACATCATGTGAAATTGTAAATAAAACTCCAACATGTTTCTAGCCTGAGAGAGCTTCCTTTCCCAACCCCATCCTTAATTTGATGAATGCAAGACTGGTAGTAAATTCTGGATATTAGAGTTTTTTTAAAAAGGCACATATCCAAACTCTGGCTCAAGGAACATGCAATACCCTATCGCATGATTCACTATTCATTGGCTGTTTTGAGAAATCATAGCTGCTTCTTTTTTATGTGTCACATAAGCATTTTTAAAGAGCACGGTCACTCAGCAAAACAAAGCAGCCACCCTCAGGCAGCCAAAGCTGGGTAGCCACAGTATAGCGCCAGAAGACTGATCCTACGTATTCTGCTATGCCCCCAATAAGTTCTCTTGCCATGTTCAGGGACCGGGATGATGCTGTCCTGTTGCAAAGCTCAAGTATGATTCAATTGTTACTCTTATTAACTTATGGATGAGAGGTGTGTGCTATTTTATACTATTCTTCAGACAGCTGTGTTGAAAGTTTCTGTCCGGATGCAGTAAATAAATAAAAACATATCTTTTAAACTGGTTAAGAAGAATGACAATAAGTTATGGCGTCTGGGGAAAGACTGTTTTCTTCTTTAGAAACAGAAACACATTGTTGGTTGTCTTGTTTTTGCCAGGGGACAGGGAAATGTTTTGAAGCAACCTCCGGTGAACCTTTCCCTTTAAAATGCAGGGCATAAATCTCCCTCTTCCATTCTGATACTATTGGAATAATATTTAATTTGGTAAGAAACTTGGCTAAGTCTTTAACCTAACTTCAAGGGTGCTTCTGACATTTTCAAAGGGTTGTAAGTTGCTATGTGAGATAATGGCGGAAGTTTGGGGTGTAAATGTAGAACATCCAAGTACAAATGGCGCCTCCTTGGCTACTAAATTTAATCAACACATCACAGAGCTGGTTTGGATGAAATGTTCTTTGGCTTCTTAAACCAAGGAACAAGCCAGAGGGAGTGTTGGCCCCATACACCCCTCTCTCACCCCCTTTTCCGCCATGCATCAGCTTCACTGTGATCCTCATTTTTATAAACCAGAGTTTCCCTTGGCTGCAAGAGAGAAACTCTGGATTGATGTTAGTTTAAGAACCAGGATCTTAAGATAGCATCACATTGAAGAATCCATGATCTTCTAGAAGGCGCTCATCACCTCATTTCAACAGAAGTAAAATATGATAAAATTTCTGTGTCCTGGGCACACCAATACCAATTCTGAGGACACAATTCCAGCTGTTCACAATGAATGACAGCAGCTGTGTTTTATCAGAGCCATGGTGCTGTTAATATAGTCTGTCACTGTTGGATGTGAAAGTGCTTTTCTTTTACTGCAGCCTTCCAGGAGCCTGCAAAATGGTGCCAAAAGAGATTCCTTTAATGTCACAGCAGCAAATATGTTCTGTCTCAAATTATGAGAGCTGGAAGGATTGGCACTTAACAGTCTCCGAACCACATTTTAATAGTCTGCTGCTGAGGCAATAATTCAGATGTGCTGCCTGCATCGACAGCCCTGTCAGACACCTAAACCAAATTCTGTTTTACCCTAGATCAGCATCTATCTTGCTATTGGACAAGCAGCACAATCACCTTTAAGGTATGAACAACTTGCTTTAACCTCTGAATGCTGGCATATATATGTTTTAGACTAAATGCAAGGGGGACAGAGTCACAGATACCTCTGTTGGTGTGCTATCATGCTCTGACCTGAGGGCCCCATCCAGATTGCTACCCAGACTACATAACCTACCCCACTGGTTGCAGAGAGTTTGCAGGGTGCCACGGCCATGGTGCCTGGCCCTTCCCAAAAAGCTGGAATGCAAACTGAAGCCACAATGGTTATGTCAGTCCTGGGAGTTGGAGGATGGTTTCTATGGGAATGGCCGGAACTAGTCTAACCCTGGCGAATGAGGAATACAAAAGCGGCTTTGCTGCCAGGGGACACAGAAGTTCGGCTGGAGGCTAAGGGCAGAGAGACAAGTGTTGGGCTGAGGAAGAGCTAGCCCTGAAGAAAGAGAGCCAGTCACCTCTGAAGTGATAGATAACCCTGTGTCGGGAGGGGGGGATGCCTCTGTGCAAAAGGGGGAGATAGACTGGAATAGCTGGTCAAACTGGGGGCTCAGTGAAGGGCACAGAGTTGCCCCAAGGGACTTTGGCCCTCTTGGTGAATAGAACCAGGAAGTGGCAGACCAGTGGAGGGAATGTGGGACTACTGTAGGAAACTAGGATTACCGACTCTGTATGCACTCATTTATTATCGGTTTCTCCGATCCAGTTTCCAATAAATTCTGTTGAGTTTTACCCATTGCCTACTGATTGTGTAGACTAAGGGATGGAAAGTGGAAACCCTTCCAAGACTACTGGGGCTGGCGGGGCTCACACTGAGATTTGTTCAGTCCGTGTCAGCTTGGAACATGCATATCTGAACTACTTTTTGCCAGATTGGGAAAAGATAAATACAGCATTTCTTGCTCATGGTTTGAATCATGTGGACCATCAGTCAATGGATTCTGAACCTAAATAGAGAGAAGAGACCAACCAGCAAACACATGGCCATTTTGCTTTTTGTCTTCCTTATTCTAAAAGACTTAAGAGGCCTCACCGCACTTTAGAACTCTTATCATGATATTCTCATGTGGCTTGCCTCAATGTATGTCTGGAATAAACAATACAAATTTCATTATATTGTTAATTACAAACTGCCCATCAGTGTGACATTAGAGAACCAAGAATCCACAACAAAACAAATGTGTAATTTCATATGTGATCTTTTTGGGGGATCAAGCTAAACATTATAGTGCAACTGCATGAAGCATAAATACAAGGATGGCTTTTACCTCACAAAGCAACTTGGAGTGGCTGGTGTACAATGAGAGACTTAAGAAAAAATGAAGTTGACCCACAGAGTAGTCGATGACTAGATGGGCGGGGTATAAGTATAATAAATAAATAATAATAATTAAAGGTTTTCCTGCACAACAGCTTTTCGTCCACCCAGTCCTGAGAGGGTGGAGACCAATTTGAAAGCAGAAATGCACAGATTTGTGTATCTCTGTGTGTAAGTAATAGTAGTAGTAGTAAGAGTAGATTTGCTTGCTGTTGACCAATTTCCCTGTTACATTCTCAACTACCTTCTCCGTCCCAGGTTCCCAGAACTGCTTGTAAGTAGAATTTTTTGTTTCCACTGGAAGTGTTATGATGGGCCTCCTTGAAAGACCGAGGTCTTCTCCCTGCCCTTGTGCTGTGCCTCCAGAACACAGCTGGAAGACAGGGAAAAACAATGGCTCCCATCTCTGGCTTGAAGCAGAACAGAGGGGAGAGAATTTGCAGAATGTCACCCAATGACAAAATAAGCACCCATTCCCTTCTGTCATGGCACTAATAGGGAGGCTTGGTCTTTCCACTTGTCAAGTACTTGAGAGCATCTGGAAAATGCAGACTAGTCAGCTCAAAGAATGAGAAGGAGAGGAGAGTACTTCTAGGTAGACTTTGGCTCTGCAATTGTTAAACATTCTGAACTCCCGAAAAGCACAAAGACAAAACAAATCCTAAACATACTATGAATACTGCCAAGAAGTGAAAAGGTGTTTGAGAATTTTAAAGGGAAACAGAGCAAACATATATAAAACATAAGCTTATTTAGCTTATTTACAGAGCTATTCTTGCTTTTATTACATCCATTTTATTCCTTATTTGCATGTCAGACATCTATAAAGCATCAATGTTAGCTTCAATTAATTTAGCATTAGAATCTAGACTATATAATACAGACACAAACACATAATCACTTCCTCATTGCTCATTCATTCCTAACTATATTATGACAAAGACAGAAATATCCACCAATGTCCACCTTGCGTCAGTGCTATTTCCTCTTAGTAAATGTTTTCAGATATTTTCTCAGTCACTTTTAGCAAGGCAATGAAATTATAGTGTGTATTGTCAGTCATACAATGTACAATCAATAGCATATATCAATAATAAAAATATAAGATGCCTATTAGAAAGCACTGAGTAGCAATGTGATGAGAACCCTGCGACAATACCCTCTACTCTGATTATCTACTGAATACTTTCAAGTATATCCATTGGTACACTTGGATTTCTTGGATTCATATAACAAGGAGATGAATGGCCTTACAGACAGTTCCACTGTGTTATCAAAACTCTCAGTACTGGTTGGTTCAGCATCCTGATAATATTTGGGGCTATTTCTTACCTTTAGGATGGCTGAAATCCCCATTCTTCACTTCATCTCTTAATGACATTGAGTCATAAGAGTCTGTGTACACTCCAGAGCAACTAAGCCATTCGGCATGCCCTTCCATCTTAGCACCAAATTTGTTCACTCTAGAGAGAGACCTAGACAGAGATCTGGGGCTATTTCAGACCCAAGCTAACCTGAACACCCCTTTTTTTACCTGCACACATTCTAAGCCAGTAACACTCCCCAGGAGTTCTACATGAGAAGTACCAAAGCTCCGCTTCGGGAAACCCAATCCAACAGTGAGAGCTGGTTCGAATTACTACAATAGAGAAATAGAACCTGTCAACCATATGGGACACAGAGTATCAGTTACAGCTGCACCAGGAGACCAGGCATTCATTACCCACTTGCAACATGCCTAATTACTATAGACAGAAAATTATACCAGGCATTCATTGTTAATAATGCAAGCATCCATAGGGTAATGCTGACTGAAACACCACATAAAATTTTCACTTTCAATTCCATTAATCCATTGGAGAGATTTAAGGTGGTTAGTAATAGGACTAGCAGAATGCTGATAAATACCCCAGCATTATTTCTCTATGCAGCTTAGACAGCAACAAATGCAGAAAGCATACATATCAGCCAGGATTCAGTGGTATGCTCCTGCTAGATTCCACTGCTTCCACCAGAACTGGTGACACACACAAACTCCACAGTGCCATACAAATTTGCTCTGCAAGGTTGCTCTATCTACAACAGGTTTTTAGCACTATGGAGGACTGCAGCAGTTCAGGGAAAGGAAGTCTTCAGTGCAGAAGACATAACAATGGGCTCAAACTACAGGAAGTCAGATTTAGGCTCAATATCAGGGAAAACTTCATAAGTGTTAGAGCAATACAACAACCAAACTAATTGCCTTGGGAGGTGGTAAGCACTCCTACACTGGAGGAATTCAAGAGAAAACAGGGTAACCATCCATCAGATCTGCTTTCACTTGGATCCCTGCATTGAGTAGGGGGTCGGACCTTATAGACCCCTTCCAACTCAATTATTCTATGATTCTATGAATACATTGTCACTGATATGGAAGTACACTATTGGATAAGAAAATATACAAGTGGTCATCATCCACATTGCAAGCATGTATATAAGAGAAGACCTGCTGGGCATCTTGGTTTTTTTCTAGAATAGAAAAATAGGAGGGAACAGAAAGATTAACTACTTCTCTTTTCTGCTACATTTCTGCTTTGGATCAATCCCTCCAAAATTATTTTTTCATAAAGGGCTATTAGGTTAGAGTTGCACTTATTTGTATGATTTGTATGCACCCTGTAGTCTGGCACTTAGCTACTACTGTTAGAAATCAGAGAGCAACTCTGCTGGAACCAGCTACTCTAAAATCAAAGTAAACCTAAGTGCATTTCTGTGTAGGCACCTCTACCCATTTTTGTCCTTTCAAAGTAATAATGGTAGAAAGAATCATTCAGCATTTTTGAGAAACCTTCCCCACGACTTCCATGGCAGCACTCTCTCCAGGGTCTACTAATGATAATGTCACACATAGAACAATTAGCATCTCTTGCCAGCAGAACTGAGGCACCAGCTCCCTATCAGTCACCTCCTTAGAGCGACATGAACACTCAGCAAGAGTCTCCACTTAAGAAGAAACAATTGGTGAATTAACTGCATCAGTTGTTATCAGTGAATGACTTGAGCTACTGCTATGCACACTGTCCCTACCAAAATGACAAATGGGAATTTGTCACCTTCCGGGAAGATCTTGAAATTGTTGAGGAACTCTGCAGTCTTTGCTATGCTACATGCTCCTATGAACTGATGTTTCTCTAAGAGAACTCAATGTTGGAAGTGCTAACAGTGTACCGAGCAGTTTACAATGCATCTAATTCTTTTATTTGAATTTATGGTTAGCTGTCATGAATGGAGTGATGGACAAGAACTCAAGAGACATGGGTCTGAATTCCTGCTCAACCATAGAAATTCACAGGGATGGGATCGGGTGGAACTAGTAGAACAACACCTCAAATACTTACTTACCTTGAAAGTCCTATTAGGTTCACTATAAGTCAGTTCCAGTTTGATGGCACATAACAGATTGAACACATATTGAGTACAACTGGGGCAAGGGAAACAGAAGTCTTAAAAATAGAATAAAATAGCATTCTTCTGTATTTGTTGTTATATGCCATCAAGTCACTTTTGATTTTGGAAACCCTAGTATTTTTCCAGATATGTGAGATGTTCAAGGAGTGGTTTATCCTTGCCAGTAAACCACACCAGTATGTTTCCATGGCCAAGCAGGGATTTGACTCCATACCACATTGGTATCCCATATACCACATTGGCTCTCATTCTGCCACTTTTGGGAATACATGCAAACAGTCCAATCCTGCACATGTGTACTAAGAAGGAAGTCTCACAGAGTTCAATAAAACATACTTCCAGGTGAGTGTGTGTAGGATTATAGTCTACAACTGCCAGTCTGTGCACATTTACCTGGGGGGGGGGGGGGGAAGTCACTGAGCATAATTAATCTTAACATCTGGAATATAAATATGCATAGGATTGTGCAGCAAGCATCTGTAGTTACAGTGGCTTTCAACACAACTGGCTGAACCAGTGTCAACATTCCAACACACTAACGTTCGAATTCACAGGGGACGATACTATCATAACGTCTGCAAAAGAAACAAGGGGGTTAAGGCAGGAAGAAGCTTTGTCATGTTTATGCTCAGGAAGGGCTTTATTTTACAGTAGGAAAAGGGACAGGAGCTCTATGCAGTCTGGCCAAGGAACAGATTGGCAAGAGAAAATGAACCAAAGCAGAGAGCAGACTGTAAAATAGGGACTCACAGAAACTATGGGTACTGGAGCCAGAGTTAAGGAAAAGAAGGATGCTGCAAAAAATTATTGGATGGGGGCTCTGCATTAGGAAGAGCTCTGCATCATTGTTAGGAAAGAGGCACACAAGTAAGTAAAAGACTGGCAGGCTGGCTATTCTGGACCAGGGAGCAGAGGGTGCTAGGTCTAAGCAGCCTGTAAGATCTACATTCTACACTCTTCTTCCAAAAGTCTGAGGGCAAAATCCTTACCTCTCCACAGGTTCCACCATAGGCTATTCCACTCCCTCCTGCAGATACTAGAAGTGTCTGGAAGTCCATTTTCAGTTTCAACCCTGCTTTGCATGCTGAAGAAAGGCATAGAAGTTTGTGTTGTGATTTAGAATTAAACTGTGCTTTCTAGAGGCTTCCAGAGGCTCAGTTCTCCTACTTACTTAAAGTAAGAAAGAACATCTAATTTTCTACACGTTGAAAACTTTCACACCACTTTTTTAACCAAATAAATACATGTGTGGAAGCTTTAGGAGTATGAAAAATTGGGGCCGCTTGCTTCCCACAGGCTGCATGTTATCTGCGCTGTGAGAGTTACATTGAACAGGAATGTCCCAGTTGTGATTTCCACTGCCACTGCAGAGTTGCGATCTAAGAACTGACCGAAGGCAATGAAGGGCAAGAAGCAGGGGTAAAAAATGGAAACTGAATCGCAGATACAGATTCAACTACCCAGCTAGTTCTTCAGCTGCAGAGCTTTATTTATTATTTGCTACAGCTCTTCATCTAAGTATGCAGACAGCAGCTCTCTACAGCAATATACAACACAATGACACCAAGGCAATAATAGTAACACCACCTTCTATTTGGACCACAAATATCTCGTTTTCATTAGCTGAAACACACAAAGTGCTACACACTCACATCTTGCAACAGCATCAGACAGCTAGATCATTAAAAAAAGATCAAAGGCCACACTGGCAGGCAACTGCAAAACTAATACTTTCCTCTCTCGGAGGGGAAGAGTTCACATATACTCTCAAGTGCATCTAACTAGGTTGCCAAGATGAGAGAAAGCAATGTAAACTCCCATTTATCCCAATTTGCTTCAGCTTTGTTCAAGCCCGTCCTGTGGCACCACCAAAGATGCTGCAAGTACCATTACAGGGAGGAACTCACCAACACCACTTTATCTTTGTGGTATTGCTGATACAGAAACGAACTAAAACAGATAAGGAAAATGTATAGAGGCTCTATATCACCATCTTCTCGAACAGACTAGGAGATTTCCAGGTGATGGTATGTGACACTTAGCCTTTAATAGTCACCATGATCTTAATGGGCCATTGCACTCCTATCTGATGCTCTTCTTAGCACCTTCCACTCAGGCCTCTCAAAGCATTAAACAATTATGCTTTAAAATGGACTCCTTGGCTAGATAAGCAATATTACAGTAGTTTCCATTCCCAGAGTAGATGAAGTGCAGCAGGTTAAGAGCAATATCCGTGGACAGTTCAGTAACAAAACTACCTCCCCTTTCAACACTGATATACCTCAAGTCAAGAAGGTGCTCTAAATTAGCTAAACAGAATTCGAAAGCCATTTATTTGCCAGAAATGACCATCTGTCTGCTAGATGGGAGTTTGAAAGCACTCGCTTCTGGACATACTGTATGCAAAATGCACATCGTTAACTGTTTCTTTGTAATGGAACATAAAATGGTAAGTGGTGATGACTGAAAGTGTGTAGAATCTATTTTAAAATGTTAATTCACAATATACTCAATACATCACAGATGCAGAAGAGTCTGTGCAGGCCACCCTCTCTGGAGAATTTTCCAATCCTTTCCCCTGAAAAAGAAGTGTTCCCCTGCAGCAGAAGAACTAAATATGCCTCTCAAAAAATCTCAAGAAGCAAGATGGCAGTGGGGCTTCAACTTTCCAGAAAGTTTATGAATAGCAATACAATATAGTTTGAACAAACCACACACGGAGTCTCAATCATGCTATTTCCTTAAAAATTAAATTCTGGAATACATATTTTGCCACACCTGAGTCAGAATTTGTTAAGTTGTAGGGGGCTGATTTGCATGCAAAACTCAATCATTGCTGATGCAGGCTATCATTACCTAGTGTGAAACGTTATGAGGAGTTTTGTTTTGTTCTACTTGTGCTGCTTCAAAACGCTGCTACAAGTAGCAATTGCAACAGTGCTGTTTGTTTTGAGGGGAAATTCCTTGGCAATTCCCATCATGAGGTAATCAATATGGAGAATATGTCTCATGATGAGGCTATATTTTTTTTTCAAAGCACGCCTGGACTAATAACAAAACTATTTAGGAGTTCTTGGTTCTGTTGACTGTTAGGCCTCAGTATATTTGAAAGTATTGCTCTTCTCTCCCTTCACTGAGCCAGCGTACAATATTTCCTCCTCCACGGATGGAGATCAGATAAGGAAGAATGCATTGTAGCTGTTGTTGTTATGCTTTTCATTATATTAGAAACTAGTGGGAAGAAAATACCTTTTATGGAAAAAAAATCATCAAGTAAAAGTCCCTTGAAGAATGAATATCCATTACCCCAAGATGAAATAATGGCAAACAAAGCTGACCTATGAATTTTCATGAACAGTTTCACATATCCAGACCAGAAGATAAAGAGAGATGACCATTCAAAACGATGGTTCATTCTGAAAGTGGTAAAGGCAGCTTTAAAATCCCTCATTTGAAAAAGAGGATCTGCAGTAAAATTTCCTCTCTAAGGGGAATATATTCTTCACTGTGAAAGACAATGCTGAGAGAATTCTAAAAACAGAAATGGGGTCCTAAAGAAGTGAAGTGAATCACAGAGTGATAAAACACTCTGTTAGCCAAAGACTGGACAGACTGTCACGACTGCATTGGGGAGCATCTGCCCCAGGTTTTCCTTCAGACCATTGCAAACCGAATGCATACCGCTCATCAGCCATACTGAGAGTTGGACTATATGAGGTGCCAGCTTCATAGTTAGAAGCAGAGCTTTCTAAATAAGTCAAAGATTTTTGATTATCCTAGCCTCACGTTTCCACAAGTCAAGCTTTCCTAGTAGATTTGCAAGCTGCAAATTAGCTAAAACTGAAGAATTAATCTTGATGAGACAGAGGAACTGTGAATGCATTGCTATAAGTAGTGTATCTGGGGAATGTTTGTTCAGGCTGCTTTAGATGGGTCTAAACTCCCACTACAAAAGCAAGTTCTCACCACAGAGGAATATATAACTGGTGCCTCATTAGTTACCTACCATTCAACATAGTGAATTATGCAATTTAACTTAGTTACACATAAATCACCAACAGGATTCTGGCCAGTGTCTTTTACCAATTTCAGCAAGTTCATGCTGCAGCAACCATTTCTGGGCTAGGATATTCTGGCCACAGAGATCAAAATACTAGTCATCATCCCACTGGATTGCTGCAATGTATTTATACATAGGCTGATCCTTTAATATGATTTGGAAGTACAAAATATGGCAGCAAGTTTATTGATTGGCATGTCTAAATTCATGCTCAGCGTAACTATGTTAAAGGATATTAACTGGCTGCCAGTTTGCTTCAATACCCAGTTCAAGATATCTGGACTAAGCATGCAACTAAACACTCAAGTTATCCCAGGCTAGACTGGGCTAAATAGTGTTACTTCAAGATAACAATATTTCATTTAGAGTGATCCTTATGTTCATGTGCAAGCACCAGATGGTTTGGGGACAAGAAACTGCACTGCACCTCAAAGCAACTTTATTTAGGCCATTATTTTCTCTCTGCCTCCATGACCATGCATCCTCTCCTGTCTCTCCCTCTGTGGGGAAGTGGGGTTTTCTTTAAACTTGGTGATAAGTGGCATAGTGCTGAATTGGCTTCTCATTTAGCTAACACAGTGCTGAATTTCAAGGGAGGGAAAAGCCTCCACATCCTCTCCTGCCTCCCCCTCTGCTTTATACTGAGAAGCATTAGGCATAGCATAGGGTCTGGGACTAACAAATTGTTAGAGAAAATACCCACCAGTACAGCTTTGATTCAACATTGACAATTACACATGCCAGAAACTGAACTCAAACAAAGGAATCCTATCCATGTTAAAACAAAACAGTACTCACTGCAGGGATCCAAAAAGTTGCATATAGCCATGGAAAGAGGTTGGGCAGATTCATTATTACCTGTACATCATGTAGTTGCCAGAAAAGAAATTGAATCTGACCATGCCAAAAGCAGTCCAAAACATGAGAAAATTGCCATCTGATTGCCCACCCACTTTTAAAGCACTAAACAGCCTGGGACTCATATAGCTGAAGGAGCCCCTTCAACAAATGTAGTTGTGCCTTAAAATCTTCTGAGGTCCTTGTTCGGGTGCTTTGTTTCAGTGGTTTACTGTTGACATATAATGCAGAAGGTTTCCTCAGGTGCAGTGGTCTGCATTTATGGAATGCCAGCCCTAAAGATCTAGCCAGGAGGTGCGGTTGAGGAGCCTAATGCCGAGGGAGGCCCGGAAGGAAAAAACAAGAAACCGGGCCTTCTCGGCAGTGGCTCCTCGTCTTTGGAATAACCTCCCCTTAGAGATCCGCATGGCCCCTTCGCTGGGTATTTTTAAAAGCCAACTGAAAACCTGGCTATTTAGGCAGGCCTTCCCTCCGAGCACCACTTGATCTATCTTTTCTTTTTTCCTTCCATCTTGAATGATTGTTTATTGCTGTAAACTGTTGTTAATTTTTAACTGTTTTATTCTACTTGTTGTAAGCCGCCCAGAGTAGTCAACGACTAGATGGGCGGGATATAAGTATAATAAATAAATAAAAATTAATAAATAAATTCCTATCACCTACATTACCATCTCTGGAGCACTGGGTAAAAACATTTCTGTATTCTGGCTTTATGCTAGCTGGATAGTTCAGTGAGTTAGGTGTCTGGCCGCAGAGCCAGAGATTGGGAGTTCAATTCTCCACTGTACATCCCAGAAGAGCCAGCCTGTGTGGCCTTGGGCAAGCTGCACAGTACCAGGATGCCCCCAGAAGAAGGCAATGGTAAACCACTCCTGACTACTCTCTAGTTAGAAAACACTAAAAATGGTCTCCATAAATCAGAATTGACTTGATGACACACAATTCTGGCTTTAACAGTTTAAAAATTAAATTACCGAGTTACTGCCATTTCATTGTAAAATAATTCTATATTGCACAATGCACTAAACAGAAGGGCATTGTATAAAGATTTTAAATAAATTAATTAATATAGCTGTTCTCTAGTTTCCTACAAAGAATGCAGAATTCTTGCAGCTTTTTATAGCAATTTCATCAGGGCTTTTAAGTTATTTTTAAGACAATGATGCCATTGTAGCGCTTCTGACTCATTGACTTATACCGAAGAAAACATACTGTTTGATCTGAACTAATGGAAACATTCTTTAAAAAAAATTAAGCAGGGAGTTTGCAAAAGGAGCTACTTGGTTAGAAATTAATGAAGTCAGAAAGGAAACAAATTAAAGGAAACAAATTTCCTCTCCAGTTGAAAATTTACCCTCTTCCTCTTCCAAAAATGGCCAGGAAATGAAAATGACTTAACTGCTTACTTCTAGTTTTCTGTGTAGAGCTTATTCCTGTGTTCTGTTTCCTGAGCTTCAAAATTTCTGCCTCAGCAGCTTCCAGATTGTTGTCATTTTTACACAAGGTCACTTTATCAGTCATGTAGTTTTAAGAATAGCCAAATGAAAACATCAGCAACAGAATTTATATCTCCTAATCTTGCAACTTTACGCAACAGACGGAAGACTCTGTTTTATCCTCAAGATCTTTGTAAATTTTTCCCAAGTTGCTACAGATGAGAATACTGATCAATGACTTATTCCTTTGACGAAATAGCATAACAAAAGACATGTGGTTGCTACCCTGGGCACTGGCACAGCTGATGAAATTGTTTGCATATCAGGAAGCACTTAAATATTACTAAAGAACAAAAATATACTGCTTTTGAATATAGCATCTCATAGATTTTAGACACTAAATAAATAAATGTATGGTTTTTTGCCTGCATATGTAGCCGAGGCAATGAAGAATCTTGTGGCATCCTAAAGATTGGCATATTTATCATAGAAAGTGCTACAGATATAACAGGGTTACTCAGAGTGTTTCAAAGCATCTACATTCCAAGCATCTTTAAGGGAGGGGTTCCCACAGAGCAATGTGAACTTTCTGGGCAATGATTCTTCAGGGTTCCCTTCTCAAACACTTTAAAAAAAAATTATAATGCAAAGCTCCTTCATTACAAAGCCCATTAATTTTTAAAATAACATTTTTTAAAAACAGCAGGAAGGAGCACACTATGACACTTGCTAACAAACCACTTTAAAAATAACTCTGGATATAAAAGGAAGCAAGCTACTGTCATTAAATCAAGGGGTGGTATGTTTCTAGCTTTCTCCTCCTATTAATAAGGCTGAACTGCAAGTATTGTGTTCTTTAAACAGAGGAACCTATTTGAATCTTACAGAGTTGCAGTTCAGAATTGTAACTTCTCCCAAGTTCCACTAGAAATACATCTAGTTATGGACCCTGGTCATTAATCTGAACTACAAGTCCATCATCAATATTTCATTGTGAGGAAGGGTGCTCAGGAGGGTCATGAAAGAATGACCTCAAGCATTCTGTAATCGTAGTGATTAGCCAGATTCATTTCCATCTGCCCCATTCTGAGAGGAACACTTATGCAAGCATATAGCTGGATCAGGGCCTGTCTGAGACTTGGGAAAGAATGGAGTCTCCACCTCCTACATAAACTTTCAGTCTGACCTGCATTACTATTAAGGATATGCATATGGATTTGGAAATAACCAGAATTCACTGAATAATGCCCTATTCAGAGAGCTCCAAATATATCTGAATCCAAATTTGAATCCAAGTTCTGAATATTTGCAATAATAATTCCTAATATTTTGAATCCTGTTTACTCCTATAGGTTAGAAACCAAAAAGGTAGGTTTCTGCTTACTAGAGGAAGAAGTAAAGGTGAAATCTATTTCTTAGACATCCTGGAGTGATTTCTTAAGAAGTTAAACTTAAAGCCACTCTGGCACAAAGGGTAGTGGGGGCAGAGAACTAAGTGTCTCCTGATTGGAGTTGTCATGGGTTTCCCAAGGGAGAAGGGCTGGGATGAGAGCAAAACCTGTTAATGATGTCTGTCTGCACCTATAACATCTAGAAGCAGGCACAGACACCAGAGGGTTTTTTTTTTCACATTGGTTCTTTCCAATTGAAAGGTAGGCATAGCTGCTTATAAATCCTCTGAGCATTTGCTGTTAGGATATGCTCTGGTGCAAGCCTACACAGCTACAGTTTTCTCTGTGTCCTTTTCTGAACCCTCAACGTACATTTATACTCTCTATATTTCATTGCTGCATTCTCTACATCTCATTTGTGCAATCCAGGCAGGGCACCAGGCCAAATAAGACGGTGAAGAAAGCACTTTTCTCCCAATGAGGCAATGTGCCAGAGAAGGACAAGGTTGGCATCAGCACTCAGACTGACATTGTCAGCTTAAGCATCAGCAGTGCAGAAGAGATTTATGAAGGGCACCAGACGTTGCCTTCCATATCCATACTATGCAGTTCCACCATATTAAAGGAAGAGTTTACCCCTGGCCACTATTCTCAGCAAATCTCTCCTATGCAAAGCACCATGGTGGGTTGCTGGAACTCCCTTCAACTACATACACAACTGACATGGGGGAGGAGAAGACTGAAGTGGGCACTATATCAGAAGTATGTGACACTCAAATCACCCCTGCCCCTCCAACTGCACTTGCCCTACCAGTTGCTGGAACTAGTAATGATGACAAGTTATCAAACCCTGTTAGGAACATGCAGTCAAAAGCTGGAGCTCCCAAGAAGTCAATAATCTGGAAGCATTTTCAACAGTGTGTCACAGATGCTCGCATGGCTGAGTGCATGCACTGCAAGAAGGAGCTCGAGCATGGGTAAGACTTAGGCCACCTCTCCAACTGTACAGCAGAAGTTGGCCACGGCACAGGTGGTACATTTTATAAGTGACATCTGGACCAGCCAGGATGCAAAACATGCCTATCTCTGCCTGACAAGACACTGGTGGGATGTGGAAGCATCAAGCATAAGGAAACACACAGAATACAATTTCACCCTGTTGAATGTGGAAGGCAGCTACGCAGCTTACAACATTCAAGAGGCTCTGAGGGACATGCTACAAGAGTGGAGTCTAGCTACAGAAAGGCAAGATTTGCTTGTCACAGACAGTGCAGAAACACGGTGGCAGCACTGTAGACTGGGAAGATGAAAGGGGCGCGATGTATGGTCCACACTCTCAACATAGTATTTTGGGGTGCTTACAGGGTATCGAAGACACATGCAAGTCTGACAGCAAAAATGTGGACGGATGGGAAAGATTTAATAACTGAGTTATGGTATAAAAGAATATGGGACGTGGCACTGGATGAAAAAACTTATTCAAGAAGTATGGAGACAAAGAGACCATTCTGAAACCAGCAACTTAAATGCAATCTGGCTTCTGTTTAATTCTTCAACTCTTCTAGCAGAAAATATGCATAAGAAGCTCAGCAATACATGGCTGTTTATGGTCTAACACATTTAGTTGGCTGTCAGATCTTTCTCAGAAACCATTGATTTGATGTTAGTTTTAAGTCTGATTTCACCCCTCTTTTATATAGTAATTTATATGTATATGTGTGCATTAAATTTGCAATGGGCAACCAAGCTGTATGTTTACTTTGATTACTGGGTACCTGAGTTTGCACTTAATAGTTTGAAAACATTAGTTGGATATCGTGAAGTTACCTTCCTAGCTTCACTGTAAATCCACCATAATTTCATTCAGATTAAATAGATCAGGGTCGAGTGATCTCTAGAGATATGGAGGATGCACATGTCCATCCCTGGATGTCACCCCCACCCGAATAGGTAATACTGTCAACCACAGTTAACATTAAGAGAAAAAAGGCCACATATATAGCTTTGCTAATAAGAAGTGTTGTAGCTTGGTGGTAGCTCATGATTGCACGCAAAAGGCCCCAGATTCAGTCCTTTTAGCTTCAGGTAAAGGTGGGAGAGCCCTCTGTTGGAAATCCTGGAGAGTGTTGAACTAGGTGGACCATTAATCCAACATAGTATAAGGCAGCTTTCTGTATTTCTGGTGGGTGAAAGTAACTGGGCTCATCTAGCAAGCCTGCCTGTGACAGAGCAGTGCATCCTATTTTCAGATGTTCTCCTGTGTATTAGCACTATTCACGTTAAACAGTTCCCTATGTGCATAACCATGGCAACACCTGGATTTCTTTAAGGGGTTAACTGCCAAGTAAATGCTATTTTCCTTAAAAGGTCAGCCTATGCAAACTACTAATTTTCCATGGGAAAGGGCAAGGAGAAGTTAATGTTGATTAACATCCTTTTGCAAGATGGCCCTGGCAAGTTGTAAAGAGTATCTTATAAATAAGCAGATCTGGAAGCTTGGGTTAGGCTGTGTCAAAATACTTAAAGGGGGGAAATTTAGAGTCTTTCTGTAGAGTTATCTTGATTGGAAGGCAAACTTCAGAACAGCAGCGTACAATAGGTTGCATGATTATAAAGCAAAACAACTTAACAAAATGATAGTTTTCTCTTTGTGATTCTTTATCTCCCTTTCTTTTCTTTTCTTTTCTAAATATACCTTTACTAATGAGTCAAGTAACTTAGAGTGTTTCTCCTTAGCAAACAATCTAATAATACACTGAGAGTGGGGAATGAGTTCTCTTGTGTTATAGTTTCTCAGTTGATCTGTTGCTGCTACTTTTGTTTTACATGATGATTATCTGCTGTCTGCTGGAATTTATGAGCTCCACTGATGGTCTTTTGCCACAAATACATGTGATCCTGGTATGTGTTTGAAAAACAACTCCATAATGTCTTTACACAATAACTCAGGGATGGGTTGAGTAGATTGGTAAAGAAAGGCTGAGACATCAAATGTATTTTTGCTGTGGCTCATGTAAGTAAGGGTGGGGAACCTTTGGTTCTTCAAAGGTTGGGGGAAATGGCTCCATTATCATTGTTTTTGCTGGTTGGGGCCGCTAAGAGTTGAGGCCCAAACCATCTGTAGGACCACAGGCCCTCCTCCAACTCCATGAAAGTAATCTATATATAGAACAAATCAGAGTAGCAAGTATCATCAAACCCTCTCAGCTCTCCTGGAATATAGAGATGATGGACCACAAAACCTTACTGGTTCTTTGTCCTCTTCCATGTCAACTGCTCTTTGGTTAAGGTGCTTTCTCATCTCAGTAGAAATGTGAGCAACAAAATACCACAGAATTTGACTGCTCCATGCTTTGCCTCTGCTTTTTTTTTTCTGTTTCATGCCAGCACATTTCTTGATGCCACCAGTCCTGTAAGCCAGTGGTCACCAACCTTGGGCCTCCATATGTTCTTAGACTGCAACTCCCAGAAGCCTTCACCACCACCTCTGCTGGCCAGGATTTCTGGGAGTTGAAGTCCAAGAACATCTGGAGGCCCAAGGTTGGGGACCTCTGCTGTAAGCAGTTTCTTTTTCTATGCTTGTTTGTCTGCCTGCTCTGCCTTTGTGGAATGAACTTACCATAATCTTCTGCTTATGTTATCAGTGCTTTGTGCTCAGTCAACCCTGACCTATCATCGTATTGCAAAAGGATTCAGACCCTTTATTTCTCTTCTTGAGTGGCTCTGACCTTGTAGAGGGTGATGGGAACCTTCTAAACTTTATGACACTCAGCAGTTATCAGCCATGGACAGACAGGACAGGGGCAGCAAGGAAAAAAGCAGGATTAGGATCAAGGATGTGGTTTAGAAAAGCAGTGCTTTGTCAGATTCCAGAAGGGTTTTCCTTTGTAGGAGTTAGTAAATTCAGTACTCCTACTGTCAGTGTTTCTAATCTCAGGCTGTGCAGGTGATGGAACGGGCATAATACCTGTTTGCCTATGATTCACTTGCTGACCTGGCATTTCGACTTTTCAGTTCCAGATCAAAGTCAGTCATTAGAATAGAGGTGGGCAACTGTGGCCCTCCTAATGTAGTTAGAATGCAATTCCCATCAACTTTATCTATGACAGCCAATGGTAAGGGACGATGGGAAATTGCAGTCCAAAACATCTGGAAAGCTACACATATGGGTATGTATATGTTTCTATAAAGCTGAAGCCACTAGATTGGACTGAGATTTAGTTATAGCCGCAGTAAACCCATGGATACAAATGGAATTTAAGTTAGTCATAACTAGCTTATCCCATTTATTTCAACATATTTAATGTAAGCATTCTGTTTTCTTTTTAAAAATGTCTGTCTATTATCTCAAAATTTCTGCAGTGGCTAAATATCAAAGCCACTATGTGGAAGTGCTCAAGGGTGAATAATGTGTGGACCTTCATTGGTACCTTCTTTTGTACTGGATAAGAGCTATAATGTTACTGGATGACAGCCAGCATGGAATAACTTCAGGCTGGACCACGAAATGTGTGTTTCTTCTCGAACATTTAATTGCATGCTAGCACAGTGATAAACAGGAGGTTCTCAGTGAGGCAGCCTGTCACCTTCTCCGCTTCTGGGAAGTCTGGTAAAGAAACATTTGCTGTTTAAGCAAAATATTTAAGCAATGGGAATAATGATTTCTTGCCATGTGTGCGCTCTCTCCGGCTCTTTAGAGTATTAATCTTGGATGGAGGCACTAGTCATTAGCATTTGGTTTCAGATTTTTTTAATTTATTTATTTTTGTAAGTCACCAGGGACCAAATTTGAACATCTTGTAGTGAATAAAACAGCTGGAACATCTCTGCAGGAAAAAGCAAGCTGTAATTTCCAAATGTTTAAAAGAGGGAGGAGGTAAGGTGGGCTATGAGAAAGTGGGGAAAATGTGCCCACAATATATTTTTAAAAAATCTGCCGGAAATAGCCCTCTGGCCCATTTGCTTGTAGGATTTCATGGCTGGAACTAAGTAAGACTGTTTATGAACTATAATTAAAACATTTAGGCGCTGCAGAAAGCATGGGTGCATGAGGAACCTCTTTAGGATCCATGTTAACACTCTACTATGCTCAATTTCATCTGACTAGAATGTAAGCCGTATTGTGCCTGGTTAGTAGTTGGGGAGGAGATCACTAGGGTATCCCTGGGGTCTCTTGGTTGGATCAGAAATAATCTTGTCTGAAAAAGCTATTGTCAGTCAGAGTTGTCAGTACTAGGGGAGATGGGCCACTAAACAGTCTGACTGAGTATATGGCAGTTTAGTGTGCTCCACATATGAGTCTGCTGACTGGGTAGAATCCATTCCCTAGAATGGTGGTTCCCAAACTTGGGTCCTCAAATATTCCTGAACTAAAACTCTCAGAAGCCTTCACCCCTAGTTGTGTGGACCAGGATTTCTGGGAGTTGTACTCCAAGAACATCTGGGTTAGGAACCACTGGCCTAGAAGGCTGCAACCCATGAGTGACTTCTTTCCATGTTGCATTGACTACTGTGATTATATAAATGGTCTGATAACTTCAGGCTTGATGCAGATCAGTTTTGGAGAATCTGGTTACGGAGTGGGGGTGGGGGATGAGAAACACTAAAAACCTTTGCTCAAAGTGTGAATCAATCTTGTCTGAAATTGTGAATTATTTCTTTTTGCATTTACTCACGTCGTCCCCAATGTGATTTCACCCATGATTGCAATAGCTATTTCTAGGTGTCATTTTATGAATATATGATGTCCTGTACATAGCCTATATTACCACTGCTACCATCGCTGGCTCAGGTTGCTCAATTGATGCATCATTGCTGGGGCTACAATGAAAGACTTGGGTGCTAACTGCCTGTAGAACTCAAGATAAGAGAAGGATAACTCTCTTACCTTGAGAAGAGGAAGCCAAGGCACCAAAGAGTTTGGATGTTCCATTGAAAACCATGTAAATGGATTCATATTGCATTTATAACACTTTCTGGCAATCCAGTCAGTAGATCACGTATCCTTCCTGCTATGCAAGGCTTGCTTAGTGTTCCAAAAGAAGCTGGAAAGATTCTAAAGCCAAGAGTGCCAGCAGAGAAAATGCCGTCTGTCCCCCAGTTTTGCTCAAACCATTGTCTACGATATGCAGTAGACTCGTCATGATTTATTTCATTGCCTTTGACTTAGTAACAAATCCCACGTCATTTCGAGGTGCCCCAAAGTCTAATGGCAAACATTCGCAAAAGCATAATCATAATCTTCTTTAAAACAATGAATTCTTTTAATGTTTCCGGTGACTGTGTGGCTGTGTTTCCCAGACTTTTAGGAGACACCCAATAAAATTAATAATGAGCAGATTGCTGACTGTTAATTTTATTAGACGTCTTCCAATTTTAAGAAAAGAGCCAGAAAGATTTTGTATTTTTACACAATGCTTTGATTTCTTTGTCAATAGCAGAACTATATTGGCAAAGTGAGAAATTAACAGACAGATCCAGGAGACAGATCCACACAAGTGATGAAAAATCAAGGAGCCAGGGAAGGCAAATTTAAGGACAATGTTGCTAAATTACACACTGCTAGAAATTGGGAATAAATGGCAGACTATGGGCCATTTATTTCTCAGAGCCTTGATCCTGCTAGTTTGCTTCTAAATGGCTGAAAGAAAGAAAGAAAGAAAGAAAGAATGAATGAATTTTCAAATAATACGGCCTTCTTAAAATCTTTTTAAAAGGATTTGTTGGAGAGGGAGGGAGGGAGGGAGAGGTAGTAATTAAACTGGAAGCCACCTGTTCGCAATCAGAGACAGTACTGATCCTTTGTCCTGAATTAGCCTGTGATAAGTTTCAAACAGTAGGAGATAAAACACATGTGAGATTTAAGAACCAACGAGCTATCTGTGTGGAGCTAGCAACAATATATTGTTCAAATTATACATTGAAGAAGCCCTAATATAAAACAAAGTATTACCGATTCTTTTTGTCTTATTGCATATTTTTGCAGTGGATTGCTATTTATTGAATATGCATTGTCTGTTTATGGTTTTGCCATGTTATATATTTCTAAGTGCTCACTTTTTACAATGTTAACAAAGGGTTTGTGGTGGAGCTATTACTTTCAATAATAAGCACTGTGAGTCCAGACCTTTGCTCACAGAGCATCTCCAGTTGTAATCCCCAACTCACATTCCCAGATTTGTTTCAAGCTAGTTGTGGAGTAGCTGGTTGTATTCAAAAATATTTTATAGTTCATGGAGGCAAGCTCTTTATGTCCCTGATTATAATTAGCAATAAGATTTTCAAAGCCCGTGAGTGGCCTATTGGCACTTCAGGATATCCAACTAAAAGACACCACCAAGCCCCATTCACAATGTCTTGAGGAAGTTACTGTCACTATTTGCATCCAAAATGCATAGATAGTATTATTGTTTTGCTCCTATTTATGACATAAGATCAAGCACTTTCTTCAAAGAGGCTGGTATGTTTTTAAACACCACATTAAACACTGTGGAGTCAACGTGAACATACAAAGCAAAAATACCTCTCCTGTCCAGAATTTATCTAGTAAGCCACTACCACCTCTTTCTGTCTGTAACCATGATTTGTAAAGAAGTAGACCACATGCTTAGCACATCTGATGAAAGCACAGAGGAATACAAGGGCCAAGAGAGGTGCAAATATAGAATAACTCACCAACATGATGGGCATTTCCATACACCTTACAACTAGGTTGGAATTGTGACTTATGGGGGAAAGTTGTATTTCTTACAGTTTTTGTGGGTCTTTTCAAATAAATGCTAGGTACTAAAACAACCCTGGAAAGGATTGTCATAAATCAGAATTAACTGGAAGGTACACAGATATTATTATTGTTGTTACATGAGGAGGACAAGGAAGAGGATAAACTCTACTTGTCTAGACCAGTGCAACATCTGCCCCCTATTTCTCTCCTTCTGCTACCCAACTGAATTTTGTATCATCATCTCTGCCTCCCCCTTGATTCTCCTTCTGAGTCCCACTGTATCCCCTCATGTTTTACCAGTTTCCTTTCTTGTTAATACGCACATCCCTCCTTGGGTGGAATGTGCATATATTTACATGGATGTATATATTTCTTTGCAAAAGTATTTCCTGAAAAATACGATGAGTATCATATATAGTCCCCATATCAGTCAGCTTCCAAAATCTGTCTGCTTTCCCAAAGGCCCGTAAATATTTGTGATGTCTGTTTCCCAACTTACAATTACTTTTTTTTTTTAAACTAAAAAATCACCTCCCTACTAAGCCAAGTCAAAATCATCAAACTACTGTTCCATCCTCACTGAACCATCCTAGATCTCGTTTCCCGCAACCCTTCCCATTCTCTCATGGTTCTCAGTCCCCAAACCATCACAAAGTAAAAACATTACAACTATGTGACCCTGAGTGACATTTTGCCCTGGCCTCAATTAGCAAGGGGTAAAAATGGAACAAGTCTCTGCTTTCCCATAAGAAATCTGCAGTCCATTAACCCACACTCAGAAAAGATCATCTTACTTTTTTTTTTGAGGAAAAACACCCAATATTTTCCCATCGTTGAATAGCCAGTCTTTCATAAAATCATACAATTGTCAGTGTCTCTCTGTGCAGAAGTAAGTCTGTCTTAAAATACCACATCTGTATCACAAACACAGTGCAACAGACATATTTGAGAAAAGTCGGGGAAGATTTCTTGGAATACCAGATGAAGGAGCCAAAAGTAAAATTATTTTCCTAGCAAAATTTGCTTATTTCTGTATTGGAAAAGAAAAAGAGGAGCCCTTCTGAAGTTCCCTTTCCCCCAAACTATCCCTCAACCATTTGGAAACCACACTGGGAGAGCCTTTAGGTACAATATGGTGCAAAACAAAAAACAAACAAAAACACTACCAATCCTGAACACGGAATCTTGGAGATGACACCGAAGTGCAAAATATATCCATTTACACTGCAAACATAGACAACCGGTGCACACAGAAAAGACCAGGTATGCATTCTGTGGACCCTGGGTTCAACTAGCACCCTACAAGCACCTCCAGATTTACTGTGCCCATGAAAACATACATGTATATAAATCCCTCCTGTTCACTCTTTCCTTCTCTGTGGCAGCCTGTTGCAAACAGGTTGGCAAAGCAATGTTGACATTTTGACAACTGTGGGCCAAGGAGTCAATGGGCAAAGGTTACTATTAGAGATGGGGGTATTCGTATACGAATACCCCCGCACAGGTGGACATAATGAGGGCCGCTGCTTACCCGTCTGCTGCTGCAGCTGGCTCCACGCTCTCTTCCAATCGCTCCGGAGCTCGCGGTCAACTAGCCACTCCTGGCAGAAGGAGGGAAGATGAGCCTCCCTGCCAGGTTGACAAGTGGCTAGTTGACCACAAGCTCTGGAGCGACTGGAAGGGAGCGTGGAGCCGGCTGCAGCAACAGACGGGTGAGTGGACGGTCCGGCCTCAGGGGGCCAGACCCTCGTTATGTCCACCTGTGCGGGGGTATTCATATTCGTATACAAATACCTCCATCTCTAGTTACTATAACTAGATTCTCAGTGGACCTCTTTAGGTTTTTAAAAAATTCTTCAAAGAACAATTTCTCAGAACTCAGTAAAAATGAAGCAGTGGAAATCAAGATGTTTTGTGGTAAGTTCGAGTTTCTTATACTGATTAAAATCAGTCAGCCAGCCAACCCTTTCACTCAGACCTCTGGTATTCATTTTTGGATTCTTGCACACTAAAATCATTTAAAGATTATGAGAAAATTGTGTAGTAACCCTTGGCCCCGTGAATTCATCATCTCCATCATCCCCTCATCAGTATGTAAGAGCAGGAACTGCAATTTACCATTGCATCTGAACTCATGATTAGTTCAAGCAAACCTGAATCAAGCTATGGGTTCAGTTCATGCTTTCTTTGAACTTACTACAGCGGCCATGACAGTTCCTCAACTTCAAACACAATGGGGAATTGTAGTTTATTCAAAATTGAAAGTGAGTGCTTGCAATCTCCTTCCCAAACATATGAAAGGGGAAGAGGAAAGAAAGAGGTTGGGGAGACTGGGCTCATGTGAGAAATTGTTGTTGTTTAGTCGTTAAGTCGTGTCCGACTCTTCGTGACCCCATGGACCAGAGCACGCCAGGCCCTCCTGTCTTCCACTGCCTCCTGAAGTTGGGTCAAATTCATGTTGGTAGCTTCGATGACACTGTCCATCCATCTCGTCCTCTGTTGTCCCCTTCTCCTCTTGCCTTCACACTTTCCCAACATCAGGGTCTTTTCCAGGGAGTCTTCTCATGTGAGAAATACCCATGCATTTTAAGATGGTGCTGACCTACTCTGATTTCCTTTTTCTGCCACTATGCCCAAGATGGTGCTCACACTTGAAAAAATGTGTTTGGGATTTTCCTTCTTGGGTCTGGCCTCCTTAGGTCTTGGAGATAGAGAAGAAGGAGATTTCTCCCTCATGAGCTCGATTCCTTTGGGGACCAATGAAAAGACTAGCACCTCGTGGTAGAACTTGTGGGAAGATTCCCTCCTTCCTCTTGCTTAAGGCATCTCCTTCCCATTCAGTATTGTTTGACAAGGAAGTGTTCTCTCATGAATGCCCACATCTTGGGCCACCATCATATGAATTCAGGAACAAAACTTTGGGTTTAAGGTTTGTCCATTATTATGGGGAAGAGGGATTCAGGCTTCCTCTGCACTCCCTCATTGCACCAGACCAGAAGGTTCCTGGATTGTCCTCCTACTCTAGAGAGTGTCTGGAGCCTTCTAATTGGTTTAGAGTATTTGGCCTATCAAAGTGAGATGAAGGGAACAACTCATCAGAGAATGTCCTCCTCCACTATATGAGAGCATGAAGTTCCTTTTAAGAATGATGATCTAAATAGACCTTTGGCCTAAGCTACCATAGTTGTTCTTATGGCAATGCAATAGCACAAGGCTGCATTACTAGCTTTTCTATTTATATTGTGCTCATTGTGTTGGCCTGTTTCCCCACACTTTGGTTTTCAAATAATTCATAAGCTAACCATTGATGCTTTTAATAGAAATGTCCCAGAAAATCCTCTTTACAAAAGATAGTATCTGTCTTATACTGTCCTAAATCCAATTGCTAGTTCCAACAAGAGTAGACCCAACCCTACTGAATCCATTAGTAAGTCAATAAATGTGCAGATGCCATTGATTCAGTAGGTTTACTCTAGTTGGGGCTAGCAACTAGATTTAGGACACTATAATATAGATACTCCTATGGCTGTCATAGGATCTATAAGCTTTAGAACTGGCCTTCAATATAGTGACATCTGAACAAAGCTGTTGAATTGAATCTGGAAGTAATCTTCATTTGCATTCTTCTTGAATTGTCCAGAAGAGATGGTCAGGAAAACATGTACTTATATGTGACAGGCAACTGCTTCCAAATAGCAAAATCTCACCTGTGCTCATTTACCAATTTTTTTAAAGGATCCATATGATTGCTTATATTTGATAGCTTGTATGCAGTCTACAGATGGAGGAGGTAACTAAGTCTCCCTGAAAGCAACCATATGAACATGTGGTTCACCATGACTTTGAACAATGCAAGCTGGGTACCACAGGCACTAGGTATATTTGCACGTGACCAAAACTAGACCCCTACTTGCTTATCACCTAAAGGCCACTTTATTTCATGTTTCAAAGGACACTGAGCATGAAGCTGTTAAACAGACTGTTCCTGTGTTTTGCCCATATCAGAAAAATAGAAGTATCCTAAATTCATTTATATTAGAATAACATCACTTCGCAACAGTGCTGCAATGCTTCCCCTCCTCTCAAACTTCCCATAATTATTAATTTTGTCATTTGGCTAATTATAAAACTTATTCCATGTCCCATTCAGCTAAGGGCAACCCATTAACATTATGATTTCTGTCCAGAGCCATTCCTTTTTGGACCAAAATGTAGGTGGCTGCAAAAAGCTCAGGGAATTATAGAAAGGTTTTAATTTTTCCTGCTTTCACCCACTTGCTCTGAAGAGCCATTAGCCATTAGCTATGGTGTGGGTGCTACGATGCTCAGGTTCATGCAGGCACTTTAGTTTATTCAGTACTGCCGTGGAGGGGGAGGACATTTTAAAACAAGACTGAAAAAAGCTACACAAACAATGCAGCCCCATAGGGGAAAGGTTCGGAGGTATTCTCCTGCCTTTCATAAGTGTATCCCCTTTCCTGCAATGTAGGGTGGTAATTTAATAAAAAATAAACATATCATTGGGTATAATAAATATAGAGGAATTTGGCAATATGCCCTAGAAAGAAACCTGCACAGCAGAATGTGAAATGGAATCATTATGCCTAAGGTGTGGTTCTTTTCCATTCTGCAAAAAAGAGAATATTACTGCCTTTGGATTTCCTTGCACTTTCTGCTCATTTTCTTCAGCTTGTAGGTACTGATGAAATCATGAACCTCTCCAGTTTTAGTAAGCAGTAAATCAATAAAGAGTAGCTTTCCCATGATTACAGAACAAGGATTATATAGCAGGAATGGTGATAGAATGCCCTGAGGAGGATAAATTGTAGTCCCTTACAATGGATTCTGGGATGGAATAAATCCTATACTACAGCCACAAAGAAAGCTCAAAGGCCAGGGCTGCTTTATTTTGTTTTTCACAATGTACCTTTTGCTAGCAAAGTCATTACCACTATTATATTGCACATTCCCTGCAAGGTATTTTGAAAATCATAAGCTACCCTCACTTTGTTGGGAGGAGTGTAGTGATAGAAATACCCTATTGCATATGTGGATAGATTGTCCCCAAGTGCCGGGATGGTGTAATAGATCTAATTTCTAAGATTACAAACGAAAGCATAGACATATGTAATTAATTGCTTTGTTACTAGTGTCTGCTTTTATTGGGGAGAACCAATTTTTACTGCATGGGGGGGGTTCTTCTCTCTCTGCTTGTTGCATCAGCAAGACAGGAGATAACAAAGAGGTGGAAACCCCTGGATGAACTTCATAGGGACACCTGGTTTAGTATAATCTAGTGAATTGCCCTCATGGAGAACTTATCATACCAACTCAGAACACAAAAAGGATTTGAACAAACAGATAAATTTATGACAATCTGGATTCCTTTTATCCAATTCATTAACAATAGTGCATCAGTATACAGATCTTCAGCAATACACTTTTTAAAACTAGAAAAACAATGTGATCACGTGATTTTGAACTTTTTGTTATGCTACCCTTTTCTACTTCCCTTTCATTTGTTTTGAATGAGTGTATTTTTATAAAAGTTTTTTTTAAAAAAAATAACACTTCTATGATTATGCATTTAAAAAAGGACTACAAATCACAGAACCAGGAGATTTCTTGTTCAAGGCCCAGACTCCCCAGTAAACAAACACAGTAAATTCCAAAGTGTTTATAGAGTCAGATATTGAATGGAGGAGGAGGAGGGAGAGTAAAATCTTGGGGCGCAGTTTAGTTGAGCCAGAGCAAAAGTGCAGCTAAAAGCAAGCACACATGCTGGGCAAGGAGTGAAAAGACAGCACTTCTAACCTGCTCTTGAGTGTCCACCCCCTCGGCCCCCTGAAGTGCTTCCTTAGAACAAGCAAGAGCAGGCAAGATATGCTAGTGGCTGCAGCTGGTAGGGCAGAAATGCTGTTGGAATGTCTGTATCACACTGCTCCAATCTCTCCCTTCTCTCTCCATTCCCACCAAGGACATGTAGATGCCTACACATAATACTACCACAATCATATCTGTGATTTTATTTTTAACTGTAAGATAGGATCGTAATGTCCAAATAAATAAGAAAATAAAATTAAAATATGAGTGATGAGAATTGTGCTAGAAGAAGCTGCCATGTGCCCAGTTCTAGCTGGTCTAGCAGCAATACAGGCAAAAAAACCTGCAGTTGTATTGGTCGCCTATGGGCACAGAGCTGTGTACAGAACAACACCATCAAGATTTTCAGCCATCCTAAGCAGGCCTGTATTCAGAAGTCTTTCCCCACTGAATTCAATTGACCATGGGAAGTATGCTTAACATTCAAGCTTTAGAATAAGAGAACATAACTAGGCATGTGGCGAGAAGCAATTCAGTACATGGACAGAGTTGGCTCTATCTAGTGTTTTTCTTCAACAAGACTAGACTCTCTTTCCTAAAAAATATACTGTCCTTCTGTTATCTGATGATAGATGATGGCACATATAGCTTCACCCAAACCACTGTTTCTATAAGGTAGGGAGAAGAAAGGTAAAAGGTAAAGGTTCCCCTTGACATTTAGTCCAGTCGTGTCCGACTCTAGGGCGCAGTGCTCATCCCCGTCTCCAAGCCATAGAGCCAGCATTTGTCCGTAGACAGTTTCCGTGGTCACGTGGCCAGCGTGACTAGACACAGAACACCGTTACCTTCCCACCGTGGTGGTACCTATTTATCTATTCACATTTACATGCTTTCGAACTGCTAGGTTGGCAGGAGCTGGGACAAGCCACGGGAGCTCACTCCGTCGCGTGGATTTGATCTTACGACTGCTGGTCTTCTGACCTTGCAGCACAGAGGCTTCTGCGGTTTAACCCACAGCGCCACCACGTCCCCTGAGGGAGAAGAAAACCTACCACCTAAACAGTTTGCTAAAGAAGAAACAATAATTGAACAGACACACACATGCCCCTTTGTACATTTTATTAACCATAGCAAATGGAAGGCAGATGATTTCAGCTTTAAAAAAACTTCAGCGGCAGTTGCAATAAATGTTTGTGCAACTAGAGTGAACAGATCTTTGCAGAATTTTGCTCCTGGTTTGGAAGTGTTTATTCAGGTGCTTTCACTGGTGACCTACTTAGAATTTTTGGGATCCCACAAGTAAGACAGGGTAGAATTTCTTACACTGCTTCCCAGTTCAAGACACAAGAATGCAGATCTGAAAAACTGAGCTGTTCCTTTGTTGTGGCCTGAGACAAGCATTCCCTGCAGAGCAAACTGTTCTGCTTTGCCAAGTCGTCATTATGCCTCATGAGATTTATAACATGATAGGAGCAGCTTCAGCAGTCAGTGAGAAAGCAGTTGAGGTCTCCAGCTCAGGGGAGATAAAAATCAATGATTTTTCCCCCAAATCAAATTAATTTAAATCACAATTTAAATTGTAATTTAAATTTTAAAAATCAAATTTTTATTTACATCATCAAAAAACCACAATTTTTAAAAATTTAAATCTTGATTTAAATCTGATTTAAATCACTCTGCTCCATTTTCACCACCACCACTATAGCATGCCATTTAGAAACAAAGTACTAAAGAGGATGATGCAGAATCGACAGCTAAAAAAATGAAGCATCAAATATTAAATAGGTATTAATACTTGTTACACATTAAATACATTAGTTGGTCTCAAAACCAAATTTTATGCTACAGAAAACACACCATTCTAAATTATATCATATTAGTGCTCCAGAGATGTGATCTCACCAGATCAGGGGCTGGTACAGATAAGCCTACAAATCATATGCACCCATCCACTCCAAAGACCCAGTGCAATTTTTTTTTTAAAGGTGGTTCGAAGCAAGAAATTGCTGGAAGCCTCAAGGAGTGACACTTTTCCTGCTAGGGTGGGGAGCTCCCACCTAACCCAAATGTCAACACCAGAAATAGCCATTTGGGGTTTTTTGGGGGGAGGCTGGCATGGCCAGTGGCTGGTGCTGGGAGAAAAAGATTTCCCAGGTCCATCAAAGCTGTCCATCCCTACTGGAGGCCTTTACTATCTGAGAAATCGGACTTGCAAACCAAGGGACTGCTTACCTCCCAAGCACCAATTATAAAATAAAGCCATCTAATTGGCCTGGTAGAGAAGGTGAGAAAAATCTCCTGCTATGGCAATCATATGCTTTAAGCAGTCAAGGTATACAGCTATAAGGAAAACAAGAGAGACGTGACAGGTCTTCTTGTGTACCTAATGTGTTGTGTGGGAAACTATAGCGCCAGTTCAGTATTAACCAGATGTTTTTTGGGACTATAACTCTTGAATACCTTAGCTAGGAGGACATTTCAAGGAATTATAGTCCTAAAAACATTTTTTCCTATGCTCCGGTAACAGCATATTCAAAGCCAGACAGGTGAAAGTTTTACTTGTATCAACCGTGCAAGCGCTGCTGCCTGTCACAAGGCCTGTGCTAAAGGCACAACTTGGAATGCTGAGAATTTCATGATATATACAATCATTTAGTCCCCAAGCAATTCAAGCGATTTTGGCTGAATGTGCAGGGCCTCCCAGCTGTAAATATTATCCTGGCTTGCGTGGATTACATTGTCTTATCAAATTAAGCAAAAATTGTGCATATTTATAAATGCGTGGAGATTATTTCAAATAGATTTTTTCTTTTTTTTTTTTCTTTTATTTCACACGAGTCCGTTCTAAGAAACGTTCTGGAATAAACACTCAGCAAAATGCTTCCTCCATGCAACTCTGCTAGCCACGGGAGAGGGACCTCCAGAGGTGTGTATCAATGATTATTCATCCCAGTGTGAAGCCAAGGGGCACAATTTTAACTAATGACATTTTAACTAATTGGCATTGCAACAGAAGCAAGTAAGGTTTACAAACACTTCTACTCAATCAAACTCTCAATCTTTGGCTCCACAAGTCACACGCCCAACTCGCTGAGCTATCTAACCAGCCAAATGCCATATGACCAGTTTAAAAGGTTTGAAGAAGTGTTTTCAACTAACTATTGTATTTGTTGCTTTTTTTATTTTATTTTATTTACAAAATAACGCATGTGTACAATACCTGTATCCTTCATGCTAATAACTGTGGTTTAGATTCTGGATTCATTAGCTTTCTCATATGATACTAACCTCATGTATGCAATCTGTCTTCTTGAAATTACCATGCTCAGTGCATTCTGAAATGCAGTCCTCTGAGGAAATCTCCATAAGCTCCTACATGCCAGGTAAAATCAATAGAGTGGTCATCTAGCTATTACAGATGCATTTTCTCAGACACATACAAAACAGTTCAGACACAATTATTTCTGACCAACTAATTTGTGTCGTGTATCTACATGGCTTGCTCCTCCCTAGTATTCTTTATACACCCAGGTTTTATGGCTTTTCAAATCACAGTGATGTCTGTATAGGGGAATCGTGGATATAAGTCCAAAAGCTTAGATTTTTACCATCAGTTTTCTTCATTGTCCAGTTTTCAGATTAGTACCCAGTAACTGGGAATACGATAATATGGAGGAAGGTGGCCTTCATCTCCAATGACACATGCTTACACACACACACACACACACACACAGAGGAACCTGGGAACTACACACACACACACACACACACACACAGAAACCTGGGAACTACAGGCCAGTCAGCCTGACATCAATCCCAGGCAAAATTCTGGAACAGATCGTAAAGCTGTCATTGTGCAAGCACCTAGAAAACAATGCAATAATAACTAGAAGCCAACATGAATTTGTCAAGAACAAATCCTGCCAAACTAATTGATCTTGTTTTTTGATCAGATAAACTCCCTGATAGACAGAGGGAATGCTGTAGACCTAGTATATCTTGATTTCAGCAAAGCTTTTGACAAAGTGCCCCATGATATCCTGATTAGCAAGCTAACTAGGTGTGGGTTGGATAACAATTGGCTACAGAATCATACTCAGAGGGTGATGATTAATGGGTCCTTCTCTAACTGGGAGGTGGTAACTAGTGGGGTACCCCAAGGCTCAGTCCTGGGCCCAGTGCTCTTCAATATTTTTATTAATGACTTGGATAAGGGAGTGCAGGGAATGCTTGTCAAATTTTCAGATGATACCAAATTGGGTGGAATAGCTAATACCCTAGAAGACAGAAACAAAATTCAAAATGACCTTGATAGGATGAGAGCATTGGGCCGAAAGCAACAGAATGAAATTCAACAGGGGTAAGTGCAAAGTACTGCACCTCAGAAAAAGAAACCAATTGCACAGTTACAAGATGGGGGATGCCTGGCTCAGCAAAACAATGAGCGAGAAGGATCTTGGAATTGTCGTAGATCACAAGCTAAATAGGAGCCAACAGTGTGATGTGGCTACAAAAAAGGCAAATGCTATTTTAGGGTGCATTAATAGAATTATAATTTCCAAATCCCGCAAGGTGCTAGTCCCCCTCTATTCAGCACTGGTTAGGCCTCACCTTGAGTACTGTGTCCAGTTCTGGACACCACACTTCAAGAAGGATGCTAACAAAATGGAACAAGTTCAGAGGAGGGCGACAAGGATGATCAGGGGGCTGGAAACCAAGCCTTATGAGGAAAGGCTGAAAGAGCCTTGAGAAAAGAAGGCTGAGGGGTGATATGATAGCACTTGTCAAATATTTGAAAGGCTGTCATACAGAGGAGGGACAGGATCTGTTCTCGATCATCCCAGAGTGCAGGACACGCAACAATGGGCTCAAGTTAAAGAAAGCCAGATTTTGGTTGAATATCAGGAAAAACTTCCTAACTGTTCGAGCAGTACGACAGTGGAACCAGTTACCTCGGGAGTTGGTGAGTGCTCCAACACTGGAGGCATTCAAGAGAAACTTGGATAATCACCTGGCAGATATGCTTTGATTATATTCCTGCGTTGAGCAGGGGGTTGGACTTGATGGCCTTGTAGGCCCCTTCCAACTTCACTTTTCTATGATTCTTACACTTTATTATCTTTTCTGGTTCTTTCACAACTGCCCCTCCAAACTCTAGTATTCTTCTCATTTCTTGGTTGCACTCTCTCCATTTGCATTATAAAGTATAGACTGATCTTCTTCTGAAGTCCTTTGATGTACTTGTTCCAGTCGCCAACATATATTTGTGATACAATCTATAGTGCCTTTTCCTTGTCAAAATCCAACTTGAACATCAGGCATTTCTCACAAAAAGTATTTGTTGCAGCATCTGGAACATCACTTTGCTTGCATGGAAATTTAATGCAACTGTCTTATAATTAGTGCAGTCCTCACATGTTATTTGTAGTGTTTGTGACTGGGAGGGACTTTTCTGGGCTGGGGTGATAGTCTATCCAGCACTAACCAAATGTTCCTTCCAGCCTTTGAATTCAAAGAGAACCTCACCTCTCTGCTGAGTGTTCTTTCCCACCCTCTCCTCAGTTAGTGGCAGCTGTTTGTTTTCTGTTACTCTGTTCTTCTGCTTGGTTACTAAGTATGTGTGCAGTAAAGAAACATACACAGGCCTGTAATTTCAAGCAACTGTGAGTAAAAAAACTTTCTCCTTTCTCCTACAAGTGTCTGAGTGAATTATTAAGATTTTAACTGGCAATAAAAAAGGAGTGGACTCTAGGGGATTTTTAGCAATTTTCCTCTGTG
This sequence comes from Intellagama lesueurii, assembly GCA_037013535.1. Classification (NCBI taxonomy): domain Eukaryota; kingdom Metazoa; phylum Chordata; class Lepidosauria; order Squamata; family Agamidae; genus Intellagama; species Intellagama lesueurii. The sequence continues at coordinate 205,244,187 of JBAJHW010000002.1, forward strand.
GGACTCTGTACTTCTACCGTGTAGCTAAAGAGAATTTTACCAGAAAGTCAAACTCTGCAACAAATTCAATTGCCATTGTCAGCTTATGGAATGGAGCAGGGCAGCATTTTGTCTTTTGTTTGAGACAGCAAAATGTCCTGTTTAGGTCAAGTGTTTGCTGTGTCCTTTCCCATGTGTCACTCTCCATCCCACTCCATCACCTCCAAGGCGTACATGAACACAGTGGTTAATCTAGCCAGCACTCCCTCTACTGACTGTTCTCCTTCACGATGAAATAAACCCCTCTGTAGTCTGTCATTTTAATAAAACATTCTTAGTTTATCCTCACTTATTCTTACAACTGCTGGGGGAACAAACAGGTTTACTCATGCATTTGTTCACTCTTGAGTGAAGTCCAGATCAGATTAAATGGAATACAAAAGCTCAGCTGTACCAGCTGGCACTTTCTAAGCAACAAATGGCAGTTCGACATCTGTTTGTCCTATCTAGCCGATTAGACAAGATACCTGCAAGAGCACACAGAGTAAATGGGCAAATGCAGGGCATTACATGGGGCGGGGAGGAGGAGCTGGATTAGATGCAGAAATGGACAACAGGAAAAGCAAATAAGAGAGTTCCAAGTCTGTAGAATAGGAAAAGGGTGAGTGACCAATTATGCACATAAATCTAAAACATGTAGTGGGTACAATGCAACAGCAGCAACCATATTATTTGCACAGTACATTAAAGCAAAAGAGACCATTCTCTCTTTTTGAAGCTGAGTTACATCTGTAATATAACAAACAGAAACCCAGCACCTGTAAGTGCATAAATGCATAGGCACCATTTTACGTATCTAAATCTCAAAGGTGAACACTACTGGGAAATAAAACACTGCAGTTCAATTTTATACATGCAAAAGGGACTCACATCACATACAACAATCAAAATCAGAAGAAAGCAATAAAATAAAAAGTGGCAATCTTCAACACCTTGATTGGCTTTAAGGGGGGACTAGATAAACGAACGGCAGATACAACGACCAACGGCTATTAGTGATTATATACCTGCGTACCACTCCAGTACCTATATATAAATACTTGGCAAACATGGGCAGGAGAGTTCTGCTTCACTCATGTCCTACTTTTAAGCTCCCTGGAGGGATCTGGCTGACCCCAGTGAGAACAGAATGCTGGACTAGACAGGCCTTTGTTCTTGCCCAGCAGGGCTGTTCTTGTGTTCTATAAAATGGAGTCCCTTCTATAAAGCTATCCAACTTTTACCACTGAGGAAACTGCCCTGTTTATATGTAATGCTACGGACAATGGTATAATACAGATTTTTACACTATTATTTTATTTTTATTTTTACTGAAGGTGTCTGACAACAGTTACAAATTGTGATCTGTTCCATACAGGAACAAGCAGAAATAATCAGACACAGGCCATTGTACAAATGCAGTGTTTTAAGTCACTGTGTTCCAGTCATGCAATAGTGCACCCAAAAAAATTGCACCAATGTACAGAAAATAACCTTTCCTGATTCATTTTGCTTTTTAATGAGCAGAGAGGGATATGACAAAGCGTGTCTGCAAAAGAAAGGACTAAGCACATGTCAAGGCCACTGTCAAACACGAAAACCCAATAATTAATTCAACTGTATTAATGACAAGTATTAATACCTAGATAACTGCACAGCATCGCAATCTTAAATCATGCCTCATTATGCCAGCTGTTCACATATGACAGACCCTTTCTGCATACTAGTTTGTCATGTTAATCAGGCGGCTTTCCCTACATAGCCTCTGAGAAGCAGCAGAACCAGCACAACTTGTACTGTGACATTCATAAAACTGACATCATCTATGTAGCAAGCTGGTCCATGCAAACTTCTTAACGTATGACAAAAAGTATCTCAGAAGTACCAGCCGTATTGTGGACACCAGTCTTTAGAATAAGCCTCATCTAGAACAGTGATTTGAACAGTAGTTGGAAAGCCAGTTCTCAGCTACAGACTGCACTCTATATGCCCAATATTTATGGAAAGTCAAGTGCACGGAGGACTTCTGCCCTGCCTTGACAGTCTCAACGAATTGTCACCATCTCATCCATTTGATTAATCTGCAAGCAATGAGCAACCCAGTGTATGCCAGGAGCATGCTGGAGTAAGAGGCAAAGCTGTCAGTATGGATTAGCAGTTGTCTCTTTGATAGCATTTCATCTTAATGAAAGATGTTAAGAGGCGACAAAACCAAGCACATGACCCCTTTGCACAAATAGGAAATTATGAGTTTGGTGGGAAGAAAAGGAAGATCATGAGGCCGGATGGCTGTGGGAGATTAGACAGCCTTCATGAAAAGTTGATTGCTGGAGACAATGTTCTGTCTTGGACTGCGAACCCTCTTCTATTGTTTGAGATTCCTTCCGAGACAGCTGGAAAAGAGCATTCTTCCTTTAGTACGATGTCATCCTTTCCAAACCCCTCTTGTTTTCTTTGGAGCTGAGATTAAGTGTCCCTGTTTAGCAAGAGCCCCCAAACGAAATGTCTGAGGAAAACAAGGGAAGGGGGGGGGGACTTTTGCCAAAAGCAGCACTTTTTTATATATATAATTTAATTTGATGTTTGGTATAAAACATTTTTCAAGTATTACTATGCCTCCAAAGCAATTAACCAAGTTCATATGCACTAGACGAGAGAATGGCCAAGAACATTATGCAACTTATACAAGACTTATACAAGGCAATGACCAAGAATATAACCAAGAATAACATAGTTATAGAATATTGCAGAGCAAATATGGTGCAGAGCATAGAGTGCTAGATAGAACTCAGGGTTTAAATCCCTGTTTGTCCATGGAAATTGGTGGGAATATTGTTGTTGTTGCTGTTTAAAAAAAAAAACACCCTTCCTTACATACCTAAAAAAATTCATGATCTCATGTGTCAACTCCTCCATACTGTGGATATAAAAAGTTTACACACCCCTGTTAAAATGTCAAGTGTCTGTGATGTAAAAAAATGAGACAAAAATAAATCATTTCAGAACTTTTTCCACCATTAATGAGATCTATGAACTGTACAACTCAGTTGAACAACAAACTGAAATCTTTTAGGTGGAGGGAAGTAAAAATAAAAAACTGAAATAATATGGTTGCATATTATTTATATCCACTGTAAGTTCCACTGATTCAAATGGGCCTACTCTAACTGTGGCTTGCTATGTTAACGTAAATAGCAGTTATAGTCGGCCTATTTGAATCACTGGATTTTATGAAGGAGTTGACTTACCAAACTCCCATTAATTCAGTAATTCTCATGCAATTTATGACACTAAGCAGCAGGATTTTGGCCAATGACTCTATCATTGATTTCAATGAGACATAATTCCAATATACAGTGGTGCCTCGCTAGATGATTGCCTCGCAGGACGAGGAAATCGCTAGACGATGCCTTTTTGCGAGCGCTACTGCGCTTCGCAAAACGATGTTTCCCTATGGCGATTTTCGCTAGACGATGAGGTTTCCCCATAGGAGTGCACCGACTAGTGGTGAAAAGCTGTCAGTGCAGCTGTCAGTGCATTCCTATGGGGACCCTCACTCGCTAGACGATGTTTCCCTATGGGAAATTTCGCAAGACGATTGCGTTTTCCCTTGGAACGCATTGAAGCGATTTCAATGCATTCCAATGGGAAAACGTGCTTCGCTAGACGATGTTTTCACTAGACAGCGATCCTCGTGGAACGGATTAACATCGTCTAGCGAGGCACCACTGTATACATCCTTTAACTTGCAGGTATATGTTCTGCATGCATAGTACAGCCAAATGCCACTGAAGTTACTTTTTCTGCACTGAAGGAATAGGAGGAGGCATTTGGAAGAAATAGCTTATAGCTGGAGAAGTTAACCATTCAAGCTGCTTTTTAATAGAAAGGTTACTACTGACATCATGCAGCTGGTGATACCCAGAGGCACTAATTTGTGTTCTTTGAAGTGCGCAAATTCTTATCAGAAACAAACAGCGCGAATTTTCTGCCCTGCACTGTTTGTTACAATCAAGAGCACACAAATGTGAGGCAGGTGGGATTTAGCTCTCTATGGATAAATCATCACAGTGCTAAATTCTGTTCAGTTAAATGATGACACAGCATCACAGTGTGGATAATTTAAATGCAACATAATTACAAAAAGCATTACATTGCATTGTCCCATTAAAGACAATTGGTCCCCAAATTATTCTCTCTGTTTTGTGACAAAAAGTTATCTAGGTCTCTTTCAAAATAAAAGAGAGAGAAAAGGACCATACATTCAAAGTAAGAGAGGGAGAAAAGAGAACCATAAATTTAGAATGTTAGTCTATAAATACATATTTCTAAGAAAGGAAAGAGAGAATTATTAAAACAAGGAGATCATTGTTTCCCAACAGCATTCAAAATTGTATACTATGGGTTATTTACCATGTCATAAAAATCAAATGTATTGTCTATGTAAAGTAGCTTTGTATATATTTGCATTCCACTACATAAATAGCTGAAGGATGAATTCTGGGTTTGCCCTTTCAAATTATACTTCTTACATCTCCAGAACAACTCAGCAAAAACATCTGGAAGAAATGTAATTTTTGACATGTCTAAAAACAAGGGGTAAGGGCCCCAAAGAGTTAACTCAGTCATGCTAAGGATTCTAATGCAAGTAATCTAGGCAAAAGACCCACTGCTGATGTATTTACTTTTATAAATACAAGTTTCAGTTAAAAACTTAGTCAACCATGTCATTCTAACTGTCTTTGATGCCTGGAATCAAACTAACAAGGGCTGTAGGGGGGCTGTGACTGGAGGGAGGGAAAGGGCACTAAGGATTGGCAAAGTCACACCAATTGCAGTCCTGACAACTTAATTGATTTTCTTATTTCACAATAACAACAAAAAGAGAGAGAATGTGTTGCTTTATTCATAAAGTTGAAAACAACTGGGCAAAAATTACAATTACTGTGCAACGAAACTTCAGCTTTATCAAAACTGTCATAGGACACAGAAGACATTAGCTCATTTCCTCTAAAAATAAAATTGCCCCCAAATCCTACAGAACTCAGTCTGTAGAGTATCATGAGAATGCCCCTCTTATCTCAACAGCATGAAGAATTTATTCTGAATGTTGAGTGAGAAAGCAAGAGACATGGAAATGAACTATTTGCTTGTTTCTGGGGCTGCGGGTTCTTCCTTTGCTGTCCCCCCTCACCTAAGTGGGAGCAAAGTTTTGGCATGCAACTCCATCTTTAAGGAACAGCCAATGGCAGTGCCTGAACATACATAGTTTCAAGCCTGAAAACATCCTTCCCTCAAGACATGACCCAAAGGATTCCACTCCCACACATATCCTTGGCCAGCTCAGTACTTTGAGATTTATAGATTTATTTATTTTAAATTCCACAGCTTAAATCTGTGGATCATTAAAGATCTAGGCATGCAATAAAAGCGAGATCAGGATCAAAGCAAAGAGAGTCACACCCTTCCCCACTGGGCTATCAAGACCCAAAATGCAAGAAATAGCTGTATTTCGAATATAAAAATGAGGAAAAGAGCAGTTTCAAAGCTGTTTCCAAAAGGTTAGCTAGCCATGCTCCTTGTTTTTGCTGCAGGAAACTGAAGCCTAATGTGTTCTCATCCATGAAAGCTTCTGCCTGCTTTTCCCAGTCTGGTATCCTCCCATTGTTGGTCTAAAACTGCCATCATCTCAAAGGAGACACATAGTTCGGATCCAAAGAGGGATCCGGAACCACAGAAACACTTTTCTGCATATGCATGAAATGACATGAAAGTGATTCACAGTCTCTTTTCCAACTGTAATCAGTTTAGGGGATCACACAAAGACCCCAGAATGTTTCTGTGCCAGTGTCCCCATTGGCCCCTCAGTCCAATGTGATCTGATTCACACCCCACAGCCCACAACCCCATTTCCTTTGATACCATCCACCTGGTGATCCCCAGTTCTCCTTTCTTTTTCATCTACACAGAGGTGACCTAGTGTGAAACTAATGTATTAATGTCTAGATAAGGTGATCTGGTGCTAAACTCAGCAGCTGTTTTTTTTTTTTTAAAAAACTTCAAGAGTAAGGAGAAAGACAGCAGGGATAGGTGTTCACACCCTCCCAAAACATCACACCCCAGCTTAATATGTCACCATAACGCCACCCAGAATCATGTTCCCCATCCTTTTGTAGAACAAAACAAATAATCGACAGGGAAAACATAGATTGAATCGTTCCAGCTTTAAAAAAGTAGAGGCTCCCAGCAGAAAGGGGAAAAACTCCAAATCAGAAGGAAAAGGGCCGGGGGATTCATATTGACCCTTGCATTGAGTAATCACTGAAAAATACTCTGAATTTACCCCTGCAAATTGCAGAGCAAATCCCAAAATATTTGTCTATGTAGTTGCAACCTTAGTCTGTTTTCAGCACGTATAGCAAAACAAAAACAAAAGAGTTATCACACCTTGACACTATGTCTGAATAAGTGATATAGGAAAACTCACACTGAAATAAATCAGCCAGGCTTTAAGGTACCACAACTCTCTTGTTTTTATTTTTGCTTTACAAGTAAAAGTCACGCAGCCCAAGAAATGCAGATTAAGATCCAAAATGAAAAGTCTGGGCTGTGCTGACAAATATAAATGTCTTGGAATTTGGCTGAATGAACACCAGGAGCACAGTCATGTCATAAAAGTCAGAACAGAGATGAACCAGAGCAGCTTCCCTAAGATGAAGAATGTAATATACAATAAAAAGTTAAAGTTGGCTTGGAGCACACACATTGTGTGGTGCCATGTATTCTGACTTATATTGTATGACAGTGAAATCATCGACTTTAATGCAGGCCATTATATATATAAAAAGATAGAAGCATTTGAAATGTGGATTTATTGCAAGTTACCCAGAATTTCTTGGATTGAGAGGATAAAGAAGTACTAAACTGAATAAATAAAGACCAAGAAATCATAAAACACACAAAAAATGCAGAAAACTAGAACACTTCAGTCATGCAGTGAGAAACTAAAAGTATCAGTTGTTACACTGATAATTTAAGGTCAATAAATAGAAAAATAAGTGCAGAAAGGAACACTTTTTACTAGCGGTAAACCTTGGGGACTTGTTTTGGATTCAACAGTACCTTCCTGTTCAGGACTGTCACATCACAGTCTGCCTCGGAGGGAGAAGAACAAGAAGAAATGCTCCAACAGAAAGCCAATGCCACGTCAAGTTTGCAGAAACAGGCACGCCTGCTGTTATTGGTGTATAGAGAGCCCACAAAACTCTGTCCAGCATTACCATGGTTTCTGTTGTTTCTACACTGATGTAAATTACTGCAGCATGAACTTCCTTCATATGCATCTGAGGAAATGGACTGTGATCAGCAAAAGCTCACACTGAAATAATCCAGTCTCTACAATATTCTAACTTCTTTGCTTGATTTGTTGTACTTGATGTAGATTATCTGAATGCAAGACTGGAGAATACCTTTACTAGACCACTAAAAATTACAAATATAGGTTAGTTTTTGACACCATATGGGTCTTCATCAGGACAAGCACTATAGAGGTGTGGGCCATGCAGATGGAACATAAAAGTTGCAAAAAAAATCATGCCCAGAGGCGCGTGCTATGCTCCTTGATTTAAAGCAAGTTGCAAAACAGGTGCTTCAGACTCAGATCAGGAATGCATGTTTTGAATTTTACCTCTGGTAGTAATTGACTGGAATGCTTCTCTCAGTCTTGTTAGACAAAGGGTTGTCGATCATTTACCATCCTCACCTACACATCACCCTATATGTGATTTCATGAAAGGTGTAATCTTACTTGCCTACACCTCTGGTCTTTGTCTACAGCCTCCATTTTGAATCTTTTAACAAAGGAGCCTGCCATGCACATCAGACCGATTTGTAGTATATTCAATATGAGATCTAAAGCTTGCACCCATTTTCTGCCCACTTGATTGTCATAATAAAGGTACTACCATGATATAGATTCTTGGAGTTGCATACAAATAAAGTTTGTTTTAGTTCTTGGCTTTGTTTTTGTTTTGCTGTCGCTGCTTTCAGCTTCTTGTAAAATATGTTTTAACCATTGATGTTTTTATGCTTTTAATATTTTGTAAACTAATAGAGGTGACTCCTTTTTGGAGAAGAAAAGCAAGGTCTTTTTAAAATAAGTAATATGAAAGGCAGAGGAAGAAGGGAGAAAGTGGTGAGAAATACTCTGTAGCTTTTTCTGCGTAGTTAAAAAAAGCAAATAGCTAAAAGGCAGAAGAGTGACTAACACTTTTCCCTAAGCTAACGCTTAGATATCGCCACTCTCACTGAAACTGCCAACAATCAAATCCTCATCACCCTCTCTAGTTTGTTTCTTCCACTTCATAACCTGTATAATTTCAAAGGAAAGATTTATGCAATCACAGTAGCAGTCCAACACATCTGAAGGCTTCATCTTACCAGAGCTGTAAGAAGGGCAAGAAAAGTAAGGCACATGCGCTCTTTATGGAGGCAGCCTCCATTGGAACTCACTCCCTGTGCATGCTTGCAAATCACAGGGAGATGCATTAATGCAAGTTGCAAAGGTGTAGCAGAGTGCTTTTCAGAAGGCACAAAGAATCAGTGCGAGAAATGGCACAGAAATAAGGAGGCTGCTCTACTTCCTGCTGGCTTGACAGCTCCCAGTCCCATAATGCTTGCAAGGGGACTCTCACTGAATTATGGGACTGCACGATCTACCCACCCACCCCCAAAAGTCCCATCCCTATTATTCAGTTACTCCCTACATATTCAGCAGTGGCCAGAGGATTGGAAAAGATCAGTCTACATCTCAGTCCCAAAGAAGGGCAGTGACAAAGAATGCTCCAACTATAGTACAATTGCACTCATTTCACACACTAGCAAGATTATGCTCAAAATCCTACAAGGTAGGCTTCAGCAGTATGTGGACCGAGAACTCCCAGAAGTACAAGCTGGATTTCGAAGGGGCAGAGGAACTAGACCAAATTGCTAACATGCGCTGGATTATGGAGAAAGCCAGAGAGTTCCAGAAAACATCTACTTCTGCTTCATTGACTACGCAAAAGCCTTTGACTGTGTGGACCACAGCAAACTATGGCAAGTTCTTAAAGAAATGGGAGTGCCTGACCACCTTATCCATCTCCTGAGAAATCTATATGTGGGACAGGAAGCAACAGTTAGAACTGGATATGGAACAACTGATTGGTTCAAAATTGGGAAAGGAGTACGACATGGCTGTATATTGTCTCCCTGCTTATTTAACTTATATGCAGAATACATTATGTGAAAGGCTGGACTGGAGGAATCCCAAGCCGGAATTAAGATTGCCGGAAGAAATATCAACAACCTCAGATATGCAGATGATACCACTCTGATGGCAGAAAGTGAGGAGGAATTAAAGAACCTCTTAATGAGGGTGAAAAAGGAGAGCGCAAAAAATGGTCTGAAGCTCAACATAAAAAAAAAAACTAAGATCATGGCCACTGGTCCCATCACCTCCTGGCAAATAGAACGGGAAGATATGGAGGCAGTGACAGATTTTACTTTCTTGCGCTCCAATGATCACTGCAGATGGTGACAGCAGACACGAAATTAAAAGACGCCTACTTCTTGGGAGGAAAGCAATGACAAACCTAGACAGCATCTTAAAAAGCAGAGACATCACCTTGCCGACAAAGGTCCGCATAGTCAAAGCTATGGTTTTTCCAGTAGCGATGTATGGAAGTGAGAGCTGGACCATAAAGAAGGCTGACCACCGAAGAATCGATGCTTTTGAATTGTGGTGCTGGAGGAGACTCTTGAGAGTCCCCTGGAATGCAAGGAGAACAAACCTATCCATTTTGAAGGAAATCAACTCTGCGTGCTCACTGGAAGGACAGATCCTGAAGCTGAGGCTCCAATACTTTGGCCATCTCATGAGAAGAGAAGACTCCCTGGAAAAGACCCTGATGTTGGGGAAGTGTGAAGGCAAGAAGAGAAGGGGATGACAGAGGACGAGAAGGTTGGACAGTGTCATTGAAGCTACCAACATGAATTTGACCAAACTCCGGGAGGCAGTGGAAGACAGGAGGGCCTGGCGTGCTCTGGTGCATGGGGTCACAAAGAGTCGGACACGACTTAACGACTAAACAACAACAATGCCTAGAAACATAGAGGAACAGCTCCCCTGCAGACTGGTCACTTTCCCCATATAGGAAGCAATGAAAGAGTGGGAGTGGCTAGCCATTCCTCTCCAAGCACCATGAGCTTACCTATGCAGAGGACATCTGAATGGGGCTTATAAATTAAAATTTAACCAAGCATTACAAATTTCAAACTTTTTGTTGTCCACATACGTGGTTCCACGTTGCCTACTCCCCCACTCCCTCCACATTCTTTTCAGAAAGCAATGCAAACCCGGAATGCGAAAAGCAAGAATGAGGTGCGATTTTGTACTCTTGTCCTAGGCACAGAATTAACTGGTTGCAGCTCTGCATCACCTCACCCTATGCTTCTCAACTTGTCAGCTTAAATCCAAAAGTGCTCTGGATTAAGAGGTCTCAACCTGGGGTCAGCAGATGCTGTTGGGCTGCAGCCACAGGAAGTCTCAGTCAGCATGGTCTGAGATCCTGGGAGTTGCCATCTAACATCCCTTGTTGGGCCTTGGATGTAAAGTCCAGTTGCAGAATCACCACTACTCTCATACAGTATCAAGTCCTTACTATGCAATGCCATCGTCCAAGAATAATATTATTAGTCTTCTGTCATCATCCGTAAAACGATATAAAGCAAACAGAATTAAATGTAGGACTGAAAAATTTCTGAGCATAAAAGCATCCTGCCCTTTCGTGATGATCAAATCGTCTCCTGCTGAAATTTGGACTTCGCACAACTCTCTAACCTTCTGCAGGGAAGAGGAACCTATGACCATGATCTGTCCTGAAGACTGATGGATCCTATTGGTTTCCAAAATGTCCTAGGAAATTTTCCAGATGATGAGGTTGATGCTCCTGTCGATGCCCTGGTCATTCACTGGTATTCAGAGATGACCAAAGTTGTAGACACAATCTCCCCTAAATGTGCTCTTTGTTGCCTTCTCTGTGGTTCATGGAGGAGTTAAGGGTGATGAAGCGACAACAAAGAAGGCTAGAGAGCAGATGGAGGAAAGCTCCCACTGAGTTCAACCTGGTGGCTGTCAGGGAAGCATCCAGAAGATATCAGAATAAACTTAAGGCCACTAAAAGAAGCCACAATACCCAACTAACTGAGGCTGTTTCCAACCAAAAGGTGGAACTTTTCCATGTAGTTCGGGGTTTTATCTCTTCCAGACAAAAGCAATCTTTACATCCAAATACAGACAACTGCAACCATTTGGCAGTTGACTTTAGATTCAAGGTTGAAAGCATCTGTCAGGACCTGGAGTCCTTGTTGACACCAATAGATCTGAAGGAGATGTCCAATATACCATCTGTTCAGGTTAAATTGGATCCGTTTCAGTTGGTACAGCCTGAGGATGTGGACAAGGCACTTCTACAATGCAAAACTAGCTCCTCCTCCTCCAGATGCCTACCCATAATGGGTGTTAAAATCAGCAAAGGAAATGACCAGAGAATGGGCTATGCATATAAATTAATGCCTCTCTACAAGAGGGCCATTTACCTTCCCCTCATAAAACTCATTCCAAAGATACAAAATTTAGCAACAGATGGTTTTGAATAAATATAGGCCCATTGCTAATATTCCATTCTTGGGTAAGTCGATTGAGAGGGTGGCTACAGGCGTTCTTGGAGGAAACAGATAGCTTAGATTAGTGGTTCCCAGCCCTGGTGTTCTTGGACTGCAATTCACAGAAGCCTTTCACCACCAGTTGTGCTGGCCGAGGTTTCTGGGAACCGAAGTCCCAAAACACCAGGGTTACCCAAGGTTGGAAACCACTGGCCTTGATCCATTTCAGTCAGGGGTCAGGCTGCACCACAGATTTGAATTGACATTGATTGCCCTATGAGATGATCCCCTAAGGGAGACAGACAGGGGGAGTTTAGTCCTGCTGGTCCTCCTGGATCTTTCTGCAGCCTTTGATACCATCAACCACAGCATCCTTCTGAAATGGCTATTGAGTTTAGGACTTGGGGACTCTGTTCTTCAGTGGTTCCAGTTCTTCCTCAAGGGCCTATCAGACAGTACAGCTTGGGGAGGTAATATCCAGCTCTTGGGACTTCAGTTATGGGGCCCCTCAGGGATCATCAATTTCCCAATGCTTTTCAATATTTACATGAAGCTACTGGAAGCAGTCATAGGAAGAACTGGAGTTCATTGTCATCAGTATGTAGATGACACACAGCTCTAGCTCTCCTTTTCATAATCAGAAGCTGATAGTCCTTGAGCACTGCCTAGTGTTGATAAGTGACTGGACAAGGGACAATAAACTGAAACTGAATCCAGATAAGACTGAGATCCTACTGTTGGGAGGATCGTTGTACTAGTTAGAGGGGTATTTACCTGGCCTTGATGGGGTTACACTCCCCCCCAAAGGATTAAGTTTTGCAGCTTGGGTGTACTCTTGGACCTGGCTCTCTCTATGGAGATCCAAATATCTGCTGTGGCCAAGAGTGCCTTTCATCGGCTTTAGTTGATTGCCCAGCTGTGCCCCTACCTGGACAAGAAATGTCTAACAACAGCGGTTCATGCATTGACAATCTCTAAAATAGACTGCTGTAACACTCTCCACATAGGGCTGCCCTTGAAGCCAGCAGGTCCAAAACGTGGCTGCCAGACTAACCACAGGTACCAGTAGATATGAACACAGATCTCCAGTCTTGGCATGCCTTCATTGGCTTTCTGTTGTCAGAAAGTCTCTCTCACAAAACAGCTATTCGCTCCTAACAGTCTGTGATTGTTAAAAATAGTGACACCTAAGGAAGCAAAAAAAGCTTACACCAAGAATCACACTTTCTCAGTCATGGCCGCTTCCTTCTGAAACAAGCTTCCTACAGAGCTTCATCAGGCACCATCCCTCTCAGTTTTTAGGAAATTAGTAAAAACAGAATTATTTAAAGCTATCTTTTATTAGAGCTTTTAACCAATGATCTGACATGTCCATATGTTTAAAATTTGTTTGATTCTATTTTTTTGAGCTAGTGACATTTTTAAAAAATTTTTTTAATATTTATTGTATTTTATATGGTTGATTTTAATGCGATTTGATGTGTTGTAAATGGCCCAGAGGGTATTTGCACTAATAGGGCAATATACAAGAAATGGTAAATAAATAATAAATTAATGATTGAAATAGTATGCATGCTTCATTATAGGTTACTAGAATCCAAAGAGTACCAGATTAATCATGCTTAACAGAGCTAGTTTATTTAGATTGCAGTTGACTGAAACTCCAGGGGCCTAACTCAGGCAGGTCAGAAGTCTCCAGACAAATCTAACTAGTATTAATTGACATGTGATGTACACAGCATGTGAGAATTAAGCATTTTGCAGAATAATCTGAGCTGTAAGGCTTAGAAAAAGGCATACAAGAAGGGGCAGAATACCATACGCTAGACTCTAATGGCTACAGTGATAATACAAAACTCCTGTGAAACATATATATTGTCTGCTGGGAAAACATAATCCAACTTCCATTTGTGTTTACCATTTTTAATTTATATGGTTCTGCCTTGAACAGCAAAGTGTGCTGCTTATATACCACCCCATAGTGCTTAAAGTACTCTCCGGGCAGTTTACAGTTTAACTTTACAGGCTTTTGTTGTTGTTTAGTCGTTAAGTCGAGTCCGGCTCTTCGTGACCCCATGGACCAGAGCACGCCAGGCCCTCCTGTCTTCCACTGCCTCCCGGAGTTTGGTCAAATTTATGTTGGTAGCTTCGATGACACTGTCCAACCATCTCGTCCTCTGTCGTCCCCTTCTCCTCTTGCCCTCACACTTTCCCAACATCAGGGTCTTTATTATACAGGCTACACAACAGCAATCAGACATGAAGAAATTCAGCAGGTGAAGCTTCTCACCACCACGAACAGGTTTGCATACCAGCAAGAGCTTCACTTCTTTTTTTAAAATTTATCTTTCTTTGCAAAAGGTTATCGTAAAAGGTACAGTTACTGGGCCTGTACCCTGGAGATTTTGTTTTGTTTTTCATTTAAGATGGCGACTCTATCCATACGTTTTAAAAAATACACAGAATATGGTGATGGCCACTGATGAAGCCAGTGTTGGTGATCTTTTTAAAAAGAAATTGCATCATATCTGATCATTTGGATGTTGTAATAAGCCATGCATTGAAACATTTCCAAATAGGCTGCTGTGCGCCTCTGTTGCAACAGAAACAACAAAGAGTCTTGTGGCACCTTATAAGACTGGCACATTTTATTTGGCATAAGTTTTGTAAACTGTAGCCCATAGGAGACATCTTAAGAAATTAAGATGACATATGCCCATGCAAGCATATGCCAAAAAAGCAAAAACAAAATCCCACTTGTTACTCTTTAATGTGCCACAAGACTTTCAGATATTTAGAAGAAATCCCACTTTCCAGCAACTCAAAATACCAGCATGGGAAGGCCTGATCTCAACTGGGGCCATGGTTAGGGCAAAAATTGAAACCCCATTCAGTCTTCCTCGGGGTGCCTATGCTGATGTGTCCCCGCTCCATCTTGCATGCCAAGCCAAGCCACACCACACGACAAGCATCACATCTGGTTCAGCTCTTAGGACGAGAACTAGGAAAAACTACAGCTGAAAAATATTTGCAATAAACGTTATAGTATGGGGTAAAACGGCAGATGACATAGATTTAGAATTGGATCTTTTGACTTCCTTGCAAAAAGAGAAGACAGAGCAGAATCCAGATTGGAGAGGAATACCAACACTACAGCAGGAAGGTGTTTATCTTTCCCTCCCTGTTGTCTTCCTGACTGCAGTGTTTCCAAGGTAATACTGGATACATTGTGGAGGGGGGAATCTGCTGCTTGATGGAAGTCCTTCCCCAAAGCTGCTGCTTCAATCCAGTCCAGAGTCCCCATGCCTGTTCTTTATTAAAAATGTAAATGCTAGGAGATTCACTCATTGTGACATGCATTATTTGTCTCTCACAAACCTAAAAGGAAGCGGAATATGGGGAGGTTACTGCACATGTTCACACTTCTCAGAAAAGCATAAATAGGGAAAAGCATTCCATATGCAAAGAAATACCCACCCCACCCCATTCAGATTTGTTCTACCCTAATAATTGTTAGTCAGCAAGTTTAAAAATTGCTTTTCTACCTCTCCAAGACTGAGTGGTATAACCTTCATGGGTACAGAACATGGAATTCCCACCACAAGAGAGATTCCATTTTATAGTAGACTCTGGTAGGGAAAGCACTACTAAATCCACTGGCATGGAAAATGAGAAAAGCTGCAGGATGAACAAGAGACAGAATTAAAAGGCAGAACTAACAATAGAAATGTCATTTTGGAATCCACCTAGTGGAAGCGAATCAGTAACCCACAATGATAATCACCAAAGACATGGAACTGTCTTGCAGAGATTATGACTGGTACTTTTAGAGAAGCTGAGGTCAGTTAAAATGACTATCCTTCCCTGCCAGTACATTTCAATTGCTCCTATCCTTGGAACTAATTACTTAGGAACCACAAGAAAAAATTACTACATAGTCTCAACACACTGAGCAGTTCTTCTGTCATTTAAAGCCAGCTCTGTTTCCTTAGCAATATCTTCCTCCCACAGCTTCCTGTTTCTGCATGCTACATTAGAGAGAGACATCAAGTACAGCTATATGAGTTTCAAAATGCACAAGCAGATTTGCAAACCCACCCACACTTCCATATATTCATATTTAAAATAAAGCAACCTTACACTTGAGAAACTGCAAAGATTTCAGTGGACTTTATAAATCTAGACCAGTGATTCCCAACCTTGGGTAACTCAGGTGTTCTTCGACTGCAACTCCCAGAAGCCTTCACCACCAGCTGTGCTGACTGAGGTTTCTGGGAGTTCCAGTCCAAGGAGAAGAGAGCAATTCCGAATTTGGATATGGCACCAGGTTTAAAATGTTAGTTTTAATCCTAATGCCCTTCTAACTTCTCAACAATTTGGAGAGGGTGGAATACCACTTTGTAAAATTGTGAGAGCACCCACTAGATGCTGCTTACACACAATGATATTTCCCCAGTACCACAGCCTAAAGTTGTAGCCTGCAGGCTCTCTCTCTCTCTCTCCTTGAATGGATGTGCTACAAAGAAGCCCAAATTGTGGCTTTTACATCATTCACTTTGTTGGCACCGCCTTAGCATTCTGCCTAAAATGTTTTGTTGTTCCCATATTCCAAGACCTAGAAGTTCTCTCTATCCTTCTGCTATCCTGCTGTCTTAGATCCCAGCTAGAGCTTCATACATTATGAAACACCCACTGCACCATTTCAGTGATGCTGACGAATGATACAAAGAGCTCAGGTTGCCTAGGCAATTCAAGGGACTTGAATGATCACAACACTGGGATTGCAAGTTCTGAGCATTACCAATGATGCAGGCAGACTGTGCCCAACAAGTGAAATAGCCACTTTGAGAGAATTGTGGCTTTCATGTCAGTGGTCTACTCTTCCTGTGTCATAGCTGATAAGGAGCCAGAGAGGAATGGCAAAAGCTGAGTTTGGGGATAGTGATGCTCTGTTGGTCTAGGAAGTCAGCCACCACTATTAACAATATATCTGCCAGGAGATATGTTCTCTATAGTGACCATTCTCTCACTCTGGCTTTACCAGGTGCTTTTCTGTCCGTTCAACTCAAGGTCAATGCTGGAATAATTATTCACATTTAGTAAAAGCACTTACCTGACTGACCATAAAAGCAGGCTTATAAAGAGCTGTTCATCCGGCATAGCCTAGAGAGCCTATCTTACAAAATCACATCAAAATCCTATTGAGCCCAAGAGTCTCTTGCTAGAAGGTGCCAGATAGATACCTTTGGACCTTCACAAACATCAAAAATAAGAAATCGCCTTCCCCCACTTATACTCAGTGGCATCTTGAACTCAAGGCCAAAAGAGACATGCGGGGACAGATCTTCTATCAGATCTTCCTGGTTAGTGACACTTTAAAGCAGCCATGAAGAATACTAGTTTTCAGTAGGTTAGTATTGTTACAAGAGAGCATTACTGCTGCTTGTATACCATGCTATGGGAAAATGACTATTTTCCCTGACC
Organism: Intellagama lesueurii; assembly: GCA_037013535.1. Classification (NCBI taxonomy): domain Eukaryota; kingdom Metazoa; phylum Chordata; class Lepidosauria; order Squamata; family Agamidae; genus Intellagama; species Intellagama lesueurii. Next base: position 205,261,392 of record JBAJHW010000002.1, read on the forward strand.
AAGAACATAACAACAAAGGAGCCCCCTGGAAAGGCAGGGTATAAATTAGTTTATAGCAGGAAAACAACATAGGAAAGGACTGAACATCCAAATTCCCAGTGTACTGTCCTGATTATTACCGGACCTTCCCATTGCAGTGGAAAAAATCAGGAAGAATATAATGAATCTCTCGTGCCAAATCTGTTATGATCTTTGGTTTTTCAAACTGTTTGTTTTAATTGGCTTTTAAAATGCCAAATAAAACATGCAATGTTTATCACTTAAAATAATGGTTATCATTTAAGATGTAATTCCTGAAATCCCATTGTTTAGCACAGTAAGTTGCAACTAGAATAAGCCCATTAAATCAGGAGGGATTTGATGATAGCTCTTCTGTAAATTCAACTGAGTCAACGGGTCTACTCTAGTTGTGACTTACTATGCTAAACAACAGAATTTCAGCCAATGTCTTATAAATAAGATATAAAATGTACTGTTTTGTTGTCCATCACTTTTAGTAGACTCAGTGGGCAGAAAAGCTACCACAAATACTTACAATTGACAAGAACTCGCTGATAATACAAGTTATTTGACAGTCAATGAACAATCTCTGAATATGGTGGAATTTCCCTCACTGAATGTTTTAAAGCAGAAGCTGGATGACCACCTGTCAGACATACCTTAGCTGCAGATTTCCTGCTTTGATAAGCGTTAGAGTCCATGACCCTTGGGGTCCCTCTGAGAGCTAAAATACTATAATCCCATTATTCTAACATATAAATAATCCTGGATAATATTGAACATATATAGGCAGCACAAAAATCATGGATACTCTAATAAGATGTCAAAGCTAATTATTTCAGCTAGAGCCCTCTCCTCTATTAATTTGTTTGCTTTGGGCAGTAATAACTATATCCAAGAGTATAGGAAGAGACGCATTTATAAAGTGGAAGAGAAATATGGTGTTCTGACCATGTGTGTGTTTTTATTCCACACCATCATTACACTGCAAATCACTCTAAATGTCATATTGTGTTAACAACAACATGGCTTTGCCTCAGTCTTCCTCAAAATAACCTTATAAAGATGCAAATAGGAAAACCAAAGCTAAGGCATACATGCAGCAAATCCTTGGGTTTCTGGTCTCCCAGAGCCAGTGTTTTCTGCTCCTGCCCCACAAGTGCTTCTCCTTGTAGTTATGCAAAACTCCTACTTGTGTTTGCTTCTCTCATTCTGTAAGCATTAAGCAGAAACAGGTGGGCTTCTGATACAATAAGATGTTTTTTAACATGAATTAACAAAGGGAAGTGAGCTGCTGGACTCCTCTGGTTGCTAAAAGAGATGATTTAAAGCCAAAGAGATGAGACAATTGAGGTAACATCTGATAAATACTTTTTTCTGCTTCCTGTTCACTTCAGTCAAATCTCAAGTTTTGCAAAGATGAGTAAGTATTACAAAGACTCCCCAAGCGCCCCCCCCCCGCCTGCCCTCCTACACATTCCACTCAGGAATCTGAAGAGAACGCTCTGACTCCCATCAAAGAGAGACAGCACCAGAGACTGCAGACACAAACACTCATTTCTCTTCCTGAACTTCTGTGCCGAGCTGAGGAAGGGAACACGTTCCCACAGCCAACGTGCTGGCAAGAAATATTCACTCCCACTCCACACCACATGCCACGAGCCCAACAGCAGCCTGCCTGCTGCTTAGCCACAGGGGAAAAAAAAGACACACAATCCCCCTAGAAACGAGACACAAGCACCCTAGAAACGGCATCTCCTGCCTCCAGGAGAAATAGTACACATTAAACTCTGCCACCACCCAAAAACTACCCACACTCCTGGCTTAGTCCGAGTCACAACAACAGCCCTGAAATTGTCTTGTTCTGCATGGGTGGGTGGGTGGGACACTATTCCTTTCACTAGACATGTTTCTCTGGCCCGGCAGTGGAAATTCTGCTGTATAAAATTCAGAGTCCAGACCGTCCCCTAAAGACAGCCGTCTCTCCACCCCCATCCCCTACACGAATGAAAAGGGATGCAGATAATTTGTGTAAGCTGCAGGGTTCATACATATTGCATTGGTGTGCTTCCAAGTCAAGAGTAAGTACAACAAAGACATGCCTTCCAGCAGTGCATGCAAAGACATGCTCTCCCTCCCATTTAGGACTTACAGGACACCCGTCTAGGCCAAAGCTTCCCTGGAGGGGAAATGAATATCAACAGGGGTTTTAAAGTTCATTGCCAAGTCAACAATTTGTGCCCAAATACAGTCTCTGATTTGGGGCCATGCATAAATGTATAAAGACTGAGAGTATTCCCACTCTTATGTCTGAGGAAGCGGACGTGTCCACAAAAGCTCACATTTTATAGCAGTTGGTCTTTAAGGTGCCACAATGCTTTTGTCTTTATTTTTCTTTTGTTTTGGTCTGATATGCTAGCACAGACTAAAAGGGCTACCTCTTCTAAAACCTCTTAGGCCACAACTTGACCTCATTAAATCAGCATGTTTCTGAAACAGGAGGAGCTTGGTATAGATGGCAGGTTAAACACCCATTCATGCATGCATTCAATGAGAGTGATGACATCAGATACTGTCATCACAACTTAATGCCACCTCCTCCTTTTCCCCCTAGACCCATAAAGGAGGTAAAAGTAAAGGTTCCACTTGACATTTAGTCCAGTCGTGTCCGACTCTAAAGGGCGGTGCTCATCCCCGTTTCCAAGCCGTAGAGCCAGCGTTTGTCCGAAGACAGTTTCCGTGGTCACGTGGCCAGTGCGACTAGACACGGAACGCTGTTACCTTCCCACCGTGGTGGTACCTATTTATCTACTCGCATTTGCATGCTTTTGAACTGCTAGGTTGGCAGGAGTGCTAGCTTGGCAGGAGTGACCCATAAAGGAAGGCTTGGCTAAACTAGGAACGTTTTAATTATTTATCTTTGTATACACAATTACTGTTTGTGCTACAAATTTCCATGGATTGCCACTGGCTTGAAAGTTCCAAAAACACCTTAACTTCATGGTGTGGCATTGCCAGTCTGTATCCTACCAATAAAACTCAAATCTGCACATACTATTAAAGAACTTCATCCAATTCCTTCAGAGTAGTTCTAACTTCTTTTTCCCCCCTGATCATTTCCCACAATAACTAACAATGAAATCATGTAGCCTTGTGTTGTGCTCACTAGGCGGGACAGGATGGCTCCTATGTCCACTAGTACTTCGCAGAACAGATTGCTATTATGAAAAGAAGCAGTTTCTTTCTTTTAATTTTTACGCAAAGGTAAATGTGCCCCTGAGTGTCTCCCATGCCCTCCCTAATACAAAGAAATCACACAGTACTTTACCAGCCTTCAGATCCTCTGAAGGTTATATAGCAACCTTTCCCTGATAAGGAAGCAGGACACAAAAAAGGGGGTCCCTGCTGGCAGGACTCAAACTCACTTTACATTTTCTGCTGTACTGTTTTTCTCACACACACAGAGGTAACTAGAACATCCTGGTGTTGCCTCCTGTGGGCGCTTTTTAATTACTGCTTTTGTTGGTATCTGTATCTCACATTCCTCCTTGCAAAAGAGCTTCCCTTCCTTCTCTGGACCCCAGTGTTATTTCAAGTGTTCTGAGGATGCTTGTGTAAGAGCACTTGCCCCCATCACAGGACATAACCCTTCCTCCTGAGGGGCCTAAGAAGCCCCATCCATGCCTGCTGGGTCACACAGCTAGGTGCTTGGAATGCTCTTCCTTCCCTGTACAATTTAGTCATTTGCAGGCCAACTTTGCGTATCATTTCAAGGGAAAGTGAACAATCCTGCTCAGAACAAGCCTTGCAGGTTGAGGCCGAAGTTCTCAGATGCTTCCCTCCATTACAGTCTCCCATCTATAGGCTACCCTGGGGAAGTTCAGCCAATGTCCAGCACTGATTGGTGTCTTCCATGCATAACTGATGTGGAGTGTTGTCCGTACATAATTTCCTGATCGATGGGTGGAGGCATTGCTGCTGGGGCTGCTATGCATGTGTCAGTCCATGCTGGTTCACAGGCATCTATTTCTGCACCCACTGTGCTGTTGTGTTTGCTGTTGTTTGTGCAGTAAACGACAACTACATCAGGCTAACCTTAGCCCTGTGTGAGCACATCAACTTGGGCACACAAGAAGAGTCTTCTGTTTGCCCTCCAAGGGTCCCTGCCAATGATATATGGCAGGCACGGGGTGGATCCTTTCTCCAAAGTATTACCCTACAGTGATCTATCATCTGGAATGCAGAGGCAAGAGGGACTAGAAGGGGCAGAAAGATGAGGAAGGCAGGAAAAAGCCCAGCAGGTTTTCCTGCCGAGACAAGGATAAAAAGGTGGCAGGCAAGAAACTCAAGGCAGTGGGTGGAGAAGAGGAGGAAGAGAGTGAAATCATAGATTGGGCCAGTGCTCCAGAGTAGAGTGGGGAGAAGTATGACCCCACACTAAATGCAGGATATGCAGCTCCATTCTTCCTTTGGGCCCCATTCTCTCCTATTCTTTGCTGAAAGGACTGATCCTAGAGGGCTTTAGAGAATCCAACAGAACTGAGGGTTACACCTGAAAGCAACAAGCAGGACCCTGCTCCAGTTACAGAACCAAGCCTGACCCAACTGCCATTTGTATCAGGGAGAGACATTTTAAGTGCCTGCGACAGCTGGCCAAAGACATTCGAGAAGTGAAGCTCAGAGTTGTAAACTGTTGACTATTTGTTGTACTGCTCAAATGCAAGGTGGGGTGAAGTCAACCACACATTTCCCAGCTATAGATGACTTGCTAGACTGAAGTTAATTCCTCTATAGTGAACGTGGGGACGGGAAGATAGAGATGAGTTGTAAAGAGTTTGGAATAAATATTTTCTGATTAAATTGGCTTCAGGGTCTCCTTTGGGATAATGAATGATACTGTGGTGTCTTTTGTGTTCCTTGTTCCTTCAGATGAGGTGAATTCTGGTTACACAGATCTTCTGCTAATCCTATGCACATTTCTACAGGAGGGAACTCCATGGAATTCTGAAGGATACACCTGAACAAATACAAGATCAAACTCCTCACTGATGCTTACAAAGTTAAACCATCGAAACACTAACTTGTGAAGGCTGGTCATGCAACATCACTTACAGTTAGCTTTTTATTCAGTGCCACTCTGCATAAACCCATGTGATATCTGCACTGCATTATTACAAGAATAGCAGTTTACAGGTCAAGCTGTAAGGAAGCAATTTGAAGACTAATCTGTAGGACCAGTTTAGCTCAATCATCACGTAATAGGTTAGATAGTAATGCAATTAAAATTGTGAATGTAGGTTGCTCTCTAGTGGTAGACATGTGCCACTGCAGTCTAAGAGGAAATTTAATTTCCATTAGGACGGTAAAAAGTAAATGCTTTTAGTTTTTCAGAACTGACTGAAATGCAGCTGTTGTTGGTCCTCTTTCTGAGGCAAAGCTGCACTAGGAATGCAAATAAATATGCAAACAACAGATAGGGTATCTATAGGATTTCTACTCCAGGCGCTTAATAGAAGAACAAACAGTAGATTGTGGTTGGTTGCTGCCCCCCACTGGATTATGGAGGAAACAACATTGAGGATCAAAAGTCCAGCCTTTGCAAAGAAAAGGAAGATTACAAAATGGCCACAGAACATGCCACTGGCATGAACAATGATGAATGCTTTTGGACAACAAAGCCTAAAATGCATGGAAGCCTAATAGGTAATTAGGTAAACCAGGGGACATCCACTCAAATTGAGTGTTGGGAGAGTGAGAACAGACAAAAGAAACTATTTCTTTACGCAGCATACTGTTAGTTTGTGGAACTCCTTGCCACAGGATGTGGTGATGGCATCTGGCCTAGATGCCTTTAAAAGGGGATTGGACAGATCCCTGGAGGAAAAGTCCATTGCAGGTTACAAGCCATGATGGGGATGTATAATTTCCAGGCTTAAAAGGAAGGTACCTCCAAATGCCAGAGCAGGAGACAGGCATCTAGTGGTCTCGTGTGCTCCCAGAGGCATCTGGTGGGGCCACTGAGAGATACAGGAAGCTGGACTAGCTGGGCCTTTGGTCTGATCCAGCAGGGCTCTTATGTTCTTATGTAATATTTTATAGTTCAACATAGCCTGCTAAGGCACTACCCAGGGACAATTACCCATTCCATATGTCTGTTACTCCTGTTGGCAGTCCAGCCTGGACATAGTGTTTCCATAGGAGAGTAGAAAATGAGATGCAAGCAACTAACATGGCCATAGGACAAATTGAGATCAATAGTGTTAGAAAGGGAAAGTAGCATTAGAAGTAATTACAGGAAGGGATCTCTAGACAGAGACAGACACATGAGATCTTATGTATCTACAACTATATATACATAGCTCGTCCTTTGTTTTAGAAGATGATTTTTGTCCGATTTATCATTTAGCCAAAAAAAAAAAGGTGAGTGGGAAAGTTCAAACAGCAGCACTCTGATGGACACAGAGGTGACTTACTAGCCCAATACATGCCTTGGAGATACAGGAATAGTGGGGACAAGTTAGCAGGTCCTGGATTTGTTGGACTGTTGGGATGTTACATCCTTGCATTCCCATTTGAATTAAACAATCCTTGATTCTTTTTATTTAAAAAATTTCAGGCCCCTGTTTGACAGCCTTTTGTCATACATTTTGGTCTTCAATAAGAGCTTCCCAATGGACATAGTCAATATTAAATTCTTTCAAGGTTGTCTTCAGTATGTCCTTTCTTTCATCCACCAGACAATCAAGCACCTGCAGCAAGTTCTGCCTAGAAGATACTAAGAGATGGTCATCCAACATCCTGACAACATGGCCAGCCCATTGAAGTTGTTCTTCCAAAATTGTAAAAATGCCTGTCATCTGTGTTTGCTCCAGGATTTCAGTGTCAGGAACTTTATCCAGCCCTTGGATGTCAAGAATTCTCTGAAGACGTTTAAGATGAAAGGGACTGGGCTTTCTTGTGTGATGTCCATCCATAAAGCAGAGAATATAGAACAACTTTGTACATTGTCGGCTTAATAGAATGACTAATTCCACACAGAGGATCAATGTCTTCCAAAAGGAGTGTTGGCTTTAGAGAATCATGAGGTCATTTTATCATCACTGAGAACACAGGAGAAGATGGTGCTTCCAAGATATGTAAACTTATCCACTGCAGAAAAGGAGTGTTTGTGTACCTACAGAACTGGTTTTTTATAAGGTATACTCAGAGAAGATTGGTCCATCACCACTGTCTTATCAGTACTGATCTTGAAGTCAAAACTGTTGCAAACAGAGGAAAATGAACTGAGAGTTCTTTGCACATCTCGAAGTGTGGTTGCATTAAGAGAACAATCACTGGCAAACAAGTAGCTCATGCACTGTGCAAAATGAAACTTGTGTGATGGTTTGAAGATGCCACAGATTAAACAGTTTCCCAACAGTGTGATATTGAAGGTCAAAATCAGGGAATTCTTGAACAATATGCATGAATTTCTCAGAACATCCAAATTTCCCATATACTGTACCTTCTCCACATCCCATGTCAAAAGCATTAGTCTGATCTATAAATGTTGTGTATAAATGTACATAAAACTCTTGATACTTTTTTGTAGCTGTCAAATGACAAATATCATGTCAACAGGCCCTCGTTCCTTGTGGAGATTCTAGCAAGAGGCCTCTCTCCAAGTGCCCTATGAAGCGATTCAGAAGGATTCTTGCCAAAACTTTTCCTAGCAGTATTTAGATATGAACTTCCTCACCAGCAACCACAGAGTTGATGGCTGCCCTTCCTTTTATAAAGGTGGACAATTGTTGCATCTTTAAAGTCCTGAGGGATGTTATCTTGCATCCACATTTCTTGAAATAGGTACATTGATTGTTGGAGAAATTTATCACTACTTTTTTTTTTAATAGATCCCACTGGAATTGCATCTGCCCCTGGAGCTTTTACCTTTCCGGCTTGAGTAATGGCATTTTGTGTTTATTCCAGAAATGGGGAAAAGTTCACAAATTTTTGATTGACACCTGCAGCAGCCTGCTATCCTCGCTAATTTCAGACAGTCTATTGGACACATTTTGAAAATGCTCATCCTGTTTCTGCAATATCTGTGACTTCTTTGTGATGAGGACTGGGCCATCAGAGTTGAAGAATGGTGACATGCCCATAGTTTTGTCTGTTTTAAAAGAATATATTTGTTTCTCCATGATCATCTAAGTTCTGAATCTCTTTGGCCATCCTACTGATGGGCTCTGTATCTCTCGCAGTTTAAGCTGCAGCTCATGCTGAATGTTGTTGAAAACAGCTTTATTGGCAATTTATTTCCTGAACAGATATACTCAATGCAGTTTATGATTTTGTTCTATTGGAGGAATTAACAATTTTGCATGCTTTGTAACACTGGGTGTCAGTAGGAGGGAGGTTATTAGGACCAAAAGGGATTCTCTCCTTCATGTTTCCCCTCTGCTGTAGCTGTTTTTTTCGTATTTTATACTCTGCTAATTATAAGGGAATCACAAATATCCACAATAGGTTATGGGCCCAGGAGACAGAAAGCTAGCTAACCAGCATTTGGGAGGGGAGGGGTTGTTTTCTGAATGTTTTCTCCCCCCCTCCCCAGGCCCTTTCTTTAACCAAACCACATAAGAAGCCAAAGAAAAATGTTTATTTTGCTCAGTTTTCAACTCCTGTTTCTGAGATCAGTAAGCACTCCCCTCTCAGAAACAGAAGGATAGATTTTTATCACTGTGAAGGTTTTCTTGGGAAACTTCAAAAGCATACTTCTGCAAATTTATCTCAGCAGAAGACAAAGCTGCAGACTAACTTGAGAGCATTGAAGGTACATGCTTGCTTAGAGAGTAATGAACTGACAAGTGTGGAAGCTAAAGTTCTTTGGGAAGACAAACATTCTGTAGCCAACGCAATGATTTTGATAGTTTATCAGATCAACAAATGGTCTATATTAGAGATAGGGGTATTTGTATTCGTATACGAATACCCCCCACAGGTGGACATAACAAGGGTCTGGCCCCCTGGGGCCAGACTGTCCACTGCTCTAGAGCGCCCGGTCGGCCAGCCACTCTTCGACCTGGCAGAGAGGCTTGTCATCCCGCCTCCTGCCAGGAGTGGCTAATTGACCATGAGCTCTGGAGCAATAGGAAGGGAGTGCAGAGCCTATGACAGCAGTGGACAGTGAGTGGACAGTCTGGCCCCAAGGGGCCTGACCCTCATTATGTCTACCGGGGGGGGGGGGTATTCGTATTCAAATACGAATACCCCCCCATGTCTAGTCTATATAAATAAGTGCAAGACTGCCACAGAGATGCTGAATGCTCTGGAAAAATTCTACAGGTTTGCAAGTTTTAAGACACAGGCCATTTGGATAAAAGAACGCATACGATTGAGGCTAGACTCAAAAGGAAAATGTGGTAGTCACATAGCTGCTTTGTTAACTATTTTTACCAACTTGAGTCTGACTGGATTTCTAGACGATAAACAAAAGACTGGTTTCCTTTATGCAAAGCTAGGTGAGAGATCTGATGCTTTTGTATCTGTTCTGAATGGGAAGCAATTAAGCTTTGAGGAGGTGCTCAATGCCCTTGTGAGGAATGTATTGATCAGAGAAATTCCTGTGAGACCTCAAGCAAAATTGGCTCAAATTACCTGGCGAATGGGAAGCAGAATAGGAAAATCAAACCCCAGAGCCAATCACATAGCTGCTGGAAGTACTGTAGGAGGGGACACCTGGCCAAAGACCCTCATTAAGTCCAGCTGTGTGGGGATATTCGTATTCATATAAGAATACAAATAACCCCATCTCTAGTGCACACCAAGCACACTGGCATGAGGTGTCACCTGGTACATGACCTGACCAAATAGGGACCACTGAGATGATCTACTGTCTTACAGAGATGACAGTCCTGATGGACACGTTTTTTTCAGTCTAAGAACTTTTGTGACCGTGATATATGATCGCATGGAGAGCTTTCCATTGATCATAAACTCTTCCATCTGGAATCTGATCTATATCTGTATTTAATTTTGTTTCAGGCATCAAGCTGAATCCCGATGGCCAAGCTTGGAGACATTTAGCTTTTCTGGTGCTTGTTTTCCTTGCAGGTTAGCAATTATATCTGCATGTTCACTTTGAAGATGTGTAGCCATTGGTACATCCAATGTTCTGTTCCACACATGGCTTTATGGATGGGTACATCTCGTCTATCTCTACGTCTAATAATGGCAAAGTCTAACAGGTGCCAAAGTTATGACTCTGGATGCATCCAGGTTTCTTTTTTTGTTTCAAAGTTGAAATAATGTATTAGTGATGAACAGATTGTTATTTGCTGCAAATCCTCAGAAAAAGCAAACCATTGCTGTTATGGTTTGCAGTGCCATGCTTTCCAATTACTCCAGTCTGCATTTAATGATTTGAGCCAACTCATGCATCAAAGTCACCAAGAATAATCAGCTTGTCTATCAAGTGTGGAGCAAAGATCATTGTAAAATTTGACTTTGACATCATAAGTCTTAACCGTGGTTAGTGCATAAGCACTGACAAGCATAGCATATGTCTTGTCAGAAAGTGGGAGTAAGAGTCATCAGGCAGTCATTGATGCCTTTTGGGAGAGTGCTACGTTTACTGATAATTGGGTTCCGAATAACAATGCCAACTCCTGCTTCATGATGGGCCTCTTTAGGGTGGCTACTCCAGAAAAAGGTATAGCAGCAACAGCTTCTTCCAGTTGTCCTTTTTCTGGGAGGCATATTTCTCTACAGTTCAGTTACTCCTGATGTTATCTAAACATACCATGTCAAGGATAGGCCTTTTCCTTCCTTTATTTTCTAAGTTCCCACTACAAAGTGTGGGATCTCCCAACCACAGCTAGCTGGTCAGAGAATGGTGAAGCAGACCATTTTTAGAGCACATTTTCCAGCCCCTTTCTCCACATGAAAGTGAGCATTGTGATGCCAAAAAGAATTGTTCGTGCAGTTACAGGATTGCTGAACTCTGCTGCTGCTTCAGTTCAGCTGAGAACAACTCTAAACCATGAGTGGCTGGTGTGCAGGCTCCACAATGTATCCACACTTGCAGCTTTGCCATTCACTGATCACCACAGGGCTTTGGGGAAAGGGATCATAAGATGGCGAAATGAAGTGAAACGGTGGAAAATGACTTGCATATAAATCTATTTAGAATGAGAAAGACCTGCACAGTGTGGACCTCACTCTCTCCTCCCAATGCCTACCATAACTCAGTGACAAGACTAAGTTAAGATGACTGAATATGGGCCAGAGACTCTGGTTGACCAGGACTCCCTATGTGCCTCATCCTGCTCTGTGCATACCTCAAGCATGTTGCTGGTTTGGTCAATCTGGTTGGACCCAAAATGAACTCTTCTGTTTTGTCATCCTCACCACTCTTCACTTGTTGGGTCAGGCATGTCCCATTAAATTACCTAGGGTCAAGCCTATCACAGGTGTGGCTGTTACGCATGCTACTTGGAGTCATACATGAGAGCTGAGTGTTAGGTGGGATCAGTAATGACAGCAAAGCTCATAAATGAATACAACAGCCCAGTCAGGTAAATCCCCACACAGGCATCTCACACACCCTAATAACAGATCACCTCTAGTAAAGATCATCTCTAGTCTACGAAGATGAACCCCGCTGGCACAGGTGGCCAGCCCGATTACCTCCCACCCTGAGAACCTGCCAGTCCACTTAGCACATGGTGCACATGGCCAACATCATCATCAGTGCACCAATCATGGCAGTAGCCTGGATAGCACAGCTCTGCCTCCTCGCCTGCCTGGCCAGCTGAGCGGGGAGACTCATCATCCTGCCCCTTTGCTGGGGTGGCCAGGCAAGCAGGGAGGCAGGGCTGCACCATCCATGCTACTGCTGTGATTGGCATGCTGATGATGATGCCGGCCCTGCGCACCGCACAGTAAATGGACCCAGTAAATGGTTGTGGGGCTGGGAGGTAATCAGGCCAGCCACCTGAGCTAGCTCTAATCTCTAGTAATAGAAGGGAGAATGTCAACGCTGGAGAGGTCAGTCACAAAGGCTTGGGATGAGAAAACTGAAGTGTGCTTTTGAGCCAACATCAGCAATTGAAGAAAGGGTTAGAATGTCAGGTTGTACAGGGTCCCAAAGCTTTAACTACTTCCTCAGCTCTCCCAAACAGCCTACTGACATGCGAACTCTGAGGGATCAGTAGAAAGCCCATTCTCCCACAGTAAACACTCCACTCTAACAAGAGGGTGCAAAGTTAAGGAAGACAACATCTGAAAAGAACCTTTGAGAAGGAGAATCTGCTCAAAAGAAGTGACTATAACCTGAACCTATCCTTGGGGCCCAAAAAAATTGCTTGAATACTACAAAAATAAATCAAGTTAACAGGCCTTGTTGCTGCATAGGCACAAGGTGGACTTTCATTAGACAAAAGTCATGGAGAGAGCCTTATAAAGGAAAGGTATAAGACATTACCTGTCTATGAAATTAGGTTACCTCAAGAGAAAGGGATCTGAGACCGACTCTGCTATCAAGTTACTCAGAAAATGGTCTTTGCTTTGGGAAGTCAGAATGTGCACCATCCAAAGTTGGAACATGGTTCTACATTTTTCTGCAAGTTGAAATTGTAGAATCACCCTGCTGGAGATTGGCTCATGTCAAGTTTCCCCAGTGATGCTGACTAAATCATATGCTATACAGTAAGATACCAGTAAATATTGACTGGCAGAAACTATGAGGCAAGTGAATGAACCAAGAATTGGCTAGCTTTCTTGGTCAATAACTGTTTTTCCAAAAATAAACTACTGCAACACATGACTTTTCTCTAACAGACAAGCTACCATCAGGGTGGATAAAAATCAATGATTTTTAAAATCAAATCAATTTAAATTGTGATCAAAATAAATTGATTTTTTTAATTCAAATTGTCAAAAAACCCAATTTTTTATTTAAATCTTAATTTAAATTGTAATTTAAATCAATTTGATTGAAATCAAATCCACCCTGGCTGCCATGTCTTGTTTTTTTTTTTCTAAAATAAGACATTAAGAACTGGATGAAGGCTCAGACTTTTGTTTTTTGTTTTAGTTTGCATCATGTGCTTCTTCACATTTATATGTCCACTGCGGGAAAAATCACTGTACAGGGTTCCCTGCCCCAAAATGGGCTAAAACTGTGTTGTCAATTTCTCACACTTTCTGTTTCGAAGTCTAGTTCACTGACACTGTGGATTTTCTTATATTATTCATTGATCACTAAATACTGGGAGTATTGGCATGAAATCTGAGTTTACAGTTTACAGAGGCTCTCTTCTCTTTTACACACTCCATTATTGTTGTTGTTTAGTCGTTAAGTCATGTCCAACTCTTCGTGACCCCATGGACCAGAGCATGTATTCTGCATATAAGTTAAATAAGCAGGGAGACAATATACAGACTTGTCGTACTCCTTTCCCAATTCTGAACCAATCAGTTGTTCCATATCCAGTTCTAACTGTTGCTTCCTGTCCCACATATAGATTTCTCAGGAGATAGATAAGGTGGTCAGGCACTCCCATTTCTTTAAGAACTTACTTCTGGGAGTTCTCGGTCCACATACTGCTGAAGCCTACTTTGTAGGATTTTGTAGCATTTTGGAGCATTCTTTGGCGCTGCCCTTCTTTGGGATTGGGATGTAGACTGATCTTTTCCAATCCTCTGGCCACTGCTGAGTTTTCCAAACTTGCTGGCATATTGAGTGTAGCACCTTAACAGCGTCATCTTTTAAGATTTTTAAGAGTTCAACTGGAATGCCATCACCTCCACTGGCCTTGTTGTTAGCCATGCTTTTTAAGGCCCACTTGACTTCACTCTCCAGGATGTCTGGCTCAAGGTCAGCAGTCACACTATCTGGGTTGTCCGGGACATCCAGATCTTTCTGGTATAATTCCTCTGTGTATTCTTGCCACCACTTCTTGATGTCTTCTGCTTCTGTTAGGTCCCTACCATTTTTGTCCTTTATCATGTCCATCTTTGCACAAAATGTTCCTTTAATATCTCCAATTTTCTTGAACAGATCTCTGGTTTTTCCCTTTCTATTCTTTTCCTCTATATCTTTGTACTGTTCATTTAAGAAGGCCCTCTTGTCTCTCCTTGCTATTCTTTGGAAGTGTGCATTCAATTTTCTGTAACTTTCCCTATCTCCCTTGCATTTTGTTTCCCTTCTCTGCTATTTGTAAGGCCTCGTTGGACAGCCACTTTGCTTTCTTGCATTTCCTTTTCTTTGGGATGGTTTTTGTTTACTCTTAATAAGGACTGGCAATAAGATGCAAGCTATTGTGTCCAAAGAGTTTACTCCAAATGTGTTTAAAGTCATAACATAAATGAGACAAAGGCTTTATGAAAGTATTTTTAAGTACCTTCTGCTTGTTGTCAAAACTGAGAAAATTAAAATCATTATAGGAACATTATTTCTAACTCTAACACATTGTTTTGCTCTTTAAAAGGGAAAGAGCCTACAGTGTACTATGATGACATTTGCAAGGCAATTAAAACGTTCAAAGTACTATACAGATGATGGTGATTATAAAAATAAGCCTTGGGCATTGGGTTAAATACCAAACAGGGAAAAAAATTCTTTTATTTGAGCAGCTTTTAAAAATAAAACCTATCCATTGCAAGGAGCTTACAATGTACTACTATTTAACAGTCTGACATAAGAATCTAAGTATGAAATAAAACCGAACAAGTAAATATGACATGAATAGCTTTTCATTAAAAATGAATCCCCATTTTAAATATTCAAAAATGCCCAACCACACATATACATACACATACTTTCTAAAGGTAGCAAAAGGGCAGGATCTGGCATATCACCTCAAGGAGGAACTTTTACAATTTTGCTTCGGCAACGACAAACATCTCACCAATATTTCTTTAAAAATTATCTCATTTGAAAATGGGGTGAATGCATACTTTCACAAAGCAGAGGAGGATTCTAAAAGCAAGAGCACTCTACTCTAACAGTAGCAATTTGCAGATTGTATCAACAAGATAGGTAATAGCTACTGCAGCTGACAGAATACCAGCTTTGTGTGCTGTTGGTGTGATGTTCTGTGAGGAAGAGTCAAAATAACCGTTGAGTTGAAGACCTTGCCTCAAGCAGCAACGTACTAGGGGGCCATTTAGGGAGAAGCAGGTTTTGGATGGAACGTTCAAAGAAGAATGTGTTACATTGTCTTGCACCATCCCCTTCATCAATGCCAAAAGAAACTGACAAAATATGTAGGCAAATATTGCACCAATAGCAGGGCTTAAGGTTAATTAAAGATGAATTGTGGTTGCCAGGTTCCTGGTCTCAAGAAAGAGAGGCAGCTAATGTGTTAGATATCATTAAAGATATTAACAAACATCATGTGGACATAGAATATGGTGGCACACACTATTATAGAAAATTCTTTGTGCTGATGTTCAATACATTCCAACTAATTTTTTATTTCCAGATGCATGCTGGAAAGCTATCTATTCTTGCAAGCCTCCCCTGTGTAGTCCAGCCTGGCATGTAAATACTGCATTTTAATTCTGTATGTTGTTATGGCTTATGATATATTATTGCTGAATACCACTCTGAAAACATCCAACTGAAGAAATTTATGAACTATCGGAAAAAATGTTTTAAAAAAAAGCTTGTCATGGCCCCTTGAGCCATGTGAGTAGCACTTGAACTGCCTGCATCTGGTCTGTACAAACAGGAAGTGAAGAACTCAGCATCTGGAACATTCCTGCCCTCCTGCATAAAAGGAGTACAACTATGCGAATCTGTTGCCAGAGGCACAAAGTGCGTGTGGTGCTGTGAAAGGCAGCACAGACAGACAGAACCCATGGCTCAGGCAATGATAATCACGAAGTCTTGTGATTTAGTCCTGTTCTACTTATGCCTTTAGGAAGCAGGCTGGGTAGTGTGATATACAGCATCTTCGTCAACTGTATACTAGCTGTATTTGCACAGCACACCCAGATAAATGAATGAGTAAGCCTGTTGCAGCAGAACCAACAAGAAGTCTTGCAGTACCTTATAAAACAGCACACATTCATTGTGATAGATGCTTTCACTGGCTATAGCCACTTTCAACTAACAAACTGATTTTTTGCTTAAGTGTGCAAGAACATATGCCCAGTCTTAAAGAGAAAGAAAGAAAGAGCACTTAATGGGCCTCAGTACTACAGAATCCCATCAAAAGAACACGAGGCCCACCTATCATGGTTGAAGCCCACTGTTGACTCTCAGTCAAACAAGAGGAACAGACAAGAGTGTAAACTAGCACTAAGGAAAGTTAATTGCTTTCTGATTTGCTGAAACCAAATTCAACCAGAGCAAACACTGCAAAATTGGGCCTCAATACATCTTCAAAGTTAGACTAGTGATATCAATGTATATAAACATGTGTAGAGGAACAGTTACTTTATATCTCACCATTATTCCTGTTTATGTTACTAATACTATTGATTTTGCTATGCTTATTCATCTCCTGAAAGGCTCTTGCACCGACACTAAGTTGTATATTAATTTGTTTTGCATATTGACATATGCACCTAATTGTATGTCTTGCACTACTTGATACTTTTGCCTCTCCTTGTTTTGTTGGTTTGTTTGTATCACAATGAACCTGGCAAAGTGGACTTTGGACCATAAAAGATTATGTCATAGTAAAAAGATGTCTCAGGACTTTGTAATACTTCTTGCTGCAATCGCTTCAAAAACCCAAGAAGGCTCTTTCACACACACACACACACACACACACACACACACACACACACACACTCTTGGCAGCTTCTAATGCCCAAGGCCAGGGTGGATAAATCTGACCCTCCAGATATTTTTGAATTACAACTCCCATCAATTATGTTGACTAAGACATAATTAAGAGATAAATTATAAGACAAAAACATGCAGAAATTCACAGTTACCCACCCGTCTGCAAAGACAAATCTGTGCTTCCTTCTACTGGCTCACAGGATTTCTCACTTTAGAGCACCTGTCCCAACCTATCTGGAAGCCAAACCATCTGCTGTGTATCTCTTTCCTCCAACTCCATAAAGAGTGTGAAATTCTATACTAACAGTGTCCTTTACAGGTGCTGATTAACAGTAATTATCTTACCTTTCCTATGCTGCCAGGAATCACTGTTGCTCTGAATCCTCCTCCCACTACACTGCATATATCTTGGATTTTGAGTACAATAGTCCAAAACTGTATTCCTTGCATCAGACCAGCCCTACCATTAGCAGAGTGAGGTGGTGACTCAGAAGATGTAAAGGGAGCAACAACCCCTCTGTTGCCTTTAACTTCTGTTAGGGGCCAGAGTTGTGTTTTCCACCTGGTCCCATCGGCAGAATTCTATTTACTCAAGTTAGCTTTAGCTACAAGTCTGGTCAGTTTCTGCATGTGGAATGGATGGATGGGGGCATCTTATCCTTTGCCTCAAGCAGCAGAATGCCTTGGACCACCCTGTTCTTGCAACTCAAGATCCTCCTCCTCCTGGCCTTTACTGTTTTCCTTCTACACCTACCAACGAAGGAGTACACTTCATGCATGCTAATTAAACCGAGTGCAAAGCACGGAAAGCTTATATCAGAATAAATATGTTAATCTTCCAAGCATCCACGCTTAAATCAAACATCGATGGGGTGATGAGAGAGGACACCATTCCCGCCATGGTCGATCACGGCACTTACCCCGGGGAAGGGCGTCTGGGATCCAGCAACTGGTGGTGGTGCTATTGCTGCTGCTAAAACTGATGCGCATGGCTACCGCCAGCGGAACGGACTCGGTGTTGCCCATGGTAGTTCGGCGGCCTCTTTCCTCGGACGACAAGAAGGACGACGCTGGACCAAGGAGGCTGCAGGGTGGCCTGGTTCGCAGCCTGTTAAGCTACCTGCCTGCTTGCCGTGGCGGGACGAGCGAGGGGCTCGCGGGACTTCGGCCTCTGGCAACTCCAAATGCTCCCGCCGGATCTCGAGTTCAAACCCGGCACGTGAGCCAGGCAGACAACCAATGGAGAAGAGCGCGCGCGGAACACCTGCCAATGGGCGGGCAGGAGGGCAGCTGCAAGTTCGCCCGTCCGACGCCTCTTCGGCGCCTTCCCGGCAGCGCTCCTTGGGAGAAGACGCAGCTGGCGGGAGGGTCCCGCGCGGGCTGGCCATACGCATAGAGCCCTAATTTTTGTATCTGTTTAGGTATACAAATACCAGTTGTGTAGATAAGTCCCGATAGGTATGTGGACGCGAGTGTGCTTAATACGGACCTGAGAAACGTAGAGTTAAAGAGACGCGCTTGCGAAGCAGAAAAGGGCTCCACTCACTTCAGCTTGGGATACCTCTAGGCGACCTTTCCGTGCTTAACTGAATGCCCCAGCGCCTCCTCCCCTTATCACGCGTTGCCTCCCGTCAAAACAAGTTTAACCCGACGTTGCTTCGCCGTTCCCTTTTCGTCCCAGTTCCTAATAAACCTTTACATGCAAAATGAAGGCAAGCCAAAACGCAGCGAGTAGCAGTCGAAGCACTGCAATGATTCGGCCCCCAGGACTGGGGCGGGGGGTGGGTGGAGTTTTCCTCCCCCTCCCCACACAAGCTTTGCAATAGCCAGGCTAATGAAAGTCTTGCGGGACTTAAAAGCTTGCTCGTTGTAGAGAAGCGAGCATTCGAATAAAGCTGTCGGGCACACCCTCCTTTAGCGATTTTACGCAAGGCGCCACAGCTCCCTTTTTTGGAGGAGGCTGGAATTGAGGGTTTCCCGCGCCGGATTCGTCACGAAGGTTTCGCTAACGCTTGGAAACCACATTATGATGGAAGAGCCTGCCGGGGAGCACCCGGTTAGCCTCTGTGGGAGCGGAAAAGAGCCCCAAGCCGCGGAAGAGGACTGGGACTTTTATGGAAACTGATACCAGCTGTTGTCTGTCTTTCTCGGGCTCGCCTCTTGTGTAGGCAACCAGTCAAAATTAAGCAGGCCGATGTTATTCGGTTCCTAATAGTTTGTACAGCCCCCCTCAAAAAAAAAAAAACCTTTCGAAAGTAACGTGTTGGTGGAGTCAAGAGGATGGCATTACACGTGAAGGAGGTCCACGGTTGACCTCTGCTTTACCACTACCCCACATAAGCACAGACACGCTGCTCCCTCTGGTGTTTTGACTAGACTTTCCTTCCCCTGCTACTCTAAGGCTCACTGGGTCAGCCAAATTAAAAGAGTGCATCTAGTAGTTAAAGGCTAGTTTAACTAGCCATCTCAAGGATTGTATCTCCCTTTATGAGCCTGCCTGGGTATTAATATTATCAGGTGAGGCCTTTCTCTGGGTCCCACCATCTTCACTGGTGCATTTGGTGGCTACATAGGAGAGGGGTTTCTCTGTCGCTGCTCCCAGACTCTGGAACTCCCTCCCAGGAGAAGCTAGGCTGACCCCATCTCTGCTGTCCAGCCACAAGCAGGCAAAGAAAGACCTTTCTCTTCAGGCAAGCTCTTCTCGAGTGAATGGCTGCCTGAGCGGGGTTCTTACATGGATTGTTATACCTTACTGCACTGAACTGTTTTGGTCTTGCTTATGTCTTTTGTTATTGGCAGAAACAGGTAGTTGTGTTTTTAAGTGCTGTTAGACATCCAGAGTAGTGCTTAGGCATTAGATGGGTGGGGTATAAATGTAATTACTTAATAACTAAAATACTGTAAATAAATATTGTATTCATTGATCTTTTAGTATTATATACTCACTGTTATTAGCTAACATGCTGTCTTTTGATTGTTTTAAGCTGTCTTGGGTCCTTTTTAAGGAGAAAGATGGGTGAAAATAATTAAAATAAAACAAAAAAATTTAAAAATAAACTGCAGTTCCCACCATTTCTTATCAGTGAACCTGGACCTGAGGCTGACAGGAGTTGTGGGTGGAAACAGGACCAAGTAACACTACATAGGAAGAGCCCTGCTGGATCAGGCCAAGGGCCCATCTAGTCCAGCTTCCTGTATCTCACAGGGGCCCCACCAGATGCCTCTGGGAGCACACAAGACCACTAGATGCCTGTCTCCTGATCTGGCATTTGGAGGTACCTTCCTTTTAAGCCTGGAGATTATACATCCCCATCATGGCTTGTAACCTGCGATGGACTTTTCCTCCAGGGATCTGTCCAATCCCCTTTTAAAGGCATCTAGGCCAGATGCCATCACCACATCCTGTGGCAAGGGGTTCCACACCCAGACTGCTGGGTAATGAAATATTTTATTTTGTCTGTTCTCTCTCTCCCAACACTCCATTTGAGCGGATGTCCCCTGGTTCTGGTATTGCGTGAGAGGGAAAAGAGCTTCCCTCTATCCACGTTATCCATCCCCTGCATAATTTTATATGTCTCATGTCCCCCCTCAGGCGCCTTTTCTCTAGACTAAAGAGTCCCAAACACTGTAGCCTGTCCTTGTAAGGGAGGTGCCCCAGCCAAGTCATCATTTTAGTCGCTGTCTTCTGAACCTTTTCCAGTTGCACTATGTCTTTTTTGAGATGCGGCAACCAGAACTGTACGCAATACTCCAGGTGCGGCCTTACCATCGTAAGCTTTACCGGGGGGACAAAAGGCACCTAGAATTGCATGTTTATGCACTTACAGCTTGATGTGCAGAGATCCAGGCCTTTCTCATGTTACTTGCAAGAAGGGAAACTGTCTCCTCAAAACCAGAGGCATTGTTCTTGTTCCATGCTAGCCTTCCTGTGTTAATCAATAGAAATGTGAGCCAGGGAAGCCTAGGTGCAAAGATATATACAGAAACCCATTTCCTGGGATCTGACATTCATTCCCAACTCATGGACGCTGCAGTGGGTGTCTCCTACATATGGCCCCACTGCATGTGAGCATATCATAATTGGGGTAGCAGATTTATAAAGATATGCATGTTCATAACTATCACAGTAGACATCTTATTTTTCTTACGTGGATTCTAATTCTACAGAAGTGGTATGCATATGCCTGCACTTTGAAGAACTGGGGTGTGATGCCCAATTTATTTATTTATTTATTTCATTTATACCCCGCCTATCTGGTCAATCAACAGCATCCCTAGCCGTAACTTCAAAGCCACAACTCCAATGTAGCCTGAATCCTCTCTAGCTTACATCTAAGACAAACATGTGGCAAAATCCAACTACCAAGAACTTTTGACCTCTTGAGACATTGGTGTGTGCTCAAGGAAGAGGCCATCTCTGATCCATGAAAGTTTACAGACTGTATGATCTCTTTAGTGATCTATAAAGGTATCACCTACTCCTGCATTTGTATTGTGTAATGACCCCATGGCTCCCTTTTTTTCTACAGGAGGTGGTTGGTTTTTATTCTTTCCTTTCTATCCATGAAAATAATGAACAGAATATTCTCATTGATGACATTTCCTGTGTTAATATTTTCCTACTCTCATTACAAAAGAAAGACATCATTCCCTGTGACACTCTTTTGGTTCTCCCCTGTTACAGGGGCAGCAGTTGCTGAATTTAAGAATGGCCTGACAGCTAAGAAGACTAACACCTCAGCCTCACAGGGGAAACTCTGGATCCTATCCCCAGTGATCTATGGCTGAATTGTATGGCATAGGGGTAAATGCATGCATGTTAACCCTAATCAAAAGCATATACGGTACGCTCCAAACATTGCCATCCATGCAGTTGCTTCTGAAAACTGAAACAGATTGTTGATATACTTGGGTGCTACAATGTATTATTTTAGGACAGAAAATAATGGCAGCAACATGTTTGTCAGTCTATAACATTTAGCAATGGAATGAGTGTGACATCTGGCTATTACTTATCTCTCTACTAAATGCACTTACCTTTTCTATTAGAAGCTACTATAAAGTTTATTTCTAGTACATTATGATGGCTGCATTTCTGCACAAAGCTAGACGAACAGGAACATGAACAACCAGTGTAAGACCATAAACTACAGCATTGGTCATATCAGCTCACATAATGAGATAACAGTTCGAAGCCTCCAATACAGAGTTTATGAAAGCAATGTTTAGCATTAGTCAAGCCAGCCCAAAACATTTTACTGCTGGCAGTAGACATGATGGTACTCTTTCCCCCATTCCTCATCAAGAAACCACTTGGACAGGCATTTAAGAAAATAATATCCTCCACTGTAGCATATGCAGCTGGCCAGTATAGGGAATCTAAGGGTGCAATCAGATGGACTTTGTCCCACCATTTGGTCCACTGCTGGGACAGGCTGGTTCTCTCCTTTTTTCAGTGATCAGACAATGCAATTGCTGGAGCAAACCAGCCCATCTGCAGAGTATTGATATATGCACCTTTCTGGGTCCCTGTCAAGGATTATTACATTTCTGGTACAGGTAGGATCACTCAGTTTGGATTAATTTCTAGTGCATGGGATTGCTGGGATCAAACTAAAGAGAGCTCCCTGCTTTAATTCCCCAGCTAGTTTCAATACCCCCATATCATGTGGGTTAAACAGACATCTTAACAACTTAATGATGTGAGGAAATTGGGAAATTAAAAACGTCATACCTTTCCTCCTCCAAAGAGCAGAAGGAGGAAGCCTAAATTAAAATCTACCTCCCAGCAGTGGAAGAAGACAAGAAAGGACAAGGACATAAATTTCTTTTTCGTTTCTTTGCCTTCCCAAAGGAGCCAGACCAAATAGGGTTGCTTGAGGTGCATATGCCATTGGGATTCATTTTAAATATTTAATTATGCAAATTGAAGGAGCAGAATGCAACGAACTAATTTTCCTAGTTGGGTGCAACTTGTTAATTACGTATCAGCAATTTGTTGCCATGATTTATGCAATTACACTTATGCTGGTATAAATCCATCACAGGATTGTGGCCGGTGTATTGATGATGTATTTGTAACAACAGCAGGACTGCAATATCTGTGGGGGATCGGTGTACCACCATGACCTTCCCCAACTAGGCACGCCACAACACCCTCCCCAGCTACCACATGGAGCTGCCATGCCAGAAGAGGGGGTTGGCCAGGCCACTGGCATAAGACCAGGGGTCATCACACTGCCAACAACAGGGGACCAGACCCATCTTTCTCAGGCCACATCATGGAGATTAATAGCAACATGGTATTTATTGAATATTTATTTATTGGAATGTTTGTTTGTTTAAAATGTATATAACCAAAACTGTGCTGCTCAAACCCAAATCCAGAGTCAGCTTCCACATATTTTCATAAATGTGAAACAATTATTAATGAAAACACGTTTCCTGTAAAACAAATAGAAACAGGTCATCTCACCTACTTCCAATTTGAATCAATTCTTTCTGAAAGCTGAGGGCAAAATTCGACAACAATGAATAAGATCTGGTCAAACAATCAACCTCGACAAATAATCTTATTTTAATCGGTTTGGTGCCATCGAGACAAATCTTTGGAACATAATTCCAGTCCCAGCTCAACAGTAAAAGCAGCCCCGCCAATGCCTCAAGGCTAGCTTATCTTGAAGAAGAATAGCAGTCCTATTCATGGGTGGGGTAGGAACAGCATACAAAACAAGTTTAGAGTTCAAAACTGTGTAACTCCACCACTGTTCCTTATTCCCACTAGAAACAAACACTGACCTAACAGGGCTTGTCTGTGACTTAAAACAATGGCGCTGACTTAATACATTGAGGATGTGGACTTATTTTTTGTGTGTGTGTTTCTGCAAAACATCAGCATTTCATGGCCATACTGTAATCAGCCAATGTCCTGAAATCTCTTTCTACCTCAGTTGTTCCCAAATGACAAACCCCCAGAAAATAACAGATACACTAATTGTTTGTCCTCAAATGCTTGACCTTATTCTTGGTGCTATTGCATTTCATTCCATTTCAATTGCTTCAGCTCATGAGGTCATTCAATTTGTAGCACATAATTTCCTAATTCTTCCCTGTATTAATATTACCTCATGAGTTGGTGTCATTGGGAAATTTCATCAGCGCTTTTCTTGCTCTCCTCTACTCCGTCATCAATCAAAACACCGTGAATAAATGGGCCATAAGACTGGTCATAAATGGGACTCTGCTGGTTATTTCATTTCAGCTAGAAAATTAGTGGGGTTTTTCTAGTACCTCAGATAGATCATAAGCTATTTCAGATTCTAACTTCTAACCTCTTTCGGCCTACTTCTTGGAGGATGGCTGGTTCCCTCACTGAGATTACGTGTCTGCTTTTATCTGATGCTCTTTACCAACTTTCCCCCAAGCCACCGCCTTCCAGATGTGTTTGATAAAGTTTGTAGTCTATCACATATGAAGCAAGTTTGGGGGGAACTGTTTTACATAGTATGTCATTGGCGTGTACTTGCTTGTCTCACAGTTCAGCCTGCTTTGTCTCTACGTTACTGCCACACATGTCAGAAGGTTTTGGCAGTACATAGAAAAGCCACACAGTGAAGACCACCAGCCGTGGGGGATTAGTAGTTCTGAGCAGAAGCAGAATAGCAAGGTAGCCATATCAGGGCCAGCTCAAGATTTCTGTGCTGCCTGAAGAGAAAGACAAGATGGAACCCCTTCCCATCCTTTGCACAAAATTCAACTAGAATGGTAGTTTAATCTTTCTTTAAAAGTGGCAATAGGAGAGCACCCACCTAATGGCAGAACACTAGGTTAGAGAGTCAGGGCTAACTACAAGGCACTCAACTCTCTCTTCTAATATTTTGTTCTCAACTCCTATATCTAGCACCTGACTTGACTGCCTCACTATGCCTAGAAGGCATAGTGGTCCTAGACTATTCTAGCTGGTCCTAGACTATTCTAGCTGGTCCTAGACTATTCTAGCTGGTCCTAGACTATTCAATGAGAAGAAGAGTTTAGTGTCCCCTGTAGTCCCTATCCACCTTTGAAAAATCTACGCCTAGTAACAGGGAGTTAATAGGAAGTATTAGACCTCCATATCCAAGTATTTTAAAGGGAGCTGTATTAAATTTAATATTTTACAGATTACACTCTTTAAATTGGATGAAAAATTAATTTATTCCACCAAGAAATTGAGGGAGGCTTACAAGTTCCTCTTCCCCACACAATTTATAATCAAAACAACCCTGTGGGATAAGATAGCCTGAGAGAGACAGTGACTGGCCCACCTAATCAGCTTCATGCCCAAATGGATATTAGAACCTGGGTTTTTGAGCCCTTAGGATGATTAACTACTATATCAATGTGTCTCTTATGGTGCTATATAAAGAGGAGATCAACAAGCTACATCAGTGTTTTTAAGGCAATGTGCTGCTGGCCCTTTTATAAATAGAGTAAGGGTGTCATTTAGATAGGTAGGGTTCTCCTACCTCATTGAATCAATCAGTCAGTCAATCAATCAATCAATCCATATGCCTCATTAAATAGGTATAATTGATAATTGATACAAACTGCATTTTGTACTGTGCCTCTCCCTGGCCATTTCCCCTCCTTTTGTTCACCGTTCAACCAATTATTGTTTGCTATGCTTTTGCTTGTGGATCTGATGAAGTGGGCTACAGTTCACAAAAATTTGTGTAAGATAAACTAGTTGTTAGCTTTGAAGATGCAAAAGACTCTGAGTTGCTAATGCTAGTCCTTTTGAGGTAGTTCTGTAATATAAGTGTGATCATGTGGAGGCCAGTTCTATTACATCCCTAACTTGTTGGAAGCTATATATTGCCTGCTGGCTGGACAACTCAGTGGGTTGGAATATCAGATCTAGGAGCTGGAAGTTAATTCTCCACCCTGCCTCCTGAGAAAAGAACCAGTCTATATAGCCTTATACAAGCTGCACAGTTCCAGAGTGTCATCGGAAGGAGGGACAGGTAAACTATTTGTTAGTAGCTTATACCTAGAAAACCCTGAGAAGGATTGCCATAAATCAGAATCAGTCTGATGGCACATGCTCATTGTCATCATCATACAGTGCCTGAGTGCACTGTTCAGCTGTGTCTATTTAGGACTGAATAATGTTTTACACATTAAAAACCAAAACATGTATTTTGCTAAGTGAAAAACAAGTGCACATATGAAATGAAAAATATTACTTTGGGTAAGCAAGAGCCAAAATTAAATCAGAACCTAAGGAAATCAACTCTCATAGTTTACAGCATGACCTGTTGTTTGTCTCATTGTCCAGAAGATGGCAGGATGAACCATAATATCTCCAACTTACTTCCTACTTGATTATTTTATTTCCTGCTTTCACATAAAATGCACTCTAAGACTGGTAGTGGCTACTTCTGAATTATTTCTTGCGTAGATATCACTTCTGTGCAAGGAACTTCCTATCTTCTCTTGTTTACTGCTAGATGCCAATTTAGTAGCATCCAAGACACAACAGTGCTGTGCCTTGATGCCTGTAGAGCACCCCAGGAATTTTGAGAGCAGTACATTTCATCCACATTAAGTTACACACACCCTTCCTTAATTTGTTTGACTCTCCCACCACCATGGCAGCAGATGCGACCATGATAAATTTGTGTACTTTTTTGGACTCCCAGAATGCCCCTGAGTCTTACAACTCCCACAATCTTCGAGTCACTCCAGCCAATGGATGGGAAAGGCTGGAAGTTGTAGTCCAAGCAAGTGGTTTTCTCAAGCTCTGCCCTCTGTGCTGTGGAGGAGTGAACAAATAGGTCCATTTCCATTTCTGCCACCTTCAAATATTGTGAGTTTTGGCAAATTCTGATTTTGAAAAGAGCCAACTTGAAAAAAGACTCAAACATCCCTAGTAATGTGACCAGAGGCCAGAGAATTAGGGCTTGAACATGAGGGGCATTGCAAGCACTGGGAAAGCAATGAAATTGGAGTAAGAAAATTAGCATTTATATTTGACTTTCATTGGGGTACTTTTTCCAACACTTCTTGTTTAGAGCTAAATGACCAAAGGGAAGCATTAAAAGATTCCACATAGGAATGCCTGCAATCAATTGCTACGGAGGTTCACGTCTCTTAGGAAAACGCTTTATCTTTTGTTTGAACTCATTATATTGATGCCATGGCCATTTCTTTCAACAGTATGCTATAAAGGTCAGTTACTCCATGAAAGGGGAGGAATAATCCTTCAGAATCAAATGATAAACAGCCGCCCTCCAGTTACTATTTGCAAAACACTAATAATATACATAGCATCACCCTGCATCTATAATCTAATGTGCCATAACTGTTTATCCATTACCCATATGGAGAGGTTTCAGTCAGCCTTTCTGCTGTTTGGGGCCCTTGCAGCATTTCCTTATCTAGTCTTCCTGTGCCTAGTACAAGACAGGATGTTAATCAAAATACTCAGACTGAGGTCACATCTTTTAAAATTGTATATATGGACAGCATGAGATGCTCTGTGTTATTTTCTATTTCTTTCCCTATCATCTCTGAGGATGACGATGTACACTGAATTGATATTTCAGCAAGCTCACCGTAATGTGATTCCAGGACTTCTTACTTGAGAAGTTAATCATGGCTAATTCAGAGCCTTGTATCATGCATCTATAGGTTTACAGTGAATACTATTTTTTAACATAACTTTGAATTAGATCTCAGCTGGTGCAGAGCTCTATGTGTGTGCATGCAAACATGCATGTATGCTATTGTTTACATATTTCCATTGTAAACACTGATTGTTTATGCTTACTTTTCTTTTTCTTCTAGCTTTAACTCACTGATTAGCTCAATTACAGGATAATTCAGGTATGTGATTCCCCACCAGTTCAGCAGCATAGCATCATAGAATCATAGAATAATGAAGTTGGAAGGGGACTATAAGGCCATTGAGTCCAACCCCCTGCTCAGTCCAGGAATCCAAATCAAAGCAGATCTGACAGATGGTGGTCCAATTTTCTCTTGAATACCTCCTGTGTTGGAGTGTTCACCACCTCCTGAGCTAATTGGTTCCACTGGTTCTATTTCCTGTAGTTTGAGCCCATTGTTGTGTGTCCTGCGCTCTGGGATGATGGCGAAGAGATCCTGCCACTCTTCTGTATGACAGCCTTTCAAGTATTTGAAAAGTGCTATCATATATCCCTTCAGTCTTCTTTTCTCAAGGCTAAATATGCACAGTTCTTTCAATCTTTCCTCACAGGGCTTGGTTTCCAGCCTCTGATCATCCTTGTTTCCCTCCTCTGAATTTGTTCCAATTTGTCAGCGTCTTTCTTGAAGTGTGGTGTCCTGAACCGGATACAGTACTCAAGATGAGACCAACCAGTGCTGAACAGAGGGGAACTAGCACCTCACAGGATTTGGAGACTAATAATATTCTTCTTAGAAGATGGCATTGTATCCTGCCCCTCTTCTCTACAACAGTCTTTAAGGTTTTTCGAAAGTGCTATCATATCTCTCCCTCAGACATATTTCAGTACAAAACAATTTCACTACAAACCAATATTTAAATCCTTCTTCCATTCATCCTATATAGCACAGTAACACAAGGAGAGAAGGTGGCAGAATGAAGTCTTTTGCTCTCGTAATGCAGATTGAAGTCTACAGTGATGGAAGCTTATCTGTTAGGTTAATGAGGAACTGGACCGCCACTACTGCCAAAGTAAATAAGAAATACTAGAATAGTTACTGAAGCCTCATAGATGTTGCAACAACCTACAATTACCACTGGGGAACAAAACATCACACTTTTTGTTGTGCATTCGTCGGCCTGCAAGTTCACATCTTCCTTCCAATATCTTGTTTTCCAGAGGGCCCATATTTTCTCCCACATCCTTCACAAAGTAGAATGAGTTAAACACGGCCAGAAGCTATGATGTAGCTATGATACAGCTGCTTAAAACCTTATGTCTCTGTGATCTATACTTGCTCTAGAAGGCAACAGTGTGTGTTTGTTTTGCTCTTATGAGACAGGAGATGCAGGTTCAAGTCATTCTGTATCCTAAGGCTGACGGCGTTATCTTGGGCCTGTTAGTCTCCTCTAGTGCAATGTATCTTATGGGGTTGTTATGAAGATAAAATGAGAACACTGCCATGAGCTCATTGTAGCAAAGGTGAGATAAACGTATAACTTTAAAAAAACAACAGAGTGCACTATGTTTGCTAGAGACAGCATGACTATTTCTCCGGAGTCATTTGGAAATCACAGAAGTGGTAATAGCTACACAGTGGAAGGATACAGAAAACCACCATTTTGCATGGTTGCAAGAGCCATGTGGTGAGTTCCTAAGCAGCCACTGAGTGGCCTCCAGTAATCCATGTCCACTTCCAGACATATGGGATCATTGAGAGAAGGCTCCGGAGTTGCCTTAAGACCTGTTGATTGTTGGAACTCAAACTCAGGTGACAAGTGGTGATAGACTGTGGTGTTAGACCATCTGTGTTAGATGGTTTTGAAGGTTGGGGAGCTTTGTATGACTGTCTACATCTGTGGACATCAGCTCTTCAGGTTCTCTGCTAGAGAGTCTTTCCCATCAGCTGCTATCTGGTGCTTTTAATGGGAAGTGCCTGGGGCTGAAACTGGAACCATCTTGATGGAAACCAACTGAGGGTGCAACCACACTGGCCCTTTTGGTGTGGGGTGGTAAAGTCTAAATAGGGTAGGGTTGCTTGAGGTCAGGGGGAGGAGTGATATGCCATTTGACGTGATCCTCACATGCAAATGGCATATCAATCTCAAATGATCCTCTGGATCCTTCTGCTATCAACTGAACACTTCCCCAATTCCTCTGCAGAGGGGCAGGGGATGTTGAATTATTATTTTTCATTATTTTTGTCTGTGCTAGACCAGTGGTTCTTAACCTTTGTTACTCAGGTGTTTTTGAACTGCAACTCCCAGAAACCCCAGCCAGCACAGCTGGTGGTGAAGGCTTCTGGGAGTTGCAGTCCAAAAACACCTGAGTAACAAAGGTTAAGAACCACTGTGCTAGACTATTGCTGTTACACTGGAACACTTAGAGTAAATTTTTTAAAAAATATTTGCCTGTGTGTAGTGCCAATTGAGAAACTGCCCACAGCCATGGTTTTGATCAGCACATCACACAAATGCAAAGAAAAATATTCTTTAAATTTAATTTAAGTGGTTTGGTGCAACAGCAATGGTCTAACAAAGGCAAAAATAGTAACTGTATTTTTCCTGCCCAGAAGTGTTCAATTAGATGATATCCTGAAGTGGCTCACTTATTAAGGAAACTGAAACTGGAAGGGACTTCAGCAGCTTTGACAGCTGCAAGGCTCAATTTTAGCCCATTCCCAGCAATTGCATGTGCTGGGAACAGACTAAACCAGAGCACACCAACCCACATGAAAAAGTACAAGCTCCTGACAGAGGCTCAGTAAGGCACAGGTTGAGGTATTCTGGGGGCAAGCTGGTCTGCCCTAGTGATTATGTCATGCAGTCATTGGAAAAAGAGAGAGAACTAATCTGCCCCCTCAATTCACCAATCAGTGGCCCAACTGAATGAGCCCTGAGCTGTGGTCCAACATCAACATCATTTGTTTTAGTATATGCAAATCGTTTCACAGTCACTTCACTTTTCATGCTGCAACTGTAATTGGGGGCAATTTCTAAGGCTTAACAACTGCTCTTGCCAGGTCTGAGACCTCTGAGTGGAGTCACATGGAATCGCTCTGCCTTCTTATATCTCCAGGCAGGGATTGATTAGTCCTGGTGGGGATGAAATTGATTTTATTGTGTGTAATAGCTTTAATACATGGGTGTCCATCTCATCTTGAATCCCCACTGATGCCAGGCTTACTAGCTCAATCTTGAAGTGTTTCTATGTGTGTTACACAGACAACATTTCTTTAAGAGGTAATGAAGAAAATCCACACTGTCTGTCTCACACTCTCATGCATACACACCAGCTACTTTTCACAACCTCTTGTGATGTAGATGCCCTGGGACATCCTAAGGACCCACCTACTGGTATCTTTTGGCAGTGGGAAGATGCCATCCTGAAGATGGCATCTTCAGGATGGGAAGATGCTTATCTGGCAACCCTAGAAACAACTGATGATTTGTCATAAAGGTGCACATCCCTTTATACATCTGAAAATGCATTCCTCTAGTTCGCTGGTTTCCATGCTTGTGTCCCCAGATGCTCTTGGACTACAAGCTGGTGGTGAAGGTTTCTGGGAGTTTTAGTTGAAGAACATCTGGGGACCCAAGGTTGGGAACCATTGCTCAAATTAACATGCACATTGTGGTGAGAATGCACACAGTCATTTGAAGAGAAGGCTGTTTCCACGCATGGGGTTCCTGTGCTGGACAGGGCAACTGTCTTTCTGTTCCTTTCATCAAAATGGCCATGGAGCACCACTGAACATTATGAATGCAACAGAGCCAGAGCTACTATGGGAAGTAAGAGTTGAACACAATGTTAGAGCTGAGGGGGAAACAACTTATGAATAAGCTCACTTGCAACCTGGAATTTCCAAGAATGAAGACATACAAGCATTGCAAGCTTTTAATGCTGTGAAAATGCTGGCATGTGCTGCTATGCCATAGGCTAACACCATCACAACCTACTGAGCTCTCTTCCTGTTGAAAAATAAAGTGCCCTATCACAGCCAGTTGTCTGAGAGAGGCAACTTGCATTTAATGCACATAGCGAGGCAAACTTTCCCAAGAAGAGGAGGAAGAAGGTGCAGTGGTCACAAAGGAAAGCAAGCATTCAGTGGTCACATGCTTTCTTTCCCTGTTTGATTATCTGCTCTCTTGTTACCACTGCTGCCATGCTAGAAAGAAAGAAAGAAAGAAAGAAAGAAAGAAAGAAAGAAAGAAAGAAAGAAAGAAAGAAAGAAAGAAAGAAAGAAAAGCATCCTAGAGCAATGAGCTTAAGTAGAAGCAGCCTGTCCCAGGCATTAGCTGCTATTGCCTTCTTTCTCAGCAAAAGGGAGCTGCGTAAGAAAGAAAGAAGGCAATTGAAATAGATCACAGGCCTGTCCAGGCTGGCATATACATCAGTACATGAATCACTGTTGGTATGGTTTGGTTTGTACTGAATGGCAGGGTCCACATGTGCTTCTACTTAGATCAATCCATCTTGTCCCTTTAAGAACTGTCACACACCTTTCTGGCACAGTGGTAGGGCATTTATTCTTTTTTCTTTGATTCAGCACAATCCAGAATAGCTTGTTGCCTAGCATGCATGGACAGTTAGCTTGTACCCAAATGGAGCTGTGGGTGGCATTATCAGAGGTAGCAACCCTGTGACATAATAGATGGATTGTGGCATTAAAAGGAAGAATGGAGAAGCCCCCCTCTTCTATTTTCATCATCATCTTTCTTTACTATTTCCCTAACTGACACAGCACAGTTCAAATACCTTGCTAGGTGGATGCATTGTTTTTTCTATATTTTCTATATTAACAAAATAAGAGGAAAGCCACTGCAGCCAGCTGAATGACAGCTGTGAGAAAAGGTAGGGAAGAGGGCTGGCTAGTCAACTTTATGGGCTCTGCCTCCGCAAGGCAAGGATTGCTCAAGTGGGAGATAAAATAGATCACAGTGAAGATAAGAACCATTTAAATGAGGACCAGAGCACACCAACTTCTCCCATCTGGACAGGCCCCAAGATTTCAGGGAGTGGCGAGCATATTGTCAAGCTGCCCTCCAGAGGCAGTATCAGCATTCAGTTCTCAGCGATGTTGTAGTCACATACACTTCAAAAAGAGAGCTCGAAGAAGCTCATTCACAGCATTGTGTGAGTCTCTTTTTAATGTGTGCATGTCTTCTCTCAGTTTTTTAATAGGGACAAGGACTGTCAGGGCATTTAGGTTGCATCCCATTTTCACTCTTCTTAAAAGATCTATTGGGGTGATACTGTCTGTCTTGTTCCTGGAAAGCAGCTTTTTATTACTGTTCCAGAAGCACATGGAGATTTTATTGGACTATGCTGTACAATTATCCTCCCTTAAAAAAAAAAACCCAACAACTTTGAAACCTTACTAATCAAGTAATAAAAAGGGGGTTGACAGACACAACCCAAGCCTTCAGGCCTCCTAGCCACGAGATTACACTGTCCTTGTGGTAGGATTGTGCTACAGCACATGGATCATTTTTGTGTCAGCTGTATCATGCTGTACCATGCAGGGGATTTGCCGCCCCCCATGCAAAAAGAAATTTAGCTACCTCTTTTCCTCTCTCTTGCTTCTATGTTGTTTGTGGGGGTAAAAATCTGATATATGGACCAACTTCTCCATGCCTTTGTTTCCTGGTGCCTAGGGGCTGTTTGCTTATTCCATCTGGCTGTGTGGGAGTCAACAGGTGTCACAAAACATGCAAACAGAAACTAGCCTTACCAGGAATTCAAACTGCATGCTGAAATTACATAAGATGCTGTGGAGAGGTATGTCCTTCATGGCCAAGTCATTTCATATCTCAGCCAGCATGGCTTCTTAATTTAGTTTTTTCCCCCAAGGTATACCTAGGATGTATTCTAGGTTCAGTATTTTACTTTATGAGAGGTGACAGTAAGTCTCCATGCTGTAGGGACTACTGTCTTGGCTTGGGTTTACTGAATTTGCACTTTAGGGAAGGTCTGAGATCATCTGCATGGAACGATTCCTCAGCCAATAAATTGACATGGAAAGGATTGCCTGAATGTAGCAAATCTGAATTACTGTCATAGTAATGTGCAGCTGAGTCTCATGATGACAGATGTAGGAGAACAACAAAAAAGAGGCTGAGAGTTAAGCTATTTTTACATGGTTTAGATGGTCACAGACCATCACTTTAGCTCAAATTAGCAATAACTGACCCACAGGTTTGCTGTGTTTAAAGTCCCTGTTTGCCTTACATGAATCTACTCCATTATTCAACCACCCTCCACCAGACCTTGATGACATATAGGATAATCTACCCTCATCTCTTCTCCACTGTACAAATTAAAACAGCAAATGGAATGGAACAGACAAGGGCTTGGAAATTATAAGAATAAATGAGAAACACACTAACCCACCTACTGCCCCCTCCTATCCAGATGGAAGGAACGTAGCCTGTAGTGATTTACAAATGGTCTTAAGTCCATCCAGATGATCTAAACTGTTTCAGCTAAGGAAGCTCATATCCAAGGATGTGGTTTCTTTTGCAGAATAGCAAGGAACCATCTATGGTTTACAAATATGGCCAGTGCAAATATGGTTCCTTCCATGTTTATAAAGGACTGGTTTGCATGTTTAAAGCCTCAGGTCACCGAACTATAGTACTGATGTGATAGAGATTTTCAGCAGGGAGAAAATCTGCACTATTTCCTAAACATTCTGGATCACCTCGTTTTGAGGAATATAATACCTTGAATATGATAGCTTGCATAGGTAGAACATCTGAATGTAGAAATCTAAAGCATGTATCCTATGCAGGGTATGACCAATGTCTAGACTTGCCCAGAAAGCCATTTTGTCAAGTATCAGTACCATGTGTGTGCAATATGTGCCATCAAGTTGGAACTGACTTATAGTGACCCTAACAGGGTTTTCGAAGTAAATGAGAAATTTAAGGAGTGTTTTTACTAGTCCCTCTTTCCATGGCCAAGCAGGGATTTGGACCCAGGTCTCCCCTAGTCTGTCACTCTATTCTCCACACCACACTTGATATCTTATCAATACCATACCTACGAGTAGTGAAGCACAAGTGGCATGTATGTATGTATGTATGTATGTATGTATGTATGTATGTATGTATGTATGTATGTATGAATGAATGAATGAATGAATGAATGAATTCAGTTTGTATACCACCTCATAATACACACACTCTCTGGGTGGTTTACAGTACATTAAAAAATATATAAATACAACAAATACCCAACAATGTACTTAAATATTCTAAGCAAAGGGGAAACTTTATCCTGAAATTCCTTCCTGGATCATGAACTGCCCTTTTTTTTTTAAAGCATGTTTTCTTTAAAAAATAAAATCCCTCCCATTTGATTCTGAAGAAAAAGGACTTTCCTTTCAAAAATAGTGCCATGGATTGTGGGAGTGAGAAAAATTGAGATGGAAAAGAGAAAGAAGGAAGGAAGGGGGCAGACATTCCAAACATCAACCTTAGATCTCTGATATATTTCTGTATCTTGGGGGCCCTGCTTGTCCAAGCCCATGTGGTCCAGTGGAAAGCTCAACCCAAACTATGTTGCCAGCTTTATTGCAGGGATCAAGTATGGGCTCTGTAAGGCTGAGTGGCAAAAGGAACTTCTGGTCCCTGGGTCACTTTAAAGAAAACAGAGTGATCTTATAGGCCAAGAGTTAAGAGGTTGACCATGCCCATTCTAAACAAAATTTAGTTGGTAGTTTAAATAGATTCTGCAGATGCAGCCTTATGCAAAGCTTCCTTCACATTTGCCTTGTGCTGCTCATTCACAACCCCAAGGGTGGATTAGCAGGACAGTCCTGATGCAAAATGATCAGGCATTGTTCATTATGAACCTCATTACCAAAGCTGTAGTGCGATTACTACCATGGGCAAGTTTCCAATTTCTAGAAGCCTTTACCCTGTCCCAAATTGGGAGCCTGGGACACCTAGAAAAACCCGTTCTTGTACTGCTGCTGTAAAACTCTGCTGTGCCGACACCGTTGCTATGTTTGGTGGTGACTAAGCAAGACCCACTTCTCGTTTCAAGCAGTGACGTGAGCTGTGCAAATCTGGAAGTGGTTACATTAGGCCACAGCATTCCAGAGTTCCTCCTTGGGCCAATGAACGTGCTCTGTGTGTATGTGTGCCTCAATCCCTTGCCTTAAGAATTGCCTGCTTTGCAAGACCAAGATGAGCACAGCCTTGGAAAGTACAGTAGCTTATTCAGGCTGGAAGGAAGTTCAGATTTAACAGAGTAACTGGCCCAGTTTCCTAGTTTCAAACCCATTTAAACAAAGAAAGAACACACAAACCTACCCAGTCTAGATCTGTCAGATCTTCCCAGAAGCTGTGTGTGTTTTAGTCCTGATACTCACTTCAGTACTTCAGGAGCTTTTAAACAAATTTTATTTGGAACCAGACTAGGGTGAAAAAGTTGTATTTTTTAGACTGGACTGGTACATGTTTCTGACCCATATCTCACTATCTAAAGCAGAGCAAAAATTACTATTAGTCAATTGGACACACAGTTGCTTTGGTGTCTTTCTCAATGCCGTTTTGTGTATCAGCCTAACTAGCTGGCTATTTAATAGCCTTTGGGTCTAAAAAGCAGCAACCCCCAAAGCAAAGTTAGCATCTAATTACAATTAAAAATAAAGACCCATTACTTTTACAGTTACGTCTGTGGAGCAGCTGTAATTTTGGAGCAACCAACTCTAGGCATTTAATCACTGATGATCTGACAGAGTCATGTGTATTTCTTGCACATAAGAAGATGCATCCACATAAATCAGCCAAGCCCAGATTATAAGGGAGATGAAGATGAAGATGCACATCCAAATGTCCTTCTGTTCCTCACAGAAGCCCTGTGAAGCAGATCATGGGACACTCCTGAGAAAGCCACGGTTATTGTTGGTAGTGAAAGTACACCAGGTTTGGAAGAAGTTAAAGACTGGGGAGCCACAGGACTTATAACCTAGATTCAAAACTCCACATGCCATTTACTGCAGGCCAAAACAATACATCAGGGCAGACTGTTTCTTTCCCAGCCACGCTATTCAACAGCCAGCACTCTGTCCTATGCTATCACAATGTGAGTTTCCCCACTCCTGCCAGCAGGAGAAGGAGTGGGAAACACAGAATGCAGTGGCTACCATGAACTGATGGCTTTATAAAGTAAGCAAATTATACAGTCAAGAGCTGAGCTGGAAAGTTACTTTTAAAAGCAACTGATTACAGTAATATTTCCAATGCTAGTTGGTTGCTATTGCAGTTACAATTTTTTTAAAAGTTCCTCTTAATTTTCACAGTTCCTAAAAGTAAACAAATGCTTCTCAAAAGTGGGCTTTTAAAAAAAAATCTGAAATTTGCAAGACATTTATCTGAGATACAAAACTTGCTCTCCTCTCTTCCGCCATGAGATCACCTCAATGCCCACAATAAAGTACCAGGATGCAGTACAAGTCACAGCATTTGAACTCTGTGCCATTTACTCCTCTTCCATGAGTCAGTGTATATATAATAGTAACAAAATGTTAATATTACATCAGAAAAGGAGCAATTGTTATCTCTTGCAAAGTTACAGTCATAATGTTAGGTAGTCATGCCTTCTTTATTAGGGAAAGGAACTAATGCAAGGTAACTAGTTATTTGTAACTAGTTGCTTCCAAGCTTTGGCTGAGGTGATAGGAATTTTACCACAGGGATACTTATCTTTGTGGCTAATGTCCTGTATATCCCAGGTCCAAGACAGTGATATCAACAGGGCAGGGATGGCCCATAAAGCCATCTGATGAGAAGCGAAGAAACAGGTGCCAAAGGTGAAGTCTGAGATATCTGAGCTTGTATGTTCTTTCCCCCATTTTGGTATACTCCTCACTTTGACATATGCCAAAATACTGTGGATAGATCTGAATTGGCTACTTACCAATCCCAATATCCCTGGACTATGGCCTGGGAGAACCAGATCCTCACTCAGTCATGAAGCTGCCTGACTGACCTTGGGCCATTTATTGCCTGGCAGGCATATTGTGAGGACAACATGATGTGGGAAGAGGGTAGAACAGTTAACAGTGGACTGCTCAAGGGAAGGACAAGTTAAAAATGTAATACATGGACATTGGTATTCACCTTTCCCCCTCTAGAACAGTCTTTTAAAAGACGCATGCCGGTGGCTATACCTGCACTCATCTCACCCACACTGAGATTGTGCAAGCCCCTGCCTCTTTGAACCTGAAGTACATTTTTGCCAGTGTTACTAATGTGCTAAGAGTGAGTAATTCTCTCCACACTTTCCGTTTCTACTATTTCAGTTGCATTTCTCAAAAGAATCCAGGAATAACTTCATGAAGGGTAAGATTCAGGTACCCAAAAAGATACATCAGGAAATATATAATGCCCTTATGCAAATTTGCTCTTCTTACTTTTTAAGATCTATCAGAATTTATGAACTGGAATGAAACAGAATGCTTCCATTCCCATTTGAATCTTCTCCACCTATATCTCTTTATAAACTATTTATTTGTAAAAATATCAAAGCAGCATGCACAATTTTTTTTTAAAAAATTCTACATATCTAAAATCAATATATACAATGTCTGTCATTTCCATACAAATAAAATCATCATCAATAAAATGTGTGGTGAAGTAAACAACCCAGGAAATGCCTCTGGACAAAGACTGGGCCAGAGTATCTCTAAAAGGGCACTGGGCAGGTTGGGCACCAAATGGTATGCCCTATTTTCAAGCATGGACCTGGTTGAGGGACAATGTACATCCCTAGTGAGCATTCTTATGCTAAATCCCCTGCTCTGATCTACTGCAGAGCAAACCTCAGAAACTAGTGGCAGCAGGAATAGGTGGGCCTCACTGAGATGCCCTCAAGGACCAAATGGACGTATGTCCTTTCAGGTAGTCAGATCTAAGTTGTGTGGGACTTTCTATAATCATAACAAAGCCTTGACTCTGTCCCAGTAGCAAAAAGTCCATTAGGGTCCTTCCTTCAATATAGGCATGATTTGCCCTGATAGGTGACCCTGCATAGCATCCTACCTGAAGCATTCTGCACCAGCTGCAGCAACAGAATCACATCAGGTCTTTGAAGTAACAATACCTGTATTGACTGTGAAGAAGAAAACAGCTGTGAAATAACTCAAGCAAATAAGTGAAAGCCACACAAAAAAGTCTTACGGCACCTTACAGCAAATTTTATTTGGCATAAGCTTCCATGGGCTGAGGCCTGCTTCCTCAGAGGAATCTGAATTGGACTGGAAGAAATGGGCTACATGGGTCCACAAAAGCTTATGGCAAATAAAACTCATTTAAGGTACCACTAGACCTTTTGCTGTGTTTGCTGCAACAAGGTGATTCAGCTAGCACTCTAGAAATTTCTACTATTAAGTGAATCAGTGCCAGAATCAGAAAGATAAAGTGCCATGTTTACTGCAACAGAGATGCAGTGGGGATTGCTTATGTGTGTGTGCATGCATGTCTGTGTGTTGGTGGAAGTATGCTTAGTTATGCTGTTTCTACACCACTAAAGTCTTCTGGAAAGATACAGCAAGTTCATGAGATCACCAGACTACTGCAGCCGAGAGGAGTTTGTTTTCACCATTGCATGCGAAAAGAAATATAGATCTGGAACACCGCCATGGAAAGGGGCTTTAAGAATAGCTTGACCTCCCCGTGGGACTCTTCTGGAGACTGGCTCATGTGATGAGGAGAAGGGGGCAACGCGCCAGATCTCCATTCAGTTATGAGTGGAATGTCTGTAGCTCCTTTCAGGAACACTGTGTTCCTTCCTGTGATACTAACGTCACAATCTCCCAGCAAGAAGGCCAGGCAGGAAGGCTCAAGCTGCCCTCCAGGTTCCCACCCTCCTTTACCCTTGATCCTAGGGGGTTGTGTGTTTTTTTGACCTGGAATAAACAATCCCCTCTTTCATAAGCAGGAGGTAAGGGAAATGAATGGAACAATGGTAGCTGGTTGGCCAGCGTAGGCCGATTACTGACTAAAGGGATTTAACTTTCTAATCCCACAGTATTATCTCATGGTTCCCACACACTGAGATCCTTACTTGTCCTGGAACTTTGGCCCCGCTGATGTACCCCTGGGATGGGCACTCTTAAATTCTCCTGCAGATGTTCCTATTATCTCCTTTCCACCTGATGAAAAGGAACCCTGTAGCCAGAGCTGGCTCTAGTATAGGACACAGTGGAGCATCTGCCTTAGAAGAGAACAAGGATTTTTTGATGGAACAGCATAATGGGCTCAAACACATGACTGTACAATTACATGTGCACCTTAAGACCTGCTCTGTACCTTCTAAGCTATCTTGCTGCCCTCAGATTTAATGGCACACATCAATACTGAAATATGCTCCACTTCTAGTCTGACCAGTCTTAGTACATGGAATGGGGGAAGCAGTTCATCCTGTACCTCAAAATATTTTGGGCTGTCCTGGTCTGTAGCACCGTAAAGACTGCAGTAGATTCTGGTCTGCACAAATATACGTCATGCTAAATTAGCTGTTATTAAGTTGCTGCAGGATTCATTGTTGTTTTTGCTGGAACAGCCCCAAACACCAATTCGTTTGGATGTTTCCTCCCCATCGTGAGGCCCCCACATCCTCTCATGTCATCCGCTCTCTCCTTGCTTCTCTTCAAATTTCCCACTGCAGCTGCTTTCCCCATTTTGGCTCTCTCCACTGGGCACTACCCTGCTCGTTGTCTGCCGTTTTGACCAAGCAGTGCAGCTGTGGCTTTTTATAGAGAATGAGCGAGCCCTAGACATTGGAGGAAGCAAAGGGCTCTGGCATCCCAGACCCTGCTTGAACTCTGCCTCTCACTGGTTGACACAATTTGGAAAGGGGACAAAAATACTGTTGCTTCTACCAGGCAACGGAGCAAACAGCAGAGTGCAGCTGTAAACAAACCACAGCCTCCTCATTCCTGACAAGTCACTACCCTGTTGGCAGTGGCCTGCATAGGGATGTGGAGCGAGGAGGCATCCAGGTTGCTGTTTCT
The DNA here is from genome assembly GCA_037013535.1 of Intellagama lesueurii. Classification (NCBI taxonomy): domain Eukaryota; kingdom Metazoa; phylum Chordata; class Lepidosauria; order Squamata; family Agamidae; genus Intellagama; species Intellagama lesueurii. Next base: position 205,301,887 of record JBAJHW010000002.1, read on the forward strand.
TGTCTAGAGACTCCCAACATGAGCCTTCTCCTTCTGAGAATGAGATTCTTCTGCTGCCTTGAAACAAATATAAAACAGAAATACAAAACAGGTATAGAAAAATGCCACTTATGAAAATATTCATATATAAACAGAAACAGGCTCCAGAAAGGTCTTTGTGTCTCTACCTCTTCAGTCATTTTGTAGAGACATAAGAAGAGGAGAATGGAATGGAAGAGGTTTTCCCTAGTTGTAATGTACCACTGCCATAGGAACTGTAGCACACTCACATGGGGCAGGGGTGGGGATGGGGTGATGCTAATGGGATACCAGGACAAGAAGACAGAGCTTACTCGAATGGACAAGCCTGACAATCACTTTTTGATGGAACAGCATAATGGGCTCAAACACATGACTGTACAATTACATGTGAAGTTTGGTGAAAGCCTGTAGATAGTTCCATGTGGCCGGTGGTACCTGGCACAGAGCAAATCTAAGCATGCAAAGAAGTGTGCAGGATATCTCTTCCAACAGGAAGAGAGTAGAGCACCATGAGGAACTGCTGGGTAGCTCGATGGTTTAGGCATCTGGCTGTGAAGCCAGAGGTTGGGAATGCAATTCCCCACTGTGCTTCCTTGACAAGGGCTGGACTAGATGATCCATAGAGTTCCTTTCAGCTGTGCGGTTCTAGATAAGATCATAGATTGTACAAGATTTGTCAGGCCCACAAAATGACCAGCACTGAGAAAGCATTAAGTGCTTCAGAGAAAGAAGGAATTTGGTAAGCATAGCTTTGGTAGGGAAAACAGTTTCTCTTACCCCTCTAGTGTTAGAGAGGGAGACAGGGCCCTGCAATAACCACCTCCCCCGCCCCCCATTTCAGGTTCTGAGGCTCCCTTGGCTCCCTGTTGCCCCAAAGAAAGCCTTTGGGAGTCTTGGGATGGAAGGAGCTTTTAGGAGTCAAAAATTACCACTGGGTTGCCGCTGTTGGGATCAGGACCACGGGGTGGCAATCTCACAGTGATTTTTGGCTATTAAAGGCTTCTCCCTCCTGGGGCTCACAAAGGTTTCCCTTAGGGAAAACAGGAGCCCTAGGAAGCCTCAGAACCTGAAATGTGGGGATAGGAAACTTTCAATTAATTTAAATTAAATTTTATAGACAGACAACAGGATGGTGGCCAATATGATCACATTCCACCCCCATAAATTTATATCAATAGGACTGTGGCCAATATCAAATTAGAAAATCACATGAAAGTGATGCAATTTTAAAATGAAGCAAGTTATAATAAAGTATAATAATATGCAGAGTGATGCAATGGAATAAAATATACTCCTGCTTTAAAATGGAGCAGCCACAATTAATAGCTAGGAAAAACACGTATCTCTAAAGCTTTCTTTAATGGAGCTGCAGAGAGAGCAAATCTTGCTTGCTGTATGTACTGCAAGATCCCAACATGAGGATTTTCTGTATACTGTATATACCATGTGTACCAGCTGCTCTTTTATACTGTGGGGTAATTAAGGACTGTTCCATTCCAGGGCCTTCAAATATTTTTGTAAGCAGCACCTGACCTTCAATTTTATTTGAGTACTCCTGTTTTACTTTAAAAGGCAATAGATTTGCAGTGAAGACAAAATTCATGAGATATCTTACTACCAAGAAAATAATGTAGTGGTACGTTTCTCTTATAATGCCTGAATCTGTTGGAGTTGTTCACATTTACTTTCACATTTCGCTTAAGTAGCAAGAGAAATCAACAGTTCAAGACCAATCCATTCATAATGCTGCATATTGGTGGATTAATTCTTATTTCAAACCTTTCAAACGTTTCATGGGCAGTCAGAATTAAGCTAAAAGTCTTATGTGCAAATACAAGAGCTAGCTATTTACTGCAAGCCATTACTCAATAAGCCACAGGTCATTCGTCAGTAATCAATGGAAAAAATTTCCTCTGGTTTTGTAAGACCTAATTCTTGTCCAAAGGAACAGATGAATGGCTATCAGTCATGTGCCCAGACTGATCCTTTAGCTAGAAATACCATTTCCCCCTGCCCCACACTTCAGATATTTCCCTAGATTTTATTTCAAGAGTTCACAATAATATGTTGGATTGAAACCACGGATGCCATCTCCAAATATTCATAACTATAAGTCAGTCCCACTTGGTCTTCAAACTCCGGTGCCAGTTATGACATTTTAAACTTTTTAAAAATTATTTTGTTTCCTATTAATAATGATGATCATGTGATGTCAAGTCAATTCTGACTTATGGCGAGCCTTTTCCAGGATTTTCCAAGATTCTTCCAGGTAGAGAATACTCAGAAGTTGTTTACCACTCGCTTTTTCTGGGGGCACCCTAGGATTTTGTAGCTTGCCCAATAGCCCATACAGGTTGGTTCTACTTGTAGGAGGCATAGTGGGGAACTGAATTCCCAACCTCTAAACCACTAAGCCATCCAACCAGCTTTGTTTCTTATTAGCAATTGTTAAACAGTTCTTGAATCAGAAGGTTGTAACAAGAATGCTACCAAATCTCACACAACCAGACACTCAGAGATTCTCGACATACTCTGCTTTCTGAGGTGAGTGACATACTTGCACTTTTGCCCATTCCCTACAAAAAAAAAAGTCACCTAACCCAAAAGCAAAAATCAACTCGAAGTTTACTTAAACATGGATGATGGGACAATATCTCCCACTGTACTTGACAGAGGCTGGTGTGTTTAGGACATGCAGTGCAGGTCATGTGGGCACACAGAATTTTCTCAGCTCCCATGAGTGTTTGCCACCTGAGGCAGCTGCCCCACTCTGTCTAATGGCTGATGATGACGTCCCAGCAGGACCAATAGTCTCACTCAGGACAAAGACTCTCCCAATAATATTACACACAACAGCTCTCTGGTCCTGATCCTGACCCTCCTTCTTGCTGTCACTGCTTGTTCACCTGTGTTTGCTGAGTGAGCAAATGAGGAGAAGAATGAGGAGGAAGGGCAGCAGCCTCTGGTCACTCCAGGGCATTCTCTGGGCAGCTACTGTGTGTGAACTGGACCCAGAGAGGAAAGGCAAATGGGTAGATGAGGTGGGTGGGTGACAGTATGAAGCAGGAGAGAGTGCACTGATGGCATGCAGGTGTGCACTAAATCTGGATTTGGCACAAGCTGCCTTGTCTTCACTGCCAGCTGACTCTCCATACATAGACTAGAGCAGCTATGGGTGTGGTCTTGCTGTTATTTTTGGACAGAAACATCCACAAATCCTTCATCACTGGTTATGTGGGCTAGTAAGGTTGTCACATCCCAGGAAACCAGCATAACTTCTCTAGATATCCTGGCAGGAGACAATTTTCAGGGCAAGCAATGCTGGATGAGGAGAAAATCTGATTTTGGTATGTGAGGTAGCCTTAAAGCACAGGTATAACTCCTAGTTTTCGGTGTGCCCTCTTAATTCCTCTAGTGGTGCATGACCTCAGATAAAATTTTGAAGAGTTTTCTCTAGCGCTATCCTTTGAACTTGTTTTATAGGTGTAGGGGCCCATTGGTCAAATGGCTCTCAATGTTAAAATAAAGTCACTTCTTCGTGGAGCTTTATTTCAGAATTAAAGAAATTCAGAGCACACTAATACAGAGCTGCATAGGCTACAAACTGCTGAAAGGATAGTTTTTACCCATTTCTGTTATTACAGAAGCTTTTGAATACACAGTCTGGCAAAGCTTTGAAAAGTTAACATTCTTGAAGAACGACTGCCAGAATATGCCAGCTAGCATGGCTTGTGGTAGCTGCAATTCAAAAAGGGAACTTTTGCCTGGGAATAACACAAAATATATTCATGTAGAAGGATGCACTTGTCTAGAAAGGAAGAGGGCATAAATGATTTCAGGAATGCACCAATTCCCTAGATGTCCATTAGACCAGCTTCTCCAGAAATTACCAGCCCAGTTATTTCCCTCTTTCCAAAACTTATCTCAAGGCTTTTCCTCTCTAGCTTGTTCGAAACGAAAACAAAAACATTTCCATAGCCTCCAGGAAGATCATTTCATACCAGAAATAGAACAAATTAATTGAGATACAGCCCAGGCCAACCTAAAATAACTCAATGTGTAACCCTCGGTGCCATGTGTCTGGTCTGATGCCTGTAACAGATGGATGGCACTGTCTCCCAGTGCGTGGGTCTGTCACATACACAATGCCATAAATGACCAGAGTGTTCTCCATTGCTCTAATTGGCCCATGGTACATGGACAGGGAGGAAGTGATCTTTAACTCTGCCAACTTGGCTCACATTTCTTTGTCCCTTCTTTTCTTATTCACTCACCAACACCCTCCATGAAAACGGCTCATCTTGCACTTCACATTCTAAGAGCTTATGGAATGCATTAGTCCTGGCTAAAAGTATAACAAATTCAGATGTATAATCCTGACGTCAACCATCCCTGGAGTTTGGAAGAGAAGCTATAAACAGAGGGATGAAAGGAAGTTATAAAGACCATCTGTTTTGGCTTCCTGGCACACATATTAGACACGGACAGACACAAAAAGTGGTGAAGGAGGCTGGGTTTGTTTCTCTGCCAAGGTGGCCACTGTTGCTGGAGAGGAGTAGAGAAAACGTTGCAAAGTAATGAAGGAATCTTATTCTTGCGTTAAGATTTTGCTCCTGTCTTCCTAGTTCTCTTTTTTATTGATGGAAAGGTATGGAAATTGTAGTTTGATTATATCTCTCAGTTCTACTCCCCACTCCATCAATTTCTTAGAGAAGAAATTGATGGGACCGTGAATGATGTTATGTTAGGAATAAGATTATTATGTTATTACAACCATTATTGGGGGGAGAGTTTTAGTTTTTTTTGTTTTTGTTTTGTTTTTGCAGAAAACAGTTCAAGGCTGTCCCTATTATTTTATAGATCCTGTCTGGAGACAGCAGCCTTTTGCAACTTCTTCACCATTTGGCACAGCTTCTGACAGCTCAGTGTCTTTGGGGACAAGCGGACCAACCATGGTCTGCAAACATTTGTCCAGCTGAGCTCTCCCATTTGGTTTCATGTACAGTATAGAAGCACAAAACATGGGCAAGTTACCAAAAAGGCACTTCAACCTTGGTATCTGGCAAAGACTTTGCATCCAAAAAACAAAAACAAAAAACCACACACACCTGCATCTGTGGGAAAGACATATGTTTACAATCAGTTCACTAGCAACATTTCAGTGTACAGTTAGTTATATACAACAGTGTTTGGTATATAGTTCACTTTGTGTCTCTTGAGCCACATTCCAACATCCATGCTGCAGTGATCCTTTTTTTTTTTCTTTTTTTTTTTGCCAGACCACTCACCCGGCCATTCACCCACACATACATACGTGCAGGCAGCATGCAAGTTTGAGATTATTATCTCTTCATCAGGAAAGATATTACAAAAATACATGGGCAGGAGGAGAAGGTTGTCAAGGCTGGATCTGAATTCACTTGTCTGCAAAATGTTTCAGAGCAAGGCATTGAGAGCTGGATGCTATGGCAGCCCAGGCTGCCTCACGGGCCACTTTTTCCACATGGCACACTGCTTTGAGCATTTGGCCCTGGCCAGTTTTGTGAAGAGTAGTGCCAACTGCTCCTGCGGCCAGTATTGGTCTCCACACACCTTGTCAGGGGAGGCTAGCCTAGTACTTGTAGTGGTTGGTGGGGAGCAAGGTAAGCAGTCCATTGGGGGTAGAGCCAAGGGTATGGCCTGTTGCTATACAGTGCTGCTTCCTACATCTCCCTGCCCTGCTCCAGATTCTGATGGGTCTTCAGAACAGCCCTGACTCTCAAGACTCTGGTAAGGAGGCAGGCAGGAATGGGTTGGCTATTCACAATCTGAGGCTGAAGTGGGGCAGTGCCTCATTTGGCTCAATAGACCAGCTGCCACTGGAGCCTAGTGCAAGAGAGGCCAGGTGATGGTATTGAGGCAGGAGCATTTTGTTGGAGTTTTATTTGCAACCTTGCATGTTGTCTGTGTTTGTGTGACTGGGAGGGATGTTTCTGGGCTGGGGTGATTATCTATTTGTCCAGCACTAACCAATCAGTCCTTCCAGCCTTTGATTTCAAAGAGAGTCCCACCTCTCTGCTGAGTGTTCTTTTCCCTCTCTTTCGTTGGTCAGAAGCAGTCAGTTAATTGTTTGCTGTTGACCTGTTCAGCTGGTTGCTAAGTATGTGCGCAGAAAGAAAGCAGTATACACAAGTCTGTAATTTCAAGCAGCTGTAAGTAATGTTTTTATTTGTTTTCCTACAAATGTCTAAGAGTGAGTTATTGAGACTTTAAGTGCCAGTTAATGAGAAAAGGGTGGACTCTGGGGAACTTGTAGCTATTCTCCTCTGTGACTCTCTGTACTTCTACTGCATAGGAAAAGGGACTTTTACTGGAAATTCAAAACTCTGCAACACATTTTCCCTTCCTCCTAAGATGGCAAAAGTCTTTAAGCTACCAGCAAAAATGGCATTCACTTCTGCTGCTCTGGTGCTGAACATATTTAATTGGAAATAAGCACCATTTTGTTAGAGTCAAAATCCCAATACCAAGAAGAAGGAAGGATGCTGCAATGAGTTGCGTTTTTCCTGGGGCCCTGGCATGTCCACAACAGAGTAAATGCTGATGCTGTGCCTGTTGGCTCTTGTATCCATCACCTGACACCCAGAGATGGTCAATTGAAGAGATCCCTGCATTACTGGGCCCTGGATTTTGGCTCTGAAACCCAGCCATAGTGGCACAATTTCAACCTGAGCAAACTAGGATTAGTCCTTCACAGAAGTATGTGACTCTTGTTACAGATACACGGAAGATGCTGCTGTCCTTTCAAGTTTTTTTGTTTTTTTGTTTGTTTTGTCTCCCATCAAATATCATCCTCACAGCAAAACCCAGGGAAAAAACATGTCTCTCCTTTTTCAACAGAACAGCCTGGGACAGAACATCTTTTATGCCACATCTTCATCATACTCATTTATTCCAAAACAAGTCATATCCAGAATGGATCTGTTGAAATCAGCGGAATTTAAGTTGGCTGTAACGATAAAAAAAACAATTGATTCCAATGGGTCTACTCTAGGTTGACTAAAATTGGATTTAGTCCACTTAGTGGCCATTTCTTACGTCCCCACTGCTCAACAAGGTGTCACTCTGAAGACCATGAAATGCAAGAGGTAGGGTCTGCTATGTAATAGTAGTGATTATGACAATGATAACAATGATGTCAATGTGATGATGACAATGTGATGATGACAATGATGTGATGATGACAATGATTTATTTTTTTTGAGGGAAAAATCGCTCAGATTCGCAGTGGGTTGGACTCCACCGTTACTGCAAAATCAGAGGATGTGTCCAGTGTGCCATGCTTAGGTCAAATATTAATGGATGAGTTTCAATTGTTGAGACCTGAGGACGTGGACAGGGTGCTTGGATCTGTCCGTTCTACCACCACTCCGCTTGACCCTTGCCCATCTTGGCTAATTGGAAGATCTGCCAGGGGGGTTCGCACCTGGGTCCAGGAGGCCGTGAACACCTCTTTGAGAGAGGGAGTGGTCCCTACCACCTTGAAAGAGGTGGTAATTCGGCCAATCCTTAAAAAGCCTAACCTGGACCCAAGGCTGGTGGTTAACTACTGACCAGTGGCGAACCTCCCTTATTTGGGCAAAGTGTTGGAGCGGGTTGTGGCCGGGCAACTCCAGGCGCTGCTGGATGAAACGGATTTTGTGGATCCATTTCAATCGGGTTTCAGGCCGGGTTTTGGCACAGAGACTGCCTTGGTCGCCCTGTACGATGACCTTTGCCGGGAGAGAGACAGGGGGAGTGTGACCCTGTTGATACTCCTGGACCTCTCAGCGGCTTTCGACACCATCGACCATGGTGTCCTTCTGGATAGGCTGGCTGGGTTAGGAGTTGGGGGCACTGCTTTACGGTGGTTCCGCTCCTTCCTGGCCGACCGTGTCCAGAGGATGGTGCTGGGGGACAGTTGCTCTGTCCCATGGCGTTTATGTCATGGGGTTCCTCAGGGCTCGATACTGTCCCCCATGCTGTTTAACATCTACATGAAACCGCTGGGAGAGGTCATCAGGAGGTTTGGGCTGAGGAGTCAGCAATATGCTGACGACACTCAGCTCTACCTCTCGTTTTCCACCAATCCAGGTGAGGCGGTTTCTGTGCTGAACTCGTGTCTGGACCTGATAATGGACTGGATGAGGGTTAATAAATTGAAACTCAATCCAGACAAGACGGAAGTGCTGTTAGTGGGTGCTTTGCCGGACAGGCTGGAGGGCCATTTCCCTGCCCTGAATGGGGTTACACTCCCCCTAAGGGACAGGGTCCGCAGCCTGGGGGTGCTCCTGGACCCCAGTCTAACTCTGGAAGCCCAGGTGGACTCGGTGGCCAGGGGCGCCTTCCTTCAGCTGCGGAAATTGTACCAGCTACGGCCCTACCTGGACGAGCGGAGTCTCATGACAGTTACACACGCACTGGTAACATCTCGTATAGATTATTGCAATGCGCTCTACATGGGGCTGCCTTTGAAGACGGTCCGGCGACTGCAACTCATCCAGAATCGAGCTGCGCGGCTGGTGAGTGGTGGGGCCGCTAGGGGACACATCAAGCCGATTCTGATTAAATTACATTGGCTACCAGTTGCTGCCTGGGCCGAATTCAAAGTGCTTGTTTTGACATATAAAGCCCTAGACGGCTTGGGCTCTGGATACCTGAAGGACCGCCTCCTTCCATATGAACCTACCCAGCAGTTAAGATCTAGCCAGGGGGCCCTTTTGAAAGAGCCGTCCCTCAAGGAGGTAAGAGGGATGGCTTGTAGACAAAGGGCCTTTTCGGCAGCTGCCCCCAGACTATGGAATGCCCTCCCGACTGAGATTCGTCTGGCGCCGACGCTGATGACATTTCGGCGCCAGGTCAAAACCTTCCTGTTCCAGAAGGCTTTTAATTGAAATAATATCAACTGTGGGTCCTGATGGCAATTTTTAGAGTATCTATTTTAATTGTATTTTAATTGTTTTATTTTTTATTGTATTTTTATTGTATTTTAATTGTTGTAAGCCACCCAGAGACCTTTGGGTAGTGTGGGCGGCATATAAGTTAAATAAATAAATAAACAAACAAACATGCCTTCAAGCTGATTCTGACTTATGGTGACCCTTGGCAAGGTTTTCTAGGTCTAGAGAGTATTTAGAAGTGGTTTATCATTCCCTTCTTCTGGGGCTATGTAGCTTGCTGAAGGCTGGCATACATAGGCTGGCTCTTTTACAGGGAGGAACAATGGGAAATCAAATTCCTGGTTACTGCCTAGGTATTCCAACTCACTAAGCTATCCAGCCAGCTAATATGCACGTTAATCACAGGTACCATTCACAACAGCTGCTGCTGTATGATCTTCTAAAAAAGAAATAGTTTAAAGTGTGCTTGATGTCTCCTTTGCTTGCAGCTGTGGATGTTAGTTAACTCAAAAAAGAAAAGTGGTATATATAATCATTCTCATATATTAATGTCTATCATATATCTGGCAGCTATGGATAACACTTTAACGTGAACTGAGCTCTAGTCTATGGAGATTTAGGTTATTACATATGCTTACTTTGGAATAAATTCCACTACGTTTAATCTTGGAACTTAATCCCGGCTAAGTGAGCACAGAATGACAGCTATTCACACCGATTTGGGAATAAGGCCTATTGAACTCAACATAATTTGTTTCAGTAAAAATGCACGCTGCATTGAAAAATCTGTCTGTTCTTAAAGTAGCATAGCGCTCATTCTTGTTTGCTGCAAGCAAGAGGTAGCACAGGCCTCCTGCTCTGAACATGGATAATCAATCAGGTGAGTGACTATTTGAAAGCAAATCTTTGTACTGGGTTTGAAAGATGTGATTGTGCGCACACCCAACTGGGAATTGGTTGATAGCAGTACCCACAGTTTCAATCATACCTGGGGGACAGGGGGGAGGTTTAAGGATTACAGCCCCAGTACCCCAAGCTCTTGCTGACTATGGGATTCTTGGAAATGTACTCCCCCTAAATACTGTTTCTAAGGTTTTGATTACAACGTTTGTCTTATTTATTTTTCAGCTGCCTATCAAGAAGGGAAGTTCTTCACTTTTCAGTTCCTCATTTTCCAGAAAGTACATGCACGCTTAACAGCTATCACTTCATCAGGAAAATCCCACCATGAATTAAAGCACTTACTGTATTGTTTTTAGTTTTGATGGGGATTTCTACCCAATCATTAAAACATATTTCCTGGGCTCATTAGTCTTTATAGAGATACATCTGGCTGCCTCTTACAGAGTCTGACCTTTGGTCTGTCTAGCCTGAATTGCTTTCTCTAGCTGACAAAACGTCCCCAGAGCGAGAGTCCGTCTGATGGGTGATGAGACTCAGCATGGAACCAGTTCAAGTAAATACTTACTCTGCTTGCTCCTCCTGTGTCCTATACCTCTAAAACCATTCCAAACTGGGGGGAAAGGATGTTACTAACCTAGTAGGTCTCACTCACTGTGATATGATTTTACTTTCCAGCAATTATTTCCATGTCATATAAGGTGACTTCAGGCACTATATTAGGTAGATTCTGTGTGACTTTCCCTCTCTCTCTCCCAGTCCATTCCCCACCTCCTCTTTCTCCTCCTCCTCCTCCTCCTCTCTGTCTCTCTCTCTGAGCCTGGTGTATGCCATAGGTTGATATTTGTTCATTGTACTTTCTGGGTGATCATACATAGTAATGTGTTCTGCATCATGAACTGGTAATGCGTTTCTGTGTGTGCTTAAATCATTTCTTGCTCATTTACCTTCAGTTTGCACTTTTTCCTAGCCTTCCCTGCCCCACCAATGATTACAATACTTATTGTTAAGTGTGTATGTATTTGTAGCATTGCATAGCAACGAGATAATCCAGCACTAAGTTCCTGTCAACACTAAGCAGGCCTTTTTTACCACTTCTTACTGACAAACTGTTTTGTCAGCAACAGGAAGTGATGTTACTGCCTTCCTCACAAAAGGGAAACTCCTAGTGGTTTCCATGGGGATATAGGCAACTCTGCAATTAGAGTTATATAATCTTAAAGTTATACACACAAGCTTGTGGGGAAATGAGGGAATTATAGAAAGCGTGAATGCTGAGATTTTGTTTAGTACTCCAATCAAAAAGATACTTAAATAAACAACAGGTTTAGTATTGGTGCAGAAATTTAGGTAAAATGAAGTGTTTTGTTATAGCAATAAAAGTCTCTCTCTCTCTGTGTGTGTGTGTGGTGTGTGCGTGCGCAGGCACGCATATATACAGTTTTTAGCAGACAGGCTATGGACCATCTATAGTTAAGAAAAAAAGATCTTTGCTCAAAATAACCTTCACTGGCTCCTTGTAATAAATCATTGAACGTAATGTAACTGAAACCCCATCAAAAAATAACAGCACAACCGTGTACCTCCAAGAACATGAACTGTAACCAGCTGGCTTCTTGACTAAGAACGTTGATTTTGTCCCGAGCTGTTCTTTGGTGCCCCTCAGTCAGGTCCGTCCTTGAAAGACAATGTTTATTGGATGCTGTGTTATGAGCTCCCTTGTTCTTTGAAATAAGTAGGGACAAGTTTTTGCAGCTTGTCAGAGAATGGAACGCCATTGGAAATTGAATTAAAAGGGAGCTTTTAAAAAAATCAGACATTCAGTTAGGGTTGACAAGACTGTATTTTTCCACTGAGTGAGCTTTGGTTTAAAGGTGGAACTTCACAGCACTGCCTGCACCGCAAGCACAAATAGGTTACATAAGAAACATGGGGGAGGGGCTAGATTACAGAAGGGAATGTGATCTTGACAGAATAAACTCTATGGTAAACTGTTATTTTTCCATCCTTCCTTGTTTATACTCTCCTTTTTAAACTCATTTTTCCAGCTTCTACAAGTAGACCCAGCCTGTGTGGCCTTGGGCAAGCTGCACAGCCCCAGGGCACCCACAAAAGAAGGGAATAGTAAACCACTTCTGAAAATTCTTTACCTGGGAAATCCTGAAAAGGGTTGCCATAAGTCAAAACTGACTTGATGGCCCATGATTATTATTATCTTCCATTAAGAGAAAGAGAAAATGAAAAGTATTAAAAAGCAAACAAAGCATTAAGATGTACAGTTGTGACAAAAACCAGCAAAGCACATTGACCAGCAGCCTGTTGCAGAAACACAGAGCAGTTGTGTAACCAGCCTCTTTACTCCAGCTGGCTCTCCTTCACACAGCTAGTTACGCAACCAATCTCAGAACCAGTGTGAGAATGAGCATGCAAGGGGGAACCTGCTGGAGTGGAGGGGGCCTTTCTGCACCATGTTTCTGCAGTGTGATACTGGACACTAAAAACATCACAATTAAAATGAATGTTTTCCAGGAAAAAAATGTTTTCAAGCATCATCTGAAAAATGGAAGAGTAGAAAGTATGCAGGATCTCCCCAGGGAACGAGCTCTGTAACTGTGGTGTTGTCAGTGAGAAATTCAATGTCAATGTTCATTAATTGGATCCTTGCTAATGTGGATTAGACAATAGGACCTTGAATGCTGGTCTTGGAGGCAAGGCAGGTTGAGATGAAGGCAACCTTTAAAGCTCATAGACCCGGATATTAATATGTTCATTTGAGCTCAGAAACCAAGTGTTAACCAATGCAATTGTTGTAAGACAGATGTTCTATCATTCAGCTGTATTTTTACGAATATATTTTGGTGGCCATAGTCTATACCACTGATTCCCAACCCTGGTTCCTCAGATGTTCTTGAACTAAAATTCCCAGATGCCTTCACCAATAGTTGTACTGACCAGGATTTCTGGGAGTTATAGTCCAAGAACATCTGAGAACTCATGTTTGGGTACCACTGGTCTATACTAATTGTAGTTCTCAAACAGTGCTGCTTATATACCGCCTCATAGTACTTAAAGCTCTCTCTAGGTAGTTTATAACTTAATTATGCACGATACATATTGCAGTTGCCCTCAGCGAGCTAGGTACAAAATTTACCAGCCTCAAAAGGATGGAAGTAGCTACCTGATCCTGGGATTGAACTCAGGTTGTGAGAAGAGTCTTCACTGCAGTACTGCAGTTTAACCACTGAACCATGAGGCTCCAATGTACAGCACTGTCATATATCTACTCTCCCTTCTTCAAATGTTCTATCCTGCACTTCTTCAAGTATTATTGTTAAGCCTGCCTCCTCTAAGGTTACATGAACCTTAGTTCATTCTTTCTAAATGGGGATTTGAACCCAAGGCTTTGCAAACTAAATTGACCACATTACCAAGTCTCGACACGGGAAAAGGAAAGTTAACATGGATATATGATGTCCAAATGCTCACATACATAGTAAATGTTAGGGAATTTTATTTTGCTCTGCTCTACCCTCCCACATTTTCTCTTAGTACAGTCAGGCATCAGCTTTTATTAATGTTTTTTGTCCTGTGCAAATGAGAATCTTCACCTTGATTTCATGACCAGCGGCTTCCAGATGAAGTCACTGCCACGTATACATCTCCCAGCTGCACCTGTGCAAGCATGTCTGAAATGGCTTGCAAGGGGGAAGGGGGAAAAAAAAGATTTTGAAGTCCTAAAGCGAAAAACAGAAACTTAAACATTTTGTGTTCTTTTTGCTATAGCTTACAGGATTTATTACCCCAAAGAGGAATGGGAAAGGCATGTCTCATGTAACAAATGTTGCCAGAGGATGTGGGTGGATAATCTGCAGCACCCGTTTTTCCCATGACAAGGGCGCTCACCTCAAATTTCAAATTGGGTGAGATTGAATCCCAGATTAGCTACATTCCCACTGTCTGATCTTGACAAAACTACTGTAGCTCCCAGAAAAGGAGAGTGGTCAAGGAGACTAAAATAACCAGAAGACAAGGGTATCTGGAGCCATGATAAAGATGTAAGAGGTCATTCCAACTAAAGCCACATTGGCTACAACGCTGTGCCAATAAGCATACAGAATTCTTCTGATTTGTAAGTGCCTCTTGTAAGTGCATCAAGTAGACCCCACAATGGGTCCACATTATATTATCCTGTATATGCTAAATTGGCTCAATGACTTATTTTTAATATTAAAGATTATTGGAGGGCACTTATTACTTTCAGCAATAAAACTTCAGGGACTTTTAGACAAATCAGTCACTTACCATGTTATCTGTGAAATGGGAGCAGCAATATTGACTTGCCTCATGTGGATGGGAGATTGTGATGAGGAGCACAGTCAGCCAAGCCAGCTCCCCCTCTGATGCTTCCTGTGCCCTAACCCAGAATTACAGAGCACTGTGACTGTTTTCAGGGGCAAATGGAAGCAGGGAAATGACTTTGAGGGAGGAAGCATTGGGCAGGGCTCCTGATAAGGTCCTCACACAGCAGCGCATCTGACCTCATGTGTTTCTATGGCCCAGCATTCATGCAGGTCTCTGTCATCTCTTCCTGCTCAGTTCATTAGAACTACAGCCTCATTTTGAGAAGAGGAAATGAAGTCCTACTGCACAGCTCAGCACACACCTACATTAAATAGGACTTGTTAAAAGAAGCAGCCATAGATCCCTAGGGTTTTGCTTGATGACCCAAGGCCATTGTTACTTCTCTCCAGTGACCAAGAAAGCACCCAATTACAAACTTGTCCTTACACAGTTCAGATCCATAGTGGGTGAGCCAATGGGAACTGGATCCTCTTTTCTCATGTACAGCAGAAGACGGCAATTCATAGACCTCCAGCTGTTGTTGGACTGCAAGTCTCATTGGTATGCTTTTGTACAATGTGTTGGAACCTTAATCTAGAACTGTCCTGAAGCAGCAAAACACTGAATACCCAGTGCTACACTCAAAGCAGCTTTCTTTCGCTCCCAATAACTTTCATCATTTCCCAATGTATTAGCTGAAATGGAATCATTTCCCAATGTACTAGCTGAACTGCTTACCACTCCTAGTATTGGTGCTTGGCAGTTATCTCTCTCTCTCTCTCTCTCACACACACACACACACACACACACACAGGCCACAAGTGACAGCACTGATCATGTGCTTTGAATGCCACTCAGCATACTGGGTATGTGTTTTCCTCCTCACTTTCTTAAGTCATATGCAGAGTGCAGGGTGGGGAGAGGATATTATTTCTGCTCTTCACTGAATTGTGGCACATGGCTTTCTATTGGGGGCTATGTAGGTACCCAGACTCCTAGCAGCCCAAAAGACATGGACAGCTGTGAGCAACCTGTTAGCTAACATACAGATTCCTGCTTCTGTAATCTGCCATTCCGATAGTGGCTTGCTGTTTTCAGCACATCAGCAGTGAGTCTTTAAATAATGAATATTTTCCTTCAATAGAAATGTCATAATTTATTTGGCTGGTATAAAAAAGGCATAATCATAACAAAACCAGTGTCTTCTTTCATAAGAAGAAATATATTATTTCACATCATAAATAAAATCTGCAAACATAACAACCGGTAGCAACCAAAAGACACAAACACTCCTTTGTGCTTTCAATGTCAGTGCTTCAGAAACAGTCTTAAGTTGTATTTACAGGTTTACAGTACCCAAAAAGTAAAATACTGAGGTATATTGGTTTCTTTTTTAAAAAAAAGATGAAACTTCAGACTTCAAAAGGCAAAACACACAATGCAATTACAACACTTAAAAAATAAATAAATACCAGGACTTCCTTGTACAAGGGGACAGTGTTACTGGAGCCTAGTTCACCCAGGCACTAAGAATACTGTCAGATTTGCTACCAGAAGACTGACAGACAGAAAATCATAACACGAATATTTCAGGAGTAGAAAGCAAGGTCCTGTGTGCTTTGTCTCCTTTGTAGGCAATCCAAACATTGGTCCAAAGGGGGTGGGTGAGGGTGGGGGGGGGAATACATCTCACAGCAAGATCATTTAGCAGAAAGACCCTTGCTTTCTGGAGACAGATATGCTGATCTGTGCTGGTAATTCTGTATTGCTCTGTAGATACAGTGAGAGGAGACTCACACAAGCTCATAGACCTGCCCCCAAAGTTATTGCACTTTTCAGGTAACAGCAAGATGGTCTTTGAGCAGAGAGCCAGCTTGCACATGCCTTTCAGCAGCTCGGAGAGGTGGTGATGGGGCTCTGAAGGTAGCTTAATGCACTGGAAGAAGGGTGGACAGGGATGGAGACTGGGAAGTTGAAGACAGTCGTAGTAGAAGTTCCTCTGTCCAAGGCAGACATGGCTGGGCTTCCAGCCTCTGCCGAGCAATTTGGAGCAAGGACCTGGGACTCGAACTGCAGCAACTGCCCCATGAAACTGAAGTTGGGAGAGATGATGCTTCTCCTTTGCTTTACAAACTCAAAAGCTTCATCCAGTTTGACTCGATTGGTCCTCATAAGGTAAGCAAGGCAGATAGTTGCAGAGCGGGAGATGCCAGCCTGGCAGTGAACAAACACTCGCCCACCGTCATTTTTCACAGAGTCTGAAATAATGAGCAAAACATCAAGATTAGCCAACCCTTCTTTGCAAGGTTTCCCAAAACATGCTTTTTCACTCCATGCACTCAAGGGGCAAATTCTCTTCACTACCCAAAAAGCAGCCCCATCACCTGGCTTGCAAGGAAGATTATTGTTCAAAGGAAGGCTGAAAGTCAGCTTCGGATACTCCATTTCAATTTGAAAGTGTGTAATAACCTGCTCTCATTAGCCAGGGATTCTTGCTGGGGAAAGCCAGGATTTGCTTTCAGGATACAAATCCTTTTAGAAAACACTGCCAGTGGGAGACTGGCTCAGATATCTAGACAGATGTTTGCAACAACCAGGCTATCATATCCAAGAACTCTTTCTTTTTAAAAAGCTTTGGTTGTTCCTGGCATTTCATGAGTCTTGTCCTGCAAGGGAGCAGAAGCACCATTCCAGGTATAGATTTATGTCAGACTGTGCTCTTTTAATCACTAAGGAAATTACTAGCTGGAGGTGCTGGTTATGGTGCTGGCTTCTGATGATACTGGCAACTCATGAGAAAACTCATTTACCTATGAAATCGATGGCTTCGTTAAACCAGCAGCTGATGTCAGCTTTGTGGTTGTCCTCCACGGGGATGCTTTTGTACTGGTAGTGCCCTTCAAAATGGTTTGGGCAGTTGGCAGAAACGTTGATCAAGGCCGTGATCCCCAAAGCATCCAGCATATCTTTCCTGGAAGCATGATAGGCACTGCCTAGATACAGGAAAGGTAGGATTTCCACCGGACCACCCTAAAATAGAGGAGAGAGGAACATGATCTGTTAATCCCCCTGCAAAAATAGCTTCCTTCCCCTACAGCCTCCATAGGACTGCTGTCTACTACACCAAAAAGTCTTAAAACAGTGTGGCTGTTCAACATTTTATATATATCTGCCTCCCCCCCCTCCCCCCCCCGCCGCTGCTGCCGCCGCCATTTCAGATGCCCAGTTTGAAGATTAGCTAGGTAGGTAGGAAATAAATATTTTTTTAGCTTCTGGATGTTTTTCAACTGACCTGATCATAGAGAGGAGTCCCACAGGAGCTGCAGTTTGAATCTGCACTGCCAGGCACGTTGTTGGTGCTGAGTGGCAGAGTCAGGCCCTTTGGAGCAGAGGGCTTTGTGCACAGCTCAGGGTAGATGGAAGAGAAGGCATCATATCCTCCTGAAAAAAAAAAGAAGGGGAATTGTTAATATTTTTAAGAGAAACAAAGAGCGGGGTTGGGGGAGGCCTGTTTCCGAAGCCAGCGGGAATGGCGGGTTGGGAAAACTCCCTAAGGTCCCCAGATCACCAGCCCCACAGATCACCAGCTAGCCCCTTTCCTTGGTGAAATTCAGATCAGCAGCAATCCGAAAACGGCCCAGGGGTTAAATCTGTGTCCGTGGTTTTTTGCTCCTTCTCCTTCCCCCCTTTTCCACGACCCCTCAGGGGCTTTTTGTCTGAAGAGCTAAATCTAACCCCCGGGGGAGGAAAGGAGGGCTGAGGGCCATGGGCGGCCCCGGGCTCCCCAGGGCTGACACTCACCCTTGAGGAAGCAGAGGCGGGTGTCGCGGGCTTCCCGGCAGAGGGTGTTGAGAGCCAGCAGGAGGGTGCTGTCCCGCTTGGGCGCCTCGAGGTCCGGGCTGCGCTCGTCCAGCAGCACCACGGCTTGGTACATGCCCTGGTGGAGGCGGGAGCGCACCTCCTCGTTGGGCAGGATGTGCTCCAAGCCCATGGCCCCCTTGGCCCTCCGCCGGACGATGGTGCTCAGGCGGACGTTGCAGGCGCCGCCGATGTGCGAGGAGTTGAAGGCGAAGAAGGAGCGGCAGTCCAGCACCAGGCAGGGCAAGGAGCCGTCCGTCAGCAGCTGGCGCAGCGTCTCGCAGTCCAGGGCGCACACCTGCATGTTGACCATCGCTCGGGGCAGGGAGGAGGGCAGGCCCAAGCGCGGGAGGCCCAAGGTCGCCGGCACCTCGCCTGGCCGTCCGCCTTCTGCCGGGTCCGCTTTGTCGACGGCTCTCGGCGGGAAGCTCGTCTTGGCTTGGGCGCTTTGCAAGCCCAGGGCGCCCGTCTCCGCCTCCTGCCTTCCGCCCGTCGTCGTCCGCTTTGTGCCAAAAAGGTCTCTTTGTTGCTTATTCCCCGTTTCTGTGTCCCAAGAGGGTCGCGGGCTGGAGCGGCAGCTCTTACTTTGGTCGCCTTCTCGTCCAACGCAGGCAGCCTTGTGATGGCGTTTCTCGTTGCTTGGCTGTTGCTGTTGCTGCCGTTTACTTGCCGGCTAAGCGACGCAACCTGCTCTTATATAGTCTCTCAGTCCTCCGCTTCGGCGACTTTTTTTTTTTTTTTTTTTTATGAATGGGGTTGATCACGTGATTGGCTTTCAGGGAAGACGTCACCTGGCAGGGCGCCAGCCAGACACTCCCCAACCCGAGAGAGCGCGCGCGTCATCGCGCGGCCCGAACCGCAGAGGCACCGAGCGGCCGAGCCCGCCCCTCCTGCAGGAAGCCGATTGATGCAAGCGCGCGCTCCGCCGCCGCCCCCCTTCGAGGCTCCTTCCAGCCCCAGCCCGCGGCGATTAAACGGCACGCCGTGTAGAACAACAACAAACAACAACAAACAACAGCGACGGAGGAAAAGTTGCAAGCGCAACGTGTAGTCATGTACACGGTTCGGATTCGTTTTTGTTTACCGATCTCGTTAGAGAGGTTTAAGCGTCCGCGGGCTCGCCCCGTTACCTCTGTCCTCACTGCTGCCCCCTACTGTTTGGGGTTAAATCCCCTCTTTCCTCTTTCTATAGAAACAAATAGAACTTCTCGGTAAGTGGAAAGCTTTGTATATGTAGGGGGGGATTGCTATCCCTGCTACTGTACGTTTCCAGTCAGTGGCGTTCCATAATTTCGGACTCCGCACTAAATGGATACAGCCTGCGAATTCTCCCCCAAACTCCGGTACTGATGTTATATACAAACTTCAAGTGGAAACCGTTTGCCTTCTGCGATAGATCGGCGTGGGAGAGGCAGCCGTGTTAGTCTGTGCAAGCATCTCAGGCAAAACATGTTCTTGCCTTTTGTTATTTTTCTTTTCTTTTTGCCTGATACGCGATAGTTGTGTTATGCAACCATTCATTTCTATCATGATTTTTAAGATCAACTGAGAAGCAACGGATCCAAACCGGTAAAACCCTCCAAGGACAATCTCATAGCCTTCAGTAGAGGTGAAGTGCAGTAGAACTATTTTTTGTTTGTTTGTACTGTCTTAAACTGGTAAGTTAAGGAAGTGTAGTAACTTAAATAATATTTTAATAGCTGATCTACTTTTAAAAAAAACAAGCCTAAAATAAAATTGTAAGGGATTTCATCAGCCTGTAAAAGGTTCCATTCTATCATCAGAAGCTTAAATCAGGATGATGATTTCTTATCATATTATATGTGTTGTTAATGGGCTTATGTAGTGCCAGGATGTCTGTCTGATAAGAAACAATGGTTGCGATAAGCCAGGGCTATTGGTAATTTAATGGACAATACACCCCACTATCCTTTTTTTTTTGCATTTGATTTCCCTCTGATCTCAGTGTCTATATACTCACCCCCTCAGTCATCATTTTGAATGTTATATGTATACAATACATATAATATTCAAAATAATGTTTCATGCATCAGATGAAGTGGGCTGTAGACCCTGAGAACTCGTGCCAGAATATATTTGTTAGCTTTTAAGGTGCCACCAGTCTCTCTTCTGCTTTTGCTAAAAACAACTGCTATGGCTAACCCTTTATTTTTTAAATTGTTCATGCCTGCCTGTGTCGCCAGGTGCGTTTATGTGATGGTTAGTAATTGGACTAAATACATAACTAAATAAAGGTTGCCTCTCTTGTTTCTTTCTTTGGTTGATATGTTATATAATCATGCAATCTAAACACCATATCAACTCTTGCAATATACATACATAAAGTTCTTTTACTTTAAAAAAAAAATCCCACATAGTTTTCCATGATTGCTGGAAGATCTGTAGTAGACACGTGTACAGTACTTCAAATCAACCTCACATTTAAAATAGTACATATTCTGGCAGTCCACCAGAGCACATGGTTACTTGCACCTATATAATCAAGCACTTGAACTAGATATTGCAAGTGTTTTATTTTCTTTTAAGCCAATTATATATATTTAAAAAGATGTCCAACTCAATAGAGCTTGGTTGGGATTGTGTGTGTGTGTGTAGCAAATTTCCACAAATGTCTCAACAGCTGCATAGGGGAGGCTTCTGTTTTCAAGACAACATAAATGAGCTATGTGAACAAATTAGAGCATCATTTTCTATTTTAGCAGGGCTGGCCCATCTTTAGGGGCACGTAAACATACGTATTACATAATGTTTGTATGTAAAACATTCATTTAGTGCTTTTGAAAAGTGCCTGATGGCACAAACAATTTGGGGAAAAAGGAAATACAAGGTCACTCCTGGCATCTCAATCAACATGTCTGAGAGGTTAAATGAAAGATTACAGCTTTCATCACTTATTTCTCACAAAAATGCGCTCACACACTATTGTGTGGAGCCAGAGTAATTATTCTCAGAGTTGCTATCTGACTTTCAGGGTGTTCTCAAAAGACCTAAACCAGAGATGGTGGTGCTTTTATTCCACTGAAATAAGTGGGTCAAATTAGTTGTAACATTCATTTAATCAGGACTAAAGTGCAACTAACTTTATTTGGAATTGACGTATGACTTTTTTGGATTCTTCTTGGGGAAAACTGAATCCTGAGCATTGCCTTCTTCTAAAAAGGGCTCTAGAATTCTAACCACATTGCTTATATTGGACAGTTGCCATCTGGATGAAATACTAATATTTCTGAAAGCTACAATATAGCTCCATCACTACCCATACAAGAATCACCACCAGATCATGTCTTTCTGTTAATTCTCTCCCTACTAACAACATTAGAGGGAAGAGACATCCCCATTTGAAAGATCATTCAATACAACTCTTAGGAGTGCAGAAACCTCTAGCAGCCATCTTCCGGGCTTCAGTGATGTCTAAATTCTCATCATGGAAAATGGGAAGTAGAAATTCATGCACTGTTTTAGCAAAGATATTTTAAAGTTCATATTCAGTTTTGGTTTGGGATTTTTTATTTGATTCTGTTTTTAAAATAAAAATGTAATTCAAGAAGTTCTATGACAGAGCTAAAATTGTCCAGCATACTCTAAGGCCCTTCAACAACAACAACAACAACAAATACAAAGCAAACAGAGGCCCAAGATTAGACTTAATGGATGGCGGACCTACAGCAGAAAAGGGCCTTCCATTAAAGAACTCTTTGCTTACTTCCTCAGAGGTGGATTTAGGAAATCAGCAGCCCTTTCATGCATGCCTACAGTAACAACACATTATCTTTGCATGTGGACTTTCTTATTGCTTCCTCTACGTAGGTCTGAATGCGCTCAAATTTAATGTTCTTTAATGAGATGCACCATTCACTGAAAACAATGAGAATATAAAGTAATTGAGAAAACAAGTATAACATAAAATAAATGGGAGGGGGAGCTTCTAAGATTTTTAGAAGTTTGGGAGAAGGATGATCCTTGAAAAAAGGAAAAGTGTAATTTAGAGTCATTTTGTGCCAGATGTTCATGACTTACAATTCCACTTTATACAGTATGTGGACTATTTATTCAGTTTAGATGCAGTTCAGGGCTTTGAAATGAGGAACCATCTCTTATCAGGAAATTCTTCACTAGATCTACCATATACAGTGGAATTGCTGTTCACATTAATTAATTTTTCCCCAGCCTTTAAGAAGAAGTAACAATAGCCCTGTTTTTCTAGAAACTTGCAAGCTGCAGCGAATGAGTGACTGGCTGTGCAGCCATTCAAATCTCCCTTTGTGTCTTCCTAACAGAGCAGCTTATCTTAGCCAAATGAAGTATGTCTTCTCTTAAGAGTTTCTGAAGATGGCTGCTGCTATTACTCTTCTTATATCAGCAGCAAATTTCAACCCACTCACCCTCAGCCAGTCTTTTCTAATTCTGTGTGCTTATTTTCTCTGTGTTTCTTGCATTTGCTTATATCCTTTTGCTGTGGTTTTTTTTTTGTCTTTTTTCTTTTCCCATTTTCTACATTTATTTATTTTTTTATTTCACACATTTTTACATTCTCATATACTGTAGTCACATTTCTCTTTCTGTTCTGGTACCACTTTGAAAAATTATAATTTTTAAAATCAGTTAAAATGCTTATAAACTGCTTTGGATTCCCTTCAAACAAATTTACTACACTTTTCCAGAATATTCCAGAACATTCTCAGCTTTCTCTGTCATTCTCCACAGGTGTCTTTCCTCCCCATAGATAGTGCACAACTGTCCCAGAACTTTCGGCTACAGGCATAAGCAAACATTAATATGGCTTCTTTCCAATGTTTATCTTTTTAAAAATGCCATAAACGTCCAGAATCTTCTGTTCAGTTGATAATTTTTCACTTTTAGCACTGTTGTTCATTTATGACTCCCATAGCATATTTCAGACTAAAAATGTACTTCTTGTTTCTACAATGCTGATACTTTTCTGACTTTATTGTAAGGTTTCAATTTGTTTAAACTTTGAGTAGATTTACGTACTCCTATTATGCAGATTGGCAGCTTTCAGCAACTGATTGCACAATTGTCTCCATTCAGCAGCTTCAGGGCCAACATCCAGCCTCCAAGCCAATCCAGATTTTGTTTTCTTAGAAACAAACGTGGCCAGGCTTGCATTTTATGATTTCTATTTATTTTACTGTTGTTCTAACAACACCATGAATTAGTGACAGACTGTGAACTAAAAACATCATATGTTTTGGGAATACATTCCTCTCCTATTCTGCCAAGATGGTTATGACAGCAGCACAAGCCATTGGAGAAAGGAGTTCTTAACAACTAGATTGCTTCCCCAAAGGGGGACCCAGACCCTGTGAAAGAAGGACAGGATGAGATCACACTATTGCTGTTGGTCTTCAGCAGGATGTCAAAAATTCATATATTTTAAATGGTCAGAAATAGCTTACAAGGGAGGGGGAGAACATATGCTACCACATGCTTTTAGGTGGGTTTTTTTTTGAAATTTAAAAAACTATAAAAACTAAAACCACAGAACCAGCAATAAAAGCATGATATTGTGTTCAACTGTTTTAAAAAGAAATGGAATCAATATTTTTGACATGCAATCGGTAAAAGGGGGGGGAAAGGCTAGAAACATAGCTGCAGCACCATTGTAATGTGTGCACCCAGCTGAGATTTCATTTCCATAGAGACTTTGTGCATTTAAACCAACCTAGTACCTTATCTGGGGACTTAAGGGACCTTTTTGGGACACTATCTGTGAGAACTAATCCTTTCAAGTAGTGATTAATCCCCATTAACCCCAGTTCTTTGAAATACTTCTGCTCATTATGAACTAGAGTGGGTGACATGCTCTGACTTTCCCATGTATCTAAAATGGTACTTTAATCAAGAAAGCTGCTTTGTAAACCTGGGACTTCTACAGCTCTTTAGTATTAACCATGCCTACGCAACTCTCTTTGAGAAAAGTATTAACAATCACAAGGATTATTAACCATCAGCTAATGAAGAAATGAATCCAAAACCAATTTTAAACAGTATGCATAAATCCTGAGGTTGCTACACATAGTTCATTGTCCTCTTTGTGGAAAGCCTCCCACATACTGACTCTAAATGAGGGCCAGTTTACGTAACCCTGAGGAAAATGGCCAGCTTATTTGCAGCTCAGGCTGCCAGCCCAGACTGAAGTGTGGCCAGGGCAAAGCAGCCTTTGAAAGAGCTGCCGAAAACTCAAATTGCAGCTCAGTGCCCACCGTTCAGCCCATCTCCATAGGCTAGAGTGGGGGACCTGTAGATGAATTGGGCTGTGGCAGTGGTTCCCAGCCTTCGGTAACCCAGGTGTGCTTGGACTGCATTTCCCAGAAGCCTTCACCACCGGTTGTGCTGGCAGGAGTTTCTGGGAGTTGCAGTCCAAGAATATCTGGGTTGCCCAAAGTGGGAACTCCTGGACTATGATAGCTGTTATCCCCAGTGAGTACCCTACTTAGGGATGATGGGCACTGCAGCCCAACTCATCTGCAGGGCACTGGGCTGAGGAAGACTCAACTGCAGAAATGACAGGAAAACTAGCAAAATTGTTCCTGGGCTGTACCATCACAACATACAAGTGACAACAATGCTGACTGCGTGTTTGAATGTGAGTATTAATTTGTAGAGAGGAGGATCTCTAAACTTAGAAAACTGGCAGTGGATGTGAACAATAGGGCAGCTTAATGGTGATCTTGCATCTGTTGTCTATTATTGATAGTTAAATATGGCCCACATTTGCACAGAAATGTTTGGCCTTTTTACTACTGCTGCTGCTTTGAATTCACAGAAGCCACAAAATCTGAAGGTTGTGATACAGAGTGTATTACAGCTCTCTTTGATGCTCCTTTGCCCTGTTGACAACAGGAGAAAGACTGGGGGGGGGGGGCTTGAGCACCATTTGTTTCATTGGATATAATTGGAACCCTCAGTAAAGCAAAGTTCTCAGGCCACATGGGGGCCCTTATTTATGTTCAAGGTGTAGTGGTTAGAGTGACAGACTAGGATCCAGGAAACCTGTGTTCGGGTCCATGCTTAGCTATGGAAACTCAGCAGGGGACAGGTAGTGTCAGTCATAAAACCACTCCTTCAGTATCTCACCATGAAAACCCTATTAGGATTTCTCTCTGAGTTGGAGGCAACTTGATGACACATTTTTGTTTAGTCGTTAAGTCGTGTCAGACTCTTCGTGACCTCATGGACCAGAGCACGCCAGGCCCTCCTGTCTTCCACTGCCTCCCGGAGTTGGGTCAAATTCATGTTGGTAGCTTCGATGACACTGTCCAACCATCTTGTCCTCTGTCGTCCCCTTCTCCTCTTGCCTTCACACTTTCCCACCATCAGGGTCTTTTCCAGGGAGTCTTCTCTTCTCATGAGATGGCCAAAGTATTGGAGCCTCAGCTTCAGGATCTGTCCTTCCAGTAAGCACTCAGGGTTGATTTCCTTAAGAATGGATAGGTTTGTTCTCCTTGCAGTCCAGGGGACTCTCAAGAGTCTCCTCCAGCACCACAATTAAAAAGCATCAATTCTTTGGTGGTTGGCCTTCTTTATGGTCCAGCTCTCACTTTCATACATCACTACTGGAAAAACCATAGCTTTGACTATGTGAACCTTTGTCGGCAAGGTGATGTCTCTGCTTTTTAAGATGCTGTCTAGGTTTGTCATCGCTTTCCTCCCAAGAAGCAGGCGTCCTTTAATTTCGTGGCTGCTGTCACCATCTGCAGTGATCATGGAGCCCAAGAAAGTAAAATCTGTCACTGCCTCCATATCTTCCCCTTCTATTTGCCAGGAGGTGATGGGACCAGTGGCCATGATCTTAGTTTTTTTGATGTTGAGCTTCAGACCATTTTTTGGGCTCTCCTCTTTCACCCTGATGACACGTAAACACATACAATTATGTTTAGGTAAAGTCGCATTTTGGACCTCAAAATGGGAAGGTAAGAAAAATTTGGTTCTCATCTCACATCCTAGAGGGTGGAAGCCAAACCAGTAGGTTCAAAGGTCAAGAAAAGTAACTAAACATTGAGCCTGTTCCCACTACCAGAATATAAACCGGCAGAGGGATAGAGTCTTTCAGATTCACGATAAAGTCACATGGACTTTAGCACAAACCCAACTGTTTTGTGTCGAGGTGTGTGGCCTCAGACTGTGCTGCCACCACTGACTGTCAAATAAGGTCAGTGGGCAGGCAATGGGGGGGGCGATCGGGGAGGCAATAAGGGAGCGATCAGGCAGGTGCCAACTCTGCAAGCATGGTATTTTAATTTTAAAAACATTCCTGCTATCTGGTATAGTGCTGTATTAGATAGCAGGATTTTTTTAAAAAAGCGGTGGGGGCCTACACACATGTAGAATCAGTTCCTCACAAGCCTCAAAATAAATGGACCTGTGCCAGAGGAGCAGAAAAACCCGCTCCCCTAGCATAGTAGTCTGTGCATGCAGGTGCCTTGTGTGTATGCTAAAAATTAAATCCGGGTTGTTTTCAGCATAACCCAGGTTTTATTGTCAGTGGGATCGAGCCCATTAAGACCAACTACTTCAGAATATAAGCTGTTTGTTAGGGGAAAGTGGCAGACTCCACTTTATTAAACATTTCTAAACAAAGGATGGATGGCCACCGATCAGGGAAGCTGTAGCAACAGATTCCCAGTATCAGCAAGGGCTTAGGTGGGATGAAGTTTGATGTTCCTTCCCACCCAATGATTTGACTATCATAAGTTCATATAGTGTG
Organism: Intellagama lesueurii; assembly: GCA_037013535.1. Lineage (NCBI taxonomy): Eukaryota > Metazoa > Chordata > Lepidosauria > Squamata > Agamidae > Intellagama > Intellagama lesueurii. The sequence goes on from JBAJHW010000002.1 coordinate 205,328,674, forward strand.
AAGGCAAGAGGAGAAGAGGACGACAGAGGATGAGATGGTTGGACAGTGTCATCGAAGCAACCAACATGAATTTGACCAAACTCCGGGAGGCAGTGGAAGACAGGAGGGCCTGGCGTGCTCTGGTCCATGGGGTCACGAAGAGTCGGACACGACTAAACGACTAAACAACAACAAGTTCATATATGAAAACCAGGAGGTAGATATGAATGAGAGGAAGAATGAAAGATTCTCCCATGGTTTCCTTTCTGTTTCTCTCTTTTTAAAAATGTATTCTCTTAAAAAATCTTTTAGAAAGGAAAAATAAAGACAAGGTGTGTGTTGGTGGGGGGATTACAGGATTTAATGTTAAAAGTCACATTTAAATAACTGTAGTGACTTAGGCTGGGTTGGGCTTCCTTCCTGTCTTAACAAAAGACAGGAAATCCAACGTTACTGTATCTCAAAAAATCAGCCTTAAAAAAATCAAGTGGTAGGGCAACAATTGTATAATAATGTCATAAACTGCTCTCTAATGCATCAGACAGAGCAGCAGCTGTTTATTTGGAGTACACAGGGTATCTTTAGACCATGTACATTCCACTGTCTGGTTGCGCACATGCACATAAGTTCATCCCAAGCCATTCCTCAAGTGTGTTGTGACAGACTTGATAAGAGTCCTGGCTGCTATTCAGTACTTTTTTGAGTTTTTCCTCTACCACCATTAGCCTCCAATGGCTCAGTCATGCTGTTTAGCTCACTCTAAAATAAATAAAAAATAGTGAAAGCATCATGCTAACAAATATATTCATTTAATTACAGGAGACTTGTCCTTTCTAAAAAGAAGAGGTGTGTTGTTGTTTTTTAAAAAAGAGAGCATTTATGTGTTACAGCCTAGCATCCCTCCAGTGGCCTCCTGGCTTCTTGCTGAAGGCTGAAAATGAAGAGGGAGACATAGGGAAGGTGGGGTTTCTTTCCTATGGGGTTTCTGACAGTGAAAATGAAATGCTTCTATCCCCCCCCCCAACCAATGGGGAAAAGGTTAGACCTTTCATTTTCCCCCAGGGCAAGGCAAGGGGAACATGGATCCACTTCACCTCTGCCACAAGGCATGGCCTTAGCACACCTTTTTCCTCCCTTAAATCAGAGCTCCATGCTTGGGAAGGAAGCCACCACAGAGGTTTCCGCTGTGGCCAGTAGGTCCAGGAGAGAGCAGCCAAGCTCAGGTCTCTGCCTCCAAGAACGGATCTCACTCTGCCCTTGGAGGTGAGAATCCACTATAATCTATGGTCATGGGACACCCTCCAGGGACTATAGGTTTTTCTCTCTTTAGACATTGAAAACTGCTATAAAATGGAGGTGGATTATTAGTGACATTATGAGTTCCCGCCCACTCATTGGTATGTTCAACTGTCACAGAGAGTAAGCATAGAAAACCCATTTCCCCTGAATCTAAACACAGTACGGTAAGGGCACTTCATCCGAAGGCTCAAAGCTGAAATTACATTCTTCAGAGTTTCATGTTTCTTTAAAAATGGGAAGGCCAAGGAACAATGACTTTGTGGTTCTTGCCTAGTGTATTATTAACAAGTTCACAGTGACATGAGAACCACATGAGGGCAATTCCTCACACTCACAGGGAAGGAGACTCATTTCCCACCACCTCAGCATGATTTCATCGCTATGTTTACTGTCTTTTGCATGTCTGGTCTTTTCTTGTACAAATCAGTGGTGATACAGAGAAGAGCCCTCCTGTTCCCCTTCATTTTAAAAAGTTATTTCAAAGGGGAACAAGTTTCAAAGGCCACTGAGTCACTTACAGGAGAGTATAATAATTAACTGGCAATGAGGATCTAATACAGTGGCCAACTTCCATAGTTATTTACTTAACAAAGTGATATGATAACCTTTAGCAACAAGAACCCATTCACACCTCCCCAACCATTAATAAAGGCCACCTAAAATTTCAACTCAGTTTTAAATTTAGGGTTCATGCCTGGGGGGTGGGGGTGTCAATCCAAGACATTTTGCTTCCTGAAACAATGGTGGGCCCCAGGAGGTGGCCAGACAGCAGCTGTGTTTCAGTTCAGTACCAGCAAAGGAACTGAATCTTCTGCTTCACCGGAGGGTAGCAAGATCACTTGTTAGGGTGCACAGGGCTGGACTTGTGGAACATACTGCTCTGCCTACCACTAGAGACAAATGCCAGGCAGCTGTCACTGCAGCTTGCTCCACAGTGCCCATCATCTGCTGTCAGGAGCAACTGCTTCACTCTGCCTTGGGGGTGGAGGTCCTGCTCCTGCCAGAGTGGAGAACCTCACCAACATCTGGCAGAGCCCATACTATACTTAAGAGTACCAAGGACAATTTTTTTTCTTGTAGAGAACAAAGGATGGGGGATTTCCATTTTGATCAGGACCAGAGAAGAAGAGATAACCCTCACGTCACTACATACAGTAGTTTATGATAGGAATTGCACCTCCCCACATCTATAATGTAGTTGACAAAAACGGAAGACTTAGCTACATACATGTGTTTTGGCTTTTGTATTTCTCCTGAAAGTCCCCCAAAGAGGTCAGGTCATCAACAAGGGGGGAGAGATATATTCTATGGATCCTCGGTGTTTCCAATGCAGAACACAATTCTTTGCTTAAATCCCAGCTAGAGTTAACCCACTGATTCAAGGAAATGTATGCAAGTGTTGATCTATCAAGTTGTAATCAATTGAATGGATTCTGCTCTGATACTGACAATTGGATTATAATCCCAGACTAACAGAGATGACCTCAGAGGATAACTAAACACAGCAAGCCATAGAAAACAACAGAGGTATTTCAGTATTATGAAAGCTGCCTTTGTTTCGGACATTTAAATCTTTTTGTTTGTTTGTTTTGGGTGGAGCAGGCAGGAGAATCATTTTAGGTAACAGGACCACTTTCAGTAACAACCACCAATTTTTTGGATTTTATTTATTGTTTAGCAGCAGGAGATTGTGACAGAGACAAGGCCGTCTTCAGTTACCAACTTGGGGTCAAAGCTGCTGTCCTCTTTAAAAGAATAAGAAGGCTGTTACTTCAGTATAACATCGTTGGGATCCTGTGCTTTCCCAGCAACAAAATAAAACAATAACAACAACACAGTAGTAACAGTAGGGTGAAACACACACTGTACAGTAACAAGAGTCAATGTCCACACCCAACAATGATGGTATTGCTCCAGACAATGCCCCGTGTTGGCTATGAATGGAGAGCACTAATCAACATATGCTGGTAGTGCTCACACCACCATTATGTCATACAACCCATTCTGTGCCCTCCCCCCATGCAGTGCACTGAGTCAAGAATAGTTAATGCCACGGGCTAGAGTTTAGGAGTTATCGTAAGATATAAGGGTCTGCTGAAGTGTGTTTCAGATTCTGTGGCAGCCCAAACACAACGGCCAATCAACAATAATCTCTTCCTAACTCCATTACCCAGTGGCTCAGACAAAGTCTATGTATAGGAACTACAGCTGGCATGTGATCTGGAGGGAATGGTGTGAGTCCAGCTGTGGGACCAGGACCTCTCCACAAACAATGTTAATTAACATGTTTAATTAGCTTAAACATTGCTAATAACATTTCACACAACATTGCACAGAAAATAAGTATTTTGAAATGGAGTGGAAAGAGGGCCAATTGGCCATGACAGAATGGGATTTTCAACAGCAAATATGGTTGAAACACTCCTGAGAGCCACCTCCCCAATCTCTGCAGAAAGAAAAACGCTGCTGAGAGAAATGGGAGAATGCCCTTTTAGTTCTCTTCCACAAAGCCAAGCCTACCTTTTGGGAGGCCTCTGAACATCATCAGTAACCTTAGGTAGAAAAGAAAGGTAGGTGGTAGGATTAAACTCCATCCATTCCTCTCTATACACAGTAAAAATATACAGTCACAGGAAAAGACGTACTGTAAGAGAAGTGACTGACAAGATCTGTGTCATTTTTTAGTGGATGTAATGACTGGGAGTGAAGGTGGAAGTGAGCTGGAGGAACGTGGGGTGAGGCTTTAGAGCTGACAGGGAAGTTGGATCAGGACCCCAAAGAAGGACAAAGGCTTTCTTTGGGGCCTCAGGATTCAGACAAAGTTCGGCGGCAGAGGGCAAAAGTCGCATTGGGAGCCAAAAGGGCTGGACCAATTCAAATCAGCATTTGTGTCATGTAATCAGTTAAAAAATACTCCAATTTCACCAATTTTATAAGCAGACAAAATCCTACATGATTTGACCCTGCAGTCACAGTCTTAAACAAGGATTCTGTTGAAGCCAGATTTCTCAGGCAGAAAGACTGTTTCAGCCACAGCTCTCCAACAATAACCTGCCTTTTGTCCTCATGACAGACTATCCCTGGCGTTTCTTTCTGTCCCAGCCTTGAAGCTATTCTATGCCTTGTGTCACTCTAATGGGTGATAAGATTTTAATTTCAGATTCCACAGAATAACCAAAGGCTGTCTGGTGACCTAGAGTTGGTAACTTATTTTACCTGAGATCAGAATTTTTAATCAATCCATTATTTAGTGAAGTGTGCAAGCGGTCATACATTGTCTCTTGTTAGCTAGACAGCATAATTATTTCCTCCACAGCCATGTATCATTGCTCAAGATTAGAGTGAGCTGAGCGCTAAGGTTGGGCTTTTGTGGGGGGGGAAGTAATTTGAATAGAAATAGAGGGATGCTCCTTGTAAGCAGGTAGCATTGAGAGTTGTGTCTACGTCATGCAGAAGTATGAGTCAGTCTGTAGTGTGAGCACGTGACTTCTGTCCTGTGGGTGCAGTTCTTGTACATGAGTTCCTAAACAGTGAAAACCTGATATGTTCTGTGAAAACTCCCCTTCAGGGCACGGAAGTGAAAAAGATAGCTCTTAGAAGGGCTCTCTCTCTTTTAAAGTTATGACACTCATTTTTAGCTGCAACTGCATGGAACTGTAAATAAAAAAATACTTGGGCGTGAGTTTGAGTTCAATGGAAGAAGAAGAAGAAAGCCCTTCTCTTTTTTTAACCATTGAGCATTTATTCTTGTATTTCATGTCACCTTTCCTGAAGCAGCTTTCCATTCCAAGCAGAAACATCAAATTGAACACAAAGATCAGGTGTTTATTTAATCAGAAAACTACATATACAAAATAATCCTGGCACTTAGCTCAAATTAATTTAGAATCATCCATGCTTCCAATACTGTGATCATATTTACTAAAATAGATTATTCCAGTTTTACTCAAATTATTCCAGTTTAACTCACTTGAGTGCTGTAAAAGATTGTAAAGAAGCAAGAAGTACTGGAAAGCTGGCTGCTGAGAAAACAAGACAAAACCTGTATGTGTGTTGATGACTCTTCTTTCATTTAAATATAATACTGCTTCACTGAGAAAGAAAATGGAGCCACATCGATCAGGAAATGGTGACATCATGATGTATTTATGCCTACTTCTCTGTAAGATAATGGATCAAAAGAAACAGTCCTTTTATTTAAATTCAAGTGATAACTTATATAGGGAAAACGAGACTCAAGATGATGTGGAAGGTCCGTGATCAGCCTTTCTTGGCATACTTTTATTTGGTTAAAATTAGTTGCAAGTCTGATTTGGACCGCAGTCACGGGGGGGGGGGGGAGGTTGACCATTTACCCGATTTGGGTCACACCTTACACCCACACTTAACTTTGCGATGAGCTGGCAGGAGAGTGGGGGAAACAGAGAGCCATACTTTGTAGCTAGTAGCAGTTTGGGAAAAGGCACAACTTATACTGGAAAAGCAGGGTGGGGGCAAAAGGCTAAAACCCCTCCTAGAACACTGTGACCTTGATCCAAATCAGCTTGTCGCCTGCAAGCCCCCTGCCTCTTCTACCCAAGGAACATACATTGGGGAATCTCACCACAGAGCTCTTGTTTCATTTCACATTGGTAGGGAAATCTTAAATAAGCCTGGTTTGACCTTAAGACACAATGAACCTCCAACACAGAGTACATTCATGTTTATTTGGTTTCAAGATCTGTTATATAAAGATGTCTCTTTATGTACATTCTTAGTTTTTTTAGTCTACTTCTAATTTTGTGTTCTTGGACTTCAGAAAACTAGTTGCTAGGAAGGGGATATAATAACAAATACCACTTATGATAGATTGGCTTTGAAGAGCTTTAAAACTGATGACCGTGGTGATATAAGAGAATTTAACAGAGGATGCTTCCAGGCAGATAGCTCCTAACCCTTCCATTCAAAGTTGCTGTGCAGGTGCTCCATCTTTCCCACCTGGATAAATTCTGTATGGTAATAGGAAAGACAGAAGAGGTGGTGGGAAAACATGGCAAGTTTGCAAGTGGAATATTAGGTTATCAGGTCCCTAAATGACTCAGAAGTCTGTATTCAAGCAGGATGACTGCACAGTTGAGGTCCCTCAGGGTAATTTTATTCCCAGATCTAGAAATCATATACTGTATAAGCATCTCTGTCTCTGTCTTCACATGTCATGTCTGAAAGTTTTGTGTGCTAGAATTTAGAAGATAAATCTGAAATATAAATCTGGCCTGTTTAAATTTTGCTTTTCTTCTTTAAGACTTCTGTGAGAAAACATCCTCAGAAGAGGCCATGGGCGCCTCTCACCTGCTCAGCCTTGATCCAATTTCATAGAACATGCCCCCTGCATTCCTATAGAACCATGACTTTGTTTTGTTATAAAGACACCTGGTACGTATCACTAAATGCAGAGGTGCTTATTCAATTTTTTTCCTGTGTGGCAAGTATGTTACAATGTTTGCAAAAGGACGTGCCCTTCTCATGTGACTGTGTGAGGTGGTGATTTTGTTTCATAATGAGAGGATAGAGAAAACATAGCATTAGTCATAGAAAAAGGGAACAATGCTTGGTTGTTCTGAATCTGAAAGCCCTGAGACTGTGGAAAGTTATGCTTTGTCCCACTGTGTCCGCTTCAGAAATACATCACAATGTATATGGACCGACTGACTCATATAGCATGGTTCTCTATGTACTGTATTAGAACAGTGTAATACCTCCCCATGAGGCATGCATTTTGACATTATTCTTTACTGATGTGAAATTATAGCTAGGTTTTCCTCTTTTCTACTTGGCCCTGTGTCCCATCATGTTTAAGCAAAGATTCTACTACCTTCACAATCCAAAGGCAAGGGTGGGTGATTCCTTTATTAGATCACTAAAAATTACAAACATAATAAGCTATCTCCTGACCCCATACAGGCTCATAGAATCATAGAATAATTGAGTTGGAAGGGGCCTATAAGGTCACCGAGTCCAACCCCCTGCCCAATGCAGGAATCCAAGTCTAATTTTCTCTTGAATGCTTCCAGCGTTGGAGCACACACTACCTCCCAAGGTACAGTGGTGCCTCAACTTACGAACTTAATTGGTTCCGGAACTCTGGTCGAAACTCGAAATGGTCGTAAGTCGAAGCACCATTTCCCATAGGAATGCATTGAAATACAATTAATCCGTTCCGGCCGAAGAAAAAAATCACCAAAAAACCCACAAAACATTGCAAGACCCATCGGAAACGCGATTAATCCGTTCCGGCCGAAGGAAAGAAAAGAAAAGAAAAGCAAACAAACCGTGCAAGACCCATCGGAAATGGGAAAAAACAAAGCAGAAAGCAAGCAAACCGTGCAAGACCCATCGGAAATGCAAAAAAAAAAAAAAAAAAAAAAAAAGCAGAAAGCAACCAAACCGTGCAAGACCCATCGGAAATGGGGAAAAAGCAAAGCAGAAAGCAAACAAACCATGCAAGACCCATTGGAAATGCAAAAAAAAAAGCAAAGCAGAAAGCAAGCAAACCGTGCAAGACCCATCGGAAATGGGGGGAAAGCAAAGCAGAAAGCAAACAAACCATGCAAGACCCATCGGAAATGCAAAAAAAGCAAAGCAGAAAGCAAACAAACAAATCGTGCAAGACCCATCGGAAATGGGGAAAAAGCAAAGCAGAAAGCAAACAAACCGTGCAAGACCCTTTGGAAATGCAAAAAAAGCAAAGCAGAAAGCAAACAAACCCCACAAGACCCATCGGAAATGGGGGGGGGAAAAACACCCCAAAAACAAAGACTGCAAGACCCATCACAGCACAGAAACATAACCCCCCCAGCCCAAAACCACGCTGCAAAACCCACCCAGAACAGTTTTTAAAAAGCAGAAAGCAGCACCTTACCTTACCAGGCAGTCCGAAGCCTCCTCTGATCGCACACTCTCTAACTGCTGGGGCGAAAGAGCTACAAAGAAGCAGCCTCTTCGCCACCAATGGTTAGCAATTTGAATTCCCCACCTTTTCCCCCTGCCTTTTTCTGGTTGTAACTCGAAGCTCCGGCCGCAAGTCGAAGCAAAATTTTGTGGCCGGAGCTGGTCATAACTCGAAATGGTCGTATGTCGGGATGTTCGTAAGTCGAGGCACCACTGTAATTGGTTCTATTGTTGTAGTGATCTACAGTTAAGAAGTTTTTCAGTGATATTCAGCCTAAATCTAACTCCCTGTAGCTTGAGCCCATTGTTATGTGTCCTGCACTGTGGGATGATGGAGAAGAGATCCTGCCTCTCTTCTGTATGACTTCCTTTCAAGTATTTGAAAACTGCTGTCATATCTCTCCTCCATCTTCTTTTCTCAAGGCTAAACATGCCCAGTTCTTTCAGTCTTTCCTGATAGGGCTTGATTTCCAGCGCCCTGATCATCCTTGTTGCCCTCCTCTGAACTTGCTCCAGTTTGTTGGCATCCTTCTTAAAGTGTGGTGTCCAGAACTGGTTGTCAACAGGTTGGGAAGATCTAATACCATCATACAATCTAATGCTTTTATTATGGCATCTTTCATATTAGTACCAAATGTTCGTTTTGTGAATAGTCACTGAATACATATTGAATACATTTAAACATGCATTGGGTTATTATAGACAATTCTTTAGGCCAGTGGTTCCCAACCTTGGGTAACCCAGGTGACCAGGGTTTCTAGGAGTTCCAGTCCAAGAACACCTGAGTTACTCAAGGCTGGGAACCACTGCTTTAGGCGTTTCACAACATTTGACTCCATTCTTCACTTCCCTCTCTCTCTTTCTCCCTCCCTCTGCAACTGAGGATAATGTTTCATTCCTGTGACCTGGACCCTTGTTGAAGAAAGCTATGAAGTAAGAAGAAAAAAGATGCTACAGTACTTTTTGTCTTTTATAGAATAAACAGGCAATGCAACCAGAACTCAAAAATATGTTGACTATAATGGATTTGGAATAGACAGAAGCCTCTTGAGACAGAACCAGTGCTCTTGAGCCATCACAGCCTTCTTGTGGTGGCTAATCTCAGATCTGCCAGCACCACTGGATCTGATGGCACAACCACTACAGCGGCTATCAGCCAGCAGAAGAGACAGGAGGGAGGAGCAAGGGAGTAATGCCAGATCCATACCCATCTCAACCCCAGCTCACAGGTACTATGCTGGCACAAAGTTAGCCCAGGTCAGGATATTGGAAAATCATTTCTAACATTCCTAGGATGAGAGGAGTTTGAATTCAACACAGTCTCAGCTGGCTTGCTGTCAGCTCAGCCATCCCTGAACCATCGTGGCCTATCTGTGATTGTACCCTAACACAGCTACTCAGGAAAACATTACATTTCAGTTTGTCATTGTGTGCCACCTCATGCTGTAAATACACATCTGAACTCCAGCTCACAGGCTAGAAAAAGCAGTGGCCTTTTGCTCTGCTGAATGGTTAAGTTAACCATAAACAAAGTTTTAAATGGTTTGGACTTTGTCCCCAACCTGTAGTTAATGTTAATCATTAGAAACATAGGGAAGGCAACAATTTGCTCTTAAGGTAACTCTCGGTGATCTTTGTTATGAACATTATGTCTATGAGCAAAACCTTCCTGAATTTTATTACACCTCAGAAGTAACTAGTTTAAAATAATTATTTATTTATAATTCCTTTATGTAATAATTAAGGCATAAGTAAATGATATTACCATTGTAAGGTAATGAAGTACATTTCATTTCAGCTGCAGTGTAATTGGATACTTTTATAAGGATGGTGTGTGTGACATCACTACCCACATATTTTCTGTACCACACAGGCCAGAGGCTTGTAGCATTTCTGCTAGTTTTTTTAAAAAAAGTAACTGAGTAAGTTTCTAATGACTTCTATAGTGTGTAAAAAATTCAGGGTAATTCTTCATCCACTTGATAAAATGGGCTATAACTAAGTTTGTGGGGGTTTCTTTGTTTTTTGTTTTTGGTCTTTATGGTGTCACAACAGGACTGTCCTTTGTTTTTGCTGCAGCAGACTAGTATGCCTAACCCTCTGGAAATCTTTATTCTAGATACCTGGTTTTTTACACATTACTGCCCTAGATGTCCCAGCTCAGGATGCTGGAAAATGTACTTTTCTCACAGGAAACTTTTTAAAAAAATCTTGATTGCTGGTATCTGGACATTTGTGTGTGTGAGAGTTAATGTGACTCTCACCTGAAACAGTGCAATCTACAAAATCAGGTTGGTTTTGTTGTTATTTTACTTAAAAATATATTTATTTTACTACTCAGTTTGTTCTGTGGAAAGATGAGATATAAATGAAATAAGATAATATTTATTTATTTATTAGATTTATATACCGCCCATCTGGAACGTGTCTGCTCTGGGCGGTTAAAAGCAATGCTTTGGCAAAATAATGCTCACTCTTAACTACAAATACTTCTCTTTTGCTTTTTTCTTCCACAAGAAAAACAGAGTGAAATTTTCACATAAAGAATGAAAAAGTGATTCAAAGGTAGCTAGAGCTTCACTTGTGAAAAAGTTTGTAGTGGTGCTCAAGAGATTGTAGCTGGTGATTCTGAACTGCTCAGTCTGGTCTTTTACTGTTGTCCTTCTCATTTTATCTCACAGCAGGACAAATGGTTTCCTTCCCTCTGTGTTGATTTGTGTGTGTCAGTGAAAAGGAGGAAGAAATGAACATTTACGAAAGTCCCAAGAAGATTCCGAAACTGTAAATAAAAGAAGAACATGAATCATTCTTGTCCAGAAATGACGGGTAAGACAGAAAAAGACAGCAGCTTAAGAGATGAAAAAACTTTGTTCCAACCAGTAACACAAACTCTCTGGACTTAGAATGAATCATCAGAATATCACAACTGCATTACCAGCATAAAGCAAAGAAAAGTCCCGAGCAGAGAAAACCCTACTTGTTATGAAACAAACCTGGTGGAAGGTGTGACTGCTTTCCAAAACATGATGTTCTAATTAGTTAGCTAATGTACCAGATAGAGGAAGATATGAGTATACAATAACAAAACAGTATTGTGAGAAGAAATGATCACAGTTTTGTACTTACAGTTTCTAGTACAATTACAGGTTTCCAGACAGACATACCACAGCTTGGCATGCTATACTAAAAAGGGATCCATGATAGTTAAAGGATGAAACAATAATTTCTTGCTGTTATAATTGCAATTTTTAAAGAAGTAGCTATTTACTTCTGTTGTTAGCTTTTTTAAAAAGTCAGAATGTTTCAAACCACTGGCCTGTGATCCATGGGATGCACCTAAGATGTGTGGCCAACCTGCACCCCCCAAACATTTTTTTTAAAAGCCGCAGTTGAGGTACACTGTAAAAGGAGTGAACTTATCCCTCCTTACATTATATTTATAATTATACTAAGTTAAGTCTTGTAAGACATAGAAGTAATGATAAATAACTTGGTATTTGTAAAATGTGACCCCCCCAAATCTGATCTACCTATGTATAAACAAATGAACATGCTGAAATATGAAGGTATACTTCATATCATTTTTAAATGTTTTGACCTTTCTCTCTAGAAAATATGTTGTTTTACTAGAAAAAGACACATTTTAAATTTGTTTTTTAACAATGCAGTGTGGCTTACCGATTATCTACCGTTTTACAGGGTAGGGAGCCAGAAGCCCACTGGTTCTCTTGTTAGACAACCAGCTCAATGCTTCAGAGAGAAGAGGACCTGAAAAACAGAGTATCTTCCCACAGAAGCAACAAAACCAAGCCATTAAAAAAAAAAAAAAAACAGAAGTATTGTGGTATCTTTACAACTAACACATTTAGTTCAGTGTGCACTTTCATGGATTACAATCACCTTCTTCAATATTCTTAGTATAAAATGGGCCTCATCAAAAGATGCTAGCTTTCTCTTTTGTAGTCTCCAGTATGAGATATACGAGAGGAAGGAACAATCATGAGTTGGTTCATTAAGCTACCAGCATCCACATGTGTATCTTACAGAGGTTGCTATGCCAGTGGATGGGAGATGCCCAGGCAGATATATTGCTGGGGCCTCCACTGGACGTGGCACTTGTAGCCACTGTGAATACTGCGACCATAGATAACACGTTTTTCATCTAAGCTGATGTTACAAAGCAGAGTGCATATGTGGCCACCCTATGGAGGGATTAGTCAATACAACAGGGCATCTATGTGACTGCTTTCTGAATTGTGAACTCAGGAGCAGCCCTAGGAGTTGGTACAAGGCCCATTGTCAGTGGATGAGTTGTAACAGTCTTCTGAAGTGTTAATATAATTCACAGTGGCCATTGTGACAAATCTGTAATTCCAAAGAAGGATCCTTTACTCTCCACTCAGGTCAGCTAAAAATAATTTTTTTCTGACTCACCTCTCTTTCGCTACCTTGCAATGGATCTTCTCGATGTTATAATATATTATTTTTTAAAAAAGAAGAATGCAGCTGGCTTTTTGTCACTGTGAATGAGATTCATAATTCTACAAAGAAATGTGCAATGTGTTGAAAAATTATTAGACTAGGACATTATTATCTTGGAACAGTGTTCAGGAATGAGTGGCCTTCCAGATTTGGTTAATGGGCTGCCCTGCCAATTAGCCCTAGAAAGGACACCAGGATTGAGGACTGACAGGTGCAGTCCCACAACATTTGAAAAGCTCTATGTTCCTTCTCCCATCATAAGCTAATAGCTGTGAAATAACAGCCTTGTATCCTCCTTTCATAAATAAATAGGACCTAGGTATGCTTCTTGTTCTCAGAATAGAAAATGTTATGTTATCCTACTGAAATTAAAGGGATTGGAGTCTGTCATTACTAACTTGTCCCATTAATTGCACGCATTATTACATTTCTTTGGCCTGTTGGAGCCTTCCATCATATGACTTTTGTGGAGAAGAGGGTATAGGAAAGAAGAAGTCTGACTCAAAAATGAGTCAGGGTCAGGGAGGTTGAGAGATGGGTGGAAGGTTGTTTTTTTCACTCTTTCCAGCTAGCAAGAGAAACATCATCCAAGTACTGTATGTTGTTTTTTCAGGAGGAGCCAATCTGAAGAACATGTGAGTCAGTTTTGTGACTTCTACTCTCCTGCTGATTTGTGTTGCCTTACATTTTACCATTGCTCCCCCACATCAATTTTTTGTCCAACGTATCTACTTCAGATGCAAAGAAAACTCATTCCCAATAGAGTGCATCTCCAGCCACAATTGTTTCTTTAGTGGAGTGTGATGGTTCATTTGTAATGTCAACGTTACACCATGGCTGGACTTCTGAGCCCCATCCTAGCTACTCTTCCTCATGCCCACACAGAATGCCTGACTAAACAGTGAATGGAAATAGCATGAGACTGGTTTTGTTAGTGATCAGGGAACCTCAACGTTTTCCCATTTCCTCTGTACTCAGAGTGGAAGTGGGCATCCCAGCTGTTGTGACATTAACTTGTCACCAGTGATATTCTAGAGGTAATTTTTAAGAACTCTGTCTTGTGTGGAGGAATCTGCATGTTTCAGATCCCTTGTGATTTCCCTTCCAAAAGTACAAATCTTATTATTAAAGATGGGGGTATTCGTGTACGAATACGAATATCCCCGCACAGCTGGACTTAACGAGGGTCCGGCCCCTGGGGCTGGACCGTCCACTCACACATCCAGTGGAGGAGGCGACCCTGCTCATTCTCCCAATCGCTCCTGGAGCACCGCTCTCTTCCCGCTCAGCTGGCCACTTGGCAGCCGTGCAGGAAGACTTGTCCTCCCTCCCCCTGCCTGGAGTGGCTAGCCAAGTGGGAAGAGAGTGGTGCTCCGGGTGCAATTGGAAGGATGAGCCTAATGTGTGAGTTAAGTCCACCCGTGTGGGGATATTCGTATTCATATACGAATACTCCATCTCTACTTATTATTTAATTTTTTAAAAAAAATATCTGTCTCATGTGTTGATACCATTCCTATAGTTATTATGAAGGAATAAAAAGGTAATTCCAACAGATGCTCATAAGATGCAATTATTTTCTTTCCTTGCCAGTTACGCTTCAATATTTTCAATAAAAGATTCACCCTGTAAAATTAGAAATGACATTCCTAAATATTATGCCAGTTTTACATACAAATACATCAGCAACAGTTATCATACGTAATGTTTAGAAATCTTGCAGTTAAAAGTGATTCTGCCATTATATTAGACGTATCTGGCCGTCGATCCTGAGACTGGGAGTCCAGTAACCCGCTGTGCCTCCTGCAAGAAGAGCCAGCCTGTGTGGCCTTGGGCAAGCTGCACAATCCCAGGGTGCCCCCAAAAGAAGGGAATGGTAAACAACTTCTGTTTACCTAAGTTTTCTACCTAAAAAAAACCTGGAGTCACCATAAGAATTTACTTGATGGCATGCAGTTATTATAGCTGACTGTATAGCCCAGTGGTTTAGGTATCTGTCTGAAGAGCCAGAGGTTCAGAGTTTGATCCCCCTCTGTATCTCCAGGGAGGAGAGACAGCCTATGTGGTCTTGGGCAAGCTGCACAGTCCCAGAATGCCCCCAGAAGAAGGGAATGATAAACCACTTTTGTGCATTTTCCAACTAGAAAATCCTGTAATGGGTCACCTTAAGTCAGAATCAACTTGACGGCACACAATCATTAATTAAGATGGTTGCCTTAGCTGGCAGATGTGGAGTGGGGAAGAGAAGTGCTAAAGGTCAGATCTGTGTGTGCCCAGACAACTTGCGCAATAAGGGAGCCTGTTGCTCCTGGGCACAGTGGAAGACCTTGGTGCTGTGGAGCGTGCAGTTCCATTGCCAATGCTTGAAGTAAGATTTAATTGACAGACCAGTTGGCTTCTGTGTATGAAATGGGGAGGGGGGTGCATATGTGTGTGTATGTGCCATTTTCCTTTGTTTCAGCCACCAATATGTCTTGTCCCAGCCTCGCCTATACTCATGTAGCAGACAGATTACACAAATAAACCTGAGCAAGTTCCTGATTAGATAGGTTTTTCAGATGCTACATAGGTTTCACTCAGACCATAATTTAAACGATGGAGATGAAGGCCAATAGAAAGACAAGTCAGAATAAGAATGTTTAGGGCTGAGGTACCAAATGAATTTCACTGGAATTTGTTGACCTAGTTTTCGAAGTGACTTTCTCTAACATAATTTAACATCTGCGGAATGCAGAGCCTCCATGCCAAACTTGCTGAAAACATTTCCAAGTGTTAGTCGTAAACATATACAACAGTGTGTGGTATTTGTAACAAAAATGTATTACAGATGAAATTCTGGGTTAGGGAAGTGAAAAGCAGAAAAACTGAGAATGTTCTCAAGAACGGCGTAAAGTGCTGGAACATACTGCAGTGATGTCATTTATCAAGAATGTTAGCCCATCCCAAAATACAGAAGGTTTCTATTAGTGGTCAGAAGACCACGAAAGCTAAAAATATTTGAGCTAGACTGACGTTTCTGAAAAAGAACAAGGCTGAATATTCTGTTTTGCTTCTTCCTTTTAAAAAATCGACCTCATGTCGTTTTCTGGTTTAAATTGTCATTTGCTTGTTATTTCCCTTTACAATGTTGGACTTGTAGATCATGTATACGCCACTCCCATAAAATGGCTGGAGCCTTTCTTTCTATTGGGTTTTCAGGAGAGTTTTGGAATTGGCATGACCTCTCGTCTAACCTACACTTAAACATGTGTACCCTGCCTTTCCATGATGACTGCTCATTAATATTATGCAGCATTTAAGCAGAAAGGGAAGAATGAATTTTCATGAACATCTAAGATACTGTATACCAGATGAACAGAATAAGAAAAAATACTAAAACTGACTGTATATTCGAAGTCTGCTTGACTAGCAGCTGCTGATATTCCAATGGAGCTATGATTGCCCTCCCCCCAAATGGCCCAGAAAACACATTTAAGTATATGATGTTGCTAGGATATCCCAGGACAAGGAATGAACCCCCGAAAAGTAGTGCTTTCAATTTCTGTAAGGGATTACAAGGCCAAATTCTCCGTCTTGCGAAGGCCATGCCTGTAACTATTTGCACCAAATAATGTGGAATCCATGTGACTTCACTCACTAAATGCACTTCATCTTGTTTTATTAAGCAACACAGTATATTTCTCCAGTATTAAAAGAACAAAACTAAATTAAAACAATTTGCATGTCCAAAAATATCAATTTTAAATTTCCCTCTCTCTTTCTCTCTTGTTTAACCCCTACCTGAAAACATACTGACAGCTCCTACTTGATACCCAGCTTGAACAAGCATGCTTTCAATGTGAGACAGGATTAACAATGCCACTGCCAGGCTGGCTTAGTGAAAGGACTGATTCTGGGTCCTCTGAGGAGAATGGAAGGTCTCAGAATCCAACAGATCCAACTGTAGCTTCAACTGGTCACACAATTTGAATGCCTTGTGCCTGGGCAAATGCTGAAGAATCCAAACAATAGTCTTCTCTGCTCACAAACCTTTCTGCAAGTGTGCCAGGAGCTCCATTCCAGACACTGCTCCTCATCTTTCTGAAGCTTTTCTTGATCATGGGTAGTGGAAGAGGCTCCTTCAATACAATTAATAGTGACATGATATTTCCCCGCTAAAAATGGGGAACACTTTAAGGACAAATGATTGAATGATCCGGTATAGGATGCTTCCACAAAAAAAAGAAACTTTGCGTAATTTACAACAACTTTCTGATCTGTTTTGCTACTGGGGTTCTGAGTGCAAGTCTCACAAAGCTTATGTAGAAGGATATGGGGCTTCCACATCAAGGTGTGAAGCTGAAATCTGTAGCATAGATCCACCTGCTGACCTAGAAGCATTTCACCCACTACCTTCAGCCTCTCTGTTGTTTAAGCCTCATCAGCTGTAAAAGCCTCAGGGAGTCCCTATCTTCTGGGAAGAAATAATTGAATGTGCTAAACCAGTGAATTAGGAGTCAACATGGCAACATATTTTTGAGTGACATCACTGACAACCATATGGAAAGAAGAATCAATGGAGGATCTCCATCTGGAGAAAAAAATATTTCCATTTCCTTTTTGGGCCTTGCATTGTTCAGGATGTCATCTGTATCCATCAACTGTTTCCCATGCTTAGGGCAAACTTATAACTAGGAAACTTGATGTCATAAACAAAGAAAGGTACAGAGTACCAGCTGGGATGGAACAGGAACTGAGGGGCAGTGCTACTTCAGTTACAACTTGGTAAACACCATATGAAGAAAATATTTTTACCTCAGGTGAAAGTTAAATGTGTTTTGTGTTGAAACAAGAACTGAGAGATGAAGTGTTTATTGTAAAATAAGAAAGAATAGTATCCTTTACTAAGATTTGGCCTAAGGAAGGCTACAGTGTTTAAATGGTGGTGGGCAGGCTGTCAAAAAAGCCATTAAAGTTTCCATTTTGTATCTCATGGTAATTGATTATATAAGAGTTTTCTGCCTTCTGTACTGATCC
Source organism: Intellagama lesueurii (assembly GCA_037013535.1). Lineage (NCBI taxonomy): Eukaryota > Metazoa > Chordata > Lepidosauria > Squamata > Agamidae > Intellagama > Intellagama lesueurii. The sequence continues at coordinate 205,346,377 of JBAJHW010000002.1, forward strand.
AAGATATCAAAAGGTCCTTAATTCTGATTGGCTGAATTGGGAGCATTCTATGGGTGTGTCTTGCTCTTTGGTTGTTAGACCTTTGTAAGAAGGTGGAATTCTAATCCATAAAATTATTGGCTTAGAGGCTTCCAACTGGAAAACGTTTAAGAACAGTTCTCCATTCTGGAATAAACCATTTGGAAGTCCAGCAGACAGGAAGAGGTGGAAAAGAAGACAAAAGGGAGAGGAAACTAGAAGAATCTCGGCAAAGTCTGAGGAATCCAAACATCAGCAGAGGTTAAAGGCTGAGGAAAGGATACAACCAAAATCTGAAGTTTGCTAGGGTCAATGACCGAAGGAGGTCTACACATGAGGCGACAGAAGCCTCCTCTTAACGGCTGCTCTATATGAGCTGGTATTCAATTATATGGATAATGCCTCTGAACCTTAAGGTTCTGCATAGCCATTGTCGTGACTAAGAACTACTGAAAAACTTAAATTACCCATGAATGGATATAATTCCATTTAAAGCCTTGTGAGTGCATATTTTTGAACATGGGCAAAGTAGAATTGTGCTCTTCCTGAATGATGGTGAACTCTTCAATAAATGAGTTCTGCCATGATGGAACCAAAATGGCTCCATAAAATGTATATGATGTCATTTTGGGGAGGCGGAATTCATTGCAGAAGATCTTTCATCTTAGCTCACTACAACTGTCATTATGAATGAGCATCCAGCTGCTCAGCCCCAAAATCCAGTTGGTTACATCAACCAAGTGCTCCATACCCTAGAAAACCTTCAACAATTTTCGCAGAGGCCAGGTATCTCCATTGCCTGCCACATCAACTTCTGCCCTAAGGGAAGGGGGTCTCTTATTAGCTGTGAAGGATGCCACCAGTATCCTTTTCCCACAGGAATCATAGGGGTTGTAGCTCAATATCCATAGAAAGAGCTGCTGCTGGCAGCATATCTTTGTTGGCAGCATGCTTTTACTTGTTATGAACAAGGTGCGTCTTTCAAGGTGCTATCTGCAGCTTGATCCTGTCCCTCAACTGATTTCTCTCTCTCAGAGGAGGGAGTATTGTGACAAGTGACTGGGAGAACTGAAGCTGCAGATCCAGGTGTGACTGCAATCAGCTGAGCCTACTTTGATTAGGCTTCCAAGAATTAAGGCAGAAAACATTGGCGACGGGCCTATAATTGCCAATGTCGTCCGCCGCCAAGCTCGGTTTCTTCCTAATGGGTCCCAAATCTGAGACAGTTCTTCCCTCCTGCTGTCCTCCAGACCCCCTCCTCCAGAAACCTGAGACAACCTATAGAGTAAAGTATGTGTGTTCAATTCATTTTTGGTACCACAGAGAACTGCAACAGGAGTGAGAGAAAGAAAGCCCCAGTTCTATTGACATGCTAATTAAAGCACAGAGTGGGATCTTGGCCAAATAAATGAATCCCATATTAACATCCAACTCAGTATAGTATGTATTATCACATTAAATGGCTTGAATCCTGTTGACAAACCGATGCAGGTGTAAAGAATGATGTTGTTGTCATAGCCTACAACTATGACCTTTTGAATAAATTAAAGCTTCCTATCCCCACCCTGCCCTGCCCCGCCCCAAGATTCTCAGGCTCCCTAGGGATCTGGTTAGACATGGAAAAGCCTTTGAGGTCCTCAGGACAGGAGGAAATTTTTAATATCTAAAAAACACTGCTGGATCACTGTGGTCATTGCCATTTATGCCAATGAAGTTATGAAATTGTTATCGATCAATTATTCTATTATATGATAATTACCGTATTTTTCCGTTTATAAGATGACCCAATGTATAAGACGAACCCCCCTTTTCTAACCCCAAATTAGAAAATTTGATCCCTGCTTTTCCCTTCCTTTTGCTATGCCACGGAGCTTAGCAAAAGGAAGGGAAAAGCAGGGATCAAAGGGCTCCCTTTGACCATTGCTTTTCCTTGCCTTTTGCAAAGCTGCAGGCCTTAGCAAAAAGGAAGAGAAGGCTCCTTTCGGGTAAAGGCTGCACGATCGCAGCCCTTTGATCCTGAAGCCCGCAGCCATCATCGGCGAAGAGGAAGTCCCGCATGCATTTCAGCTGGACTTTGGTCTTCGCTCTCAATCTAGAGAGATTAAAGAGCTTTCCATCTGAGCTAGTCCGGAGATAGACACCTTCTGTTGCAGTTCCAAAGGCGTGCTTCAGCATGACAGCAAAAAAGATCCCAAACAGGGTCGGTGTGAGGACACAGCCCTGTTTCACTCCGCTTCGGATGTCAAAGGGATCTGATGTTGAGCCATCAAAAACTACAGTGCCCTTCATTTCCTCATGAAAGGACCTGATGACGTTAAGGAGTCGAGGTGGACATCCAATCTTGGGAAGTATTTCAAAAAGGCCGTCCCTGCTAACCAAATCAAAGGCCTTTGTAAGATCTATGAAGGCCACAAAGAGTGGTTGTCGTTGTTCCCTACATTTCTCCTGCAACTGTCTGAAGGAAAATACCATGCCAGTGGTGGATCTATGAGCTCAAAATCCACACTGTGATTCTGGATAGACTCTGTCTGCAAGCACCTGGAGTCTCTTCAGCACATCACGGGCAAGCAGCTTCCCTACAACACTGAGAAGAGAGATGCCACGGTAGTTATTGCAGTCGCCCCTGTCGCCTTTGTTCTTATACAATGTGACGATGTTTGCATCCTTCATGTCCTGTGGTACCCCACCTTCTCTCCAGCAAAGACAAAAGATTTCATACAGCTCAGTGGTGATGATCTCTTTACAGCACTTCAGCAGGGATGTTATCCTTCCCAGGTGCCTTGCCAGAGGCGAGGGAATCCAAGGCGGCTTTTATTTCTGCTAAAGTTGGTTCGCTGTCCAACTCTTCCAAGACAGGCAGGCACTCGATGTTATTTAAAGCAGCAAATCCCCCCTCTCCACATCACTGAAATAGTCCAATGGAAAGGCAAGAGCCAATACAACTGGTTCCAGTGACGTCGCAGGAGTTGCCAGAACGGCACGAACTGCCTCCGGGACTCCGGCTCCAGATTTTGCCTCGAGGTTGACTCCTGAAGCCTTTTCCATCAGTGGATATAGCCACAAGGCAGCGGAGGTTTGAAATCTGAGTTTTCCTTCTCCTAGATGGGCTGCCTTCCAAGACTGACGAGCCCCACCTACCTGGGCTGCTCCCTAACAGTGCGAAGATTAGAAACACAGCCCTCCAGCTGCCGGACCTTGTCTTCCAAGAGGACCACCAACTTACACTTAGAGCATTTGTACCCAGGCACCTCATTTGGCAAGAAAACAAACATGCCACAGGTGTTACAAGTGCAACAGATCCTGTGCTCTCCATCTCGACTGATTGGTCAGTGAATTAAAAAGAGAGGAAGTCTGATCCTCCCCCTAAAACTTCCCTGCTCCCCCAGGTGTATGCACTCCTATCTGTCTTTCCTATTTACCAAGTTAGAGTCTAAAAAATAAAAAACCCACCCCCTCAGACCATGCGGTCAGGGAGAACAAAGGTCAGAGCAAGCACACCCTTGCAAGCATAAAAATCCACAAGCCTAGGGAAAAAAAACCCCACACCAAATAAAATGTCCTCCCAGACACAGCTCACCTTCTGCTTTCCATTCCTCTGCAGGAAAAATCTCTTCTTTATCAGTGGATCAAGCCAAGATGTCCAGTGCATCGCCGTGCCCAGAAATTTTAACACAATTTCAGCCTGTGATGTCAGCTGAGGTTGACAGGGCCCTTGATCGCTGCAGGACCACCACCTCCTCACTAGATCCTTGCCCGGCCTGGCTCCTGAAAGCGGCCAGACCGTTAACAACTGAGTGGGCGGAGGCTATTATTGATGGGTCTCTCCTTGAGGGTAGGGTTCCCCTCAAGGAGACACTCATTAAGCCGATCCAGAAAAAACCCAACTTGGCAACTACCGTCCAGTCGCAACATTCCCTTTATTGACAAGCTGGTGGAGAGAGTGGTGGCCGATCAGCTTCAGGCTCTCCTGGAGGAGACCAGTGCCCTTGATCCGTTCCAGTCCAGGTTCAGGCCGTGTCATGGCACAGAGACGGCATTGGTCGCCCTGCAAGATGACCTCCCGAGGGAAGCCGACGGGGGCAAAACGTCCTTGTTGGTCCTTCTCGATCTCTCAGCAGCCTTGGATACCATCGACCATGGTATCCTCCTGGGGAGGCTCTTGGGATTGGGGATCGGTGGTCAAGCCTTGGCCTGGCTCCGATCCTTCCTGGAGGACCGTCCCCAGAGAGTTCAGCTTGGGGAGATGTTGTCCGCTCTGTGGACTCTCAATTGTCGGGTCCCGCAGGGGTCAATCATCTCCCCAATGCTATTTAATATCTATATGAGTCCGCTGGGGAGGTCATCAGGGGTTTTGGAGCTCTGTGTCACCAATATGCGGATGACACTCAGCTCTATCTCTCCTTCCACCCTTCTGCAGTGGATGCTGTCCCATCCCTTGAGCGCTGCCTGGATGCGGTGCTGGGATGGATGAGGGAAAACAGACTGAGGCCGAATCTGGACAAGACAGAAATCCTGCGAGTGGGGGCCCCTAGTGTCTGTGGTCTGGGTGCCTCCCTGTCTTTTTTTGGGGGCGGTCACTCTTTCCATGAAGGATGAGGTGTGTGGCTTGGGTGTACTTCTGGACCCAGTGCTGTCAATGGCATCACAGGTAGCGTCTGTGGTCCGTTCCGCTTATTTCCACTTAAAGCGGGTTGCCCAGCTGCGCTCCTACCTTGACACCAGGTCCCTTACCACGCTGGTTCATGCGCTGGTAGTCTCAAGATTAGACTACTGCAATGTTCTCTACGTGGGGCTGCCCTTGGGACTGCTACGGAGATTGCAATGGGTCGAGAATGCGGTGGCCAGATTATTGAGTGGGACAAGGAAATACCAACACATCTCCCTCACCCTGGCTGCCTTACACTGGCTTCCTGTTCGCTTCCATACCAGTTTCAAGGTAATGGTACTAATGTATAAGGCCCTAAACAGTTTGGGACCTCGATATCTGGCCGAGCGCCTCCTTCCAGTTAGATCTGCCCACGCTATAAGATCATCCCAGGCAGGGCGGTTGAGAGTTCTGACCCCGAGAGAGGCTGGAAAACCCTGGAAAACAGTTACTAGAAATCGGGCCTTCTCAGTAGTAGCTCCACAACTATGGAACTCTCTTCTGCCTGAAATCCGCCTGGCCCCTTCACTGGGCACATTTAGGAAGCTGTTAAAAACCTGGCTATTTAAGCAGGCCTTCCCTGAACAAACAACTGTATGATACAACAGTGTTTGCTAAAATATCATCATCCATCACACCGCCATGCTTCTTGTCTTTTATATTTTATGCTTTTAATTGTAATTTATTGTATTGTATTTGTTTTTACTGCAATTTATGATATTTGATTTATGCCCCAATTGTATTATTATTATTTTGTATATGTATTATTTTGTTATTCTGTTGTTTGTTTATTTGTTGTAAACCACTCAGAGTGGCCCTGGCTGCCAGATGGTCAGTATATAAATCAAAATCATAACAATAATAATAACAATAATAACAACAATAACAACAACAACAATAATAATATTTTGTTGTTATTATTCTTATTCTTATTATTATGCAAGAGGATTTTAGCCAATGTTTCACTTGATTACATGGTGAATTAGTTACATGTATTACTTAGCATCAGGACTGCATTGAAGATCTAGTGACAATACAGAGGTATGTGCTTATTCTAATTCTTGTCATCAAGGCAGTATATGTAGGGTGGATGCTACATTATATTCAGAAATCAAGGCAGGACTTCAGTCTTTGGCCACAGTTACTTTGCACATGGAAGCAACATAAATTTCATCCTCACTCCTGAAATATGTGGCTTTCTGAAGTGTGCTGCCAGTTCAATGAATGGGCAGTCTTTCTTGCAGCATGCAGTTATACAACCTCTTGTGAAAGAGTTTGAAAAACATGCAAACGATGTCCCATAACCAGCCCTTAGTCATCTTGTTGGGAAAAACTTGCTCCTGCAATGCCTTTGTCTTAGTACATAGTGTACATTTTCTTCGCTACATCCTTTACTATCTTTCAAGAGCCACAGGAATGTCAGATACTTTCTCCTTTCACAAATTGATTGGGACTTTTACAGCAGTTGGACGGAAGTATTTTCACTCCCTTTCCACACAACATATTGCAGTACTCTCCATAAACTCACTTGACAGAACCAAGATAACAAAACTGATCCACAGATCATTTTCCATTAGCAATACGCTATTAATTAGGCTTATATACCACCAAAACAAGGATCTGGATCCAGAGTTTTAGTTATAGATGGAGTAGATTTCTGTGAATCACTGAGGTTTACGGTAGTCATGACTAATATAAGTCCCACTGATCATAATGGATCCAACTGAAATAGACCAGCAACACTGTTTATATGATATGGCCTCCAAGCTTGGTGGAAGATAGATTGCCATGTGATTTCCCACCTATCCTACCATCTTGCTGAAGTCTGCAGCATGGGCTGCAACACGAAAGAATGTACTTTTTATTCTAATTTGTCTATGTTTCTTCTTCCATCTCAGTTCCCATTCTCTTGGGGAAATTCTCATGGAAAGACAGAAAAAACTAATAGTACTGCTTTAACATTTTTTTAAAAAATCTGTAATTTCTCATGCACTTATTTATCTGATGGTCAGACTCTATAACAATAGTTGGAATATCTTTTTTTTAAAAATTGTGTGTATTATTCTATTCAGGTGTTAATATTTCACGTATATTTTCTTTAAAACACACCTGCAATTAAAATAAAAAATTAAAAACCCAAATTCTTATTTTTCTGTTTTTTTAAAACGAAAACCAAAACAAATTCAAACGTTAAAACCTGTCTCTTAATTTTCACACAAATATATGATTTATTGAGCAGTCCAGTCACATGGAACTGTGCCCTTGCTGTATATCTCAGGTTTATTTGCACAGAGAGATCTCTCAGACACATATGTCTAGACAATCTGGGTGTTAGAGGTGGGATGAAGATTATGTCTTCCAGGGAAAAGTGAAGATGGTAAGAAGCACTCAGGATGATTGGACGTTAGCAACATTTTTTCTTCCATTTCAATTTGGCTAGTTCAAACTGCATTTGAGTAAATATGTTTCCTTTAAACTAGTTAAGGGTTTAAATGAACGTCGGACATTAGGAGTCCCTGTTGAATCTGAGCCTACAGGCTCCACCTCAAACGAGGTGTGTTCCAATTGGTTTGTTCAGCATCAGCTGATGTCAGTTCCATAAGGCTCGTGATTGGTGGAAGCTAAGTCTCATGACTATAGGAAGCTAAGCCTCATGACTGAAGGAAACCTGTTTACAGAGGCAAGGTATGTGCCATTTTGTTCTCAGCTATCTCAGCTTGCTTCCGTGTAAAAGATGCCCCTCAATTTTTAGTGTAATGATTTTAGGAAAAAGTAGTGTCTTATACATGGAAAAAATACAGTATATTCCATTGATTCAATGGGTCTACTCAGGAATGCTAATTGGATTTAGCACTTCAGTGCAGTGATATGAATCACAATACAGTACAGTTAATTGTAAAGTTTTTTTTGCCAATCAGGTCAAATAGTAATTTGAAAGGAGCAATTTTCAATGGGAAAGCAGCACAGGGACAGTTAACCTTCCCTACCCTAATACCAAGGTTGTGCTCCATATGTGCAATCCTCCTTTTCTTCCAGCTACTTTTTTTTTAAATGAAAAGACATTGGAAATTAAATTCACCAGACACCCATATGTACAAGCGTGAATGCTGGATAGTAAAGAAAGCTGAAAGGGAAAAAAAATCATTTGAAATATGGTGCTGGAGGAGAGCTTTGTGGATACCCTGGACTGCCAGAAAGATGAACAAGTTGGTCCTAGAACAAAGCAAGCCCAAATTATCTCTGGATGCAAAGATGTTGAAACTAAGGCTGTTCTACTTGGGGCACATAGTGAGAAGACAGGATTCTCTGGAAAAGGCAATGATGCTAGGAAAAGTTGTAGGCAGCAGGAAAAGAGGAAGACAAAAATGAGATGGATTGAGTCCCTAAAGGAATCACCACCTGAGTTTACAAAATCTGAATAGGGCTGTTGAGGACAGGATATTTTGGAACTCACTCATTCATAGGTCACCATAAGCCACAGGTGACTTGATAGCATTTAACAACATCAACATCAAGTCCTATATCATGTCTTGCTCGACCCTTAAACACATCAGATGTGTATAAGGTTTTCTGTGGATATTACACATCAGTTACCCACATCTTGACAGAATTACACCTCTGTCATTAACTAGCAATTTGAAACAGGAGAATTAAGTCAGATTTGAAGGCATAGTTTTGAAGGATTCTTGGAGCAGGCTTTGGATCACACAGAATAATCATCAGCTTCTGTTTGTTTTACAAGGAAGGAAGAAACCTTGGCAGTTCTTATTTCAATGACATCATTTGCATTTTATGTTGAACTTTTCTCTCCTTCGCTGCTCATGGGTTACGTGACACAATGTCCTTCCTCAGTAATGATCAGCCCAGCTTGGACAGTTCTGTAGTCTCAGGTTTCCTATGTTTTGTATCACCTTAAAGTAAACTAAAGCTCCCTAACGAAGTGGTTTTTCTTAGAAAGATAACAGATTTTTACAGGCTCAAATGCTGGCCCTGGATTGATTTGTGAATACTCTTATTTATTAGGAATTATTTGAGCAAAATGGAATGAGTTCTTATTGAAATATTCACAGAACAATAGCCAAACATCCCATGTGTGGCAGGTGACATTCAAGTCTCTAACATTTGCCTTTTTAATCTGTGGGTTAACAGGGATGGGGACTCGCGTTGAGGGATTCACTGTCAAGTTGGACTTGTCACACCAGCAACTCAGCTCAGACTCAACTCAGGGGCTTTTTCAACGACTCTGACTAGACTCAAGACTCAGAACCAATCCATCCCTCCTTTTTGTTTCTGGGGGAAAAAAGCTTGTTTTTAATAGGGGCTCAGGCTTGGGCCTTGGGACTCAGGACTTGGTACCAAAGACTCAGACTTGGGACTCAGACCCAAAGACTTGCTAACATCCCTGTGGTTTAATCAGAGGCAGGAGGGAACAATTGATTAGTGCTGGATAGATCGATTGTCACCCCAGTCATGAAAGGTCCCTCCCAGCCAAACCTACTAAAGGCAACATGAGAGTCTGCAAAAACTCTAACAGCACTTGCCTCTAGTCAGCTGTCAGATAGGAGAATTCTGAGGGTCACGATTTATATTTATATGCTTTATAGGTCTTCCCAGGGAAAGATTACGTACTTTAGCAAACATCTTGACATCTGCCTGAATCCACCAGTTGACACCATCATCAAACTACAGAGTCTCCCCACAATACAGGCAGGGAGTGTTGTTCACAGCACATAACTGGGCATTTTTAGCTATGGCCCTGGAGTACTGGAATGATATTCCTCAAGAGAAAGAGCAGCTCATGGAGTGTTCGGGGCTGCTTCACTAAAAAATCTCAGAGTGGTTCCCTCCTCCAAGGTGCCTGTGATGAAGAAGTATATTAGTATAGTACCCGGCTGACCTTTAGATGATCAGGTAAAACCTACTTACCTAGGAAAGGTTTTTGTGGTATCAGCAATGGCTAGTAATTTCTTTCTTTGAGAAATAGATAGTGGGATATTTGGACATAACACTAAATTGTAAAACACCTTTGAGTCTTCAGGAGATATTTACAGAACAAACTATTCCATTTATTCAACTGTCAGGTGACTACTCAGACATTTCTTCCCAATAACTGACCTGCATTTTAAAAAGGGGGTTTCTGTTTCCAGTTGACTGCATATCTGTTTTTGAAACCAACATGGTATTTTGGAAGCCAAGGTGTCATGTGCGACCAAAAAAAAAAGGCACTTCTGTTTATCTGACTTTTAGCAATTCACTCCTTTTGCCATAGGCCAGTGTGCTGCTCTGTTCCAGAAAGGCTCATCCTACTGTAGAGTGGCTTTGCAGGGAGTGGAAGAGATTATAGTGAGGAAAAGGGACAGGAAAGCTTCTCTTCAAGAGCTTCTTTGGATCTAAACTGATGTTTTGAGAAACCTGTTAAATTCATTTCTGACTCTTTTTTCTTATTAAGAATTCTTGGGCTCTGGAACAGAATTCCAGATTGCAGTACTTTGACACTCAGCTCCAGTTGCCTTATGCTTCATCTTTGCTAGAAAATACAGGCCAGGACCACCTCTAGACAAAGAAAGAGAGATCAAAGGCAGTAACACAAATGCAAATTCAGAAGTGCAGCATCCCTCCAAGAGATTTACACACAGAGGCGCACACACACTTTCCTTGTTGAGTGCAAATGGACACACATCCACATGCTCCACATTATAACTTAGCTGCAAGTATGGGGGTGAGAAGGCAGGAATTCATGCAGAAGAAAGGGAGAAGATGCTATTCAGAGGCCAGACCCCACTCCACTTTCTTCTTGCATGGCTTGTGAAATGCAGAAGCAGTGGCAGCAGTAGCTGTCATGGCTTTCCTACCACCCCCCTGCACTTCTATCTTGCACCCTCAACCTTCTCCTGAGCTTAATGATAGGAGCAACAGAGAGAGAGAGAGAGAGAGAGAGAGAGAGAGAGAGAGAGAGAGAGAGAGAGAGAGAGAGAGTTGAGTAGGGGAGAAGGAAAGAAGCAAGCTTTCCAAGCAGCCAGATGAGTGCGTTGTGGGGTGGGTCCTTTTAAGTTATACTATATGCACACATGCTGACAAAGACTGGGATGCAGAAAGCCAAGTAGCACCTAAGCACTCCTAATCAGGCAAGCAGGCAGGCAGAGAAGTGAGAGGGTGAGCTGGCTCCCTCTGCCTTGGATTGAGCACAAGGCAGGAGAAGATTCCTCCTTCACCCAAAAGAGAAAGTGGTTTCAAGTGAGGGGGAGAATTACATATATCCTAATGAGATGCAGAATGAGGATGGTTTTGAAGGAGAGGCCAGTCTGAAGAGACCCAAGGGGCAGCTACCTGAGAGGATGGGATGGAGGTACTGATCTGACAGTGCCAATAGGAAGCAACCCAGAAGGGTTCTGGCTGCAAGACAAGTGCTGGCGCTTCAACCCCTTGCAGGGTAGCAAGTGACTACACCACTAAACAGAGTGGTGACTATACCACTAAACAGAGTGGTGACTATACCACTAAACAGAGTGGTGACTATACCACTAAACAGAGTGGTGACTATACCACTAAACAGAGGTCTTAAAAGGCATTTGTTTGGTCAGATTTAGCAAACCCATCAGCTGAGCCATCTGCTAGTAAATGTTCGTTGATAACAATTCAAAGTATTCCAATATAATAACAGGCAAAAGTATACATCTCTAAGGGGAGATTGTGTTTCTTTGTGAAATGTACCAAATCTGTCTCCTGGACAAATATATACAACATTAAAAACAAACAAACAAACAAAAACCACCAAACAAAGAAAAAACATACTTTTCCCTGATGTCATTTCCAGTCAAACAGTGAGCCAGTTGCTGAAGAGTGTCTCACACCAAGACAAGACACTAGCTGACCATCTGGAAGTCACTTAATAGACTTTGAAGTGAAGTAGGAAGATTAAAGAATAATATAGTAAAATGAGGCTACTTAGATACAAGACACATTTTCTGTGACTGTGGAGAAATTCAATCAATGCAGCACTTAGGTGCATGCAATTTATGGCTCACTATCTGTAGAAAAGAAGATCTAGCAAATGGCCAAGTTGGCCAGTAGAGAAAGAACATTCCTTTCCATCCCCAGAACTGGTTAATCTGTGTCTAATTTGGGGTATCCTGTACCATGTACTCTTGAAGGAAGTCCTGTGGTTTTATAGGCAATTTTATTTTACATCATCCTTCCTTCTGTGGTTTTGGAATGCTTGGACTACACTGCAGCATTTGTATGATACCAAACCTAGAGAGTACCTTCACTTTGCTTGAAATAGCAAAGCATCATGGCTGTGAACAATTTTTGCCCCACGTGGTTTGTTCCAAACTCCTGGGCTTCATTTTTTACTAGCCTGCCAGAAATTCTCATTCCTGACTGACGGGAACATACCAAGTAAATCAAGTGGCTATCAGGAAAAAAGAGACTAAATAGTAGCAGCCTATTGGGCTCTGAGCTTAGATTCCGGGTCCCAGCATCACTGTGGGAGTCACAGCACAGACTTGTAATATAGGTTTCTTCGAACCCACAGATATACCACAACTCTGTCCCATATATACAGACCTATGGGTCATGAAAGTAACATTCATATTTTATTCTAAAATAATGTTTCCTATATTTCTAGTATCCCACCACATATATTTTTGTATAATGTAGCATCTAACTTGAGGAATAAACATGCTGCTGAATGTTTTGTAACTTTTTGGTTAGTTCCCAAGAAGGTCTTATCATGCAGATGCTTATATTTTTAATTCTAATGGACCAATGGAACTCCAAACAGTGCAAAAATAAACAAATTCACTGTAAAGCCTTATTTGTGTGTTTTGCTCCAAATTTTATGGTACAATGTCCCTCCATCTAGTTATCCCTGTCTTTTCTGCCTGTGCTAGCAGACTCTGGAGGTGATAGGTTTTGAGAGTGCCCCATTGAGAAGAACAGATTATTTCTGCCTCTCAAACTATAAAACTTAGGTTAACAGCCCAAAGCATGCACATGCTATTAGGCAGAAAGCTCTGGACCCCAGAGTTCAGTATGCCAAATATGCCTTGCTGTGCTTTAGCACTGCTTTTGATCTGCCTGGTTCCAACAAATCATACAAGGTCTGAATGATACGGAGGGAAATATAGGGCAAGCATTTTCATAGGTGTCTCTGAGGATGATCTCTAAGTTAGCGTCATTTTTTCTGCTCATGATAATAGAAATGCAACCTAGGCCAAGATGTTTGGGTGCTGGTAAAGCATACCCCTTTTGCTCTCCCAGCAGAATACTTAGGCCTGTTGCAATTCTATTACGGCTGTAGCATTAGCTGCTCTAATCCTAATAAAAAACTAATCCTAATAACTAACTACTACTGTTACTAATAACATCGGCATTTTGCTTGATTATTGGTTTGCTCGCTTGTTTGCTTGAGAGAGTGAGATATGCAGGCCGAGCAGCTAAATGAAGATGATACCTTTTCTTGCACCATCTTGATTGGTGAGAATATGCAAACTTCGGAGTTCTGCTCAGATCTTCTTTGGGAAGAAGCAAGACTGTGAATATAACCTAGCAATAAACACACAAAATCATGATTTGATTATCAACGAAAGCAGTTAGTCACCAAACCAACTAAATCACAGACTATTGCAATCCTATGTTCACCCTGATTGGAAGAAGTGGTTTCTGACTGTCATGGTGACTCAGAAGCTCCGGATCTATGTTTAATCCTTTGCCTTTGAAAGCAAGGAAGGTTAACAGATTATCATTTCCAGATTTGTGTTTGAAACGTGGAACAAAGCTTTCCTTTGTACAAATGCAGAATCAACGATAGAGCAAACACTCTTTATCTAGGCTGGATCTATTATTAGGGAGAGTGAAACGGCTGGTTCAGGCAGCAGATTTTGAGTACCAGAAAAGAGCAACAGGCTGCTAAATTGTTTGAATTATTTTTACTCTAGTAACGGTAACAAATTATTTTTCCTCAGTTTCTTCCATCCTAACATTCAGTATAATGAATGTAAACAAAACAAAAGAAGAAGCATAGCCAAGATACTGGTGACAGTGAGACAATTGTGACAGGTTTCCTATGAAGCTTCAAAAAAAGCCTAAAGCAGTTAATGTCACCCAAAAAAGTACCCTGTTTCCCCTAAAATAAGACCTAACCTGAAAATAAGCCCTAGTATGATTTTTCAGGATGCTCGTAATATAAGCCCTACCCCCAAAATAAGCCCCAGTTAAGTGAAACCCTACCCTCCACCACTGTGCAGCAACCAGAATAAGATGACATGACTATTTGAATAACATAGATTGTTGTCCATGAAAAAAAATAAAACATCCCCTGAAAATAAGCCCTAATGCATTTTTTGGAGCAAAAATTAATATAAGACCCTGTCTTATTTTCGGGGAAACAGGGTACTGAGAGCTGAAAATGTCAGAGTTACTCAGCAGCTATATCAAAACGATGAGAGTATCACTGGTCCTTAACCTCCGATTAGCAAGGGGTGTTTTAGAAGTTTTTCCTTAGGTCTTTAAGAAGTAGTACGGGGAGTACCAGGTCATCGGCAGGTTCTGAGAAAAGATTGACAAATGGTTTCTACATATTCCTTCTGCCTTATGTAATAGTTTGCAAAATATGTCACAATGTTGTAATAGTTGCTGTTCTAAATACTGATGCAATTTTTATTCATATTGATTCAAATTCTCATAGCACCGACCTTTATTTGGCAGCCTGGAAATTTCACATGCTAACCTCAGAGTGACTTTAAAACATCCTATAGAGTAAGCCAGATAATTAATTATTTATTTCATCTCGTCTCATTTCTACCCTGCCTTTCCACTACAAAGCAGTACTCCAGGCAACCTAAAACATCATGAAATAGACTATAAATTGCAAGTTTTTTTTAAAAAAGATTCAGCATAAAGCTGAAATCAGATTTTTAAAAAACCCCAACTTCAACCACAAGCAATTAATATCAGTTGAGTTTACGAACAGTTACTATCAACACAATAAATTAAATAGTTTTGTAGGCAATTTAAAAAGGTGCATCTTCACATTCTTCCTAATAGCAACTCTGAGAGAATTTCTAATAGATTTTGACTCCGGATCAGCCACTGCATTGGTAGAATTCTGTTAATTTAATCTTGGTTTGACTTCTGGCTCTTCACAATTTCCTTTGCCTGGTTTATCTGCTTGGTACGTATAATCATGCCTGTATTGAATTTTGACTATTAAGAGTATTAGGACCTGCCTATCCAGACACAGAACACAATACAACACTCCCTACTTTGAGATGAATGGATATGAAATTGGAGCATCCTAGGGCTTCATTCCCAAAATCTCCATCTGGAAGATTTTATTTATTTATTTATTTATTTTATTGAATTTCTACCCCGCCCATCTAGACCAAAGGTCTGCTCTGGGTGGCATTACAAGTTTAAAAACAGTTAAAACCAATAAACATACACTATAAATCCAAGATGGTAAGATGTGAATTTAAGATACAGCAGGAGGGAAAGCCTGCCCAAATAGCCAGGTCTTGAGTTTGCTTCTGAAGACACCCAGAGAGGGAGCCAGGATGACTATGGTAGGCATCTTTTCTGTAGCAGCAGCATCTGAATGCAAGGCTAATGATGAACACACACAGTGAAGGTCCCATTCTTTGCAATGGATTTGGATTTTTTTTTCTCAACTTGTGTCCTTTTTCAGGAAACTTTCTTCAACCTTAATAGTTTTGTTTAATTTTTTTTTCACCCTGCCATTTGTATGGGCATCAGTCAGATACTTAATTTTAACTGATCAAAAGCAACAGGAATATTGCTTTTCTGACCACTTCTATCTTCCACTTCCTAACCCTACAATTCATTCTAATTCTGAAAGGCAAAGATGTTCTAGTTTTCCAAGAGTCTTATTGTGCTTTCTGGCTCTATAAAGTTCAGTCACCCACAAGAGTTTTAGCTGCTCCCCTGTATCTGCTGGCAAGATGCATCAAGCATGAGTCACTGGGATGATGCATAACCAGAAACAAGGGCAGCTAAAAGGGTCAAAGTCTTCAGGTTTGATTTGTCTCTCGCTTCTACCCTGTTTCCCCGAAAATAAGACCTAACCTGAAAATAAGACCTAGTATGATTTTTCAGGATGCTTGTAATATAAGCCCTACCCCAAAAATAAGCCCTAGTTAAGTGAAACCCCGCCCTCCACCATTGTGCAGCAACCAGAATATGACATAACTGTATTTGAATAAATGTAGATTGTTGTCCATGAAAAAAATAAAACATCCCCTGAAAATAAGCCCTACTGCATTTTTTGGAGCAAAAATTAATATAAGACCCTGTCTTATTTTCGGGGAAACACGGTATGTGCAATGTAAACATGCATCTAGAAACCTAAATGAATGACAGGTCTCATTTGTGCTGGGGTGAATGAGATTTGGACCTTTTCTCTAAAATAGCATCAGTTGTTAGTGATACATGGTTATGTATCCTCCCCCCTTTGGGTGGGATTTGGCTGGGGTTTTTTGCTTCCTGCTGCCCAGGGTGAATTGCTTGGACATAGTTCATTATAAGCTGGGACCCACTGCTGTACCATCCTTTAGCTGAACTCTATCTTAGCATATTAAAAAGACTGGGAAGATCTTTTAAAGCTTTTTGAAATGACCCTTATGTAATTGGTTCCCAGCAGAGAAAACACTTTGTCCACAGCCCACAACTTCCCCTTTTCATAACCCCAAGTCAATGTCAGTGTTCTGTTCAAGTACGTATGTCACAGTGAATTTTGCAACCCAACCCTATAAGCGACAATCCAGTGGGCATCAGCTAACAGACTGATGTAATCAGTTCAGGGCTTCACAGGGGACATAGTGTGAGAGATACTTATCACTGTATGTCTGCTCAATATTTTGGGGCCAGCTGGGTGGCTACAGACCCAGGACTTGTTATAATTGTAGAGAAAAAGGGAGAAAAGAAGTAGTGCAACACAATGCAGCTGAACTAAGATCCAAATAAAAAGAGAAACAGGAAGTGACAGCAAAAGTTTTTCATCTATATTTGGATCGCCTGCTACATACTTTTGTTTTAAATACATTTAACTTGTTACCACAGTAATCCCCTGGGTGGCACATACATAATGTACTGCTACTCAGTTCATCTTGTGGCAGCAACTTGACCCCCAGATAGTGGCCAGATTACGGAAGTTAACAAGCACTTTGAAGATAAATTTCCCTGTGGTGGTGGTGCGGGAACACAACTTCTGTGATTTCTGTTGTTGCTCAGCACTGCTGTTTTTATAATTTCCCAAAAAGGCTTCAACCAAGTTTTAGACAACAGTCTGACGTTGCTAACATGGCACAACTCATGGGCCCATCTATACAGTTCAGTTCCTTCTATCATTTCTGAGGCAGGTGAGGGAGCTGAAGTGTCACAATTACTTCCATGCTACTGCCGGTAACTTTAGAATCATCTCTGAGACATAAAAGGCTACAGAAGAAAACACAGGCTGTCCATTACTGGATCACCATGAACATCTTTTTTTACTGGACTTCCAGTTACTTATATTACTTTCTAGTCAGGATTGAATATGATGTGGTGGTGGCTCTTTGGTACTCCATTTTTTATTATTACTAATTCTGGAACAGTTTCTTCATATTTTATGCTCGAGGTTCTACAATGTGAGCAGAAGTATGGCAACATAATAGGGGTAGACGATGTGCTACATCAAATAGGGAGCAGGCACTTTAAGATATCTTTCTTTTCTCCCTTTCAGTCAAATAGGTACAGCCCCCATAGGAAATGAGACCAGGATGGAAAAATGAGGAACACCATGGAAGTTTCCTTCAGTCTGAGCAATAGCACTGTAAACACATCTTTATATATTGCATTACAAGAGGTCAACCTTATCAAAAAGTGATCTCATGTTTCAAATAGCTATCTTTTGTAAACTGATCCAAAGCAGTTTAGTTGTTCTCTCAGCTGTATACCCCACCAATGGAATGACTGTGTGTGTTTGAGGAAGGTGGTTTGAGTTAAGCCTTTTGTTCTGAAGAACCACCTGTGTTACCTGATGTAGTGCTGAGACATGTTAGAATGGACAATTTAATTTACCTTAGAACCCTAAATTTAATCTCCCACAAAGTCAAGCAGGACAGGTCTCCTGGACTAACTCAGCTACTTGTAAATTCCATTCAAAATGGACAGATCTGAGAAGTTGTTTGAACAGTCCACATTGCTATTCTAGTTTACTTCAGAATTATAAATATAATCACAAATCCCCCCTCCCCCCAGTTATTGAAGTTGCCTGTACCTAGATCCCCTGCTCTTGTTTCTCTCTACCCCCCTTATGGCTGTTTACACAAATATCTTTTCTAAAGGTTGTTTTCACTAATGCTGGCGGATAGCCTCTGCAATTCGAGCTTTCTCATATTTGGATATTTTCTGCACCCACTCTCCTGCCCCAATTCTCTTTTTCTATTTGCCAAACACAAGGAAACAGAAGAGGGCAGTTCTATAATCTGATCGTAAATCTCATGGTGTACTGAGTTGAAATGTTATTTAAATATACAGATAAATGTTGAGACTTACCAAAGGAGGTTAGGAGAGGGTCCAGTTTGAGCCTGGTGCCAGAATTTGTTTTAACTATGAGTAAGCAATAAATATCAATATTTTATGAGTATTTATTTTTTATGAATCACTTAACCTCTTCCAGATTCTGAAGTTGACCTGAAAAGGTTATTGTCTGCTCAGCTAGGGTCCACAATGTCCAGTTTGTTTTTCTAAAAATAATAATTCACTGGTAAATGAAAGGGGAAAGAGGCACGGGCTGTTTCTGAAATTTAATATATGGCATGTGTTTTTGTGTTTAATTGAAACAGAAAAATCAATATCAAATTCACAAAGACTCTGATTCTACAACATAGGCTAATCCCCAAGCCCGTGCAGATATAGCTACCGTACAGAAGTTTCTATTTATTTCGTAAGCATTTTATTTTGTCTACAAAAACAAGGCATCTGAAGGGCTTTTAACCACAGCTTCCTTCTGACTCTTTTTTGGTGCAGTGAGATGACCACCAGGGGTAATACGCTGGTGATGGAGAGTGGTGGCAGTAAAGTGCTGGAGGACTAAGCTTTGCATAACATATGGCCTGCCCTACATTCTGTAAGCCAACCTGTTCCCCCTAGATACAGTGGAAGATGCTGGCCTATTCTCAGTGCAGAATAAAGAATTTGCTGCCATTCCAATCAGCTTCTGTGCTTGGAAGGTGGACATCTTCTCCTTGCATCATGCAGTAAAATTCCATGGGGTAGTCTACTCAGGCTAACTTTATATAGAATGTGGAAGTGCCAAAATAGGAAGGGAAAATTGTATTGCACTTCTTTTTCCATCAGTTATGCTATAACTTGTGATGGGGGAATATTCACTGAAGTGAAAGTCTGCCCTTCATCCAGTGGGATAAATATGTCATTCTCACTCCTCCATGTTACACTTGAAGCCTAAGTTAACTGTCAGGCTTCCAGCTCTGAGGCTTCCACATAACACACAACACTCCTCTGTGTTCCTCAAAGGCACCATGACTTCCCTCCGCGGCCAAAGACAACTGTGCTCTTGCTGAAATAGAAGGAAACCCGGGTCCCTTATCTTGTCATGAGTTGTTGACTTCTTCGGCTTTCTTCAACTTCTGATTCATCGCTTGAGTAAATTAACTAATCAGATGATTGATGAGTGTTCTATGATTTTTACAAGAGCACGATTAATTATTTGAGAGATTTGTATGCTGGATTCTGTCCAAGATGGTTGCCATGTGATCCTGAGATAACCCAAGTTTTATAAATGAAGCTAATCAATCTGAGGTTATTTGTAAAAGAAAAAAATCCACTTATTAACAAACCCCTCTGAACAGCAAGATCCTTGATTGTGTGCTTTAAGATTGCTGGCACATGCTGTGAGACCACATTGATTATTATATTGCAGTTTTCACCTGATGGAAAATCTAGTCTCTTAGAAGAGTGACTATTTGTGGGGGAATTCACTCCCTTTGGGATTACTTACTGACTCACAGAATTCATCATTTTGCAAATGTTAGTCAGTTTGATTCTTCTTTCTGCTTCACTGATTTCTTAATGATTTTTTTTTCAATAGAATGCAATCTAAAAAATGTGCAACAACATGCTCTGAAAAAAATAATGGAATATATAAATCTAAAAGGCAAAATGTACACATTGTACAAAGCAGTATGAATGCAACACTCCCTGATATGTATAGTCCCAAGTCAAAATGAAACCATTCAAAAAAAGAAAACAAAAGGCAAAAAGTTGCATATCTGGAAGGTGATTTATTCTGTGCTTAAGTTCCTCTGGAGCAGGAGGCACCAGATGTTATACACAATATTCTTAACCAGGGCCCCTTCTTTCCAAGGCACTGGCACAGATACAAACTTAGGAACAAAACCTATCTTGTCTACACTGTAGGGGTTTTGTCACCTTTTTTTCCTGATGCAGTTTCTATCAGCCACACATGGTTTGGGTCACCATAACCCAGTAAATGATACTGAAGGCCTTAAAAAGGGCAATTAAAATGATAGGGGACTGGAGAACCTCCCCATTAAAAATATTACAATGTTTGGGGCTTTTTCAGCTTAGAAAAAGGCATTTAAAGAGGAATATGACAGAGTGCAGTAAAGAAAGTGGAAATAAAAAAAGGCTCCCCCCTTTCTATCATAATTCTAGTCTCAGATCATCTGATGAAGCTAAATGATGGCAGATGCAAGGCAGATAAAAGAAAGCACCTTTTCACCCAACACATAATCAGACTCTACCTCAAAATAAACTACTTGCATGGCATTAAAAGGGCACTAAATGAATTCATAGAGATTAAGTCTATTGGTGATTATTAGTCATAAAGATTATATACTGCTTTCAGGATTGGAGATAGGATGCCTTTAAATGCTAGTTGCTTGGCTGTGTTCTGACTATGAGACCCATGGGACTCAAAGGAAGCCAGGTATTTCAACACCATGAAAACCTCTAAGAGAGAAACTTGATTCAGCAAAATCTAGAATTCAACAGGAGTCCTTTGTGGTTTAATGACAAGCTCACCCGTCCCAGCTTCCACCCATTACTGGAGAAGCAGAACATCTTAAAGGAGTGGGTCTCTGGCTTGGATCCAAGCTGTCTTCCTTCTATCAGACCATTTTGACAATGCAGGGGTCCCAGTCTCAGTGGTCAGTCTCATTATAGGAGCAACACAGTAAAAAAATATTTAGAAGTAGTGTTCCGCTGTGAAGTAGTTCAAAAAAGTAGCTTGGGCATCACTGCTGTTGCCTGTGAAAGATCCTCCACCAGGGTCATCTTCCACGATTGCTGCCACCCAGTAGCTGCCCTCCAGGAATTTCTCCACCCCATCACCATTGGAAAGATTCGTTCTCTTCAGCTGATGTGACCATTATCAACTTTAACCATTCTGTCTTGTTTGACCCATGTAGGAGTTCAGACTCATAATGGAATCTAGCCTCCAATAGTATGGATTCCAGCTTCCCTGACACACTGAAATCCCCTCACAACTTTAAGTTGTGCATCCAAGAGGGAGTGAATAATGTTAGGAAAAATTGCAGGTGGCAGCAAAAGAGGAAGATGAAATATGAGATGGACTGCATCCATAAAAGAAGCCACAGTTTTGAGCAAGAGCTGACCAGGGCTATTAATGACAAGCCCTTCATAGGTGACTTGACAGCACATAACACCAACCACCTCAGTGGTCCCCAAGATGATAAGCTGTCACTCAGGGCTTGTTATTTTTGGAGTTTTATTGCAACCTTGCATGCTGTCTGTAGTTTGTGTGACTGGGAGGGACTTTTTTGGACTGTGATTGTCTATCTAGCATTAATTGTTCCGTCCAGCCTTTGAATTCAAAAAGAGCCCAGCCTCTCTGCCGAGTTCTCTTTCCCACTGGTTGGAAGCAGTTGTTAGTTTGCTGTTGATCAGTTCGGTTGGCTGCTAAGTATGCATGCAGTAAAGACACAAGTTTGTAATTTAAAGCAACTATAAGTATAAAAATGGTTTTTATTCTTTCTCCTACAAATGTCTAAGAATGAGTTACTGAGACTTCAAGTGACAGTTAATAAGAAAGGGGTGGACTCTAGGGAACTTGTAGCTATTCTCCTCTGTAAATTTCTGTACTTCTACTTCCTAGCAGAAGGGAATTTTACCAGAAATTCAAAACTCTGTTATGGGACCAGAGAAACAGACAGATAGCTAACAAGCATTTTTTTGAGCTTTGTTGCTTTTTCACAGTATTTGCGTTTTTTCTTCTTCTCTCTCTCCCAACCTTCACGTTTTTAACCAAAAACACATCATAACTGACTGAAAGGAAAAGGTTGTTGTTTCTTTTTCTGACATTACTAATCAAAATTGCTCAGAAAGAGAAAGAGTTCAATGATCACAGCAAGACATTCTTTGGGAAACTTCCAGAGTTAACATCACTGAATTTCCCTCAGTGGAAAGAGAAGCTGCCGTTTAACCTCAGAGCTTTATAGATGCATGTTTGTTTACAAAGTCAAAGACCAAAAGATGCACAGGTGAAAACTAAATGGAAAGATGAGGTTTCTATATGAAAAACAATACTTTCACAAAACCTCTCAGGTAAACAGATGATAAAGGCTGTGAAACTACCAAAGAGATGCTAGAAGCACTTGAGAGATTCTATGTTTTTTCCAGCTTTAAATCAGAGGCAGTTTTTATTAGGGAACTTATACAGATCCTATGGATTATTCTGTCCAGCCCCTGTCAGGGAGACACAGTGGGGAATTGAACTCCCAGCCTCTGGCTCTACCTAAAACACTGAGCTATCCAGCACAGGTTTGTCCTCCTCTGAGTCAGAGTGTGAGCCCAGGCTGCTGGTCCAAGTTTTAAAGCAGGACATCTCAGATCCTTTCTGTGTGCTTCCCATAAGCTTCTGATTGGTCATGGCAGAGAAATAGGGTTCTAAACTAAACAGACATTTGATCTGAACTGGCAGCACTTGTGGCCTTGTGTTCAGCTGAAATCTCACATCAGAAACAAAGAGACTGGATAGCTTTAAGCATGCTACTCTCTGTTTTAGCTTCAATCCTTTGCCTGAAAAATGGATTGAATTATCCTATGAGCTCATCAACTTATCTTCCCTACAAATACTGATGCATCACACCCATCTTCCTTTTACTGCTGCTCCATCTCTCTTTCACCACACTTTGTTCATGCTGCCTACCACTTCTGAGTCTACAACCTCCTCAAACCTAGTGCTATCTTTTCTTTGCCCTCCAGATCACCTTTTGTTCTCTCCATGGCTGGTAATAAATTCCTGCAATTGGAGGCCCCTGTTCTTGGGAGATCTGTGATTCCAACTAGTAGCATTGAAAATGATGAGCAGCCATTGAATAATATTTTATAGCATAAATGATAACTTCTCTCTTGGGTACTCCAGAACTTAGAAGTAGCACATTAAAAGTAACATAGCTGCTTACAGAGTTGCCCTGCTTTTTGGTAATGAGAACATAAAAAGTTACATTTCAAAAAGTAATGGAATAAGTATGAATGATGTTACTTCCTTAGTGTAACAGGTAACATTTTCTAGTTACTTAAAAATTAATGTGTAATATTTTCTAGTTATTTGAACAACTGCTTTCAAAGGGTGTTTTTAGAGGTATTTTTGAGGTAATTTAATGAGTGTTTTAACCTTCCAAGAGTGCTTTAACTTTCCAATAGACCCATTACACAGAATGAGGTAACAGAAGAAAGCAAAAGAGCTCCAGACGGTACCAATGCACACTACGGGTGGGATTATCATGTTTTTAAATGCTCTCCTACTTAGAAAATAATAATTCCCAGTATGTAGTGAGCTAATACACTGAGCAATTTCCACTTAACAGTTTACTCTAATATGCTAGTTTCATGCAGAGAGCTACTGACATGAGTGAGCATTTAAAAATTCAGTCTCCTGTCCATTGCATGAAGCAGGCTAATCCAGAAATCAACCACACTAATCTGTGTGACAAGTAGATTGGCTCTTCATTTCTGCGAAAGTACCCTGGCTCCAGATAAGAGAAGTTAGTAATTCAGCCTTAGTCATACAACGCCTGTACCGTTCCTGAATCTTGTGAGCATGAGACACAGCTTCAGAATTCAGATGTAGTCACCTATATACTCTTTAAATATAGAAAGTGATTAGGAATCCAAAATGTCTCACTTTTTGTCAAGAAAAGGATGAACAAGGAACAGGGAAACAGAAACTCCACACCACTAACCGTGACTCTAAAAACTAGCCCTTTGATAGCTTGGGTTGATTCACTTCACAGCCTAATTTTCTCTATCTATAAAATGGTACTTGCCAAGTAATAGTGACAGGGTATTTTGGTAACATCCTTTTGGTAACACAGAGTTTTCTGTTCTGTGATTACTGCCTATTTTATTTAATGACCGAAAAGGAAAATATAGTCTTCATTCTGCTCCAATGATCAGCATCAACTAAATTTCTAAAGTACTGATTATGTTACGTTCACCTCATTTAAACTTTTGCTTGCCTGTTCCTTCTGGCACACTCCGTAATAGTGTAAGGAACTACACCCAGAGGGAATGCAGTCAGATTCCTGTTTCTTATCTCATACTTCCTAGACGACTCTTGTTATTAAACAATGTAATGACGGGGGTCTTATCTCAGGGCAGTAATGTCTTAATGTTTTGGCAGGATAAACTGTAGAGGCCAGATCAGCGTTCCAGCAGTCCTTTTGTAGGCTCATATGTTGTTGGAGAACTTGATATTTAAATAGTTCTTTCATGTGAGATGAAACATATCTCAGATAACTCAATAGTAATCATCAAAAAGTAATTATTCTTACAAGTAAAACCGTTCTAACCAGACCTTTAACTAATATATAGCATTGTTATATCCTCATTGGATTATTGTAATGTGCTCTATATAGGGCTGCCTCTGGAAAGTGCCAGGAAACTTCAGCAGGTCCAAAGCCTGGGAGCCGTATGGCTGCCTGGGGTTGGTTACAGGAATCACATATCCCCCCTCTGCCCCCCCTCTGTTACAGCAGCCCCACTGGCTGCTGATCTGTTTCTGGATACAATACAAAGTGCTGGTTTTCACTTATAAAGCTCTAAATGGCTTGTGTCCAAGCTATCTCAAGGACTGCATCTCCCATTATAAGCCTGCTCAGGTGTTAAGAGCATCAGGAGAGGCCTTCCTCTCAATCCCACTACATTCACAGGTGTGTTTGTTAGGGACACAGGAAGGGCCTTCGCTGCTGCAGCTCTCAGACTTTGGAACTCCCTCCCACAGGAGGGCAGGCTGGCCAGCCACCTCTTTGCTGGCCTTCCAGGTGAGGGCAAAGACCTTTGTCTTCAGGCAAGCTTTCCCTCAGTGAGTGGCTGCCTGGCTGGGTTTTTTTAATAGATGGTTGGGCCTTGCTGCTTTGAATGTGTTTTCAGTATTACTTTTATTTACCATTTCTTAGAGTAGTATTTGTTTGATCCTTTGTAGTATTGGTATACTTATTGCTTTTAGCTTTAAATATTGTCTTTTAACGATGAAAGCCACATTGGGTCTTTTTTTAGGAGAAAAAAAAGAAGACAGGGTAAAAATATTTTGAATAATTAAATAATAAATAAATAGTCTAGCCAAGGTCAGTGACGTTAAAGTCCCACTTATTCAAATGCGGGAGAGTAACAGAGCTATTCTATATCATTGTATACATCAGTATGTGTTTGTGTGTGGAAAGGGAAAGGGAGAAAGTGAATGACAGAGAGAAACTGGCTGATTGGTGCCACTCATAAAGTGCAGAATGGTCACTGTATCTGTTCTGCCTAGAAGGAGAGAAACAGAATACACACACATGGCAGGCATACCTTCGGGTACCCTTAGAAACACAATCCACCAATATGACTGCACAGGTGATGACATGCTGGGGAAACTGAGGGACTCATACTGGTGATCATTCAGCCCCCACCCCAAACCCTGCCTCACCTCCAGTCCCTTAGTCCCAGTAGCACGGCCTGCAATGACTCCACTGCTGCCAGACATCAGGCATCCCAACCATCCAGGGTTCACAGGAAGGAAGGGCAGCTCACACAACACAGGACAAGCATCCCTCCCAGGGGCAGAAAGACAACAGCAGAGAGCCTATATAGCCACTCTGGGACAAAGGTCTCTGAATCCCACAATGGGAGGAAGCAACTTTTTTGCCAATCAGCCAAGGGAGGGGCCAGAACACACAACAAGAGCAGGCACAAACCCACACTGACAACAATTCCTTCAAAGGTCCACTCCATAAAGCAAGGGGTCAAGATGGAGGGAAGAAAATGTCTGGTCAAATGAAGGGAAGAGTAGGATCCCACCCTGCTTTCACATATCAGGCCAAAAACAGTCCTGTAAGGGGTGAAACTGAGAAATCGAACCACTGCTACCTTGTTATTTTCCCCAAGAGGCCAGTCCTGCTTTGTCTCACAGCAGATCTCATTATACCTTGCCTTCCCCATTCTTCTATTTTCACCCCCACATACACTGCCTTGTACAGTGTGACAGTAGTGCATGTCCCATGTATGCCCTCTGAGGGCCCAGGCCCTTCACAATCCAGGGAACCTAACCAAGCAGAAACGAAAGGCCTGTTGCCATGAGTCCACCAGCCTCCTGTCACCCACCTCCAGAGTCCTCTTCTATGAGCATCTGTAACCAGATTACTTGATGGAGAGGGGAGGATTAATATCTTCTATTGCCTAGCAAGAAAAAGTTAACACATATGGGAAAGTCATAGTCTTTGTTGATCTGCATTTGGGATGGAAGAGATCCATGAAGGAAGATATATATCTCTGTGGTTGCCTACCGATTATTTTCATGGGTATTCTGTGCCTTGGGCAGTGACTCCTCAAACAGGAGGGTCCCTTATGGGACCAGCTCCGCAATAGGAACTCCATGTCTTGCATCATAGTCTGTCATGGTATGGGGTTGGAAAGGGTGAAAGAACTTGCCTTTCCTACTTAGGTTGTCACTCCCATAAAGAAATAGCTTAGAGCATTTGGGTCCTTTCTGGTAATTGTGAGGCAGGGCTCTTTTTATGGCCTACATAAAATGGAGTGCAGGATAAAATCTAGTACCTGTGGGAGAAAAACTGACCTGGGGGAGCAGATGGAGAGGAGGAGGATGCAAGCGCCAGTAAATAGTTCCCCAAGCAGCATGTGCGGTGGGTGAATTCAAATGAATGTGAGAAAAGAGGGAGTGGTGCCACCTGATTGCAGAGCTAGTCCTGTGGTGGTGATGGTGGTGGTTGACTAAGACTATACACACGACTTCCCATTTGTGAAGGTTAAACTGCCTGTGTGGAGACAATCTGTTCTGCTCCATGCATCCAGGCTGTGGTCGTGCAAGATGCAAGAGTGGCCATGAGTATCTAGCCACCAGCAGTAGCACTAGGTCGTGTTTGGTCTTTACCCATAAAGAGTTTACATGCATGTTGAGCTAAGTACTTCCCCTGTTTATGAAACAGACTCTATGTGGGTGGGAAGAATGTTTTAGTAATACAATCTAGCCAAGATTCAGTAATGACATACAACAAAGTGGGTGGCATGGGGAGACACAGAACAACTTGTAGTAGTTCTGCTTTATAGCATGCCTGCATCCACTTGCTTTTCTCTATGGACTACCTGGCCTTGGCACCCTCAAGTGGATGGACGATGGATGGAATAAGGTTTGCTTTTGGCTGTGTCTTGTCCTCAGATAAAAGATCAATTAAATTCTAGTAAGAGAAGTGTTAGCAAGGGACTCGAGCCTTTAAAGATATTCTGGAGATATACACTATTTGTGCATACTGCTCCTGTTTGGTGCAAAGTGGGTTTTCTCCTTGATTCTTATTACCAACATTCCTCTTTGTGAGTTTGTGAACATGCATCATGGCATGGGTCCAGAATGATATAGTTTAATTCAAGACACTATCATTTGGACCGAGACCCAATGCAGAGAGAGAGAGAGAGAGAGAGAGTATATATATACCACCATATTCTATGCTCTGCCATGGCAATGTGAATGGCATGGTCATTGAGAAAGGAGGAGTAATTCTTCCTGTCCTTATCAGAGTCAACAGGAGATAAATTGTTTGTGCCAGGTATTGGGTAGGTAAAATGCTGCATTAATAAAGGTATGGCTATGGCCTTGAGAAATACAGAATCCAGTGTAAATCTGTTTCTCCTCTATGCCAGTCCATCTTCACCACAATCTATTGCTGCATTTCAGCTGCTCTGTGGTGTATCTCCATGAGTGCAACAGTTACACCTGCCGTGTTCCACCCCTTTTGGCATGATCTCTTGTGGCAGTGGCATATCCTTCGTTCTGCTGGTGCAGTAGGCTTTCAGCCAAATCATGTGGCTCAGGGTGGTCCTCCAGCTATTGTTGGACTGCAGCTCATATCATCCCTCACCACTGGCTTTGCTGACTAGGAGTCTGCTGGGGATTGCAATTCAACAATACTAGGAGAGCCACACATTCCTCAGCTCTGCTATATCTTTTCAACTGGCAGACCTGATATGGAGAATTGATCTGCTCCCTGTATGTTTCATTTTCCCACTGAAATAAATGCTATCACAGTGACATTAAACTCTTTTTCTTTTAGTTTTTTAAAAATGCAATCCATGGTTGTATACAAAATTAAAAAATTAAGAATGAAGGCTATTTGATTTATTTTTAGTGGTTTTAATTTGGAAGAATAGTGTTGATGTACCACTAGGGCATTTCAGAAATATGTAGGCCAAATATTGATCTAATTAATTTATTATCTACACTTGGATAATAGATTTTTGAGACATCTGTTATAAATTCAGTGTTACTGCAACCTGAAGGTGGTTTTGAATGCAGAAGTCATCATCATCTTAGAACTGCAGAACTGAAAGGGACCCAATGGATCACTGAATCAAGCTCCTGTCACAGAGGCACAGGGGAGACTCCAACAACCAACCTCTGGTTCTGCAGCCAGATACCGAAACCAAATATCTATTCAGCAGTGCTTTTTCTTCTTCTGACTATTTGCCACTTGTACGTGTTTTTATTATATTATATTCTGTTTGAAAGTATTCCCTGTTTGTAGGGCTATCTAGTTCATGGCTGGTATCAATATGAAATATCTTAAGAAGCCAAGCTTGACATTTTCTACGGTATTACCAGTGGGTATCTGGACTGCATACAAAATTTACCTGAGCATCATTACGTGGGAGCAGGTTACAGGAAAGTGGCAGCTCTCTCACGTATGAATCAGCCTTTTTAAATTAGTTCCCTATTCAGTAAGAGAAATGCTGCTGAAAGAGTAGATCCTTTTGGTTTTGTGGCTGCAAGTACCAATTTAGAAATGTAACTAACTAACCACGTGGGTTGATTGCTTTGAATGATGAATGACTCCTCTTCGTGCCCGCCTGTTCTCCAGCTGCTTCTGTAGATTTTATTTCGTGGCTGGAATAAATGAATAATTATTTAAATAATCTTATGCCAGGGTGACGTGTGGTCAATGCGTTGCCCTTCTAGGGTAAGTGATGAATATGCCTGCTTGTTATAGTGAGGTTCGGCTCCCACATGGGGTGAGATATTTCGTTTTGATCCAGAGAAGTGCTAACGGCTAGCCTGCCCGCGCCTTCAGTGGGGGAAAAATACATTCTAAGCTCAGCTAACGGGAATAAACAAAGGCTTTGAAAACTTAAGTTCTACTCCAGAGGTTCGAAAAGTTAAGTTTTGGGGGGCTGGAATCCCCTCAGCCAGGATTGACTTTTAAACGTGACGCAGACTGGGTGGCATCTTTTTCCAGACGCATCCGTCTCTTTTACAACGCAGAGCTTTTCGGCTCTCTTTAAAATGTAATAGTTAGTCTTTAAGGTGCCACGTGTTTTTGTCTTTTTTGTTTTGCTTTGTTTCTTTCGATTTTGCCTGATCGGCTCTCTCAGTGTAATTCACACGAGCAAGCCGACTTGTTCTGTATCTTCCCAGTAAAAGCACACGAAGACGTCCCCTTTTGGGGAATAACGCCCCGGAGCACGACAGATCCGTGCACACCCTCCATACTTCCTCCGGCTGCGTGTCGGCGCCCACCTCCCCGTCCCCTTTAACTCCGTGGCGGAAGCGGCGCGGCGGCCGGTCTCTGACGCCCAATGAGTTTGTGCTGCGCGTCCTCTGGCCTGACCGGGCTGGGCCCGTCACTTCCTGCCCCTGGAGCCGGCACGGCTGCGGCTGAGATCCTGGGGAGGTGGAGGTGGAGGCGGAGGGGGGCGGGGAGGCTTGCGTTGCGTTCGCCACCACCACCATGCCCTTTGATTTCAGGAGGTGAGTGCAATGACCCCAGGAAAGGGGTGTGTGCGCGCGAGGATGAATGAATGAATGAAGAGCACCCCGGGGCACGGGCTGGAGTCGTGGAGATGCTCCATCCAGTACACGGGAAGGAGCGGCGGAAAGGGAGTGCTGGTGGGTGCACTCACACGTCCTTCCCACTACTCCCGCTCCCAGTTGCTTGTGAAGCTGTCATCTTTTTTTCATGGGGAGACGGAAAGTGAGGAACCAGCAGTCCCCTGGGTGCACAGTGTCTCTCCCGGATGCACGCTGGGATGGGAGAAAGGAGCGGGTGTGGAAGATACACGGGCAAATCCTCAGCCTTTCCTCTGGCCACCTTGCATTGTAATGCATGGGGCAGAAGAAGCGCCCCTGGCTTATCCTGTTAAAAAAAAAAAGAGAGAGCTCACATTTCAAGTTTTTAAAAGAGACTTCATATGAATAATGGTTCTCTTTGAGGCACAAGGAAGTAGCTGGACCAGATGGAGCTTGAAGGAAAATGCCACCTGGATTTTCTTTGCCACCCCAGAAATGAGGGTGATGGAGAGAGGGAGTGTCTGTCGGAAGAACCTGGGCTTGACTAGTGGTTTGTCTGGCAGCATCAGAGTGCGACTCATTATTCCCCATTATGTCCCTTTAGCAAAATTCCTGCTAATTTGGATCCCTTAAAGGCTGAATTGAACGATTATTTCCCCAATTATTCCTTTGGTGGATATTCTTGAAAGAGTATGTCTACTCAAAAGTTAATCATAATAGATCCTTACATTCAATAGGATTTGCTTCTGAGATTGCAATCAGAAGGAACTGAAGTGAAAGGAAATGCCTAGTAGCTGTTACTGAACCTGAGGATAAATTCCTTGGATCCCAAGGAAAACGTATAGTGTCTCAGTGTAGAGGACACCAAAGATGCCACTGCACTCCTCATAGCAGTGGGTAGGATGTGCAGAAGTGATAGGAGAATGAAAGAAGAGAGTTGAGGGGGAGGAGAACCTGAGCTTCACCATAGATACAAAGAGATCCTTGCTCTTATGCCAGATACATTGGTTGTGCTCTTGTACTGCCTGTGAAATTGAAGAGATGCCAAGTGTTCACTGGCAAAGTTCTATCCATTCTCATCCGCAAATAGTGAATGCTGTATTTTTGCCCTTCTTCGATGTTTGTCTTTTAATGTTTCCACCATACTGCTGCCTGAGGCACTTCAGCCGTTTTCGTTATTTTTTTTCCAAGCACCTATCATTCAGTCTTATGTTCCTTCTGCCTTTCCATCTCTTATTTCTGCCTTTACTCTGATTCCATTTGGCATGTTGTTACTCTTATGTAATGCAATTCTTAATGCTAAAACAAACAAACAAACAACAATCTGTTATGCTAAAATGGCATTTTCCTTTAGCCCTGTTAATTTTTCAGACCTAGTCCTGTTTTCTTATCAGATCTCTCCAAAAGACCAGTTGAACTTGTTATCTCAAATTGTGTTCTGTGTTGCAGGCTTTTAGGCTGAACAGAACACTTCATCTGTGGAACAGTTCTCTTTTTTTGGTTGATGGTTAGTACTATGCTTAAAATAATTCCATATTTATAATATACTGAGACAAGTAATTCAGGATCCCCAGCTATTCTGTTGATAGCAACTTTTGAAGGGCCAGTTTCTTGCTGCTTGAATCAATATTATGCAGCCTGAAGTTGTTTCTATTTGTAAAGCCCCTACACATATGGGATGTGTAGGGGCTTTACAAATGGGTGGAAAATATCTGGATGGGGCTGATTCTGAGTGGGGCTCTGCACACTGGTTTGTAATTTTAAAAGAAGATAAAGATTTCCTGCTTTCTATATATTTAACCTCTAATTTAATGTTTAATGCTTGATTTAAATGGTTTCACAACCAAGATTTGAAGCTGAAGTTGTCCTCATAGGATAAGGCAATGCCCATCTCAGTTTACTTCCTTCCGCTTGCACCTTGAGAAGAGTGAGAACACAACCTCTGTTTTTGTTTATTTTGGGGTGTTCATATCTCCCTGAAGGAGAAAACAGGTGGAATTGTAATGCTTATGAAGAAAGACATAGTGTTATTATATAACATATCAGATGTAACTAGTATTTTGTGAGATCCTTGCTCCAAGCCCTTATGACATAAATTCACACAAAAGCAGCAGGCTTAAAGGGAGGGTGTATGCGTAGGGTAGTGGCATAGAAGGTGTATGCAATGTCTGGAGTCTATTCCTTAGCCTATAATTGTGATTATATAATGTTGTTAGGTTACTGTTCTTCATCAGATACTTCAAGGTGCCGAGGTGTACTGAAAAAGGAAGTAAGAGGGTTCTGTTTAATCATTCATGGCACCTTAAATAAATTAGTGGTGTGGGAACACTGTTATTTTCCACAGGGCAAACAATGACAAGGCGACACTGGACAATGGTGCATTGATGTGCTTTTTTTCTTAATTTGTAGACGTGCGTAATGTGTAGGCTTTAGGTCATTACCAAGTGGTAAAGCCTACTGGAAAGTCTGTTTAGAGACAGTTTACCTGTATGGAGCTAACATTTCAGATGTGTGTTGATGCTGTTTCTCTTGAGAACGCAACAGTGAAGAGAAGTGTTTCTACAGCCTTCAGTAATTCAGAAATGTTTTGGTCCTTTTGAAAAATATGAATGGTAGCGACCACAGTGCAACATTTGTGTACCTTTCGTAAGTTTAAACAGGCTGTAATGGATTGAAAGTTATGTACTGTGGAGATGACAAATGCCCTCTTTTGACCCTTTCCAAACTTAGAGTGTATCTGCGCTACACAGTTCTAAGTAGTTTGATACCACTTTAAACTGCCATGTCTCTATCTTGTGAAATCCTGGGATTTAGAATTTAGTGAGGTACTTAGAATTCTCTGCTAAACATTTCTAGTGCTGTAGTTGAAAAGAATGCGTTAAAGCAGTGGTTCTCACCTTTGGGTTCTCTTATGCTTTATTCTTAGGCTCCCCACAGCTCTGGGCAGCAAGACCTGTGGTCTGAGATACTGAGAACTGAAATCTAACATTTAGAGGTCCAAAGGTTAAGAATCCCTACATTTATAGCCAGGGCGGATTTGATTTTAA
Source organism: Intellagama lesueurii (assembly GCA_037013535.1). Lineage (NCBI taxonomy): Eukaryota > Metazoa > Chordata > Lepidosauria > Squamata > Agamidae > Intellagama > Intellagama lesueurii. The sequence goes on from JBAJHW010000002.1 coordinate 205,379,423, forward strand.
TTAAAAAACCAGATCTTTGGACAATTTAAATTAGAAAATTGGTTTTTAAAAATTTAATTTGTGATTTAAATCAATTTGATTTTTAAAAACTCATTTATTTTTGTCCACCCTGCTTATAGCTCTAACAGAGAATTCTAAATATGGTGATAAAACACAAATTCCAGGATTCTGTTTGATACCAGTTAAGGCGGGTACCAAATTGCCATAATTGTATAGATGCACTCTTAATTTCCCAGTCTCAAATAGAGTTTTATTTATCCGTCCCTTGCATTTGTATTTTACAAGGTGTGCAGGACAGCAGGTGTGGGGAAATCCAATTTTATCTAATTTCACCATTAAATTCTTACACAGAACTCTTCTGAGTTGGAAGCTGAATTGGATAGGCAATCATATACTGTAGTTACAATGCTACAAATTCTAGGAACATAGAAAACTGACATATGCAAAGTCAGATCTCTGGTTCAACACACTCAGCACTGTCTACACTGCTTGGCAGCAACTCCTCAAGGTCTTTGATGAAGTCTTTTCTAGACTTACCTCTAAATGCTTGAGATTGAATCAAGGACAAACTGCCAGCAAAACATGTGCTCTCCTCTGTTGACCTATGGCCCTTCTATATTTTACAGCATCCAATCTCTGACAACAGATAGGCTGCTGCTCCCAGAGACAGATGCATCTCTTGTGTGGTTTTCAAGGGTTGCCCTATGCGGTGTACTTTGCAGTGGTGGCTAATCTCATAACCTTAAGCCATTTCTGCTTCTAGGCCAAACAACTATGATTATTATTAACATTTGCAGCAGTCTTGCCACTTCTGTCAACAATATTTCTTTAATCTGTTTGTACTTAGCAAGGACTTCCTGTTTCTTGCTTAACAGCACAGTCTTCTTGTGTATATTTATTTAAAAAGAAGCCACACTTTGTTAATTTGAGCTTACTCCTATGAAGGCACGTATAGAATTACAACTTCAGAACAGTCCTATCCCATCCTTTGATGGCTAGAGAGGGTGAGGAGGTAACGTGGCTAACTTTGTCCTGACTTCTACCTGTGGAGAGTAGCTACAACAATGGAGGAGATCCACTGTACTAGAATCCCTTCATCCACCCGGGCAAAAAGCTCTTTTTGAACAGCCCTGAGAGGTGACTTTCAAGATGTGAATTGGAGCGAGCTTTGGATCCACTGGATTGAAAGCTACTCTCTTCCTCAGCAACAAGATTCATGCAGGCAGCTCACTTACACCAGCTTGGAAACAAGCAAGCAAACAAACAAACAAACAAAGCCCCTCTTCATCTTCCACCTTGGTCATCAGGTCTGTCAGAGCTATAAATGAGGTGGTGGTTATCTCTTATCACTTTTTGCCTCCTTTGGAGTTGTTCTACACTTAAACCTTCTAGGATAACAAAGAGAAGCCCTTTTACTTCTTGTGCTTGGTTACTTGGAAACTGATATTTCAAACTACTATGGGACTCTTGTTACTTCCCTGTTCTCTCAGGTGTTGTTCAGAATGTGGGGGGGGGGGGGGGAAGAAATCAATAATAAAATAGTGGTACTATGAACATTTAATACCTGTGTGCTTAAATAGCCCAATTCTGGTTTTGGCAACAAATACACAAGTGGTACTGATCCTATTTAAGAGTTCTTGAACCAATGTGACGTTGATAGTTGACATCTTACGCTGGCATAGGTGTGCGTCTCTACAAGTGTAGTTAAGGCAGGACAGATATGAGATGTTATTGTTGCACAGCAAGATATTGCCCAGAAAGAAGAATTATGGCACGGTGTGGGAAGAATGTTGGAACGATGATATTACCTGGTGTTAAAATTTTGGAAATATTCAATTTTTCTGGGGAAAAATGGGAAAAGTTTTTTTTCCAGAAAAATGGAAATTTTCAGAAATTTTACATCACTTTCATGACTAGAGATGTAAACATTTCTATTTTTTTCCAGAAAAAGTTTTTCCCCCTGTTTTTTCCCAGGAAAAAAATATGGAAATTTTCAGAAATTTTACATCAGTGTTAGAACCAAGGTTTGTCTTTGTACAATTCGAAACTTGACAACTATGATTAATGCAAAATACATACTGCATGCAGCTTCACAACCTCATAAACTATAACCATTGTTGTATCAGAAACAATATTGATATAAGGCAGCCTCATGCATATCCCTCTACTGTCTATTTGTTAACTAAAGTAGGGATCAGATTTGTAAATATCAGGAACAGAGAGTCTTACGTACTGGCAACAATGGGATATGACTTGCATGTTTCCCATTTGTTATGTACATGATCTTGCCATTCTCATAAAATTCTCCTTCCTGCTGATTGTGAATGTTGCTTGCTGATGATGGTTTCCTTATTAGTTTGTTCTTTTGGCAGCCTAGTCAGCATTTCTCCCACTGCTTTTTTATTTGAGGAAAACTTGAAGATGTGTTCTTATTTTTGGAAAGTTAATTTAGTAACCTGGCAGTACATGTAGATCTGATATCAGTGGTTAATGGGAAAAGACGTATTTGAGAGTGAGTTTGACTGTGCATTCCTACACATGTCTACTCAGAAGTAAGACCTGTTGTATTCAGTAGAACGTCTTCCTTGGAAATTGTGTTTAGAATTGCACCCTAAATCTCACAAGTTGTGTTTAGAATTGCACCCTAAATCTCACAAGTTTTTAGAAAACTGAATTTGCTTGCCAGGTTGGTAAGTCAGATTGTGCATTCTTTCGGTGCACCCGCCACATTAATGCAGCTTGTTGCGCAACATTGTGTTGAATTGATTTGTCAGAAAAGATCTCATAGTTCCATGTAGAACATTAACACTGCTTCTGAAAACAAAAGGCAGTAGGTAGGGTTTTTGTGAAGAACTAAAAGAAATGGCCAGTGCTAACTTCTTGCTTACATGTGCTTTGCTTATGAGATGAGCTGTTCTTCAAGTAGTTTGCCTTTTTGTCTAATAACTGTGATGTGTATGCCTCCTAGTTGCTTGTAGACATTGTAACTTCAGTTGAAGGCATTTCTGACAGTTACACATCGAATGTGTTTGTATATCATGTGGATCCATGATTTATGTTAGCTGTTGCTTTAGCTATGAATTGTCATGCAGACAACCAGACAAACCATGCAGTTTTCCCTCCTTCTTGTCTGTTCTTCTCATGTCACTTTTGTCAGTATGAGCAGCTGAAGAAACTAGACAGGAATAGGCCATGGCTCTGGATTCAGATGTCACAGCAAGCAAGGGTTTGAACAAACCAAGAGTTAGCAAGCCAGCAATCACCTTTGGGTTATAAACATGCTTTATGGCTGGTTAACAACTCATGGTTTGCTTCCAGTTTAGCTTAGAGATAACAAGCCAAGATTCAGCAAACTAAAAACTGGTTGACAGTTGAATGTGAATTTGGCCAAAGGCCTTCCTTCGGAGGAAAGAAGTAACAAGATACCTTTATGTATAGCTGTCTAGTCCCCAAAGAATATTGTTGACCTGAAAAAGGTCTGGAAAAGCACAATCAAAATTATTAGGGGATTGGAAATCCTTTCCTACAAGAAATATCTAAAGGATTTGGACTTCCTAGATCTGGTTGTGGAGTGGGGGATTTAGTAAAGGTAGATATAATAAAGAATTCTATAATGTGGGAAGAGAAGACTGCTTTTTCTTTTTAAGACTAAAACTTGGGGTCACCGATTGAAATAGTTTGGCTGTAGGTAAGTGAACTACTTCATGTAACACATAATTAATGCATACAGTTAATTTATGTAAAGGTCATTGGCTTAGATGCCTTTAAAAGGAGGCTAGTGATAGCAGTTTGAGAGGAGTGAAAGTGAAAAGTGGCATCAAAGGAATTAATAGGTTATTGGGGTTTTTTTAAACAATGGGAGCTTTTAAGATTAATAACTAAAGCTGAAAAAATACAGTTAAATTCTTACTGTGTACAGCTGTGGGATGTAATGACAGTGCCTCTAGCCATGTCAGGAAAATGGGCTTATGCACTTACATTAGGTAAAAATAAAGCTAATATATCTGATTTTTGTGAAAGATGGCATGATTTCATGATGCATGTAATTCAAATGCACAATAATATTTACCAGAGTCTTTCCCCTGATTATAGAAGAGAGATTGAACAAAAATGGTTATTGAAAGGAGTTATGAAGAGAAATCTCCAAACTGTTGGTAGTTTCCACTTGTGTCTTACATGTAAAGTGAAAGAGGGAAAATATTTAAATGAACTACTTTCTGTCAATAATCAGACTTGCCATGATGTCTATCTATGTTTTGTCTGTTTTTCTTTCTGCATTGTTTTTCTTTTCCATTTGTCATTTTAATTTTTGTAATGTTTCAGTTAAAAATAAAATAGTAAAATAAAATACCTGAAACAACTGCTTTGATGCTGGCTTTGTGGGTGCTCTGTGCCTCTCAGTATCATAGGAAGGTCTTGTTTCTGTTCTGTTTGTGGGCTTCCCAGAGGTATCTGATTGGCCACTGTGGAAAAAGAAGAAGAAGCTGAGCTAGATAGACACTTGGTCTGGTCCAGCTGGCTGCTTTTCTGATCTTAGTGAATCCTTGAAAATTAAATTGAAAAACATGTACTTGGTGTCATGGTGAGTGGAAGTGGCTGTAGTCTCTCCTACTGAAGAAGTGATGGAACCTCATATATATAGCCACTGTGTGATGAAAAAGACTATGTGGACTAGTGATGTGTAGATTTGTGGGTTTGGACCGTAATTTGTAAAATTCCCTAGGCAGCTATAAGAATTGTAGTCGAAAAACACATATTTGCACACTTCTAAATGCTGGCTGTGGGATTCTGGGAAATACAGTCCCCAAAAAGTAACTTTGCCTAGTTCTGATATTGGTACAGTATTAAGGACATCTTCTGCCCCTCCAGCTATGGCAGCTGTGCATTCTTTAGTCAAAATGTGGAACTGTTACCAGGAAGCGTGCATGTTAATATGTACAAATGTGAAAACTGGACAGTGATGAAAGCTGACAGGACTAAAATAAATCCATTTGAAATGTGATGTTGGAGGAGAGCTTTATGGATACTGTGGGTCTCCAGGAAGACAAATAAGCAGGTTATTGATTAAATAAATTCTGCCCTCCCAGTAGAAGCTACAATGGCTAAATTGAAACTATTTTGCTTTGAACGTTTCATGAGAAAAGAAGTCTCACTGGGAAGAGAATAATGCTGGGGAAAGGCATTATTAAAGGCAGTAGGAAGAGAGGAAGACCAAACATGATATAGATTGACTCAGTGGCTTAAATACAGTAGTAAGTGGCAATTCGAGTGTGCCAATTAAATCAAGTGGAACTCCTGGAGGAGTGGGTTCACCAAAGCCCCACTGTTTCTATGGATCTGCTTTAATTATGTCTTACTACTGGATTTCAGCCAATAAAAGAAGTCATGGTCTTCAATTTACAGGACCTGAGCAGGTCTGTTAATGATAGGACCTTTCAGAGATCATTAATTCAAAGGGCTGCCAGAAGTCAGAAGTGACTTGATGGCATGTAACAGCTCTGCAATGTTCAGGTCAAGAATTGGGTTTCATTAGATCTTTACAATTTGCTTGGACAATGTTCTGATTATATTGGGAGTCTTTCTCATTGGGGGATACAGCAGAGGCAAATTATGTATGGATAGGTCTTTCAAGATGCTGTCCGAGGAATGAGAAAGAGAAAATATCAGGGCTTAGAAAATTTGTGGGGTTTTTAAATTACTCCTGGATTTTTCTCTTTTGTTCCTGAGCAGTTAGTCTCATGTCTGATTCTAAATAGCATTTCACATATTACAGAGAAAGTCAGATTTTCTACCAAATATGTACTCAACAGGGAGTTGGGGTCAGTTGCCTGTATGATAGACATATTTATATACACTTAGGAACATTTAGGAGGTTAACTAACAAACAAAATGGTGTACTGACCCATAGTGGTGCTTTTTTGTGAGTGAACTTTTCTGAAATTTTGAATATCTTCTCAGCCTTCTGAATCTCAGAGGAGCACAAAACTTTCCTTTCCTTTCCTTTCCCTTTCCTTTCCTGCTTTCTAGTAAATCGGGGTGAACAACTTGGAGAGTTTCAGGACCCCTCCCCCCACACTTGTTACAGACTATAGTGCTGGCACGCCACTAATATTTCATGGCAGAGAGGAAAAATCTGCTTTAAAACAAAAATAAACTGGAAATGTTTATTTTAAAGACATTTACTACTCAGTATGGAAGAAGGGTACTATAGCTTGAGCATAGGTCCCAAAGGCATCTCTTAAAGTACTATCACCTGCAATATTTGTTTACCAGGAGTATGGCATTGACTTATTAAATAGAGGCATCTTTGTGTTGCTCTGTCTGTTGTTTAGCATTGCTCCCCTGCATTCATGGTCCCCTGTCCTAGGAGAAATTTCTAACTCATTGGGATTCAGATGACCTTATTTTCCATTAGACCAAAAAAAAAAAAAAAAAAAAAAAAAAAGAGGAAATCTTAATGTCAAAATGTCATGTTTCTCACATGTGACATCATGACTTCTGGTATGATGACATTGTTTCCAGGATATCATGTTTCCCATAACATTTTCTGAATTTAGTTGGGAGTAGTGGAAAGGGTGTGAGTGAAGTTGAGCATAAGTGCTCAAAAGATTAGTTGAGTTATATATAGGAATATGTGTTTGTTCATGGAAAAATAACAAAATGTCAGTTAATGGATGATCTTCAACGAATAACAGTGACGCATTAGAATAATTTTGTGTGATTCCATTGCTAATTTTACTCTGCTTCCAGTCAGTTTTGATATTGAGCAGAGTGGCCTATAGTTTGGTGAGTAAGCTGGTGGGTGACCTGATACAGTTTGTCAAATACAGAAATTCATTCTGAAGGCACCAGGTGGATTGATTCTGTGATGAATCTTTTGGTCTGATCACTGAAGTGTGAAGGAAAAGTTTCCTAAATGTTCATTTGTCACATTTTGTTGCTGTAAGGAATAGCTTAATGGATGAGAAACCACTTGCCTCTTTGAATGGGCTGTTTATATCTGTACATTTGTGTTAGGTTAATAATGGTACCATGATTCATAAAAAGTAACATTTCATATTTTGTCTGTTACGTACTTATTTTTAAATCAGGCTTTTACCAGGCTTAGTATTTAATCTCCTTTAAAGCTGAAATGGCTGCTCTGAAATTGGGAGAGTACGCCCCTTATAAAATGTGGCTTCAATCTGAGAAGGTAATAATATTAACTGGGCCTCTTATTCAGTCTTATGTTGGAGGAGCTGATGCTTATTTCAGGCTAATATTAATTTAGTAGAATTACTGTATAGTGTAATAGAAAGAAGAACCGATTTAGCTATACACAGTCATATTTTTACTCTTTGTTGGTGCCAACAGGATAAAAGAGCCAACTCTCTTACTTTAGCATGGCAAAACGTGGGTGATGCCCAGCTTAGAAAGCTGGGACATGATTGTGTATGAAAGCCACCCGGGTAATACATTCAGATATAACGTTAATTCCTATTATTCCTTTCTACATGGAGAACTCAAATATTTGAACTACGGTAACTGTCCTGTGTGTATTTTTTTGTGTAGCATTATGGTTCACCTAGGATTTATGAAGCACATGTTCTTGACAAGAAGACTTAAGAAACCTATCTGTAGCTATATTTCCTCTATATTACACTTCATGGAATGATACTGTATGGTTCATAATTTCTTAATTGTATCCTAGAATTAGCAGAACAGAAGCACTGCTGAATTTCTAGTAGCTTAACTTGAAGAAGTTAACATTTTAAACAAGTGGGAAGATATGAAGGACTTTTGGGGGGAGCAATCCTACAGCCACTTATCTGGGAGCAAGTATAATTGATCTCAGCTGGGTTTTCTTTTGAATAGACCTTATTTCAGTGATGCTTGTTGCCTTCCAGCTAAGACTTGGAGTCCCTTTCTTTACCCCAGTATGAGTTAATGCAATTCAAAAATCAGCGTACCAGTGGTATATCAGAGTGGATGACTTTGTTTCTATTGATCTATTCATAAGCATTGTGCTGTTAAGAGAAGATATTCAAGGTATCTCCACAAACCCTGTTGGTTATTATTCAAGAATTATATAGTATTCTACCATAAGTCTCCTCAATGTAAGATTAACTGAAACAGGACATGACCTTTTAAAGTCTTTGTTCTGTTCCATCAGATGCATGAGGTCACTGGGAAAATAAGATATTTGTAGTTGACTGTATTGTGTAGAAACATTGTTAGGGTACTTCACCTTGAAAGCTGAAATTGGGCACATACATGATCCAAGAGATCTTTCTTAACATCACAGGCTGATAATCAAATTAAAATATATTATATTCTTAAATTAGCCTTTAATGGGAATTTAAATATATCTATTATATTTCCTCTTTAATATAATCTGGTTTAGGTAAAGGTAAAGGTTCCCCTTGACATTTAGTCCAGTCGTGTCTGACTCGAGGGCGCGGTGCTCATCCCCATTTCCAAGCCGTAGAGCCAGCATTTTGTCCGTAGACAGTTTCCGTGGTCGCGTAGCCAGCGCAACTAGACACGGAACGCCGTTACCTTCCCACCGAGGTGGTACCTATTTATCTACTTGCATTTGCATGCTTTCGAACTGCTAGGTTGGCAGGAGCTGGGACAAGCTACGGGAGCTCACTCCGTTGCGTGGATTCGATCTTACGACTGCAGGTCTTCTGACCCTGCAGCACAGAGGCTTCTGCAGTTTAACCTGCAGCGCCACCATGTCCCTGGTTTAATCTGGTTTAAAATCCCATTAAACTGATTTAAGCACTTAATATATCTATTATTAATGAGACTAATTCATAATTAATTCAGTGGACCTCTGTGAAATGTATTGGTTTAAATCCTGTAGATACTCTGTATGAAGTTTTCCTGAAACCGTGCTTGAGTGGGTTAAGTATTATAAATATGCCACAACATATGATTTATTAACTTTGATCTCACACTTCCCTTCTACAAATGGAAGGGCTCCTTTAGATCATGGAAGATCTGGTGGAGACTACTGTGTGTAGAAGGGGAGATTTCTTCTCGTTCTCCTTGCAGCCCAATGTGTTGCTTTCCTTACTGTTCTGGTCAGTCCCTCAAAATCCTCCAGAGAAGCTTTCACAGGGAGCTGCAGGTTGGAGAGAAATAAAAAAAGAATTCCTCTATTCCACCCCAATGGGAGCATTCCTCATGGGAACCTGGGGTTCAAGGAGATTTGGCAAATTATTTATTTAGGTTTATGTATTTGCTACATTTATATCCTGCTTTTTCTGCAGGGAGCTAATGGTGGTGTACTTCACTTCTTTATTTTATAATCACAAAAGTCTTGTGAGCTAGGACAGGCTGAGAGAAGTTACGAATATCTATGACTGTACTTGATGAAGACAGCATCGACATTTACTATTTCATGGAGCAATGCTGTTGTGCCCAGTGTCATTTTGGCCTGAGTAGGACAAAGAGGCCATTTGGGTTCCGCAAGCTTCAAAGCAGCCTTGATAAGATTGAAATGAATTGAATGACAGGGATGGAACAGTTCAGCCTTGTTCTAAGTCAGCTGCCAAACCTGGCTTATAGCAATTCCTGGGCTTTATGCTGTATGGAGAAATTATTTTCCTTTGCTGCATCTCAGTAATGATTGTTGCCATCCAGCAAAGCTAAAGGCATATTTCATAACCATCAGAACCCCTTCCTCTTCCTCAGTATTACTTGTTGCACTTCAAAAATCAGCATGCCAGTTGTTGATCAGACTTGTTCACTTTTGTTTCTGTTTCAATGTGGCATGAACTTTAGTTGCGTAGCTACATCAAATTAGTTGTGTAGCTACATCGAGATTTGAGTGATGTTAAGTTAGCATTAGATGCTGGTGGGGCGTGTTGCCTATGGCGTTTGTAGTCTTCCTTTCTAAGAGCCAACTGGGAGCTATTATTGTCTCTTGTATTCATTCAGTCCTTCAATTGCAGTGACGTTTTGTAAGCTTTCAGTCAGTCCAAAAATGGGTTGGTCTCTTTGAATACCACTGCTGTTACTTGAACATATTTTCTTTGTGGTGACGTAACCAAGTGGTTGGCTTTAAGAGGGGAAAAATCCAGCATCATGTGTGTATTTATTTGCTCTTACACTTGCTGGCTTATAGAAGGGGACAGAGGTTTGGCACTGAGCACAAGCTAAAGCTGCCAAACTTCCCTTAGAAAGTCAGTTTTGACTGCTCTGTTTTTTTCCCTTACAGGATTGGTCTGTTTTTCTTTCTGATGCTTGTCTAATCCAGTTTAACTCAACAGGGAGTATGGAAAATGCTCAGATACAGCCATTGGAGAGGTATATCTGCCATAGATATAAAAGGCTCAGAGCAAGTCTTATGTTTTATGTGTATGCATGGTTCAAAGATTAATCTAGCCATAGCAAAGCAAACTGCTGCTTATATACCGCCCATGGTGCTTAAAGCAGTTTACAGTTTAATTATGCAAGTTACACATTGCCCCCCTCTGAGCTAGGTACTTATTTTTGCTGACCTCGAAAGGATGGAAGGCTGAGTCGCCTTGAGCTGGCCCCCTTTAAGCTGTCGGGATCGAACTCAGGGTTGTTAGCAGAGTCTTGACTGCAGTGCAGTACTGCCTTCAACCACTGCACCATGAGGCTCCTTAGCCAGGCCTCTAAGTAGGTGGAACACAAGAGGAACACAAGAGAAAGTATAATTCGTTTTTCAATTGCCCTGTCCAGTCATCTCTTGAAATCCTCAGTGAAGGTCTGATGGGTTTTGCTCTGTAACCAAGAGAATGCCATTGAGAAATATTGTGAGGGCAGGTTGTTTCAGTTATGGCCCTTACCCTAAAACACCTTCCTTCCTCTGATAAATAAATAGATAAATATTTTTCTTTCCTTATCAATATGATGGTGGAAGTTTGATATGACTGTGGAGTATGACTAATAAAATAGTCTGAAAACCACACCAGGCAAGTATTTGCAGTTCAGCTGGATCAGTCCTGCTGTAAAGGGGAGGGGGGAGGTTTGTGAATTACATCCATATATGCATTTTTTGTAGAGAACATTCCTATGAAATTTTTCAGCACCTGCATTCTTTTAGCATAACACTCATGCTTGGCCTATGCTGAAATATCCACTGCCGTGCTGTGTAAGCCCATGATTCTGAAGGTTCAGAATGTACAGCTTACTTGGTACCAAGAATGGGGGCAGGAAATATCATATAATATTTCCCCCTTTTATGGGAAGAGAGGAGGACCCCGTCCTTATTTCCACTTCTGCCCTCAAGTGCAAAAGCAGGACTCCAGGAGGAGCCTCACTGGCCCTTAGTTTTGTGGTAATAAAAGTGCATTTGATTGCATTTTCTTTGGGCAGGGAGGAGGATTTGCGTTTGAAGACTGTCTGTATCTTTTATCTGCTTAGGGAGCTCAGGGATCCCATGATTTAGCTCTCCCACCCTCTTCTTGACTGTTCTGTCCCGCTGTTCTGCTTATGTGGTGAATGTGCTAGTTGTTTTTTCTCCCCACAGAATGTACCGGTACTGTATGGTGTTACATCCTTGTTGGCCAGCAGCTTGAACTCCTCCTTGGTTGAGAAACGTCCTCTGTTAATTTCAGCCTGCTTTGGGAGGTGGAATTAAGAGGGTGATGCTGATAGGATCTGGGAGGCATTCCAGTTTCTCCACACTGGAATTCAGAGTGGGGCCATCCTGTAAGTCAAAAGCCGAGGGAGTTAAGGGCGCTGGAAGAGTGCTCTTATTTTCATCTTATCAGTTCAACGGATGTTAGTCCCTTAGTCACTTAATAATTAGCTGGCGTATATAATAAACACATTATTCATCCTGCCTTGGATAAGTGTTTGGCTGACTTCATCTGGATTTGTGGTCAGTCTTTCAAAGAACAACTTCCTATATTTATTTTCATTCTTAAACAAATCATATTGTTGTTGTTTAGTCGTTAAGTCGTGTCCGACTCTTCGTGACCCCATGGACCAGAGCACGCCAGGCCCTCCTGTCTTCCACTGCCTCCCGGAGTTGGGTCAAATTCATGTTGGTAGCTTCGATGACACTGTCCATCCATCTCGTCCTCTGTCGTCCCCTTTTCCTCTTGCCTTCACACTTTCCCAACATCACGGTCTTTCCAGGGAGTCTTCTCTTCTCAAACGAATCATACCTGTGATAAAATTTGTAAGAAGTCCCCAGTTGGAAACTCTCCTCTGCCATGAACTTCCTTGCTGACAAGCCATTCTTTCAGCATCATCCCTGATCCGGTATTATAGAAAACAGCACCGACTTGCCTTATAGCAGTGTTTTAAGTTTTTCAGGTAGACTGTGCAGGGGCACATCAACTTTAGCCCTGACTGCTGGCCAACAAGGATCTGCCACATGGAAGTTGGCTGTGAGATTACACACATACTTCAGTGCCTAGGGGTGGAGAGATTTAAACCTCCCCTTTCTGATTGCTGAGCTATGAGAATTACTACACCTATGGCGGGGGTGGGGGTGGAAGTGGAGGTGAAAGCCTCTCTCAATGTTCTTTTTCTCCCAGGGAAAATGTAAGTGACTCTCTAGGTTTGGGGGCAGAAAGAATGGCTAAGACCTGAAGAACGTGTATGCCTGAGATAATATCTGTGAAGCCCTTTTAACTCTTTAAAATGCAGCATAAATATTAAGCAATATACTCTTATTACTTATGTATAAGGAAAGGTCTGAAAACCTTGTGCGTCTTGTCACATTTCCTGCTCTGCCGTTTGTAGATGATGATGATTGCATATGAGTGTTGCACATGTCAGCATTACAGTGCATGTACACTATACTAACATAGGTGCTACATTGAAAGCAATTAAAATACATCACAGTATTTCACAGTTCCAGGATTTGATCTGGATCTACTGATAGCCATACATTATTATTATTTATTTATTTACATTATTTATGGGCTGCCTTTCTCCCCACAGGGGGGACCCAAGGTGGCTCACAATTAAAACTATACATGTTCAACAGCTGTAAAATACTGTAGAAGTTATATTAAAAAAACAGTTAAACATATATCAATATTAAAGCCAAGATTAAAAACATTTTAAAAAACATTTATGAAAAATGTTTTAAATACATATAACAGCATCATGGAGGATGATTTTCTTAATTGATGTGTGTCCACAATACCTAAATGGGAACCCACATCCTGCTGCTTGGAAGTTTCCTTACATCTATTTTCTTGTGACTGTAACAGTGCTGCAATAGTACAATTATGCACAATTAAGTCTCTGAAGTGTTAAGAGTTAAGTGTTAAAAAAGTTTTGAACTATTGTACTGTTAATTAACGGTAGATATAGGCCAGGGCCCTACTGAACTTACGTTAAGTGGAAAGCTCAAACAGGGCAGTTGTGGAGAATGTGGCTTGTGCTGGTTGCATAAGTGTTGATCTTGTGCACATGATGATCTCCCGAGACTGATGTAGACTTGTACAAGTTATTGGATGCCACCTTATGTAGGCAGTGAACATGTCAAACCAATCACTCACTTTTGTTGCCAGCGGATTAGACATTAATGGCTGTGTGTTGCGTTATTTTGAGGGGACAGCACATTTACACTGTTATACAAGCTGTATCCTCACTGCTTTACATTGTAGCCAAGTGTCATTTCTTCAGTGTTGTCACATGAAAAGATATACTAAAATATTTATCAAATGTGAGGGGGTGTACTCCTGTGATATACTGTAGCATTGCATTGTTTAATTGTTGACGACCCCTAAGTAAGCCTGTGACTCTTTTTATTTCTGAATCCATTTCTATTTTTTAAAAAGCACACATTGCTGCCTGATGTACTATTGTGCTATGTAGTCTTCATTGACAGATGTTGAGCAACATCAACTTTGCAAAACTGGCAGGCAATAAAAACGTGTGTAAAGGCAAAGCTGCACAGCCACGATGTCATCTTTAGCCCTATACTTTACTGGTATTAAGTGATGCAGCACAATAGTGAAGATGTATTTTTAAAAAACTGAAGAAAAAAAGTGCCTTTTCACTTCAAAATACGATAGAAGGTGCCATCCACAGTGACAACTGTACCACACCCACCTCTGCACATCACCACTGATGTGGAAGAAGAATACCCCAAACCCCAGACTGGAGTGATCTGTTCTAGACAGTTGTACAGCCAGAAAACCATGTTTATTTGGACTGATCCTAATAGTTTGAAATAAATAGTAGGCTCCAACCCGACCAATTTGGATGGACTGGCCCTTGTTAGGGACAGGTTGGAATGCTCTAACAAGAACATCATATAGTGGATGTTTTCTAGAGCAATCCCAACCATTCCAACGGGGGCCACAGAGTGGGATGAACTCCTGTGTAGCTGGCCTCTTGGTTTTTTCTCCTTTCTCTTCAGTTTCATTTGTTGTTTCAGACAGGATTCATATTAAAAAAAATTTCTATGGAATAAATGATACATGCTATCTATCACATGGTTTCTGACTTATGGCAACCCTTTCCAGAGTTTTCTGGGAACAGAGTACTTAGAAGTTGTTTACCATTGTCTTCTTCTGGAGATGGCCTGGAACTGTGTAGCTTTCACAAGGTACTGAATTCCTGATCCTTAATGCTCCATTTCTCTACGCTGTCTATCAATACATATATAAAAATACATAAATACCTAATGAAAGATACTTTAAAAAAACCAAGTAGTGTTCCAGCTGGGGTGGCAGAATGACTCTGCTTTCCCACCTGCTGCATCCTGCTGGAATCCCAGTTAGGGGTGACTTGTGAGGCAGTTCCTTCTTGAAGCAGATGAAAGAGAACTTGGTTTAATATCCCCTTTGCTTATATTTTTTTAAAAATTCAACAAGGGCTGAAAAATGCTGACTGTTCTACAAATACTCACCTGTCATCCTACATATAAAATGACCAAGAAGGTCCATGTATCAAGGGAGACAAGCGCCTTTTCTTCTTCCTTTGCTCCATGGGGCATCCATCATAAGTATGTTTACAGTGTAATAGGTAGTTAAATTGTATTTTGTGCCTGTGTGTTCCTTCTTTGGCACTTAATACTTTATTTTACCATGGCCTTCCATCAATTTGTTTGTTCATTTTGTGTATTTGTGAAAGCTGGAACTAGAAAGAGAAGCAATGCACTCTTCAAGATGGGTGACTAACTGAGGTGAACTATGATTGCAAGAATTATCCCAGCTTTCCCTTGTTCTTGCATACTTTCCCCATCCCACTGTGGTCATAAGGAGGAGTCTGGAACTTTTGCTTCCGTGTTTCATTGACCACACTTTGCCATAGGGCCCAAACCTAGAGAAACTGTGGTTTATCTTAGCTATGATTAGACATCATAATCAATGCAGTTGTGTTGTTTTCATTAAATGTAGTTAGGATTAACTACCTTGGATGATTTAGACATGTCTCTAAAATGTGGTCAATCTTCCAGTCTCCTCTTTGCATTGACATTGAAGGGAAGTCTTGGGGGAGTGCTAGGCTCATGGTTGCTGAGTTATTTCTGATTGCAGCCAAGGTGACATTCACATAACTTATCTAAAAATTAGAATAGAGGGACTTCTCCCCCCCCCCCCCATTGTATGTTATGCAGTCTTTGTAACAATAGTAGATGCTAAACTGTAGGATAGAAATTGATAATCCATCTGCATATCCAAGTAGCATTGCCTTTGTGAATAGGTTACTTTACTGGAGCTAACCCCACAGTTTTTACTTCTTGTGTATGACTCACATTAGCAAGTAATCTTAAAGAAGTGTGAGAAATGAAATTGATATTTTAAGGTCACAGATAATTTAATGGCTTCTGGGCTCCCAGGGTAACAGAAGTTGTTTCTTTAATGTGGAGAATAAAGTTTAATTGTTACTTTGGAGAAAAAGATGAAATATTAATCTGTTTGTTTGGAATGACATGACTAATTTTGATGTGAAGGCTGCTAGTAAAACTGCTAAGACTTGGAAAAATTAAAAACTGGGAAACTAAGGCAGTTTGTTCTGAAATGACTAAAGACCTTGAAGTGATTTAGTGTGTTTGGAAGATGGCACTGATTGATACAGTTGGACAAATGGAACATTTATATCAGAACTGCTAAGGAAGCCAGACTAGCAGAACCTTCATCTAATAAAGTGGGCTGCATTCTACAAAAGCTTGTGCCAGATGCAATATGTTAGTCTTTATAGGGTCACAAGGCTCTTTGTTGCATAGCACAGGGGTTTCTATGAGAAGTCAGCTACACAGTTAATTATTGTGGCAAGAACACTACTCAGTGTTGTCAATGATACTGTAGGCCTAGTGTCCCATAATGTACTGATGCAGAAGACTTGGAAACTAATAAGAACTTATAAAAAGCCATACTGGATTACAGCAGTTGCCAGTGTTCTGCTCTTTGTGATGGCCAACCAGATGCCTTTGGGAAGGCCATGAGCTGGATGGGAGCATGATAACATCCTCCCGCTCATGCTTCCCAGCAACTTGTGATGGACATACTCAAAGTAATGGCCCTCATATCTTGTAGCCACTGATAGTCTTTCATGCTTTGTCTAATTAATGGCCTTTAAAACTGTCCAGGTGGGCATCACTACCTTATGGAAGTGAATTCCATCGCTTAACTATGCAAATAAAAGTAACTTAATAATTGAATCCAGTTCTAACTGTGAGAATGTGCATTTGAATGTCATATGATAGCTCAGGAGAAAAAGCTCACTCTTATGATTAGTCCTTTGATACAAGTTGGCTGTTCTTGGCAATTCTAATGTAATGGTAGGACCAGTTGATAAGGGAAGGCCAATGTTGCTTTGGCCATCATGGCCCAGGCAAGCTCAAGAATATAAAAACATTATTTGAATTAGTGGGCACTAAAATAGTTGTATATTATTACTGTTATGTTTGAGGAATAAGAAATGGAAGATATCATTTTGTGTCCACATAGTAATCACCAGTAAGCCCATACCACATATATAACATTCATCAGTGTTCTTGCCACTACAGTAAAATATACAACTGTCCTTGCATAGACAGTCTGCAAACTCACCTCTCTTTCTAGAGGAAACTATGGTGGACCCGGCAATGCCCTCTTTATAAAGCGATACAGAGGAGGGGACAAGAAGGTAACTCTACCCCTTTAGCCTATTCTAATATGTGCTCTCAATACCATAGGGACCTTATGTATCAGGTGGCTGTGCCAGTCATGTTGTTCTCTTTTTTGGGAGGGAAGTGTTAAGGAGAGTAAAAGGAAATGAACCAATATGATTGGAAAGCTTGTTCACCTATCTCCCTTATTAAAAGGGAAAAGATGAGGAGGTCTTGACCAGATCCAAACCTCAATTGATATTTATCCAGTAATCTAAAAATCCTACGTTGGTTAATAGACCCATTCATATATTAACCAAATCAAAAGTAGAAGGGCCCAGTCTTTAGATCTGCATCAACCACTGGGGTCTCATGACATTCCCAGTACTGAATATTCTGTAAATATGACCTTGTCATTATTGTATAATATCATTTATTCTGTGTGCTTCCCTGGCATGGCTACCAGAACATTCATATGGTGTCAGGTGGGAGGTGAAAGTGTAACCTCAAAAACCCATTGATCTAAACCTGGAGGTTTGCAGTTCACCAGTTATCCCAGCATGGAAGGCTAAAGTAAGTGTTGGGAATTTTCAGAACCTATGCAGCAGGTTATCTAATGAAAGTTTACAACAGAATTCTTGTCGTTGATCTGGAAGTGCCATTCAGTTTCTGAAGTCGTGTTAGACAAACTTTTACCATGAAAATGCTCAACCTCCAAGTCTATGTTCCTAGTGTCATATTTTATTGTGGCATTAATGAATCACTTTTAGTTGGCAAAGGAGCAAATTCAGCAGCATCATGGTTTGTTTCACTTCTTTGACATTTTCCAGCACTGTAAGATCAGTTATGTGGGCATCCTTCCTTTGTTTGTCTCAGGGGATCTCTTTGCTTTTTCAGTAGACTAGACTGCATGAGATTTGGGAAGCATGGGGGATACACGGTGGATAATACTATTCCTTTTGTAAATATGACTTAAAAGACTTTGATATCCATTGGATGAGAAGCTCGAGAACTAACAGGAAAGAATGTTGTCAGATGTCATGGGTAGGGAACCTGTAGCTTCATAGAAGTTGTAATTCGTCAGTATTTGGAAAGCCACAGAGTTGCCACCCTTGCTCCAGGTGGTAACCTAGAATTGTAACTCCTGAAGTCCCGGAAGAAATGTGAATATTGTGCCAGTAATAAGCATCCAAGTTGGTGCACATCTGCCAGGCCTCGCAGAACTGGCCTCTTCATTGCCCAAAAGAACTGTGAGTTGAATAAACCTATGTCACCCGAAGAGACGTTCCAAGTCTTGCACTGACTCCCATTCGTGCTTTGTCGATGCATATAGGTTGCCCATGTAGCTGCATAGGAGTGAATAGGCAGAATGGTGAAGCACATTTTACCTTGGCCCTGTTACAGCAAATGTTCAAACAGTAGATTCACTAGCAATGTCGGGTGGTAAAAGACTGATTGAGTTTAGGAGACCAAATTATGCAGATACAACAAAGTGTGTAGCAGTATGTTTTGGCTGGTTCTATTTTAAATTTAAGTAATTTAAGCCATCTCTATGGCAGAACGAGGTGATCTTGTTAGTCCCTTGGTATTGTTTCTGGCTGTCTAAATTGTTTAAGAATTAAACGTGGTTGACCTAGCATTACTAAAGAACAAAGATAAAATATCCCACGGTCATTGCTTCTAAGCAGTGATCCAGAGAAACATTGGAACTTCTTGGTGTTTACATAATTTGCTTCTTAACATGCTTAATGTTGGCTCTGAAGGATTTTGTTAGCTTTATTTGTCCAGCCTTGGAATCTGTTCTAAATGCTGCAGTTTACCAACAGAATATACAAAACAGTGCATGTGCAAAATGTTGTTAATGTTCCACTAGTAGCTAGAATTTTAAATTAAAGGCAGAGACTTGCAAGTCAAACACCATGAACTTCTGGACATGCATCCCTTATTTGTAATCAAAGCACAAGGAATTACAGATGCAATATGTACTACTTTCATGACCCCACTGTGAATAGTGTTTTTTTAAAAGAACTTTAAAAATAGGAGCAGTAGGTTCACTTTTTGCAACTTCTGTTCTTCCCATGCTGTCATAGGGCCCCAGACAATGCTTGTTGACACTTCTTGGCTATTATATCTTTGTCTTCAAATGATTATTTTTATCTTGTAGTACTTTTTATAGCTTAACTTACATTACTGGAACAGATCCTTTGTTACAGTCATAGATTTAAAATTGAAAATGTCCAAAAGACACCCTGCCACAGTCATATGACATAGGGCCTGAGTGTTCACTCATCACCCTCCTACTTGTCAGCCCACACAAACTAAGCCATGTAATGTCGGAAGCAGGTGCATTTCACAAAGGTATTTGCAGAGCAAATAATTCTGGATGACTCAGCTGCTGTGTTTGATTCAGGAGTTGACAAAATTGTATTTCCTTCTGTAGCACAGAATATGTGTTTGCTTGTTAAATATCACCATCTTGGTTGCTCAGACAGAAGAGAATGAAGAATAAATGTGATATAAAATTGTTTAGTCATCATGTGGTATCATTCTGGACTTACATGCAATCTAGCATTAAACCCAAGAGCTGTTTTTCCATCAGTGATGAAGCTCCATTTGTCCTGTGGGCAAGGGCCTAAAGACAATAATTTGGATCCCTCTATTTCCTATGTTCCTTCCTTACTCTTTTACTCCCCCTCCCATGACAGGCTGGCAAGACATGCATGTTTGGCCGAAGCACTCTCCTCAGGTGGTTTTGTCATGAGCTATGAAATGCATAGCTGAAGATGTGCAATCATACCCAGGTTGCCAGGTTCCGTAGATTTTGCTTTCTAGGTATGTAGCTGGTCTGGCAGGAGCTGAGAACAATTTTAGCCTTTTCATTACCATTTTCAGAGAATGTGGTGTACTAGTTTCCTCATATTCTCTTTTGACTTCCCATGAATGAAATGAATAAGTAGGCACTGCAAGAAAGGAAGCAGTAACTCATTTTTTAGCTGGTATGTGTTTTATTTTGTGGGGGTCTGTTGAGCCAGTTTGTAATGGCTCTCAAAGGCATGAGCATTTTCATTTCTTTTCCAGTTTCACTTAATTGTGCATAAGGAAGTGGCTTTCTTGTCTTCACTAATCCATGTTCTTTGGTGTATTTTCCGCTCCATGTACAAGCTTCAAATGCTTTCATTATTTTCTGAGGTAACTAAGTATGTACTAGTGTTTAAAATCCTACCTTGTTTTCTCAGAGTGTCATGGTTGCTCTCTTTTATTCTTGTTGTTGACAAGCAACCACACCCTTTAACAAGAGCCCTTTTGTTCGGCAACGGTTTGTAAATATATCTAGTCTGAAAGTATCCATTTTCTAGTTTGCCCAGGACAAAATGGAGGCTCCTGCTTTTTGCAGCCTCAAACTGATTGGGGATTGCTGCTCTTACGTCAGCTGAACTGCTGTGCCAAGTGATTTCTTGACTCAACTTGCTGAACATATCCCCTAAGTCATATGGTCTAGATAACAGAACTGTTTTCCAGACTGCTCCACATCACTGCATCTAGCTGTTTAGGGCTAACAAGACCATCATAATTTCAGAGTCGAATGTGGGAGCATAACTGACTTGAGAACATGTAACTGTTGCAGGACCCCTGTGCAGCTTGCTGCTCTGCTTTGTGTTTTACTGAGAATGCGGGTACAATGATGGCAGATGCTGAAGCAACACTTCTTATGTGTTTGGTTCATTACCTTGTGATTATCACCACAAGGAATATTGTTCAGTAGCATCTCCTGGTGACATAGTTGGACCACTTTTTCTGAACTACCAATGGTCAAAAATTCCCTTTTAATCTCAGGGCTGGATTATTAACATTCTCCCTTTTGATGATACTGTTCCCATTGTGCAGGTGGAGCAGGGCTTCCCCTTCTTGTGATTCCCCCATAAGCCATTTGCCACCAGGCACAAACAGCAGACAAATTTAAAATTGTATCTTGCCTCCTTAGTGCTACAGAACAGATTCTCACTAGCAAACTGTTTCCTTATGTTGGATCCTATGGGCAACATTTGATAACATTTAAAGCCAGTCAAGAACCTTTGTGTGCCAGCCCTGCTCCCAACATTCACACTGCTTAGGGGAGACTGTGGCTAGTGTTTGCATCAACCCATCAACCCAGAAACTATGGAGGAAAAAGAAATTGCTGACATCTGCCAGTTAATAGAAGAGCCTTGTGCCACAGTGGTTAAACTGCTATACTGCAGCCAAAACTGTGCTCACAACCTGGTGTTCAATCCCAGGTAGCCAGCTCAAGGTTGACTCAGCCTTCTATCCTTCCGAGGTCAGTAAAATGAATACCTAGCTCACTGCAGGGAGGGGGCAATGTGTAGCCTGCATGGTTAACTTGTAAACCTCCCAGAGAGTGCTTGAAGCACTATGGGGCAGTATATAAGCAACACATGTTGCCTTTTGCTTTTAGTAGTATCTTTCTGGAATTACGTGTCTTTCATTCTTTCTTTTTTAACATCTCAATTGCCTTAATGGCAAGTTGCAAATGGAGTTCTGCTAGTTAGAAAAATTCTCCTTTTTGGCAGTGGTAGAGGAAGATATTCCTTGCTCTTATTGTGACCGTACTGACCTATAATAACAAGCCAGGATATCTGCCTGACAGTGAATGAGCAGCATGCTCATGCCTGCAGCATGTTGACTCTGCCTCTTCTGCTTGCAAGAATGGGTTAGCGAATTGGAAAAGGGATAGCTTAATTTTATATATGAGTGCAGAATCCTGGCTTGTTGCTGGTTTGATATCCTTATATAGATTTTGGAGCCACATTTGCTATTTACACTTCACAATCTCTCTCTGGACTCTTGGGGGTGGGGGAGTTCAAATATTTTCCCTTTCCTGCCTTCCTGATCTGGAAGAGAGGCTTCCTTCGATATGAATGGGAGGTTTTCTTTCAAAGCAAGTAGGTAGGCATTGCGGACCCAACCCAGATCTTCAATGCAGTGGGGAATAAAGGGTTAAAACATGGTTTCCCTCTTCATCAGGGTCTCTGTCCAGCATGGGTGCTTGATCTTACTAGTTGCTCCAACAAAAGCTGTTCATGCAATTACTAATTGCATCTCATTTGGCTCTGATCCGAACCTTGTGTTGTAAGCTCAATTTCTCAGATGCCAGTGAAGAAAGGCTTATGGCATATTCCCCCCCCCCCCAAACTTTCCCCAGAAGCATTTTGGAAATTGTTATGGAAAAATGAATCCAACTATTGAAATTTTTTTCCATGGTGCACAGAAAATAATGTTGACTCAACTTGCGCTATTAATTCACTTCTTCACCCTTTTGGTGCCATGTTTAACAATATTTTGTGCCTGTGGGTTTGAGGGCACTTTATTATACAGATTAAAAACTCGGTGAGTGCTGGAGGAGAGACTGCAGGCTGAAAAGAAGAGGCTCAAAATATGGTTGAATGGCTGTCCTCCTCCACAATTCAGAAAGCAAGAATACATTTTTCTATTTTTTTTCAGTGAAAAATCTCCCCTTTCCCTTCCCCCACCTCATTTTGCCTGAGAACTTGCCGAGTGTAGGTGGCATTGGAATTTTGTTTCTCTTCAGTGACTCACCAGAATGAATCACTTGCATGTGGAGAGAGAGAGAGAGAGAGAGAAAAAACGACCCCAAGAGGCAGTTTTAAGTGCCGGGCTGTGTTTAGAATGCTTAGGCTGGGTGGTATACTCACAGGCCTGTGGGCCCTTCCGTTTCTGAAAGCTGCCAGCCTCGCCTCCTTCCACCTCTACCTGTGGGTGGGAGAGCTTCGTCCTAGTAAACAAGGTGTGAGTTATGCTTCTCCATCTGTTCAAGAGAGGAGGTGGTATATACGTTTCAGAAACATGATATTGGGTGGGCTGCAGTGTTTTACCAAATTTAACAAGCTGAGATTCATTGAACTGAGTGCGCTGTTCTTCACCACAAGCAGCTCCATCATCTTCTCCCAGCCTCATAAGACATTCTTGCCTTCTCTCTTGTATGATCCAACTTCTGTGATAGTTTTAAGGAGATCTTCGGCTATTTCATTTTAGTGGCAATGATCTGACCTTTGAATGTGTTACAAATTGCAGCTCAAATAGCCAACAAAAGACTATATGTCGACTTCATGCTTAATGTAAGAACCAAACAGTTGTGGCTGGAATAGTGGTTCGAAAATTTTTAATGAACAAAGGGATCTTTACTCTTTCACCAGATGTTGATTACTTCATCTATATAATGGTGATATTTTCTGAATGTGACAAACTGGCACTAACTGTCGAAGGGAAATATAAGCAGGCTTCGGGAACATTCCAGTGTTGGAAAAGCAGAACACTCTTGGCTGGGTGAGGGGGACAAAACATACTCAGTTTTCATGAACTGCTTACAGATGGTTTTGAAGGAAGAAACCTGAAAAAAAAAGGGAGGTGCAGATGTTGAATGGATTGGCATAACTTGGAAAAGAGTATAGTTAACTGACTGGTTGGCAGGAATCCTGAATGGGAGCACCTCCTACCACAACATTCGGTTGCAGGTACCACTTGTGCAATATCATAAATGAGATTTATTTCAAAGGAACCTTCTTTCTGTGTGAGTCATTGGTCTGGGCAATATTTCTGAATGGAAAGAGGCAAAACCCCAGAACAGCAGTGTGTATAGCAATGTAGTGAATCTCCTGGTAACTGTGTTGCATCTTTACATCCTTCAACATTTTCTGTTGTGATCAGAAAGACAGAGAGATGCAATAGAGCTTTATGGTCTTAAGGAAGGCTGCTTGGAAGTTGACAGAATGTTCTGCAGGTGGCTGCTTTGTGCTCACAGTGACCTTGCTTTTTATTTCTTGTATACCAGGTTTTGCAGTTATACAAAATTAGAATAATCATGAGGGAACTAGGCTTAAAGTATTCTATGTGGCTTGAAATTAGAGACGGGGGTATTCGTATTCGAATACAAATACCCCCGCATAGCTGGACGTAACTCACGCGTCCGCTGCTGCCGTTGGCTCCGCTCTCCTTCCAATCGCTCCGGAACTCATGGTCAGCTATCCACTCCTGGCAGAAGGAGGGAAGACGAGTCTCCTTGTCCAGCTGATGAGTGGATAGCTGACCGTGCGCTCTGCAGCGATTGGAAGGAGAGCAGAGCCAATGGCAGCAGCAGACGCGTGAGGGGTGGGGGCGGACCCTCGTTACGCCCAGCTGTGCGGGGGTATTCGTATATGAATACCCCCATCTCTACTTAAGATTGTTTAAAAATGTATAATAATCCTTTTCGGTTGTCTTAGAAGAACTTTGGAGATTTCTTGGCCTGAGTCACTTTCTTGTAGTAATTCTTAGATCATGTTTAGATGCCTCAGACTTTCACAGATTTTAGGTGATCGTAACCGTAATTAGTGGGAACAAGCCAGATTCAAACCATGTTTTACAGAATGACTTGTTACTGCACACCCTAGTTAAGATTAGCCATAGTTTGTGTTTGGATGTACACTAAACCATAATTAATGTAAAACAGAAACGTCTGATCTCTGCAGCCATGGCAGAGGTAGGGATTTTGGGATATGCAAACCAGAATAGATAAAATGTGTAATTTTTTAAAAATGCATTTTTTAATTTAAATCAGATTTTTAAAATATAAACCAGATTTTAAATCTTTGATTTTAAATGCTGTTTGCTTGAGCTGTGTGCTTAAGATTGCATTGAAGCCTCGGTTTCATGGGGTTCTGTAGACTTCAGCATAGATTATTTAGCCTTCCATGTGATGTCCGACTATGTTTAAAAATATTGCTTATATGGTTTGGTAAGTATGTGATGTGAGGGGGGTGAGTGCGGGTCATGGAATGTTGGGAAGAATGGTTGTGACTGGCTCTGAGAAGCTACTAGCGGAAGGGAGGTTAGTTAGGTTTTTCGAGCTGTCTGGGGAAGAGACATTGGGGAAGAGGGTGATTTTGGAGTCTGGCGTTTGCCAGAGAAGTTTGTGAGAGACTGAAGCGGGGAAGTGGTCACAGAGAGAGTGAGGGATTGTGTTGAATGAATTTAAAGACCAGGGATAAACAATATTCTTTTAACACTGTTCTTTTAATAAAACCTTATTCATTCTATCCAGGGCTGAGTTCAAAACCTAAGGGCTGGCTATGTGAAGTTACTGGAGGTGGAATCAAGACAAGGAGATTGTGAAAAATATGGATTAAGTTCATAGTGAAGAAGAGTTCACTTTTGGAAGGGAAAATCACACGATTAAACTGAGTTCTTCTAAACAATGATTTAATCATTATTTAAATCAATTTGATTTAAATCAAACCCACCCGGACACAACCCACATCTTGGTGTGGCTCATTCTTGTCATATCATTTCAGCTGTTTAGGGGGTTCAGGTGATGTCTTAATGCTGCTGGTTCTGTGGTGATCTCTGAGGTTACAGCATAGCAGAGAAAAATATGGCAGGCTTTTTCAAGCCATGTCATGCTAAATGACAACATGAGTGTGTTGCAGATTCTATGCCCTATGAAAAGAAATTAGAAATAAGACATGTTGCCACTTTTGCAGTCTCTGTTTAAAGACAGCCCCAAATAATAGTGCTTTGACTGACAAACATGTTAGCGAGGCTGAGAATGTATTGAGGTGGAATTATATGAGACATCAACTGTATAATGACACTTGCCTTCATCTCAAACAGAAGGAACTGAATTTTATTAAAATGGAGATCTTTCAGGCTATCTCCTACAAAAAGATGTAGTAAAAGCAAACGTGATTCCCCACAGAGAACAAGCCAGCCAGCGGGGGTGGGGGGGTGGGGGTGGTCCCCAATGCTGCAAAGTTTTAGAATTGCTGTAGGTTTTTCAGGTTGTCTGGCCATGTTCTTGAGGTTTTTCTTCCTAACATTTCGCCAGTCTCTGTGGCTGGCATCTTCAGAGGACAGGAGTCAGAACTCTGCTCTGTTCTGACTCCTGTCCTCTGAAGATGCCGGCCACAGAGACTGGCGAAACTAGGAGGAAAAACCTCAAGAACACGGCCAGACAGCCCGAAAAACCTACAACAACCATTGGATCCCGGCCGTTACTTTTAGAATTGCATTTGCTACTCTATTTGAATTCATTGTTTGTGTTGGATTATCGTCATTTCCTTGGAAATGGGTCCATTCCATTCAATGGAACTCACCCATTGCAACCTAAAAGCATGAAGTTTAGACTCTGATTGTTTCACCAGAAGTACAGATCAATAAAGTCTTTAAAGTCTGACCCTGAAATCTAAACAGTGTCATAGGTTTGTAATTCCCCATTTTACAATCTGTTTTAAAACTAAGTTGGGAAGCAACTGAAACAGAAGCAGAAGCCTGCAATATGTTTATCCACTCTCCCTACATGTTTGCTTTAAAATAAACCACTATGATTGGCAGATAAATGTAGCTGATAGATTACAGGTCAGCTTTATTATCTTTCTCTTAATAAAAAGATAGTCAACAAACATTTTAGAATAGAAGTCATGTGTATTTCCCACCCACCCCATGTTTTCCTGCTGATAGCCCACAGATGGCAATCATTTATGACGAACTGAATGAAAAGTATTGAGAGGAAGCTGGTTTCTTTCTGGCGAATACATCATCCTTTATTTTTATTTTTTAGTCACTGGCCCCACAATGTTGGCAACACATTTGCAAATCTTGCAGTGGGTTGTTTCTCCCTCCAAGAAGGGAGAAACATGCTTCCTTTTATAGTATCCACATGGTGTTATTTTTACTGCCTTCAGCCTAAAGCTATTTCCTGTTTCCAATTATTTAGTTACACTCCAAAGCCCCTCTCTTTTCCCTCCTGGCTTCCTTGCCAGGTTTGCCAAAGCATTATTGTCATTTCTGTGAGACGAAGGTTTTAATGGGCTGAGCAGGAAGTTTAGCTATTTCCTCTGCCTGTGAGGCCATGATGTCATGATCTGCTATGGAGCTCTTTATCATACGCGGCTGTTGCTGTGGTCCATGTGGAAAGAATGTAAACAGTGCTTTCCAGATGTTCCTGGGGAAATTGTGGGTCCATAAATGGGCTATTTTGTCTAAGAATACTATTTAAAATGATGGGAAATGTGAATCAGGCTGCTTAAAAAGTGTGATTCTGAAAACTTCAGATGCTGTAATAGGCTTTGTTCTGGTGGTAATATTGCCATGTGGAGACAATAGTTTTTGTGTGAATGGGTGATTTATTCAAAGGTTTACCATATGCACACATGAAAATTGTGTCTTGTTAGAAGGCTGAAAGCTGTCCTTTCTTCAGAAAGGAATGTTTTCAAAAACATTTGGCATCTGAAAATCACCTTAAACTGGAGTCTCTCTAGCTGACCATTCCGCTGCCTTGTGGGCTACTTTCCTACAATCTAAGTGGCTTACATTGGAAGAAGTATTACTAAAACAGCCACATGAGCCCCAAACGCTCAAGATCTAGTCAGAACAGAAGATAACTATTGCCAATTTCCAGGTTTACTCCGACTGCTAATCCCTTATAAATGAAAAAACAAGTCCAATTAGGAATGTCTTTCAGCAGTTCCAAAAAAACCAAGGAGTAGCAATGTCATATCTTTGGAAGAAAGATGGATAAGAAAGAGATAATTCTGTAATGGCCTAAATAAAAAAATTAGCCTAGTTAAATTCTTCATTTTAATCACAGCTATTCTACCATACCATGAAAGTCTAAATATTCTGGAGTCATCTAACTTGTTTTTTATTTCTTGCTTCAGTCTTTTAGTTTTTCTTTCTTAATTTTCATAAGTTCATAGATATATTTATGTCTAAATACTTAATAGACTTTCAAATCTTAATATCATTTTTTTCCTAATTAGTTGTTTTTCCTCATTATTATAATTAAACATCACCATATCTGATTTGTGGCAATTTATCTGTAACCCTGTTATCTTCCCAAATTCTTTTGAATGTAGTTTTACCCTATCCATAACCCTTAATGGGTTTTCTATTGTTAATAATGAATTATCCATAAATAAAGTAATTTTAGCCCTGTCTTTATTCCCTATGCCACAGATTGATTTATCTTTTCTAATTACATTTACCAACAATTTTATAGTTATACAGTAGCAAATAATATCAGGGAAAGGGGACATCCCTTAGTACCACAATCTAGGGATATCTGTTCTGTTACGTATTTTCTGAATATAATTGTTTTATCACACCTCTAAATTGTTCCCCAAATCCTAATGTTTCTATTATTGCTTTTAAAGTTGGCCATTCCACACCCATGTTACCAATAGAGTTAACTGAAGAGAAGATAAAAGATCTGCAAAATATGATGAATAAATTTAATAATGGAGATAAAAAGGCAAGGATTAATAAGAAGAGATGGTATAAAGTTCATAAAGTAGGAGGGCTGGGACATCCTAACTTGAGGAAATTTTATATTGCAAATCAATTAAGACACATAGGGGATATTATTTTGCACTCCAATAAAGTAATATGGTGGGATATGGAATCATTAGAATTAGATTCAAGTTTTAGAATTTTCTTTTCAGACCATTTAATAAGGGTAGAGGCAAAGAAATTGGAAACCCTTTCCGTAAAAATATGTTATTAATTTGGAACAAATATAGAAAAACACTTACTCCATCAGTTTCTTCATTATGTCTGCTGGTTGAATTGCAGAATTTTCCAATAAACCTGGGAAATTTCCAGAGTTTATTAAGAGAAAAACAAGTTATTAGATTAAAAGATTGGGAAGAAAAGATGTGGAATAGAGAACAAATAGCATTTATGAAGATCCTGAAGGGTAGTTGTCCAAACTATATGGAGCCAATGTGTGGCATGCAGTGGGCTTCACTCTACTTAGCTGATAGACTGACCCTAGAAGGACAAAGGGTGCTTCTGCTGCAGTCATTTTTGAAGCCTCCCTTAAACACGTACACCTGTGTATGTAGTCTTCTGTGCACTAGAGTGGCTGCTGTATGGAAGGCAGTGGAAAAGTGGGTAACAAGGGCAGAAATCATGAAGAGACGTGGAGAAAAGCATAGCCTTATTCCTTGAATTCTACATTCCTCAGTGTCTCTTAAATTATTCTCCCTATGTGCCTGAACACTTCTGCAACACTTAAGTGATGCTGATTCCATCTCCTTAAACTCGTAGAGTCTTTGGCTTAAACCTTTACTCCTCAATTCCCAAAGAAAGGATGCCTAAGTAGATGCAACTGCATTTGTTGTTTTCATTTTCCCCTGCCTGCCTCTCATTCAGTTTCTGTTGTCCTTGCTGGAACAACATTTAGATCGTACATTCCTCAAGGTTGAGGGCTTTGTCTTCTTCTTCTTTATATTCTTCATCTTTTGGAGGGCTTCTTACTCTCTGAGACATTGTACATGTCAGTGGTACTCTGTAAGTAATTATCCCTAAGTATTGCAGCCAGGGTGATGCAGTGGATAGCATGTCAGACTCTGATTCAGGAAACCTAGTTCAAATTGCCATTTGGCCATGGCAGCTCACTGTGGGGTTGCAATGGCAAACGACTCCTTAAACATCTCACATACCTCAAAAATCCTATTAGGATTATTTTAAAATGGAAAGAACTTGATGGTACACAACAACCCAGTTGCAACTAGCTTTCATCATTCACTGCTCTTTTCTTTGTTGACACATGTCTTCTTGATATTTATTTTCCACACACTACAGAGGAGATGGTAAACCTGTTTTCCAGCCATATCGCTCTGGATTACAGGCATGGAGTTGCATGGTTGAATGTTCTCCTATGCAAAATCCCATTATGTGGAAAGATGGCATATCAAAGAGGGAGATTCTAGTCAGCATTCTTCCTGGAATGCTAGTTTCTATTTACAGTGATACCTCGACGTACGAACTTAATCCGTTCCAGAAGATGGTTGTAACTCAAAATGGTTGTAAGTCAAAGCACCATTTCCCATAGGAATGCATTGGAACGCGATTAATCCGTTCCAGACGGGGGAAAAAATTACCAAAAAACCACACCACTGCAAGCCCCATTGGAACGCGTCGGGGCTGGAAAACACACACACGCACACACACACACACACAAACAAACAAACAGAGCAAGCCCCATCGGAACATGCTGGGACTGAAAAAAAATCGCCAAAAACAAAACAGAGCAAGCCCTATCGGAATGCGCTGGGGCTGAAAAAAACACACACACACCAAAACACACACAAAAAATCACAGCACAGAAACATAACCCCCCCAGCCCAAACCCACCCTGCAAAACCCTGTATGTACTCACTCAGAAGCAGAAAGCAGCACCACGCAGTCCGAAGCCTTCTCTGACACACACTCTCTAACTGTTGGGGCGAAAGAGCTACAAAGAAGCAGCCTCTTCGCCGACCAATGGTTAGTAATTTAAATTCCCCGCCTTTTTCCCTGCCTTTTTTCCGGTCGTAACTCGAAGTTCTGGTCGCAAGTCGAAGCAAAATTTTGCAGCCGGAGCTGGTCGTAACTCGAAATGGTCGTAAGTCGTGACGTTCGTAAGTCGAGGCACCACTGTATGGGGAATATTTTAATGCTGAGGTGCATTCAAGCCACATAAAAGCCCATCTGCAGTCCAAACTGTACATCTGCAGTAACATAGTATCAACTGTCTTGCAAGCTGCTTGTGAAAGACATATATAAGAAACTGAACTTTGGGCAGGGTGCTTAAATAGAGTGGGGCTGTATGGGTGTGTGTGTTCTTGGTCCCCAGTGTGGTTTGTGGAACAAGTGAATGGGACTTGGCACTGAACACATTTGAGAGATCTCTGTTTTAATGGATTGGAGGGGAAAAGATGGGAAAGAATTAGAATTCTCCCTCATTTCCATTTTCTGTCCTCCAGCCACCCATCAAAACTTTACTGTCCTTTAGCTAGGAGTAATTGTCAAGAAAACCAGTTCACTTACATAACTAAATGAAAATGACGTATTTTTGCAGACTGGTGTAAAATGAAAACGATGGGTGTTGGAAACATCTGCAGCATCATTCAGCTCTATAGATTCTGAATAGTGAAATGCTCCACCTGTTTTATATCATCTGTGGTTTCTTTTTGGTGTGTTTTACAGGTTTGACATCTACAGGAAGGTGCCAAAAGACCTTACGCAGCCAACCTTTACAGGAGCAATTAGTAAGTATCTGTGTATGCGTCTTTGTTTTTCCACATCTTAGTCTAAAGACAGTGTTTCTTTCAGCCTTTCCTTTAAAACAGAATGACTATACTTCAAAAATAGGGATGGATAAGATCTTTTTAACCTTTTGATTGCAGTTTCTGAAATTTGCACATTTATTCATATTTGGAACAGAAGGAACTTTGGAAAAAAAG
This sequence comes from Intellagama lesueurii, assembly GCA_037013535.1. Lineage (NCBI taxonomy): Eukaryota > Metazoa > Chordata > Lepidosauria > Squamata > Agamidae > Intellagama > Intellagama lesueurii. The sequence goes on from JBAJHW010000002.1 coordinate 205,410,722, forward strand.
AAACTGAATATGGAAGAAAACAAAATGGAAACATTAATATAGGCAAACAGAGTTTTGCATTTTTGCTGTTTAAAATTTGGCTTTAAACCCTTGTGTGTTCAACTATTGTTGAATACCTTTTTTTTTTCATGAGAAAGTCCTCAATTTTAACAGGACCATGATCTCTCTGTATTGAGAATTGCTGTAATTGTTTGATTTGATCAAGGAAGACGGTTGGGCATTCTCGTTATTTTGTTTTGGTAATTTACAAAATTCATAAATATCTTCATATTCTGGAAAGAACTGGTTGCTTAAAATAATTGATTGCTGAAGGAAGTGAAACTTACAGATTTTCCTATTTCTGTTCAAAAGGATAGTAAGCCAGGTAAATTGTAATACAACTTGATATGGTTTTAGACTGAATGATCTTGAGGATAATGGGAAGAATCAGCGTGGGCTCGTAGGTGACATATTGATTTCCAGTATGGGAGATCATGAAATACTGGATGGCCTTGATAAATCTTTCTCTATAACAGGTCTGAGTTAGTGGACAGAGGATAACAGCAAGGAAAATGGCTCCTTAGAAATCAAACTCAAGGTACAAGGCAACTTAACAAAGATTGTTTTGTTGCTTACTGTTAAGAAATGGTAATCAAAAGCTGCCTTATCCTCTGCTTTGTTGGTACATAGCATAGTTTGGTGTCTATATCATCTTCTCACTTCGTACTTCATCTCCTTCCTGCCTGCGACTGTAGCTTGTTGGCTGAGTAATGCAATTTCACACTGTCATTGCTAGTGAGTATGTCGCATAGAACCGTTGAGTTGTTCATACCAGGCTTGTAATTAGATGTCTAATGTTGCTTTCCTGTCTTGTCGCACACTCGTTTCCTTTGAACAAGTGAATCCCAGTCTACTTATTCTCACAGTTGGGGACCCTGGCTGCATGTATCTTAGCTGATGCAGACAGGATCTTGTCCCTTGAGCTTAGTAATACCGAATCATGTTGATTACAATGTGAAATAACAAAGAAGGGACAGTTGAGCAAAGATCAGGAGTCCAAATAAATAGTGGGGATGAAGATATTTTACTTTGTAATGTTATTCCCTACTCCCTTCCCTCAATTTGCTCATCTGGACTTTGAATTACTCTTGTAACTGTACTGCAACTGTTCAGATGAGTCATGAGGAGTAGGAGAAGAATGCAAAACAAGTAGCTACTCTCCATTAACCTACCCACTTTGTGGTTACAAAGAGAAATGTCAGAACTACTATATGTGCCGACTGTAGCTGTTTCAGATTTGCTTCAGAAGGGGACCCTCCAAATTGATTATCTAGAAGGAAGGGAGGGGGAGTTCATCTTGATTTAGGAAAATTCAGTAGAAAATTTGGTGCTATCCTATGAAGTTAGGGGAATGACTTTTTATTGTTGAAAATCCTGGAAATTGTGAGCATAATGAACTACTGCTGGTTCTAATCTCCTATTGCCTGCTTGGGAAGAGGCATCTTTTTGAGCATAGGGACAAATATATGTGTACAACTTCATTTCCTCTTTCTTTCCCAAAGAAAGGTGGTAGTGAGAAGGTGGCATGGCATTAACCTAAGCTTATGTTCTAAAGGAGCAGACAGAATAGATATGAAAGAGGTAGATAGTAGGGTGAGGGCAAGGTCTGGAGCTATAGTTAGTTTACCTGTTTGGTGTGCAAATTGGACACAAATGTGGTGATCTTCACACTATGCAGTGAGGGGGAAAAGCTGCTTTCTTTAGTGGTATTGAAGCATTGTGTGATTAGGGGTGAAAAAGCATTTCAAAATACATTGAGAAGCACTGTGGCAAAAACCTGATTTTGGGAGAGCCCTATGTCAGGAATAAGCAACAGTGGTTATTTATTAATGAATGAAATCAATGTCCTTGGTTTCTGCTTAAAAAAGGCATTTAAAAATGCCTAGTAATAGTAACACTCAAGTAAAACAGAAATACAGTTAAATATAGAAACACAAGTAGAACATATCATTAGAAAGAATTAATAGTACCCAGTCAGATAAACCCCTTTTGATCACAGCTTAGCTTATACGCCTAAGGCCTGTGAATAGAAGGACAACAGGGATGTGGCCAGCCTCTCCTTTCTTGACAGAGAGTAGCAGAACGTGTGAGTGACCGCTTAGAAATCCTTCTCTCGTCAACTCAACCAACCTACTGCAGTGTCAGCAGAATCGTTTTATGCCATCAGGCACAGGTTCAGAACCAGAACGGTATCCCTTACGTGTAGATGGGAGGGAGGAAGAGAACTGGCTGTCATCAGTGTACTGGTGGCACTAAGCCTCCAGGCTCTCTCTAGCCTCCAGGCCCTCTCTCTTGTTTAAGGTGTTTATGTAATACCATGGGGAGGAAAGAAGGAGCCCTGAGGGGCACTGGAGAGCAGTGGCCTCAGCATCAAACAAGCGACTCCCAGCACTTTTGATCAGCTCTGTTGTGCTCCCCTCTCTCACAGCGATGAAATTGCCTCTCCTGGCAGTATCTCAGTGAGGCTGTGGACAACAGGCTTAATAAACTTTCAAATGAGAGAAAATTGGGAAAGAGTGCTGAGACACAAGTGAGCGGACTAAATATTTGTGTCATCTCCATAAACTGGAGAGTTGGTGGGGACGTTGCAAAACAGCTGAAAATTTATATGGACAGTTGTTAAATATTACACATATGAATCAAGGGACAGATGCATAGGTGTAAGCTTCAGAGAGGGAGAATTAGTTAAACAGCATAGTTACAGAGGGTGTTTTGGGTTGTTGTTTTTTTGGTGCATTGTAATGCCAGTTAAATGAAATGTGAATCAGCAATGGTTAATTTACTTTTATGCTGTTAACCAGGATGCCAATTGTAGTACTCAGTGCACCACCATTCTGTCCTGTGGAGATGAGAGCAAGTCTGAGTTCTATATTCAGTCTTAGAAGCACAGTTCAAGGATGGTAAAGACAAATGCAGAATGATTCAGGGGTATGATAAAACCTCTGAAAAATGACTCTTACAAGGAAGGATGTGGGATGGTACATGCTCATAGTCTCTATGTATGTAAAAGGCTGCCTGAAAGAGTGGGGATGGCAATCCTTTGTTCTTTCTGAAATGTATGGTTGTTAGGAAGTGTGCTTCTGATTATTAGAGCCGTCAAGCCAAGGAGCAGAATGCCTAGGAGGCACAGTAAAAGCTTTTTTCCTTGGCTGAGACGAGGCTCTCCACAGAATCCCACCTGTGTCTGTGGTTCCAAACAATTTCCTTATGACAAGCAGGCTAGAATTTGGGAGAAAGCTGAGATAAATAAAATTTGGATAAGGTTGAAGAGAATAAGAGGCAATGGCTTTTTACATGAATGACACTCTTAAAACTCTTGAGTCAATGAAACCTGAACAGCATCCTGTGGTAAAGGGAGACTCAGCAGAAAAAGGTGGAACTGCCACTCCTGGAAACCTCCAGAAGAAACAACTTAAACGCCAACCTAAGCACCATAATGTGGTATGAGGAGGCTATTGCCTCCCCTCTGTAGTGCATGTCCATCTGTGTATCCACAGAAAGACTTTTTCCTTTCACCTGTGCTAATTATGGCAGACACATCTGCTATGTACAGCATGAATGCTGATTGACCTTCAAAGTCCTTTGAAATGTCTTTCTCGTTGACTTTGCAGTAGAAGAGCTGCTCTGCAGAGACTGCAAAGCGTAGGTGTCTCTTAAACCAAGCAGTGGGGTATTTCCCCTCAAAATCTGTGGGTGAGCCCCCACTCACCCTTTATGAGCCAATATTTTTGTATAGCCACCTTCTTATTCAAACTCTTTCAAACCCATTTCCTGTACACCTTCAGTCTGCAGAAAGTTGTCATACACAGGAGTCAGGCTGTGCCTCTAGGTTGATATTGTCTGCAAGAGTGTTTGGATGTCAGCTCCCATAAACTCCAGCCAGCATGGCCAATGATTAGCCATGCTGGGGGCTGTAGTCCCACACATCCGAAGGGCAGCAGGCTGGCAAAGGCTTGTCTATGTTGAATTGTAGCAGCTATCCCAAGATTTCACAGAGGTATCTTTCCCAGCCCTACCTGGAGACTCTGGGGGTTGATTCTTGGCCACTCTTTTTTTTTTTTTTGTTTTTTTGTTTTTTTGCAGACTTAGATTTATGAACTGTTTCACTGTTCTGTATCTACTTCCACTGCAGTAGGCTGAAGGAACTGGACATCAAGAGTGTGTCATAAATCGGCATTGATGGGGAGACCAAAATATACATACATAGTGTCACTGAATATAGTTCAGATAGCCTTCCATGTGACACTGAGTAGTTTGGGTACTGCTTTCTGTTAATATCTTCCTCCTAAAGATTTTGCCATGTGTTGAGTCAGTAAATGATTGGCACTGAAGCAAGCCTGTTCTGTTTTATTACCTTGCATGTATCAGTTACTGAGCCTTCCAGACTTTGCACTTATATTCTATAGTGCCTAACCATCGCTGTTCCAGGAGAGCAACATATCGCTGTGCCAGGCTGCCTATATTTGGATATGAAGCTTGCAGTGCCTTTCACTCTGGCATGTGACAAAGTTAGCATCCAAGTGGCATGAGCTATAGGACATATTGGCAGGGAGCACTCAGTCAAGACAGCTGTTCTGTCAATCCCACCATTTAATAATTAGTTGTGCATACACATGACAGCATTATGCAGAAATACTGTATGTCTGTTGAGTTGCAAGGGGGCTATGTATATTCTGTATAATATATTTTATTTTCTTCACCTGCTTCACTCCTTAATGTCCTCAACAGTTCTTTTACAATAAAAGACATAGATTAAACCATTCACTATTAAATGGTATGATTTGTATGGCTTTTGTAATGAAACTTTGTACCTTACATTAGACCTTGCCCTTATATTATTTCAAGCAAAGCTGAGACAGGGGCCTTTATTTTTTTTATTATTATTTTTATTTCTTACATTTTTATCCCGCCCATCTAGTCGTTCTTCTACTTTAGGTGAAGGGTGGGCAGTTTTGGCAGGTTGAGGGCCAGTTTTCTGTCTCTGGGATAATCTAGGGGCTGCATGGACCCCCTCCTCCAAAAGGAAAAAAGAAAGAAACTGAAATCCCATTTCTTGTTTTGAAAAATAGGTGTTTTTTTTATATTAAAGACATAATATTCAGTTTGCAATCTATTTGAAAGGATGATTATTCTTCTGAAGGTTTCTAGGTGTGGCCGTTCATCCTTTTCTGCTAAGGAAGCCAGCCCCCCCCCCAAAGGAGCAGGTGAATCTGCTGGGGGTCAAGGACCACACAAACAGCCTTGGGAAACCGCATGCAGCTTCTGAGCCACACTTTGCACACTAAACCTGGGTCTAGCTCCCAAACAGCAGAGCCTCTTGCTGCAAAAGAGTGACATATTTGCCTATATCAAATGTCTCTGGACCATTCCTCACCATAGCTGCCCAGAAGGATAAACTAATCACTAAATATATCCTTAGTCCGTATTCCTTGTGGTGGCTAGTAGTTGTCAATAACCATATCCTTCATAAATCTGTCTAATCCATTTTTGAAACCGTCTATGTTGGTGGCCATCACTACATCTTATAAAAGTGAATGGTGTCCTTTTATCTCTTCTGAATTCCCCCTCATTTAGCTCCATATGGTGATCCCAAATGTTAGTATTATGAAAAAAGCAGAAAAACATATCCCTTTTCACTCTTTCCACAGCAAATATACTTTTATATGCCTTTGATATTACCCTTCCTTTACTGGGTTTTTCTGGTAGCTTTGTGGCGCAGTGGTTAAACTACAGTACTGCAGCCAAAACTCTGCTCACAACCCAGGTTCAATCCCAGGTAGCCAGCCCAAGGTTTGCTCCGCCTTCCAAGGCTGGTAAATTAAGTACTTAGCTTGCTGGAAGGGCAATGTGTAGCCTGCATAATTAAATTGCAAACCACCCAGAGAGTGCTTTAAATGCTGTGGGGCGGTATATAAGCAGCACACTTTACTACACTAAAGAGCTGTAACATTTCCTTCCTCACAGGGGAGCTGTTCCAATCCTTTTATTACTTAGTTTGCCATTTTTGTGTGCCCTTTCCAGAGCTACTATGCTGCTGCTATTTTTAGGTGCAGCGGCCAGGACTGCACCTAGATTTCCAAGTGTAGTTCCACCATAGACTTGTATACAGACAAAATAATATCAGCACCTTTATCACATTACAAAACAATTTGTGGCGTATGTTCGATAAGATTTGGCTGTTACAGTTCGTGTTGAAAAGCTGCTAAACAAGAATTGCACTCTTAGGATCCTTGATCCACTAATGATTTATTGTATATCACACCTCCATGAAGGTGTATAATGTGTGATAAGTTGTGTAGGTGGGTTTCTATAGAAGCAATCTGAACTTGCCTTTACAATCTCTGTAGGACCACTGCAGGATGCCTGCACCCACAGTGAATTTAAATGTTGCAATCAAATTGGGTGGGGGTCCCCTTCATCAGTTGCCTCTCGTTTTTCACCCCAACTTAGAGAGCATGGTGATGTGCAGTTTAGGAAACAACATGTTTTTTTTCCATACAGATAAATAATGTTACTGTTAGGAAACAGCCAGCTAAGCAAATTGTGCAGCTGTATTCTCATTCTGTATGTATTATATGAGGCTGTTGGCCCAGAACTTGTGTTCTGTAGTCCTGAATCAGAAGGAGCAAACATATAAATCAGATTTTGTTTTCCTTTCCCTTAAGAGGATTTATCTTTAAAAAGTAGGCAGGTACCCTACCTCTATGTGGTCTGTGTTCTGACAAGGAGAAAATGTCCTTGCCTGTAGAGTATTTTTACCTTTTTCCTTAAGAATAGGTGATTCTGCTCTTGCTGTCTCCCCCTCCCTGTGCTTTTGTGCTTGTGGTAGCCTGTTAGAACTGCTTTGTTATCATGGAGGTTGCATTGAATCCCTTCTTCACCGCCCCCCTCTCAAAGTTTGTTCCAGAAACACAGGACTTCAAAAATTTAGGTCAGTCAAATTTTATTCTTCTACTTAACACTAGATGTGGTAGAGTTGACTACACATACTTTATCCACGTGCTTGTTCTCTTTGCGCACACATTAGATCTGGAGAAGGTACCAAAAAAAAAAAGGGGGGGGGGGACAAAATGTGGTTCACCACATACTGCTTAAAGCACTCTCTGGGCAGTTTATAATTTAATTATGCAGGCTACATATTGCCCTCCCAGTGAGCTAGGTACTCAATTTACAGATCTTGGAATAATGGAAGGCTGAATCAACCTCAAATCAGCTACCTGAACCCGTGGGGATCGAACTCAGGTCATGAGCAGAGGCGTCACTGCAATACTGCAGTTTAACTACTGTGCCACAAGGCTCAGATATGATTGTGTGTATGTACTGTGTTTGTGATCTGTAAGAGCACACTAGAGAAAGCAAAACCTTGTTTCCTCCCCACCTCACTTTGCTGTGATTCCATTGCTTTAAGTGTTCTAGTTACACCCCCACACAAACACACACACTCCTTTTCATGTACCATAGCGTAGATTCCACCTTCCAAAACCCTCAAGTTTTTCATCAGTTATGAATAGGGAAGACATGTGGACAGCAGCCTCATCACATCTAGTTTGCAGCTCAGAGGAAACAGACACTAAAGCATACACATGCTAGGTGAGAGAACAGTGGAAGTAAGATTTTTCCAGGATATGAGGTGGTGAAAAGGGGAAAGAGGAAGAAATAGTTATGATGTGATGATGTTGGAAAGGATACTAGTAGGAAAACGAAATAAAGTGTTTTACAGGTTGGTGCACTCTTAAGGGAGGTGAACTAGGACAAAAAATGGAGGAGGGATACAGATATTCATCTAGAGCCGTGGTTCTTAACCTTTGTTACTCAGGTGTTTTTGAACTGCGACTCCCAGAAACCCCAGCCAGCACAGCTGGTGGTGAAGGCTTCTGGGAGTTGCAGTCCAAAAACACCTGAGTAACAAAGGTTAAGAACCATAGATCTAGAGGACTCACTAAGTAAAGAATGGTGTAACTTTAAAGCAGAATTAAGCAGATAGTGGCCTTCTACTATGATTTTCGTGTTAGTGGAGTTTTTGAGACAGTTTGACTATCTGTGATCGCATTTTTTTTATTGATGTCCTTGTCAGAGACCCAATTGTTCTGATTTTTGGCAGTTGTGAGTTAGAAAAAGCCTGATTAACCAGTCTGTGCTGCTTTGAACTGGTTTGTGCTGTTTTAACCAGCTTGAAACAGTCCCTGTATTCAGTTCAGTAGATAAACAGAGTCTTAGAAAAAAGTTTCAGACTTCAAGTATATCTTGGTTCTGGCTTTCTGTGGTGTGGTCAGTACAGAGCACCTTTTGCTTTCTTCTGAATTTCTTGATATTTTCAGGGCCATTCAACGCTTTCCCCTTTGTTAATTTATTATTATTTTCATTTTGAAAATGTATTAAGAACCATGAATTCAAATACTCGTAATATGAGCAGGGGCTAGAAAAGAGATTTCAGGTTGGCCCTGCTGCTTGGGGGTAGCACACTTCAACAGGCATGATCTAAGGGGAGGCAGCTTTGTGAAAATAAGGAAAAGGTAATTTAAAGCAGGTACAAATTGGCCAACATATGTTAACAATTGAAAAAAAGTATACAGTATTTATTATTTATTTATTTATTATTATATATTAAAAAATAAAATCATCTACAAACCCACTCAGATGTAATTATAATGAAATATATTGATGTTGGAGGGGGGGGAATCAGCCCCACTCAGATTTAATTCATTTTCTTTTAAAAATTTATGCTCTTTGAGATTTAATTCATTTTCTTTAAAAAATTCATGCTCCTCTAATTCATTATGTTGGAACTTGTAACTGAAAACATCAGAGATTAAGTACAGATTGATTGTACGTCAGTTTACTGTATTAATATTTATTAATATAGTTACATTTAATAAACACTTTATATGCAATGAAATAAAAATAATTCAACAAGACACTTTCAATTTGCTAACATTGGTTAGAGGCATAGATTCTCATAGCAGCAGCAGCAGCAACACCTGTCGGAGACTGAGGTCTCTGAAAGAGTCTTGTGTTCAAGGACTGCATATGCTTAGAGAAACGAGCAAGATAGTTGCTTATGGAAAATTATATTGCAGGAAGAGGGTCATCCGTGAAATACTGGGAAGGTCTTATAATAATAATAAAAAACTCCCCATATGAAACCTCCCCAGCCCTTAAGATTTTCAGAGGATGACCTTGTCTTGGTTCCATTGCCATCCCAGGCATGCTTGATGGGGACACTAGAGAGGGTCCTTCTCTATGGCTGCTTCCAGGTTGTGGAATTCACTCCCTTATAAGAGGTTAGGTTGCCCCCTCCTCCTTTTTATGCTTCTGCTGACAGCTGAAGACTCACCTCTTCAGGCAGGCTTTTAATACCTATAACTGAGTCCTTGAATGCTGGTTTTAGCTTTTCTAAGTTTGCTTTTAAAGTTTTTGATGTTTTTAATTATTGAATGGATTTTTAATTATTAGGGTTTAGTTGCTAGCAAACTGTGAGAGCAGCTTTTAAAAAGATTTTTTCCTGAGAGATTTGGATGTGTGTATACAGATAACAACTCGGAACTATAAAATGCAATTCGGTTATGCCTGCTCTACCTCAAATGCTATGTCATGTCACTCAACCTGACCATATACTGCTCAGGAAACGTCTTTTAAAAGGCAAAGGTAACAGATTTCTGGTCGTGCAATAACTTGAGGAGCAAGAAAGACATTTTCTTTCAGGCATTCAGTCTCTAAGTAGTTACATTTGTCCTCTGTGGAATTCCAAGCACTGGGACTGGTTGTGGTATGGTGTAAGACCTCTGAATTCTATTAGGTTATAAGGCCACAATACCGTTTCTTGTTTCTAACAGTCGTAGTTGTTATGCCATTTTGCCAGATTTCTTAATTCGAGTTTCACTTTATTAAAAGTAATTACTGCGGTTGTGATTATATGAATAATGTGTTAAGTTAAAAACACAGAACTTGTAGATATTCCGGAAAATGATTGTTTGGCTAAACATTTTTGCAAGAATATGAACATAGGAAAAATCTGATGTAAGCAGAGACTGGTAGTTGAATACTTGCCGTTTTAAGGAATGATGAGTTACAGAAAACTCTGTAGTGGAACTCTTGAGTTCCATTTTTTGAACCCAAGTTTGAAAATTTTCTACTGGAACAATAGCTTTCCAAGCATATTATTAACAGAAGAGGGCTTATACCTGATTCAGAATTTTTGATGAAGTTAATCAGGTCTAGACCTGATCATTGTCCAGGTGGGAGATCTCTGGGGAGTTCCGTACACACATCCTTTGAGTTAACAGAAGACAGACAGGATCTAAACGAAAGTACTGAATAACACATATTCATACACATTTTAAAGTGCATGGGGTAAATAGTTAACAGAAAGGATATGCACTCTTGTAATTTCTGCTTTGGCAATTTCGTCTTCCAATGCATATTTGAACGTGAATCCTGGCCCACATGTTAACAAAGCTAAGTACAAGTAGAAGAGAACTGAGTGAACAGGCATAAAGGGTGGACGTGATCTCACTCAAGACACTTGCTCCCCACTCAGAAAGAAAAGTAGCTGAAGATCAGAAATAGGGAGTGGAAAACTGCAGGATAGCTCAGTGGCTTAGGTCTCTGGCTGCAGAGCCAGAAGCTGGGAGTTCGATTCTCCACTGTGCCTCCTTGACAAGAACTGGACTTAATGATCCATAGTGTCTCTTCCAGCTCTGCAGTTCTAAGACAATGTGGTCGGGGATGGTATCATGCCTCCCTCAGTTAAGACCCTTTCAGAGGAAGAAGATGATCTGTCTCAGCAGGAGGAAGCCAGAGCAGAAGGAGAGTCTGATAGCACAAGTGGCAGCATCCGCTCAGAGAAGGAAGGCAGAAGCCAGTCGTGCCAGGAAAGACTTGGATGTTGAAGGAAATCTGGCTGATGTGCTGGCTATTTGCCGAGAAAAGTGATGGATTTTAGAACAAAAGTTTTCAAGGTCAAACAGGCACTTGATAGCTAGCTGAAAAGAGCTGAAGTGGGGAGGCCACAGAGAACTATGGATCCTGCCTTCTTACTTGGCTCCAGCGCTAACAACACCAGTCTTACCTGACCTACGTCTGATGAGGATTCTGTTTGCTCAGATTCCTTGGAACTCTCTGTAACTTGGATTTGACTTCTGCCTGTTTCTTGCTTGACGGGTGAACGGCTTATGTGACTGAACTGTCAGTTTGAATCTTAAAATCTCAGCCAGCAGTCCATCACTTGGATGGAACCTAACTCACCCAAACAGCTCTTGCCTCTTGCCAACATTACAGGTGGAGGAAGGATGCAGAAAATGACCAAAATTGGCCAATGTAGGAAACATCTTTCTTCTCTCCATCTCAGTAGTAATGGGAAGGGGTGTGAATGAGATCTAGGATAAGCAGAGGTGAAGAAGAGGAACTTCCTGGATTAGAAATCATTTCCCTCTTCAGCTTTCCACCTCCATTCCCACTTCGTGATGTTCACACATGTGGTCTCTGTGTTCTCCTGATTTACTTGAAAATAAGATATACAGTATATACAAAATTAAGAGCAAATACACAGGCAAATAAAGTGCCAAGATATGTAGGGTCACCTATCACATTCTGTTTTGTTTTGTTGAAGTTTATAAGGGTATATGTTTGAAATGGAAGTCATTCTAGTTTCTGGCTTTTAAGGCCTCTTTCTAAAAATTGTCACTACAAGCCATACCACAATTTAACTTCCTCAAGCGGTGTGCTTTACTGTGTGGTCTTGAAGATAGCTTCATTTATTTGTCCAAAATTGGTCCGTAAGGATGAAGACATTCTTAATAGCATTGTTTCTAACCGTCAGTGACAGGTTATGTACTACATTTTACATTGTTAGTACTGAGTAGGCTCTACGTGCTTTCAAATAGTGGGTTCCTTTGAAACATGTATCACAAGACAAGACTCACTTGAGAAAGACAGTAGTGCTAGGAAAAGTTGAAGGTGATATAAAAGAAGAGACGGAGCAATGACTTCTTTGGGTCGCAGATCGCTTTGGGGGCCCATTGTAGGCTTTTAGCCCTTACGCTTAGGAGCCTCCTGGCGCAGTGGTTAAACTGCTGTATTGCAGCCAAAACTGTGCTCACGACTTGGGGTTCAATCCCAGGTAGCCGGCTCAAGGTTGACTCAGCCTTCTATCCTTCCGAGGTCGGTAAAATGAGTACCCAGCTCGCTGGGGTGGCGGCAATGTGCAGCCTGCATGATTAATTTGTAAACCACCCAGAGAGTGATTGAAGTGCTATGGGGCGGTATATAAGCAGCACGCTTTGCTTTTGCTTTATGCCCAGCTTGGATGTCTTTAAAAAGAAAAAAAGGGGTCAGGTAAATTTGTAGAAGGTCCTTTGAAAGTTTTTCGGACTATAACTCCTGCAGTCCCTTATCATTGGTCATCCAAGGTGGGGCTGATGGAAGTTTTAGGGTAGACATCTAGAAGGCAAATGTTATTCACCCCAGAGACAATATATTTCTAAATGCCAGATGCTTGGAACAAAGAGGGGGAGACCTCATCCCTTTATGTGAGCTTTCCAGGCCTATCCGGCTAACCACTGATACAAACAGATAAACTGATTAGTTGACCCAATGATCTGATAGGGCTTTGTTTTTCTTAACCTGCAACCAACCCCATAGCAAGGATTTAAATGGCTGCAGAACAAGAAATCAATTTGGACTGTTTTCTGTTCTGACCCACTTTTCCATGGCAGAGGTATTACTTACCCATGGATATGTACTATCATGGGTCCCTTTTCTCTTCCTGCAGGGCAAGCAGAGTGAGCATGAACTAAATGACAACACAAAAGGGGTGGCGTAGAGGAGGGAAGCCCATCCCAGCCTCGCCCTTATTCGATGTACTTCCGCTAGTCTTTGTCTTTTTTCAGACTTCTGAGCAGAGGTGAGCAGCATAACCATGTCCCCCACTATGGATGAGTCAGAAGGCAGTAGAACAGGTCTCAGTGGCTCTTCCTGTAGAAAAGGTGGGCCATTTATACGTTTTGGAATCACAACTCTGATAAGCCCACACCATGGGCCATGCTAACTAGGGCTGCTAGGAGTTGCATTCTGGAAATATCTGGAAGAGACACACTTACCCCTTCTCACTTTTTGTGGATATTCATTTCCTAAATTGCACACGTGACAAATGGACAAGATGCACCTTCAGTTTTCTGAACTGGGATCATTTGAAGAAAGTATAACATTACCTATTAGAGTGAGTAGCTGTGTCTGTGAGGTTTGGGATGGGGGAGCAATTTTATCTTATAATTCCAAAGGTAGTGATACGTAGAAAAAAAAGTTCAGGGACAGAAGTCGTAACACCGAAGGTAGCTTGGAATGCACTGTCATTGTGACTGAAGCACAAACAAATAGGACATGTGTTTCTTTGATCACTTCCCTACCCATACTGTTATTCTGTGGCTTGGGACATTTCCCCCTGCTTATTCTGTGATGATTCAGCATGGACTCAGAAGGTAGATAATGTTTACTTTATCTTTAAAAATGCCAGCCCTGCCCCCTTTTTAGTCATTCTAATACTGTGTCACACCCTCAGCACTTGCATCTCATTCTGCCACCCTCACGAACAACAGATGTTGCTTTCTTGACTACATCTGAAGTACCTTTGGAGTAAAATCTTCATACCAGTTTAAAAAAGCAACCCTGCAGAATTGCAGCTTCTTCCTCAGCAAACCTTGGATTAAATCCATGTTTGGAGAGAAATACTATTTATTTGTTTGTAGTGACCAATAAGTTGAATAACTCATGTTGAACAGTGGTATGGGAAATGAGAGCTGTTATGAGTATTTTAGACAGACAGACAAGACAGACAATGAGGAAAACAGCAAATCTGGAGCTGGATTATTGTGGAGGCAAGTGTAATAGTATACTGATGCATAATACACTTCCTTCAAGGATACAGTCTTTAAGAGAATATTGGTTAGAATAAAATGCTTTTCACACCAGTAAAGTACTGGTTTTCATTTATTAAACCCTATGTCAGTGGCTGATACCCAGTGTGGTATACTGGATAGAGTCACAGACCAGGACTCAAGACCTAGGTTTGAATCCCTGCTCAGCCATGGAAACTCTCTGTAACCACTGTAAAACGACTCCTGAAATATCTTGCTTACTTTGAAAACCCTGTTAGGGTTGCTATAAGTCAGTTCCAATTTGACAGCACAGAACAACAGTATCAGTGGCCACTGTATTAATCATTATGGCTACATATTTTATCCATGTTACATTACATCAGAGGCAGGATGCTTCTGAATACACTTTGCTGGGGGACATGAATGGCAGAGGAAGGTATTGTCCTGATGTCCTTCTTGCATGCTTCCCATAGGCCACACTATCAATAATAGTGGTGGTGATGACAATGAAATAAAGGAGAGAGGAGGGGGAGGAGGATTAGAAGCATCTAATGCTAACAAAATACATGTGGGATTGTGGTTGGAGATAGAGGCTGCTTCTAGATGAGGTATTTATTGTGGAATTTGCTTTGTCATTTACATTTTACAGGAGGTCTACATAATGTCAACCCGTGTAATCATCCTGTGTTTGTCCAGTATCACTTCTTTTTTCTTAACAGCAGAAAATTGACTTCAGGGAAAGGACAGAAGAATAATACCAGGGGTCACACTACACATCTCATTTTACTTTTTGCTGTCAGTTTTTTTTTCTGGCAACACATTATTAAATTTGGACCTGGTGTTCTCAACTGGTCAGGGAGAGTGTGATCCAAAGGTAACCGCCTTGATTTTGGTTCTCTTGTCATGGTCGGACCACCACCTGATAAAATGCAACCTTTCAGTGGCACTCCCTCTCCGCGGGGAGCAGGGACGTATTAAGATGGTCTGCCCCCTCAGGCTATTGGATCCTGTTGGATGCAATGCGGGGGAATACCGGCTGATCTAGTTGGTGCTCCTGTTGAAGCTCTGGTGGATGAATGGTATGCAGCAGCCACCAAGGTGGATGACATGATTGCTCTTAAATGTTCCCTCCACTCTCAACCCCAACCAGCAGCTGCGGGTGTTGAAGCTAAATAGGAGGAGGCTAGAGAGCATTTGGAGATGGGCCATGACGGCAGCCAATCTAAAAGCTGTAAAAATTGCATCTAGCATCTATCTAGCCAAAGTGAAGGCTACACGAAGATCCTACTTCACTCTCCAGATAAGTGAAGCTCAAGACCATCAAGTCGAACTCGTTTGCTTTGTACGCGATTTATCCAGAGTTGGTCACAGTGATAGGCCTCCCAGTAGCATCTCCTGTGACCAGTTTGCGGCCTTTTTAAAACACAAAGTGGAGGTCATTCGCTGGGACCTGGATCTCTTCTCTTTATCAGTAGATCGAATCAAGACGTCCTCTGCATTGTCTTGCCTGGTAACTTTAACACAGTTTCAGCCCGTGACGTCAGCTGAGGTTGACAGGGTGCTTGACGGCTGTAGGGCCACCACCTCTTCACTAGACCCTTGCCCGGCCTGGCTCCTGAAAGCAGCCAGACTATTAACAGCAGAACGGGCAGAAGCTATTATCAATGGGTCTCTTCTTGAGGACAGGGTTCCCCTTTCCCTCAAGGAGACACTCATTAAGCCAATTCTGAAAAAGCCCAACTTGACAGCTGATGATGTTAACAACTATCAATCCATTCCAGTCCAGGTTCAGGCCGCATCATGACATGGAGACGGCATTGGTCGCCCTGCAAGATGACCTTCTAAGGGAGGCCAATAGCGGCAAAACCTTTTTGTTGGTCCTCCTCGACCTATCAGCGGCCTTTGATACCGTCAACCATGGTATCCTCTTGGGGAGGCTCTCCAGGTTGGGTATTAGAGGTCAGGCTTTGGCCTTCCTGGAGGACTGTCCCCAACGAGTTCATCTTGGGGAGATGCTGTCCGCTCTGTGGACTCTCAATTGTGGAGTCCCGCAGGCATCAATCATCTCCCCAATGCTATTTAGCATCTATATGAGGCTGCTGGGGGAGGTCATTGGGAGTTTTGGGGCTTTGTGTCACCAATATGCGGATGACACCCAGCTCTATCTCTCCTTTCACCCTTCTACAGTGGATACCGTCCCCTCGCTTGAGCGCTGTCTGGACGCTGTGCTGGGATGGATGAGGGATAATAGACTGAGGCTGAACCCGGACAAGATGGAAATTCTGCAGGTTGGGGCCCCTAGTGTCTGCGGTCTGGGCACCTCCCTCTCTTTCAGGGGGGCTACTCTTTCTGTGAAGGATGAGGTGCACAGCTTGCGCATACTCCTGGAACTGGCACTGTCTGGAATCGCGGATAGCATCGGTGGTCCGTTCTGCCTATTACCATCTAAGGCGGATTGACTGGCTGCGCCCCTACCTTGACACCGGGCCCCTCACCACACTAGTTCATACATTGGTAGTCTCGAGACTAGACTACTGCAATGCCTTCTACGTGGGGCTGCCCTTGGGGGTGCTGCGGAGACTTGAGTGGGTCCAGAACTCGGCAGCCAGGTTGCTGAGTGGGTTTAGGAAATACCAACACATCCTCCCCACATTGGCTGCCTTGTACTGGTTACTCTCTGCTTCCGT
Organism: Intellagama lesueurii; assembly: GCA_037013535.1. Classification (NCBI taxonomy): domain Eukaryota; kingdom Metazoa; phylum Chordata; class Lepidosauria; order Squamata; family Agamidae; genus Intellagama; species Intellagama lesueurii. The sequence continues at coordinate 205,427,319 of JBAJHW010000002.1, forward strand.
ACCAGTTTCAATGTGATGGTTCTAACCTACAAGTCCCTAAACGGTTTAGGACCTCGATATCTGGCAGAACACCTCCTTCTGATTAGATCTGCCCATCCTGTGAGATTGTGGCAGGCAGGGTGGTTGAGAGTTTGGACCCCGAGAGAGGTCTGAAAAGTGACTACCACAAACCGGGCCTTCTTGACGGTCGCCCCGCAACTATGGAACAGTTTCCCGCCCAAAATCTGCCTGGCCCCCTTATTCCGAACCTTTAAAAAGCTATTTAAAACATGGCTATTTAGACAGGCCTTCTCGGATCTTATAAGAACATGATACAATAGTATCTCAATATCTTAACATCCAACTTACCACCATGTTTTTATTCTAACTTAAATTATTTTTTCATTTTATTTTATCTCATGATGTTTTACGGTGTACTTTATTGTTATTTGTTTGGCATTTCTTACATTTTATTTGGTAATTGTTGTATACTTTTGTTTATTCTGTCATTGATATTGTTTATCTCGTAAACCGTTCAGAGTGGCCTTGGCTGCCAGATGGGCGGTATAGAAATCAAATCAAATCAAATCAATCAATCCATCAATTGGCAATTTAGCTGGTGATTTCTAGGCAGCAGCCTCAGGATGCCCACAGTTTTTTCAGTTGGCAAGTGTCATTAAACGGCAGAATATTTGTAATTTGGCAAATGAAATTGTTATTTGGTGAATAGGCAGCAAAGGAAATAGAAAAGCTGGAATAACCCCTGTAATTCAGTCTTCACAGGTGTAGATGCTCTCACCATTACTCTTATGTTTTGTTTTGTGTCGGGGTTTTTTTTAACTTTGTGGTTTTTACCTTAGTCAGTGGCCCATCAGGCAGGTGAATTTGTGATCGTTCAGTGCACATTAAGTGTAACCTTTGTGATTGGTACCATTTCTGTCACCCATTTATTTTTTAAATTAAGCTTTGAAATAATGCTAAAACACTTATCCAAAGTTTTAAAAATATTAAATAATAGCGGGATACCACTTTAATCTAGTGCTGAAGTACAAGAATGTTGTAATGATATGTAGAATAAAAAATTCACATGCTGCCTTGTGTAACTTTTTTATTCAACTGCTGTCACCTTGTTTATGGGGAATATCACAGGAAAGGAAGTTCTTATCTGAGTGTGTTTGTCCAAATCTACTGTTGGTGACCTCCCAGTGTGATCTCTTTGCTGGAATCTGGGGATGCACGTTTTTGAGACACTTGTCTTACATGATCATAACACTAGAAAGGCCGGTGCCTTGCAAATACAGCAAAGGGCTTGAGAGGGAGGATGAATTAATTACCTATGAGCCGCTGGAGGTCTCCAATCTAAGTACTTCACTGGCTCAGCCTTTATTTCCTTCTACATCCAATATAGTCACATGAAAACAGAGAAGGCAAATCTGTATCTAGAAGAGAAAGAAGGAAGATGAGGGAAAGTGTTTCATCGGAGGGTCTTTCTAGAGCGCTGCTCTGTTTAAAACATCCAAGAGCAGTTGGGTGATAAAAGAGTGACTATGAAGTCAAGCTTTGGGGGGAGTGAGTGGGGGCAGTATTGTCAAATGTTTGACACCAGAGGCTGAAAATAAGCTTTATTTTCTTATGTCTTTTCTAGTCTCTGTCTGCTGCTGCTTCTTTATACTGTTTCTCTTCTTGTCTGAGCTTACTGGATTCATAGCCACCGAAATGTAAGTATAAACCATTATTGTTGTTGGTTCCTCTGATTTTTAAAAATAATCATTTAACTGTATACCTCCTTCGTAGGTCTGATATCTCTAAATGTACAGCCTCAATAATACAAAGATATAAGATTGTCATATAATATTGTATATATAGTTCCCAAATGTGTAAGTAACCTTTTTCTGTATATCAGAATATCATACATAACAAAGATAATACTCCTAGGATTTACGTCTTTTCCCAGTTTTAGAACTCAGCTATTGAGACCTGACAATTATTTCCTGATTACACATTAAGGCTTGTGGTTCATTATTCACTAGAGGATGGGGTTGAGGTCAGAAATCAAGTACCATGAAGAAACAAAGATCTTCCATGGTGGTCATATCCGTTCTGTCTGGACTTGCCTCTTGAGGAAGCATAGCATATCAAAGTAGCTCAATGCTGGCTCTCTGATGATTAAAGATTTTCCGTAAGGCTTTTCAGCTGAACTGTGGGTTTGCAGCCCTTTTAATTCTGTTTGATTCCTTGAGTTCATTGTGAACTCTGTGGTTTGACAGCTGATTTCCCATCATTTTTTACAGTATGTATTGTAAATATGTTTGGCTTGGAAATGTTGCAGTTTTTTAATTGTTCAGGGGTTTGTTTTGAGCTGTTTTCTGGATTTTCTATAAATCAAAAGATGAAACAGAATTGAATTCAAATAGATTTTGGTATGTTCTTTGCCATAACATTAATCTTTGAAATATATTTCTCTTCAAATATGGTTTAAAAAACAAAATTATTTAAGTTAATTCTCTGTGCTTATATCATGCTGTTGACTTTCTCCTTGAAATTCTCCTTAAGAAGAACATAAAATACCTTCAACAATAGTGTTTAATGGAATGGATCCATTCTGGGTAATGAGTTACTCACTAGCATCCTGTCCATATCATGACGAGCCCAGTGTGTTGCCTGTGACACACCATTTTTAAGTTGTTGGGTATGAATGAATTTACCTAGAACAGATCACTTGAACAAATAGATTGTGATGTGAGGCCACTGAAAGATCATGTGCACCATGGAGCTCGATGATAGCTGAAATAAACAGAGGGAGAAATGTCAGCACTCCCTGGATTTTTTGGCTTCAAATCTCTCTCTCTCTTTTTCACACTGCAAATCTGTTTTTACTTGGATTTTATTTGTTTACCATCTCTATATCTAGGTGGATTGATCTTCAATATTTTTCATGCCAGAAAGCTGTAGGAGTATTGAATGTTTTTGATTACTGGAAATAATAGTAATTGATTCTACTTTTATTAAAGTGTGTCAGAATGAACACACTTTTTAAAATCTAAAAGAAATGCTATGTGAGAGAATGAGTGTAAGGAAATGCATTAAAGACTTTGTGCTTGTTAAACTTCTTTTCTCGTCTGTTTATTCTGTTAATTACTATCATAATGAAGAGTTGTGCTCATTTTGCTTTGCCCTTGAAATCTGTAATGTGGAAGGGAGAAACCCTAATCAGAGTAAAGGTAAAGGTAAAGGTTCCCCTTGACAAATGTCCAGTCGTGTCCGACTCTAGGGGGCGGTGCTCATCCCCGTTTCCAAGCCGTAGAGCCAGCGTTTGTCCGAAGACAGTTTCCGTGGTCACGTGGCCAGCGCGACTAGACACGGAATGCCGTTACCTTCCCACCGAGGTGGTACCTATTTATCTACTCGCATTTGCATGCTTTCGAACTGCTTGGTGGGCAGGAGCTGGGACAAGTGACGGGAGCTCACTCCGTTGCGTGGATTCGATCTTACGACTGCTGGTCTTCTAACCCTGCAGCACAGAGGCTTCTGCGGTTTAACCCGCAGCGCCACCACGTCCCTAATCAGAGTACAAAGGACCAAACAATAGATCACATCAGTTGCTTTTGTAATTCTGCGCTTAAATGCAGGAATGTTTTCTGACAAATAGCTAGTGTGAGAGGCTTGATCCTGATTGCAACCCTAGTTCAGGGTCCATTCCTTTTTTTAATTGTGGATTTCAAACAGGCATGGTATGAACAGGCTTGATCCAGAGTAAGAGGCTTGCCCTCACAATTTGCTTTGGGAGAAAAGAACCCTATTTCTTCTTTTTTCCTACACAATCTCATAGAATTTATTCTTTTAAGGTTTTACATTTTATACATATATTATATTGTCTTTGTGAAGTCTTGCGCACTAATGCTTTATCCTGCTATGCCATGCAAAATAAACAAATAAATAAAATGGGCAGGATGGAGGCAAGGATCAAAAGCCCACTTTCTCTTCATGCCAAGGTTCCCATCCATAGTGCATCCCTTGAGAAACCAAGCAGAGCAGTGGGATGCCTGGACTTAAGAGGGGGTGCTACGTGGCTAATACTGTGTAGTTTTGTACCTGTTCTGGGTGGTTTTTTAAGGACAGAGGAAGCATTTTCTGATTGAAAACTTGATTTGAATGAACTCCCTGTGGCTGAGCAGAGGCATAACATTTCCTTATCTGTTAACTGGTAATTTCTGCCAGAACAGAACTTTTTGCTTGAAGTGTCATGTGGGTGGATAAATGGTGTAGATTCCCCTGGGTAAATCACAGCACCAGGAAAGGCCTGTGGAACACAAACCTTTGTCATATCATGCAATTATCAGCAGGTCCGTTTTGACAATGCAGCAGTCACCTGAAGAGCTGGCTGGCAAGGATTCAAGGCTACCTCAACCGAGTGTAAATCCCAGTCTTGTAGCAGAGCATAGAAATCTCTCAGCAGTGATTGACTGATCCCTTTCTGGTTCAGATGTTCAGCCTAGCCTTTGAACTAGAATAGCAGCTAGTTCTTGGTGTGCCCGAATACGAGACAGTACCCTCACTTGTGCACCATTGAGGGCAGGCAAAAGGGGCGAAATGTTGTCAGAGAGACATTGCATGGTAGTCTAATTATTATTGAACTCCTCTCCTTAGTCCCAACACAAGGATGTTCTAATGGATGATTTTTGTTATTTTTGAAGCTCTTTGTTTTTGCTGCACATGTTTTTGGTGGGGTGTTTTGCTGCAGCAGCAAAAGGAGCAATGTACCTGGTATATGGTTTTTTGGCTGTGAGACAGACATTGTCTAGACCAGTGGTTCTCAAACTGGGGTCCCCAAATGTTCTTGGGGGGCCAGCTGTGCTGGCCAAGATTTCTGGGAGTTGCAGTTCAAGAACATCTGGGGAACCAAGTTTGAGGTCCCCAGGTATTCTTGGACTACAACTCCGAGAAATCCTGGCCAGCACAGCACAATCGAAGAATATCTGGGGACCCAAGATTGGGAATCACTGGTCTAGGAACTTGGCAAATCTTTTGTTTTTGTTGCAGGAAGCAGTGTATACGTCCATTTGAGAAACCTTGGCATTTTAATGATACATCCGGACTTCTTGCCATTTGACTGACTATCAGAAAGACTGAATGCAGCGTCATGCATTTGTAATAAGTGTATTGTGATTTGTAATAGCAATGTTGGGAGTGAGGTATATAGTGGGTTGATGTGGTCACTTGACCCCCTTCTCTCTTTTTGTTTTCGTTCTGTTGAAGAAAGGAAGAAGCAGTGAAAAGCAAACAATCCCACAAGAGTGTTTCCAGACTTAGCTAATACTGAAGCATTTAAAATATGGAAAACATTCATTTTGCTTCTACTTCCGTTCAGAATTGTTGCCTTTCAGGCTTTCCATACTTATTTTTTGCCATTGTTAAATCTCCCCAGGCAAATCTTTCTTCCATCTCTCCACTTAGAATGTGGCGCTTACTTGTTCTAATTAGTATGTGCTGGTGCACTAAGGAAACTCTACTTCCGTTCCTGGTGCCGTCTGTCTGTTGAGGCTAATATTAGTGTTTTTCCTCTTGTGCAATGAAAGAAAACATTTCTCCAGAGCAAAAAATGCTTGGATGTGAAATGTGGTAATGTGGAAATAACTGTGCTGTTGTGAGACCCAGTGTTTTAGGCCAGAGGCATATAAAGGCCTTTGATTGCTAAATGCTAATCATCTATAAATGCCATAGGTAAAATTCTTTTTCTCTGGCCTTGAGCAGTAGGTTTCCTTGGACATTCATTTACTGTTATCTTGGGGCCAATGTGATTTGCTTGCCAGTGACACACTATTGTGATTTTTCAGTTTTAAAGCACTATAAATTTTGTCAAGTATTTGGAAGGTGCTATCCCCCCCCACCCACCCCACCACAAAAAAAGGTTTTGTGGAAGTGGCAGTCTTGGCACAGAAAGGTTAAAAATGGGGATAAAGGTGGGCTGGTGCAGAAGAGTTTGATTATTGCATTGGGAAATTTCATCACATCTGCTATGTAAGTAATGTTAGTGACTCTGGTGGCTGTAAGATGAAATTGGAAACTACTTTAAATAAAGAATTAAATTTCTGGCTTAATTACATATCCACCCAAATGAGGCTAGATGCTTCAGCTCGTGTGTGCCATGCAACTCCAGGTAGTTTTGAATGATACCAGATTATTATAATCTATTTCAAGCAAGCAAGTCTGCATTTGACAATAAGGGGAGCTCTGTTCACCTTAGTTCTCCTCTGGTGTTCAGTCTTGCAAATTCTGACGTACAATGTCCAGTTTGAAGAAGGGAGGTGGTAAATCAGTATCAGAGTCAAAACTATGGCCAGAGTTTTCATCAGCAATGCTGATGAGTATGTTCCAGAAGAACATGAAATGTTGGGACTCATAAATTACACATTAATTTTTCTGAAGATCTGGGTGCACATCCTGAGGAAGATGAATTATGTCATCAAAAGCTAGCTGTTTGCTGTATTTTTTAGTTGACTAATAAAGGTATCACCTGTCCTTGCATTTGTACTTCAAAGCTCTGATTTTCTCTCTAGCTGTGAAAAGGCACTCAAGGGGGAAGGAGTGAGCTTTGCTCCTTAAGGGACAGATGAGGGAAATTAGGTCACTGTTCCAAATGTGGATTTCTGCAAAGGTGATGGTCACAGCTATCCTGTTTCACTAATTGAGTGACTCAAACGGTTAAGAAAATGAAGCGGCAAGTGTTAAATGCCTTTGGTATTTCCTGGGCAGGATGCTGTCAATCTGAGATCCACAGAAGACTCTCATTGTAATTTTTAACTACCTTTCCTACCCGTCTTGCTGATACATCATAAATCAAATAACCATAGTTAACCCAGATCAGTAGCCCAGCTAGTGGCTCACTGTTATTGTAATATTCTAACTGGTGAAATAATAGTCATATACCTTTTGACCTAATTAATACTCCGTAGAAGTGACGTTAAGAGTCTTTCTGTATATTCCTCAATTAAGCAGGAATGAAGTAATTAGCTTGGCTGATGCCACAACTAATTGATAGCTGCACAATGAGGATGTGGCTAAATTTGCAGAGTTTCCATGATTGTGGCAAATGCGCAAATAGTGCCACAACTGTTTTTCAATATCAAAACCACCTTAGTATCTCCTGTATGGAGAATTAGTGCAGGGAAAGCACCCCAGAGGGAGACCACAGCTGCGATACAAGGATATCTGCAAGCGGGATCTGAAGGCCTTAGGAATGGACCTCAACAGATGGGAAACCTTGACATCTGAGCGTTTAGCCTGGAGGCAGGCGGTGCAGCATGGCCTCTCCCAATTTGAAGAGGCACTTGTTCAGCAGGCCAAGGCAAAGAGGCAGTCCCAAAACCAGCAAAATCAGGGAGCTGAACAGGGGACAGATTGTATTTGTCTTCAGTGTGGAAGGGATTGTCACTCTCGAATTGGCCTTCTCAGCCACACTAGACGTGGTTCCAAGACTTCTATTCAGAGCACGTTACCATAGTCTCTTGAGACTGGAGGATGCCTACATTGACTGCTCATAGGTAATTGTGAGTGATCTGGCACAATATATTTGCCGTGCTATAGTGATAAAAAGAAAAAAGAAACCCAGCAACAATCCAGAGCACAACAGTGCATTGTAAGCTAGTTTATCTGGATGGAAACTGAATGCAAATGAGTACCTAGAAGTAAGTCATTAAAGTCTAGGACTGAAACAGCACAAAAGTATAATGAACACATACAGTATAGTTCATCATACCGGATCTGGTACTTTACCCACACCTTGCAATAAATAATATCCATAATGTGCTTGTCACTGCATTAAAGGGAAACATGGAAATATTGCTCTTTACTGGGGCTTTATTTGTGTGTGAGATGAAATTATGTTGCAGTACTCCCCACACAGGGATAGGCTAAGTGTGACCATTCAACTGTTATTGGACTGGAGCTCCCTTCAGCTGAAGTCAGCATAACCAGTGTTGAGGAATGTCAGGTGTTGCAATGTGACAACATCTGGAAGCTCACACTTTGTCCACCCCTGGTGTGAGTCTCTGCAGCTACAATTTATGTTATTTCCAATCAGTTCTCATCCTGTACATCTCATTTTTATCTTTCACTGTCCTTGCACTTTATAGCTTTGCAGGTCTAGGTTCTGCTTTCTGGAATTCTGAGGTTCTGGTTTTAGTTTCCTGAAGAAATATCAGCAGTGCACCTGTGCAGATTCTATGCAATGTTTTTTGCAAAGGAAAGAAAATATGTTTGTATGGAGGATGCCAGAAGATCACAGATGTGTAACGGGGTCCACATTTTCATAAAGGTTTGGCTTTGGTGGAAATAATTTTATGAGACAATCAAGTGATCTGAATGGGTGTATAGGTACACATTCATTCTTAAGCGTTATTATAAGTAGAAGAGTTGAAATAAAGAGGTTGCTGTGGTTGGGCAATGTGTGTGAAGCAACAGTAAGGAAGAAAAGCCATTCCAAAACTACCATATTTTCCGTGTATAAGACACCCCCATGTATAAGACCCCTCCACTTTTCTAACCCAAAATTAAGAAATCTAAGCAGGGCTTAGCAAGTGGAGGGGGAAAGGGATCAAAGCGCTGCAGGATCGCTTTGATCCCTGCTTTCTCCCTTCGTGCTAAGCCCCACAGCGCTTAGCTAAAGGAGGGGGAAAGGGATCAAAGCAATCCCGTGGCTGCACGATCGCTTTGATCCCTTTCCCCCTCCTGCAGCCGTGGGATTACTTTGATCCCTTTCCTTCTCCTTTTGTTAAGCCCAGTGGGAGGGGAAAGCAGGGATCAAAGCGATGCTGCAAGTGGCTTAGCAAGTGGAGGGGGAAAGGGATCAAAGCTCTGCAGGATTGCTTTAATCCCTGCTTTCCCCTCCATTTGCTAAGCCCCACGGGGCTTAGCAAGTGGAGGAGAAAAGGGATCAAAGCACTGCGTGCTTTCCCCTCCACCTGCTAAGCCCCGCAGGGCTTAGCAAGTGGAGGGGGTATCAAAGCACTGCACAATTGCTTTGATCCCTTTCCCCCTCCACTTGTTTTTGTTCTCTCCTCAGTTTACTTCCGTGTATAAGACGACCCTCAATTTTTAGTCTAAAGATTTTAGACAAAAGTATCATCTTATACACTGAAAAATGCAGTAGTTTTAATATCCATTACTTTCAATGAGTGTATGCTTTTGTACAACAAAAGTAAGGAACAAGACAGTTGTTGGATCACAGAATGTATTATGGAATGTTTTTTATTCATGCAAGAATCCTAGTAGCCGATCATGTGAATGTGCACCTTACCCAAATGATGCAATGATAAAAGTAGCTTGTTTGTGCCACCTTAAATTTAGCATGTCAAACTTTCCATGTTGTCTTGTCTACCAGTGAACTCTTTTGTGTCCCTACTGTGGTGCTCTTGCATAGAATCATAGAAAAGTGAAATTAGAAGGGGCCTACAAGGAAGATTTTTGGTTCACGCTAAACTTTATGTGGACTGCTCTCCAAACATGATGCATATTAGGGCATTGCATAATGAACCAAGACTGTGTTGCTGTAGATGTAGTGATTTCAACTTCTGACCCATATTGGTTTTAGACTTCAATCCCTGGCCTTTGACCACACTTGCTGGGGTTTCTGGAAGATGGGTTCAAACCATGTAGAGGACTAAAGCTGGAGAACCAGTGCTCTAAAACAGTGGTTTCCAACCTTTTTCCACTTGTGAACCCCTTGGTAGCCCATTTCCATAAACTGTGCCCCCACCGTTCACCAAAATTACAAAGCAGAAGACATATATCAGTTTCTTATGTCAAGAGGAGATGGAATGGACCTGCCCATTGAGCACTGTGAAGGCTTGTGGATGCTTGTCAGGAAGCTCTCACACATGTTTTGCCCGAATGCCAATCCAAAACGTACGCCTCCGTTCCAACTCCTTCCACTTCCCTAGGCTTTTTTCTGCTGTTATGCAATTTTTTCTGCATACCCCTAAATGTCCTGGTTCATACCCCTGTGAGTACACGTATCCCCGGTTGGGAACCACTGCTCTAAAACAGCAGTCCCCAACCTTTTTGGGACCGTGGACTGGTGGGGGCGGCGGCTCTGTGCACAGGAGGGCGGAGGCACCCCTGCGCTGGCGCAGGGGGCGTGTTGTGCTTGTGGGGGGCATGTCATGCTCACACAGGGGGGGGGTGGAGATCCATCTCCGTGGCCCAGTTTTGAGAAGCCCACGGACCGGCACCAGGCCGCGGACCGGGGGTTGGGGACCCCTGCTCTAAAACATGCCCTGTACTCGCTTGGCTGTTGCTTGTTGCAAGGCAAGGGCAGCAGTGCACTTTCAGAGGATTCATCTAACTGTGCTGATCTTTTAATGGTAAACTCTATGGAAGCATCCCAGAATTCTCTGTAACATGATCAGAAAAGCACTGCCTTAGAGCAAGTTTTAATTGTTCTAACAGAGGGAGTGTAATTTAATGGCTTAAAGAAAATGATGCATTTGTCTCCTGGATTGCTTCCCTAATGTTACGGCTGGCAGTCCTTGGACAAATAATTTTGCTTTGGTTTTTTATTATGGCAGGTTTTAAAAGAGGAATAAGCATATCTGGCTGCCTACTTCCTCTGCTTAATTAATGCTTGCTCAACACTTTCAAGATACTTTAATGAAAGGTATTGCAAGATTGCCAGAGCAACAGGGTTATGCCATTCATCCTTAGAATGCTTGTGTGTGGGTTAACAGGAAGCAGAATATGCTGTACACCGATGGTGCCAATTATAATGGCTGACTCAAATAAATGTTGACACCACTAAACTTCCATTTTCTTATGCACTGGTCTGAGAACTCTAGTTGTTTTCTTAGTAGGTCAATGTGTTCAGTGCATTCTTAAATCTGAGTAGTAAGGATGTGACCAAGATGATGGGCACACTGTAAATCTTAAAATAGTAAAGCAACATTCTTCTCTTATTTTGATTTTATTTATCTGATTCTATGCATAGGTGGGGAAACCAGGGACTTTTTTTTCTGGGAGGCTTGTAACTTTCTGAGTGGGTGAAGTACAGGAATGTGGAGGGCTAAAATGGCAACAGTTCTGAAGGATGGAAAATGCATTTGACACACTAACAGACCAATCTGATGGAGGATTGTGGGGAGGGGGTCACTCTTTCTTATCAATGGCTCTTATCAATTCTGTTCCACTGATTTCAGTGGAAGGGAAATAATGATACCAGTTTCTGGGGTGGCACTGTTTTGTTCCCTTTGTGGAGGAAATGGGAGGACTTTGGATCTGGCAAATGCCAGGTTTTCTCCAGTCTGGCTTTGGCAAGTCCTTCCTAACCCACTGCTACTGTCAGAACAGCAACAGAAAAGTAGAGGTGGACATGGAGTTTTCCACTGCCACAGTGAGTTTCCAGGGGTCGGCTCCCCTTCTCCACCAGTGGGACATCTTCGGAGTAAAACAGAAAACACCCCTGCTCAGTTTCCAAAGGTCCCTTTGGCAATTTAAAATTGCTTCCAAAGATTGCTGTGCGCATAAACCCACTTGTTGGAGGCGATGTTGAATGACTTAGTCTTTAAGATACCTATCTCTTTAAACAAATAAACAGGCAGGCAGACAAGGAACACACATTTCCACCAAAATGTTTGTTTGTTAACTGCCCAAGTAGTGAATTCCAGGGTTTTTGTGAGTGAGCACATCTTACATTTTCAGGTAGTTTGAGACAAGAGACCTCTAATGATTCCCAGCATAGTTGTGGTGTGTGTTATGGAGGAAAGACCAAAGAGTCTGGGAATCTTGCAGGGTTTGGTGTGTTTGGAGTCTGTGGTAATATGTCCAAGGATACAAGATTCTGAAGCAAGTAGGAGAAGCCAAACGTTCTCTTTTTCAAATGCCTTTTTAAAAAAGAGAGAGAGAGTGGTACTAAAAACTGGTCAGACATTCTAAGCATGGATAATTAGAAATATTTTCATCCCAAATCAATTTTTTTTCTGTGGGAAAAAAATGCTTTCCTGTTCTGCTTCTCCTTTGCAGCATGGGATAAGAATGGAGCTTGGGCTATGCACCTGTTTCAGGTAAATGCTGAATTCCAGCTTGAATTGGGGTTATTCATATTATCTTGGGCATGCCTGGATCAAAGCAAGCAGCCCTGAACCACCAGTGTGGACTAGCACTGTCCCAGGTCTCACTGGAAATCGTTGAGTTTCATATTGTGAAAGGATATGCAGAAAAGCAAAGAAAGAGAATCAGAAAAATGGAGTTAAAATGGTGTAAGATGCCAAAAAAGAGGAAGGAGCTGGGCTTCTCTTACACGTCACACCCCCTCCCAGTGGAAAAAAAGTATCTTCCCAGTACCCTCTAATCATGGAAAATGTGGTGAGGATACCGTGGCCAAGTAGCCTCTTGTGGAGCTCCGCCAGCGCAGTGGAAATTGCTTCAACAATATTTTGATTCTGGGGTACATGCACCTTTGTCTCATTGCTCACAAGTCTTGCACAGCCTGAAACAAAAAAAGAGGAACTTTTTAATTCGTTTCGGTCTGCCATTGCCAGTGACAACACTCCTACTACGCTGGCAGAGTTCCGTAAGAGGATACAGGCCTCTATTTTTCTTGCATGACCATACCCATCAGTTCACTTAGCTGCTAACAGTTAATGCTCAAACTAATCTAATTTAGCTATGTGGGGCACTGGTCTGTTTAGTTTCACGTTGGTTAAGTCCTGACGGTGCATGTATATCTGTTGGATGCTTGCTTTCTTCTTTGAACTTTGAGTGATTAGGTATCTGTTGGTTTTAGTACATTAGGCTCTTTCTTTCTTCTAATCCCTTTGTTTTCTTTCCTGTATGGCTTTTGGAGTTTCTGTCTTCCTTTTGCCATTCATCTTGCCTCGATTGGGGTCACTGGTGTTAGCTGAACTGAACCTGATGTTGCTGCATAAACAGACCTCCCCTCCCCCAGTTCAATGAACATCCATTCCTGAACAGGTAGGGCTGAGTGGGCAAGAGAAGTAGCTTTAAAAAGAAAAAGAAAGAAAAGAAACAATGAAGACACAAAAACTTTGGAGATGACCTAACCCAAAGCTTGAGAAACCATCTGCAATCTGGCATAGTGAAGCCTTTCTTTTTGATCTACCATTGTTCTAGCATCCATGGCAGTGTTTAATGACATGCCAAAGTTATTTTGTTGGCACATCCCCTTCCAAGTGAATGGAAGTCCTGGATATTTGGAAATCAAAATATCAGCCTGGTCCTAAGCCTGGATTGAATCAGAGGGTGCCAGGTTGTGCTGGGGCAAATCTGGTCCCAATTCAAAGTACGAAATTGGCACATGAATCTGACTGGGGGACCCACACACCCTAGAAAGGATAGACGCAATGAGGAGGTATAAATAGAAAGCAGATGAACAAAGATGCACTATAAATGTCTTTGTAACAGTAAAGTTACAAAGCATTTTTCTGACTTTCTTTTTTTCTTAGGAATGAAATATGATAATATTTAGATGTGTTGATATATTCCAGTGTGACGGATGTGGAGAAATATGTGCAAGTTCTATTCAATTGACTGTTCCAGAATGTCTCTGTCAGAGGCCTCACTTGAGAAACCAGCTTCTACTTCTTTGGGCAGATCTGGGAGATGGTTAATTCCTCCCCCGCCTAAGACCCTCTCTGCAGCTATTGCTGATAGAATTTGTAGCTGTGACCAGTCTGTCTTTGAAAGCTTCTTATACTGTGTTTTGCTGGGGTGAGAGACACACATCTACCTTTTTCCAGTCTCACTCAAGCCTGCCTCAGAATCTTAAATATTAAAAGCCATAATTTCCTAAGAGCTTCTACTATGTGGGAAGGGTGGCCTCATTTATTTAAAAGTGTTTACTGGAGGTTCTATGTGGACAAAACCTTGTCTTTTCCCAAAGATTTAACATAAGAATATTTACTAACAAGGAGCAACCCCTAAGATAATTTTTGAAAACCTCAAAGATTGTCCAGCTACTAGGAGAGTATAAAAGCAAAATCAACAGTTGGGTTTTACTTTTACAAGGATTAGCCAAAATCTACATACAGGAAGGGATCGAAGAAGAAGAAGAAAAGCCCTCAGGTTAGGCAAGATAATAAGGCTCTGTGGTCTGCAGTTTAAACTCAGTCTAAAGATGGGAGATGGCAGGCTACATAAGTAGATAAGTCTCACACTATGCCAATAGTGCTTGCTGTGATTATTTTTTTTTTAAATCAACAGCTGATCTCTGTTTCTGAAATCCTAATAACTTTCTTTCAGGGCTGTCTGTATGTTTGGTAGGGAAAGTGCACATGTCATTGTAGAGCAGAAATGCAAAAGTCTTAAGTAGGCATTGAGTATGGAGAAATATATTTATAGTACCAAAGCAGGAGATTAGTTGTTGAGTATTTGTTTTTAATTTTGTTGCCTTTTAGGCTCATTAATCATGAAATTCTTACTGTCTTTGTTCATGGATAGCATATAAATGTAAACCTACACGACTAGACTACCTGGTACTGAGTTTTGAGAGCTTTGTGTAACTGTGACAGGATGGGAGTAGCTCTGAACTCATAGATCCCAGAAGCAGATGAGAAGAAGGGCACTGAGGCATTGTTATGAAATAGCTTGCCTGGCAAACTGGCATCCAGCAGGAAGCACCACTTGGGTGCAGATAGGCACATTGCTAATCAGGAATAATGCTACTCCTGGCTGAGGTCACTCTTGGGTGCTGGGAGGAACACATTACTTAATCTCAAGGACTACATAATCAGCCGGTGATAAACTGCGGAGAAGGCTTACTTATGCCTATCAGGAAGGAACAGTTGTACTGAGGGATCATTTAACCAGGTCATCCATGAGTAGGCATGTTCCTCCGCTCTGTGTCATGTTTATTAATCACTTGAAAAATATGTTGAGCAATGCTTACCAATAGCTCTTCGGGCCATTTTTTCAAAGAGATGAGGGCAAAGTTCAGAGGGGTAAGCTGAACAAGAGAGGCACTGTTGCTTTGAAATGAGCCCTCTCTGACCTTATCAGACTCCCAGTGACTGTTGCCACATACAGTAAATTAGCAGTATGCAATGTTGTGAAAGAATAGCAAATTTTGTCAAGAAAGACAGACACAGATTTATACTGCATTAGTAAATACCAGTTCAACCAGTGCAGAAATGTCATACGTTTGATTATATCTGATACTTTAGCTACTAAACACACACAGTAAAAGGCAGTATCAAACATATTCTGCTGTGTAGTAGAAATAAGACACCACTACTTAGTGCTTTACAAAGAAGTAAATAGATAGTAATGTACGTCTAATATTACAAACCCTAGTAACAGACACAATATGAATATGGTAGGAATTCTGATGGTACTCAGTTCCAGGTGAACAGTGTCCTTCAGATGTTTAACTGATCCAAAAGGAAAATAAAGTATTATTTTATCTTTCCAAGTATGTGTATTTCTTTTGCCCCAATAAGCTTGTGAGGCGTTCTTGTTACAGAGCAAGAAGGTAAGAAGCCAAGGACTTGGAATTAGAAGTCAGGCTCTCCCAATATCCAGGCAACGGTGGGGCTCACTGTTCCTTTTTTCTTCCCCAGTTTCTTCTGTTGCAAGCTTCATTGTAAACGTACTTCAGTGGGTCCCATTTGAGGGTTTAGCAATAAAGGATTTTCTCCTTCAGTATGGGATGTAATACTAGGGTGGCCAGTGCTCCTTCACCGAAAGAGAGACATCACCAAAAAGGAGCACAGGGAGGACAAGGAACATGAAACAGGAGAGCGTTCTTCACAACAAAGGAGGACATTTTGCATTCAGTTTGCATATGCTAATTTAAACTTCTGTATGCAGATATAAAAGGGACGTGGTGGCGCTGCAGGGTAAACCGCAGAAGCCTCTGTGCTGCAAGGTCAGAAGACCAGCAGTCGTAAGATCGAATCCACGCGACGGAGTGAGCTCCCGTAGCTTGTCCCAGCTCCTGCCAACCTAGCAGTTCGAAAACATGCAAATGCAAGTAGATAAATAGGTACCGCCACGGTGGGAAGGTAACGGCGTTCCGTGTCTAGTCGCGCTGGCCACGTGACCACGGAAACTGTCTATGGACAAACGCTGGTTCTACGGCTAGGAAATGGGGATGAGCACCGCGCCCTAGAGTCGGACACGACTGGACTAAATGTCAAGGAGAACCTTTACCTTTACCTATGCAGATATAATCACAATTAGACAGTATTACTATAATTTAAGTAGAAATATACTACTGCTCACCATATTGCACAAGATGGTGTCTAGACAGCCACCTTGGGACATAGCATTGGAAGAAAGATGGGACATAAATTCAACAAATAAATAAGGCATAGTGTTTAATAACTCTCTGAAATGCCCCGTGCCTTGTATTTTCTGCAGTTTACTGAAAATGGGTATATATACCGTGTTTCCCCAATAATAAGACAGGGTCTTATATTAATTTTTTGCTCCAAAAAACGCATTAGGGCTTATTTTCTGGGGATGTTTTTTTTTTTTTAATGTACAACAATCTAGGTTTATTCAGTCATGTCATCTTCTGGTTGCTACACAATGGTGGAGGGCGGGGTTTCACTTAACTGGGGCTTATTTTGGGGGTAGGGTTTATATTACGAGCATCCTGAAAAATCATACTAGGGCTTATTTTCAGGGAAACAGGGTAGAAAGAAAATAAACAGAGGTCATTGGAGTTTTGTTGAAATATCTAGCTAGGCAACAGTCAATTAGTTCAGAGGAATGGCCTGAATATTGCTTTCAGAATGCCCACTTCTGGGACTGTACTCACATCTGAAGTTCATACAGAACTGCCATGCCTTGCCGTATCCTTCCTGCTGTTCACCATTAGTTATATGATGTGTGTGAGTTGCATTTTTTTTCTTATAAAATGACCCTCTCCCAAACCATTTTACATAGACAATGAGAGAGGACCGATTAGATGCATTTACAAATCAAAATGTTTACTCGCCCTGCTCAAACAGTGAAACTCGGAGTGCAACGAGACAGTCAAGTTATCCCAGGCAGTATGCTTCAAGCCTGGCATTTAGAGCAATCCTTGCATTCACATTCGAGCATCAGGTGGTTTCAGGACAGAAACTACATTGTACTTAAAAGCAACCCAATTTAGTCTCTTCTTCCCTGTCCACCTCCATGTCCCCGCATCCTTTCCTGTCTCCCCATCCATGGGGAAGTGAGAGAAAGCTGGATTTTTAAAATAAATTGTTGAGAAGTAGCATAAGGTTGGGTTGGTGTGCCACCCAAGTGACAGGAGACAGCCACCGGTGTTACTTTAGTTTGATACCAGTCATCACACATGTCAGAAATTGAACTCAAACTGAGTTATCCTACCCACACTGAAAAAGCAGTGCCACCTGATACTATTGCAAAAAGGTGTGGCTAGCCATGGAAAAAAGGTGTGCTGGTTCGCAATTGCCAATACATCATGTAGTTGCCAGAAAACAGATTGAACCTGACCATGCCAAAAGCAGTTCAAAATATGAGATAAATTACTATCTGATTGCACCCTTACTGAGGTCTAGGGTGGCCACTTATGTATTACCCGACCTTAATAAATAAATTCATTAATTAATTCATTCACTTATGTGTCACCAAAAAGGAGGATAGTTGTTCAGATGGAGGATTGTGTTCCCAAAAGGAGGACATGCAGTCATGTGAAAAAAAAAGTACACCCTCTTTGAATTCTATGGTTTTATGTATCAGGACATAAAAAAAATCATCTGGTCCTTAGCAGGTCTGAAAACTAGGTAACTGCAACCTCAGATGAACAATAACACGTGACATATTACACTGTGCCATGATTTATTTTACAGAAATAAAGACAAAATGGAGAAGCTGTGTGTGGAAAAACTAAGAACACCTTATGATTCAATAGCTTGTATAACCACCTTTAGCAGCAATAACTTGAAGTAATCTTTTTTTTTTTTTTTTTTTTTTGGTATGACTTTATCAGTCTCTCACATTGTTGTGGAGGCCTTCTGGCCCACTCTTCTTTACAACTTTGCTTCAGTTCATTGAGGTTTGTGGGCATTTGTTTATGCACTGGTATCTTAAGTCCCACCACAGCATTTCAGTTGGGTTGAGGTCTGGACATTGACTGGGCCATTGCAATACCTTGATTCTTTTCTTTTTCAGCCATTCCATTGTAGATTTGCCTGTTGCATGACCCAGTTTCAGCCGAGCTTTAGCTGTTGGACAGATGGCCTCACATTTGACTCTAGAATACTTTGGTATACAGAGGAGTTCATGGTCGACGCAATGACTGCAAAGTGCCGAGGTCCTGGGGCTGCAAAACAAGCCCAAATCATCACCCCTCCACCACCGTGCTTGACAGTTGGTATGAGGTGTTTGTACTGATATGCTGTTTGGTTTTTGCCAAATGTGGGACTGTGCATTATGGCCAAACATCTCCACTTTGGTCTCGTCTGTTCAAAGGACATTGTTCCAGAAGTCTTGTGGCTTGTTCAGATGCAACTTTGTAAAAACCTAAGCTGTGCTGCCATGTTCTTTTTAGAGGGAAGAGGCTTTCTCCTGGCAATCCTTCCAAACAAACCGTACTTGTTCAGTCTTTTTCTAATTGTACTGTCATGAACTTTAACATTTAACATGCTAACTGAGGCCTGTAGAGTCTGAGATGTAACTCTTGGGTTTTTTGCAATTTCTCTGAGCATTGCACAGACTGGCCTTGGGGTGAATTTGCTTGGACGCACACTCCTGGGAAGTTTGCCAACTGTCTTGAATATTTTTTTACTTGTGAATAATCTTCCTCACTGTAGAATGATGGACTTTAAATTGATTGGAAATGGCCTTATAACCCTTATCAGATTGATGGGCATCAACAATTGCTTTTCTACAATCATTGCTGATATGTTTCCTCCTTGGAATTGTGTCAACATACACCTGCTCCAAATCAGCAAACTGCTAAAACTTCAGTTTTTATAGAGGTGATCATACTTGCTGATGATCAGTTACTCAAAGGCATTTGGTTAGCAGCACCTGGCTGCTACTTAGCCTCTTAATTCCTATGGAAGCAATAAGGGTGTACTTTTTCACACATGGCTTCTGCATTTTGGCTTTATTTTTGTAAAATAAATCATGGCACGGTACAATATGTCATGTGTTGTAGTTCATTTGCGGTTGTATTTACCTAATTTTCAGACCTGCTAAGGACCAGATGATTTTTATTATGTCCTGATACGTAAAACCATCGAATTCAGAGAGTGCACTTTGTTTTTCATATGATTGTTTGCCCACCCCAGGTAATATTTCTGTAAGTGTGAGGCAGGCCACTTTTGAAGGTGTGAAAAATTGCTAGAGAAGTCTGAGATTCTTCCAAAGCACCACCCTTTCGTAAAATTATGCTGGCCATTGTCTGCCATCCTGTGTCCCAGACTGGTGATTTTATTGGGGGTGGGGTAGGGTTCTGTTTTCTTTTAATATGTTTTATATATTTTTAATATTTTTAGCTGTATGTTTTATAATATTTTGTAAGCCGCCCAGAGTAGTGGCATGCTCACTAAATGGGCAGGGTATAAATCTAAATAAATAAATAATTTCTTCCTGACCATTGAGTATTCCTTGGATCAGGAAGCAGATATTTTATGTACCTTCTCTCATCAACAGCTTCTTCATGTTAATTATAAGGTGGGAAAACGATGTGATAACTCACTATGCTTCTCAGAGCCCCCCCCCCCCCGCCACATTAATTTTGCTTCCATATCCCACCCACTTCCCTACATGGGTCTGGAAAAGCAGGATTCATTTTAAGAGAGAATTTGTTTCCTTTCTGTTAATTATAATTAAAGAGGCTTGAAAATTGTTTTCATATGGCTGTGTGTGACCAAATTCAGATCCTTCTGTTAGAAGCGGAAGATGTTATCAGAAATGAATGTGGAAGGAACAGAGAAGAAAAAGTCAACAATGTCAGAGGATGTGAAAAAAATATTGTCCTGAGAAAGAGAGACAGAGAGCGCAATCAGCAGAAGAGAAATGGGGAAAGAATTGCTTGGGAAAAAGTGTGACCAGGATGAATGTGATGGGAACTAAGATCAGGCACTTAGATCTTTACTCATATGCTAATTGTTTTTTTGTGTAATATTCTATACCTGGTAGGTCACAACTTGGTTTGATATATTACAAGGTTCTACATTTCGTAATTTTTATAAGCCTCAGAATATTATGTTTAACTCCAAAGGTTGGCAAATCATATCATTTATATCATGCAATTGTATTTGTAGTTTCATATAGTCAATATGGATTCCCAGTGTAGTGTAGTGGATAGAGTGACATATTAGGATTCTGGAGAATAGGATTTGAATCCCCACTTGGCCATGGAAACTCACTTGGGGAATAGAACTGTTAATATCCCACTTACCTTGAAAGCCCTATAAGTCACTTCTGACTTTACCAGCACAGAACACACACATATAGTTAATGTAAATATTAGTGTGGTCTAGGTATTTATGGACTTGCCATTTATATTATTAACCAGGCAATTTGTATTTTAAAATAAAAACAACAAACATTCAAAGTACTGTAGATTTGAACATCATGTTAGCCACATATCTTGCAACATGCCAAAAACCTACTTCTTGGCCAAGGTGGTACATGGTGTAGCATTTAATTTTGGGAATATTGGGAAGTCACATTAGCCCTGTTTATATAGCTTGTGTGAAGCTATAAGGGTATGAATAGGTGGGACATGACTGTGTTCTCCACATAAATTAATATGGTTTGTCAGTACACTTCTACCTTCAACAATGCTGGGGTTAGGGGTGCTGGACCCCCTAGTGTTGTTCAAAATCCATGTATAACTCTTATGTCCCCAAAAATGTAACTGCAAAGCATAAACAGAGGGAGGGAGGAGAGAGAGAGAGAGAAAGAGAGAGAACAGTTCTCTCTACCAGGGTTCTCTTCCATAGAGATAATCCTTTCCATACAGTACCGTGTGTAATGAGCCTTAAAGGTTGTTATGACCCTCTGATCTAGAGGCTGAATTAGAGATGTTGTGTTTGGGGCAAGTAGACCACTTTGCTGTCTTCAGTGTTTAACGTACGGGGTTCTGGGTGACCAGGCACAGTATTTATTGAATATTTATTTATTGAATATTTCTTCATTTATTTATTTATTGGAATATTTATTTATTTATTGGAAAAAAATGTGTATAACCAAAACCGTGCTGTTCAGACTCATGCAATTCAAGGAAGAAGTGTAGTTGTTTCTGTTCACTGTGATCATGTGGAGGGGTGATGGATCATCCTGCACAGTCTCTCTCCTTTGTTCTTCCTTTTCAGATGTGCCAAGTGCTACTTTGGAAATGGTTGGGAGTACATTCTCCACTCGCACTGAGGGGCCAAAATGCAGCCCCCAGCACCCTGCCCCCCAAAAAAAGTTCTGAAAAGAAATCAGGGCTCAAGATGTCCTCTTGTGCTCTCTGTGCTTTTTAGATATTTTAAAAAAACTGAATTGTTTAGAAAGGAAGAAATGGTGTGGGAGAATGGGTGCAGGTGGAGCCCTCCAAGGTTTGTGGACCTCTGGAGATTGCCCACCCCTGGTTTAAAGGATTGCCTTTTTTCCTTCTGTAAAATTAATGAATTGCTTGCTATCTTGTTGGTTCTGACCTGTAATGATTTTTAATAGGGTTTCCTAGGTATAGAGTTCTCAGAAGTAGTTTATCATTGCCTTATGCTAGGTACACTCTGGAACTATGCAGCTTGCCCAAGGTCACACAGCCTGGCTCTTTGCTTGGAACGCACAGTGGAGAATTGAACTCTCAACCTTTGGCTCCACATCCAGGTTCTCCAACTCTCTGAACTATCCCACCAGTAAAATGGGCTGCCTGGAAACCCACAAGAAGTCTCAAAAAATAATGCCAAAAGTGGCGTTGATGAGGTTGTGCAGTGGGCATTTTGCAGGATTTATATGAAAGTCATACGAAGTCACTACTTTAAATGTAATTTTTAAAAGCAAGCCAAGAAAAGAGTGCCGTTTCAACCTCCTCGTTCAGTCAGAATGTTTAATCTGATGCTAAAGTCGTAAAATTGAATTTATGTCTATTTACTGTGTGCTCTACGTTTAGACTCTGAAGATACTCATTTTACTTATTGTTTCACTTATACAGTAGCCAATTTTACAAGAGCTAGTAGGATGTTTCTATGATCATGGTTTCTGCTGCTTGTTTCATGTTTGTTTACTTCTCAGTTTTAATGACAAGAAGATAATATTTGAAAGCACAATTAGTTCTACACTTATGAGTCTCTTGCAGAGAACACTTCATTAGCTTTTTCTGCAGAATGATTTCATTCTTCTGCCCTGCGAAGCCTGTGTGAGCAACAATGTAGGAAGGTTCCCATTTTTCTTGTCTTTTTCTGGAAGTTTCCTTGTTCCACTTCTCTCTGTGTGTCTCTCTCTCAAATAATGGTGCTTTTCATACCAAAGTGAAGACATCTTTCTTCCTCCCCCCTGCAGTGTGAATGAGCTGTACGTGGACGATCCAGACAAAGACAGCGGCGGCAAAATAGAAGTCAATTTGAACATCAGCTTGCCAAATCTGCACTGTGAATGTAGGTATTTCTTTTTGGGACTGGCTTGGCAATGGTGGTTGAGTAACTGCTACGTTAGTGTTTCAAATTCAGATTGCTATGAGTAATGTCCATTCTTTTCTAGGAAAAATGAAGATGTCTGTTTAGAGTGCATTCTTGCTGCTATTATGAATGGTCTCTTTCTGCTATTGCAAAACATTTATTTAACAGTGGCATGTTAGGCATTGTACTGAGTGACGTGGCCCCTAGTAAAATAAAAGCATTTGCGAAACAGTCTTCTTCCGGGGTGGGAGGTGGGGGGGGTCTCACCTGGTCTGTACTCTCTCTAGCAGTAAGCAAATTTCTCAGTTTCTGATTTTTATTTTTTATTTTCCCAGGACCTTTTAAGGTATAAGTGCCTGTCCTTACGCTGCTGCTGTGTTACCTGTTTTTGGCTGTTTTATTCTTTGCTGTTGATGTTGATTGATGTCTTCATTGATTAAATAGTTTTCAAAGTGACAGCAATTGTTTAAATTGATCTGAGGATTTTTCTAAAACTGAAAATGCTGGAAATATAAAATGTGCAAATAAAATTGCTACCATTAGCCAGGTGCTGTAAGTTTCAAGCTTTGGGGCTTAGAAGAGACTCTTTTTGTCCTTTGCTATGAGAATTGTTACCCACATTCTGGAATGAGTTCTCTAAATACCATAGTGGAGACTCAGAAGTCAGCATACCTTAATTCCACTTTAAAAGTTCAGAAAAACTTGCAGGTAAATAATCAAATAAATGATTCTTTCTGATTAGCCTAACTGCTGTTTTAACTCAGTTGCTGCTGTTGTTGTTACGAGTGTGCTGTCAAGTCACTTTGGATTTATGGCAACCCTGTGAAGTTGTGAGCAACCATGCCCAGTTACTTATCTGTCATCAAAATTCAATTACTTGTTTTTTTATCAAAAAAGAAAAAAGATGTATAATCCTTGCACACAGTCTGAAAACAAAAGTTGACGCTACCTTTATTAGACCACTAACCTTTCATAAACAGACAAGCTTTTTGAGTCCTGCAGGAAATTTTAGTAGTTTAATGAAGTTATTGTGATTTCACAGTGTGGTGTAGTAGTGAATAGAATGATGGACTAGGACTCAGAAGACGTGGATTTAAATTTCCTGCTCAGCCATGGAAACTCACAAGGGGGGTAGAACTGGCAGAACTACTCCTTAAGTATCTTTCTTTCTTCAAAAGCACTTTTAGGGTTGTTCTAAGTCGGTTCTGACTTTACAGCACATAACACACATAAGAAAAGTATCACCCGTACTGTTTTTAGATTATAGTTTATCTTAAGGGGGAAAACAATCTACAAAATCTTACTTGAGATGGAATTCTATATGTTGCCGCCTCCTTTTAGATAACTTTTAAAACACACATTCTCTTTCCCATTTCTCCTGATCCCTAAACTTGCAGTGATTGGACTAGACATTCAAGATGAAATGGGAAGGCATGAAGTTGGCCATATTGACAACTCGATGAAAATTCCTCTGAATAATGGAGATGGATGCAGGTTTGAGGGCCACTTCAGCATCAATAAGGCAAGTTGGAGTAATGATCTGCCTCCAGAGGAAATACAGAATTGGGATGTTTTTATGAGAAACTGTTTAGCATCTGTTCAGTGTTAGAGCTTTGGATGTAATCTTTTTAATTTTTTTTACTTTTTTCTACTATTGTTGAGCATGGTGTTTTATCTGTTTTGTTTTGTTTTACTTGTTTGAACAACAGTTCCCAGAATCCTACAGCCATAATGCTCAGTGGCAGTGCTGAATCGGGGATTCTGAGAGCTATAATTGAAAAAGTAACCTTTCTAAACTCTCCATGCTATCAGGACTCTGTTCTGCCTTTGGGTCTTACACTGCTCTTTGAGAGGGAGGGAATACATTATCAGAAAGAAGAAAACAGAAGAAAATGAGGAGGAGAGGATCTGGTTTCAGAATGAGAAGGCAGATTTGGTGTTAAGGGTATGTAACTTCTAGTTCACTTACTGTACTTTGGGGGTAGATAAAGTGTGGCTCCCAAAGCTCACAGCCCCCCTAAACTGGGAATAAAAATGGCAGTGTTGGAGAAAAAAGTTTATTTCTGCTCCCAGAAGCCTCCAGGAATAAAAGATTTGCTCTGAAACTGTATGGAAGCCTCCTTCCTACAAATCCACCAAACAAAACTGAAAATAGAATTCTGGAGGCACAATTTTGGAAATCAGGAGTTGCTATCTAAATTAACATTTTAGGGTCTGCTGAAGCTAGGGGGTGGTCTTGAGTATGGATAATAGGCTGACAGACCCTCCAAAATAGTTACTCACTCTGGTCTAAAATCATCCCTATGTCAGTTCTTGACCACCCAGATTACATCTCAGGGTATTCCTGAAACAACTGATGTAGTCTGCTTCTCTTCCTCGATATGAATCTGCCTGCAATTAGGGCCATACACCTGGAGTTTGTAATGAGAAATCAGAATATTTGTTGCACTGTCAGTCAGATACAATGATGCAGAAATATGCTGGATTGCCATGGTAAGAGATGTTACATTTTGTTGCTCAAAGTGAACTCCTAGGCTCAGAGTTATTTAATTCTAGGGATAATGGCACTTGCTGTTTCAGAATATGTGCCTGCAGATAAATCTAATTGGGAAGAAATGCTTCACCCTTATCTTGACATGACAAACTGGAGCCCATACTGTCAACCCTCTTCTGTTGGCTTGAAGCACCAGGCTGGTGCACCTCCTGGGTGGTAAACATCATTATTCTTGTGCTGACTTTGTCTGTATGTTTTGCCAACATAGCAAGGAGCAGCACAGGGTGGAAAAGGGGGGGGGGCATGCTAAAATAACAAGAAAAAACTCTGTACTAGAAGGGGGTAAAAGGTTCATATGCAGTAGAGAGGATTTCTGATTCTTGTTTATCCAAATTAATCCCCTCCCCATCCCAGTTATTCTGATGAACTTTAAAAAAAAGTTCAAAAGTAAGTTGGAATGGATTTTGTACAGATGGATTGCAGTATTCATTTTGTTGCTCAAAGTGAATTCCTAGGCTCAGAGTTATTTAATTCTAGGGGTAATTTTTTCTTTGCACCAGGCTTCTTTTATCCTGTGAGCCTGAATTCTTCCCATTCTTGTCCTGTACACACTCTTACCTTTCTCTGTACATGGGTGGGCGAGCCATTTCCCCTAGTTCTATCGTATATGCCTGTGGGCATATAAGGTCATCATTTAGATCAGGGGTCGTCAACCCCCGTTCCGCGGCCCGGTGCCGGTCTGTGGGCTTGCCAGAACTGGGCCGCGGATACGGATCTCCACCCCACGCACGCTCGTGCGGTGGGCGTGTCAGGCTCATGCGGAGGGCGATACCCCCCGCGAGCGCGACACGCCCCCCCCCGCGAGCGCGACACGGCCATCGCATGAGCACGGGGGTGCCCCCGCCCCCCCGCACATGGAGCCCGCTCCCCCCAGCCGGTCCGTGGCCCCAAAAAGGTTGGGGACCCCTGATTTAGATGACTACATTAGAGATGGGGACGACCAACAAATTCCCAGTGGCCCGATGAACCACAAATCAATTTGTCGGGTCATTTTTTTTAAAGATAGCTTGTGGTGCTATCGGTGCTATCTTAAAAAAAAAACCCCGCCCCTCCCAGCCTTCCTATGCCGTGTGGCATAGGAAGAGGTGGGAAGGGATCAAAGACAGCGGGGCTGGGGGATCACTTTGATCCCTTCCCTGCTCTTCTTATGCTGCGCGGCATAGGAAGAGAAGGAAAAGGGGACTCAAGCCATCTGCTGGGGGCTTGCTTTGATCCCACTTTGATCCCTTTCCTCCTCTTCCTATGCCGCACGGGCATAGGAAGAGGAGGAAAGGGGGACCCAAGCCATCCCCCAGCCCCGGGAGTGGGAATCCCTTCAGGCAGGCTTTAGCAAGCCGCTCGAAGGGAAAATCCCTCTCTGCTTATGCCCCCAAGGAACAGCTGATCCACGGGGGCATAAGCAGATAGGGATAGACCAAGGGACAAATATAAAAGGGTTACTGTATATTTGTTGTTTTGTATTCATCAGGGTCTCTGGATACGAATACGAAGCAACAGATATCTGATGAATCAGGGATATTCATTGAATATCCCGATTCGTTTTTATATTCGTCCCCATGTCTAGACTACATCCTCTCTTTTGACTAGACAGCTGTCAGGTGGCCAGGATTCGTGAGTTGGCCACATCCAAGCATTCCTGCAAAAACCACCTGCAAATACGATTCTTTTGCAGTTCCAGGTGCATTTGTGGGCATGGAGTTCGAAGACTTGTGAGAAGGAGAGTGACTGGACACTTGAGTTCTGGTATTAGTTTAGTTTTTTGGTGAAGAAACTGTCTACGGATGTTCAAGAAATAGCTACACACACACCTGCTTAGCATTGTGCGATTGCCTGAAGCATCATTAGTTGCAAGATATACCGTTTCCCCTAAAATAAGACCTAACCTGAAAATAAGACCTAGTATGATTTTTCAGGATACTCGTAATATAAGCCCTACCCCAAAAATAAGCCCCAGTTAAGTGAAACCCCGCCCTCCACCATTGTGCAGCAACCAGAAGATGACATGACTGTAAAATAAAACATCCCCAGAAAATAAGCCCTAATGCGTTTTTTGGAGCAAAAATTAATATAAGACCCTGTCTTATTTTCGGGGTAGTTCAAACAACAACCACAAATTATTTCTTTTAGAATGGATATACCTCTTGTGTTAGTAGTTTCACTGTCACCTAGATAGTTATGGTCAGTTAAATCTTTGAGTTTGCATACACAGAACACTTATCATGAAGGAAAAAGATTGTGGTTACTGCTGGCGCTCTTGCTTCTTTTTCTTTTTCCTTTTGTTCCTCTCCTCCTCCTTCTTGTCCTCTCCTAAGAATCAATTTTAGCATTGCTGTAGGAGTATTGTCTCTTCTGCATGAAAATGGGAAATGCTTCTCCTGCCATGCCATCTGCCATTCACAGTTTTAATACACAGCTATAATAAAACAATTAACCTATTTAAAAAATGTTTGTATACCTGTTGACTAATGGACCGGGGGCACATTGTAAACCAACCAGCCTCACCATTTCAATGCCTAAAATGCAGTAGCCCTAGTTAGAAAAGCATGTTGCAAAGAGGTGGGTCTTTTCAGGAGCAAATATGGTGATGGGAAGAGGAAGTAGTGCTGGGGACTGACATATTGTTCATTTCCTCAGGCTGCACATGCTAAGAGGGTGGGTAAAGGGTGAAATCTGAAAACATTTAAATCTTTTTTTGGCTTATTGAGGAGCCGAGCATGGCTGCGCCTTCCTTTCTTCTCTCCTCAAGCCTTGTGCCGCTGGCTTATGAGTCACTGCAGCGTAAAGGGCTACAGCCCAACTCTGCATAAATGTGCCTTCAGTGAGAGCTTCATAGCTGTGAATGACTGCCAGCCTGACAGAGAGAAATGCCTCACTGTCGAAGAGGAGTGCCTTCACTTCTCATGTCATGTCACAGCCAAAGCTTTTCTCTCCGCAGCAGTGAAAACATAGGCCTGGGGGAGGTCACACAGTGGAAGCTGGTGTGTGTCTGGCATTGGGCAATCTGGGTGTGTAAGGAAGCCTCTGACTCCACAGGGTGTGGGGGGAGAGGGGGAGGGAATGCGTTGTTTGCCACTGGCATAGTAAGGATGTAACACGAATTCACACCTCATTTTTACACCACAGGCTACAGAATTATGCTGCTTCCTCTTCCTGCTAATTCATGCTAGAGCATTCCTAAAAATAACATGCAAGACCCACCCTTACTTGTTATGACGTATAAAAATATATGTGGATGTCTTACTGTGCTGCTCCACACAGAGTGTGAATTCTGCCCCCACCATGGCTGCTTTTTGTATTAGGTAGCGTAGCTGGTGACTAACGGCAAAGCAAGGGTTGGCTGGGGAAGAAGGAAGAAGTCACCTTACTCTTAAAGCATGAAAAGTTTACTTAAAACTCCTGGCAAGAAAGCAATTTAACCCCTAATTGTCACACAATTAGACATGTTGTTTCCCACAAATAGGCTTTCTGTTCATGAGCCGCTATTTTGTGTCAAAGAAGAACTTTTTCAGTTTCCTGGGTTTTCAAGGGGGAAGTGGAAAGACCTTGGGAAGAACATAGGCCTCGAGGAACCATTTGCTTGAAACAGCAGCCTAGTCGGGTCCTTGTGAGTAGATTAATTCGTAGGAGAGCTTGGAAAATATGCTTCTTAGGACCACAACTCCCAGCCTGTGGATTCTGGGAATATTAGTAAAAAGAAAAAAAAAGGCCACTTCAGCCTTTGGGAATGAAAGTGATCAGATTCAAATCTTAAGGGTCGCAAGGATTTCCTTGAGAAAGAGGGTTGTGCCAAGGGCTGGGGCCTTCCCTGCTGGCAGGTCAGCTAGTGAGTAAAAGGGCGCTAGCCTGCCGATGGATGCGGCCGACTGCTGCAAGCAATCTCTGCCCTTTGTTCCCCTTTTTTGCTTTGTGAACTTTAGGCACACAAAGAATAGCTCTTGGATTGACCAAAGTCTGGAGAAGGAAAGGCTGGGGCTGGCTGGACAAGAGGCATGCTTAAACATATGGAGTCTAATGTTCTGGACTTAATCTAATATGGTTAAGGAGGAAGAGTGCAGAATTTCTTGATCTTACCATCCAGAGAATTAGTTATAGTTTTTGTTGTTGTTAATAATGTATTGTTTTTATTCCACTTTTTAAAATACAGAGCAATACACAGCATCATAATGACCACATACACTTTCATCAACACATTGACAACTAACAAACTGGATGCAGTGAGATATATAAAATAAGATGTATTGCATAGGAAAACTGATGGGTACTCACTATGACCATTACCTTCAGTGTAGTTTCCGCTCCATCTTTTATACAATGCTACAGTTCCATGGTGTGTGAAAAGCCAAACACTAGGAAACTGCCTCCTTTGCCATGCCTGCTTCATATGGTAATGGTAGAACTGATTCCATTAAAACACTTTGTAATAAAGTTCCAATTGTAACAGAGGCCCGAAATACTTGTTGACTGCAGAGTAATTTAGTCACAAATAACATCAGAACTTAACTGCTCAACACTGTCATGGTGACAGAAGCCTTTAGATGAAATCTCTGTTTTGGAGAACTGTGCATACCCACAATTTATTAATATTCTTAGGAAGCTGCTGCAAATGTTGGAGTCTGGTTGTCATTGTAAAAAGGAACAAAAAATTAAAATTGGCTTCAACTCTTGGCCACTTGCCAGGTCACCCAGCTGTACAACAGGCTATTACCATCCTCTCCGTCCTCAACCTTGTGATTTGGCCTTTGTGCCCAGCATTGGGTAGCAGCTGCTGCTGCAGTGAAAAGAGTTCCAGCTACTTCTGTGTGTGTACCATGTGGGTTAGTGGGATTCAAGGCCATGGCTGTGTGTATACTGTGTTGGCCAGAGCTTAGACAAATTGCTGTTTTTGACCCCAACTCCCATAATCCAAATTGGCATGGCCAGTAACTGTGTTCAATGGAGTATGCTGGGACTTGTAGTTCTAAAATGTAACTAGTCCGAGCTATAGGTTTGAAGTAGCAGGCCAAAAGTGTTTTCTTGCAGCTTTCACAGATTGAGGTGGTGATATTAAACTGCATGAACGTCAAGAAGGATAAGACCTCTTGAAATGTGGAGTGTTACGAACAACATAGATAATGCCTTAAGGAAGGCCAGTTGTTAAATAGTGTGCTAAATAGGGTTTTATTTAGGGAATTCAACATTGATGAAGCAGAGGTGGGCAACTTGTGGCCCTTCAGATGTTGGAGTGCAACCCCCATAAGGCCTAGTCAGCCTAGCTAAGGAGGATGAATTATGGAAGTCACAGTCCAACAACTTCTAGAGGTCCTCACATGGCTCAGTCCAACTTCAAAGGAAACCTCCACAGATCCCACAATTTAAGTCTGGACTATGGACCCATACATAGGGTGATGTGGGTGTGTGCAACCACTGAGTGATACAAATAAATGATGGGGTAGAATGAGAGGCCCTGACGAGTTAATGTAGACTCATGCTTGAAAAAATGTGTGTCATTGTCAGCAGGATATCCTTGGGTGAGAAAGGAAGAGGTTTAAACTCTGAGTGCTCTAGGATTCTTTTAAAAGGTGTAATTTAAATGTACACATCAAGGATAAAAATGTGTGGTGTTTAGATAAGGGTGAGGGATACTGGGGGTTCCAGTTTGACAACATTTGGAGGACCTCACTCTGGCCCTGCTGCCCTCTCTTCCTCAAGGCATCATAATTTTTAAAGCCCTTAACCTGAGCATCAGGTATTGGTTGCTGCGAGATGTAGAACATCAAATGATGACAGACATGAATCTTACTCTTGCCTTTCCTGTCGTACAGCTCAGTCAGCGTGGATGACTTTAGGTCTAATGAGTGTTGAACTCTTGCCTGCTTTTAGGTTCCAGGTAATTTTCATGTTTCAACGCACAGTGCCACAGCACAACCACAGAATCCAGACATGACTCACATCATCCACAAACTCTCCTTTGGTGACAAGTTACAGGTGAGTCTAAGGACATACAACCCAAGATGATGGAAGAGAATCCATGCTTTTACGCGTCAAGACATCTTTTGTGTGTCAAGAAATATTGTACAGGGTGACATTTTTGGACTGACACATTATTATCTAGTGTGTGAGATTAAAGTAGTTTGGAAAACACCACTTTTTGCATATTTCATACTGTACATAGGATTGGTGCTTATGAACTCATGCATATTGCAAGATGGGAATCTGCTTACATTGATTTCCATGGGGCTATGAGCTTGGGCAGCGCAACTGGTTTAGACTGAACACATTTGTGTGTGTCTCTCTTGTTTAGTAAATGTGGCTGCTTGCAGGACCTTAATATGCAATTAAGTGTGATTTGGAGTGCTGGCTTATAATGGAAAAGAAATAGGTGTGGATCTAGACAAAAACTAAACAAGCTGTCTCATCCAGGCACAAATCATTTTGAGGACATTTTGTGTTCTGAAAAATGTGCTCAAACATATTAAAGAAAATAAAATGTGCTACTGTAAAGGGCTCAGCGCATAGCTTTATTATTCATCAAATAGTTGAAAGGACTTGCATTCAACTAATGAAGTAGATCCTTCATTCATTGAAATTCGCCAGTGGAGACTCAGTAGAGTTCTTTGTGCTCTGTAGGTGGCTGGCTATAACATAAGTTGGTGCTTTCAGCAAGCTGCAACATGCAAGCTGGCTGATCAGGGATGGGTAATCTTTAGTACTGCAGGTGTTCTGGCCTAGAGTTCACATTGGCATGGCCAGTGGTAAGGAATTGTAAAAGTTGTGTTCCGAAAGGTTTGGAGGGGCACATGTGCCCTATTCTACATGCTGTAGGTAGTAGACAGAGATTGAAAATACAGTATATCAGAGAAGTGAGTAAACCCCCTTACATTTCATAAATATTTTAGTATATCTTTTCATGTGACAACACTGAAGAAATGACACTTGGCTACAATGTAAAGCAGTGAGTATACAGCTTGTAAAGGTAAAGGTAAAGGTTCCCCTTGACAATTTGTCCAGTCGTGTTCGACTCTAGGGGGCGGTGCTCATCCCCGTTTCCAAGCCATAGAGCCAGCGTTTGTCCGAAGACAATCTTCCGTGGTCACATGGCCAGTGTGACTTAGACACGGAACGCTGTTACCTTCCCACCGAGGTGGTCCCTATTTATCTACTTGCATTTGCATGCTTTCGAACCGCTAGGTTGGCGGGAGCTGGGACAAGCGACGGGTGCTCACTCCGTCGCGTGGATTCGATCTTACAGCTGCAGATCTATAGATCTTACAGCACAGAGGCTTCTGCGGTTTAACCTGCAGCGCCACCACGTCCCAGCTTGTATAACAGTGTAAATGTGCTGTCCCCTCAAAATAATGCAACACACAGCCATTAATGTCTAAACCGCTGGCAACAAGAGTGAGTACACCCCTAAATGACAATGTCCAAAGTGGGCACAAAGTGTGAATATTTTGTGTGGCCACCATTATTTTACAGCACTGCCTTAACCCTCTTGGGCATAGAGTTCACCAGAGCTTCACAGGTTGCCACTGGAGTCCTCTTCCAGTCCTCCATGACGACATCACAGAGCTGGTGAATTTACCCTCAGCTTCTTTAGCAAGGCAGTGGTTGTTTTGGAGGTGTGTTTGGGGTCGTTATCATGTTGGAATACTGCCCTGTGGCCCGGTCTCCGAAGGGAGGGGATCATGCTCTGCTTCAGTATGTCACAGTACATGTTGGCATTCATGGTTCCCTCAATGAACTGTAGCTCCCCAGTGCCGGCAGCACTCATGCAGCCCCAGACCATGACACTCCCACCACCATGCTTGACTGTAGGCACGACACACTTGTCTTTGTACTCCTACCTGGTTGCCACCACACATGCTTGACACCATCTGAACCAAATAAGTTTATCTTGGTCTCACCGGACCACAAGACATGGTTCCAGAAATCCATGTCCTTAGTCTGTTTGTCTGCAGCAAACCGTATGCGAGCTTTCTTGTGCATCATCTTTAGAAGAGGCTTCCTTCTGGGACGACAGCCCTGGAGACCAATTTGATGCAGTGTGCGGTGTATTGTCTGAGCACTGACAGGCTGACCCCTCACCCCTTCAACCTCTGCAGCAATGCTGGCAGCACTCATACGTCTATTTCCCAAAGCCAACCTCTGGATATGACGCTGAGCACGGGCACTCAACTTCTTTGGTCGACCATGGCGAGGCCTGTTCTGAGTGGAACCTGTCCTGTTAAACCGCTGTATGGTCTTGGCCACCGTGCTGCAGCTCAGTTTCAGGGTTTTTGCAATCTTCTTATAGCCTAAGCCATCTTTATGTAGAGCAACAATTCGTTTTTTCAGATCCTCAGATAGTTCATTACCATGAGGTGCCATGTGGAACTTCCAGTGACCAGTCTGAGAGAGTGAGAGCGATAACACCTGCTCCCCCTTCACACCTGAGACTTGTGACACTAACGGGTCTCATGACACCAGGAAGGGAAAATGGCTGCTTGGGCCCAATTTGGACATTGTCACTTAGGGGTGTACTCACTTTTGTTGCCAGCGATTTAGACATTAATGGCTGTGTGTTACGTTATTTTGAGGGGACAGCACATTTACACTATTATACAAGCTATATACTCACTGCTTTACATTGTAGCCAAGTGTCGTTTCTTCAGTGTTGTCACATGAAAATATATACTAAAATATTTATGAAATGTAAGGGGGTGTACTCACTTCTGTGATATACTGTACATGCGGCCAACCTTTTCTTTCAACTTATTTGCAGGCTTGGGTAATTTCTTGCACTATTTTAGCATGGAGAAGGCTCGGTGGGAGGAAGGGGCAGAGAAATATATGCTACTCTGTAAACTGGCACAATGTCAAATATTTTTACTCAAGAATATTTCCCTCCTATCCCAATTTTGGCAGCTCCGAAGTGTTCCTGTCTGAGCACACCTGAAAGTGCAGGGTAGAAGATACTGCTTGCACCTGTTAGGCAGTATTTGTATCTTTGTGCCACCAGAGAGAGTAGTATCAATTGGACATGTGGGCTTGCAGAGAAGATGACTCCCCAGAGTATGTAGAAGAGCTGTATTTCAGTCAAAAGCTGGAGGAGCAGCATAGTCTAAAGTCATTGCCTTTGCACCTACTCTCTCAAAGTCTAGATGTTTTCAATAATGAAGATATGGATGCCAAAGGGTTCAGTTCTTGTAAGTTTTGTGGATATCTTGGGCTGTAAGACAGAGAAATGAGTGGGTACTAGAGTAAATCAAACCTGAATTCTCTCTAGAAACAAGAATGACTGAATAAAGGCCATCAAAGTTTGGGCACATCATGAGAAGACAGTACTCAAGGAAAAAGACAGTAGTCCTGGGGAAAAATGAAAGGCAGCAGGAAAAGAGGAAGGAAACCACAGCCTTGAGTTTGGGAGTTTGGAATACCTGAGCAGGGCTGTTAATAATGAGACTTTTTGGAGGCCACTAATTCATAGGCTCACTGTAGGTTGACTTTACCCTGTATCAAGTGGCACAGTATCAGTTGACGGTGACTTGATGGCACATCACAACAACAGGTTTTATTCTGTCACATTCTAGTCCAGCCTTCCTTAGTTGCACTGGCTGGGGGTGACTTGTTGTCAAACGTGTGGCAAGCACCAGACTGAAGAAAACAGTTGTTGTCCTTTTCTGTCCTTGCTCTTCAAGCAAACAAAGACTGGAAAGGTAACTTCATTCAGCATCTCCTCACTCGAGTCAGTGTGGTCTATGGAATGTTATGTGCTTGCCCTGTAGCTCATGGCCTTTCAAGTCATGTTCTATGATGTTATATAATAGCTCCCAGTTTCTCCCTAGGGATGTGGCTCACTGCACTCCACCTCTTTTAACCTACTTTCAAAGACTCTATAGAGTGGCAAATGCTTTTCCCCTCCCTCCCTTCTCACCAGACATACTAGCCATGATTCTTAAACCATAATCTCAACATAGGTATTTCATTATACAGTATTTGCTCCTTCTTCCATACATACCTACTTTCAGAAATCTTTTTAATGCCTGTAGCTCAGTCCTTGGATTTTTCTGTCTTTGACTCTAAATGAGAAAAAAAAAAGGAGGGGGAAGGCTCTTGAAGGAATTCTGATATAATAAGGTAATAAGAGGCTGGCTCAAGAAAACCTCTGGCCAGTGATCCCAGTGCTGCTGACCCCTATTGGCAGCAACTCCTCAGGCAGAGATCTTGCCACCACTGACACCTAAAGTCATTCTAACTGGAGTAGCTGGGGCTTTTTATATCCACATTACTACTGTGGACCTCCAGCCCCTTTTTCTCAAGGTGCATCCTGGCTTTGATCTGACAGCCTCTGCAACAGACAGCATTGGGGCTGGTGTGGAGAACGTATTTGTGAGGCAAGTCTCATTATTATTGACACTTAGCAAAAAAAAAAAAAAAAATCCACTGAATGTCTCAGGATACAGATGTTGGAGCAAGATAAGCCGTGTTATTTCATCTTCCACAAGTTGAGAATTGATAAATTATGTTAACTGCTCACTAAAAACCTGGCCAAGGACATAGCAGAAATATTTCCATAAAATTAGATATCTTAAAACTAGGAAGTTGTCATTGCGTCCCAGTGAAATTCAAATGTAAAGTAATATCATTTCATTTATTTGCATCTTTCATGCCAATCTCTAAGGCAGGTTGCATTATAACACCAGTATACACTATGACCATTAAAAATTCAGTGGACTTAAAACACTAAAATAGCCAAACATTAATGGAGAACCAGCAAAATTATCCAAACATTTTAAAGATCTGAACAAGTCTCGCCTCAGTCCTCTTTCATGCCTAAGGAGCATATGCTTCCTAGCCATTATACCATTATGTAATGTTTATACACACCCTTGAAACAAATATTGACCTGAATTCATCCCTTCCAAATTGGTTTCAAACAACACCTGCTGCTTGTACACATTCTGACTGTGAATGAAACTGGAATTTCATGTACATAACCACCCTCCCATGCCTGCTCATCTTAGTTGTAGCTGCCTTGTTTTTTTCCAACATTTTGGGATATTCTTGCATTAAAACGAGAGGCTGCTACCACTAGCATGTTGCAGTGGTGAACCTTTTCCTTAGTGAATGCAAGAAACTGATTTATACCAAACCATACTATTTGTACAAGTCGCCAACAGTCCTCTGTTTGGATTCCCAGTAGTTCTCTGGGTTTCCCAGTCTTTCATGTTATTCACTGCTTCATCTGAGGCCAGGCTGGGGACTGAACCCAGAACCTTCTGCATGGAAGTCTGAGTTGTGGTCTGCATTCCATTTTTATTTTGGAGGCGATGTGGTTGGAACTATTTCTGTTCATAAACATTAATGACTTCACTGATACAGGATGTTTTAGATGGTGTAGTATCAATTTTGGATGAAAGTTGTTGAGATACTATTTTTCCTGAGGTGAGGTAAATGAATAATCTGAATTCTTCACAGGCATCAATGTTAAAGAAGTATCTCCTGAAGAGCCCTCTTTAGTTTCTCTGTACTGTATCCTTGAGAATAGGGGCCTATCTAATCCCAGCCTTGAAGGAACATTGGTGCACTCTGACTGGTATACGACAACGACGACCAGGGATTGATTCTAGCCTCCTAGTGAACGATGGACTACCTTAACCCCTAGAGCTGAGCTGAGCTGTGTCTGAAAATGCTGCTTCTTAGCAACCTATTCAGATGACCTGTGTGAATGAGGTTGTGCCAAGGACAGAACTGCAGTCAGGGCTCTGCATAGTCCTCTGATGCTGTGCCACTTAGTACAGGGTGAAGTCTTTTGAGTTGCTAGTAATTTGAAAGGCAGCATGGAAAAACCTAGCTTTTTGATTTTTTTAGATTTGTTACCCTTGTGTCACTTGTCCGTTTGATGTAATTGCACATGTGAGACACAAGTAAGTCAAATTATGGGTTATATGAATCCTGTAAGAGTGATACTCCTTAGATTTTAGTTTATTTTAAATCATACTGCAGTCTAGTAAGATTCTTTAATTGCATGCTGAGGGCTGATCTTCATATTGTTTTTTTTATTTATACAGATTTTCAAATATATTAACCAGTCTAAATCTTAGGAATAGGATGATAGAATCATATGTTTCTTGCAGTACTAGTACTGAAAGGCTGCAGCTTAAGGAAATTAATTAGCAGGATCAGGTAAATATAGGAAAAGGAAACCTGTTCCCCTATGTGGATGGCTGATAATACCAAAATTAAATTGCAAAACCATAGTGGAGAAGGAATTAATTCCTCTCCTGCTTCCTGTCTCCATTGGTAATGTTGAGGAGTGGAGTGCTTATGCTAGTTTAACTTTGAAGCATGAAAGTACGCATCTTGTGCAAAACTATGTTCTATGCTATTTCTTTCTCCAGGTCCAAAACATTCATGGAGCATTCAATGCCCTGGAGGGAGCAGACAGGCTCAGCTCAAACCGTATGTATCCTCTGTGATTTCAGGATCCTGTAGTAAGGAATGCTTGCCTGGGAACACTGGTAGAAGCCAATCATTTAGCAGTAGCTGGTAGTATTACTAATAAACTAGGGGAAGGATTTCTGTGACATGTCATATTTTTTTTCTACAAACCTATGATTGAGTTTATAGGTGGGTTTGAACATATTTATGAGTAATCTCGTTAGAAAGGCCAGATTACTCATAAACATGTTTGAATTTGCTTATGGGTTCAAATGTAGGTTGCAGAGAAAATGTGAAATGTTGAAGAAATCCTCCCCCTACTAATAACCAAAGGAACCTGGGGGATGTGGACTAGATGTCCTCTTTCTCTGGCTACGAGAGAGGTAGACATAATGATACATAGGTTGATCTTTAGGTTGCTTGTGTGTACTCAAAGCTACAGAAAGCAGTTGATGTCCTGTACTGTTAATGAGCTCCCTTGCCAAGAATGTGTAACTTGAGAACTTGGGGACTTAAAGGGCTGCCTCCTCACATGTGCCCAGTCTTCTGAGGCCTTGTGGAACCTCAGGAGACAATCAGGAAGGGGACCATTTCAGTTGTGGCACCTTGTATTCAGAATACTGTCCCTGTTCAGGTGTGTGAGCACTTGATGCTATTACACCTACAGTACAGATAAACTGCTTGACTACGACCTTTATGGTATTCATTGATTTACACTCCCATTGTTTTACTGGTTTTGTTACCTACTCCACGGCAACTGTGTTTGTTGCTGATGCCTTATTGTACTTGTGTTAACTGATTTTAAAATTGTATTACCTCTTCCTTAGCATAGCGAGTTTGGCGGTGCTTGATCTTTGATGAAAAATTAGGTGTTTAATGGGAAAGCAAGTTGTAAATATTTGAAACAATCAGGTGAACACAGAAGGGAGCCAGGCCAATGAAAGGCTGAGCTGTATGATCTTTTAGGAGTTCTGTGTCATGGCCAGGAAATGAGCATGATCCTAGCCAGCATCTTAATTCTTGGTATTTCCTTCCTCTGTATTTATTTCTTGGCTGTTATGTGTTAGAGTAAATTGGAGATGTAGCACCTTTGAGTACTGTGCTTGTTGTGCTACCTCTTCCTTTCCTTCATGGGGAGTGTTTCCTCTCTCAACAAAGGTCCTCTCTCTGCCCTGTGGAAACTTTATTTCAAAGGACATTCTTTATCCAGGACACTCTAGGACCCCAATTTGCAATCAGAACTTGTTGTTACTGAATGTTACCTCTTGCATAGCGATCTTGATCATCCATCTGTGAACGTGGCTATTACCAGTGATAAATCACACTTGAAATAAGTATGATACTTAAACATTTGAATTCTCGATGGGGAAAGCTGAGTGTTATGGAACATGGTTGTACCCTGCCAGTTGCTAACTTTGTACTTTCGACTTCTTAAATGAGTCTTGAACTGCTTCTAGAACCCTTAACTAGGATTGTGACTTCTGACAACAAATCAAATGCTGTAGTTAGCCTGTCACTGGAAGAAGAAAACAGCTATGCTGGGCAATCTGAATCAAGCTGGTGTTTAACTCCTGATGGCTACATCACAGACAAGGCCAGCTAATTTGCAGTCTACATCTCCCCAAGAGGATGTACGCAAAATAGTGCTTCCCTGGTTCTACATCTTCTTCTGAAGCCAATTTGTGTGTGTTGTTTCTTTGTAGTTCTTGTACATTTTCCATGCATACTTCCATGTTCTTGAATTAAGGAAATGAGGCATTACGCTTACTGTTGGTAGTCACTACAAGCTTTGGCATTTTCTTTTTTTGGGGGGGGGGGTAATGTAATAAAGGCTGTTTCACTAGAAACTAAAATGACTAAACTGGAGCTCTCATACTTTGGACATACCATGGGAAAACAGTATTCTCAGGAAATGGTAATAATGCTAGGAAGATTGGAAAGCAGTAGGGAAAGAAGACCTAACATGAAATTGATTGACTCAATAAAGGAAGTCACGGCCTTCAGTTTGCAGGACATGAGCAGAGTGTTAATGACAGGAACTTTTTGAAATCATTAATTCATAGGTTCACCGTACATTAGACATGACTTGATGGTTGATTTCAGCCAGATTTTAGGAATGATTCTTGTTCTGTAGATTCAGTTGAAAAGATTCATTAAAATATCTAAGTCATCATCTCTGATCAGCTTGAATACTTCCACAAAAACATCGTCATATCCAGGAGCTTTCTTCTTTTTTGCTAGTTGTATTACTTTTCAGATTTCTGCATTTGAGCAGTGCTGTTTTTAAGAATATGCCTGTTTCCTGATAGTTTATTACTACCTTTTAATTTTTATACATCAGAACAGTTGTGGTCTTTGCTAGGGTTTCAACGTCTGTGCATTATTTGATCTGCCATTTTTCTTTGCCTTTCGTAATTTTGTTTTGAAGGCTATTGTGTAGTTCTCTATATCTCATTAGCATTCATTTCCCTTTTCATCTTTCTTCCTTTTATTCCTTTCTTTTTTTACTGCTTGTTTCCAGTTCTACTTTTGTAGCACCTACCCAAAGTTCTGGGGGCTCTGAAGCTTTTTTCTCCTTACTAGTAACAGGATACATGCTTAGGTACTGAGGAAGATGCAGATAAGCAAAAGTGAATTGTTCCATGCCAAGGATGAGGGTACTACATAGTGGAATAAACCAATTTAGAATAAAGACGTGTGCTTTTACATTTTTCTGTTTCGGAACAGTATTTCCAAGCATGATTCTGTGCTGTGATTTTTTTTTTCCAAATATGGGCACATTCTGCTTTCTCTTCTGTTTTCACAGCCCTTGCATCTCATGATTATATACTGAAGATTGTTCCCACTGTCTACGAAGATATGAGTGGCAAACAACGGTACTCATACCAGTATACCGTAGCCAATAAGGTAAGGATTCTGCACCTTTTGCTAGAAGGGTTCTGTTTGATTCAGGATATAAGTTGCAAGCCCGGTTTCCATTGCTGCTCCTTGTTTTGTGTTGCTCTTCTTCAAGTGTGTGCAATAGCAGCCCCTGCTGGAGATAGAAGGAAATGAAATTGGAGAAGGAGGTTCCAGAGCTGGTTGCTGGTTTTTTGCACTTTATAAAGAAGGAATCGGAATGGATCCTCAGCTCCTAGTATGATGTGCAGAGTGGAACTTTGTCATCATCTACCAGCTTACACATATCCCAGGTGTTCCAATGCAGCTGTCTGCTAAAACTTTATTAAAACAGAGGAAATATGTATAAACCAACCTATTTTGATAAAAACGTGATTGGACGTTTGATTGAACGTGATTTAAATATATGCTGAAAAGTACATTTTCAAGTAGATTTAGAAATGCAGGTTAAAGCAGAAACAGGAAGGAATGAACAAAAGTATGAGTGCTTGCCTTCTCTCCCCTTTCTGTATATAGACACATCTGTTACTTCTTAGTTGTGTATCATAAAAGTTCGTTTGCGATACACAATTGGATTAATGGATGGCAGAGTATTTGTATGTTTTCTGCTTCTTTGACTTCCTCCTTGGGGCAATTTCTCAAAACAGAAATGCAGTGTAATAATGAGTGTCTGGAGCAGAACGGTTTAATCTTTTGAGAGGAAATAAACAGTACATTTCGTTGTGGTCATTATTTTGTTCTGCCGCTCCAGTCTGAGCAGCTTGTAGTAGATCTTGCATGTGTGGCATTTGAACACACATTGAGCCCTCAAGAGAATGCTGGATTGCTGAGAAAGGTTCAGATACTACTACTACTACTACTACTGTTGCTGCTGCTGCTATTGCTACTACCACCACTACTACTACCACTACTCTTGACCTTTTGGTCCGCCCCCACGCAACAGCAATGCTAAGAAATAAGAAGTTCAGTACAAGAAGATGAAGAACTTTTGATAATGAAAGTGATAATTATTCATAATGACAAAAGAAAACACTTTTGATGCTTCATACTATAGGGATTTAAATGTTTAACTAAGCTAGACTCCTTTTTGATAGGAAAAAAATTATGTATTTATTTAAAATATCTTTACCCCACCTTTCTCCTTGAAAAGGACCCAAGGCGGTTTACAACATTGTTGTAATTATTATTGTTACAGTTTCAAATAGTATTCCGTCTTCGTGACTAGAAAGCCTGTTTTTCTGTGTTCTCTTTCTCTCTTTCTTTTAAACTTAAAATATCTGTATTGGCTTCAACCCTCCTATCTTATTATAAAAGGAAAATTGGCCACTTGGCAGTTCACTGGAATATACTGGGGCTGATCTCCTATTAAAGGCTAGTAGACACTCTGCCCCATTTTAAATATTCCTCCTCAAGTTAGCATTACCCTTAAATACTTGTCTGTGAAGTTGCTCCAGTTGGGATCTGAACAGTTCTGCCATTTCTAGCCACTTGAACTTCAAGAAGAAAAGGAGAATGAGAGCTATTTTGGGATTCTCAATGCAGTTCTGCATGACTTCTTAGATGCATCCGTTCTTTTTTGCAAAGCCCAAAAGACTGTTAGTGCTGTTTTGCTAGAAAGGAATGGTGCACATTATAGCATCAAATCATTGGGTTGGATTGAGACTTAGAGTGTGACTACATTGACAAACAATGTGGAAAATGCTCCAG
The DNA here is from genome assembly GCA_037013535.1 of Intellagama lesueurii. NCBI lineage: Eukaryota > Metazoa > Chordata > Lepidosauria > Squamata > Agamidae > Intellagama > Intellagama lesueurii. The sequence goes on from JBAJHW010000002.1 coordinate 205,469,439, forward strand.
GATTGGAACTGTCTGGTTCACCTTTCTGTTGACTACATGATGTATAAATCCATGCAAGTCAGCTCAAAGCCTGCCCACCCATCTGTAGTTTTTTCCTCTGTTGGTGGGACTTGGAATTAAATACATTCATGACAGTTCAGACATGGTACCTGGGTCTGTTTTCATCTTCCCTTCCTGTTCTGTTTCTTCCTTTCGCTTTTCTTTAATGCTAGGGCAACTAGGTGACCAAAGGGAAGTAAAAAAGGATGAGGAACTGGCAGAAAGAGAGGAGGGAGATTTAAGGCAGCTATGCCTACTGCAAATCTGGATGGCCATAGTAGGGTCAGCTTAAGCTGGAAACAAGGCTGACTGAAAACTACCTTGGGTCTTGCTGCTGATTCTTTGCTTTTCCTCCCTCATTGATCACCTGTCCTAGCATTAGAACAGCAAGCCTTTAAAAGGAAAATAAAAGAAGGAATGGGAAGGGAAGAGGGAAACAGGCAGACCCAGGGACCAGATGTGGAGATGAGATAAAAAGAGAAGGCATATTTAGAGGGACTGTTCTTGAGTCTGTTTTGTTTACAGTTTGTGCCTTTCATTCCTTGTCTGGCCTTCTTTTTCAGGAATATGTTGCATACAGTCACACAGGGCGCATCATTCCAGCTATCTGGTTTCGCTATGACCTGAGTCCCATCACAGTGAAATACACAGAAAGACGACAGCCCTTGTACAGATTTATCACAACAGTAAGTGGCCATCATCCTCTGTCCTCTACTTTTAAGATTCTCTCATCTTTCCTGTATGTGTTAAGTGGAGTTCTTGTGTTAGAGAGCTAGGTCAGAAAACAAGCTGAGCTTAGCAGAAACCCACATTTAAATGAAAGGCCCTGTTCATGTCCTGTGATACATTGTGCTTCTAGGAGAGCTCAGGTTGTGTGAGCATTTTTCGTAATATTTACTATCCTTTGCCATTTCCCTTTTTAAAGATTTATAGGAATGTATAGACCTATAAATAGAGATGCGAATACAAATACTTCCGCACAGCTGGACTTAACGAGGGGCCGGCCCCTGCGTCCGACCCGTCCACTCATGCATCTGGCGGCAGCAGCCTCGCTCATCCTTCCAATCGCTCCGGAGCGCCACTCTCTTCCTGCTCGGCTGGTGACACAGCAGCCATGCAGGGAGACTCGTCCTCCCTCTCACTGCCTGGAGTGACCAGGCAAGCAGGAAGAGAGCAGAGCTCCAGGAGTGATTGGAAGGATGAGCGAGGTTGCCACCGCTGGCGGATGTGTGAGTCAACAGGCCGGCCGCAGGGGCCGGCCCCTCGTTAAGTCCAGCTGTGCGGGGATATTTGAACACGGATACCCCCATCTCTACTTACAGCATTCATTAGAAACCCAGAGTGAAAGGGCAATTCTGTATTGCTGTTCTTTCTACTTGCACCCTTCACATGCTTTATCTTCTTAGTAAAGTTTTGTTCAAATATTTCTTCTTCTTCACATGATTGCAGGGGAGGGATGACCATTCCTGCTGGTCCTGCCTCTTGCTGTCTGTGTGCTTGGAAGGCAGGATAAGGTCTGCAGTAGGAAAGCTTATGCTCTTCCCGTGATCTAGAAACCTGATTGCATCACATTTCAGCTCATGGGAAGAACATCTGCCACAGACATCCTTGGTCTACGGGCCTTACTCTCAATATGTGGGGAACAGGGGCCTTCCAGGACAGGGAACTAGAGGCAGAGCCTTTGTAAAAATTAATTTCATTAGTGAAGGATGTCCAAATGGGGTTTACAAGATTGTAAACCAGCTAAAGGAATTTAATCCTCCAGTTTAGGTCAGGGAAGGCCCTATTTTTTAAAAAAATTCTTGCAAAAGGCAAACATGGAATTTGAAACATAATCTACATTTGTATATTTTATCCTGACCTGTTCCAAATTACTTGCCTCCCCAGGCTCTAAGATTGGTCCCTACCTGCTTGTTTTGAAGGATAGGCTAACAAGAGCATCTGTGCTTTCTAGCTCCAGCTTCCTGCCCCACAAATGAATAAAAAGCATCAGGAAGGGGCTACTGATAGGCTGGTCAGCAGCTCCAGTTGAGAGCTCCTTGGACTACCTTATCTGTCCCTCTGTTTCTTTTCATATGCTTAATCCTAATCCTTTTTGAATCTCTTCTGCAAATTTGTACCTTGTTTGGTTGTCTGTTGCCTGCTTGTTTTACCTTTGTTTATTGATCTGCCTGACTGTACTTCTTTGGCCCCTGAGCCAGGGTGTGCAACCCACATGATGGTAGAGCAGGCAACCCGAGCCCAGTCATGTCCCAAATTTGGGGCCAGAATTCCTCATCCAGGTGATAGGCTCTAGTCTCTTGGCCTATCTGAATTCCTGGTAAAGAAGTGTCCTTTTCAATAGTGTCAGTCTTTTTCTACAGTGGGGTGGAGTTGGCAGCTATATGCTAGGATGTACGAGTTCCCAAACCTTTCCAGCCCAACTTAATGACTCTCTTATCTGTCGTCATTCCGGCTGTCCCAGCCTTTGCTCCCACCTCCGGCTTGCTCTTCCACATCATGGTTTCCCTGGAGACTGGCCAGTCGTCATTGCCCATTGCTGTGGAGAGGCTGCAGCCTTCTGCCCCAGACAGAGATTATCCGCTTGTGGCAGCTGGAGTTATTGTTAAGCAGGACAAGACTCAGAAGCATCCTGGAACTTGTCAAGCAGCAGATGCTTAGTTAAAAACTAAAAAGGAGACCCATGGAACAAGCACCTGCCATTCCTTTTGTGGAACAGTTTATTTACCAGGCTGCACCCATGCCCTTTTCACAGAAGCACTGAAATGTTTGTAAGAGACTTCTGACAAGCTTAGGTGGGAAGACATTTTAGCAGTCTGTGACAGTTTTTATCCAGATCTGGAAATCTGAAAATTTTATTATTGTTTCAAAGCATTTGGAACTTTGTAGTGTCTTTCCCTCTCGGGGTATGGCTGCTAGGAGGTTTAATACTGGCATAGATGTGTGCCTGACCAGTAGAGCAAGACTCAGTAATATTTTGAGTATGTTTGATGATAGTAGGAGCAGGATAAACACATACATCTATCTGTCCTGAGTATGATCTCCGCCATGTTTCTAGGCACACCAGGGGGTTGGTTGTCTTGGCATGCATAAGGGGTGCTGGTAAAACAGCAGGGGAAGGAACACTGCCATTAAAGTATGGTTTTGACCACATAAACAGTGTTTGTAAACAAGAGGGATGAGAGAATAACTATTCGCTGCCCCCTTTCTCTGGTTCTAAAGGAGATATTTAATCACTTTTATGACCTGCTTTTCCTGTAAGGAACTCAGGGCAAAGTTGTTGCCTAATCTGACTGTGACAGAATTGTTGTAAGTCTTCAGATAGTTGCATGCCCATTTATTTCATCCAGTGAGCTTCCTAGCTGATCAGTTTTATCAGTGGAGTGGGGTTACTCAAGGATACCCAAGCTTTTTCTACATCAGGGGGAATTCCATAAGTACAGAGAATATAATAATAATGAGAATATAATAATACAGAGAATATAATAATAATGTGCTGTCAAGTCAATTCTAACTTATGGCAACCCTTTCCATGGTTTTCTAGGTAGAGACCACACTGATTTGGCTTACCATTCCTTTCTTCTGGGGGGTGCCCTGAGACTGTGCAGCTTGCCTATGACTGCACAGGCTGAGTCTTCTCACAGGAGGCACAATGGGGAATTGAACAAGAGAGGAACTCTTTTATTTTATTGCAGTCTTTTGCTTGTGGGAAATGGGCTGTGCCCAGCCACCGCTCTGCTAAAATAAGGGGTTTCTACATTGCTTTTTATGGGAAGCTCTTCCTTCTGCCTCGATGGAGGAAGAAAGGAAAGGGTCTAAAACGAATGTGGGCAAAATTTCCCCCCAGGACTGCCATACTTCTTAGGAATAATGCCTTTCAGGCTGTACACTAGTGGTGAGCTGCCAAAGCCAGAAGTGAGTGTGGCCACCCTATGTACACACAATACCTCCATTCTCATGTATATCCTATCTTTCTCTGTTTAGATGTTAAGGGAAATGTGTATTCTTTGTAATTTGCCCATTTTTTCTCTCCCACTGCTCAATTTCCTTGGAAAATAGGGAACTCAGATATCAGATTTGCAAATGATGCCTGTGTTTACCTTCCAGAAACTATTTCCAAACCAAAGTTTGCTAAATGCAAGATACAGAAGTGAAGAAAAGCACATGTTGTGGCAAATATGTATTTCACTGCTTGAGGTAGCAGTTTTTCTAAACACGTGCCGAGCAGTCTAGTTTGCCCCCTAGTCATTCTGTCAGTCACTCATAAGCAATTCCTTCATGGTAATTGGCAATAAAGGAAGATCACAAAGGACTTTCCCCCCCAGTGCAGATAGTAGGTGCTGGAGTCCTGATCCTCTTTGGGGCCCTGGGATAGGGAAGAAAGAGGGGGATTTTACATCTTGCAATTTGCTGGTCTCCATGTTGGCTGAGAAAGAAGAAATGCCCCCATCCACGGAAGTAAACAGGGGTGGGGCCAAAGAGAAGGGGTCCTGAAAATGACATAAAGCACCTGTGGAATGCACCTGGCACATAGGCAGGAGGTCCTGCATTCATGATCTAAGGCAGGCTGTTGGCATCTTTCAATTAGGCTACTTAAGTCTGTGACTGGGAGTAGCTGGAACAGTAGCCCTGTTCAATAATTATTTTATTGAGCATTGTCAACACAGTTTAGAGAGCAGCAGCTAACCCTACTCTCCACTAGTATTGCTTTCTCCATGTGAATGACAAGTCTGTGAGAAGAGCCAACCTTTGTAGCCTTGGGCAAGCTGCATGGTGCCAGAGTGCCACCAGAAGAAGGGAACAATAAATCACTTCTGAGTACTTAATATCTAGAAAAGTGTAGAAAGGACTGCCACAAGTTAGAAATTACTTGATGGCTTCTTCCTCTTCTTCTTCCTCCTCCTCCTCCTCCTCTTCTACTACTACTACTACTAGAATCAACTAGTAAAGATGTGCTATGTTGATATTTGACTTTCTGGAATAAGCGTGGTAGCAACTGTCTATATAAGGAGATTCCTCTGAAGAAGGAGAATGTTTATACAGACTAGAATCTCATTGCTTCCCTTTTGTGCAGGAATTAATATCGACTTAAAGGGGGGTGGGAAATTCCTCCACTTTTCTTGACCTTGGATTTTTGATCAAACCAAACTCACAAAATTTGGTTGTATGCAGTAGAGGCAAACGCAAAACAGATGCCAGGTACATCTGAGTCATAAGCACTCAGCAGTAGAGAGCTGTACAGATGAATATATTTTTCTCTGTGTATTTTTTCTTGTATTTTCTGCTATGAAATCATATTTTCCTGTCCTCGGGGCACAAAGTACATCCCTTCTCTGCTTCTTGCGGTATAAAACCTCCTGTGTCAGCTGATCTGTAGGGGTTGGTTACCCAATTCGCTCTGCTGTCATTTTCCATGAAAAGCAACTTTGCATCATTCTTGGAGCAAGGATGGATAGAGGAATAGATACAGCAGGGTGACGGTGGAAGTCATAGCCATCCCTAAAAATACTTAATTGTACAATGGTTTCATTCCCTAAAATGTCTGCTGTACTTCGAAAATGCATGTGCTAATAATTTTTTGCCACTGAAATATCTTCTGTTTTGCTGAGCTTAGTGGACACAAATATCTGAGTTAAAAATATGCATCGAAATGAGCAATTCTTCCCTTTGCTGCTGCTACTTGCTATTAAAATCCTGCCCACTCATATTGCCTAGTTCCTTCCCAACTTAGCTGCTATTCTGGTGCAGTGACATCTGTGTCACATGCTCATAGATGGATTTGGTGAGGAGGCAGAGAAGAAGAACTTCTATTTTTCTTCTCATTCATTCTGAATATCACTATTAAATATGCCAGTAGGCTTTATTATTGTGTGCTCATCAATCCCTGCCTGGGTTAGGAAGATGAGGCCAGGGTCTGCAGCAGTGACATCCATAGGCACAGGAATCCGTTCCAAGTGCAAAACAGACAATTCTGGGTTTAGCAGTTTCCAAGACAGAGTTCATCTCACCCTCCCCTGGCCCATCTCAGGGGTCTCTTTTATCCCTCTGACAGTTCCTGGTTGACTCCCCTGGGACTGACATGGTCTACTGTCCCACAGTCCAAGTTATATAGGTTGCATCCTTCAAGGATGACTTGTACCAGTGGGCAGCCGTGCTGCCATAGGTCCATCTAATCCCTTCTGGAGAAGCTGCTGTCTTGCTTTTTGATGCTTGAACCTCAGGCACCTCTTCCTACACTCTTTGCACTGGCCTCACCCATTTTTGTCCTTGGCTCTGCCTTTTACCATTGACATTGCCCCCTGGCCACATTCCCACAATAGGACGATATGACCCTTTTCCCTGAAAATGTTACCATGCCTTTATTTACATCTTCATTGCCTACAGATGATGAGGCTTCTGCCAGATGTTCATCTGCTCCTAATATTGAACATGAGATGTCTAGTTTCATTTTGATTCCAGTGGAGTCTCACCCATTTGTCCAAAATGTTTCCCAGTTCCTAACATATCTGAAGCCCCCCCCCCCCCCCATGTCAGTGGCTCTGTCTTATCTCAGTGCACTGAGATCTTTCAGCTTCACTTGTCTAATTGCTTCTGTTTGGAGAATATGTAGCATTTCTAAGAGTGCTATATTTGGAACCCTGATTTGACTCCAGGAGTGCCTGCTTAAATTTCCTAATGTCACTCATGCCAAAGTGCACCATGATCCCTGACTACTTCCTCACACCATCATGATAATTGATGCTCATAGCCTTAATACCAATTAAGATAGTCAGCATACCATTCACAAAGCTATCTGTTTGTACTTCTCATAATCGACTTGTCCATTGCCTGAAGCCCCCAGAGACATACCTTTGGCATGAAAGATCAGCTATGAAGTGAGTTGTAGGATTTTTGAAAATGAAGCCATGTGGGGAAAACTGGATTTTTTGCTTTTGTATCCCCCGCCCCCATCCCTCTCAGGAATATGTAAACTTATTTTACTGTTTAGCGACATAAAATAATTCATAACTTAGCATCTTGTGTGTTACTATTTGGCATATTTATGAAATTTTAAAATATGAAAGTTTTAGTTTTCTACCCACAAAATTGTGAATATATGCTTTACTAAAGAAAGAGCTGAAAAATGATACATATGCTCCTTAAGCACAAGTATGGCAGTTTTGTCATGTGGTCAGTAAGAAAGCAGTTAAAGCAGAAACCCTTAAGTGTTGTACCAGACAGAATGAACCATATTAGTTGGACAGAGACAGTTTTCCATCTATTGTGGCCATCAGTTCTCCAGAAGATGCAGCTCTTTATGAGCCGCAAAGGACTTCCTGGACAGTTCCCTTAGGGTGATGGAAGTACCTGCTAGGTGTAGAAATGATCACAAGTTTAAGTATTGTATATGTCTAAAGCGTGGGAAGGAATTATCTTAAAAGACACATTTTCATATGCAGCTCCTGGAATTTGAAAAAACACTTCACTTGTTCTGAAAGGGAAGAATAATTTATAGGAGTTCTTTTCGTATTCCTGAAATTTTCCAGTTTTTTCAACTGGAAAAAATGAACTTCTGTCCTTGGTTTAAACTTTGTTATTTTCTCTCTGAATTTTTCTGTCCCCCCCCCCCCCCGGGCATTCACATTCTTGCATAAATCATTTTCTTCTTCAAAAGATGGGTCTTTTCTAAAGGATGACTTCCTTTTTTTTCCTACAGTGATTCCACTTCTCCCAAGACCCTCACTCTCCATGACAGCAGAGTTACTGTATGCATGGAAGTGGACATCTGTGTGTCTTTTTGTGTTCCCAGACCAGCCACACTGGCCTCATTTTTCTTCCTGAGAGCCACAAACTCATTCCATCAAATACACACCTACAACTTCTATTCTACAATCAGACAATAATACACATGAAACTCTGTGCAATTTATACTGACTAGCTCCTGCATGGCTGCTGTTGTTCGGTATTCATGATCAGTTGGCTTTCTTTATTCTCTGGGGTTTATTCAGTTGGAAAGCTAATATTTGGAGGATCAGAGAGTTGTTTTTTGCCATGGCCTTCTTGGTCTGTCCAGAAAGACTTTCCTGTTTTTCATAGTTCTTTTCATTGCTTGCATTGGAAAATTTCATGGTCTCCACTCCCTCTTACTCATGATGATTGATTGATTAGGCATCCTTCAGTCTCGAGAGACTATGGTAACGTGCTCTGTATGGAGGACTTGGAACAGCATCTAGTGTGGCTGAGAAGGCCAATTCGAGAGTGACAATTCCTTCCACATTGAAGATAAATACAATCTGTCCCCTGTCCAGCTCCCTGATTTTGCTGGTTTCGGGACTGCCTCTTTGCCTTGGCCTGCTGGACAAGTGTCTCTTCAAAATGGGAGAGGCCATGATGCACCGCCTGCCTCCAGGGTGAACGCTCAGTTGTCAAGGTTTCCCATCTGTTGAGGTCCATTCCTAAGGCCTTCAGATCCCGCTTGCAGATATCCTTGTATCGCAGCTGTGGTCTCCCTCTGGGGCGATTTCCCTGCACTAATTCTCCATATAGGAGATCTTTTGGAATCCGACCATCAGCCATTCTCACGACATGCCCAAGCCAACGTAGACGTCGCTGTTTCAGTAATGTATACATGCTAAAAATTCCAGCTCGTTCTAGGACTACTCTATTTGGAACTTTGTCCTGCCAGGTGATACCAAAAATGCGTCGGAGACAACGCATATGGAACATGTTCAGCTTCCTCTCCTGCCGTGCACGAAGGGTCCAGGACTCACTGCAGTACAGGAGTGTGCTCAGGACACAGGCTCTATAGACCTCTCACTCATAGGACATTGTGAAAAGGAGGGGCACATTTCAATACCAAAGGAACATTAACAGTTGTCGTTACTATTACGTACTGATTTAATTGTAATCGTAGGTGTTGTGCAGGTATTGAGAAGTGAAATTACATCATCTGTGCCCGGTGAGACTCAAAAGCAGATATGAGTACAAAAAATGGAACTGATCAGAAGTGTGGATTGATTTAGGAGCATCTCACCTTGTAGTAGAAGTTACAGAAAAAATATTCTGCTCTTGCATTTCATAAAAGGCTTTGCATGAAGTATTGGCTAAAGTTATGATGTGTGAATATAGAAACTAGGGTTCAAACAGGCTCAGTTAATTTAAGCTTTGCCTACGCTGCACCTAAAAATAGCTGGATAGAAACCAAGAAGAGCCAATGTGTGTTTGAGGACCGTTATTTGTCACTCCTGGGGTGGGGAAAACCAAACATAGCCCCTACTCATCATTTTCTCTTCCCCTCCCTTCCCAGATTTGTGCCATCATCGGAGGAACATTCACTGTGGCTGGAATTCTTGACTCCTGCATTTTCACTGCCTCCGAAGCCTGGAAAAAGATCCAACTAGGGAAGATGCAGTAGCAGAACAATCCTCATCCAGATCCAGTGTGGAAAAGCAAAGAAGGAGAAGTCCACTTTCCCCCCCTCCTTTGTGTCAGTTTCACTTGATAATATGCCAGTTCAGTTACCATGTTGAAAACGTTTTAAAGGAGCAAACAACAAAACTCCATTCCACATGTTCCATCCTCTGAAAAAGATGTTTGAGGTTATCTACCTCCGTATTTTAAAACCAAATCCTATGGATCTGACTAATGTAACTATTTTGAAAACCTCACAGGTGCTAAAGCCAGGGCAAAAACTTAGTTATAACTAATTATGCAAGTCAGATTTTTTTCAACATTCTGTAATTGGACAATCATGTTATCTTATGATCAAACTGCAAATACATTTTAAAAATAAACAAAACAGCAGAAACCAACTAGCCTGGATATGCAGTACAGGTTGAATACTTTATGGTTACGTATTTGTTCGTTACGGGAATATTAAGAAGTTGCTGTTTTGACTTATATACTGACCCATGGTGCTAGAGCACTCTCTGGGCAGTTTACAACATAATTATGCAAACAACACTTTGTTGCCCAGCAAGCTGGGTACTCATTTTACCAACCTTGGAAGGATGGAAGGCTGAGTCAACCTTGAGCCAGCTACCTGAATCTGTCAGGATCAAACTCAGGTCATGAGCAGAGGCTTGACTGAAGTACTGCATTTAAGATATTTCTGGTAATGCCTGAAAAGCTCCTCCTTTTTGTCCCTGAATGACACTATTAAGTGGAACTAAATGTTACCCATACATGATTCTTCACTATAGTTATGGTTAGAGGAAAGAAACAGGTTGTTCTTTACACTCTTCTAGGCTGTAAAAATATTTTCACATATTTTTCCAGCAATTAAATATCCAGTCTGTGTTTACAGAAAATAACAGAAAACATAAGATGAATAATTGGAATAATAATATAATATGTTGTCTTTGGGGCGAAAGGGGGGGTATTTATCTATTTCTGCATTTTTGTAACTTTCCTCTGCCTCTTAAAGCACAGACCACCCAGTTAAAACATTTGGTTGGAAGAGGAGAGAGCACTCAGACATTCAGTTCTGAAAGTCATATAATATGTTACACAGATGCAGAAATACAGGGCATAGCCTTGCTAAGAGGAATCCGTATTCTTGCACATCATCTTCAATGACTTGTTTATTTTTTTAAAAAAAGTTTAGATGGCTAACATTTGCCAAACTAACAACTACAAAAGCAAGGGCAGGTGATGTATTGATTCATAGGAAATAGGTACAGCTCTATGAGAAATAAGGCAAGGTTGCTACAGACTTTTTCCTGCTGAAAAATTTCCATCTTAAGTATAAAACAGTAGTTTGTTCTACCCCGCAATGAATGGTGGGAAGGATGTGTAGTTTTCAGTATGCCATCAACATTGCTTCATAAAGAACTAAATACGACCCCACAATTAATTTTCATAGACCTCAATTAGCCTTTTGTTAAATGACCCAAGTGATAATTATTGCATGCTTTGTGTATTTTATATTACCTAGGACTGCATACACGTTAGCTGTGTGTTTTCTAGGTTTTGCTGCACTTCTTAAAATAAACACTAAGAATTTTCAAGTTAGAGTTTGGGGAAAGCATTATTCTGCTATTGGAATAATGTGGCCCTTTATGGATTACCTTTTTATAATTTGAAAATGTAAATTCAGTATACTATGACTAAATTATAATTGGCCAAAATTAATTTCAAAGTACAATTCTATGCATGTTTACTTGGAAGTAAATCTAATTGAATTCAGTGGGGTTTACCTCTAGGTAAATAGGTATGGTGTTACAACTCTAATATGCCCAGTATATCTGTTGAAAAATTTGCTGTATTGTGGTGTAGAGGAGATAGACACTTTTTGTTATTAAAATTATTGCTGATTTTCTTGCCATCGATTTTTTTCTTGATTTTCCCAATCTTTGTATGAGAATACCTCTCCCACATCTTTAGAATTTCTTCCTGTTTTTCTTATAAAATGATTTATTACTTTGGTGTAAAACTGGATCTTGTTATTTCCTGTATCTTGTTTAATATTTGGATGGATTTTATACATTTTTCATTTGCAAAAATCAAATGAAATCAAATAATACATGTGTGTTCATTTCTGTCTATGTGTGCGTTTCTCATGTAGAGATAATGGGTTATTCTAATGTAAAAAGAGAATTTGTCTGTCAGATCAGGGATTCTAACATCTGAACATAACCGTAAGAGATTTACAGAACTTTACAGACCTCTAGGAAAAAATCACAGCTGGCATTTATCCCAGTTAAGGGTTAATTCCAGAATGAAACCAGACAATAATTTCCAATCCAATCAAAATTCATCTGGGAATCAAGGTATGTCTTTTCACTGTTGCAATAATTACAGGCAACATTGGCTTGTCTAATTCTACAAGATTTACATCTACATTGCTACTGTGTTTCATATGCACAAAAATAAAAACCCCAAAACTGAAAATGTCTTGCAGCTATGAGAAGAACTGTAGGCACAAATGCTTAAAAAACACATGAAAACTAAACTTAAGTTGCAGGCAAATACCAGAGTCAGAATTCAATTCAAAATACAGGAGCATTTAAAGTACAATAAATCACCAAAAGAATGTTGAACTGAATTCTAAAAATGCAGGAGCATATAGCCTAAAAAGGCACATTTAAAAAGCAAAAGGCATCTCTAAAACATATCATTTAAAAGTAGCAAGTGTTATAACTTTAAGTGATCTTTAGCCTTTAAGCATGTTAAGAATACACACACACAAACACACAATTACCTAAGTGCTCACCCAGCTAAGCCAATTTGAATTTATGGACGAAGATCCATGTTGATTGTGTTGATGGGTTTTGGAAATTGAGCCTGCTGCTGCACTGCCATTATTGTTGTTGGTATCTGGTGTGTATGACATACAGCATAAGCGTTGTGATGTGATGATGAGTTGATTTCGTGTATTTGTCCTGCCTCCCTATATTCATAATCTTTCAGTTGTTTATCTTTCCTTTCCAACTATAAACAATCCTTTCTCCAGGGGCCTGGAGCACCAAGAAAATTTTCAAATAGGAATCTCTATTATTGTTGCATCTACTATAACTCCAAGGGCTTGTAACTGAAAATCTGGCAAATTGTGGCTGTAATAATAAGCATTCTTATCTTGCAGAGCCTGGAGGAATAAAGGCTTGTAACATAAAGCATTGGGTGCACCAGAGACTTGAAAGACCAAGGTATTGTAATTACAGAGAGTGTAAGCTATGAGACCTGAAAACTTTGTTTATGCTTTGTTATCATTTGTAAAACATGTTCAACTGCCAGGAATGTTATGGTACAGTGACCTTGCTTGTCTGGAGAGCTGCTAATTGTTTTGCAATGACTTTAGCAAACTATTGTTCAAGCCTCAAGTTTAGAAGCACTTTCAGTTTCAGGGGAGCTTGTTCTACACCACCACCACCCAATAATTATTTCAACACCTTATACACACAAAATTTCTCATCTTAAAATGTCTACTGCAGTGTTGTGATGTTTTCTTCTAGTTTTCCTTCTATTCATTTTAATTATTAAAAAAGCAATGATAGATATCTACAGATTATGCTGTAGATGTTATATATCTTGACTTCAGCAAAGCCTTTGACAAAGTGCCCGATGATATTCTGATTAGCAAGCTAACTAGGTGTGGGCTGGATAGAACAAGTATCAGGTAGATACTGTACACAGTTGGTTACAGAATCGTACTCAGAGAATGCCTATCAATGGCTCCTTAAACTGGGAGAAGGTAACAAGTGGAATACCACAAGGCTCAGTCCTGGGTCTGGTGCTCTTCAACATGATTTATTAATAACTTGGATGAGGGAGTGCAGGGAATACTTAGAAGATTTGTGGATGACACAAAATTGGGTGGAATAGCTAATACCCTGGAAGACAGGAACGAAATTGAAAAAGATCTTAACAGGCTTCAGTACTGGGCTGAAAACAACAGAATGAAATTTTTCAGGTGTAAAGTTCTACACATAGGGGGGAAAAACAAATGCACAGTTACAAGACGAGGCATACATTGCTCAGTAATACTATAAATGAGAAGGATCTTGGAATTGTTGTAAATCAGAAGCTGAATATGAGCCAACAGTGTGATGTGGCTGCAAAAAAGGCAAATGCTATTTTAGGATGCATTAACAGAACTATAGTCTCCGAATCGCATGTGGTACTAGTCCCCCTCTATTCGGTACTGGTTAAGCCTCACTTTGAGTACTGTGTCCAGTTCTGGATGCCACATTTTAACAAGGATGCCAACAAAATGGTTCAAATACAGAGGGCAACAAGGATGATCACGGGAGTGGAAACCAAGCCTTATGAGGAAAGGCTGAAAGAACTGGGCATGTTTAGCCTTGAGAAAAGAAGACTGAGGGGTGATATGATAGCACTTTTTAAATATTTAAATATACAGAGGAGGGGCAAGATCTGTTCTCTATCATCCCAGAGTGCATGACATGGAACAATGGGCTCAAGTTACAGGAAGCCAGATTTCGGTTGAGTATCGGGAAAAACTTCCTAACTTTTAGAGCAGTACAACAATGGAACCAATTTCCTTGGGATGTGAATGCTCCAACGCTGGAGGCATTCAAGAGAAAACTGGACAACCATCTGTCAGATCTGCTTTGGATTCCTGCATTGAACAGGGGCTTAGATTCAATCACCTTATAGGCCCCTTCCAACTGTGATGCTCTGATTCCATAATTAAATAGTGCTTGTGGAATTTGATGTGTTTAAGACATCAGAATATTTTTGAATATCTTGAAGACAATGCACTTTTTGAAACTTCCAAGTAGAGTTAGTAAAGCAATTAACAGAATTTTATACATAATTGTGCTAAATTTCATATTAGCAATGCTTTGTATTGTATTACGGTTTAGCTAAACAATTTCTCCATTATAAAACAGTGAGTCGGTCTAGATTTCTAATTTGTTCCTGTGATGAATAAGCAATATCTGTCCCCCTCCCAACTCTTGCAGAGCAGAGGCCAGCAACATATTCTCTTGCTTTAAAAAGGAAAACAACTGCTGCCAGTCCCTCCCAGAGACACAATACTGGGACAAAAAGAAACAGAGCCTAGGAGCCAAACTCACACGCTGCTGCTGGTCAAGCTGGTTCTACCTAAGAGTGGAATGGGAGCGGGGGTGGATGAGAGAGAAAAGGGAATGGCAGTGGCCTTGCCCCATGCACTACTGGCGTGCGGTCCCTGCACATCCTTAAGTGTGTAGACGGTCCTTTATATTTTTAAAAAAGGGGGACAAACAGTTCTCTGTCCTGAAAAACCTTACAGGACCAGAAACAGGGAAGACAAAAAGGTGAGAATTAACATGGGAGCAAGTCTGCTTTTATGAACTGACTCTCGGGCCCTAAATATCCACAGGGGGCATGAGAAGGGATTCGCATGGACTTTGGCAGCTCCACACGAAGCAAGCCTTGGTGCGGTTTTTAAAAGTGCGCATTGGCGCCGTTTTAAAACTGCACCCAGTCTTCCCTCCTGGCCGGCCGGTGCTGGAAGGCTTCCCAGCTGCTCGGTTTGGGGAATCCACCGGCGGCTGAAGCCGCTCCTCTTTTTCCCAGCGTGACCAGTGGGCAAGGCTGCCCCGGGCCCCTCGGTCGCGGTGGGCAGCCTTCGCCGCCCCCCCCCCCCCGCACAGGGCATCCTGTCTGGGAAGGCGGCTTGCAGGGGATGGACGTTTGAGCCAGGTGCACCGGCCTGACTAAAGCTTGCCTTGAGAAATGCTCCTTTTTCGTGAATGGGTATCCGGGCAAAGAAAGAGATCGTTCCAGCCAAGTTGTAACCGCACCTGCTCTTGTTCTGAAGACTTGATTCACGTGTTGTTGTTATTGTTGTTTTGTGGTGGTGGGGGGGGTGGGGGGTTTGGCGTAAGCAAGTTTGGGTTTTCTGCTGACCTCTCATTCCGCCTTGACAGGCACAGTATGCCATTCTGCCCTAATCCTTTTAATTCTGCAATCAATTTGATGCGGACTCCTCCTGTTCCTCCCCTGCAGTCCTATCTGTTCCGTGCTAACTGCTCTCCCAGGCAACGTTGGGGTTCCTCCGAGAGCTATTAGCCCATAGGAGACGAGACGAGACACCGGAGAGAAGGATGAAGCAGCAGCTTCAGGTGTTAACAGTAATAACGACAGGAGGCGCTTGCAAATCATAACGAAGAGAGTGGTTCCAGAAGTCTGGCGGCGCTAGGCTTTTTCCTTCTGGAGGCTGAGAGAGGAAAGCGAAGCAAGACGGCTTTCAAGCAACTTTGCTTCGAAACCGGCGTGACTCCTTCTCGTCCAGACGCCAAAACGCCATTGTCTCTTGCAGGACCACACAGTAGCTGCTGCTGCTGTTTGCCTTGATGGACGCGTGGTGGCGCTATCGGCGCCCTCCTCGGTCCCGTCTGTCGTCCCGTCGACGTTTCCTCCGGAAAGAAGTAGTTCTCGCGAGATCTGAGAGCTCCCTAGTCTCGGCGGAAGTTGGTTGGTTCTTTCTTTCCGGGCGGCCATTGGCAAGCTCACTGTGGGTAAGATGGGAAAGGGTTTTGTAATCTGTTGTCATCCGCTTGTTAATGGTCGATGGCGGGCCGTAGCTTACGACGGACTCCAAAGGATGGGGGGCCCGTGGCGGGGGCGCCTGCATTTGAGGCGGGAGAAACTCCGAAACAGGCATTTCCACGTCGTTTCTAGTCTGGGCCGCTTTGGAGCCTGTGGACACCTGATCGTGATATATTCTCTTCCCCCCCCCCCCCCCACACACACCCCGCTCCCGTAGTGCTTTCTGCTGGAAACGGTGCCCGAGGAGAAGGGGCGGGCGGTGGATCGGGACCGGTAAAGCCCTACCAGTGGCACGCGCCCTAATATTAGTGCTAAATTTGAACAGAGGAAGACGTGGTATTGTTTGCCGCCCATAGGGGATGATTTCTTTCGTCAGTAATAGTTTTGATCCCGATGTGGTTTGAGCATGTATTTCCAGAGCACTTGAATTCTCTTGCTGATGAGCTGTGTTAATTTATTTCTTCTTGCTTACTGTAGTCTGATCATCATGATTATCATACTAATGTAATACTTTCTATCTGGGCAATTATTGTTGTTACTTCTGTAGTATTTCATTAAGATTGCATTCATATCCGCTTATAGGTTAGGGTTAAGCTATGTTGAACTTTATAGGTAAACTGAATAAATCTCCCAGGGATTTGATGGAAGACTGATTAGTGCATTGCTCCTGACCTCAGGCCTGTAACTAAGCAACTTTGGCTTTGGGAAATAGTGGTGAGCGTACCTGTAAGGATATAATAGATGCTTTTTCATTGTGTCCAAAATAGAGTTAATTTAGCTAAGCCAAAGCACTCCTATGCTGAGATGTTTCTTGTATTATATATATCTGTACTGTATAGAGAACATTTTGCAGAATATAATTAGAACAGAAGAAATGATAGACTTGTGTTATTATTGTAAGCATCATATTCCTCTGTAGGGTTCTCTCCATGTGCATGAGGATTATAAAAGTATCTTGTCGATTTTCAGAATCTGGAGGTACTGGCAATCCAGACAGCCTAGAAATAAGCAAGACTAGATTATGTTGTTTGTTTGAGGAGAACTTTTGTTGTATCTTCACATTTTCTTGTTTAATTGTTGTAGTTATTGTCAAATGTTTGTCTCCTGGGTTGAGGAGTGATATGAAGGCATTTGTTGTTCTGTGTGAAAACTGGTCAAAACAATACGACATTTCAGATATAACCTGAAAGGTGGGTTGCAGGAAGCCTTATTCAGGTGTTGTGAATGTTGGAGGAATAAACATATAAGGCTAGAGAGTGTGGTGCAAGAGTAAGTTTCTGAAGGCAAAAGATCTCATTGGAGGCACTCCATGCATGTCCAGAGTGGTGGTAATCTGGTTTTCCAGGTTTCATAGAAAGCTTCCACATGCAGAAGTTTCCTTTTGAGACAGTCTTCACATGAATAGAGTGGCAGTGAAGGGAAACACGGCTAGTGCTTTCTCCATGAATTTTTATTTTCCCTATGTAAATAGTGCTTTAAGAGGGCTATTATTACATGTGTGCAACTCATGGTTTCAGTTGATCTGTAACTACAAATTTGGTGTTCGTTTTCTCCAGTCAAAATGAAGTTCAATCCATTTGTGACCTCAGACCGCAGCAAGAACCGCAAACGGCACTTCAATGCACCATCTCACATTCGCAGGAAGATAATGTCTTCTCCTTTGTCCAAAGAGTTGAGGCAGAAGTACAATGTTCGGTCTATGCCCATTCGAAAGGATGATGAAGTCCAGGTATGTGTTTCTAAATGCCAGTTACACAATCAGGGGGAAAGGTGGAGGCAAAAGGAGAAGTGGAAGACCAAATAAGAGACAGATTGATTTAATAAAGAAAGCCAGAGCTTTGATTTTGCAAGATATGAGCCATGCTGTTAATTACAGGACATTTTGGAGATCATTCATACATATGATTGCCATAAGGCAGAAGTGACTTGACAGTATATAACAACAAAAGCTTTGTGAAGACTTAGCTCAAAGGCTGGAAGTTAGGAATATGAGTGTCCAATTTTGGAAATCTTTTGCTCTGTATGCATTGGGTGCCCTATTCAAATGCTGAACTCTTCTTGGAAGAATGGTCCAGTTTATTCAGGCAGCAAATTTGGGTGGTGGCCTCTAGTGCAGCGGTGTGGACGCTGAGCTGCATATGAAACTGAATTAAGTCTGGAAGGGAAACTATATTGGTCTGTTGAAAGGAAAACAAGAAATGTGGCTATGGTGCTCTCACAGACTAATGAATTTCTTACTGCATTTGTACTTGTACAAATTCAAGTCTGTGAAGGCTAATGTGTTAGTCTATTAAATACTGCAGAAGGTTATTGTTTGAATCAAGTGACTTCTGTTCTGCTTTGGCTAGCTTCATGTATGTCACTATTATCTTTATTTTTGAATATGTGTTTCTAGTTCCTAGTTCAAATTATTAAAACTGTATAAAAGTCATGTTGCACAGATTTTTTTCAATTCTCCCTTTGTCTTGGCTGCAATGGCCAAATCAGACAAACTATGATTAGTGAAAACCAGAATTTAAAACTAGTTTGAAATTATGTTAAATGCCATATAGAAACATTCATGGCTTGCAGTCGCATGGTTTGTGGTAGAGATGAGATATTTATATTCATATCCCTGTGGATATGAATATCGGCACGATAAGTGCCTGGGGAATACAGACCCTCCCCCAGAACCTGCTGGTCCCTTTACTGCTTGCTGTGCAGCGCACATGGCTGTCATTGTTCATGACGCGGCAATCACATAAGTAGTCTGGCCAGTGCTTCCCCATCTCCCTGCTCAGTCTACCACTCCGGTGAGGAGGTGGGATGATGAGTGGTGCTGATGTTCATATCCGTATCCCCAGAGATACGAACATGAATATCACATCTCTGTTTATGTGATACCACGTGTCCTAATGAACTGGTTAACACAAACCAGGAAAAGGGGATGTAGCCATGGCACATTCTTTATAGCTAGTATGTAATTATGAGGATTGCAAATGAAAAAGGTGAAAAGAAAAATGGTTACCATTAGCACTATACAATAGAAAAAGTATAGCATTAAAGAAATTAATTATCGAACTCTCACTGCTGATGGGTGGGGGTGGAGAAGAGTTTCTGGTAGCCTTCTTTCTGTCATAGGATGGGGAAGAGATACAGAAATATTGGAAAGAAAGTTTAGGGATGAAAATAGGCTTCCATTGCCTAACGTGATATCATTATGTGCAGTTTACTTCCTGTTTGGAACAACTGCTTCTTTCCATTTAGCAGTATGCTGTAGATGCTGACAAGAAAAATTGTGTAAACATTATGTTTTCTGTATTCTTAGGTCGTCCGGGGCCATTACAAAGGGCAGCAGATTGGCAAGGTAGTCCAAGTATATAGAAAGAAGTATGTCATCTACATTGAACGTGTACAGCGTGAGAAAGCCAATGGTACAACTGTACATGTGGGCATTCACCCCAGTAAGGTAATTTTGGTGTGAATACATTTCCCTTCCTAGGTAGATTCTGATATTTTTGGGGTTATTTGTTAAAAATGAAATGGATTTCAGATAACTATAGAAATTAATAGTGGGATAGCTTCTGTCATTATGTATTTTGCAGAACAGACTTATTCTGATCAGTGCTTAAGTGGCCCTACTTTTGTATCTGTGTTAAATTTCTGCAATTGTGTTCTGTCTAGCTTCACTTGTTTATGCCTAAAACATATTTAGAACAAAATGGAGGATGGTATGAAGGGAATGCAGCTGAAGCAAAATAAAATTACATAGTGCATTCAAGATAAAATGTCTCCTGACTTTTGTCTAGGCAGTGTGAAGCTGTATTGCCTTCCTGTGCCAGTCTCAATAATTGTTCTGTTTCTCTACTTGAAGGAGATTTAGTGTAGGATGTGTCATTGTACAGATCTATATTCTATCAAAGCATCGTATAACAACACTAGATTTTTTAATTATTATAATCTTGTCCAGATCACATGGTAGGAAACTGGATGCTACTGATTCATTTAACATTGAGTTTTAAGCAGGAATAAGAGAGTGATGGTTAACAAGTTGTATTAAGTGCAGGGTTATTGATGGTAACTAGGATCCTCAGCCTTGCCTTGGTGCTTTCATGAGATAAGTAGCTGAGAACGATAAATGTACGTGAATGTTCCTGGGATTTCATTGTTCCTCCTAGGTGTAATTGCTAAAGTTAGCAATTTTAACATAGAGCACTTTTTATTTGACTGGTTGACTTACTACATCCTTGCAGTTTTAGTTGTTTGTTTGCATGCTTTTGAAATTTTCTTTTAAGAATACTTTATTATGATAGATTCAGAGGTCTAACGGTAGTTTCAGCAGAATTCCACCTCCCTCAGCCATTCATGCTATCCAAAAAAATGGCTCATGGGCGAGGGTTAGAAAATGTCAAATAGAAATTTCATTGAAAATTACATACAGATTATTTGGAAGTTGCATCTTGGAAATCTGTTCTATAGGTGGTACAGTGAATTTTCCCAAATACCTCCCCTTAAATGAAACACAGATTAGGAGTCACATGATCGGTGTGTGATAAGAGTTGTTTACACCAACTCCTTAACTTAATGATTATCCCTACTGAAAGTGATGTCATTGGTGTTATGTTGGTAAGTGTACCTAATAGAATTCCTGCCATTGTGCGTTTCCAAAAGTACCATTTTTGTAAACTTTTGCCTTTACTTGTTTGGACAGTGTTCACCTGCTTTATCATGTCCATGTTCTGTCCTCTCAAACCACATTTTGTTTATACTTCAGTCAGACTTCAATCTTTAAAATTTGACAAATTATGAAACCTAGGATGATATGAATATATGTCTTTTGATTTACAGTATGTTATATAATCCCATACAAACCTGATCATTAGTACTGTGGGAATGTCTTCTTAGTGATGAGATCATATCCTGTTTAAATACAGGAACTGCATAATCAGGACCATTGGATGGGAATGGTGCTTATAATAGTTCTTTTCTTCAAAAGCTTATTGCAGCATAAAATCTCATTACAGGAAATTGGCTTCTGTGCTACAAACTGATTAGAGCTAGAAGCAGTCTGTTTGCGTGGATTATATGATGTTTATAGAGAAGTGGCAGCCTCTGACAGCTAGAAGGATGACTCTTCCATCCATATTTTTGGCCTAATTACTGAGTTTGTTTGTACTAGGTTTCATTCAAAATGTTTAGAGAACATGCTGACTGTTGGTTGTACCATTGGCATTATAGATACACATGTAATGAAAGGCACTACATTTGGTTTCTGAGTAACGCAAGTTTGTCAGGTTGCGTTTTGAAAGAGCTGAAAGGAAAAGTAAACATATATGTGAATTCTGTACTTTGTTAATAGGGCCTGTTGGTTCATTTTGAATGAAGTTTTGAAGCACCATAATCTATATGAAAAGTGATCATTGTGAATGACAAGCTTGATACCTGGTCTCACAACTTGCTGAGCGGTAGACCTGAGCTGAATGAGTCTTTTGGTCTAACTTTGGTGGGTTAGAAATGCAGGGTGAATCCAGTTAGGTATTTCAGCTGATGGAATAGCTGCTGTCAGAATAGAGTGGATGGGGACGTTCCCTCTCTTCTGCAGCTTAAACTATCAGGTGTTCAAAAATCCGCAAAAGCTCACATTAAAATATAATAGTTAGTCTTTAAGGTGCTGCATGTATTTGTCTCTCTCTTTTTAAGCATTTGAGCCTCTTTGTGTTCCACCTTGTAGAAAAGTGAGGCTATAATGTTACCATCATTCTTTAAATAATTTTATTATAAATTGCTTTCAATACTTATGGGTTGAAATTCAGTAGTAAGTCATCTAGAATAGGCCTGTTGAATCAGTGGAACTTATAGATTCAGTGGACCTATTCTAATTAGATTTACAAATGCTTTACACTATATTTACCTGGTGTAGAAGAATTTTGGTAGTAGAGAACTTGAGAAATAAATACTCCCAGTTCTGAGGTAACGAGTAAGTCAGTTTGCACCTACTCTTACAATAATTTTTCTCCTTTCGCTCATCATGGACATTCAGTTTTCCTCCTCACCTCCTTTCCCACAATTTCTCAGATTTACCAAGTTGCAATAGAAGAGGAATAAATATAGCAGTTGAAATTAAAACTGAAGAAACTATTTCCATTTGTCTTATCAGCTTGGCTTAGAATTTCTAGGATTTGTGTGATCAGAGAATTTGAAGTGGTTTCAAAGCCTTCATGATACAGCAAATCCTCTTGGCTGCCATGCATTTCTTTCTTCCCCTGGCAGCATAATTAGTCTGGGTGGGAATAGTAGCAGACTATACACCTGCTGATGGGGTGGACCTACTCTGAAGTTTGAAGAAACGTGATTTACCTGATAATTCTTTTCAAAAAGTTTCTGTTAAACTCGGCCCATTCCAAATAGAGAGTAACAGTTTTGTCTACCTCTAACTTTCAGAAACGTTATGCTTATAGGTGGAGACTTTCTGTATTCAGCTTTGTTTGTGAGATATATTTTTAATAACTGCTAACCGTATTCACTGCTTAGCTACAAGTAATAGAGTGCTGTTAATCCAATCCAAAGACTGGTAACTTTTATACATCCAGGGGTCCTTTATGTGCCCACCTCTAGACCTTGGAGGGCTGCAGCCCCCTCAAAATGGTTTTTATTGATTTTATTTTATTCAAAGGATCCACTCCTTTTTGAGTAAATGACTTCTGATCGCTCATGACATAGATCCCTCCTGAAAATGGGGAGAGGGTAACAAAATTATCTCCCACATCTGCTAGAGTTCTTGAGTTAAAAATATTTTAAATCAGTGGTTCAGTGTGCTGTGGCCACATTTGGGGCCCTGTGGGGAGTTACATGGAACTTGCAGGTAGCACTTTGCCCATTGCTGCTCCAGTTGAATTATATGCAAAAAATAAGCTCTGGATCTGAATTATGCACTGAAGCTAACCATGGGTATCTTTCAGAGCATGTATGTATAATTACCAGATTTTAGCATGGGCAGCTCGTCATGGAAGTTATTTCAGTAAAGGTCAGTTCCTACAGATAAATTGCTTAAACAGGCACAGTCTAACGGAAGTGTGCACACTATAATAAATTCCTCTTCTTTTTTTTGAATAGCGGGTGGTGGTCTCAACTTCTCCATGGTCAATTGACAGGCCCCTTCTGGGTAATATTGCATTTTGCTTTAGGGATTGTGTTATAGCTTACAAGTTGTGTTGGAAGGTTCAGGTAGTCCAGAATCTGACATCCATTTTGTTAAGGTCATTCAAAAGATCCCAGTTTTTTAAAAAAACATCTCTAGTTTCCTGTTCGTGAGAAATCATAGTCCTGGAGACAGTCTTCTTTGTAGTAATATGTATAAAACAAAGAAGTAGGATATACTTAAAATACTTACTTTGACTCCCTAGGTGGTGATCACAAGACTAAAGTTGGACAAGGATCGTAAAAAGATTTTGGAACGCAAAGCGAAGTCTCGCCAAGTTGGTAAAGAAAAAGGAAAATACAAGGAAGAAACAATTGAGAAGATGCAAGAATAAAATGGACTCGTGTGAAACCCATTAAAATTCTAGTCAAATATAATCTATGAGTGTTCTGATTTTCTTGTCTTAACATAACAGCAAAAAGACAGCTGTAGTACGAAATAGATGAAAATGTGATGCTTTACTCTGAGAAAAGGAATTTATGCAGATGGAGATATCTAGAAATTCCCCTTGGCAAGGAGTTCAAGCCAGACTCAATCTTAATCTTAACAATAAATAGAAATTGCACGTCTGAAAATGTTTAACATATGCCAGTGCCTGAAAATCAAATAGGAGTATTGAGACATATGTAAGGGCAAAGTGACAAGTTAAAATTTTAAGAACATTTAAATGCAAACAAACTGAAATGTGAATTTAATTTGATTGCTAGAAAATAATTCTGCTTATTATGAAAATCTTTTTCTTTTTAAAGGAGGGAGGACACTCAAGTCCCATGAGTCAGACTAGAACATAGGTTCCTAACCTGGGGGTCACTGCAGTTATTTTTAGTTGCAATTATTTTTCTATTATGTTAAATATGGTATATACACAATGTTGTTTTAATTCTCTTGGTCCACAGTTAGATAATTTTAACCTGAACTGGAATTGCAGACAACCTAGGGCTCTTAGTTATTTCTTGAAATAAAAGGGAGCTGTGTGGGCAGTACAAAATACAATTGCAAAAGTAGGGAATACCTTTATAGCCCACTAAAAAATCATCATATAATCTATGAGCTTTCGTGGATTGGGACCATCCGTTTTGTCAGGCATGTCATGTACCAGTGTGAAGAAATTAAAGTCCAAACTTTCATGGCAAGTTTTATTTTGCCAGCAAAGTTACTCTTAGTTAAAGTCCAAAAGCTCTTGGCAAGATGGATTTCGTCAGGCATGTCTTTCTTAGATCTAAGTCTCGAAAGATGCAAGCTGCATTAGGGCTGCTGTTTCAAAGTTATAGCTGAGGCAGCTGTGGATTGGATATCACACCCCAGTTCTTCAAACAAAGAGGCACAGGCCGTAAACACACACACACACTTCCCCATTTAGCTTTTATTTGAAATGGACATGCCTTGGCTGGGGGGGCCACAGAAAATCAAATTTATTTCTGTACCCCTTTGGGCAGATTTTCTTTTCATGCATGTGAATGACTCCTACCCCTCCGAAAGAGCCATTCTCATTGCTCATCTGCATCCATCTTTGGAGGACTGACATCAGTCCTTTGGACACGAGGATTAGCCTTCCTCAATGAGGCAAGCGCTCAGTGCATGCCAGAAATGATGACAGCGAAGATGCTAGCAAGATTGAAAAGTTGTTGCTACTGCTGTAGCAGCGCATTTCACTCCACTTGAGTCTCTTGCTCTGATAGCTGTGCAGAGAGGGGACCTGACAGATGCCTCCCTGCCCCACCTGAGTCATGGAGGAGAACAAGAGGGGCAAAAAGGTGAGGGAGAAGTGGGGCATGGGGAGGCGCCTGTTGGGAGGTATTTATTTGGGCTTGAAGGGGGCCGGCACTTCACTGAAAGGCCCTTTTTAGAAGAAGAGACATGAAGGGAGGGTGATTTCCACACCTAAAAAAATTAATTGAAATATATTGACATTTTTTCCTTCTCAAATTTTATCTAGTAGAGGCAGATTTACAAACCCTCCCATTACATATTAGATTAGGCATCCTTCAGTCTCGAGAGACTATGGTAACGTGCTCTGAATAGAGGACTTGGAGCAGCGTCTAGTGTGGCTGAGAAGGCCAATTCGAGAGTGACAATTTCCACACTGAAGACAAATACAATCTGTCCCCTGTCCAGCTCCCTGATTTTGCTGGTTTCGGGACTGCCTCTTTGCCTTGGCCTGTTGGACAAGTGTCTCTTCAAAATGCAAGAGGCCATGATGCACCGCCTGCCTCCAGGCTGAACGCTCAGATGTCAAGGTTTCCCATCTGTTGAGGTCCATTCCTAAGGCCTTCAGATCACGTTTGCAGATATCCTTGTATTGCAGCTGTGGTCTCCCTCTGGGGTGATTTCCCTGCACTAATTCTCCATACAGGAGATCTTTTGGAATCCAACCGTCAGCCATTCTCACGACATGCCCAAGCCAACATAGACGTTGCTGTTTCAGTAATGTATACATGCTAACAATTCCATCTCGTTCTAGGACTACTCTATTTGGAACTTTGTCCTGCCAGGTGATACCAAAAATGCATCAGAGACAACGCATATGGAACGTGTTCAGCTTCCTCTCCTGCCGTGCACAAAGGGTCCAGGACTCACTGCAGTACAGGAGTGTGCTCAGGACACAAGCCCTATAGACCTGGATCTTGGTATATGCCGTCAGCTTCTTGTTAAGCCATACTCTCTTTGTGAGTCTAGAGAACATGGTAGCTGCTTTGCCAATGCGTTTATCCAGCTCAACATCTAGGGAGAGAGTGTCAAGAGATCGTTGAGACAAGGTACACAAAGTCATGAACAACCTCCAATTCTTGTGTGGAAATGGTAATAGAGGGAGGTGAGTCCACGCCTTGGCCCATGACTTGTGTTTTCTTCAGGCTGATTGTTAATCCAAAGTCTTGGCAGGCCTTGCTAAAACGATTCATGATATATTAATAGGTTAGAATTATATTCTGAAAAATCTATTTTAATGTCCTTTTTTTCCTATTAAAAATGCCTGTTTATGGGCCTATTATAAAAGGCAGTCATGACTCAAAAAAGGTTGGGAAACGCTGGTCTAGAAGGATATTTGGCACTTGTGGCCCTTTTATCCTACAATCTCTCCTGGATGAATTGGTGGAAGGCGTTAAAGAGTTACTCAACCCATAGAAAAAGCAAAGCTTACTAAAGAAGAGGATCAGCATGCTTCAGCAAAGGCAGAGGTTTGGATCATGTGACTTACCTACCCACCTCAGATATGTTTCAAAGTCCCTTACTAAAAGCTCATGTGTAAATGTTTCTTCCCTGGTGTAGCTGGGAGCTTTCTGAGCAGGACACTTGAGCAGAGCTTGGCCTAACTAAGCCTCAACGCCTTCTAATTTAGGCCTCTCTCCCAGGTGCATCACATTCAGGTATTTGCGAGGTGCCTGTAAGGTTTGTCGAACTTTCAGAATGGAAAATTACGTAGCTCAGGAAATCCAAAAATCCCATCCCTAGTAAGCACTTAACATCTTAGTGACCGGTAATGGGTTTAATATTTAATACATTATTCATATGTGATCTGGAATTCAAATGACCTCTGAGAGTAGTAAATCTTTCAGGTAATTACTGATTATTCAGAATAATGAGACCTCAAGTAGACTCCTTGGATTTTCAAAAGGGTCATTCCAACTTGAATGAATAGGTCAAATGGAAAAACAGATCTAATTAAGGTGAGTGTAAGGGCAAAATTTATATATTGATGTAAAAAAACCACACTATTCATCTTCACTTACATGCTGGGAAAGAAAGCTTGATATGTGTGACCTAATTAACAGCTTAAATGCAGAGGGGCGTATGTGGAGTGGCAGTGAAAAAGGAAAGCAATGTTCTCACAAAATACATTCCAGACTCTATATAGAGGTGACACCTTTACAGGCCAAGCAAGAAGGCACAAGATATGCACAGTGATGCACAAAAAACACAAGTTTACAGAGATGCACAAAAAAAAGTTTTCAGGTTTCTGAAAGCTTTTTTTTTTTGTGCATCTCTGTGTGTTTCTGATCAGTTGAGATGTTCAATGTAAGCAGCACATGGGAGCAGTGAAGGGAAATTGGTTGTGATGTAGGGTGATCTTAGGCCTTGTAATCCATTTGTTGTTCCAGGATCTTATGGGGGCTGGGATGTGGCAGAAAAATGGGCCTCACCAGGTAATACTGCATTGCTAGGTTTGGGGTAACCCATAGCTTTATTAAGGACTGGAAATTTAGAAATATAACTTTTATCTTAATCTCTGAGTTTACTGTAAACTCAAAACTGCATCCATGCGATCTGAGCGCTCAGGCTTCTTGGTCCATGGGAAACAGCCATTAGATAGTCTTTACATTGTCTACCGTATACTGGAGTTAATATTGTGTGTTCTGACCAGAGAAATGCAATCTAAATTCAAGGGCAGAGTGGCAGTCATGAGATTATAGGAGGCTAGCAAAGTGCACATGGTATGGAGAGAAACACTACTTATAACAAAAATCAGGGTCCTCCATTAAATTATTTGGCAGATTGGGAGTGGGCAGAATTGTTATTTTTGGAATACACAATCAGCTTCCTAAGTTGAAGAAGCACGAAGTGCTTCTCATTACATGACCATGTAGTACAACAACAGATTACATCAGTAGTATTTTAACGAGCAGAATGAAAGGTGGTGGGTAGGGAAGGATAACTTGCAGGGCTTGACACACATATGTTTAACCCTCGTCTTAGCTCCTATTTACTGAAGTCTCGCACATTTTTTGTCAGTTTTTAGTATTAGATATTGGGGTGTGACTAGTTTTTATCAATGTTCTCCTAGAAATTAATGGTGGTGTCCAGAATACTGTATGTTGTTGCTACTTTTTTTGAGGCTAAAGTATCGAACTAAAGAAATCACAAATGTATTCAATTTCTATTTTAAATTAAAGGGAGATTCTGTGGAAGAGATGATCCCATTGTGTTTATCCAAACTCATTTATATCTAGAATCATAGAAAAATTGAGTTGGAAGGGGCCTATAAGGCCATCAAGTCCAACCCCCTGCTGAATGCCAGGGCAATATGTCTTAAAAAGAGGAAATTCACCAATGATCTTAAATTCCTCATTGGTCATTTTCAGTTGTTGTTGTTGTTTAGTCGTTTAGTCGTGTCCGACTCTTCGTGACCCCATGGACCAGAGCACGCCAGGCCCTCCTGTCTTCCACTGCCTCCCGGAGTTTGGTCAAATTCATGTTGGTTGCTTCGATGACACTGTACAACCATCTCATCCTCTGTCGTCCTCTTCTCCTCTTGCCTTCACATTTTCCCAACATCAGGGTCTTTTCCAGGGAGTCTTCTCTTCTCATGAGATGGCCAAAGTATTGGAGCCTCAGCTTCAGGATCTGTCCTTCCAGTGAACACTCAGGGTTGATTTCCTTCAAAATGGATAGGTTTGTTCTCCTTGCAGTCCAGGGGACTCTCAAGAGTCTCCTCCAGCACCACAATTCAAAAGCATCAATTCTTCGGCGGTCAGCCTTCTTTATGGTCCAGCTCTCACTTCCATACATCACTACTGGGAAAACCATCGCTTTGACAATGCGGACCTTTGTCGGCAAGGTGATGTCTCTGCTTTTTAAGATGCTGTCTAGGTTTGTCATCGCTTTCCTCCCAAGAAGCAGGCGTCTTTTAATTTCGTGGCTGCTGTCACCATCTGCAGTGATCGTGGAGCCCAGGAAGGTAAACTCTGTCACTGCCTCCATATCTTCCCCTTCTATTTGCCAGGAGGTGATGGGGCCCGTGGCCATGATCTTAGTTTTTTTGATGTTGAGCTTCAGACCATTTTTGGCGCTCTCGTCTTTCACTCTCATTAAGAGGTTCTTTAATTCCTCCTCACTTTCTGCCATCAGAGTGGTATCAACATTTTCAGTTATCATCTGGTATAAATTATGGTCTCCTGTGTCTTTGTGTCAGTCAGGTGATTTCTAAGTCTGGAGGTCACTTCATGTTGCCCAGAGGAAGACAAATCCGCTGCCAAGTGTAAACCAGGCAGGGAATGAGCTAGATTTCCTGCCTTAGAGATACTATCATAGTGTATGCCTTTCCCTGTTCTGTGTTAAGACTTTTTGGTGAATTGAATAAGGGGCACTTTTCAAATTTGTTGTTTAGTCGTTTAGTCGTGTCCTACTCTTCGTGACCCCATGGACCAGAGCACGCCAGGCCCTCCTGTCTTCCACTGCCTCCCGGAGTTGGGTCAAATTCATGTTGGTTGCTTCGATGACACTGTCCAACCATCTTGTCCTCTGTCGTCCCCTTCTCCTCTTGCCTTCACACTTTCCCAACATCAGGGTCAAATAGTTACAATTAAATCATAGATCAGAAATTATAGATCAGAAATTAAATTAAGGCTGTGTGCGTAAACACATATACACGTAGGCAAACCTGTGCATGCGAGAGAGAATGGAGCTTAAAGATACAAATTTTTAAAAAAGGCTAGTGAGTCTTCTAAAAGGTTTTAGTGTGACATGTCATGGGTTACAGCTTAATTCTTCAGATACGCATGGGTTGTGTCATGCAAGGAAGTTTAAATAGTTCTGAAAGGGCTACAAGGCTACCTCTTTGAAAATTGCGAGTGTTATACATGAGGGCTTGAGGCCAGAAAGACTTGTTAAAATGGAAATGTTCTTGTAACAAAGGGCAACATCGAAACTAGCCTATAACTATTTTCAGCATTGCCAGATAATAGAAAGACCAACACGGGACAAGCGTAGACAGAAGAGGTCCGCCCCTGACTGAAAGCTGCCTCTCTTTCTGCATCGGGAGAGCGGGAGGACGTAAAACGAAATACGCCAGGGTTGCGGGGCGGGCAATGCGCCAGAGCGGATTTCTCTCATAGAAGAGCGACCAGAGTTTACTTCAGGGCAGAAAGACCATCCCTTAAAGGAAGCGCATGCGTAGTCCCCGCGCTTGACTACAAATTTCCTCGCAATCCGGGCGGGTGGGAGGAGAGGTTGGCTACGAGCTCTTACGACGGCGGCGGCGGCCACTGATTGGACGGCGCCCCACGGGGGGCGTGGCTGGCAAAGCGGAATAGGAATCCGTCGTCGTCGAGGCTGGAGTCGGTGGAGGGAAGGAGGAGCCGGTCATGGCGTACGGCGGCCTTGCGGTTCCTATCGTCGTCATGACCGTTTTCTGGGGGGTGGTCGGTGGCATCGTGCCGTGGTTTGTGCCCAAGGGTCCCAACCGGGGGTAAGTGATGGGAGGAGAAGCGGCGGCGAAGTGATGTGTGTGTGTGTGTGTGGGGGGGGTTCGAAGTCTTTGGTGAAGCGACGCTCCTCGCCCCCACCTTCCTTTCCTCCCGGCAGGGCGGCCTCCTGCTCGCCCGCAGTGGGAGCTCACGGGGGCCTGGCTGGCGGTGCAGCCTTGCGGGGGTCGCTTCCCGCCGTCAAAGAGGCCTCTGGGGGGGGGGGGGAGGCGGAAAGGTTGGGGGGGGCTTGAGAGGCCTCTTCTCAGTGCGCATCGCCATGACCGCCTCCTCCTGCTGGGGAGCTCAGCATACTTGGACCCCCTCTTTCTCTAGGGCGGCTTCTCCCCTCTTCTAGCAGCGTTGGGCCTTCGCGGATTCCGTCTCGAGAGTGCTGCGTCTTAATCCGAAGTCGTAATCGGGCTGCTAAATGTCTGGAGATGCGTTAAGTTGCAGCGCGTCTCCCGTTTTTGTTCCTTAAAAGGCCCAGTTTTGGGGGTTCGAAGGCTCTGCCTCGCTTAGGTCCTGAATTAGAGCATGATTCCCGGCAGTCCTGGCGTATCTTCTTTGTATATGAAAGCCCAGATGGGATTACAACGTGTCATGGTCTTATGACAATTTATTTTCTTTTATTTTTTTCTGTCCATAGGAATGTGTAACTTTTTCCTCCAAATCAGCCGGCTATGAGATGGATAACTGAAATTGTTCAGTAATTCCACTCCATTAGCATAAGAGCTGGAATTTCTTACTGCGTTTTGGTTGCTGTTAGTCCTCACAGATTGGCCTGTGATTTTCAGATGTGTTCCAGCTGTGCCTTCTTTTGCTTTCGCATAGCTTTTTCCCAATACAGCAGTAGTTCAGTAGTTTGAGTATCTGACTGCAGAGCAAGAGATGGAGAGTTCGATTCCCCACTGTGCCCTCTTGCCAGAAGAGGCAGCCTGTGTAATTATAGGCAAGCTGCACCAAGTCCCAGGGCACCCCAGAAGCAAGCAATGTGTTTGCTCTCTCTCTCACTCTCTCTCTCTCTCACACACACAGTCTTTCGTACTACAAAATGTAATAATCTGATTGTGAGAACATAATTTTATTTATTTCAATAGGTTTGTGCTACTTTTCAGCAAAAATTCCCAAAGCAGTGTACATGGGGAAGAATTAATAAATAATAAAAAATAAATATAATGAAATAGAAGTGAGCAACATGTATATTTCCCTGCCTATAGTTCCCCTTAAGCACAAGGGGTGCAGAGAATGCTTTGTTTTGAAACATGATTGCTTCACTGGATGCCTCAAGCTGGTGAAATAGTGCTTGAAAATACGTTTGGTCATTTTTAGTGAGAAATTTTGGTGCAAAATTCAGTAGCTGCCTTGAGGGTATGTAAAATTTGGCCCATGGATGTTGCCAATTCTTGAAATAACGTAAGAAAAAGCTGCACAGCAATGCATAATTGGCAACACAGTCAAGAAAGTAATTTATTCAGGGAGTATATGTGAATGGAAATTGAAGACCTATATAAATAAAGCATTTTAATCAACTATGAAACATTAAAAGGAGGCTGCATGAGCTTTCTGCAAGAGGAAATGAGTACTGTAACCAGGGAGGGTTTTTCTTTGTATCCACCAGCTATGGTTCAGCGGGAGAAGGCCTCTATGGCAGAATTCAGAGGATGGACAAGATCATATGAGAACAGACATTTTAAAATGTTTTCTGGACTTTTCAGGGCTTTAAAGGTAACAGTGAACTTTAAATGGGCTCAGAAGCCTATGCAAATTGAACAGTAATTGCCCTGACAGTAGTTTCTGAACCCTTTTCAAAAGGAATAGAACTGCTGTAATACAATGGGTTGGAAAACATGGTTGCTGGTCAGGAATTTGTAGAGCTAACCAAGATCAGATTGATGGTATTATATGCCTTGTAACTAGTTCAGCCTTGGGCAATCTGCATAGTCCCAGAATGTCATCAGAAATAAATGCTGGTAGACTGCTTTTGAGTATTTTATACCTAGAAAATCTTGGGAGGGTTTCTATAAGTCAGAAATGACATGATGGCATGTAATTATTATAAATTATTTCAAAGGCAAGGCAGTGTCGTCTTCTGTGTGCTGTGACCATTTAAATGGGATCTGTCTAAGGTTTGGTGGCAGTAATGGGGAATGCCTTTTCCAGGAAAAGGTTGTGCTAACAGTCCTAGACTTTTAAGACAAAACTTGGTATAAAATGCCACAATAGTTGCTGTTTCATTTAAGGTTAAAGTTTTGAAGCATTTCTTACATTGAATCCAATTGCCTTGTTTTATTTGTCTTTCTGTCTTACTGTTTTTTCTACAACACCTATTTAGATGTAACGTGTTGGCACATGTTACCTATATATTCTTTATGACTCTTTTCATAAGCCTGATAATCAGCCTGCTGGGTGATCCATGCTGTGTTATATTATTATTAATAATATTAATTATATTATTATCAGGCTGAATTTTTAAAAGCTGGCTTGACCATTATTTTGATAATCCAAGAAAGGACATGGTTTGCAATCTCAAATCTGAAATTAACTACCATATGTAATTATATATATAAATTTTTGAAACTGAAAATGGTGTGGTCAGCATTACTGAAACTACTTTTCCATTAAGTGGTCCTGGATTTATAAGATTGTTTGGAAAAGAAGCAAATTTCTTCATGTATTTAAAAGCTTGAAATCATTATTTCAGTGGTTTATCTTTGTCTTGATTTAGTGATATAACTGCAGCCTGGGTCAGGGTTGCATAGGGGTTGAGTAGGTATGTCAACACTAAAGATATTTTCCGTAATAAAATTAGAGAGGCATGATGTTTAAACATCGACTTGCAAATATTTTTTCTTATGGTGCCCACAGAATTTCATCTTTACTGAACCACAGGTATCACAATATGATCTGAAAGTAAACAACTACTCTCAGTGGAATGCACTGTTCTTAGCATTGATACCACCAATTGTAATAACTAACAAGGGCTGGTGGTGAGGAGGGAAGATAACTAGTTAGTTGCAAGTGTGTTTACATATGATGTTTTAGTTCTGATCATGAAAACAAAAACAAAAAAGCAGTTTAAGACAACGTAATGGCCTGGACAGGATCTATTGATTTTCTAAAAGGTGGTTCCAAGGCCATACATTGCTGCCTAAATAAAATCTTGCCTGTTAGGCTTTGAAAATAGCAATTATAAAGCTGTTATTAATTTCACTTTTTTTTCTGATTTTCCAGTAATGCTAGAGCTATTTTGAGAGAACCTCTTAGTACTGCATGTTTTGAAAGAAAAAATGGCACCTGAAATCATTGAGTTCTATAAATCATGTGTTTCCTTACTGTAAATAACTTACTTCTAGACAGAGAGAAACAAGAATTATACAGAGCACAAATACCTTGTCTTTGCAGCTTGTAGTGGTTTGGAGCATGCTTCTTTAAAATGGAGGACTAAAAGGAGATGTGAAAAAGATGTATCTTTGGCTGCTACATACTGTTGCTGTACTGGCCCATGAAAAATCAGAACCTTAGGAATTCATCCTAAGTAGTCATATTTGCTGTCTACAAATACTACTGTTGGGAAGGGGTGGCTTTTAATTTATTGCAAGTACCCTGTTTCCCCGAAAATAAGACCTAGCCTGAAAATAAGCCCTAGTATGATTTTTCAGGATGATTGTAATATAAGCCCTACCCCAAAAATAAGCCCCAGTTAAGTGAAACCCTGCCCTCCATCATTGTGCAGCGACCAGAAGATGACATGACTGTATTTGAATAAATGTAGATTGTTGTACTACTGTACAATTGCACTCATTTCACACGCTAGCAAGGTTGTGCTCAAAATCCTACAAGGTAGGCTTCAGCAGTATGTGGACCGAGAACTCCCAGAAGTACAAGCTGGATTTCGAAGTGGCAGAGGAACTAGAGACCAAATTGCTAACGTGCGCTGGATTATGGAGAAAGCCAGAGAGTTCCAGAAAAACATCTACTTCTGCTTCATTGACTACGCAAAAGCCTTTGACTGTGTGGACCACAGCAAATTATGGCAAGTTCTTAAAGAAATGGGAGTGCCTGACCACCTTATCTATCTCCTGAGAAATCTATATGTGGGACAGGAAGCAACAGTTTGAACTGGATATGGAACAACTGATTGGTTCAAAATTGGGAAAGGAGTACGACAAGGCTGTATATTCTCTCCCTGCTTATTTAACTTATATGCAGAATACATCATGTGAAAGGCTGGACTGGATGAATCCCAAAACGGAATTAAGATTACCGCAAGAAATATCAACCTACTCGGATATGCAGATGATAGCACTCTGATGGCAGAAAGTGAGGAGGAATTAAAGAACCTCTTAATGAGGGTGAAAGAGGAGAGCACACAAAATGGTCTGAAGCTCAACATCAAAAAAACTAAAGATCATGGCCACTGATCCCATCACCTCCTGGCAAATAGAAGGGGAAGATATGGAGGCAGTGACAGAGTTTACCTTCTTGGGCTCCATGATCACTGCAGATGGTGACAGCAGCCATGAAATTAAAAGACACCTGCTTCTTGGGAGCAAAGCGATGACAAACCTAGACAGCATCTTAAAAAGCAGAGATATCACCTTGCTGACAAAGGTCCGCATAGTCAAAACTATGGTTTTTCCAGTAGTGATGTATGGAAGTGAGAGCTGGACCATAAAGAAGGCTGACCGCCGAAGAATTGATGCTTTTGAATTGTGGTGCTGGAGGAGACTCTTGAGAGTCCCCTGGACTGCAAAGAGAACAAACTATCAATTCTGAAGGAAATCAACCCTGAGTGTTCACTGGAGGGACAGATCCTGAAACTGAGGCTGCAATACTTTGGCCATCTCATGAGAAGAGAAAACTCCCTGGAAAAGACCCTGATGTTGGGAAAGTGTGAAGGCAAGAGGTGAAGGCGACGACAGAGGACGAGATGGATGGACAGTGTCATGGAAGCTACCAACATGAATTTGACCCAACTCCGGGAGGCAGTGGAAGACAGGAGGGCCTGGCGTGCTCTGGTCCATGGGGTCACGAAGAGTCGGACACGACTTAACGACTAAACAACAACAACAAAAAGATTGTTGTACATGGGGAAAAAATCCCCTGAAAATAAGACCTAATGTGTTTTTTGGAGCAAAAATTAATATAAGACCCTGTCATATTTTCAGGGAAACATGGTATTGCAGGAGGTGAAAGACTTAAGATGTGAACCTAGAAATTGCTAGTTGAAATCTTGCACTAGATGGCATTGAACAACCTGCTATCTCTCAGCTTCCTTTCTGCACTGTGGAGATGATACTAATCTATCTTCTGGATGTTTAAATCTGATTATTAAAATTATGTTTAACTGCATAATCACAGCTTCCATCAGATAAATATTGAAAAATGTTCCCCCCATTGCCACTGACATCCAGTGTCAATCTGTTAATGTTTCATTTTATCAATTTTTTTCTTTTTTCTTTCCCTGCAGTATTATCAACACAATGCTGGTGACATGTGCTGTTTGCTGCTACCTCTTGTAAGTATCACTATTTCTTCTTTTGTTGAGTCTCAGTCAAATCTATAGTGTCATAAGGCATTTTGATTCTATTACCATTACTTGCGGGATGAGCAGAAAAGGGGCTGATACAGGAAATGCAATTATGTCATGCAGAGTATAGCCCTGATTTGTTTGAGACACTGTACCAAGAGTTTCTTGTTTCTATGTTAATTGATTATATGCTCATATTTCCAATACAGAAATGGAGGACTATTTGAAACCTGTGTCTGCATTTCTAATGTGTTTTCCTCCTTATTATGATACTTCTGAATTTCCTGAGTAGCTTCCTTCTCTTCTGGGCAATGTGTTGAAACTATGTGGACTTCCTACATTCCTGCCTTAGAATGGTCTTTCAGAATATTGCATGTGGTATATGCAGTCTCTAATAGAAGCAGAAATAATGTTACCAAGTTGCTAAGTTGAAGTACAACTGTAGAAAACGATATGCCAGTTCTCTTTATATTTGCATCAGTTTTGACTTTAGCAAGAGATAACAAAATCTGTGACTCTCCAGATTATAGCTCGTATCATTCCTAACTATGGGCTGTGTAGGGTGAGGCTGCTGAGAGTTGAGAGTCTTGTTTGTTTTATTTATTTATGGGTCAACTTCCTCTCAAAACTGGGATCCAAAATGGTTTATGTGTGTAAAAAAGCCATAGAATTAAAGTTAAATATTGAAATTATTGAATTAAATATTGAAATTGAATTAAACTCATATTATTAAAATACAATTAAACTTAAAACACTTTAACATCTTTTAATTAAAGTATGAATAACAGTTTACCTAAAATGGGAGAGAGGAAGGGAGGGATCTAAAGATTAGATAAAACTCTGTGGTTAGAAGCCTGTTAATTGTGAAAGCCCTGTCTAAATTAAAAGCATTTCCTTGCCGGTGGAAAGACTGCAGGGAGGAGGTAATTTTAGAGTCTCTCAGCAGAAGAGTTCCAGAGCCTGAGAGTGGACCCTCTCCTGAATCCCCACCAAATTAGCCTCTGAAGGTGGTGGGACCACGAGAAGGGTCTCCACAGCAGATCTCCAAACCTAGGTAGACGTATGGAAGAATGCAGTATTTTAGATAGAGTTTAGCAACGTTTCCCATCTGGCCTATATAGACCAACTTGAGCATCTTGTGTAGGTTATTGTCAGCATATTTCAGGTCAGATCTACCTTGTTACAGTTTTGACTAGCCTAGGGCAGGGGCCTTTTTATGTTTGGTGTAAAGCTAGAGCAAGCAGGTTTTGCATAAGTACACCCTGCTTGTTTATGGTTCAACAAACCAAAGAGACATGAATGTGAAGCTGTGACCTGGATGTCCTTTAGAATGCACCAGACCGGGAATGGGTCCACATTCTGGTAAGGTTAGGCATTTTTGTAGCCATGGGTGCTTTCTTTTTCTGGGTAATGAGATGAGAGTCAGAGGATGTAGGCTAGCTGTCATTAAAATTTTTGTCAGATAGGTGATTTGACATTTGTTTGTGTGTTAGTTATATAGGCATCTAGAAATAAAAGGCTCTAAACAGCACTTGTCATGGTGGTGGTTTCTTGAAAAAAAAAAAGAGAGTGGTTTGATATTAAACCAGAAAAAAAACCTGATTGGCTAGAAAAAACAATCTTGGCAGGTATGCCAGAACTTGGTGTAAGCATCTAGCATTTGACAATGACCTGCTGTTTTAACAGTGCACACCACAATTGATGCCTTGCCTACCATCCTCCAGTTGCAACTGTCATCACATGGGGTTTCTTCATTTCCCATCCTCCATGCGCCATGTGGGCTTATCCTGTAGCAGTGGCACTGTGAAAGGGGTAGAAGTGAGATGGCTGCTAGCCCCCTGGACCATTGCTGTGCTACCACTGCTGATGTGGAGTAAGCTTGCATGGGGGGGGGGGCGTGGAGGGTGGCAGCTCCTCTTCCCCTATCATGACTTCACATGGTTAGGCTTTCCTAACAGCAGTGGCAGTGTGTGCTAGCCCATGGAGAGGATAAGGCTGGGGATGGAAGCATCAGCATCACTGTCACTGGGCCTTCTAAATAAATCATGGGCATGATGGAACACAGAGGATGGCCTGGTCATCTAAAACAGACATCACTAACAAACATAACGTAATGTAACAAACATAACGTAACATAACTCCCAAAGTGAGTTATGAAGCTACGTAGCATGACAATTCCTTCTCTCAAGTTTACAGTCTAAATCTAAACCATAATTCAGCCAATCCTGGAGCAGAGAGAAGACAGGACATTCTTTCATGTTAACCTTTGTTGTTCTCCTAACTCCTCTAACTCTGCTTTCCCCTTGCCCTTATGAGAAATTAGACTTTGCAAATGTAGCATGGTACAAAATTCAGGGTGCTGAGAATAAATAGGACTGAGTTAATAGGTCAGTGGCCACATAATGGTTTTGCCTCTTTCCAGCTGTTTTTCTGCTTCTCCTAGCCAGCTGGGTGTTTCAGCTGATTTCCTAGCCAGCTGAGTTACGGTCTCACAACAACAAAAGCCACTCAGTTTTTCTGAGCAGATTTAAAGTGCAGTTGTAATGGTTGCATGTTAATCTCTCCTCCACATAACTCAGTGTGGTGACTGTATTTCATAATGAGCCCTTCATATTTTCTCTGATCTAAATAATTCATGTATCTTGAAGCTGTTGGAAAGTATACTATGCAAAAGCTTATTGATATTTTTGAATGTCAAAGGTTTGGACTAAATCCAGTGTTGTTTCTGTCTAAAACAGACCCACTGAAATCAGTCGGAGTAGAATTAGTTGTGAGTAATAAATCACATTAATCTTAGTGGGTCTAAATCTAAATAGAACTACTGGTAGATTTAGCCCATTGATAGCAATGTGAGGTTACTAATTTAGGTTTTGTAGTCTAATTTTGCTGTTCCTGTTATCATTAAGCATTTCAATGTGTATGTCCTCTGTATACGTGGAAGTGTGAATCCTTCAATAACAGTCTTTCAAAGAACACAGCTTTGCAGTTGTCCTCTTGTTCTTCTGTTCTTGGTCTCTGGAACCCAGACCTTTAAAAGGGAGAACCTGGGTGCCTTGTAATTTCCGTATTTTCCAGAAAAATGGCTTTTGAAACTGGAACAGCTCTCCATTTGTACCTGGTAGAATAGCTGTGAGCAGATAAATTCTGCATTGAAGTCTAGGAGAAATAACAAAAGATCTGGGGCATACCTGACACAAAGAGCATCTCATTTATACTTAAGGAAAATAATTCACCTCCCATTTCTCCAGAAATTTAATTATTTATGTATTTTGGAATGATTGCTCAACATGTACCTGAGACATAATGAGAC
This sequence comes from Intellagama lesueurii, assembly GCA_037013535.1. Taxonomy (NCBI): domain Eukaryota; kingdom Metazoa; phylum Chordata; class Lepidosauria; order Squamata; family Agamidae; genus Intellagama; species Intellagama lesueurii. The sequence continues at coordinate 205,508,654 of JBAJHW010000002.1, forward strand.
TGCTGCTGCATCATCTTGAGGTGTACTTAACTCACAGGAGTCAACAGCACTGGCACTGCCTGAAACTGCCCTATGCTTGCTCCATAAAAACAGCTGTTTCTGGTAAAAGACACTAATCCTGGACCTTCAGTACGGCATGATCTCCATAATGAGAGTAGTTTGACCTCCTCTTGGGGATTCCATCCATACTTTACATGACTGGAATTTGCAGAAGCTATAGTTAAACTAGAAACAGAAGAATCTACCTTGGGGCAACAGAATAGGCTGTAAAAGATTTGAATTTTTGTGTACAGATTGTCCTTTTAGGATTATCTGTGTTTTTGCAACTGAATTTTTGCTTTTCAGAAAGTTTCAGGCACCTGATAACAACATTTTGATCAGCACAGATGAAATATTCAACACCACAAAGGGCATGTATTTCAGCCCATTGATCTCTGTATTTCAATAAAGACACCAGGAATCTGTAGTTTTTGGGGGTATTTTTGTTTCCCCAAACAGTCTATTTTCAGGGGATGCTTTTCAAACCGTCCTGTCAGTCCTAGATTTCCTGTTTTGCAGTGACTCTCTTTTTGAACAGGGAAAACTATAACTGGCCAGCCCCGTTGGGCTTTACTCCTTTTCAATGGAGTCTGACATTATAGAAGGCATTCAAAAGTCCCGGCAACAGCATACTGTAGAGAAAGATGTGTAACACTTCTGAAGTTGCCTTTCAGGGTGTGTGTTCTTGGGGCTTCTAAGAAACCCTATGGGTTTCCTGGAACATAGTTTGAAAAACAGCAGCATATAATAAGTACCAAAAGTAATAGGGTAAAATAGTGTCATTAGCGGAAGACATGTTAAATGAACAAGGAAGAATTTACTTTTAATTATAGAAGGCAGCGTATATCACACATATTCTTAAAGTATAACGCTCTGAACTGTACAACAGTTTTTTTCTGTCCGAAATTATGATTGGTCTCCAGGTATGATTGGGGGATATTTGTACAATCATTACAAGGAAAACCATATTGTGAGTCTAAGAGGATGCCATCCTGTATCTGTAGCAATTCATGATATAAATGCTGGTTGTCAGTGGCAGTCGTATAAAGCTATCCATCTTGGAGAACTGTATTTGTTTTCTGCAGCTATTTTATTTATTCTGTTGTGAGAAGTAAGGTAATTTGACCAATGTGGGCGAATTCTGTATTTCTTATGTGGCTGCTACAGCTTCTCTTTTTCCAGCTGACCTGTGTTTCATTCTCTGGTCCTAGCATCCAGGTTTGTGTGGAATTTTCCATGACTGTCTAAGCGCTCTGCATTTGTAGCAGCTCCCATTACAAAGCTGATTTGCTCTTTCGCCTCCTCCCAAAGCATTCTAGAAATAGCAGTTAGATGTGACTGTGTGCTCATAAAATGGTTTGTATACTGAGCATTTAGTACTGCTGTAATTCTGTACAGATGAAAGAGATTCCTAAGCCTTTTGCTGGGGGCTTGTATTTACAGTTAATAAACCAAGTATACATAACTCATAAATGTGTTGCGTTTTCCTGGCAACAAGAATATATTACTCACTGCAAAATATTTTGTGTCCCAGATCTGACTTCTTCCTGGCTAATGTGACCACTACTTTGAGAATTGTGTGCATATGTTATGTTATGTATGCGTTGTTAGCAGTTTCACAAACACTCAACAGTCCTCCTAAAAGAGATGTTGGAAGGAGACTTAAGCTTTTTCTGCATTTAGTGATGGATGTGTGACTGACTGAAAATTGCTAACTTTTCTCTAGCAGTTCTCCATTACATCTCTTAGCATGAAACCATTAGCAGTGTCACTATTTGAAAAATATACCTATTCCTCAAATAAGGAAACTTCAACCTAGCATAAGCTACAACTATGAGATAAGTTAAGATTTAAACAAATAAGATTGCATTGCCAGGGTGGTACATAAGGAAATAGCTTTCAGAGGGGTCTCAGACTTTGGAGGGAATAAGAAATACCTGCAACAAAATGTTGCAATATGGATTGGTCTTGTTCACTGTTCAGGTCAGCCATGGTCTCTTTCATAATACTGTATTTTCTTCCCCCTTCCTTCCCCAGTGGTTCTGGGTTTCCATTACTTTCTGCCAAGTGTCAGAATTGTGTGGGCAGTGAGAATACTTAGTTCTCATTGGGCTATGTCTTGAGCCTTCCCATTAGTATTAAAAATAAACATCTGTAGTTCTGCAAATATCCAGATTCTTTCTAGATTTCCCCACTAAGTCTTGTGTGTGGGGTACTGCTATATATGCAGCATCATTCACAGTCTGCACGCTGGAAATGTGGAGGGGGAGGAATGCTGCTGATTATATATTTTGAGCTTCATGGGTGAGAGGATGTCTGAGCACTTTTTAAAAAAAGTGTAAATGGAAGAGAGTGTGCCAGGATGAACTATGAGCATTACTTGAAATAGAACAGAGTTAAGTGCAGCTTTGTTTTAGACTTTTAGATGGATGCTGAAACATTTCTGGTTGTCTCTTCTGAAAGCTTTTTTGAGGTTTGCATTGACTCAGGAGTGTTTTAGCTGTGGTAATTCTACCTCTTTTAACCAACTAGTCTGTTGCATACTAGCCACACATTTGTTATCCATTATTTTTACAGTGTGTTCTTACCTTGCAGCTGGTTAATTGCAATCCTGGCTCAGCTGAACCCGCTGTTTGGCCCACAGTTAAAAAGTGATGTAATTTTGTACCTGAAAGACCACTGGCCTTAATGATGTCCTCTTCTGTCACAGTTTGTGAACTAGGTAACTATTATTGGTCTTTATTCATATTTATTAGATTTATATCCCACATTTCCTCTTGAGAATCTGATGACTTTGTTTTTTCTGCTCCCCTCCCCTTTTATCATCAAAACAACTCTGCAACAACAAGAATTCAGTGTACATTTGTGAGCATGATTCATTGACCCTCCTCACCTCTGACACCCAGCATATATAGCAACTGAAGGCAGTGGATTTTTAATTCAAGGCAGAATAGTTCTTACAAGAGGGAACCTATTTTTTTTGCTGCGATGATTTCAATAATGAACCAGATTGGGTTTAGCATCAATATCACTACAAGTACTGTATAGGTGAAGGACTTGGATTCTCTAATCCTGTACTCTCTACAATGTGATTACAGTACATTGGCCATTTAGCATAATTGCTTAAAAGTACACTACATTTTCTGATTATTGAACAAGGGAAAGTAAGGGGGATAGGCTGACATGAAACTATTGTGTTCTCAATATTTGTCTGTCTGTTTTCCCCACCTTCCCTGCCGTTTTTCTTTTCCCTCCTTTTCTCCACCCCCTTTTCCTCTATCCGCTCTGAGTTTATATGATTAGTTGGTGCCATCTGTTTTTTTAGGGTTATTGTTGCTGCTTTTAATGCTTCTATTTTTATTTTCTATTCTATGTGTTGTCACCTGCCTAGAGTAGTGCCGTGACACTAATGGGAGTGGGATACAAATTGAATGAATGAATGAATGAACAAACGAATGAATGAGTATCAGTGGCTATGACTTGTGCCACAAGTTTTTGTAATTCCCATTATCTGTGTCTCTTTCTAAAAGGTTATGGTTATCTTCATGTTAAGCTCTTTTTAGGTTCCAGTTAGTATTTTATGACTGTTACCTTTTTACTTAAAAAAGAAAAAAAGTTATAAGTTATAAAAACCTACTGGTAATCTTCTTTTTGAGTGTTCAAGAAATGTGCCATAACCGAAGTATAAATTTTAAATTGTCAGATGAAACTTTGGCTGGACACAGAGCTTGCCAAAGAACACTGCAAAAATGGGCAGTCTTTTGTCCAGCAATACAGATTGACTGTTGGGTGTGAATACCAGTTGTTCATGGGCAAGCAGACAAGTGGCACTGCACCCCTCTGGGACTGAAGAGCTTTTGCCATTTAACAGTGATATTAATTAAGATGACAGTGTTCATTTTGCCCACCTTTTTCATATTGCCAACAGTACATGAACACCCATTCCTCTTCTGCATAAAATGTACTATATAAGGATGCGTGGAAGATCATGACTTATTCAGTATTTGAGCATTGTTGTTAAATTGTTCAACCCAAACAGATTGTTGTCGCAGAAGTGTTTGTTCTCTTTCAGTGCTGGGCTTGAAATTGAAGTTTGCTCTAATAATGATTAGGGACCAGATCCAGAAATTTGGTTTCTGGAATGACAAACTACACATACCAATTCAGAGGGGTTACTCCTGCTTTTATCTTGTGCAGCTTTGATTTCCCTTCACAATTATAATTCTCTGTTTGAAAAACCTGAATAGCTAAGAACAAATTATATCTTGTAGAGTTTTTAAGTGTTTGTAGCTGAGCTTACTTGAGACAAAAATCCAATATTTTCAGACCAGTCTTGAAATGAATTGGAGGTAGTGACAAGCTTTGGGGGTGGGGAGTCTTGTTTCTTTTAACAGTTCATAGAAGTAATCAGTACTTCTGTGTTTTGCAATGAATGCAAAGTAGTGCAAGAAAACAGTGATCTTGAATGTATTTGTTTGGTATAGTGTGCTGCTTCTTGCCAAGTAACAACCTTGACTTGGAAGTGGAAGGGCTGGCATGTCAATAACAATTAATTTGGGGAGACTGTAGGCTTGCATTGATTTAGTACTGCATTTTGCACGATTTGATGACTGTTTAGTCACAACTTTTAAAAGTCTAAGCAATTCCTGTAATTGTTAATATAAAAAAACTTTATGTGGGACAACTGTAATGCCTTACATATTAATTCTCTCTGCCATAATCTAATAGTTAAGAGTCACTTATGAATGAAAATGCTTCTGAAAGAGACTAAATTGCTTTTTGCTTTGCAGGATATGAAGACATTTTCTTTATGGGAGGCTCCATTGATCCAAAGATGCTCTTAATGTACTTTGAATTCAACCAGGTCTACTTTAATGCCTTACTGTTTGTTCTGTCACAAATATTTGCCTAAAACAGGTCTTCTGGTTTCTTTACACCTCCTGAAAGTGCCTAGTGGATATATTTTCTTCAGTATAACTTTATTCTTGAATGTCAAGTGTAATGAAACATGTTTACTCACTCCCCTGCCATTATGGCAAGATGCACTGAGAACTGCCTGTCCCTCTCCAAGCATTATTTGTCTTAACAATTTCCATACTAGATTTTCTAATGATTTAGTTCACATGTATAGTCTGATACTTTAAATGAAGATGTATTGTGCCTCTGGAATAAAATTCTATTCTGCTAATTGTTGTATTCTGGCTTCCTTTAGACTATGTTAATATTATTTAAGTACACCAGCAAACTGACCTCATAGTAATTCATGTGTGACTACTGGAATGCTATAGATTTAAAGGAATAACAAACATTTGTGCGGAGCAGTTCATTGAGCACCTAATGCAGGGGTTTCCAAACTATGGCCCGTGGGCCACATCTGGCCTGCTTGCCTTTTTATCCAGCCCAGGCATAGGAAGCGAGAAGGGGGACCCAAGTGATTCCCCAACCCTGCTGTCTTTGCAAAGACAGTGGGGGTGGGGAATCTCTTGTGTCCCCCTTCTCTCAAAAATGTGTAAAATATATGACGTGGCCCTCATACTGAAAAGTTTGGAGACCCCTGACCTAATGGGATATAGCCTCAATGAGTTCTCACTTTCAGAAAGTCTGAAAGTACTGTGAGAAATATCTGCTACTGTGCTACCCTCTTGTTTTTTTCCCTCCCTCTGATTCATACATTAATGAGAGCTCTTGGTTGCAGTAAAGTATAGACAGTTGAATCGTTTTGTTGTATTTCTGTGTAGAACTACAATTCAAATGGTAAAACTATGCACTAAAACTCTATGGCTGGAATCCTATTATGTTTTATGCCAACTAGATACAAGTTGCATAAATGTAAGCAACAAACTTAAAATTAAATGCCTACATTGACTTCTTAACTAGCAGAAATTTGCCACTGAGCGTTATGTTGATGGAGTCATACCAATAGATGTAACCAGTAGGATTCTGACCTATATTTACCAATACTGTAGGTTACAAAATAAATGAATGATAAGACATAGTTCCTGGGTATTAGTTTTAATCTGTGGCGACAGTCTGCAAGAGTCTTTAAAAAAACAAAAACCCTACCGCTTCAAATGACTATTCAATCATATGAACTTAATAAGGGGAGAAAAATACTCTGGTCTTCATCTCCATCCCTTGCACCAGCAACAACCACTGTCTACTCCAGGGAGCAGGAAATACCTTCTGAAGTTGTTACCGTTGTCACTGTACCCATTTCCATCCCCCGCAGGGTGAGCTGTTGACAGATCGAACAGGAGGCAGCCCAGAGGAAACGCCGAGCCCTAAACCGTAATTAAGGTGGGGATTCCCGCGGGAACTATGGGGCCCTTGCAGAGCCAGGCCAGGGAGGGAGCGCTCGCTCGTTTGTTCAGCCGCATCTCCGTGCCTGTGAATAGCTGTTCAGCGTGTGATGCGCCGGCCCGTGTGCCTGCAGAGAGTCCCTCTGGTTGTTTAACGAAGTTTACGATATGGAAGAAACTTAAGTAGAGTTCTGTAGTCAAGTGTGTCTCAACAGTCCAGAGATCTCCAGGCGGCATCAGCAGCACGTTTTCGTTGAATGGGAAGGAGATTCTCAGTCCCTTCTTTCTGCTCCGCGCCCCCGAGCCTCTCGTCTCGAAGAGAGCGAAGAGCAGCGCCGCCGCCGCTTCCGATCAGCCGCCGTCTTCGTTCGCTTTCCAGCACGCCACCTCCCGCGTTGAATTCCCACCGCCGTCCCAGTCGGCTGAGAACAGAACGTTCTCTTCCTTCCATCCTCCCCCGCCCTTTTCGCGTCAGGCTATCACGTGAGAGGGGACGCCCGCTTCCGCGGCCATTGATTGGCTCCCTCTTCCGCCTTCTGATTGGTGGTGTTTGCTTCCTCACTTTCCGCTGTCTTTAGGCTTTATTCTTCCCTCCCTCTCCCCCCCTTTTTTTAAAGCTCACGTGATGGGGGCGAGTCACGCGATTTCCGGGAACCCGTCAGGAAGGCACATAAACAAAACAAACCCCAGAGCGGCATGGAGGGGCCGGACCAGGGCTGTACCCTCAGCAGAAGCGGGTCCCCGAATTGAGACACCCCAGTATTGCCCCGCTGGGCCGGGGCGTCAGGTGAGAGACCGTGGGGTTGGGCCAAAGCTGCTGGAGCTCTCGGGGGGGGGGAGGGGGAACAGAAACGGGGGGGGGGCTAATAGTCGAGATTTTGGAGGAACAGGGAGAAAGTCGCAATAGTTGCCCAAAAGAGTTCGACTTGTAGGAATCCCGTTGGGAGCAAAGGGAGGCGAGGTTGCTGTGCTGTGTTTGCTTTTGTGGCTGGAGGGTTTTTTCCTCCTTGCTGCAACCGTGGGAAGGAGAATCGTTTAGGATAAAGGCTTTTGGGGGGGGGGGGGGGAGGAAGGAAAGCGAACATGATATTAAATGGAGAGAGAAGGGAGGAAAGTTGTTTTTCCTTCTGCAGCAAGATTTGCTTGGAAAGGGGGCGTGGAGGAAGCGGCCGTAGATACTACTGGCAGAAGGATTAGCTCTTATATGTAAGCTATAATTATCTCTCTAAGTGCGAATTTATGGTTCTTTCAGTCTTAACAGGGGAGTGCAGAGGATGTCCCCAAACAATTTTGGTTTCTTTTGGTTGTTCGCCCCTACATGGAAAGGGATATGGAAGAAAGGGGCGTGTGCTTTGGTTGTCTGCCTGAAATCCTTTCCCTTCTCCTAGGACTGCAGAGGAGCATGGGGATCGGGGGCGGGGGCAGCTTTTATTTAATTTGCTTTTCCTTCTAAGGTGTAGGAGGTAGTTTATGGTAGGTGTGGTCCTGATGTAGATATGTCAGAATAACTCAGTACAGTACTTGCCTTCTGACCTGTTTGTAGACAGTTTAATCTCGTGTTTCAGATGATGGGTTTAAATATTTGTAACGCGATCGGGGAATGCATGAAGGGAAGAAAACAGGTATATGCTTGGTTTTTCCTGGCGCATGCATGTTTTATTTACCCATCTAGATTGGTGGTTCAGATCTAAAACAAGGAGGGAGCTAGGGTACTGAAGCTGTGTCTTTCAAATTTTTACTCCCTGGGAAAGCTATATCACTTCCTTATGGGTTAATACGTTGGTAGGCTTTCGATTTTATGAAAAGAATTAGTAATCGTGAATGTTGCTGAGCAACCGCGAATATAGGGCGAGGGACAAACTTTAGCCAAGTTCTGTTACTTCAAATCACGTCAACACCTCAAGACGACAAACGTTTTTATTTTATTGACTATGGGGGAGATAAAAGCTCTGTATTTCCCTGGCTACTTGTGGCTTTGACTGTGCCCAATAGACAGAGGAATCCCAGTCTGTGTTATGGGATCAGAAAAAAGCCAGTGGATCAAGGACAAGAGGAGGCGTTAGAAGGAGAGGAAGAAAATTAGTCTGTTCAGTCTTGTGATGCTCTGGCAGGGTGGGATGCGAGAGGACTCGTCTTTTTATTTGTTGCAGTGCGGGGAGTTTGTCACAGTGGCAATCAGGTTAAGTCATATATAAAAAAAGAGGACGAAGCTTGCAACTCGGCAGCTACCCTTTTTAATTCGCAAACTCTTTGATCCTCTGTAGTCCTCGGAGCTTGTCTCCTCCCCGCGTGCCGCCCAACCTACTTAGCTAGATGCAGTTTGTCTCCTCTTTATGTCCGACACCTCCTCCTCCCCCCGCTCTCGATTTGGGGGGAAAAGGCAATTCTGTGGCTAGAGAATGTAGCTGCCCCCTCGGATGAGGCGCGGCTGGCGTCGTTTCCCTCGCTCGCTTCTCTGCTCCTGGCCGGTGGGGGGTGGGCGTGGGCCGGCGTTCAGTTCAGAACCTCCAGAAAGTGATTTGTTTATATGTCGCCTCAGCCTAGCTTCGGAGGGGGCTGCTGGGCTGAAAGATTGATGGCAGGTGAGTCCAATGGCATGAAGGCTTCCCCTCAGACGGACCAATGGGAGCAGGAAGGGGCGGGGACAAGCGTCAACTGTGTCAGCCGTCTTTCAGCGCTGTTTGGTGGGGCGGCCATGTTGTATGGAGGTGTGTTAGTGGGTCACCCTAGTCGAGGGAGCCGGCAGGGTCCAGGCAACGGGGAAGTTAAAAAAAAAAAAGGAAACTGGAGTTGAGGGGCTTGATAGGTTAGTGAGAGCCTGACGAAAAAAGCTCTCCCCTTCTCGTCCCGCTTTTAGAGAAACCAGGCAGTGGATAGGGCACGTTTTTGGTAGCACGGAATTAATATTACTTCTGCTCTGAAAAGTTCTGGCAACCGTTGTCGTTGCCACCGGAATGTGAAAGGATAGACATGTGGGCGTGTGAGCAAGAAGCCCACGAGATCGAGCTTGGGTCAAGTTAATTCAGAGTTTCGTCTGGGTTTAGCGTGTGCACAGTCCGAAAATAGTACCTGTTTCCTATCCATCTCTTGTTGCCGTCTCGCTGGACTGAGCACAGTCCCTTCCCATGTAAAAGCTTTTAAGATTTACACCCATTGCAGAAACTGCTCCACGTGATTTCTAATGTTTGGATCGGAACATGGAAGGGAGGGTGTTGCTGTTTTCAAGATCGTCTGTCACAGTAGCGCGGAAGTCACTCCCCTTTTGCGTTTGGCCTGAGCCTTGTGTATCTCCATGTGATTGATTGTTTGGGGGAGGAGAGTCTGCCCTAGTTTGACAAAATCCACCATGCTGACATTCTCTTCAGTTTTGCCTGAAAATAAAGATGAGTGCAGGCAGCTCATTCAAGTGATTGCACTCTGTATGTGTTTGGTCCTTGTCAGAGTTTCTCTTATACCAGCCCATCAGATAGAGAAGCTAGAATGGTAGGTACCTTGGATACAGCCTTTTCATTAGCCAGCCCAACTGGAATTCCCTCACAAGGGAGGTTGCTTCTCTTGTGAGAATGCTGTACATAGGCAGTAACAAATGTTGGCTTCTGTCAGGGTTTTGATACTGCTTGGTCTTTTATCTTGCTTTCTTTAATTTTAGTTGTAACCCCTGGGTTTTGTTTTATTTATGGCCATGTTCCTGTGTTGTGCTAAGATGTGAAATTTTAAGTGGCATTTTTGTAGTATAACCCCTGAGACAACTGTTAGGCAGAGGGTGCGATTTTAAATAAATATACTGTGGGCTGAGTACTGGTTCCATAGCCACATGTTCCATTTCTCCTCAGTAGGATCTTCCCAATGTGCATAGTTTGTTTTTCATTTCACCGTGCTCTTGAAGCTTTATTGCCTATATAAACTAAAGTGATGGCAAAACGTGAATGACATGTTGACTTGGAAACCAAAAATGCAGCATAGGGCAGATTTTTCACCCTGTGTTAATAAACACTACAATCAATAACTAAGCCCAAGAATGAGATAAAAAGGCTATAATCAGAACCTGATATTATTGTGTATTGTTGGTATAAGAAGGGTTAAATGAAGAATTCCCTGCATTTGTGATGATCCAGACTGTCAAGCCACTCTTCTGCACTGTGCAGGTAATACAAAGCGCATTACAGATCTCTGTTGGAGTTCACTGGGACAATATCATCCCCCCCCCCCCGACCTCTTATTTTCCAATTCTGCTTTTTGATTTCTTTTTTGTGTCCTAGTCTTCTTAACATGTATGACCTATGAAGTCTGTTCATATATTGGTATCTTAGCTTGTAAGGTCTTTTATGGTGGAATTTTAAAAGCTGCTGCTTGAGGCTAGGCCTTTGGTCCTCTCCTTTCATCTCTGCACTGTAGACCAACAATGCAGCACATGGAGTTACTGTTCTTAAATAAAATAAAGGAGCTTGAAGGGTAGAACCTTGTTTTGTAGTTTGTACTGCGGAACCTTTTGTTACTTTTTTCTTTGATGTATTTCTGCACATTTTCCTCTGTTCTTTGTAGTTTTGTTGCTGACATTTATAACTGAATGTTCCTGAAGTCCAGTAGCATGCTATTTGATATTTTGAGTTGGGGGTTGTTGTGTTTTTTTTGCTATAAAATTAGAATTACACTATAACATGTTTTAGGAGAGCCAGTGTGGTGCAGTAGATAGAGTGTCAAACTAAGACTTAAACATCTCAAATACTTTGGAAGCCCTGCTAGGATTGCCATAAGTTAGAATTGACTTGATGGCACATAACATATATTACAGTGTCTGCCTAGTGCTTCAGAAGCAAAGTATCTATTATGAGACAAAGTCAGACGTTGTGCAGACTTGTATTAATGATTTCAGCATGGAATAAGCGAAATTCTGTTAAGGGTTTGATGGACAAGCATTGGGTATTGCAGTAGAGGCAAGAGACAGCAGTCTTTTTGTCCTCTTTGTCTGATGATTGGGTACAGGACTTAGCCTCTCCAGCATCTGATACCTTGTGTCCTAACTGCAGAGATGTAACAGTGTTCTGGTACACTACAGTGAGAGTAGAGTAGACTATAAACTTAATCATCCATACTTGAATGAGACTGAATTTGTCAGTGTGAACTCCTGCCTCACCTGTGGTACTTTCTCCTACTTTTAAAGAACACCTGCTGATAGGTGTAGTTTATACAGATGATCATACTTCTCTTAACACCATGTCCATTGAGAGGCTGTGCCAAGGAGAGGTTTTTCTGTAAGAATTGCAGTGTCACATTATTGCAGCTTCACTGATAATCTCTCTGAATCTTGATTGGCATCTTTTAGATTTTCCATCACAAACTGTTATTTCCAGATTTGGAGTGGAGTGGTTACCCAGAATAATAGATTTATAGAGTTGGAAGGGGATTCTAAGGGTTATCTAGTCCAAACATGTTTGAGATCATTTGGTATATCACTACGTACAGTGGAAATCTAGACTATATGGTTCTTCTTTGGCACTGTAGTCTCAAGTGGTTAAAAAATTAAAGTCATGTGATATTGACTTAGAATAAAGTAGGTAAATACTAGAGGTATGTGGATCTATAGTTTTGGATTACAACCTCCAGAATTTTCCAGGCAGCATGGTCTCATCTGCCTGGGGAATTCAGGGAGCTGTAGTCCAAGACACACCTGCACATTTCTAGTTAATATATTATATCTGTTGCTGTGTCTCAGTATATGGACTTTGAAGTGGTAATAAACCCCTGCAATATTGGATGCAACATGGCATTTGTTTTCTCAAGCTTATGCGGAAGTGTGAAGTGCATTTACTGTACTTGGCACACTTGCATTATATAGATTCTCTAACTTCCTGGTATAAAGCTGTAACCTAGGGAGAAAAATCTAGCACCTGCTTCATATACTAGCTGGGTGTTTCAGGGGCAGAGGAGGCACACAACTATATTCAGATATTGTTGCATAATATTGTGATGATAGTGCCCATGTAGACAAAGTGGCACATCCAACTGTGTCCCTACCTCATAAATTATTATACTGTTGTGGGGAAGAGGCTGTTGGCATTAAAAAAAAATCCTCACCATGAAGGGGCAAAATTGGGTTTGACTGAAAAATAACAGGATTCGTTGCTTTTTAGTTTTTAAAAGTCTAAACAAATTTAGCAAGATGTTGGCATAACTAAGACTTTGTGCCAGCTTTGGAAAACATTCCCAATCATGTTGTACTATGTCTACCCAAACTGGTATTGTTCAAATGGTATTTCAGATTAATGTATAAAAATAAATGTATCAAATCATATAATACTACAGGGGCTAATAGCAGCTTATGACAATACTGTATTATCTGTTTCAAATTATTTATTAATTTGTCGGTTATTGTTCAGTGTAAAATGTTCCTAGTTGCTATTGTTATGTGCCACCAAGTTGCCTCTGATTTATGGTGACCCTATGAATGAGTGATCTCCAGAATGTCCTGTCATCTACAGCCCTACTGAACCCTAATACACTCAAGGCTGTGGCTTTCTTGTTGTAGTCAATCCATCATGTATTTGGTTGTTCTCTTTTTAAGCTGCCTTCAGCTTTTCTAGAATTATCGTCTTTTCTAGCTAGTCTTTGCTTCTCGTGATGTGCCGAGAGTATGATAAACTCAGTTTTATAATTTTTGCTTCTAGAGAAAGTTCAGGCTTTCCTAGGGCATCTCACAAATAACAAAAAAATGGAAGAAAAAATGGTTTCACAACAACAACGAAGTCGTAGCAATATGTAAAGGCAGCCCATTTCTTAAAAAGGAAAACTATATATGTATTAAACGTCTCAACAAGTGATTCCAGAAGGACATTGGAGCAGGCAAATATTCCTGAGAGAACATTCTCTAATTATGATATTGTTGCTGGGAAGGCCCTCTTCACCTTGCTTACTTGGTTCATGTGGAACCGTTTCCGAAAGTATGTCCTGCAGTAAGGTAGCGAGTTGGGTTTGAATTCCTCCTTGCTCATGAAAAGTCACAGGGAGGGGAGGATGGTTCCTTAAGTAACCCATTAGAGTTACTGCCAGTTCTGACTTGATGGCACGTAACAGAAGCATTGTAGATCATGCCTGCAAACCCACTGGGAGCCAGGCAGTCATTTGCAAGGACTGTTGACATATGTTCAGAACAGGTCACTTGCCTAAGAGCAGTATCCTGAAATAACTGCAATTTCTGAACAAAGACAATTTCATGTGTTTCTGTAGCTTAATATGAAGAGAATGGGGGCATAGCAACAGGTGCCATGCCTTCACTCTACAGCATGGTTTGAAGTTGGCATTCTAGCAGCTGTCAGCCACAGAGACCCGTTGACCCTCCAATGACAAGTTAGATTGAGGGGCACCCAAAAGCTGTGAATCTATGTCTTCAGGGAGCATGCAACTCTTTCCATAACAAGTTAAACCCACATCTTGAGGCTGAAAGATCACCGATTCACAGCTTCTCTCTCCTGTCCAGATAAAGTTTTTGCATTTTGTCTCTCATCCAGTCCATTACTACTGCCCATATGGCCATTGCCTTACCCAATCTTCCCTCTAACTTGTGCACGTGCATGCACAGAGCTCTGTTGCGGCAGTGCACTGGCAGCCAGTGTTGATGTCCATTTAGTTCCTGTTTCAGATAACCCCACCCCCCGCACACATGGGGCAAGGCTCCCATGCAGCAGGGCCAAAAATTAGAAGTGTTAGCCTTGCCCTAAAGAAAGTAATAGTTCTATGTAACGCTTAAGAGCATTAGCAACAAAATAGAACTGTCAGAAAATCATAGTGCAGTGTTTTCCAACTTTGGGTGTCCAGATGTTCTTGGACTACAACTCCCAAAAATCCTGACCAGCACAGCTAGTAGTGAAGGCTTCTGGGAGTTTTAGTCCAAAAACATTTGGAGAGCCAAGGTTGGGAATCACTGCCATAGTACATATGCCACAAAACTGACACTTTTTAAATTGTTTGTTCAAGGAGGAGTAGAAGTACTAAACAATGCAGTGCCTGCTTTCTAGTCCTGGAGATGTTGTCCAGAAGGATAAGTAATTGATCATGAAAGTCTCTGAGGAGTCTAGGAGAATTATCAGGATCACACTTGGTCTCATCTCCCCTGCCTAGGATGCCACTTTATATATACGGTGGTGATGGAGAAGTATTGTTTCTTTGTTTCCATCACTATCATAGAATAGGTTCGATAGCAGGCTTTAATGGTTTTTACATCAGACTTACTACAAGTTTTCCATCATGTTTCAACATCCCCTACCTACTAATAAACCTGACAGCAGATTAAGCTCTTCCCATCTTAGGAACAAATATCTGCATACCTGATTGTCTTTCCTTAATGTAAAGGGTTCCCCATATTAGTACACTCCCACAGAGGAGAATAGCCAACCTTTAGCAGAACAAGGAAGTCAACCAGAGAGCCGCCATATTCTGCATGAGATGAGAAAATCAACATGTGATGTGATTTACTACATGTTTTGGACCGCCTCATGTATGTAATGAGAGATATGAAGTTCTGAACGTTCCCAGATTCATAATCCAAACATGAGAACCCATGTTCAAGTCCCTCTCCTTTAACCTGGGCAAGGAAATTGTTAGACAGTGTTGTTGATATCCTATTAAAATCCTCAGCACAAATTAAAAAACACACACACTCAAAACTTCAACCTGTTTAAACTGTCTGAGGAAGTGGGGTTTTCTGTAGACAATAGCACCTGTTCTCTGTCCTACCCCACAGCCTGTACGGGCATTGCATGAATTAGACGGGTGCACACAGAGGTGAGAAAGGTCCACTCCTTCCAGCTCATCCATCCAACTTATCCATGATGTAGGCCAAGACAGTGTTCTCATCCATAATCAAGTGGTGAATGAGAATTCAATGAAGCAGCAACACCCTCAGATATGGGGGCAAGTAGACAGGGCAGCTTTGATTTGTTTATGTGGGGAAGAGACGATGGATACTTGGCTTCCACCTGTTGCACAGCCAGTTCCTATCACTGTATTTCCCCTCATTTGCAAAAGCTAGAATGCAAGCACCTCATCTTTCT
The DNA here is from genome assembly GCA_037013535.1 of Intellagama lesueurii. Classification (NCBI taxonomy): domain Eukaryota; kingdom Metazoa; phylum Chordata; class Lepidosauria; order Squamata; family Agamidae; genus Intellagama; species Intellagama lesueurii. Next base: position 205,524,039 of record JBAJHW010000002.1, read on the forward strand.
CAAGTTAGTATATTCCAAATTTTCTTTATACACCATGACCACACTAGCAAAAGTAGTCATAAAAAACCAACAGCTAACAACCCTTAAAATGTCAGAAGAAAATAGCACTCCTGCAATAGGTAGCAGCAGAATTAGAGCACAGACTGAACATTACCTGGTCATTGAATGTTTTCTGCCCTTTGCTTCTAAATTTTGTCTTGTTTACAAAATTATATCCAAAGTGACTTCCAGCTTCTATTTCTAAACAGTGCCTCACTTAAGTAATAGTTTAACTATTTCAGTTTGCCTTCTCTTTGGATTTCAGTTAGTTTGAAGAAATAGCCAGTGTTTTCTTTCAGAGCAAGGATAAACTGAAAATCCAATTAGTCTGTTTCCACAGTTTTATTTCAACCACACTTATACTGTTCAAAATATTATACAGTAGTTTTTACTGTAATGGAGGAAAGTGTTGTCCTCAGTAAATAAGCTTTCCTAGCTTGCTGCTGGCTAACAGAAATTGAACTTATTTATGAAGGCTTTAAACAGTACAGTGGACTATGTGGCTTTGCTTGAAATTGCAGCTTTTAGCTTTTGAAAACACTGATTGTGAAATTACTATTTTTCAAAGAAAGTGGTCTTAATTTATTTTTACCTGGACTGTGAAGATTTTATAAACATCAGCATCTTAAATTAGATTAGGCATGGACTGGCAATGGCAATTACATTCCTGTCTATCTCACTCTACTGAAATGAGGCATTCTGCCTCAAAGGTTTTATAGGTCACAAAAAGGTGATAAAAAGACAGTGTTCCTTTTATTGCCTGGTACCTGTATATTCTATAAGACTTAAAGGTAGACACAAACAGACAGCTGGTGGAATATAGAAGAAAGTAAGTAGCAGGAGTGAAAAAGGATCTGCAAGTAATATGTGTCACTTAATTCACAAATTACATGGTGTTGAGGTGTGTATGAAGTAACCATGGTTTCTGGTGACATTTGAATATCCTAAGCAGGATGTTATGAACTTTAGAAGGATCTCTAAATGCTGTAATTGGAATATTGGTGGATAAGATGTAAACTAAATTAGTAGCAACAAACAATTGTGCAGAGGAACTAGAGACCAAATTGCTAACATGCGCTGGATTATGGAGAAAGCCAGAGAGTTCCAGAAAAACATCTGCTTCATTGACTACGCAAAAGCCTTTGACTGTGTGGACCACAACAAACTATGGCAAGTCCTTAAAGAAATGGGAGTGCCTGACCACCTTATCTATCTCCTGAGAAATCTATATGTGGGACAGGAAGCAACAGTTAGAACTGGATATGGAACAACTGATTGGTTCAAAATTGGGAAAGGAGTACGACAAGGCTCTATATTGTCCCCCTGCTTATTTAACTTATATGCAGAATACATCATGCGAAAGGCAGGACTGGAGGAATCCCAAGCCGGCATTAAGATTGCCGGAAGAAATATCAACAACCTCCGATATTCAGATGATACCACTCTGATGGCAGAAAGTGAGGAGGAATTAAAGAACCTCTTAATGAGGGTGAAAGAGGAGAGCGCCAAAAATGGTCTGAAGCTCAACATCAAAAAAACTAAGATCATGGCCACTGGTCCCATCACCTCCTGGCAAATAGAAGGGGAAGATATGGAGGCAGTGACAGATTTTACTTTCTTGGGCTCCATGATCACTGCAGATGGTGACAGCAGCCACGAAATTAAAAGACGCCTGCTTCTTGGGAGGAAAGCGATGACAAACCTAGACAGCATTTTAAAAAGCAGAGACATCACCTTGCCGACAAAGGTCCGCATAGTCAAAGCTATGGTTTTTCCAGTAGCGATGTATGGAAGTGAGAGCTGGACCGTAGAGAAGGCTGACCGCCGAAGAATTGATGCTTTTGAATTGTGGTGCTGGAGGAGACTCTTGAGAGTCCCCTGGACTGCAAAGAGAACAAACCTATCCATTTTGAAGGAAATCAACCCTGAGTGCTCACTGGAAGGACAGATCCAGAAGCTGAGGCTCCAATACTTTGGCCATCTCATGAGAAGAGAAGACTCCCTGGAAAAGCCCCTGATGTTGGGAAAGTGTGAAGGCAAGAGGAGAAGGGGACGACAGAGGACGAGATGGTTGGACAATGTCACTGAAGCTACCAACATGAATTTGACCCAACTCCGGGAGGCAGTGGAAGACAGGAGGGCCTGGCGTGCTCTGGTCCATGGGGTCACGAAGAGTCGGACACGACTGAACGACTAAACAACAACAAACAATGGGATTAAATAAGATACATTGATGGAGCCTTAAATTCAAGAGGAAAGAGATATTGAATCTACTCTGAAAATACAGACCCAGGATTTAGTGGAATCTTCCGTACTATCTATTTGCCTACTCTGATTGTTATAGAAGTGCTTTTTCATGTTAAAAATAGAGGAAGAGAAAGGCCAGTCCATCAAGGCTCAAGTACATGCATTTATGTGTAATATCTAGCTGGTGTGACTACACTTCTATCCTCTAGTACCTTCCTCTTTTTTCTTGTCATTCTTACTGTAAATTGTTCCATCTTCAGATGAACTAGTGAACCCTGTTCCTTGGGGGAATCTCTGTTGTGGGTTGCTTTCTGAGTCTGACATGTCTCTGCTCGTATATGCTGCTGCAGTGGCCACATGCTGCCTGGATAGCTCAGTGAGTTGGGTACTTGACTGTAGAGCCAGAGGTCAAGAGTTCAGTTTATCATTGTGCTTCTTAGAAGAAGAGTCAGCCTATGTAGCCTTGGACAGCTGCACAGTTCTAGAGTGCTTTTTAAAAGAAGGGAATGGTAAACCACTGCTGAGCACTCTGCCTAGAAAACACTGGAAAGGCTCACCATCAGTTAGAATTGGCTCAATGGCGTGTAATTATTATTACACTGGTCACGATTGAGTCTCATAGTATTTTAATCATCAATGACCTTTGGGAAAGTGTTACCTGTTATGTAATTACATTTGCAGGAATTTCTCAATTGGTCTGATTATTGGCAGAAGAAAGTGGAGGTAATATATGTGGCCATAATGGAAATCAGACCTAGTTTTCACAAACTGTAAAACAGGTGGTATTTTCTAGGCTACCAGTTCAGAGTGCAGATAAGAATCAAGGTTGAAAGTTCTGTACTTAAATGAAAGGAGATTGTGGGGATGATTATACCCTTAACTTCTCCTACCCTTCTAGCTTCTTCCATGCAGAGATTTTATTTTACCCAAAGGCAATGAATCACGGTTAAGCTATATTATTTTATAATCCAAAAGTAGTAAGGTCCAGAAACTGAATTGCCATCTTCTCTGTTTATGCTAAGAGCTATTGGTTATAATTATTTTAAGCAGCCTAGTGCAAGGTAGAAGCCTTGTTGTCTTCCAGTACTTTGGATGTATGATTCCCATCATACTTGACCATTAGCTCTCCTGGCAGGGAAATTGTCTTTCTGAATGGGGTTGGGTAGGGGATGAAACTTTTACTGTTAGCTATGGTAATGATGAGATTAGGAATCAGAACCTGTGGTCTCAAATTCTGTTTGTTAATGATGACTGGTAATTATATAGATTATAATCATTTTATTCTTAGAACTTCAGAACTGGAAGAGACCCAGTGAATCATCAAGTCCAGCCCCTGTCAAGGAGGCACAGTGGGGAATGAAATTCTTAACCTCTGGCTCTGCAGCCAGATACCTAAACCGCTGAGCTATATTTGACAACAGGTTTATGTGATGACTGAAATCTGGTAGCATAATTTGTGCTGCATATGGCTGATGATGTCATCAGTTACAGTGGTTGTTCTGAAATCTAACATTCCCAATTCCCCCCCCCCCCCCCAGGTCTTTTTCATCATGGAAAGCCTTTAGGGACCATGGTGGTGGTAGAAGTCTTTAACTTCCCTAATTGCCCCCACTGGGATTATTTTACTGCTGGCAGCATTTTTAGAAATTAAGGACCAGCACCCTCATCCAGTCCCGCAGTCCCAATGGCTTCCCCGTGATAAAAGGGATTGCAAAGGAACCTTGAGACCTCCTGTGTGAGGACTGGAAATTTTTAATTTCTGACAATTGCCATGGCTGATGAGATAATCAGTCTTATACTGTGTAAGTTATGCTACTGGACTTCAGTCATGTGGAAGCAAATTATCACTGTTCACCAGCAAGTCACTCGACATAAATTCTTTCATAAGGACACATTCATAACATTAAACAGTTTTAACGTTAAACAGTTATATCTGGAACTCAGGTCTTGCATGCCAAAGTTGTTTGTCAAAGCTATTAATAGAGCAGATGAGTCTTTTATGCATTTGAAGTCTGCCTTGACTCTAAACTGTTCCAAGTACCAGGCAGCAGATAGAAAAAGGTGTCTTACTATAAATACTACTATGAATGTTAAAAGCCACCTTTTGGAAGATTTTTTTAAAAAATTGGGATGAAAGCAGAGCTTACAGACAGTGCCTAGACAGTCTGGAAATTGCTGACTCTATTAAGAAGTCTGTTTAAGTAACAAATCCTCATGATCATCTCTGCATCTTGCGAAAACAAATATAAAGCTGGATACAAATTGTGATGGTTGTTATTCCTTCAAGATGGGAAGAAAAAGGAAACAGAAGAACAGATAGTAAGGGTGCAACTTTTGCTGCCTACATCACTTGGAGAAATGAAGGGAATTAAGCAGAGTGAAAGAAGCAGTCAGAGCAAAAGGATATGAAATACTTTTAATGAATAGATCTGTGCTATATACCTAAAATAATTGGTAAGAAAATGAGTGCTCTTGTGGCAGTTAGAGTGAAGAGATACAAAAAAGAACAAATAAATTTATACAAATAAATTCCTATATTTTCCATTACTGTGCAGATGTTGGAACTTTGCATAGGCAAATCTGTTCCCCAGCACACAAGCTGTGTCTGCCAAAATTCCTTCAGAAGGCTTTATCTACATTTATATCTAGTCACCCTAGCAGCAAAAGGTGCTTCTTCTGATGCACAAAGTACTTTCTGCAAAAAATAGTGCACTATCAGATATGTGTATGATTAGGTAAGACTTATTGAAATTAATTTTAAAATGAAAAAAATTATTGTCCTCCAGAATGAAATAAGACATATCTATTGGTATAGTTGTGTTTGGGAGAGCGAGAAGTGTATGTGGGTTTAGAAGGGATTTTTGGAGAACTGGAAAAGAAAAGCTGTCAAGATTATTGGAGGAGAAGCCACTTCTGTTCAGAAAGTTCTCCATGTAGTAACTTTTTTTTTAGAAAGATTTCTCTGAATGCCTTAAATTTGATGGGTTGTGCATTATTAGGATTTAATTATGCAGCTTTATTTATGAAAACTGCTATTGACTTCTCCCAAGTCTCATTAGTTTCTTCTGATCTGGTGGGTTGGGGAATGTATACTGGGTGATTTGCAAAGCTCCATACACATGCAATGGCTGAAATCCTCTTGCTTAGGTTAATAAGTTGCACTAAACCAGTCCCTTTGAATCAGTGTGGATATGGTGAGTCAATTCCATAAGTTTTATTGATTCAAATGGGTTCATGCTACTTGTGACTTCCTTTTGCATAGTAAGTCACAACTAGAGTAGGTGCATTTGAATCAGTTGAATAAATGGAGGAGTTGACTCACCAAATCACCACTGATTCAATTAGCCTATTCTAGTGCATTTTACTATGCTAAACAAAAGAATTTTAGCCAATGTCTACCTGAAATGTACCGCTTGTGCACTATTGTGGTCCCACTTTGGCACTAAGTTACTATACTGCTTGGGAAAAATTATTGTGCTAGATCCACAAACCCTGTTTTCAACTTGGTTGAAATCCTATTGCTTAGCATAGTAAATTGCTATTAGAGTAGGCCCATTGGATTAGTGAGGATTTGGTAAGTCAACTCTGTAAGTTCCACTGATTCAACAAGTCTGCTCTACTTGCAATTTATTGAGCTAGGCAACAAAATTTTAACCAGTGAATTTAAAGTACAGCTTGGGACTTTGGCGGCCATGTGATGTTAGTTACAAATGCAACTATTGTGCACATTTTTGTATGTAAATCACCTTCCTAAATGCTCCACAGCTTCTAATTACATAACATAGAACAACTACTTTCATTGTGTTCGGGTAACTAACATTTAATCTAATTTGGCTTTGTTGGCATATTCTGATAAGGAAAACCTGGAAAAAATGCATGAGCATAGATACCTTGCTTTGTTTTCTGTATTTTGGCCTTAATCTTTAAATTTGAAAAAAAAAGGTTTGTATTCATTATGTCTTGTTTGTTTGTGATGAACATACGCACACACATTCTTAATGTGCATACACAAAAGGTAGCACACTTAAGAATTAATCATGTTCTCTTTTATCCTGTCTGTTGCAGGACATAGGTTTTTGAAGGAGGTATAAATATTTGATTCAGCTTTTCCTGACCTTAGAAAAGGCTCAGATGATTGACCCTTCTGGATAAATGCTGAGAAGTTGACTATAGTTTTTTATCTCTAATCAGCATAGGTACGACAATTGTAGATTATGAAGACAATGGAGAATGACAGATCTGCATTGCTCATGCAGAACAAATTCACCGGATCAAGTGCTTGGATAAACATTAGACCAGAAGTACATACTCAAGTTTATCTTCTGAAAACAGGATGCCATTAGTTGTGGTGTGGTGGATGGGATATACAGAGGGTTGAACTCTTTCTACCACTCTTGTTACATATACGTAGGCCAGTATCCTGTTGTGTAGATCTGCATGCACAATGGGAGTGATGTCACTGGTTGTGGCAGATTATCACTCTTAAAAATCCCTTCTTCAGTTTTGGGATGCTCACTGCTCATGTACAATAATACAAAGTTACATGCACCATAGAATTTTTTAAAATAACTTCAATTAGCAGCAGTCTGCTACTGCCCTTGACATCACTCTGATTGCACAGGCAAAGCTATGCAGCAGGATACTAGCTATTGTTTAAGAGCAGTAATACTATTGTTAATTGACTCTCAGTGAACTAAGGTGTTAAATTAATAAAATGAAAACATTTTGATTGATTGAAATTGTCCCCTGATTTATAAATGTGGTTCATGCTAATTTCAGTTCATAATCATCAGAACTGCAAAGGTCATCTTATGAATGAATTCCCTCCATTGTGTGAAAGAATGGTGAAACTGTCTTCGAAAGTTGGTTTCTTCTGCACATGGATACATCATTCAACAAAAGGGTGGCCCATGGTCTTCCATTAAGGCAATCACTTAGAATATATCAGAGTATAATTCTTGCCATTAATGATAACAGCAAAAGCATCAATAGCAAAACCTTTGGGAAGTAGGAGTCTTGGACTGCTAAACTGCTAGATCTGTGCTGTCTTCAAAGTAGATTTATATGTTTGGGATATGGAGTCAATTGAATCCCCTTCCTAACCCACAGTTTTGGATCTGGCCTTTGGAACAATATTTTGCACTGGCATCAGCAAATGGAAGACCAAGATTTTAGTTTTTAAAAAGTAGATTCCACAAGCTTAAAGTTTGCACATGCTTGATCTAACCAAAAAGCATGCTTATTTAGAGCTCTTGTTTTGTATACAGTATGCGTGATTTTTTGTGTCAGAATTAGAAATATTCTGGTTGCATTGTCTGGAGATGGGAGAAACTTGGAATTTAATTATAAGGTAGTAGAAAGGAAGTAATCAGGGCAGAGACTGGATTCATTACAGAAGTGCTGCTACATGTAATAAGCAAAGAAGTTTTCCTTCTTTGTGTGCTGAAAAGTTACCTAGGTCTTTTAGGGTTTCCAAGATGACTTTACACTTTGCATGATTATTAAATAAACTGTAGTGGAAATGAATTCATCTAAAAGAGCTAGGAAAAAAGCTGCAATTTTGTGGAATTAAGTTTGTGTGACATTGTAGTATCTACACATTGAGCTGTGTTTGTTTTTAGTCTTGTGGCTTGAAAATATTTCTGTGGCACGTGGTTGAAATATTTTGAGTTTCATTTTGTTTTGTTTGAATGAGGTGTAGGAGATGAATAACCTTACCTTGCTGGCCAGGAAACATTGCTTGACATCCTTATGAAACTAATATGACTGATGTAAATGGTCATAATAAGATATCCCATTCCTGTGCAACTCCATCTATCTACCTGGTGCCCATGCTGAGGTTTGGGAACCAAATTTTATTCTTTAAGCTGATCTGTAGTACAGTAGAATCCCCATATCTGTGGGATCAATATCCTTAGTTTCTACTGTTTACTGCAGCCCTTTATACAACATAGAGGACTGTGGACCTTGTGGTCTTTATCCCGCCTCCTTATATATAGAGTTCGCTACTATTCACAGTTTCAGGCATTTGCAGTAGATCATGGAATGGATCCCCTACAGATACAGAGGTCCTATTGTATTCTTTAATATATAAATTTTATTTTAGCCCTTTCTCAAAAAAATAAACAATGAGGCATGGGGAGTGTCTCTTACTAAATGGTAATAGAATGTGAGAAAATTCAACATACTAGCTAGCTGATCAACATTCAGTCTTCATCCTAGCAGTTGATTTGTGGCATTTTATTGCCATCAGTTTTAAATTTCTCTGCATGGAAAACAAAGAACCAGAAAAAACATGTTTCAGTTGATCTGTTCATTTGGGAGCTTTTGTTTCTGGAATTACTGATTAGCAAATTCATTTCTGCAACCCACTGTGAAATGCCACAGAGCTGAGTGGGTTATTCTGTATATGTTTCCTTGCATAATTTTGCTGTCTGGTGTGCTGAAGGTGCAGTTGGTGCCTTGAGGCAATCTGCCAGAAAAGTTTAAGTATTAGGTTTGCCAGTATAAAACTGCTGTAAGAGAAAGATTAATACTTTACTTTAAGTGGTGGATGTATTACATAGGCTCTAAAATAATAAATTGTTGGAATAATACAGTGTTACTGAAATTATATCTTGTTAAATTTTATTGTAATGCATTGTGACTTTGGGGTATTATACTGAGCTTCATTATTGAGAACTGTTCCTCATGGAGCCCAAATATGTTTTTTTCTTCTCTATGGTAAAGCTTGATTAAGTTTTTATTTACTTGATGGATTTTAGCCCACCTGTCAGAGTACCTTATCCTCCCAATGTTTTTTACAGTAGCTGGGCCATATTGTTAAACTAGACAAAACCAATAACATTCAGATATTGAAATAACACAGCACGTGGCTAAATCCAAACATTAAAAATACAACAGCAGATGAAATATTAAAATGGCAGTATATAAATCAGTTAGAGTACCCTACATTGTTCTAATGCAAAACATCTCATTAAAAAAGATTTAGAAGTGTACTTCATTCTTATTCCTGAAGAGTTTTTGCTTTATGTCTTCTAACAATAAACAGTGCCCACTGTCTTGTGGTTCTGCTTGTATTACTATTTGGGTTATGCCTCCTCTGAGGGTAGTTGACTCTCCTGCATGTGGAGTAATCAGACTATTTGATTACAGCTCTGGAAGAATTACTAGGCCACAGCAGAGACTGTTTGGATTGAGACCAGTGAGGAACAGTTGATCATGTTGAATAGGGAACAGCCTTTCTTTTCAGTAGAACATTTACTTTTTGTGGCATAAAGGTAAAGGTAAAGGTTCCCCTTGACATTTAGTCCAGTCGTGTCCGACTCTAGGGTGCAGTGCTCATCCCTGTCTCCAAGCCGTAGAGCCAGCGTTTGTCCGAAGACAGTTTCCGTGGTCACGTGGCCAGCACGACTAGACACGGAACGCCGTTACCTTCCCACCGTGGTGGTACCTATTTATCTACTCACAGTTTTGCATGCTTTCGAACTGCTAGGTTGGCAGGAGCTGGGACAAGCGACGGGAGCTCACTCCGTCGCGTGGATTCGATCTTACGACTGCTGGTCTTCTGACCTTGCAGCACAGAGGCTTCTGTGGTTTAACCCGCAGCGCCACCACGTCCCTATCTGTGGCATACTATCTATCAAATAACTGTCTATTCAGGTATTTTAAATATGGTTAAAGGAAACTCACAAGGAAAGGAAGCTGTGATGAGCAGCTCACTTATTCCCTGCACTGTTGCTTTCATTCCCTTTTACTTTTTTCTGTAGGGGAGAACCTCTTCTATCTATGGAAGCTGTACCTCTCAAATGAAACCCTAGAAAATCAAAGTTTCAGAACAAGAGAGGAGCCTCCATGGGTAATAAAGTCTCACCTCTTTAGAAAGCAACCCTTTCTATGCAGAGGGTGGCAGAAACACATGAGGGAACAGGGACAAGTATGCTCATCCGTATTCCTTCCTACATGTCTGCTTATTCTCTCCAAATAGAGCTCACATCAATGAGTACAAACATTTCTCCCCATGCTAAAGCATGCACTAGTACTGTATATTAAAATGAGGCTGTCATGACTCCTCTTGAACAGAGATCATAGCCACACTGACATGTCCTGATCACATGCTGCTTAGATTACTGCTATCCAACATTTTGCTTCCCAAATCATTCACTTGTCTTGATACTTTGTGTGCTTTCAGACTACATATCTCTGCTAGCTTCCTGTCCAAACCCCAGATTCAGAATAATCATCTCCATTTTTTCACACTTTTTCACACCATCTTTTCATGGCTTGAGCATACCTTTAGATAACTTCTTTTGCCTTGACTTTTGCTCATGTAGGAGTGCTACTTTTAGTGCGTAATCAGTTCTCCCTTAGTGTAATTTATGGTTTCAGCTGCCTCCCAGAACATGTGCATGATGCCACATCTATATCCTTCACATCATTCCTCAGAAACCTCCTTTTCAGTAAAACTTTTGGTACAATCCCCGAGGTTCACTATCTTAATGTAGCTAAGCCCGATGACATGGAACTGAAATGAATGTTCATTCTTTGTTCATTCCCATGTATCCACTTCCATTCTTTTCCTCTGTCTTTCCTGCACTGGATTTTAGATTTGAAAGCCTCTGTACAGTGACTGTGCTGTATAAAACAAATGAATCCACAAAACAGTACTTTAAATAAGACTAATATCCTTGCTTTGTTCTAGTGTTAATTCTATAGGCATTAATTGCTGAAAAGTTTCCTTCTTCAGAAATTACTAAAGCAAAAAAATTCTTATTTGATGTACAGTGAATTTTTGCTTTTGGTTTTATTTTGTACAGAAAGTCCTCAGTGCAAGAAGAATTCCAAATAGTCAAGGTGAAGCTATTTCTAGAAAAAACCTGACTCTCCATTGCATGAATTATATGCTGCCAACTGACCCTGAAGAAAAGCTGGAACAGAATTTGCAAGGAAACAAAACAAAAACTTTGGACTTGGACTTGGAGGATCTGGGCTTAGAAATGCCTCAAGTAAGTGCCCACTATTTATAGTGACTTGTCTGAAGCATAGGCTCAATACATTTTACTTAGGTTTCATTGTAAAAAATTTTGAGGGGGACATGGTAGATAACATGCAGAACAGGACAAGTAAACATCAGAATATGCTGCTTTTTCAGGAGACCTTAATTAATGATAGTATCATTGTGATTTTTCTTTAAATAGTAGCTGTTGGAGAGATTCAAGATGCCAGAGAAAGTCTAGCGGCAACAGAAACATTCTGTGATCGTGTTTATTACTGTTTCCAGTGAATTGTTTAATATACTGGCAGTAGGTAAAGTGATAGCAAGGAGATGGGTGCAGAAAAGTGCTGATGGAATTGGCTTATGGAGAAATTGGGCAATTCCGCCAAGTCCATCTGCATTTTTCTTAGCCAGCCAGAGCTTGAGAAGGCAACTTCCAGGCAGGGGTGGGGGTGGGGGGCATTGTTTGAAAGAGCAGCTATAACAGAGGTGGTGTTGAACAATTGAATAATCTCATAGCGGTTAGTTTCTGTATTTCTGGTGTGAAACAATGGTGGCTGCACAAGTATAGAATTTAGTCAGTAGAAATACTGCACGTTGAACTGCTTTTCTATGATGTCACCACTTCATAAAACAACAATATGCAACTTGAAGCTCTTGCCTGCAAAGGGGTAGGAAATCTTTTTCAATCACAGTCTGAATTTGAGTTTGGGAAGGACCTTAGGCAGGAGGATAGTGCACCAGATGTAATATGGTTAATATGGCAAGAGGTAGGGGTCAAAGAAAGTAACTAGGTGGGAGTGTAACACATTCCAGGGGTGCAAAGCATAACTGTGCACCTTTTCTCAGCAGTTAAGTCCTTGTGCAATAGTTTCTTAAACAGGGTACTCCTTGTTAAGGAATAAACTGTGTATGTAACAACATCCAACAAGGCAATGTGATACAATTTAGAAAGATTATTTTCCTTTGGAAAGAGGGTATGCAGGAGAGGACCATTTTGCTTATAATGTTTCAGTTCCAGAATGATCGCTCAAAAATTGTGTCTCTTATGGCTTGCTTTTAGGCAAGCTCTGAGAGCAATTATATTCTAGTGGTTGTTTTAAAGATAAGTCTCCTTTCATGTGTGTTTGTCACACTGTTATTTTAAATTGTGTTTGTATCTTCTTTTAAACTGTATAATACAGTGTTTTTATTTGTATTGAATAAATTTATTTCGTACTTTGATACAGAAAATGGGGTATAAATTATGGAAATGAAGTACCGTTGGGGGGAAAATTCCCTTAGAGAGGAAGTTAAGCAAAATCTGTGCTATACATTGATTAAAACTGAGTGGGTTTGTTAATTTATTTTGCATATAGCTTGTGGACTACTAGTCAGCCTTCATTTATTTAAACTATTGGGTAAATGTAGAACATTGACCAAGTGGTTATTGTAGACTGGCTTTTGGGCCCCTGCTGTAAGAAGGTGCTACTGTCTAAAGGAGAGTACAGGGGAAAGGATGACCATAAACTGATTTTTCAACTAGACAGGACTGACATTTTTGTGGGAAAAAAAAAAGGTTTCTTATATTGTGTGATTATGACTATCTATTGTAGCCTAGTGTGAGCGGAATGGACCCTCCTTTTGGGGATGCTTTTCGAAGCCATGTGTTTTCAGAACAGACTTTGATGAGCACAGATCTTTTGGCGAACAGTTCTGATCCAGATTTCATGTATGAATTGGTAAGTTACTTTTATTTTCTTCTGATCACATAAAGGATAGCTTAGCCTTTTTCATATGTGAGTGGATGCACTTCATAAGGATTTGTTCACTCAGGGTCAGTGAAGTGTGTTGTGCATTTCTATTAACTTTAATCACTAATTGAGAAAGACAGATAAATCTGACTGACAAGAAGAAAGCTTGGACATACCATCTATTGAAGAGCTGTTTAGTCACTTTGGAACATTCCTGCATTATAGACTTGAAAATATTACTGCATACAACAGGAACTGAACTTGTGTATTGGAAGATGTGTTTATTTGTTTAAAAAATAAGGGAAGTAGAATGAGAGTTGGAAGATTTCCAGTGGCCAGAATACTGTTGCACATTTGCACACAAAAAACGTAGCTTTTAGCAGTAAATTGGTGTAAGTTAAGAAATCTCTATAGGTATTATCTGTTGTGTGTCGAACTGCACAAGTCGGTATGCAAAACATAATGCCTGCTGAGATTTCTTAGCTTATGGCAATTTGCTAATAAAAGTTATGCCTTTTGCATAACTGTGCAACAGGATTTGGCCAATAAATCATCAGGTTCCGTTCCCGTAGAATATTCAGAACAAGGAGATCTACAAAGGGAAAAAATACTGCTCCTTCAAGCTGGAAAGTTGCCACAGTCCACATCCACCTTCAGCATCTTCCTTGTTTCATTGTCACATTATCTTTTCAGACGGAATGTTTTTCCCTATCGTACAGTGGTGCCTTGACTTACGAACTTAATCCGTATTGGAACGGTGGCCGTAAGTCAAAACGTTCGTAAGTCAAAGCACCATTTCCCATAGGAATGCATTGAAAACCGATTAATCCGTTCCGGCCGAAGAAAAAAATACCAAAAAAAAAAAAATTAAAATAAAAAATAAAACACTGCAAGTCCCACGCTGGGACTGCAAAAAAACAAAACAAAACAAAAACAAATCCAAAAATAAACATTGGAGCAAGTCCCACGCTGGGACTGAAAAAAAAAAAAAAACACCACCAAAAAACAAAACAACACAGAAACGTAACCCCCTCAGCTCAAACCTACCCGCCAAAACCCACCCAGAATAACTTTTTTAAAAGGAAAAAGCAGCACCTTACCAGTCTGAAGCCTCTACGGAGGCTTCCCGGGCTTCCAAAGCACCGGCACCCGGCCGCTTCTCCTTCCTCCTCCTGCGCCGCTGCTGCACGCCCCGTCCACGGAGCCCCTCCGACCCGCGCGCCCTAACCAGGGCCTTCAGCTGCGCTTACTCATGAGTAGACCCGTGCCAGGGATGGGCAGGGAGCACACCGGCTTCCCGCGCCCAGCGGCGATCCGGAGCCGCCCCGCCTCTCCTTCCTCCTGCACCCCAGGAGTAAAAAAGTTCCCTAACCGCCTGCTCTAACCGTTGGGGCGAAAGAGCTACAAAGAAGCAACCGTTGCCACCAACGGTTTGAATTTCCCGCCTTTTTCCCCTGCCTTTTTCCGTTCGTAAGTCAAAGCTCCGGCCGCAAGTCAAAGCAAAATTTTGCGGCCGGAGCTGTTCGTAAGTCAAATTGTTCATAGGTCAGGGCGTTCGTAAGTCAAGGCACCACTGTAATTGGTTTTTCTTGGTTGTGAATTGCCCAGAGTAGTGGTTTTCCACTAGATGAGTAGTATGCAAATACTCTAAATGAATCCTAGTCTGACTCTAATAGTGTAGCAACATTGTTGCTTCTCATGTAGTTAACCTATTTACATTTACTTAGGGGCAGCAGCCATATTGCATTAACCACTCTCATTCTTGTAAATATCTGGAAACTAGTCCTGCCTTGATCTTTGTCTAAGCTAATCATGGTTGGACCCATCGGCATGAAAACTTGTGTCTGATTTTTCCCCCCTTGTGGAGGGATACTAAAACCAAGTTTTAAAAGTACACAAAAACTGTGTTTGCTCACCCAGCCTCTTTCCCATAGCAGCCAACCAGCATCTCTGCAAATTCGGCAAGGGGGATATGATTGCAGTAGTAACTTCTTATCCATCTTCTCAAGCAGCATTATGCCTCTGGTTCTGAGGTTAATAGATAATGACGGCTAGACATTGATAGCCTTGTCCGGGATTTGTCTAATCCGCTTTTAAAACTGTCTGAGTTTATAGCCATCACCACATCTTGTAGTAGCAGATTTTAATAATTCTTTTCATCTGTCCTCAGACTTCTACTGCAGTCTCTTTGGTTGGCATGGGGTTCTATTGTGAGAAATGGAGAAAAAACTCTCACTATTTATTCAAGTAGTGCATAATTTCATACGTTTCTTCCATCATGTGTCCTCTTAGTCACCTCTTCCAAAAGTTAAATAGTTCCAAACATTGTTACCTTTACACAATGAGGAGCTCCTCCCAACTCCTGAGCGATTTTGGTTTCCCTTTTCTGTACAAAATAGTCTTCCATGTCTGGTTAGAATAAGGTTCTTCAGTGTGTGGATGTTATGAGATTCTGTCTGACTAACATGGGCTTCTTACCCTTTTGTCTGTTGTACTAATTTAACTCATTATTAAATGGCTTGTGTGATAAAAGCACTGATAGGTAATTAGAACAAGGATTTCTTGTGGCTAAATAATTATTAAACTGGCCACAGAAATTGTGAATCTCTGAAAAACCTTCACTTGGAAATGCAGTCCTCTGTAAGGGAGGATTGTAGCCTTAAACAGGTTTCTCCTTTTAGGTATTTGTAATTTTGGAGGCATGTATTAGGAATGGTTAAAGTGCCACCCATGGCTTGCAAGCCCCCCCAGCCCATTGCAGCAACCAAAGTGTCCCCTAATATCCCTGACTTCCCCCCCAAAATGCCCTCCCAAAGGCCTCTGGAAGGCAACTTACACTGTACAGTTAATTTCCATGGGCCTGTCCCTGTTAACTTTATGCTTTAAAAGGCCTTTTTGAAAACCAGAAGTGACTGGACTGTCACTTTCTATTCTTTAAAAAAGGGCTTCTATTATTTAAAAAAGAACCAAAAGAAGACAAAAAGGGATGCAATTTATATTTTTGGGGCCATATAATCAGGGAGGTGCTTTGGGGGAGCAGGGTGGCAGAAGGGAGTATATGTCCCTCCAGGGTGTGAGAAAGGACAAGGGTCCCCTGGGCATTTGGAAGTTGCCCATCCTGGTATACCTAATGCACTTGAACAGTAAATTAGCTGTTTAAAAAGCGAAGCTACTTCTAGAAAGTAGGTAATAAATTGGAGACAAAACAAATTTACTATTACTTACTCACCTTCTTTAAATTATCTGTATAGGATATTGGAATGGATTACCAGCAGAGTTCCAGGGACAACCTCTTTTCTGTAGAGGACTGTAAAGAACTTGAGAACTTGGAGCCTTTTACAGACATTCTGGACACTGAACCATCTTTCCCTGCAAACTGGGAACAATGGGACACATACTCTGAAGATTTGACAAAGTATACCAAGTTGACTAGCTGTGATATTTGGGGAACAAAAGAGGTGGACTATTTGGGTCTTGATGACTTTTCAAGCCCATACCAGGACGAAGAGGTGATAAGTAAAACTCCAACATTGGCTCAGCTCAACAGTGAAGACTCACAGCCTGTCTCAGATCCACTGTGCTACCCAGAATTGCTGTTCAGTGTAAAACAGACCCAGCTATCTTCTCTGCCAATGAAGAAAATTGCAGCTAGAGCAGCTGCTCCCATTTGTTCATCCAAGACTGCTCAGTCTGAAGCACCTTTATCAGAACTTTCCCAAAAAGCAAGCAAGCCCAATTCAAGCACGGAAATCATGGTGAAGACCAATGTGTACAATAATGAGAAAGTGAACATTCATGTTGAATGTAAAGACTATGTTAAAAAGGCAAAAGTAAAGATAAATCCTATACACCAGAGCAGGTCTGCTATGAGCCAGGCAAATGCTGATGCTGCAAAAGAAAATACTTGCTACTGTGGAGCTGTAGCAAAGAAGCAAGAGCGGAAAGGGACTGACTCCCTCCAGAGTCCCAGCGCTCCTGTGTTGCCTTTCAAAGAGACTCAAGCTCTGCTCCTTACTCCATCCCAGGCAGTCCCACGACTCGTTGCTGAGGAGATCAGCCTCTCTGCCAGCACCTCTGTTTCTGATCCTTCACAGAAAAAAGAAGAACATAATTATTCTCTCTTTGTCGCTGACAGTTTGGGTGAGCAGGCAAGCAAAGCTGATCCTGACGAGGAGGAAGAGGATGAGGATGAGGTGGAGGATGAAGACCACGATGAAGGGTTTGGAAGTGAGCATGAACTGTCTGAAAATGATGAAGAAGAGGAAGATTATGAAGATGATAAAGATGATGACATCAGTGATACTTTCTCTGAACCAGGTAATGAAGCCTGTGGAAGTCTAGCAGTGTAATGTAACTCCACAGACAGTGACCATTCATAAGTAAAGAATCTGTGTTTTAATCAGCAGATATCCATGCCTATGGTGAAGGCAAGGAGCCTAGGACATAGCCATGTTCTTTTGCAACGGTCTTCTCTAACTTTAGGATGTAACCTAGAACTAATTGGAAGGATCATATTGAGTGAACTTTTAACAGAATGCATATGTTGCTACTTGATCCTCTGGAGAGAGAAAATACATTACTTCATTTGTTAGGTCCAAGTGATTATTGGCAATAAAACATGTCTTGCTCATTATCCAGAAATAATGAAGAATGCTTAATGAAACTTTCCTACATGGCGAGAAAGGCATTTTATTACATGAATGAGCAATAGAATCCCCAAAGAAGATATAATACTGTCTGTTACTGTTGTTGGTAAATGCTATTGCCTCATTTTGAGTGTTGAGATAAACTGATTTGTTAATGATAAACATTTTATTATTTCTGTTACACTTTAGGAATAAAATCAGTCAACAATAGTTGCCCTTCAAATAAGAGATGTTATATAGACATCATTCAGTTTAACTCATATTTTGCATTGACATGGATGCTTGCTAGATGAACAGCAGATTATTTCTGTCTGAACAGATACTGATTAGAAATTACTTGATGCATCTGTTCTATAAGCTCTCTCTGTGTGTAACATGCATGTGTGTATGAATATACTCATATAAGTATACACTAGCTCATCAGTATAAGACTAGAGAATGATAGTTTTAGGTTGCTTTGGAAATGCTGAGTAGAAACTTAGTTCTTTGGACTTAAGTGCCACAGCAGTCTCTGTAATATGGCGCTGAAAATATTCTAAGGTAACTACGCTCTGGTTCCAGTTTACATTTTTCTCTGTACCTATCTCTGCAGTGCATTTCTTGCCTTACATATGAGCATTTGCCTCATATATAGGGTAAAAAAGTAAAGTAGTAGCTGAGGAAATTAGTAGCTGAAATGGAGGCAGAAGTGATAAGGAATTGAAGCTGGCTCTAGATTCTGGTTAGGAGCAAGAGGATGGAGAGACTAGCTCCACCCAAAGCTGAGCAGCTAGAAAACGTGTCAGATGAAACATGTGACAGTTTTGCAACAGCAGTTAGTGGTTACACAGTAAACAGCATTTTTCACAATTTGCTCTCAATATTCTGCTCTGGAGAAAGGTTGTTTTGTCTGGTGGTTACATTGGCAATGTTTCAGCAGCAACTTCAGAGTGCTTATAGGCTTTCATTTTGTAACAGTAAATAAAATATGGCCAAGAAAATGTTCTTTGGTAAATGAAATTGTCATTTTATGGATGGATTTACGAATAAAGTCAAAAAGCTTACATAATGCTTTGAAGAACAGTTTTAATATTGAACAAATTAGCAAATTTCCAAGTCCCATTTCCCTATATTCTTCCCTCTTATAATTGAATGGAGTCTTTTCTCTCCATCTCAGCCCATCTTAATATGGAAAACTTTGAAACAACTTATTTATGTATTTTTAGGATATGAAAATGATTCTGTAGAGGACTTGAAAGATATGACTGCAATATCTTGTCGAAAAAGAGGCAAGCGAAGATACTTCTGGGAATATAGTGAGCAGCTGACACCATCACAGCAAGAGAGAATGTTGAGGCCTTCAGAGTGGAATAGAGACACATTACCAAGCAATATGTATCAGAAAAATGGATTGCATCATGGTAAGAACAGTTCCCATGTAGATGTAGTTGCTTTCTAGTATGCGTGGGCGCTATTTCTGAAACTTGTAGAAAATTCTGGCTTTGTTCAAGGAAGATGTTCTTTAAGCTATTCAGTCTGTCTCTGTCATGGTTGAGCTGTGACTTGCAGCTGAAAAAGAGATAACCTGAACTTATTTTAAAGAGACATGAAAGCACTGAGAAATGTAGTTGCTGAAGTTTTTTGTTTGGTACCATTCTAATGCCTCTTCTGCACAGCTAGCTCCTGCTAATTTTACAAAGTAGTTATGCATAGACTTTTTATCTCCTTCATCATACCTGCAGTAATTTACAGAGACAGTGGTACTGGGATGACAGTGTGGTTGACTATCAGAAAAAGACAGTCATGCTGTTTGTGGCAAAGGAGATAGTTCCCCTCCTATCTTGCACCCTCTGTTTCTGGTGGCATTGGTTTTCATCACCCTTGTGAGTAAGGCCAGCATTTATAGATCTCAATTTGGATTGGGGTACAAAACAAATATTTTATATTTCTTTTCATTGTGCTGATGGTCATTTTTAGCACAAAACCTTCTTACCATTAAAGTGTAAACTTGAAAGCTCCAGACCGTGCAGTATAACAGCAGCACAATATATATGGAATGAAGTGGCCGTCATTCTGTCTGGCTGTCCACCTTGCATCTGCAGATTTTTCTGTTATATTTTTCTTTGTGCCAATGTTATGTTTCCAGTCTGGGTCTATAGTATCTTTAAAATCCATACAAACCTGACTTAGGTTATGTATTCTAATGAAAATAAATATGAAGGAAGCATGGGAGACTGTAAACTAAATAATATTTCTGTACTTTAAATGTCTTCTTGCAACCCATCAGATCACCTACTTGTATCTGTGTTTAAATAGGAAAATATGCTGTTAAGAAGTCACGGAGGACTGATGTAGAAGACCTGACGCCTAACCCCAGAAAATTATTACAGATTGGGAATGAACTGAGGAAGCTAAATAAAGTGATCAGTGATTTGACCCCAGTCAGCGAACTTCCATTAACAGCTAGACCAAGGTCAAGGAAAGAAAAAAACAAGCTAGCTTCCAGGTAATGAGTTTTTAAATAACTAAGTTCCTAATTGTTTATATGCCCTGCCGACGGGTGTGTGTGTGTCTTTTTCTTCTTGATAAGCTCATTCAGGTTGATTAGAGAAGTGGGAGCTCAGATTTGTGTTTGAACCTGTGAAGATAACTTACTTAGACTGGTTCTCCAGATTTTAACTAAGCATAATTTTTACCTTTTCTTCCCAACTTCAAATATCTACTTTTAACAAAACAAGATGTGCAGCCTGCATGAATAATTTTGATTATGCAGCTGAGTACATTTTTATAGTTGTTGTAATATTCTGTAATGGCCTTAAATGCTTGAAGAGGAGTATGATTGTGTTACTGAAAGGATAAATGTGTGTTAAAGTAAGATTTTTCATTGTGTCTGGGCAGTTACACTTTACAATCTAAAACTGTGAAGCACTGACTAGGAGACTTGCATGGTGAATTTTTTGATGCAACTTTGATACGATGCGTTGGATATTCTCATTTTGTTTTTTCCTTGTCTCTACCATTACAGGGCTTGCCGACTGAAAAAGAAAGCACAGTATGAAGCCAACAAAGTAAAACTTTGGGGTCTCAATACTGAATATGGTAAGCCTTTATTTAAGGAAAAAAACGCCTTAATTAGTAGTCTTTTTTCTTGCAAAAACTACATGTGGTTGATGATCAAGACCTTGAAGCCTAGTTGTTTTCTGTAACTATATTGTCTGATCACAGTAGGCTGTCAAAATCTACATGCAACCTCCTTTCCTGAGGTTTAAAAGCCACTGATCCAAATATATAGCTTGCAGAGTATTCTCTCTACAGGAAATAGTATCATGTGTTTTATAACAGTAACGTTAAAAGTTAATGCTCTAAAGATGATCAGACTTTTGAAATGGCTTATGGCAGCTGACAGTTGGGTCAAGGGCCTTTTTATCACGGTATCTCTCTTCTGGAATGCACCTCTCAGGGAGACACACCTGGTGCCCATGTTTATATATTTTATGTGCCAGGCAATGGCCTTTGTATTTTCCCAGACTTGCAGTCTACAGTGTATTTCCCCCCTGTTATGATTGCTCTTAGCTTTACCTTCATGGGTCTATTATGTTCATATTGGCTGCTGTAAGGTGCCCTGGAAACTTTGCATTGAAGGGCTGTATAGAGATGTTTTGAAATAAACAAAGAGTAGACTTGAATAGTCTTATTTATTTGTTTCTATCTATCCATCTATATACCACCCTATTAGTGTGATGCACTAAACTGGGTAGTTTGCATTGTGATAAAACACAGTGATCAATAAAATTACAGTGGACCCTCGACTTACAGACGGCTCGACCTGCAGACTTTTCGAGTTACAGACTTCTCTGGCCACAAAATTTAGGTTCGACGTGCGGCCGGAGAATCGACCTACAGACCGGAAAATCAAACAAAATGGACCAAAAACGGCCGGTTAAGGATTAATCGGTTTTCAATGCATTGTAGGTCAATGGAGCCTCGACCTACAGACTTTTCGATCTGCAGCCACCGTTCCAATACGGATTAATTCCGTAAGTCGAGGGTCCACTGTAAAGCAGAACATACAAAGAAAAATGCAAGTCTTCCTTTCCAAAATAATTACATTGTGTAGGCTTATGCTGTTGCTTGGTCTTTTCTGCCTATAGATAACTTGCTGTTTGTGATAAATTCTATCAAACAAGAAATTGTGACTAGAGTTCAGAGTCCTAAAGATGACAGAGAAACCAATATGGCTCAGAAACTCGACATACTTATTAAAGACACCCTTGGTAAGTCAGCATCAAGTTTAGTACTACTGATAAAGATGAAGAGATGTAGGATTTCCATCATTTTAGTGTTTCTAAATCTTGAAAGAGGGATACCCAGTGTGGTGTAGTGGACAGAGTGATGGACTAGGACTCAGGAGGCCTGTGTTTGAATTCCCAGTGAATCATGGAAGCTCACTGGGAGTGTGGAACTGGTAAAAAAATATTCTGTAAATGTTATACATAACCTTGAAAGCCCTATTAGAGTTACTATAAGTCATTTTTGACTGATGGCAAGTAACAAAAATCTCAAAACACTATTGTACTCATGGCATTTGTGCATAGTGTGTGCATTTTAGCATAGTAAGTCGCAGTTAGAATAGACCCATTTGAATCAGTGGAACATATGGAAGAGTTGACTCACTCAGTGCCCATTAATTCAATGGGCATAAGCTGAAAACATGAGACTACTGGTACAACTGGACATTCACAAGTGGGAGTGTGTGTTGTTGCTTTGTTTTGTTTTTTAAAAAACTTTAAAAAAATAATTACACAGGCAGAATTCTGCAAACTCCTGGCCACAGACACATACCTGCAGACAGCTTTACACACTTACATTTCACCCACC
Source organism: Intellagama lesueurii (assembly GCA_037013535.1). Classification (NCBI taxonomy): domain Eukaryota; kingdom Metazoa; phylum Chordata; class Lepidosauria; order Squamata; family Agamidae; genus Intellagama; species Intellagama lesueurii. The sequence goes on from JBAJHW010000002.1 coordinate 205,546,556, forward strand.
TGGAACAGACTTCTCTTCCAGGCTGTCTCAGGCCTGTTTCCTGTACAAAAAGGAATTGCTACAGTGCTTCCTGGGTGACCTAGTTTTTTTAGGGGAGGTGTATTTCTGTGGAGGAGCCCTTTAATAGAGTCTAATGGGCAGTGAGATTACAGCTCTCATGAAGACCTAGGTCTGCCAGAAACCACTGGGTCAGTTTCCTTTGTAGGCCTGAGGCAGTCTGGAATAAAGGTTTGGTCTAGACGAGTGAAACGTAGGTGTGTATCTGTGGGCAAAAACTCCCAGAATTCTGCCTGGGGAATGGTTGGAAAATTCTGAGAGTTGGAGTCCAAAAAAAAATGGCATACTCCTATTCACAAATGCAATGTCATCATGTATAGGCCCTTGACTCATCAATATTTTAGAGCATTCAAGTTTCTTCCAATGTAGTTGTTTGTCTTGGCAAAACTTGCTTAAATCCTTTTAGCTTTCCCCCCTGTATATTCCTTTATCATCCTTCATCTCTGTCTCCTGAATCAGTACAGTTGAACAGCATCCTGTTCAAACTGTTCACCGCCTATCCTAACATTGCACACAGTGCCCAAACTGATGTGATTTGTTTAAAATTTTATTAATGTCATGGCTTTTCTTTACATGTGTGGAGTTATCTTCCAAACAACATTTCTTCTTCAATCATTTCCATCATGCTGAAATTTCAGGCTTCTAAGTGGAGTCAAGCTATCACTCTGTGCTCACAGAATTTTGTGAGAGTTCAGATTATATTCTTCCCACTTTGCAACCCTAGCTGCTTCTGTTTATTTCTATTCACTAAGCAACGAAAGATGAATTAGGTGTATAATATATATATGTTATTGGTATTACTTGGAGGCATTCATTTGGAGCAATCAGAGATGCTATTTGCCAAATTATTAAAGAAACTAGATCTTTTTTCCTATCAAGCAGATCCATTGTGGCTCTTACTGCTATATGGAGTATTATACAACACACACACTGTGTACAAATTTTTCTAATGATCAGTCTCATAATTGTTCCTCTTTGTGGTCTCTGTGATTGACACACATGGGTACATCTCCGCCTGCATAGATGGTCTTGGAAACATTTTAGAGCTTTAACCCCTCCTCTCAGTTAATATGTATCACTCCTCAGTTTCTTCTAACTGCTGACTAGGCAGCATCTTGGTAGTGTTCAGAGCAAGTATTCACTCTTTGAAATACTGTAGTTATTCCTTCTTTTTTTTTTGTTACTTACTTTATAACTTACCTCCTCTTTGTTTTCATTCTTCATTATCTTTTTTAAAAATTGTTAATTTCATTCTTCTACCTTGGAATCGACACTGTGCAAAAAGCACAGGAACAGGTCCCCATTCAATTTTGACATTTCTGATTCTGAACACCAAACTCAGAATCAGTGTCCTACTTTAAAACTAAAGAAAGACCAGTCGGTTACAAAGCAGACAGAATGACCAAGGAGAAAATGTCAATACCAGGACAAGTGAAGTGGAGCTCAAAAAGTGCTGAACTAGTTCCATCTACATCAAAGGACACTGATGTATATTTACCCCAAGAGGAGTCAATGGAAGGGCAAAATGAACAACCTCAGCTGACAGAGTATTGAGTAAGAGTCCTTTGACATGGAAAGTGATGACATCTCTTCCCTATCTCTAACGTCACTCTGATGTTGAAGACACCAGTGCTTTATCTCCATCTGATGATATACACATGTATTCTGGTATAATGCTTAGAATGACTGTTATTAAAGATTGAAACACACAGATATCACCACCTAAAACAGACCCTGAAAATTCAAAGAAATACTGTATAAAAAGTACAAATCAACCTGTTGTCAGTTCTAGTAAAAGAATTGTGGCAAAAGTTTTCATCCCTAACACCGACATCAAAAAGGGTAGAGAACCTTTATAAGGTGCAGGAAGAAGGCACAGTCTTCTTACTGAAGCATTTACAACTAAACTCTATAATTATGGAAGCTTTCCAATATAAATATAAGGATAAAATACCTTCCACACTGGTGATTAAAGAATGGTGTGAAATGGATTTAATTGGCAGACACATCTATTCCATCTCTGCATTGGGCATCAGAGTTGCTGATTATCAAGCGGCAATGGGGGGTTATTTTATGTGAGATAAGATGCAACCCCTTCTGTTAAGCTTGTCAGAGGACAAAAGAGTCCAATGTAGGACTCTTGGGGAAGTCAAGCAACCTATCTGGGTTCTAACATAGCCAAATGCCCTCTGCCTACTACATTGAAGGAACATTCAAACCAAGCTATGGCAGTTTTAACAACCTTTTTTTAAAAAGGGTCCAGTTTTTACAGGATATTTGCTATGCTACAACTTGGTCCCAGTCTAGGACTTTTATGAACCATTATATGTTGGATGTTAGAGCCAAATGGAATGCATCATTTGGTCATTCTATGCTTGCATGACATTGCACCAGCTGCTACGTTAGCTTGGGAATCACCCATGTGTGTGAATAATAGAGACCACAAAAAAGGGCAGCTTACTTACCTTGAGCTGTGGTTCTTCGAGTGGCCATTTGTGAATTCACCCAACCCACCCAACCTCCCCTTAGTCTATCGCACTACTTCCACTTATGCTATGGCATCGAATGGAGGGACCGACCATTGTGTGGAGCGGTATATTAGCTGAGAGGAGGGGTTGAAGGTTTAGAATGTCCCTGAGACTGTCTGTGCAGGTGCAGAAGTACCCATATGTGTGAATTCATGGATGACCACTCAAAGAACTACAGTTACAGGTAAACAACCTGTACTTCCTCTTTTCTCCATGTACACCTGAAAAATACTCTTTTTGTTTGTTTGTTTTTTATTTTACACACACACACACACACACACACAAATGGTGATGTGCAAGCAAGGTTATCCACTCCTTTCCCTACCCTTCCTTTGTTAGGGAAAGGAAATACTTCAGGTAGGACCACGTGCCAAGAAGGAAATAACTCTGATGTACTAGAGGAGCCTTCCCCAGTTTGGAAAACCTGTTTGAATGCCTACCTATATCATCTGCAGGAGGAGTCCATCATCTACTGATCTATTTTCTTCCTTCTCTTAAGGCTTTTTCTTACTTGATATCCTCTTCAGTAGTGCACAACACACTGAATTGATACCTTGCAGTTTCCCTATATTCCCTGAATGGAAAAATGGAAGATAATGTTTTGATGCTTGGTTGAAGATAAAGAACTGCTAAGATGTTAGCAGACTTTCAGTGCTCTTGAGGAAACCTCAGAGGAGCCAATAATTCCATACAGTTTATTTTCCTACATTTTTCTAGACTATGCTTTCATTGTCTTTCTTATTTTGTACTTACATATTTTGCTTCTTTTCAGTATTAATACAGCTTAGGTTTTGAGGTCACCTTCAGTTTTTAATTAGCAGTTGAACTGTTGCTTCTAATCCATTTCCTAGAGTTGATAAGCATATTGTCCATTGTTTCTGTAATTGTTTCTGACTCTTTTGAGTGCTACCATCATAGAACTGATCCCTCTCAAAATATGCATTAGTGCTTAGCACTATCAAGTACCTTGAATTAATGAAAGGGGATGGGGTCAGGGAACACCTGTTTTCTTAATGGTATTCTGAAAATGTGTTTCATTAATTCTTCCAGGACCACCTGTATCTGGACAAACTTCAGAGTTTGTGAATCAAGTTTTAGAAAAAACAGCAGAAGGAGATCCTACAGGCGGTCTTGTAGGGCTGCGAATACCAACATCAAAAGTTTAGTAGATGTCACTTCACCCATCCTTTTTCGTCACAGTTTTGCCTGTGTCATGTACTACATTGTAAAATTAATTCTGGTCTGCATGTGAATTTAGCATTATAGAAAACACAGTTTTAAGTTCCATCATTTTTTTTCTTTTCTTATAACAATGTAGTAAGATAAGTGAAAGCATGATATAAAATGCTTAATGGCATTTTGGAGCATAAATCTTAAAGTTTTAAACCTGCTTCTGGCATAAATGTGATGAGTACATAATTCATCTTAAAATTAAGGTCATCTAGGAGCGGATTATATAGCATATGTAGGAGCAAAACATGTTTTTTCCAAATCAAAATCAAGGAAAATGCCAAACATTAAAGCAGGTTTATGCTCTAAGTAAAATAAAAATATAAACTCGTTTCTTTTCAATAATTATTGCTCTTATGTTCTAAATTAAAACAGTAAGTTTTCTTTGCAACCATAACTTGTACATAGCACACCTGGCAAGAAAGCTAGTGTGCCATATAAAAAGTATAATTTTCTGGGCTTGATACGGTATTTAAATGTCTGTGCAAGTAAGAAAAAATGTATACTCTTTGTGCCTTGTATTGGGGGCGGGGAGAAGTGTAAAACTATAAATGGTAAAAAGACTTTGAATGATGAGAAACCCTCATGGGGGAGGAGTTGTATAGATGGCCTCATGGGTTTTAATGTATTTGTTCCAGCTCTTACAAATGTTTGAATGTATATAGGAATATGTTGAAAATGTAGATATGCCACAGAGTCTATGTATTGTATAAAAGATGGCTCTAGAAAACTCATTTTCGGTACTTGGCCGGAAGAAAACAAATACTTGCACATTAATGCGATTGTTTATTTTTGTACCAAAGATAAATGCAACTGATATGGCAAACTGCCAGTTTAAGTAAAGTTTTGCACAGCTTACATGATACTGTACTGAATGTATAAAAAGAAAAAAAACTTAAAAGGTCAGGGTTAGGGATCTTACTGAACTGTGAATTTCTTTCTTTCTCTTTGGGTCCAATTATCTACAGAAGGAGCATTCATATATAACTTTTTTTGCTGTTCTTCTAGTTCGCTTCATAGTAGATAACTTGGCCATTAGAAGGCTGTAAATTCTTGTTTTCTGCACTTACGGTAGAAATTTTAATATATTTGAATTTTAGTGAGCTATTGGTAAACTAGAGGTCAACTTTGGGAATTAAAAATTTAGCTTGTAGTATACTTCCACCAAACAACCAAAATAAAATTATTTTTATTGCAATGTGTATATATGTAAAGAAAGAAGAGCTACAAATATCTAATTCCTTAGTTGCCACTTTTCCAGTTGTTGTATTATTGTGCGTGTGATGTTTCCAAGGATCAACACAGGCTAAAAAAAGAGAGAAGAATTTATAGATTTTATATTTTTGTACAGATATTTCAACTAGCTTCTTCAAACTTCTATGTGACTTATTGTTAACTCGTAGTTTCAATGACTGGGGGAATACAAATGTCCGTGCAGTTTGGCTCATGAGAGTCTGCTTTTAGTCAGTGTTAAAAGTACCAATGAAAAGCTTTATCTCTTGGTAAGAGAGTTGTTTGTGTCAAGACAGGATCATTATCTGGTTTCATGAATGCCTTCCTCCCCTTTGTTTGATATATAGATGACTATGTAACACTGTTTACTAAGGATACCAAATAATTTAGATGTAGCTCCTAGCAAGTGCAAAAATCTCATGAAGGTTTCCCCCACCCCAGCCCACTTTTTACATACATGTTGTAGTGTAATTCTTTGCTCCTAAATGGAGGTTTGGGGCCTGTTTCATTGCTATATGCACAAGCAATGTTTTGTTTCCTTTTTTTCTTCTTCTTCTTTTTGTTAAAGGTTTGAAAGACTGGGGAAGGCCAGCATACCACTACAGAGCTGTACCACCCCAAAGCCTTCCTCCTCTCTCTTTCTATATTCTGCTGCTTTTTGCCATCTACTATTTTAAAAATATCTGAAGTATTTGCAAAACATCAGCAGAAATTTGCATGTCATGGTAGAGCAGAGGCCTTTTAAAAATGTAATGGTGTGTTCTGCAGGCCTGAAAAAAATGCTGGAATATCAGAGATGTGTCTGGATTTGGGTTGTAGAGCTATTTCTTTTGTGTATTTTACAGGTACCTGTTTGAAATAACGTTGCATTGATAATAAAATGGTGTTTAAATATTGTTCATGCTAAAATTTTAACACTGTGTCAGAAGAGCATGGAAAGGATATATTCTGCAACATGATAGGGTTTTGCTGTCTGGATTTGTTTTGTAAGGTAGACTGACAGTAAAAGAGGATATCCCCTTTATAGTAGTTCAGGCTTTTCTGAGCGAATATCACTTTTACCGCTTTTGTGTGTTTGTGTGCATGTCTGAAAACCAGAACATGATTTTGATCTAGCATTGGGGGGGAAAAACTTTGAATCTTTTTAGTAGATTCCATACCCTTGCATTTCAGTGTTTTCTATGTATTAAGTTATAGTCTGAAAGCTTTTAAATAGTTGAGCTTTTTAATGGTGACACTTTATTTTGTATCTATTTATATATGTATGTATATCTTAGAAAAGCACTTTGTTTAAAAAAGAAAAAAAAGATATTGCATTTTATATGATTCCTGCCATTTGCTGCTAACTCTGGGCTGGTCAGAATGCTGCAGCGATACTTGATCTAAATAAAACCTGGCAGTAAAATGTAGAGTAAATTTAAGACCTTTGCTGGTTTAACCTTATTGTAAAGATGACATAGGCAAGCTGTGCAGCTTTACATTTTAACCAGGGGACTCTGTGGCATTTAAAACAGTCTAGAAATGGTTGTACTTTTAATGCCAGTAACAATCTGCTTCCTCTAGTGTCATTAAATATCCGTTTAGTGTATAATTATCACAAAGATTTTTTTTAAAAAAAACCAAATGTTCATGTTTTGTTTGGAGAAATTGTGGCATGCATTTTTGGATGATTATCTTTAAAGGAGCTCTCTAAAGATTTTCAGTGTTCATACATGGTATGTGGATCTTATTGAAGTCTTTGGTCACTTTCTGAGTGTAGGCATTGTGAATATTCTAATGTCATCCAAAAGCGATTATACACCTTATTTTTTAAAAGAAGTCTTAGACTCTCTTTCATACACTGGATGCTTTAGAGTTTGTTTCCATATTAAAGCATGCTCTTGCTAAAAATTTGTCAGTTTGAAATTGAGTGCCACACTTCTGTTTTTGAGCAGATAAGATGATCTACTTGCTCCGTACCATGTATGGTTCTTGTCCTTTACCCATTTTATCCATTGACAGATTATGATGTGGCTTTATATTGTGCCTTACTTGTATATTAGAACCAAGTTTATTTTTCATTCCCCAGGATTCCTTAAACCCTTGACCCCTTTTGGAAGCAAACTACAATAAAAGCATCATGAAGGAACTTCAAATAGGTCTGATTTAAAGTTGTGTTGCTAGTTTGTACTGGCGTAGGGTGACCAATTTTTCAGTGGTCTTCGAAGATAGGAATTTTTTATAGTAACTCCACTACATTGTACAAAAGCTTCTCTGCCTTTTCTCAAATTTATCAAGCACATCTTGATATTTAACTTTCTGGGGCTCATTAGTGCTAGTCTTCTGGCTAGTTAAAGTCTAGCTCTTTCCACTCCGTTCTCCAGTCAATGCAAACAGGAACATTGTTGTAGGAATTGGGCACAGGTATACGAAGTTCTTTTGTCTGGTCAGTAATTTATTTTTAAACTTACAAATGGAAATGTAGTGGGAAAGAGCAAAGACTAAGTCCATAACAGACTAAGGTTTCTTGAATAATCTTAAAGCAACAGACATTTTTTTTTTCAAATACCGTACTGTCAGTGTGGGTTTCACTTAAGTCTGTACCATTTTTCTAATGTTTGCCTTTGTTAATAAATCTGCTTGTTTATTCACAAATGTCAATAACTGATGTATTGTTTCTCTTATTGTAAGTCTGTTCAGTATGGCTAGTTTAAAAATGATAATAGCCTCCTACCTGTTTTTGATGGGTTTTCTTACAAGTTGCCTTCAGCAGAATAGTATAGCCAGTCTGTTCCTTGACTTATTTAGCAGTCTTCCTGGAATTCTGTTGAGGCACAATCAAATACATAATAGAGAAGTTCAAGCTTTCAGACCTGAACTTCATTCATGCCCAATCATGATTCCTTTTGTGAAGATAAGGCTTTAGCTGTGGAAGCATCTAGCTTAGCCTGCTATCAGATGGAAACCTACATTTTTGTGTAGCTGAATTTGTTTTTTGTTTTACTTTTTGTCTTTGTTTTATTTTGTTTTGTCTTACCTGAGGGATTGTGCAAAGACATTTCAATCAGTTATGAATCCGAAAACTGATTCTTTCTTTTAAAAAAAATGCATTCAAGGGCATTACCACGTGGAGAGAAATACACTTAGGGATGTTTCCAATATAAATGGAATGCTGTGTCTACATTTGCAGAAATGGCACTTTACCACATACTTCCTTCACAGGATTCTGAACTTCATTGGATCTCACTGATTTTTTTAAGTGTTCTCCATTCCTTTAATTTCCACCAAATGATGTAACCGGGTAGAAAGATGTTTTGTGCAATGTGATGCTTAGTCTCTAAAGATGTTCACAGACTTCCACAAGAGCATCTTCATTGTACATTTTTTGTCCCAAATCCTAAACACACTTTTTTGAAGCAAGCCCTAATTTTATCTGGATCAAACTTGACTTTCATGTTATTTGTATTCAAGGCTGTAACCTCAGTCTTTCTGGATAAAACATAAGCCAAAATAAGACCTTGGTAAAAAGTGTGAAACATAAAATATTTCTCTTGTGCAAGATTAGCCCTGAACTACCTTTAGGTGGAGTAATGGGGATAACTCTTTCATTTTTATTGCAGTATCTTAAGATGCCTCTAAACATACAGGTTCCTGTTTTCTGTTCTAGGTAACAACTGCTACTGCCTTTGACCTTTAATTTTAAATAGGTATATTCCTTAAACATAGAGCACACAGTGGATTGGCCATACCAAGTAAAATTAGTTATTTGTTTGTTGAACAGTTAAAGAGAAGTCATGCATAACCTAAGTCCCAGTAATTTCAGAAGCTCTGCTCTTAGTACAATATGAGATAGGATCCAATCACACATGCTTGTCAAGGGATTCAACATTGGTTTGTACTTTTAGAGCAATAGCAACTTTTCCTTTCTTACTAGTCTTCTGTGAAATGAAAAATCATAATGTTCTATCATTGTTATGGCAATATATTCTACAAATTGAGTTTTCACACTTTTGGCAGTTGCCTCAAAGAGACTGAAAACCCTTTTGATCCATACATTGTAGTTAAAAACACATTTGGGTCTACAGTCCTAAGCATACTTAACTGTGAAGTTGATCCTCTTAAATCAATGACATGTGTTTCAAAGGAAGGGGGTTCAGAGTTAGGGTGCAAGGTTGATGGTGTATGCAAACACAGCAAAACTTTTGAAAGGCAAAAAAACAACAACCCAAACTCTTGCATATTAACAACTATGATGACCTTCCTATGCTTGAGAACATATTTGTAATGCTGTTAATATTATGTAATCCATTACCATCTGAAGCTCAGACAAATGTATTGAAGGTCTTTTTTCTGTTTAGAAAAACAAATTCTGTTTAAAAGCATGATCTGTTTGAAAATTTTATAATGTTTAATGTTGTGTAATTTTTCCTTTTTTTAAAAAAAGAGGCACAATTAAATTTTATTTGTTTACTCTGTCACCCTTGAGCCCAAGCACTTCTATTCAGATACAAACTCATCAATGTATGCAACATCCTTTGTAATTGAAAATAAATCGTGAAGAGAAGTTCTGACTTCACTTTGATTTCTGTGTGGTTTTTCTCTGTGATATTTAGCTCATAGATTTTTTAAGTAAACATGTATGCTACAAAGACTCTTATCTTCTTTCACACTAACAGAGATACCTCATACTAAAATGTCTTGATTCTGGAAGTCTGGCACATATTGTTTTTGAGCCTCCCTCCACAAGGATTTATAATCCTTGCATACAGGGAAAAAACTTGTCCCTTCAAGTGGCACTATTTAGCCTTGTGGGACACAAATGGGAATATGAAGGAAATGTGAAGAATAGCCCTAGCTATAACTCACATTACTTAAATTTTATACCTTTCATTTTGAGTCTAGTCAATTTATATCAAAGCTTTCAGAAAGAGTTGGGTGTTATCTGCTGATGGGTGTTATCTGCTAATGTGCCTTCTTGTTTTCCCCAGGCACCTGTTTGTTTTGTTAACAGTTAAAGCATCCATGCAGCTCATGGACCAAATGAGGCCCTTGATCCTTCTTTTTATATCCACTCTTTTCATCAGCTGCTCCATCCATCCAAACTGCCCATAAAGGCTTGGGCTTTCCCTTCATGGTTTATTTAGCAAATGGGAAAGATGTTTTGCCCTGCCCTACAATCTCACACGTCTCCATGGTGTGGGAGGACACTGCACCCGTAGAGGCACTGCTAATCAGTGGTGGCAGCACGGGAGGGAATGGCGTATCTTGAAGTGTTCTGGTGGTTGTGGGGCCCAAAACCCATGGAATTGCCTACCCCTCTGGTAAGGTAGTAGAAATGTGAAGATAGGCCAGAGATGGGAAAAGCTACTTTTTGGACCACAACTCCCAGAATCCCCTCAACAAGTAACTATTCCCAACTGCACCTCACATAAAGTTAAACTGTTTGACCCATCTATTCCAGGAATGGTTATTGTATCTGGCAGCAACTTTCCAATCAGTAAGTATTTCCAAAACCTGTTTCCTGAGATCTTTTCAGCTGGAAATATTAAGGATTAAATCAAGGATCTTCTCTAGAGGAAAACATGCTGTAAAACTGAGCTGTAAGTTTAGGAAAATAGGATGGAAACGAGGGTCAAAATATTTAATAAACTTATTCCATCATAAATAAATACTAAATACTACTGTATGCTATAGTGACAATATGAAATATAGGTAAAACTGAAACAAATTAAAATGTTAAGATAATCTCTATGGGCTGGAAGCCAGCTGGCATCATTGGGGTCCCTGCCAGGAAATAGGCCCCACTTCTAGCCTTTTGTCCCACACATGAAAGAGAAACAAACCAGTGGGTGCTTTCAAGAGTGCTTCATTTCGATCTTCCACTTCTTTCCTGAAAGGGAAAAAATGTGGGCCGGGGGGGGGGGGGGATCACTCTCAGATTATGCTTTCATTATGCTAACTCAAAGAGCTACCAAAGCGAAGAAAAAGAAATCCATTGCTATGCCCATTACTAATCAGACACAGAATGGATTCCTTTAAAACAAACAAACAAAAAACTCTGGCAAAGAACAGGTGGGACAGGGACTCAGTCTGAATAATAAGGGAGCACGGGCTGTTCCAGGACACATCTGGGGGCTACATTTCTTCTCTCATTTACTACAGGAGTAGTGGCTAACTAGGGCAGGACTATACAGTGAAAGCCCTCTCAATGGTCCCCTCTTGTCTTATTTCAAATGGAAGGGGCAAACAGGACCTCTGCCTAAAATCTTAGTACTTTAATAGATTAATGTGAGAGATGGTGGTCCCTTAAATCTTCTGCTGCCAAACTATAGCTGTTAGAGTTTCCTTCCTCACCAGATTAGACTGATGTTTGCCACCAATTTATTGTAGGGGAGACTGGCCTTCAACTAAGGGCTTTTCCAGATGCGCTATCTGTTCTGTCCTAAAGACTGAGTAGTACACTGATCTTCCCCTAACATCAAAAGTATATTCTTTTTATCTTGCTTTGTACCAGGGTTTCTGGTATAGCCCCTACTAAGTTTCCGTACCTTATTTCTCCCTCCCCAAAGCCTGGAGGTGGTTTGTACAGAGCTGGAGTTTTGCAGGATAGTTCTTCAGAGGCTAATGCCTAATGAGAACCAGGAAGCAACCATTAAGAACACAAAAGCAAGTATATATTGTCTTCCTGAAAAATCCTGGCATGGAGTCACAATTTGCAGAGAGCTCCAAGCCCGCACCAGCTGTGATGGTAACACTGTTGAAGCACATATAGTTCTCGTTAACACGGTATGCGTTCCAGTACAGCCCATGCTCTCTTATCAAGTGACAAAAAAAGAAGGTGGTCCAAGGTGGATCAAATGCTGCATCTGAAAATCTCTAACTTGTAGAAGTCTAGGAAACACATATTGAGACTGGCTGATTTCATGCACTTGGTTGGGTGTTTTAAAAACCATAGCTTTTAGAATTCCAAAACTGAAATCTAGTGAAATTGGAATTGCACCAGAAGATAGCCTTGCAGCATGAACCATGTGAAAAGGATAACTATGCCCAAATGGCCTGTGGAATACATTCTGAAGTTGGGGACTTTGTTTATATGTTCCCCTATGGCACCTTTATTATTGTATGAACTTTAGTAGCCTAGCTCACATAAGCAAAAGGATGAATGAATGTGTACCAGTGCCAGCTGTCTGTGGCCTGGCTCAGTTTCAAAACCCAGGCTGTATTAAGTAAGATTAAAGTGGGAGAAAGAGCCAGCTTTGGAAATAATGGTGAGTCTGGATGGAAGCCAGAAGCACAGATTTTTGTGGAGTATGTCGTAATAGCTAAAGGAAAATATTCGCTGACTCTTTCAGTCCAGGCTGCCAGACATTGTAACTGATGAGAATGTGAAAAGGAGGAATTAGGCAGCAGCTTTTATCATAAGTCACCTGGGAGTTCCTAAAACCAAATAATAAATCCTCCATTGTAAACAGAACTACTTGGAACCAGGTAACACTTACACTGAGGCATTGATATCATTAGGGTTTTTTGTTTGTTTGTTTGTTTCATTTCTCTACTAGACCAAGATAGCTGTCATGAGTCCCCCTGACCCTCTCTTGGTTTGTAGGTGGCCCATCCTCTATTCCTAAATCCATGGAGTTGATACCAGTGTCAGTAACAACAGCACTGGATGTGCTGCGGCATTTGATTGCTCTATTACATAACCTTTACTCTGGACAAAAAACTACTGTTAGGACGGAATATAGAGAAACAGAATAGTGTCCCATTAGCAATGGTGTCCGCAAAGAGTACATTTTACTCCCTCATCTGTTGCCCTTGTACAGATAACATATCATACAGAGAGCTGGATTAGACTCAGCTGAAGGAGTAGAAATTGGCATAAGAAACACCAATAATATAAGATGTGCACGTGACACCATTTTTTTGGCAGAATATAATAATGTGAAATGACTACAGATAAAGGTTAAAGAAAGAAGTGCAAAAAGAGTATTACATAATTTTAATGTTGACAAAGAAATCAAATAGTTAAAGATTTTCTATACCTTGGTTCAATCACCAACTCAAATTAAGATTGCAGCCAAGAAATCAGATGACAGACTTGGAAAAGCTGCTGTAAAGGAACTATTAAATTGTATGAATGTTTCATTGGAGACCAAAGCCAAGGTAATCCATAGTATGGTGCCCCTAATTACTATGTACAGATGTGAAACCTGGGCAGAGAAGAAAGCTGGCAAGGAAAAAAAGTGTTGGAAGACAGCTTTATGGATACCTTGGACTCAACAGATAAATGAATTACAGATAAAATCAGGCCTGAGCTCTCATGAGACACTAAAATGTTTAAACTGAAGGTATCATACAAGACTCTCTGGAAAAGAGAACTGGTCTCCAGTGACACATCCTTTATTCTGAAGGATCTTTCCTGGCAGTTTCATAGCTGTATTTCCAAGTCTTGGTCTTCTGATTCTCTCGCTGCAGCCTCCATTCAGACTGGTGATTGGATTTGGAAGCCCTCTCGGATGCACATCTTAACGTGGTGAGGGGATTTGAGTGCCTCGGGAAAGCTTAGAGCAATGACACCAGGGGACTAGACTTCATTATAAGACTGGACAACTAGTAGGGTCACCCAAGGCAGAACTGTCAAAGCGGAAACGCCAGACTAAGAGGCATGCATACTCCCCAGGAATTAGCAGTTGTATCAGCAGGAGAAAATAGATTGTTCCAATGGTGATGGGGGCAAAGAAACTACTGAAGGGAAATTTTAGGGCAGCAACAACAGTGAAAGGGAATCTTTCACAGACAAGGGCAGAGAAAGTTAGTACTGCACAGAAGGCAGCAATGATAAGCCACTTCTGAGTATTGCCAATATCTTGAAAACCCTATAAGGAGGGTGGATGTATTCGTCTGTTCTGCAGAAGAGAAGTGTGACGCCTTCTACGCTAACCAACTGAAGGCGGCATCAATTTCTCTGGTGGGCTTTCAAGTCCATTCAGTCGGCATGTTCGCCTCAATTGGCAAGCGTGTGTGGAGACACCAGGCAAATGCTACGGGGCGAGATGCAAACCCGGAGAGAAATCGGGCAGCCACGAAACGTTTCTTCTCTTCCAGGGGCATCCCGTTTCCCAGGGCGAGACAGGCGCCCCAAGAGAGTCTGCTTCCTTAACGCTTGCCTGCCAGCCAGCCGGCCGCCCACCTTCTTTTCTTGGCCATGAGCACCGCCTCCACCCGGGAGGGGAGGGGAGGGGAGGGGAGGGGGGCGTGTCGTGTCGAAATCGGTTCGCGTTCCCTCTCGCCCGCCGTAGTTTGCCCGAAGATGGCGGCCGCCGGTGACGTCTTGGTCCGAGTTTGCAACCAGGAGATTGTAAAATTCGACCTGGAGATTAAAGCCGCCGTGCAGGTACAAACCCTTCTTCTTGCCCTCTGCCTCCCCTGTTGTGTCGTGAGTAGACGTTTTAATTGCAGACTGTCTTCCGCTCCGCCTTTATAGTGAAACGAGCCTTCTAACTAGGAAACGAGCCTTCTTGGAGAAAGAGGTTTGGTCCTTCAGCCCCACGACTGCAGGGAAATTTATGAGGTCTTAAAGGGTAACTGGTTGATGCCGTTGGTTCTTAATCCTTTCCAGGAAAGCTGGTATTTTTTAATGCACTAGCTACTGTTTTAAGACGCCTCAAGGGACTCCGTTGGGTTTGTTTGTTTTTGCTGCAGGACGACTTTGTTGTTGTGCGTCGTCTTAGAATGTTTATTTATTTATTTAATCAATCAATCAATCTTACACTATCTTACACTATGTAATTTCCAGATATTCACCTCACCAGGCGGTCAGTTCCAAATCAGAGGCTGGATCTCAGGCTCCCACAAACACTCAGAAAGCATGGCTGTTTAAAAAAATGTAAATAAGAACTTTGTTTTTGTCACTAGTGGAAGTCATAAGCTGTAAGGGCTTCCATTAGCTTAGTGCCAGCATCCTGTGAGACCCATACAGTATTTAGAGTCAGTATCAAACGGACACTGTACAATCCAGGAGAACAAAGATGCGTGTTTTGTCTGTTTATTGCTTGTTATTTCTTTTAGGATATCCGAGATTGCATGGGACCTATAAGTACACTTACTGAGTTGAATGCTAAAGTAAAAGAAAAGTTTCAGCAGTTACGTCTTAGAATTCAGGTGAGGAGTATTGACAAAACATAGCAAGTGCTTCTGTCAGCTTTGTAAGTAAGCCTGCAGACGTTTTTACTAGCTGAAACAGTGTTCTGCATTCTGTGGTTTCATTGGCTGAAATCCTTTTGACATAAGTTTATGCTGCACAACTAGAATGACTCATCATCTTGCAATGGAATAATTAAAAACTTCCTATCTCTCCCCTTTGGGTTATGGGGCTCCTTAAGGCTCACTTTTGCCCTGGGAAAGCCTTTGGAAACCTTGAGATGCCGCGTGGCAGCCTTTGATAGTCAGAAGTCATTGTTGGATCAGCAACAGCAGGACTGTTGCACTGTCCTGGGGACCCCCAAGGCTTGCTTAGGGCACAAGGACACCCTAGGGAGAACCCAAAGAGGAAATCGGAAGCTTTGAGTTAAATTAAATATTATTGTTGTGAGCTGATTAAGTCATCCTGGTTACATACCAATAGGATTTCTGCCAACTGATGCCCGACATGTTAATTCTAAATATGCTTCTTCTGATGTAAGCTCCCTTGGAATTCTTTGGTGTCCTTTCAACTACACATGCTTACGAAATTTCAAATGTGCATGCTGATTTATTTAGTTCATCACTAATAAGCCTGAAGAACTTAATTAAAAGAGTGGTGGTGGCATCGTGGTTTTTCTCTCACGCTCTGTCTGATATGTCTTGCCTTTTTCCCTTGTAGGACCTAAGATTGCTTGAAAAACCACAACAAATTACCGTATTCAAATTCTATTAAATAAATTATGATATCGAAACAAAGAAGCACTATATTAACATGGTTTAAAAACACACAGAGAAGTATAGCATCACCTTTAAAAGGTCCTTCATCAGTTAATTGATGGCCAAAGACCTGTCTAGTTAAAATATTTCTTCATTTGCTAATGAAGAATAAAAAAGTAGGATGCCATCCTAGCCTCCCTTGGAAGGGAGTTGCATAGCTTGAGTTCAACCCCCGCAAAAGCCCTCTGTCATGTTCTCACCTAATGGGTCTTTGAGAGTGGCAGGACAGAAAGAAAAGCCCCTCTTGATTGTTTTAAGATCTGGGCAGGTTCATATGGGGAAACACAGCCCTTCACGTAGCTTGGATCTAAGCTAGATGCGGGAGCTTCATATTCCTATCCCCTGGGATAGGAATATGAAGCTCCCATGTCTACTCTAAGCCATAAACATATGACTATTTTCAGACTACCACAGCTGTTTCATTGTTGTTGGTTCTCATTAGGAACTTGAACAAATGGCTAAGGAACAAGATAAAGAATCAGAAAAGCAAGTTTTGCTCCAAGAAGTGGAGAACCATAAAAAACAAATGCTCAGGTTAGTACAACTGGAAATATAGTTACTATTGTACTTCATATACATGTTTCAGCAGTTCACTTTTTCCCCTGAAGGCAAGTGTAGGTGACACCTTTATTAGCCAAAGGGGTGCCAGTAACTCAGATCCCCTGCCCTGTTGTGTTTCGTTGGGAATATTTTGTCTAATGAAGTTTCTAATCTACACTGCTAGAGGTGAACTCTGAAACCTACTACCTCTGAGCTCATTCTGCAGCCCTCATTTTAAAACTTGATTTAAACAAGGAAACCTGGCCCACACATCTGGCCATGGACTTAGGAATGTTTCTTCTGCAGCATCTCCAGCCCAATGAAGATTCCTGTGGAGTCAAAAGTTAGCTTCTGCTTGTGACATTTTAGAGGTCTGATAAAGGTGTCAAAACTGGACCTGTATTCTAACATTTGTTTTATTTTGTCATGTCATTTTTATAATTTTTAAAAATATATACCATAGATGCAGTTATAAACTAGCCGTGAAGACTGTTAAAAATATCTACCCTAATCTGTGCAGCTATGCAGAGGCCAAAAACAATTACACATGCAACATCAGTGAATGTGAGAGTGCATGATGTAAAAGTATCCTAAGACCAGCCATTGTCCATTAGCTTGGCCTACTTTTATATTCCATCAAACAATAATCGTGCTACTTCCCACCATTCAAAGGACATGTTTTATTATTTAAAAGCTGTTCCGAGATTTTGTGCAGATGAGGAAGATACAGGGCATTTACTATATTCTACTTCCAATAGGAGAGTTAGGTGTGTGTTTAAAGCTCTCCCACTGGAATTCTTGAGACTCAAAAGCACTTACCATGAAGTAGAGAGTGCCTGCTTATAAATGTGTGTAAATTCTTTGGTGTACCTCCCCAATATCTGTTTTATAATTTAATTCTAAAATTAAACATAGCCCTGTGAAATGGGCTGGGCCATGGAATCTGAAACAGTAGGGAGAAAGTTGCAGTGGACAATGTTTTTCATCCTTTTGTCTAATATTCCCAGTTAAGTCCCATGTACTCTTTCCCCTGATCACTGATCAGCATTATCAGGATGGATTATTTTTTACAGCATTGGATGCATAATCTGTTGTACATGAGAATCTCTTGATTGGATTCATAGTGCAATTTTGTACATGGCTTTCAGAAGCGAGTCCCATAGAGCTGAATAGAGTTTTCTCGTAGTTAAGCAGCCATAGGATTGGAGCCTCAATGTGTCTTTCTTTCTTTCTTTCTTTCTTTCTTTCTTTCTTTCTTTCTTTCTTTCTTTCTTTCTTTCTTTCTTTCTTTCTTTCTTCCTCTTCTTCCTCTTCTTTCTCTTCCTTCCTTCCTTCCTCCCACAGCAGTTGTTCTGTGGAACACATTAATTACTAGAGATAGCAATGGCTTGCAATGGCTGGAAAATAATATTATGATTCAGCATTATCCATCCACTAGTGTGAGTGTCCCAATCAATCTTCCAAATGAGGTGTGGAAACACATCTTCCAGATGTTGGATTACAATTCCCATCATCCCTAAAAAGTGACTATGCTGGTTGGAATTGAACATCATCTGGGGAGTTGAAAGGTTCACTATTTCTGTTTTAGGTCGCTGGTTGTACTATTATTTATTTCTCGAAGTATCTGAACCTTTTCATTTTTCATTTTCATTTTTGTTATAGTCACCATTGTTCTAAATCAGAAAATGTTAATAATTTCAGCAATCAGACAGCATGGAGGAAGGCAAATTTGGCATGCAAAATTGCCATTGATAATGCTGAGAAAGATGAATTGCTGCGAGGAGGCGATCCCTTACGACAAAGGTAAATTGTCAGTCTTTTATTGTGTAGAGTTTAGTCACGAAATTTTGTTGGAGCAGTTCCTAAATTTTCCCTGTCAAGGTGTGTTTCAGAAGGTCAGTCTCTTTGAATTTTTCTCTACCTTCCACCACTGTTTGTAGCCAACTGTGAAAAAAGCTGTTGGAAAGCCCAGAAACTGAAGTTCTTGCTTACCCACCTGCTCTTTCCCAGTTCCCCAATCTTCTTGTTATTCCCTACAGGGATTGTTTAGCACACCTCGGAACATAGATGCCTTGGTAGCCACACAACTTTATTTGGGGAGAGGTTTTACAATTCAGTCTTACATAGGTTTCCTCAAAAGTAAGTTCCATGTTTGGTGGTGCTTGCTCCCAGGTAAATTACTATATAGGATTGCAAGACTATTAAGGCCTTTTCAGCTGATGTGCAGATCACATTATAGCTAGTCCTCCATATGGTTAGTCGTGAATGTTTAATTTTGATGTGTTAACAGTAAGAACAGCAAGCGATTAGGTCCTTTCTGTTCTGTTCTGGATATCAGTTTTCCATTGGATGACATCAAGAATGTTGTAAGGTATAAAATGGAAATCAGACCATGAATCCCTGTCAAAGCTGGAATAGAAAATTTCTAATTAAAAATCCAATTGAGCTAGGCAGTTTTGTAGAACAGAGCTCTAGACCTTTACAGGAGTAACATACTTGTTTATTTGCCTATAGAACCAACTGGATGTGAGTTTGGAAGAAACAAGGAGGGGAGAAGTGGCTCTGAAAATCTGTGTGGATAATTTGCTGAAGCCTTTAATTGAATACATTATTTTGAAACACAAAGCGTGTGTTTATACTTGTATGATTGTCTGAATGCAGCTCTGGTTGATACCATCCACCATCTGTGCAGCCCCTTTTGAAGTCTTTTGTCTAATAAGGATTAGGGTTTCCCTTTTTACTAGTTTGTTTTTTCTCTTCTTTCATTTTTAGAAAAACTACTAAGGAAAGCTTGGCAGAGGGGGCCAGTAACATCACAGAGAACCTGATGGGCATTAGTAGGATGATGTCTCAGCAAGTCCGGCAAAGTGAAGAGACCATGCAAACTTTAGGTACGTAAATCATCAAGATGATGATTCCTGAGACAGACAGTTGGGAATCTGCTTGTGCAGTGGAGCTTTCCAGCATCCTCCTCCTTGCTGCAGTCCTGTGTATATGAAGAGCACCACTCCTGGCAGTCAAAAACTCTTGTGAAGTAATATAATTGGCTACAACAAGATGGGGGAATTGGGAGAATTTGGCAGGGCTGGCATGCACAAATGGATGTTTCCCCCCCCCCCTCTCACTCAATACATCTGTGAGTGCAGTCCTCTGTATGTGGATGATTGGTAGATTATTGCTATATTATCAATAAGGCCTAGGAAGTCTATTGGAGAAACCATATTTCTGGGTTGGCACTTCAAATTTGGGGTGGGGGGCGAGGCATGTATCATTTGACACACAGAATGGTGTGGGAAGCCTCACATTACATCTTTTAGGGCCAGGCTTGCTTTTAATAAATAAAGTCCTCATGTCAGTTTGGTTTAGAAGGGCATGTGCTTTAGCCTGAAGTGAAAGTTGCATTTCAACAAAAGCTTCCCTTTGGGGGGAAAAAGTTGTTTGAGGGCAAATGGCTTCTTCACTAACAGTGTTCAGTAACTTTCTGTGGTATGTTTTCTGCGACACGTTTGGTTGTACTGAAAGGTTTCACTGTTGTATAGTTGCTCGGCTGACTAGCCAGTCACCTCTAGACTTGACCCAACCCACCCACTTCTCCTATGTTTGGGTATTCTACTCTGAATCGCAGAATTGCAATTTGATGTAAGAGCATTGGTAACTATATTTGTTATGAACACTGTTCTTAAATGCAAAATGTTTTACCTTAGCATTGCCTATGTTTTTCTTAAAGCAGTAAAAGCAGCAAATGTAGTTTATGAAGGGAAGCATTTTGTTGACTATTATGGACTTGGGCATGGATATCTAAGTATAAAATATACACCATAAATTATGAATCACTATGTGTGTTTCAAATATGGTTTCTCTTTAACATTAACATAAATAATGATGGAGGGTGTATGTTAAAGAGACCATACCTGAATGTCATTAATGTATGAGGCTGCCTTGTCCATCTAGCCTGGGCTTTCTACTCCAGGTGGTAATACCTTCTGAATGGCTGAAACTGAAAAAATCCCATACTCTCCTTCCTGAGAAATGCTAGGGATTGAATATAGGTTCATCTTTCTGCATAGTGTATGCTCTGCCACAAAACTGCACCCCACAGGTAACATTTCTGGTATATATGGAGCCATGGCATGTGACCATGTATTTTGTGTCCTGATATTAGTAGTGAGTACAAAGTAATTTTTGATGCTTTGAAGTTGAACGACTGCCGTTTCAGACCTGTCATTCACAACTTGCCATTGATGGCAGCATCTGCAGAGCATGTTTTTTCTTGAGGCCTACTTAGGTGTTCAAAGGCCTGGATAGTTTGAACATGTAAGGTGGTGCATACCTGGATGACATTCTGAACAGAAGAGCTTCCCCAATGTGTCAAGACTCTCCAAGTAGTTAAGAATGCCAGAAAATCTGTAAAGAGGCTACAGACATAGAGGACTCTCTCTTTTCCTCAGCACATTGTATTCCACCTTGTGGAGAGTGACAGAACTTGCATTAGAGGAAGGCAGAACTAGAGTGCTCTCCAACCTCTAACATGCTTCTCTCATTTCAGAACACCCAACTAAGCCTGAGGTTTAGCAGATTGCTAGCTTATTGCTACAACTGGTGACATCCTTTCTGAAATAAAGACTCATCCAATTACAAGTTTTGGAATAAAATGGGGAGATACCTAAAACTGTTATTTCAGACTTGAGGGAACCGTTTCACCAATTATCTTCTTTGCTGGCAAGGGTCACCTGCAGCATTGCAGAGGATTCCTCTGGAACAAGACAATCCTGTGTTCCGAAGGCACACAGGATTCACGTGGAATGCTGTCCAGACCTGTCAGGCCTCGTAGTTAGGCAGCTTGAATGGGCGGTTCACTTTGAAACCTGCTTAATGGTCCCTTGCAACTGCTCGTTACAAGGACTATCAGGAGTGTGGGCAGGCTGCCTTTACCATTCTTCTCCCAAAGGAGTGCTTGTTAAGTATCCTTTGAATCTCAGGGTTTCTCAAAATGTTGTCTGAAAACCATGAATACGAAGACAGGAAAAGATGTCTGTTAAGGACTATTTGGTGGCATGTGGGAGCTACTGTGGAGATCACATCTAGATTTGTTTTCTGAGTTAGGCTGGAAATGGATTTCTACAATTGATACTCTGTAGATGTGTAGCATTAACAGATTCATTTTGATTAGTGGAATCTGAGGATGTAGACAGATCCTTGGAGATATGAGAACCACTATGCATATTCTGGATACTTCCCCTTCGTGGATCATAATGCAAGGCAAGTGTGTTGGGAGGGGGGGGGGAAGGGAGGAGCTGACTGTGTAAAGGGACTGGTTAATGCCACTTCAGAGCAGGGTAAAATTCCTCCCTGCCCCAAGTTGTAAGGCCTTTACTTTTTTAAAAAAAATCCCTCCCTGGACTGCACAGTATTGGACAATTACCAGCCATTCTCCAATATTCCATTTTTGGTTAAGGTTCTGGAGTGGGTGGTGGGTTTTTAACTCCAGGGGTACCTGGATGTGATGCATTATCTAGATCCATTTCAGTCAAGCTTTGTGTCTGGTTATGGAACAGAAGCTGCTTTGGTTGCCTTGGTGGATGATCTGTATCAGGAACTAGACAGTGGGAATGTTTCCCTGTTGTTTCTGCTGGGCCTCTCAGTGGCTTTCAGTGCCATCAACCATTGTATCCTCCTGGGATTGGATTTACTGTGTTACAGTGGCTGAGGTCCTTCCTGAAAGGGTGAACCCAGAAGGGACACTTCTTTGATGCCATCCTCATTGGTCTGTGGGGTCCTTCAGGTTCAATTTTATCCCCTATTCTATTTATCATCTACACAAAACTGCTAGGGAGGTTGTCTGGAGTGTCCCCAGGATGCTGCTGACACTCCGTTCTATCTTTTTTTCCATCTAAATCTAAGGAAGCTGTCTCTGTCCTAAACCAGGGCCTGGGGTCAGTAATGGAGTGGGTGAAGGTGAGCAAATGGAGGTTTAATCCAGGAAAGACAGAGATGTTCCTGGTCAGTCAAAAGGCAGAACAAGAAATATTTATTTATTTATTTATTTATTTATTAGTTTTATTAATATGCTACATTTCTCCCAACAAGAGACCCAAAGTGGCTCACAACATTAAAATTCACACAATTTAAAAACACAATAAGTTAAATATTAAAAGAGAAATTACACAATATCTGATTTAAAATACAATTAAAAGATTAAAACATGAAAACATAAAAAAGATTAAGATTTCTGCTGAAATGGGGTCCAGGGATTCAGTTGTAATTGTTAAAAGCCTGCCCGAAGAGATGGGTCTTTAGCTTTTTTTGGAAGGATAACAGGGAAGGGGCCATCCTGATCTCCCGAGGGAGAGCATTCCATAGCCTGGGAGCTGCCACCGAGAAGGCCCTCTCCTGTGTCCCCGTCAGCTGTGCTTTTGCTAATGGGACCGAGAGGAGGTAATGGGACCGAGAGGAGGACCTCCTCTGCTGATCTTAGTCGCCGAGAAGGCGCATATAGATGAGGTTACACTTCTGAAAACCTAGGTGCATAGCTTAGGTGTGCTCCTGGAATTGTCCTTGAGCCTGGATGCGGTGGCAAGGAGTGCATTTGTACAATTAAAATTGCCACAACAGATGCATCCATTCCTTGAGAGTCCTGACTAGGCTATAGAGACACACGTTTTGGTTCCCTACCATTTGAATTGCTACTATGTGCTGCTCTATGTGAGTCTGCATCTGAAGATGGTTGGGAAGCTTTATCTGGTGCAAAATGCTACAGCAAGACTGTTGAGTTCGGCTGGATTGTGTGACCTTTTCCCTGTTACAACAGTTTTGTTGGCTGTTGGTTCATTTCTGGATCCTCTGCAGTGTGCTGGTCATTACCTTTAAAGCCCTTTATGACTCAGGTCTAGCCTGTCTAAAAGATAGTACCTCCCTCTTTGAGCCCCCATTTGTATTAGATGAGGAGGTTTTTTTTAAACAATCTGATTTATGCTTTTAAAATGTTTTTAAATATTTGTGTACTGTAGTTTTAAATTTTAATTGGCTTGTTTTAATTAATTGTAGGCTTTAGATTTTGTATGCTGCCTTGGATCCTATGAGAGGAGAGAGGGGAGATAAAAATCAAATAAATAAATAGACAAATATATAGCTTAGATTAAATAAAACCATGTTGAATGTAGTTTGGAAATGTGCTATATGAGGTGTCATTAGAAAATATAGGACTTCATTAGACTGTTGCAAATAGCAAATTGAATGTGTCACTCTGTTTCCACAAATGTACTTATTTTAGTTTATATTTATACTCTGCCTAATTCGAGTTCTGGGAAGGTAACAAATGACGTACACACAAGTATTAAATTATAATCAATAAAAGAAACACAGAGACAAAACATGAACTCCCCTCCACATTAACTTTTGTCCTAACTCCAGTCCAAATAAGGTTTCAAAGGATTTCTTTAAAAGTCTGAAGCTTTGGTCTGGAAAGCCAGAACTTGGCCTGACAGTTCTCTTTAGCCCTTACAGTTGTGCATCAAATCTGCTGTCAAAACTGACAGTTCATAGGTTATTTGCAAATCAGATGTGGACCAGCTGGACTTTCTGCCTTTGCTTTGTTGAGAGCTCTCTTCACTCTCCTCTCTTCTTTCTCCCTCCAGGGTTGATGGCGTTCTGCATCTCCTCAGTATGTTCTTCCTCTTCCACTAAATGACAGCCTTGGCAGTCATTCTGTCCCCTTGCAGCCGGTTTAAGAGCCCATCCTGTTCAGTGGAGATGCAGCTAGCAAAGGTCACTTGTCTTGAAAAAGCCAGCTGTACTTAATCTACCATTAAAATCTTACCACTACATCAAATTTTGGAGCAGTCCTTCCTGCAGCAAAGCAATAAATAATCTGTTTTGAGGCCAGGAAGCAGTTTTGTCACTTACCATGGAAAACAGATCCAGTCTTTCATGTATCATTACAAATGACAATTTTTTTTTTTTTTTTGGTAGATGAACATTAAAACTGCTCAGCAACTGGACTGATTTATAACAGTGTTTCATTCTAAGCCGACAGCATTTGCAAGCCAAAACATTTTTTTGGGACAGCTGTTTAGAAAGCTGTGTCTCAGTGCCCATCTTCAGATGTTTCAGCATTAGTACATGTGTGTCTGTTTTCATTTGCCTCAGAGATTGAAGCTGAAGCTCAAATAGTAGTTCCTTTTAGGGCCACATATCACAAGATATTTTGTACTCAGAGTGAAAAACGACATGCTTATTGTCACTCGTGTCAGTAGTCTGCTATTTTTGTGGACATGTGTGTTTCCAGTATTACTTCACCTTTTGCCAGAGAGGGCGAGAGCCTGAATGGCAGCCAAGAAAAACAAGCCCTTGTTCACTTCATAGCGAAAAGCACTGAGCACCAGGAGGAAAGGTTGTGATTTTACTTTGCAGCGCTTTTTAATTATTATCTCCATGTAATTTTAAGCAGGTATGGATCCACGCATGCTAGCTTTGTTTCCAAGTTTATTTGAAAATGTGTCAAAATACTAGCACAGTAACCTTCCTTTCTGTTTAAAATCTTCCCTTCCATTGTAAATTAAGAAGCAGTGAAAAACTGATGTCTGGTGTTTCCTCCACTGTATTGAAAAATCCCATGAAGTCTATTACCAAGTTTCGGCAGACAGTGGTATACTGTTGCATTTGCTCCAGTTACCCATGGTGTTTTCCCTGCTTGGTGTTACTTCCCCTGATTCCGTTGAGCTGGACCTAGCAATGTTATTCCTCTGACAGGACCACATTTGTTCTCAGAACCAGGAGAGGAGGGGTTCCTTCTTCTCCCAGTAGCCCATCAGGGGCCCTTAAAACCTGTTCTTGACTGATGGGGAATTCTTCAGACCAGGTCTGCAAGCTATACAGAAGTGCTGGAAATGAGACGGGAATAGGACATGGTCTCTTGAAACAATGTTGAATTTAATTCACTCACTCCCTTTCTGTCTGTGTTTTGATTGGACTTTAAAGGCCTGGATGTTCCAGTCTTCTTTTAACTACTCACTTTTTTTAACGAGTTACTTGAAAAAGAATAATCTTTTTTGAATGTTTTTATGGTTTTATTATTTTATTTTTCAACTACCTTAAGAGGAACTTTCCCTCTGAAAGGCAGCATTTCTGTTGTTATTTTGTCTCCTGATAATTGGCTCCATAAGGCAGCAAATGCCATTTGGACAGTCCCATGGCTCTCAGGTGAGGACAAAAGTTGTCTCCACCTGGCTTGCTCTCAGTTCTCCTGAAATGGTAAGTTTATTACCAAGTCTTTGAGCCGACCTACCTTGTGTATCGAGTATTGTATCCTGTCTTTCAGGACCCAGGTGGGATGCTCAACCTACTGTGTTTTTGGTAGGTCTTTTGAAACATTTTTGAATTGAACTTTACATTTTCTTTTCCAGTTAATTCTTCACGAACCATTGTGGATGCCAATGAGGAATTCAAATCAATGTCTGGGACAATACAGCTGGGGCGAAAGCTCATTACAAAATACAACCGTAGAGAATTGACTGATAAGTTGCTCATCTTTCTTGCCCTTGCCTTGTTTCTGGCCACAGTGCTGTACATTCTGAAGAAGAGACTGTTTCCCTTTTTGTAAAAATTCTCAGTAGAGGAGAAGAAATTACGATGGTGAGGCCGATGGGTTTATTACAAGGACTTGACATTGATCTAACAAAAGAAGGTTTCTAGAAGGCAGAACACAATGAATTCAGAGAAAATCTTAAAACTAAGAACAATGGGGTTGAAAGAGAAAAAAAGTGTGATCTCTTGCTCTGAAGAGGACAGGTTGCTGTTTTGAACTGGACCATCTGAGACGTACTGAGCTGTCTTCTTCCCATCTTGGTCCTGAAATATGCTTTCTACTTCACTTCTCATAGATCTGTTCTGAAGGAGCCATGAGAGCATTGGGAAGGTATTCTGGAAAATGAATTTAGATACATTCCTTTAATAAAATGTATTTGAAATAAAGACAGAGCAGGGAGTCTTATTTATTTACAGTGTTTCGGGAGCTGAAGGAAAAGGCAACGTGGACATGGTTTTACTGTTGCTTATGTTGTGGTGGCTGACCTCTGAGTAGAATGGTAATGGACTTGGAATACTAGTCAATGGAAACTTTCCTGTTCCTTTTATTCTGTCGATTAATATCAAAGGTACAAGGATGTGTTCTGAGGTTACAAACCAGTAACATGATTAGTGTTTTCCTGTTGGCACAGCTGTGTCATTGCAGCATTGTATGCATGGAGAGAGATCTTCATAAGACACTGTAGCACCCATTTCCCATAATCTCTCCTCTTGCCTCTCAGGAAACAATAATAGACATCAATATCAAGAGCCAAAGCTATGAATGCAGAGTGTTTTAATGAAGCATGAGTAACTTGCACATTGAGGTCCTTGTAGAATGGAAGTACTGGTTCTAATGGGAGGTAGAAGGTGTTTCCCTTTTTAGATAATGGCTGAATGTATGTCCAGAACATTGGGTGCCTAGGTAGGGGCTGCTGTAAGAGAGGAAGTGGTGACAAGAATCTGTGGTGTTTTGTGATATTCTGTGTATATGGTTCCAGAGTCATGGAAAATGGTGAAAATTGTGCTGTAGAATTTGTATAGGCAATGCAAAAGGAATCTAGAAAATTTTTAGCGAAATGCAAGGTTTAGTTTTCAAGGATTCAGTGTTCATTTCAAACTATGAATACATTATTCTTTACAAATAAATTTTAATTACTGATTTTTTTTCTTCATTAAAATATTTCCTCTGGATTTCTCAAATATGGCTTTGATAAAAAGATGGAAGTGCAATTACAAATCTTGAGTATCAATAAATAATAATTGTTCATAATAATTTATTTATTAAAAGCACAATTTATTTAAAAAAACTATTTTACTATTTTTAAACTTCGTGGTCGTTTAGTCTTTACATATTTTTTTCTGCAGTTCATCATTTTGTAATTGAAGAACAATTGCTTTTTCTGGTGCATTTATTATAAAATGAAGTGAATCCATCTGTCAATGCTACAAATGTCCAGTACTGTTGTTTCTTGCCAAAGGTTAAAGTGCTCATAGCAAGCTGTTTCCTTACATAAAGTCTAAATTGATTACCTGTCTAACCATTTCTTTGTCGAATTTAACAGTCCACCTCAAACACTCTTAATTCTCATGCAGAGAGCTGTCCCATACTTAAAACCAGAAACTCATAATTCCTGAAGGTTGAACATGTGGTCTCTTCTGATTCATACCTCCAGTGCATAGTTTATATTTAACCTATATTGTTTGATTTTCATGGCTGTTCTGAAGTCGCTGTTATATTTAAAAGCTGAAATGTATTAAGTGTTGTAAATTAAGTAAATGCATCCAGTTAAATTGGGAGTGAACAACTAACTGGTTTGGGAACCACTTTAATCCCCTTGGAATTTGTTGCAGACCACACCCCAACCTGAAATATATAGATGTTGTTTTTCCCCATCTCAAAGAAATGATAAGAAATTAATTTCCAGGTGTTTGATTGGAAGTCAAATTCCCATCACTCTTTAAAAGTGAATTTTTCAGTAAAAGAAGATGGCACACTTTGCTTTATAGGAAAAAATGCCACTCTTGAAGCCTTTGTAGAGAACAATTTTCAGTGTTTTGAACAAATTGTTTTTTTTAAATGAGGGATGGGAGTGGTTGTCCAGTACTGGCAAAATAAGATGGTTTTATGTATCTTCCTTTTAGGGGTAAAATTAAGATGTTCTCTCATTAGGTTCTAATTGGTGGATTTTGAGGGAAGAAATTACAACAGTAGTTACTGTGTTTGGAAGAATAATTTTAGCCCTGTTTTTGGCTGGTTTCTCCAGAAGACTGGTAGAGCGAAAATGTTCAGAAGGAGCATGATGCATAAGCACATCCAGTTGTGCATGTTCCTTAGACAGGAGACTACTTGGGAGTCCCAGGTAAGCTGCTCTGTGGGCTTTCAAAAGGAAATGCTTGGAACTGAGTGTTAGAATATACTAACTGAGCTAATTACAGATTGATTCTTGAGTACTGTGACCCAGGCCAGCTCTCAGTTGTGATTATACTGATACAAAAGCAACTTACCAATATAGCTCAAGGGATACAATTTTCACCACTCATCTTAATATCGGTGATTTAAGTGGAATAGTTCTTTTGTGATTACTCATTCACCGGAAACCATCCACTTTGAGGCATTTAGCATGATCAACAACTTCTAATTAAATTGGATTTTTCTTCTGTGCATTCCAGATGCTATATAAATGCTTAATGGTGTTAACTCAGGCATCCTCCATTGTTTACTCCCTTCTCCTCCCTTAACACACAACACTTTCATGGAGAAACTGAAGTTTTTGCCGTTAGGTCATGTGAACACTGCCCTGCCCTATAATGGTTTATGCTTCCTCAGATGTTCAGATCTAATTGACTTAATATCTTGCTTTTATCCCAGGACTGGGGCTCAAGGTGACTGATAACAGGCATAAAACTGCTACCATTAGAAACAGGCACAGATGAAACCAAACAGACAGTTGTTAACACCAAAGCACAAGTAAATAATTGTCATCATGTTAAGTGAAAAAAAATACACTTTCAAAATGTATTTTAAAAGAAAAAGGCTGCAGCACTGCTCCATTAAAAATTCTTATCTTGACGATCAATCTGGTGCCATAAGCACACCTGCAATTAAAGGTCATTTGGTATCTTGACAGTACAAATGTGAAGTCCCAAGAAACCATTTTTTTAAAGAACATGGTCAGTGAGTAACCAAGGAAGGTCTTTGCCAATCCGAACCCTGCAGTGTACAGCGTTCCTTCTGCCAGACATGACATTCAGACAGGGGAGTCTCTGTTGTGTGATAGCTCCATCTTCAAATATGTGAGGGAGATGGAGAGAGTGTGATCTGCCAAATATAGGGCTGCCACTCCCTTCAAGCTTGGCCAACAGTGAGGGATGATGGGTGTTGTAGTTCAACAACTGCTGGAGGGTCACATGTTCCCATCACTGCTCTATAAAAATATTCAATTTAATCCAATAGGTAAAATTTCCAGCAGTAGGTATGTTGCATTATTTACTCTTTTTAATCAGTAATTTCAGTTTCTAAGCAGGGGAAGAATGTCTTCCATTGCCACTCTTTCATAGAATCATAGAATCGTCGTAGGGTTGGAAGGGACCTTGGAGGTCTTCTAGTCCAACCCCCTGCCGAAGGCAGGAGACCTCATATCATCCCGGACCTCATACCATCCCGGACAGATGGCTGTCCAATATTTTCTTGAAAACCTCCAACGATGGGGCACCCACAACATCATGAGGTGAGCTGTTCCACTGCTTAATGGTTCTCACTGTCAGGAAATTCCTCCTTATTTCCAGGTTAGATCTCCCTCTGACGAATTTCCACCCATTGGTTCTTGTCCTACCCTCAGGCGCAATGGAGAATAAATCGATGCCCTCTTCCCTGTGGCAACCCTTCAGATATTGGACTGCTCTCATGTCTCCCTTCCTTCTCTTCGTTAAGCTAAACAGACCTAGTTCTTTCAGTCATTCTTCAGAGGATTTAGCCTCCAGTCCCTTGATCATCATTCTTGCTCTTCTCTGCACCCCTTTGTGGATGGAGGTGGGATTTCAGAGTGTTAGAACAAGTGTATGCAGGCAGGGGTGAACATAATTCAGGACTGGTTAATCTTGACAGCACTGCGTGTAGCCTTGGGACCCAAAGGATGACTCATCTTGGAGTTAGAGGCAGAGAGTGCAGTTTGGTGTATATGCCACAAGATAGCACTGTGGTGTCAAACTTCTTAAACATAGCTGACCAAATTTTTCCTTTATAGCCCACCAGTCAGTAGCAACTGAATATGAGCCTTAATGCATAATTTCTGCAGAGATTAAAATACATTGCAACTGCTTGTTAAAACAAATATTATTTATCCAGTGCTTTTGTGCTGATTTGGTCTACATTATAATCTGGGGATGGAGCAGAAAACAGTTTATTTTGCCAGTCCTTCAAAATTCCTAAGGAATAGATTGGTTATCTGTGGTGTGTAATTAAATTTTATAGGGAGACTTGTCGTACTTCCAAGAATATTTAATCTTCTGTATAATTCAAATGTTGTAGCAATAGTGATATATTTGCATCTTCTTCTTCTACCTAGAATGCTGCACAGTTGCTGCAGTTCTGAAGCTGTCATAGCTACACAGTTGACAGGATGGGGCCTTTGCTTCGGGCAGCTGAGTGAGGACTAGTAATTGTGTGCCATAGATGACAATGGCTAAAGCTAAAGCTGAAAATGGGCAGTACCTTTATTTTTAGGGTAAATTCCATAATATGTGAAAATTTTCAGGTTCTCCAAAGTCTTCATGAGGTTAGATGGCACAAAATAGAGGTGGAGAGGAGAATGACTGGACATCCCAGCATTTGTGCTGATGTTGTGATCATGAGGTCTGTTGTTAAAATTCAGTCCCACGATGGAGACTGGAGAGTCACTGATATGTGTGCAGGGATCAGATTCCACTTAGCAATACATAGTGGGATGGGTTAGAAATGGAAAGTTCCCCATATCTGAAGACTTAAGGATATTTGCAACCTGGAAATCTGCTTCTTGGTTTAAGAAAAGTACATGTTTCTACATTACCACAGAATTTAAGTGCAAAAATACAACACAGTCTTTGTAAAACAAAAGCTGGAGACTCGGGATCAAATCACAGGTGAAAGGAAGTATGTATTTCCTGCTTATTATAGTCTTTTTCCTTCCAGGCACCCATTTCCTTTAAAGCACAATCAGATTTGTAAATGAAGTCCATGTTTACCTCCTAATAACTATTTTTAAAAAGCAAGCTAATTTGTGAAACATGGAAAGAGGGAAACTTGTGCTGTGCCAATCAGATGCTCTTTATCACTTCAGCAAGTGCTGCTTCCAATGGCATGCTAACTCTGTTGTCTAATTTGGCCCTTGGTTTTGGGTTGTATTGTACACTGGCTCAGCTAAAGATAAAATGTGGATCTTCCCACTGGCAAAAGACAGCTTGTAGCACCATGTTGGCTATGGGAATAGGATGCATGGGGAGCACATTGTGGCAGTTCCTGACACAAATTAGATTGGTCTAAAGACAACAAAAAGAATTGTGCAGAGAGAAGAAGGAAAATAAAATGAGTTAAGGTGGGGAGAATGTGCTTACTAGAGAGGAATGCTTTCCACATTAAGGAGCTTCCTCCTAACAGGAGGCTGAGTTCATCGCTGAGGCATTTCTAAAAATGCCACCATCAAATGCATGTGGTGGCTGTCGCCTGCCAAGTGGCCAGGCGCGCATGCCAGCTGGGAGAGACCTGGGCAAGGCTGGCTGGAATCCATCAGGGCTGAGAATAGCTGAGCTGCAGCTGCAAGCTTGCCTCTTAAGCATGCCGTACTCCTCTTGAAAACTGGGAGAGGAAGCCAGGTGGGCCACCCGGTGGCCTCTCTGCTATTTTCATTCACTATCGCCACCTCTTCCAAAGGCCAAGTCCAGAGAGGGAGGCACCTCCCCCGTGGAGACTTGCCAAAAGCCCAGGCAAATTTTCATAAACGATACCCTGAGCTTGTTACATTTGAGCAGAGAACGGGGAAGTTAACACTTTGGCTTACCATTCCCTGGCTCCTGCGGCCAGCTTGTGGAATCCTGCCTGAGGAATACTGGGAACTGTAGTCTAAACATGGACTCTGGACTCTGCATTTGAACTAATTTGGATGTCTGGGGTCAAAATATTGATGGGTTCAGGTCTCAACAATTGTTAAGTTTTGTCTCTCTTCCAATTCAATCCTGCACATAGCATGGAAGGAAGTGCCACAGAGGCTGAAATCCAGTAGTCAGTCACGTCTAGAGTAAGACCACTGAATTAGTGAGGATTTGGTGAGTCAACACCTAAATAAATCCCACTGATTCAATGGGCCTACTCTAGTTGTGACCTACTGCTGGATTTCAGCCAGTGGGGCCCATGGGGCGGGGCAAGTCTGTGTAGAATGACCTAGTCTTTCATTCAGCCTGGCTTGAATGCAAGAACTACATACCACACTCTTTTCTCTTGAATAATTAAAACTTGTAAATGCTATTGTGGATGACATGTGGCCCCATCTTCTGGTAGGCTGTGGGCATCCTGCTGTACAGAAGGGCCTGTTCATGCGCAACAGCCAACAAGAAGGTGAATTCTGTCCCCCTGCCTGGAGCTCAGCCCCCTTCTGCAGAGACAGAAGGAATGGTTTTAGCAGCAACCGTAGGGAACATCAAGAAGTCTGAGAGCCACACCCCTGCCTCAACATTTTTTGTGGAGACTCTTTTTTTAACTGAAGAAGCCCCCTCCTACCTGCCCTCTAGTGTCCTAGGGAGCCTTTTCCCATAATTTGTCTTGTTTCTGACCTGTTTTAAGTACCTTCTTACCCTAAAATAACTTGCAATAAAGAAATGTGGTCTGGGGAAGGCAGAAATGAAGTGGTCATACATGGTCTGCTGAGTTTTCTAATAGGTTTGCACAGCTCTAGTTGCTGAATATTTTTTTTATCAGCCTGTCGCAGGGTGAGGAAGCTTGGTCCTGCAGGTACTCTGGGGCTTTACCTCCTATAATGCCTCTTTACTGGCTATGCTGGATGGGGATCATGGGATTTAGAGTCCAAGGACATCAGAAAGACCACAGGTGCTGCATTCTTGCCTCATGTAGTCCTGTCCACTCTCTGGGCAGATTATAACATAATTATGCAAAGAATAACTTTGCTGCCCATACAGTACACACACACACGCACAAAGAGTTGGGACCCCCTTATCTGCAGGATCAGTATCCTCTGATTCATTTATCTGTAGTCTAAAAATATTAAAAATGTTAAAATAAAAATTAAAAGAAACATGCACACACACATACTGAGATGGATGGATGGATGGATGAAGTTACCATAACTGGCCACTAGAGGGAGCCAGAGACTGCTATGTATAACATTAGCTAGCAAAATAGATTTCCACGATGTCATTACTAGAACTGGCCACCAGAGGGCGCCAGAGACCATGCTATGTACAGTGTTTGCTATTAAAATAGCATCCTGCATTTTTTAGCATCCACACAGGGGAGCACACCTTGCAACCGATCTCCTGTGGCTACAGTGGTCCTACTGTATGCTGTTCTAGTTGTTGTTTTGATTTATATACTGTGCCTGAAGCACTCTCTGGGCATTTTGCAACATAATTACACAAAGAACAACTTTGCCACCCAGCAAGCTGGGATACTCATTTTACCAACCTTGGAAGGATGGAAGACTGAGTCAACCTTGAGCTGGCTACGTGAATCCATTGGAATTGAACTCAACTTTTAAGCAGATACTTGACTGCAGTACTGCAGTTAAACCACTGCTTCATGTGAGAAGCCATGACCTATAGCAGTGTTGGTGAATTCACATCATCTGGCTCAAATTTGATTTGCATCATCCATCTGAACCTGTCACTGCTGCTCGCCACTTGCCCTTATGTGGTGGCATTGACAGTGTCATTCAGTAGTGTCTCTAGAGGGCAATCCACACACACAAACACATTTGCATGTGGACTTCTCTAATGAATCGAAATAAGTGTTTGTATGCATTCTGCTCTTTAGATCTCTGGAACAAAACAACAGATGTGTCAGACAGATAGTGAGGAAACTCAGCAAAATCTGAATGAAAAACAAAGGCACAGTACTAAGGATATGAAACGTCTAACTGATTAAAAACAGATTCCCTAACTGACCTTAGGGAGACTAGAATGAATATTTAATTTAAACCATAAAGGGCATGTTCTGCCCCTGGTTAAAGACTCCCCTGCCTTTCCTAAAGCACTCTCCCTTTCAGTAATTCAGCTGACCTTTCATCACAGGGTACAAGCCCCACACGGGATAATTTGCAGTAAAATACTCCTAGAAATGCAAAGGGCTGAGCTCTGAAATTAACTGCTCTTTTAAAAAGGAGAAAGTTAGGGTTTTATTGATACAATAGATTTAAACCTACACATAGCTCTTTGTTTTGACACACATTAATTCCCCCCCCCCCCGGCTCCAAAACCGACTGCTGTTCTGTCTTCTGCAAATGAAGGACGAAGTTGTAGAAAATATTCTTATTTCCTGGCATCAATCCATGATTTCCTACTCCACTGTCATTGCTTAAGGAATAAGGCTAATGGAAAAAAAAATATCCACACATATTTGTGTAACTGGAAAAGCTAATTTAGAGCTGGCTTTTCCATTCAGATTTTCCATAAACATTTCAGTGCTTAAGTCCTCCTTAATATTTGCTGAAAATGACTATTCTGTTCAAGTACTTGTTGAAAGTAAATTTCAGTTTGAGTTCATGGCAGCTTATTGGAGATGCAGAACTAATTAAAGATTTGTTCAAATAAAGAGAAGGAATGTGTGACTTTGCATTTGTTTTTTTGCGAACTTTACTGAAAGGAAAGATAATGCAAGTGCATGTTGCAAATACATTCATCCAAATGTTCTAAAGTGGCAGCAGAGACCTAAGATTGTGTTCCGTAGGGCCCATATCAGAGCCAGTGTGAGGTAACTCAGACTTTTCAATTTATTCAGAAAGCAGCTGCTAATATTCTGATTGGTTCAGCTATGTGGAGCCATATTAGACCACATCTAAGTGAATTACATTGACTGAAATCCAGTAATAAGTCACCACTAGAGTAGTCCCATTGAATCAGTGGAACTTGCAGAGGAGTTGACTCACCAAATCCCTACCGAATTAATAGGACTGTTCCATGCGCTGGATTATGGAGAAAGCCAGAGAGTTCCAGAAAAACATCTACTTCTGCTTCATTGACTACGCAGAAGCCTTTGACTGTGTGGACCACAGCAAACTATGGCAAGTTCTTAAAGAAATGGGAGTGCCTGACCACCTTATCCATCTCCTGAGAAATCTATATGTGGGACAGGAAGCAACAGTTAGAACTGGATATGGAACAACTGATTGGTTCAAAATTGGGAAAGGAGTACGACAAGGCTGTATATTGTCTCCCTGCTTATTTAACTTATATGCAGAATACATCATGCCAAAGGCTGGACTGGATGAATCCCAAACCGGAATTAAGATTGCCGGAAGAAATATCAACAACTTCAGATATTCAGATGATACCACTCTGATGGCAGAAAGTGAGGAGGAATTAAGGAACCTCTTAATGAGGGTGAAAGAGGAGAGTGCAAAAAAAAAATGGTCTGAAGCTCAACATCAAAAAAACTAAGATCATGGCCACTGGTCCCATCACCTCCTGGCAAATAGAAGGGGAAGATATGGAGGCAGTGACAGATTTTACTTTCTTGGGCTCCATGATCACTGCAGATGGTAACAGCAGCCACGAAATTAAAAGACGCCTGCTTCTTGGGAGGAAAGCGATGACAAACCTAGACAGCATCTTAAAAAGCAGAGACATCACCTTGCCGACAAAGGTCTGCATAGTCAAAGCTATGGTTTTTCCAGTAGCGATGTATGGAAGTGAGAGCTGGACCATAGAGAAGGCTGACCACCGAAGAATTGATGCTTTTGAACTGTGGTGCTGGAGGAGACTCTTGAGAGTCCCCTGGACTGCAAAGAGAACGAACCTATCCATTCTAAAGCAAATCAACCCTGAGTGCTGACTGGAAGGACAGATCCTGAAGCTGAGGCTCCAATACTTTGGCCATCTCATGAGAAGAGAAGACTCCCTGGAAAAGACCCTGATGTTAGGAAAGTGTGAAGGCAAGAGGAGAAGGGGACGACAGAGGACGAGATGGTTGGACAGTATCATTGAAGCTACCAACAGGAATTTGACCCAACTCCGGGAGGCAGTGGAAGACAGGAGGGCCTGGCGTGCTCTGGTCCATGGGGTCACGAAGAGTTGGACACGACTTAACAACTAAACAACAAAAGTTGTGACTTAATACTGGATTTCAGCTGTTGATTACATTCTTTTTCCTGAACCTGACTGAAGATATTGGTGCTTCTTTGTTTTTAAAGCTTTTTAAAAACTTAAGGATCTTCAGGTGAAACTTTCATTTGATTTAGCATGTTCTGCTTATAAGACTTTTTCTGTGGTGGTATCCTGTCACTGAAAGGCTCTCTGTAAGGAGATTTGAC
This sequence comes from Intellagama lesueurii, assembly GCA_037013535.1. Taxonomy (NCBI): domain Eukaryota; kingdom Metazoa; phylum Chordata; class Lepidosauria; order Squamata; family Agamidae; genus Intellagama; species Intellagama lesueurii. The sequence continues at coordinate 205,583,157 of JBAJHW010000002.1, forward strand.
ACCCACCATTACTATTGCTCGCTACCATTCACACTTGTTGAAAAACAGCCCTAACAATTGCTTTGTGTTTGGGTGAGACGTGGTTAACTGAAGAAAAAAGGAATCAGCTTCTGGGATCTTCCCTTCTGTGGAGTCACTTTGTGAATGTTAGTGAGCAGAAGGTAGGGTATCTTATAGACCATCTTGACTGCTGGGATTGGTGTTGTCAACATTCAGGCTGCCCTTTGCTCTGTACAGCTTGGCATCCTTTTTCCTGCTGCCTATGCGGGCACTATATTGTGCAGCAATATTTTTTGGCTTTTTGAATTGTAGGTACAGAAACACATATCACATTCATAAATCGGAGGTGTTTTGAAAATTTGAATAAGCATCTTAGCCCAGCAACATAATTCCTTTCAATTCACAGAGGAATAATAGAATATGAGAATGCTTTACATCACAGTCCTCAGTTTAGCTTATTCCAGATTTCGGTCATTATCTTTTCTAAACTATCCTGCCATTTTCCTTTGCCACTTGGATCCATTGGATTGTAACACCTTTCATCCCCTGCCCCAACACCCAATAGCAGCTGGAGTAAGATTCTGGAAAGCCGGATGTTGCTCTTCTTAAGAATGAACTTTGCAGTTGGCCGCCTAGATACCAAATCTTAAAAAAACATAATCCATTTGATTGTGTTTTCTCTTCGAATGCCCTCTTGATGGGATGAAGGCCTGACCCAGTATGGCCCCCAAAAGGCTGACAGCCGCTCTGCCTGCTTCAACAACAACAACAACAACAATCCTCTATGTCTCTCAGGAGCAACATGCGAGAAAAACCTGCCCTGAGCAAGGCAGCGGAAGTGCCTTCTGTGTAATGGCCCGGCCTTCTGCGGGATGGCCAAGCCTGCCTTTGGAAAGGCAGGTGAGATGTTTCCTGCCACTCACTCCAGGCCTCTCTCTTCTTATTTTTAGACGAAGGCAGGATGTGATACGGATCAAGCGGAGACGGTTGTCAGCTTTTTAAATGGCACACCAAAAGCCCACTCTCATCCCGCTTATCTCCACCTTTTAAACCCAGCCAGGCCCAGATGGCAGGCCACCTTGTCGTGCTGTGAGTGTGCAGTTTTGCTCTGCATTCAGTGTCACTTTCTGCATGAAAGCAAAATGCCGTTCTGAGCCTTTCAAGGTGATAATGCTACAAGTGTCCCCCTGCTCCTGTGATAAGTGCCCAAAGGGCAACCCGGGAGACAGACTTTGCAGCCATCAGAGCACACCAGCCTCCACAGATAGGCTCATGGAGTATATCTTTAGAAGGAGATGAAAGCGGCTCTCTCTTCTTCTCTTTTTAGCCATATCACAAACAAGGATGTTTTAACCTGATCCTTTGAGGAGCCTGGTCTTTCCATGTCTGAAATCTCTGTGGTTTCATATTTTAATCCAAACTGAGAGAAATGGGAAGAATCTCAAAAAAGGGAATTGATGCATGTAATCACTAGGATTAGTTTGGGGGTGTTGGTAAAATGTCGTCACTAGCAACAATTAGGAAAAATCAGCCATAAAATGGTAACCGATAATATATGATTTCCCCTTTCTCATTATCTGCGTTGTGACAAGTCTGAGGGAGAACTTTGTGTGGTTGTACCAATGGAGACTCATTCAATTTCACTGCACACATGTTGTGCATTGACAATAAAGGTTATTAATTATTAACTTTTGACATGGGGAGTGATGAATCAGTGGCCTTCTGAAAACAATAAAGAGTTTTTGTATCCTCTTGTAGATTAAAAACGTCCAGAGGTAATGGTAGAGCCATGGTAGCATGATTTGGCATCATTAAGTTGCCACAAGACTCCTTGTAGGTTCTGTTGATAAACTGACACATTTATCACAGCATAAACATGTGTGGAGCCAGTCTTTCAGGTGATGCTCTGAAAAACCCACGAGGCCTTACAAAGCCTTTAGTGTAACATGTAGTGAGGCCCTCAGGTTTAAATCCAATGCTCTGCTCACTATAGCTGGGGGGCTTTCTCCCGCTCCCTTGTAACCCTCCACAGCACAAAAAATCTATTCCAGAGAGTTTCCCAGCCCTTCAGAATAGGTTTTAGGGCACACACATGGATCACTGGGGTGGGGTGGGGTGGGGAGTTGCCACGGCAGAAAAGAGGTAATTTCCCCTCTTGACGCCTTTGGTGGAAGCACCTCATTGGATCCTTTCTTCAGAAATCTCATCATACTCAGAACAGTTCTACTTATTAAACTTGGCCAGTGCAGGTGGCTGAGAATTTCATTCAGTCTGTTTTGTTACAAGCATAGTAAAATTCACACTATTTGTCACAAGCATGAGAAGGCAAATTTAGATTTTTTAAAAATGGAAGTGTGAGAAAATGAAACTGACAGATCCATCCATAGCTACTGCTTCCTAGAGAAGAAGGGTCCTCTCTCCAGCCTGCATGCTCTTTTGGCACAGCAGATTGCTGCCAATCAGTGGAGCAACAAGAAAACTTTCCACTTCTCCATCTCTCAACACACACTCTCACTCCTGAGTGTGGGAGACTATGCTTTGCTGGCCACACCCAGAACTACTCTCCATGCTGTCCTAGTTAACACTCCTGCACTGCACCCCTAAATGCTTATATTTGTGCACATTTGAGTGCAAAAGACCTTCCTTGACAAGAATCCTCAACCTTCTGAAAACACTAAGTCTGTAGCTGGGATAAACCCAACTTTTGCCATATCCAGAGAAATCATCAGTGGGACTTAACCTTTGCTTATTTTTATTTGTTTGTCACATTCCTATCACAGCTTTCCTCCGGTGAGCTCAATTCATGAGTCTATGCATGGGCTTCCTCCTCCCCACTTTATTCTCTCACTATTCTGTGGAATAAATCAGACTGAAGGAATGTGCCTGGCCCAAGTTCATCCCATGGACTTCATGATAAAGTGGGCATTTGACCTCAGAACTCTCAAGTCCTACACCAACACACTAACCATTGTATTGCACCAATAATTGTGACTAATAACTCACCTTCATTTCTGTCTATCACCTTTAGGCAGAATGAACACTGGATTTAGCCCTATGTAACTAGCAATAGCATACCTTCTTATTGCCCAAGTTTCTATCTCATGGATGGATCTTAAAAATCAAAAGGATCCATCCATGAGACACGTTCGTTCGTGCGTGCGTGCGTGCGTGCGTGCGTGCGTTCGTTCGTTCGTTCGTTCATTCATTCATTCATTCATTCATTCATTTGGTGCAGGGCTGTAAATCTCTTGATGACTTCAGATCTTAGTGACACTTTTCCTTCCTTTGGAATGGATCTTAATGCACCCTTGGTTCCTTCCAAGTCACATTCAGCACTAATCCTAAAACTAAAGAGCTATGAGTAATCTTGGTGTTAATGATACACATAATTACAGTATCAGAGACATCTTGCATATATATACTTAAACTGAAGTCTGAGGGGGATTGGGAACTGCATTTTCCTAGTTCAAAGGTTTTGAAGTGTTTTGTATTCATAAATGTCCCTTCTAGACAGAAAGAAAAATAAAGAAGGGCCTCTCTAAGCATAAACAAGATAAATCTGTGCTAGCTTAGATGACAGTGCTGCCTCTCACCCTCAATAGATTGGAATGAAGATGGAGTTAGAGTAAGTGCACCAACATTTATATTGAAAATAACCAGCGGGGAGCAATAGAGAAAAACACAGTGAAGTGCGAGGGGGGCCTCTCGGCCTCTCTTGGTTTTCCGTAAGTGACCACTCATAAATGGTTGTTCTTGGACCACTTATTTCTAGATTTGTTGTTTCCTTTTTCTTCAGGGAAATCATTTGGTTTTTAAAAATCCTTTGTTCTTCTTTCATCTGTAATGAAGGACTTGTGGCATGGATGCCTCCTTGTTGCCCTGCAGCCAAAGTGCATGCATTGAAAATGGCAATGGCGATGACGTAGTTGGGACTACACTGCACCCTGTGACCAGTTCACCCAAAGCCTAGACAACGATCTTCCTTCCTTCCTTCCTTCCTTCCTTCCTTCCTTCCTTCCTTCCTTCCTTCCTTCCTTCCTTCCTTCCTTCCTTCCTTCCTTCCTTCCTTCCTTCCTTCCTCTGGTGGTTTCTCAGCAGAAAATTTAGGTTTTATCCTGTTTTGTTCTGAATGGATTTATTAGAATTAGAAATACATATATGGTTCCCGCCTTCCCCCTTTTCCCCTTCCCTTGAGCAGCCTAAATGATTGCTCCTAATTCATAGCTATAAGCTCATTTTACTGGCCTATAGTACTCTTTTAACATAATTACTACAAAGTTTTTTTTCCCCATCTTGAACCACGTTACTACTGTTTTTTATTCTATGTTTTTATTATGTCTATTACTGTTAGCCGCCCAGAGTAGACTTTGGTCTAGATGGGCGGGATATAAATAAATAAATAAATAAATAAATAAATAAATAAATAAATAAATAAATAAAGTAAGTCCTAAATATCAAAGCAGGAGGGTCACCTCAGCCAGTTGTGTGCTGTCACTTCCTGTAGGAGAAGGATTGTAGGAAAGCAAGAAGCCCACCGCAAACCAGCCTCTTCCCTCTGATATATAGAATGAAGGACTTTTTTGATAAAGAGAAGCCACTATGGCTAGACTGACTTCAAAAATAAACAGATATGAACACAGTCCACTTGGTTTCAAAGGCCTCAAATTAAATCTTCTGCACTTTCATTGTTTCTGGCATGTGTTCTGGTTGGAAATCTTCTCACCACCTTTGACAGTTCCGGCACTTGAACATCAAACTAAATGCACAGCTAAGTCTCTGGAACGATTCATTCTGTGCCAGCACCAGCTTTCGCAGGACTTGAGGTGGGAAAGGTGTCATGACTGCCCTGTTCCTTTCCCCAGCCACTACCCAGGAAAGGTGTCTTTATCCCCAGCTGTTGGGGCAAAGAGTACTCGAAGGCAGCAGGAGGAAAAGGGCCAGAAAGTTCCTGTGGAAGAAGCTTCCTGCCCAGTTGGGACTATAAAAGAGGAAGCTACTGATCGGCTGAGGAAGCCTGCAAGAAGACGGAGAGAGACCCGGGCAGAGGGAGAGTGGGAAGGATTGAGGTAAAGATGGAGAGTTGAAAAGAGGCAGAAGAAGAGTAGAATGTAGCTGAAGAATGGGCAGACGGACACCCCTGAGTGGGCAAGTGGGGCAGATAGTGCACCTGTATACACCTCCTTTGCTGGACCCTCACTAATTGTGAGGGTCACCAGGATGTGTCACCAGGGATCAAGGCCTTGTGTGACTGAACCCAGCACTCTTCGAGGCAATGAGGGTTGAGGGCTTTTGTTCATGCCTGAAGGATATGAGCCTACCATGAAGGGTTGATGGGAGATCTTGGTAGCAGTACACAGCCAAACCCCAATCCAAATGTCACTTTGATCCCAACCCAACTGAGAGGGTGGAGACGTCAGAGAAAAACTGACAAGGAAAACAAATGTAGTGAGAGAACTGAGGAGAAAAGACACTTCTGCTGAGAGTTGGTCCCCATTTGTTTCACCTGTGAATGGGAGCCGTGCAACGCCAGGCCAGCACCATATCAGCAGAAATTTTGAACATCTCCCTGCCTACATGATTCTGCTATTAACTGTGTAGTTTGGTTGACTGTTCTTTGAATTTTATTGGTAAAACTAAAATTTTAAGAAGTGTTCCCATTTATTGGCTCTTAGTCCTGTCAGTCATCTCCGGCAGCCTCTCGTCTGTTTGAACACTTGATGAGATGAGGTATAATAACAAACAGTTTCTTTACCCCTTATATTACTGGCTGATAGAGGTGATCACTTTGTTAGATGTGTCACTGATTGTAGGATGTGTCACCAGGGATCAAGGCCAAGATCAGCAAGGCTATGGTATTCCCAGTAACTCTGCAGAGGTGTGAAAGCTGGACATTGAAGAAAGCTTCATCCATCAATATACAGTGCAACAGCTACAGTGCAGTCCGGCTGGAAACAAGAAGTACTGTGGGCTCATCACAAAGAGGCAAGGCTTACTGGAAAAAGGCAATCATACTGGGGAAAAATGGGAGGCCACAGGAAAATAGGAAAACCAAATAGGAGATGGATTGATGTACTAAAGGAAGCCACAGCCTTGAGTTTACACAACCTGAGCAGAGCTGTTAATGACAGAACTTTTTGGAGGTCACTAATTCATAGGGTCACCAAGGGTTGAAAGCAACCGATGACACACAATAATAACAAAGACGTGCACATCTTTGTGTTTTTCCCAGGCAGCAGCATCCCTGGAACTTGCAAGAATTCTGAAGCTGTAGTCTGAAAACATAAAGATGCACAGACAAAATTTTCCAACACTCTTGAGTGTCACCATCAGGAAGATGCTGGTCCCATACTTTCACAGCCCATCTTTTGAACAATGCCATCAGTACCTGGGGAGAAGTGAGAACTGTACCACCTCCCATGCCTGGAACTAGAACCTTGAATACAGGAAACAAATTGCAGAACAATGGCCAAGTCTAGAGTAAGACCATATAACTGCCATTAGAGACCCACAAGAGTGACATATGAAGCCTTCTGACAGTCCATAAAATTCCTCTTCTGTTCCATTTTAAGGCTGTTACAAATGGGATTCTAGGGTTTCCATCACACGCCTCTAAATCCTCTTTTTCTTTCCTCACCCTTATTTGTCTTTTTTCTTACCCTCCAGCTTGCATTAAAGTTCTGGTGACCACCCACCCAAAAAACTAGGACCCTATTTTTTGTGTTCCTTTTTTTTTTTTTTTTAGGTGTGTGTGTCCATCTACATACTTGTCTAATCCCTTTGACAGGTGGTAATCATTTCTCTAAACGCATTCAAATAGGAACAATTCAGAGAGTTAATGCAGAAAACCCCTGGCCACGTAAATATTACATTTCAGTGAAAATCTATCACTGCTGGGGCCAAAGAAAGTGGCTCCGCTTTTCCTTTTTCCCTTTCCCCCCTCTTGGTACAGCCAAAAGCCAGCAGACATTAACAATCCTTCCTCCGCTGGCCCACAATCCTCCATCCTGACATATTGGTTATTTTTCAAGTGTCGCTGTAACAATAACCAGACGTGTGTATTGCTCATTGAAATATTGGAATGCGGCTCCTCCTTGAGAGATACCTTGTCTGGGACTCAAAAGGGGAAGAAAGTTCCTCTAAATAAACAGAACTGCTTTCCTTTTGGCATGAACTCTGCACACTCCAGACACGCTACATATTGTCCCATTTGCGGGGTTGCCTGGATTCCAGATGTGGCTGGCAGCAAGGCGTTGTGCGTGCCCCTTTGGCTTAGAGAGGCTCAAGAAATGGCAACAATTCTCTGCATGGCCACGAACCAATAAATGGCCACATCTGAAGGTGAAACAAGGGGACCTGCAGAACAGAAAAGTGATGATCTTTGTATGAGCTCATGAACTTTGGAAGAGTTACTTGAAAGATGGGTTCCATGATGGCTGTGGGGTTCCCACCATCCAGATGTGCATACTTTGGAATTATCGCTGTAGCTCTTGTATCAAACAGCTCATCTTTACAGGCAGAATAAAAAGGCTGCAAGAATGGTAGGAATTTCACCTGATCGGCTCTCTGCCCACCACGCAACTGCAACCAGCACAGAAGTCTTGTGTCAAATGCAGCAGGAGCTTATCTGTTACCCAGTGGTAGGGAACCTGTGGCCCTCCAGTAACTGTTAAATGAAACCCCTGCCACCACTGACCGTTTGCCATGCTGGATGGAGCAGATGGGAGTTCGAATTCAACAATAACTGGGGTGTGTGTGCAAGTTCCCCACCCTCGTCTAGTCATCTGGGTGGTTGGCATTTTCCTCTGTTTTTATAATGTATGGTTCGGCTCCCTTACCTGAGTCACCTGACCTGTTTTCCAAGCAGTTCTTTGCCTGTGGGTGATTTTCAGCCTGCTCGTGGCCCAGTGTATGGCCATGGTTCCTCCAGCAAGGAATTCTTTGATACTTTTTTAAGAAAGGGGAAACCAAGGCACAGAGAGGGAAGAACGTGCTATTAGTTGCGTGGCTGCACCAAATCCGCATTCACAGGATGCTCAAGTGGCTTATATTTTGTCACTTTTCAATTTGTTTTTTTAAATACTTTTGGCTAACATTTTAACATAACATTAATGATTCTTCTTTATGATATGAATAATTTACTGTTTTTAGCTTTTAATATTGTGCTTCAATAGTGTAAGCCACCTTTCTTTCAAGAGAAAGGCAAGGTAAAAAAATATTTTAAATTAATTCTTAGCAGTACTATTCAAAAGTCACCAGGCAGATCTTCTGTCTTTCCCTCTTCAAGGATTATTTTGTGATAAGAAAAAAGAAAGAAAGAAGTGTGGGAAAACGCAAAAGTGGAACAATGGGCATATGTCATTGTCTGCCCTCTTCCTCATCAAATTCGGCGAATGATAGTACATTAAAATCTTCATCTAGCAGCAACCTTTCTTCTGGTTTGCTGTTGTGCTGAGAAGCAACAGGAAAGACGGGGGACAAAATATGCAATACTGGAAAGATGAGATGTCCTTGCTACTTGATGTGCCGGTGCATTGTGGACTAAGCGTTCCTCTTCATGAGTTGCAAATATAAGTAGACAGGAAGCAACCCTGTTACAAGGGTGTAGATAGCAAGAAAGTGAAAAGTGTTATAAACACTCCATTCTTAAATATTGTTTAAAGAAACAAGATCACACAAAAAGCTAACAACAAGCTGGAGCCCGTGAATTAAAACTCAGTGCAAACTATCAAATAGTTTATCAAATAGAAACTTGATGAATTCCCTGAGAATCAAGACAATTACAAGGGGTTGGGCTGTAGTTTTCACAGATTTGATAGTGATAAATTAGAAATCTGAGGCTACAACACTGCGCTATGTTATGTGGGGAAAAATCTCATCAGACACAACAGAGTTTATTTTTAGCAAGTGTGCAGAGGATTTCACTGAAAGAATACATTTCAAAGCCCTTAACGTCCTAACCCGATTGTAATGTCCTGCTTGTGTTGTGCAACCTGTTTGTTACATTTAAGTTTACTGAGAAACTCAGGGCAGAATGTATGGTTCCCACCCGCCTTCTTGCAGTAGTTCCCTGTGCAAGCATTGAAAGAAAACCTACTCCACCGTAATAAGACTGGTGATCAGATGCCTTTGGACACTGTCACAGGGACATTAAAAAAAAAAGCCCTTCTGGATCAGCCCAAGAGTGTTTTTCAGTTTACCATTTTGTTCAAAGAAATGCCGGTGAGAAGCCCCCAAGCAGGATATGAAGTTAGCTGCAGGAGGCTGGGCCAAATGTGATCCACATGCTTTTGGTCACTAGATGGCAGGGCAATCTAAAGTTGGCCAACCCAGCCTCAGACTGATCACCTAAGGAGACTGAACAGTGGATAAACACGGAGAGATTTTTATATATATGTAAATCTGGTCTTGTTTTATTTCTTTTGCAAACAAAGTGTCTTCAAGTGGACCTCCACCAATTGCCGGTGCCTGTTTTTGGAGGGATGTTATTAATTGGAAAGAGGAAAGAGGAAAGAAAACGAGCAAACAGTAACATGTTTGACACATTACATATGGCAATGTTACGTTTAGAAACTGTTGACCAAACAGACACCCTTCCATATTGTCATCTCTTTTCAGTATCCTTAACTCAATTCTTCATTTTTATATTATTGCTTTTTAGTAATAATATTATTAAATTATAGGTGTAAAGTCACAGCTTTTCAGTTTGACTTTTAATTACTACTGTCATCATTACTTGCCACCCATTCAATTCTGACTTATGGTGACTCTTTTCAGGGTTTTCCAGGTAGAGAATACTCAGAAGTGGTTTCCCGTTCCCTTCTTCTGGGGGGCCGTGCAGCTTGCCCAAGGCCACACAGGCTGGCTCTTTTGGAATGCAGAGTGTGGAATCAAACTCCCAAATCCTGGCTCCACAATCAGATAGTTAACTCACTGAGCTAAACTGCCTTGTTTAAGTGTTTTAATGATATTTTAAAAGACGGAGTTACCATCTTAGAATACAATTTACTCTCCTTTGAGACTTTTGTGGCTTTAAAAAAACACGGCTTTCTCTCCCACTGATTTTCTGTTGATCTCACTCACTTCTGCTTGATTTATTATACTACTGCTTGTATTAAATAGGTGCCAGAGATAGGCAAATTATGGGTATTTGTGTCTACATGTATTTATCCATTGAAAGAATGCCCTGTTTTAAGCTAAAAGATGTGTTGGTGGTGTGTGCTAGACAATTTTCATCTTAGGACTTAATGGTCTTACCAGGACGGGCATTCTTCAGATAGAATGTACATCACTTCACTTCGTCTGGGAATTTTGGTACATTTGGTAATGTAGTGATTTCACTTCGTTCAGTTTGGCCCTCCTTTCCATTCTCCTGAGCAGTGCCTCATACATCTGCCCCAAACTTTTGCCAGGGCAGCACTACAACCCACTATACCAGCTTAATGGAATGACAGCCAAAAGCATCATTTGTTCCTCTGAGAGAACATTTGCTTTTCTTACAATCCGCCCACTTCACTCTGGTCATTTGTGTAACATCTGCTAGGAAGTACTGGAAGTTTGCATCTCCCTGAGGATCGACAGGGACCTTCAACAAGCCTGAATTATTAGATCAATAAACCGCTGACACCTGTAGATCAACACAAACTTGACCTCTACTCTCAGCGGATTCATCTCCAGGAAGATTGCTTTGAAGGGCAAGGAAACAGTAGCTGTTGCAAAGGCAGCTAAACCACTCTGTCAGAGTGATCAAATAAAGCACCCATCTATTTTGAGTAACCAGTTTTTAAGTGTAATGCTTTTATTATTGATTGGGGTGGGAGAGATTTATTGCTTTGAGTGAGAACATCTCTCTCCCTAGTATTTCAGCACAATCGTAAATAATAGTGTGTCTGGATTATACAATTTATATCCAAGAATTTTAAATTCTCAAACAATATTGAGTGTGGTTTAAAATGATACCTGTGTTGCTTTTCCATACTCATGTGGAATGCCTGTAATTCTAAGCACATTTACTCAGAAATAAATATGATAGAAATCAGTGACGCCCTCTTAAGTGTCAACATGTGTATGAGAATGTAAGAGAATGTTTCTGACGATACTTGCTTTGCTGATGTCACAAAATCATTATTGAACTTCTGGGACTTCTTTTTTATTGCCAATGCAAGCATTATTTGCTTGATAACAAATTTTTGTTTCTAAAGAATTGTACTAAATTTCTACTCCCTTTCCCCCCTGTTCCATACTCACAAACTGACTGTTTTTGTACCCAGCCATGACAAAGTTCAAATTTGTATTCACTTCTACTCCACATGTTATCAAACATCCAGACACCCTTAAGGGGAGACTATACAGAGCTTCTCATAGGAATTCCCCAGCTGGTAATTCAGTTGAACAAGAACACTTCATATTTCCTGCTACCATGATTTCTAATAGATTTAGCTTTCATAATGGTGGTTAACAAGGAAAGATCACTTATGCAGGATAAACTAAGGATAGCAAATAGGCTAGAAAGATGATTGTTTTAGAAATGCATGATTTCCTAAAGTGGTGTTTTTTTTCTGAAGACGTTTCATAGGTGAGGAAATATAATGGCTTGAATGCATCATTAATGACAAAGGCCTTTCTGGTTGTAAAAGTCTTATTGCCCCTTAAAGACTTAATGGGTTTTATTTGGCCTGGGCTGTCATGGGCTGCAGCACACTTCCTCAGGTGCAAATAAAAACTGTATGTTTTCAAGGTGGCACAAGAGTATTTGTTGCTTTTGTTGCAACAGACAAACACAGCTGTACCTCTCACCCCCAACCGCTTCTGTTTTTGGTGATGTGACTCTTTACAACATATCCTACATTGTTAGCCTCAATTTGCTGTCCATGACCTTATTGGTATTGTGGTATCTTTGTCATTACAACATCAAGGGGGAACTCTTTCAGAGGAGACCACTGGTTTAAAAAGATCTGCCGGCCTAATGCATTCATAAGAGGGTGATGTTCTTCAGATGGCGTGTATGTTGGAACCTGGAACATTTCCACCGTAAATACTTCAGGCACATATAAAAGGGAACACGGTGATATAAGTGGGAACTAATTGTTTGCCTGGCCTCTCCAGCCCTTGACACCTGCCCCTTGGTTTAAACTTGACTCCCTGATCTCTGGGTGGCAAGAGCTGACTTTTGAATGGCAGCTAAGCTCCAACAGCTTGATCTCAGCACACTGTCCAGAACAGCTGTTCGTAAGAGACATAAAAGGAACAGGTCTGTGGTGCAAGGCGCTCAGTGGGAAGGGAAACATATGACCTGGTTCTCTATTGAAACTCACATTTCCTGCTTTCAAAGATAATTATTAAGGAGTAAATAACAGTAGAAGGGCAAAAGAACTGAGCCCTAAAAGATGAGAATGCCAGATCTTGGAAATCTAAGCAGAGAACATAACCAGAGCTGCCCCTACCATTAGTCAGCGAGAAGTAATTGCCTCCAACAGCAGATTTTGAATATCACGAAATTGCAAAAAAAAACGACTGCTTATTTACTTTGCTGCTATTAATGTTACTTTGGGGGATGGGAGAAGGTTGGCTGGCTTTGACTACTATTTACTTTGATTCGGGCAAATCGTGGAAGGCACCATTTGTAGCTTCTCCTTTGGCAGCAAAATAATATGGGCCGATCCTGACTGTGACGGTAACCTTTCAATTGTACTTCTTTGGACATTAGACAGAGTTTGGGGAAGCTGGCCATCCTGTTTGGGGGGGGATGGGATTCTGAGGGGTTTTCATCTCAGAAAGTAGTACTTGCAAACTCTAAGAACATAGCATATTGATTACTCAACAGCTCAGGGGTTTAGGTCTTGGGAGTTCGATTCCTCACTGTTCCTCCTTGACAGGGGCTGGACTCAATGATCCATAGGGTCCTTTCTAGCTCTGCAGTTCTAACATTATTACTCCAGAACTGTCCCTGGAAACCAAAGGGACAGCTTAAAGAACATATTACTTTACAATAACTTTTTCAAGAACCAGAAGCAAGAGCAGGACTTTTGGGGGATAAAAAGCTCAGCTGTTCCTTGATGTGTCAACAGATGTTGCCAGGTGCTGCATGCAGGCTGTGCAAAACTCCTTGCAGAAATTTAACACCTAGCAGAGAAGCTGATTATTGAATAGCTCTGGTAACTGAAGACATGATGATCCAATGGTACAAAGTTATTGGGTCTCTCAGGATCACATGGTGCAACAAATGTTGGAGTTAGCAAGACATTAATATGCAATCCATTTGGCTTGGATGCAATGTTCAGTTTATGAGCAAATCTCGCCCAAGAGGGCCCATTCATTTGTTAACTGCATGCTAGCTCTTTGTATTAATTTTTATACCATGAAGTAATGCCAATGTAATGCCAGTGGCTTGTACCTTAGATCATGTATCCTAGAGAGAGAGAGAGAGAGAGAGAGAGAGAGAGAGAGAGAGAGAGAGAGAGAGAAAGAAAGAACCAAATAGCTCAGTAACACCCAATTAACCAACAAAATGTTTGTTGCTCTTGCTTTTGAACTCTTTACACGCAAGAATCAAGCAAGCCCCATGGACTGCAAGGGACACTTCTATGTGAGCGTGTCCTAAGATTGGGACTGTCCATATTAACCAGCCTTCTTGATGTACTGGAATTCTGTGCCTATTATCCAATTAGTCAATGTCTATACTAACTGTGGTTAATGGGAGTTGTTTTCATAACACTTCTGGGGAGCACCAACTACCACATATTGGTGGGGAGGGGGATTTTCAGGTTAGTGTAGCTGACGCCTCCTTTCCTGACAGCTCTCTAGCTCATGTTAGACCCCATGTCTCCTGCCTCAGTGTCAACTGCTCTTGCAGTATCCTTGGATCATTCTCCTGGTTCTATAATCATAGCAACTGATTACGTAAGTGCCATGACTTCATAGCAACCCTCCTTAGGATTTCCTAGACATAAAGTACTCTGAAGAAGTTTTCCAGCAACTCCTTTTGCTGGTGCTCTGGGAACATGCAGCATGCATAGGGCCATACAAGTTGTAGGGCACGTACGTCCATCATCCATATACAAACACTGGATGATCTCAGCTGACTTTTCTCCCATTTGGCACAGTGACAATTCAAATCCCTAGTGCATTGACACACAGCTCCTTCATTTTCTGGCAAAAAGAGAGGAAATATGTGTCACCTAGAAAGTACTCCAACCCACTGAAGTATACCAACTCTCTTGGTTTTATTTGGCTATCTTCCTAAATGAGCATTACAAACACAATGACCTTTGCAAAGATCTAAATTTTTAAATCAGATGACAAAAGCAGAAATAACAATAACACAAACAAAACTCAAACGGGGTGTTATATTCATATTTATCCCTGAGTTCTATGCACCAATGTTGTTCCACAGCAGGGGCTCCTCACAGAAAAGTCCTACAGAATGTCCTTAATGCAAAAACCAGGAACCATCTGTTTCTTAAAGTCTTCTTTTATAAAGTAATCCCCAGCAAAAAGATGCAGCTCTAGGAGAAAAATCTAAGAGCCCTCAAACAAGCTACAAAGAGAGGCACAAATGCACCACAAATTGGCCCCTACTGCACTCATGCATCGACACTCTGTTACTTAAGTCATGGTCATATAAGAGCTTAATCCCTGCTCCCAAAGGAGCAGAGGCTCCCTCCCTCTCTGGTTCTATTTACCCAAGAACTGATACTGCAAGCACAGCCTCTTCTCACTCCTTAGCCTAAACCAAATCATCCATAGGACGTACACCCACAGCCCTTATTGTGGTCTGGTCTCCTTTCTCATCTGATTGGCACATTTTCTGTATAGTCTATAAAGCAGATTAGACCCTAAATGAGCAATGCACTCCACTGGATCCAGATAAAGTGGGGCTGGTCCTGCCATAGGGCAGAGTGAAGCTCTGGCAACTGATTTGGAGATCATGAAAAATCAAAGAATTTTTACGTAATTCATTGCTGCATTTGTCTTGTCAGTGCAGTGAAGGGGTACTTCTGGATTTCTGACTCATGTGAGCAAATAACTTGACTAGCCTCAGGTATTATATACTTGATAGAGAATGGGGTTAGTATTTTTTTGGGGAGGGGAGTATATCCTGCACCATCTCAGGCAGCAAAATATTTTGAGTCAGTCTTGACTCAAAATAAAGCAAGGTAGGAGCTGCTGGGACTGAGAACCTGCTAGTATTTGGTATTTGATATATGCAGTTGCATGCATTCCAGGTGCTTCTGTCCCCCAGCACTCACCTATGACACCTCAAGCAGGGCTTCACTCTCCAGGTCATTGCTCCATCACCAGGCTGAAGCTGTTTTAGTCAGCTGCAATGCTTTCCTCCCTTTCAGTCCCTTTTCTGAGCAGGCTGCAATGTTTTCTCTCCCTTGGCTGCTCCCTTCCTAGCAATGGAATTCCCACCGGGGAAGCAAAAGATATTGGTCTTTGCATTGGGAAGCGTGGGTAGCAGGAAACAGGGAGCAAAGAAGTGGAAAGAGAAAGTAAATTATTTCTCCTGAGCATCTTTCTGGGAATAGGAACATGGCTTCCATTATTGCTTCTTATGATCAGAGTTTCTCTGCCAGAATGTTAATACATTATTACCTCTTATGATCAAAATGATTACTTATGATGATGATCACGACAGTGACAATTATGATGACAACAACAACAACATTTTATTACTTCCTATGATCAGAAAAGCAGAAAATCCTTTACAAGGAATGTTTTGTATTGTTCATTACATCTCAGCATTTACTGTAGATTGTAGTTATTGTTGTCTGTACTCTGATCAAACAAATAATTTATTGCCTTAAGCATTATTAGCACCTATTAGTACCTTCTGTTGTTTTTACCAGCAGACCAGGTGGTGATACTTTCTGATACCCCCTAGTGGCCAATTCTGATATTGTACCTTGAAATATTTATAAAAGTAAAATACAGAAAAGAATAATGTCCTTGCCACTCAGGATTGATAAAACAACAGGATAAGAGTTAAAGAATTCCTGTCAGGATGTCTCCAAAAATGCTCTAAGATACCGTTGAATAGCAATGCTTGAAATTAATAAGAAATTTTACTAAAAATTTGCGCCTAAAAATAGTTTTTGTGGCTACTTGTACATTATGGTTACGGTAATTTTATAATGACTACATTACTTGCCCCAAAGCTAAAGTAATTGTGTTACTAGCAGGTATTTGCTTCTAAACTCTTCTGTTTGCGCCTTTGGGTAAAGCAACCTTCTGTGCATATTTTCTAGGAAAGATGCCAAAGTTGTTTTTCAGGCTTTGGAGTTCTTCCAAATTCTTCATCAGGCAAAGATGGTGCAAAGCCACACAAGCCTCTTTGTAGGCCTTCTGGTAGAATAATGTGCAGCAAAACCTCAGTCTTTCCTTCAGCAAAATAGAAAATATTTTGGTCCTACAAAGAGACCAAAAAGTAAAAGACAGCCACATTGGCAGCCTTGCCTAGTGGACTTAAGGAGAGGGAACCCTCACTGAGGTTGAGTCTCCTGGAAAAGCTTCTTCTCATAGCAGTAAAGATCTTCCCAGGTGGCCAACTGATTAATAAGGTGACCCATAGATAACAACAACGTCTGAGATGGGGCAATATCTTTATTGAATAAGATGAGCTTTCTAGTTCTCCAGAACTATTCATCAAGCAAAGATAGTATAAAAATTATTATTAAGGCACTACCCATTCATTTTGGGGAGGCCCTTATACTGAAAATATCAGTTTTTGTAAGGGGTTCATCAGAAGAGGGGAAGGTTACCATCCCCCATCTCTCTTCCTGTACTCTCAGCACTTACCAGCATGACCATTCCATCAACACCAGCTATTTCCATATTTTACAGTGTGTACATTATATGTGTTTAATACATGTAATGATACATCTAATATCACGGGAATGCTATTTGCCTGAGGATGTCTAGTGAGTTTGGGGCACAGATTAGAAATGAGGTGAACAACCTGACCGCCTTCAGATGTTTTGGTCTATAATTCCCAGAAACCACAACCAAATGGTCATGCTAGTTGGGACTTTGGGGAGCTCTAGTCCAAAAGACGGCAGGTTGCCTACCTCTCATGCTATGTTCTAAAACTGAAAGAGTGGCTTTGCTTTTTGCAAAAATTTAAGAATCCTGATGAAATTAGGAAACTGATTCTCCAAATTTGAATCAAATGTACTCTAGTACTCCATGCCATCATATAACTGTCTCTGAGTTGCATTCTGAGAAGACAATCTAATATCTTTTTATTTCAAAATGCCAAGTTACCTTTTCACTCTTCCTCTTTCATATTTTAAAATGCACTTTTGTCCTGCTACCCATGGCATATTCTGCTTTGCACTTTTATTTCCTAAGTATAATCTTGAGTAGCTTGGAGAAATTACTCAGCTCTGTGCTAGGATAGACGGAGGGAGGGAGGGAGGGAAGGAGGCTTTCCAGCAGCTTGGAGAAATGATGAATGTGAAAGCTGGCCTTATGATTAGGTAGGATGAGGCAGCTTCTTGAATTCCAGTATTGAACCAATGGTAGGGCCAGATCTGTCATCTGTCACTTCTTGAAGTCCAAAAGGAACAGCCCTTCCTTGCTCCCTTTTCTCTCACCTTAGAGTTTGGGGACAGAGATACAGAGACTACTCCAGAAAGATGTCTCGTCTTTGCAATTTTGCAAGTGTTACCATGTCAAAATGTCTCACCAAGACTTCTTCCTGCACCAGTAAGAGTTTCTAATATCCTGTCAAAACAAGGCCTCTAGCTTTTGTACCGTTTTGTTTTCTGAGTGTTCTCTTGCTTAAAACTCTGCCAAATTTTATACCACTCAGAGAATCTTGCACAGAAAAGATGCCATTTTTGTGTAGGAATTGAAACTGGTATTTTTTTTCCCAGAAAAGGAAATGACTCCAAAGCATCTGAGACAGTTCACAAGATTTGCCAGAAGAAAAAGGCCACACCGAGACATGTCATTATTGGCAGAAAAGAGGGACACGCACTGTTTTTTTGCTGAGGGCAAGAGGTTACAAGACTCATATTCATAGCCAGGGGACAGAATGGGGAGGGGATAGGCTGTGTTTGAGGATAGATCTCTGTGTGCTACGAGGCCTGCCTGTGCCCCCTTAAAATCATCCTGCCTGCCTTTAGGTGCTTTGGAAGACAAGGCCCTCCCATTGCCACTTACATGTTCCTAAATATCTCCATGTCACATGCTCATCCTCTGCCATGTCCTTTTTTAATTAATTGGCATAGCAGACAATTAGCATGTAATTAATTAATCAATCAGTCACTAAAACCTCCATAAAGCACAAAAGGACTACAACACACATATTCTACTATAAAGGACTCCCAACAATCAGATAAAGCAGTGCAAATGTTTTAGGCTTGACTTCAACCTTTTCTTCTTGATGACTTTTATTCTTTTGTGAAACTCTCTCTCTCTCTCTCTCTCTCTCTCTCTCTCTCTCTCTCTCTCTCTCTCTCTCTCTCTCTCTCTCTCTCTCTCTCTGTCTGTCTTCTCTCTCTGCCCCTCCTCTTCCTCTACTGAATAGCTCTAGCATAGTATAAGTAGGACACTCCAAAAAACATGGTACTTTTATGATCCCTTTCAGGATATTTCATCCCACCATTCCTCCCCCTGCCCCCCAGTTTCCCACACCCTCAGCAATAATCAATCAATGTATTATACCCCACCCATCCAAAGTCTTCACTGGGCTATTTGGGGGTATATAATCCCCCTGAAGAGTTTTTTCTTCCTAAAGTATTCTGAAGACCTGGAGTTCTCTTACACATGATAATACTTCTCTCTTGGTTGTGGGCAGTGCTGTACTAGGATCTATCCTTGGTAGCATGAGTGGACCAGAAGTAGAGAGCCAGCGCTCTACTGAGACCTTGTAAGGGAGGAAAGGCAGGTGGTCAGATTACTGTCCAGCTGGGAAGTCTGCATGAAGCTGGGGGTGAGGGTGGGAGGAGCCTTAGCCACAGCACTTCTCTTACAGGATTGCTCTGAAGGGCAAGTATCACTCAGCATTCTTTGGAGGAAGGGGGAGATGTTACTAGTGGCTGTAGGTACCATGTGCCTATCTTTAATCTTTACATTAAAATTCACATATTGCTTTTCTATTTGAAAAAGTTTTCAGAATGACATAGTGGAAAAGCAGCAAATGCATAATTTTGAAATCAGCAAAGTAAAACAAAATGTTGATTATAAACTTAAGACACTGGGGGAAAAAAGAACAAAATAAGCACAAAACTCCGCAGCCTCAACAAAACTGCTCATCAGAGGAGATGGATGAGCAACACTAAAGGTCTGTTGAAATAAGACAGTCTTGATTAAGTGTCTGAAGATCTGGGGGGGGGGACCCAGAGAGTCACTTGGGGGAGACAGAAAGTTCATCTTTGGGTGCTGCACAAGAGAAGGCCCTGCTCCATGCTTCTTCAAGCTGTGTTTCTAACAACAGAGTACACTTTTGTACTACACAAGAAACCCGTGCTCCCTGACACCACATACCACAAGGATTCCTTAACCCCCCCCCCCCCCACCGTGGTTGTATCAGGGTCTAGACAGCTTTGCTAGGGGACCATTCTGGCACAGGGTCTGAATGTGTGGCCTGGATCTCAGGATGAACATTTACAGGGTTTCCACCTGGCTTGAAGGGGATGGCAGAGATGGCCTTCCTATGACACTCACACTTAAGGAAGATGAAATTATGTTGGAACTTGCCTCCGCTGGAATTACTCCAGCAATCAAAAATGCTACCCTCTGATCTGGAAGCAGAATTGAGGCCTTTGCCTTTGTGGTTCCTGATTCACACAGGTGCACATTAATCACAGCCAATCTCACCTCTAATTTGTTGAAGATTTTTTTCTTTTCAATTCTGCGTGCAAAGCAGCCCTAGAGAGAAAAGTGAATATGCCTGTTTGTTTATTCTTCTTACTGACTAGTTAGCGAACCCCTTCTCTTGAGCTAAAAGGCAGGGGCCTTTTGCTTTGCCTTAAAAAAACAATATAATTTGAGCCAGGCTGGCTGTAAGACTCCCAGGCTGAAATCACAGGAAACACAGTGGTTGGCTAAACATGAGGAGGACACTTCTACAGGGTAATCATTTATTTATTTATTTAATTTATTTAATTTATACCCTGCCCATCTAAACCGAAGTCTACTCTGGGCGGCTGCTTCCTGGAAGGATGTGTGTGCATACATGCAGGTGTCCCTATGTGTCTGTCTGATTGTACAAGGAAAAGGTTGAGTGCCACATGTTCCAGTCTCTTTCAGCCATGAGTGGAGAGAATCTGAGGCTTTCCAACTCCCAGCTGTTGTTGAACTCCAGCTCCCATAAGCCTCAGACCACATGGCAAAGAGGCAGGGAGAGAGAGCTGCTTGCCAGTGTCTGGAGGGCCACAGGCCCTTCACCCATATCTAGGATGATCAGTGATCAAGTGTTACTATTAAGCTTTTAAAGCCTGACCTGGCATCACCCCCTCAAATGTTGGTAACCCTCTGAGATCTTTTAGAGACAGATACTCTAAGATTTAAAGTTGATAAGAATGGCTGCATCCTCAAGGAACAAAGCAACATATGTCAAAGTCCAGGGAGTCTAAGGAACCCCCAAAACCCAAAGCTAGAACAAAAACAACCCAAAAGCTTTGGGGTGCAGCCACTGCTGGATCTGCTGTCAGGTTTCTTCTAAGCCATCAAACAATGATGAGTAACTCAAGCTAGAGGTGCTTGATCAGCCCAATATGTTATTTTCAGTGGAGAATAGGAATAGATTCCTCTGCTCCTGGTTTCTGAAGGTCCGCTATATCTTCAGAGAGAGAGAGAGAGAGAGAGAGAGAGAGAGAGAGAGAGAGAGAGAGAGAGCAGCCCACCCTCCTTCCCTTATGCCAGGAGAAGTAGCAATGACGATGGGAAACAAAGCCAGTGCTGAGAATCTCCTCCTGCCTTTCATTTTCCTTCCTCTCGGCGAGAAGAGGCCCAAGAAGAACCACGAGCCGGATTTCCAGATGGACAAACGGGGCCGGCGCTGCCCTTGGCTGGACTGCCGCCCGTTAGCAAGTCTGCCAAGCTTGGAATCGTTACTTCTTCGGACTACAACCCCCAGCCTCCGCCAGCCAGTATGGTCCTGGGGGCCGGGGGAGTTCTGGAAGGAGTCACCCAGGAAAGACAAGGCGAGGCAGGAGCACACGATCTCCTTCAGACTTCTCGCCCGAATGAGGGGGCGGAGGAGGACCCGGGAAGCGTGAGAGCCCCCTCCGGCCGCCCGGCCCCCCGCCTGCTGCCCGCTTGTCTCCATCCTTGTTTACTGATGGGTCAGATAGGGGGGCCCCGGCGGATGGGCTCCCTTGTTATCCTCCTAATGGCATTCAGACCCCCCCCCCACCCCCCTCCTGCCAACCCAGGTCCTGTTCCCCCGGCCCCGGCCCCACTCCCCCCGCAGGATGTTTTGACGGCGCCGGATGCCCCGGCCTGCTGTTGTTCCTCTGTCCCTCGTTGACATCTGATACGGGGCTTAATGGTGGCAGCGCCAGATCGCCGGACAGCCTCCTTCCAGCCCACCCCACCCGATCCCGCCTGAATACTCCAAAGGACGAACCCTTTCCCTTTCCGTGAAGCTCGAGAAACCGACGGCAATCGCTTCTCCCAAAGACGTGCAGGGCTTGAGGTGGGAGGAATCCAGCGGCGCTGATCCGGAGCGAGCTATCCTTTCCTCCCCCCTCTTCCTTCTCTAGCCCTCCGCCTGCGCCTCCCCCCCATGGATCGCAGGGACTGGATCTCCCCGCTTGAGGGGGGGGCGTGAGGGGGGGGGAAAGACGACCCCGCTTCCAGTCTCTCTGGCGCTCGCTCTTAAGTCTCAACGTCCGGAGTGTTGCTCCTTATTCATGCCAAGCCAAGAAAGGTAGGGGGAGGGGGAGAGCGAGAGAAAGAGGCAGCACTCCGGCCGTTACCGTTACTCTAGGGCAAGTGTTATCCTGGCTTGACAAAGCGAGGAAGAGGAGGAGGAAGAGCCACGTGACACCCGGACAGTGCACGTCTAGGTTGGGGAAATGGCACTTGGAGTTAGCTTAACTTGCAAGGAAGGTGCGGGACAGGACAGAGATCGATCACAGGGCGCGTAAGGTGGAGAAAGTGGGTAGACTGTCCATGGTTCCGTTCCTTGTTTCAGGGGCGCCCAGGATGGCGAGCGATGTCCTCCTTCCCAGGGCAGCCGGTGGCGGGCAGGCAAGCCCGAAAGGCCCATCCAGGCCAGCATCCTCCTCAGCCAGAAGCCCAACCGGTTGCTCCCAGGGAGTCCACGGATAGTACCCAAGCAAAGCTCCTGCACCCCCTCCTCCCAGTAAGTGATATTCAGAGAGATACGGTGCCTGGAAGCACTGCTATAACCAGAAGGACGAGAAGCCGCGGATAGCTTAACTTCCATCCCCTACTGGTCTAATCCAAGGGCAGGGATAGGACTCGGGTTTGTTTTGTTTAATGACTCCGACGCGACTGGCGGCCGGAACCCACTCACCCCTCCCTTGGTTTTCTTTCTTGGTTTTAATAGGGACAAGGACTTGCGACTTGGTCCCAAAGACTTGGACTCGGACCCAAAGACTTGCCAACCTCTCTGTCCAAGGGTAGGCAAAATGAGGGGCCCAGGGATCCAAATGCGGTTAACCAGCACCTCACAGGTTCCCCCCCTCCCCTTTAGAAAGCCAATAACTTACCAGAGCTACGCAGTTAGATTTTTTAAACTCATAGCTGGCCTATGAAACATGTTTCCATAAGATGTGGTTATGGCCTGAGGTGGATTTAAAAATAAATTAAGGCAGATTAATGGAGCATAAGGCTGTATCAATGCCTACTGTTCAAAAGTCCTTAATGTCAAAAGAACCTACTGGCATATATGCATGTGTGTGTATCAAATAATCAAGGAGATAGATATTCCATCCATTGTGTATAAATCTCTCTCTTGCTCACTCTGTCATGGGCAGACATATATCCGTCCCCACAGAAGGGACTTCCCGGCTAGAAGACTGGTCCTCTTTCTTCAGAGTGAAGTGAGACGACGAAAGTTGCTAGACCAGCTGCCGGCAGCAAGAAAATGGGGAAGACCAAATACTTCAGGAGGCCACGGGGTGGCCATGAGTAGGGGGGGGGGGTGTCACTTGACGTCACCTAACAACGACAGGCAAAGGTGTAGCAGAATTCTCTTCAGTTCAGGGTTCCAGATACAGTGGAGTCTGTTGGGATAATGTGTGCAGTGTAGCACACCTCAGAAGAACAGGGTGTACATTAAAACAATTAAACGTTTTGAACTGGGAAAGGGACAAGTGGCAACCCCTCCCTGCCAACACGGGTGGAGCTAAGGATACTAATTTATCTCTACTCTTGGTGCCTGGAAGCCATTTCCTGATCCAGCGAAGATTGTGAACTGGAGGAGGAGGTGAGATGGACATCTGTCCAGGTTGCAGGAATCGTTCAAAGGGCGAGGGGGGTTAGGAGTCCCTGCCTCTCTCCCCCCCCCCCGCCCCCAGCGAATGAGGCCTCACAGCCTAAAAAGAACACGTTTCCACGTGCAAGGAACAGCAAGGAGCACAAGAGAAGCAGGACTCAAAGGAGCCAGAGCTTCCTGGATAGACTTCCGGGCTCCGCATCTCAAGGGTCCAGTCAGACCCCACCCGGAAATAAATCTTGTCCAAAGCTCCTCACAGCACTGGGCGGGGGTGGGAAGGGCTGTCAATTGAGAGGAGCTTCAGCCTCATCCCCCAGGAAGCCCTCTTCTGCTTCAGCCCCAGGCCTGCCTCCGTTTGCAGCCACTGGTGCGCGATTGTCGATGGTCGCTCTGGCATGGTTGGCCCCAGAAAGGCTCCCAGTTCTTTCCACTCCTTCCCAGTGTACACACGTGGTTGAAACACACACACACACACACACACACACTTATTCAGAGGGCCTGAACACACTTAGGAGAACCCGAATCCCACTGAGCAATGGGAGACTGACTTCTGAGTGAAAATACGTAAGATTGTGCTGCCTATCCCGCTTTACTTTCAAAGGTTATCTGCTAAAGCAGGAGAAAATAAAATACCACTGGATGCAATATCAACTTGGTTTTGAGTAGGCTCCTTGGGGCTAGATCCAGTTGCTAACCAAATCAGAGTAGACCCAGTGGACTGACTGGGACACATCAAAGGAACACTTATATCCCATTGATTCAGTGGGTCTACTTTAGTTAGGACTAACAATTAGATTTAGCCCAGTAGTGATAAAGATTACTGCTATGTGAGGATACCTTTCTGAAGTACAGATATAAGTTAATTGAAATAATAATAATAATAATAATAATAATAATAATAATAATAATAATAATAATAATAATAATAATAATAATAATAGCACCGAATGTGTAGACCAGTGGTTCCCAACCTTGGGTCCCCAGATGTTCTTGGACTACAGCTCCCAGAAGCCTTCACCACTAGCTGTGCTGGCCAGGATTTCTGGGAGTTTTAGTCCAAGAACATCTGGGGACCCAAGGTTGGGAACCACTGGTGCAGATGAACGATAGTTCCACATACCTAGGTTCCAACACTAAGCTTATTTACTAGAAAGTGGCACTGAAATGAAGGTAACGTACATCTAAGCAAACCTGGTTACACATTCATATTTTTACATTTCAAATGCAGGGTTCAGTTCAGCCAGAATTAAGCCTCAAACAGCCTAAGCTGTTGTTGCTTTGGCTTTATTTCTTTGTAAATTACTTGGAAATCAGGGTGGATTTCATACATGTAATACAAGCCACAAGAAAAAAAATTTAAAGCTCTCCCACTGGAGTCAGTGGAAATTTAAAACACTTAGCTTTAGCCCGATTCTACCAGCACTCTGCAAGCACTTGCTTTATTTTCTAACTTTTATACAAAATGCTTCTTTTGGCAGGGTAAGATTCAGCCCCTGGTGGATTAATCTGCTGCAAATTAAAATAAGACACACAATTTCAAGCCACTCTCTTTAATTACAAGATGCCCAGTTCCATCAACGTTTCTTCTTTGTTTTTAACAGCAACATAAAGATGGGAGAATGGGGAAGAGGACTCCGTACATCAAAACCAAGCGGCTGGACAAAGAACAGACAGTGCATTTAATACTATCAAATCAATCACCTTTTCTTTTTTCTTTTTCGTTTTTTTTAGTGCATCACTCTAAGGGGATCTGACACCAAAACAGCATCTGACTTCCTTTCTTTCTGGTGGGAGCTGGGTTACGGGGTGGGGCTGAATCTCCATCCCACCCCATCCCCAGGCATGGTCCTCTTGGACAAGGAAAGTTTGGATTTGTCCACTTTAAACACAACACAACAATTCTGGAATTATGCAGCTAAACAAACCCTGCTTTAAAACCTGAGAGCTAGCAGCCGGCTTCACCAAGTCCCCTCGCTTCCTATTCGGCCTATGCTGAATGTGGTGGAGTTTCTTTTGTTTGTTTGTTTGTGGATGTCCTGAAAAGAAAAGGAAAAAAAAGGAGCAGGATGGAAAGCTCCTGCCACGTTTTGAAAAAGGGGGTGGGCGGGAGCGAGAGGAGCCCCCGCCGCGGAAGAAAGGCTGGTCACTTTTTTTTTTGCAAGTCCTTGCGCGGAAAGGAGTGGACTCAACAGCCGGGCTAGCTTACTTTGCTAGCGGGCGACGATCTCTGAACTTGCGTCAACCGTAGGGCATGGCTCGCTTCCTGTAGTTTTAATTTAAGAAAAAACAAGAAGGGGGAGCTTTAGGCAAACCCATCCTTCCTGGCCTGGAAGAAGAAGGTGGCCGGCTTCTGCGGGAGGCCGAAACACGCGTTCAGCCGCAAGATCCGGTTATGTGGGGGGGGGGGGCAGTGAAGTCGAGGGGAGCCTGGAGGCGCCGTTGGGGCTTCCGACGCCCTCTCTCTCCCCCCCCCCCCGTCCTCCCCAGCTTGGGAGGGTCCTTCTCTGTCCTGGATCCCGGCGTCTCAGGATGATCTCCGCTGACAGCCCCTTCGGGTGTGTGTGTGTGTGTGTGTGTGTGTGTCCCCGGATGCCCGCCGCTCCCAGGGTCTTGGGAGTCCATCCGCGGAAGGTCTTTCTGGCCGAAAGAGCGCCCACGACGGGCCTCCCGGTCCTGAGCCCCCCCCCCGCCCCCCCTCCGCTGAGGAGACGGCGGGCGGGCGGGCGGGCGGGCGGGGAAGCCTACCAGGCTCTGATGCCGTGCAAGGTGGCGAGGCCGGCGTTGCCTTGCGGGAGCGCGGTCTGCACGGGGTTCAGCTCCCCGACGCCGAAGTTCATGAAGTTGCCGCCGCCGCCGCCGCCGCCGCCGCCGCCGCCCGCCGGGGGCTGGACGCTCTGCACCGCCGGGTAGCTGCAGCTGTAGCTGGCATTGCAGGCGGCGGCGGCGGCGGCGGCGGCGGCGGCGTTGTAGTTGCTGTAGGGCGGGTGGTAGGCGTTGTAGCTGTAGGGGTTGAGGGCGACGTTGTAGGGCGAGCCGTAGGGCGAGGGTTCGCCCAAGCAGGGCTTGCCGTCGCGGACCAGGACGGGCACGGCGATCCGGCGCGGCGGCGGCAGGCCCACCATCTCCAGGCTTTGGTCCTGCCGCTGCCGCTTGCACTTGTAGCGCCGGTTCTGGAACCAGATCTTGACCTGCGTCGAGGTCAGCTTCAGCACGTTGGCCAAGTGGTCCCGCTCCGGGGCCGAGAGGTACTTCTGCTGCTTGAAGCGCCGCTCCAGCTCGTAGACCTGCGCCTGCGAGAAGAGCACGCGGGGCTTCCGCCGCTTTCTCGGCCGCGGCCGCTCCGGGTCCTCGGCGGCGGCGGCGGCGGGGAGGGGGTCCCGCTTCTCCGGCTCCAGGGGTTTCGGGAGCGCGCCCAGCTCTGCGGGGAGACAAACACAAGCACGCCCAGCGGGCCGTCAGCATCTCGGGCTGAGTTGCTTGGGATCCATTCCCAGGCGCACGACATACGTTTTCATTGTAAAGTTACAATGCGTATTTGGTAGAGAGCAAATCACTTTTTCCTTCTGAGTAAACATGCATAGAAATATGCCCAATGAAGTCAATCAAGACAGGGAATGATAACTAACCCCTTCCACTTAGGGCCCAAGGAGGCAGTTATCCTTGAAATGAAAACTCCAGCTTCTCAATTCTGCAGATCGAGTAACATAAAGCACACCACGGAACCGAGCTAGTCGCTATCATGGAGGGCCAATGTGGCCTAGTGGTTAGAGTGCTGGACGGACAGGTGGGAAATCCGGGTTCAAGTCCAGCCATGAAACTCAGTGGGTGGCCCCGCGTTCACGGTTCCTCTCTCTATTTCTCTCTCCTTCTCTCTTTGCTTGACATACTTCACAGCGTTGCTTTTAGTGTGAGCGTAAAGTGGAAGACAGCCCCGCACCTCGCCTTGAACTCATTGGAGGAAACTGAGGGACATAAATGTAACTAGTAAAGTAAATAAAATGTCAGTTCCTGTCTACAGTTAGAAGATACCACGCAATACATACACATACTGTTAATACGAATGCAAGAGATCAAACATTATTTTGCAGATCTAACCAAAATTAAATATTAAAGACGTCCCGATTATCTCAGTTGGGAAATCTTTTATGTGCTTAATCCCCTTCCACCGAAACAAACGGGAGTTAAAAGTAATCAAGGTTGGTTGATTTCTTGACCTATCCAAAGTTCTTCTATATATGCAGGTGAGGCTAGAATTCGGCCTAAAGAGGTTTTACCAGTCGTCTCTTACGGAGAAGTAAGTCCTCTCTATATTACTCAAAAGTACGACTGAAATCTAAACAGATTAACTGACGAATTAATTTGCTCATGCAAGTTAATCAACGAAGTTCGGAGCAAAGGATTCACCAATCAAAACAAAAATGGGTTGCTGGTTTCCTTCTTCCTTGTTTCTAAGCAATCTCCTTTCCCAAGCAAACTTGATTCTACTGAAAAGTGCTTACTACTTGGATCACTTACTCCACAGAGCATCTTTGAGATTTCCGACGTGGGAGCCCTCTAATTGTATCCCAGCAAAACATTCAAGAGTTCTGTAGAAAGCTTAAAGCTAACAGATTTTTTTTTAAAGCATGAGCTTTCCTGAGTATGATCCACTTCTTCAGATAGACTGCAAATTCACAAATGTTCACGCTAAAATAAACCTGTTTATTTTCAAGGTGCCGTGGGTCTCTGATGTGTTGTTATTTACTGTTACTATTATTATAATCCAATCCTTTAAATAAACAGGGTCCTTATACTTAAACTTAATCTGCTGCACCTAATATTCTCTGAACAATGAGCCACAATTCATGAGCCTCATTTTCTTAAGAACATTTGTTAATTATCATATCGGAACTATTATTATTATTATTATTATTATTATTATTATTATTATTATTATTATTATTATTATTATTATTATTATTATTATTAATTTGGCAGTAGAATTTTAAAGGCTACATGTAAACTTACATACCTTATACATCCTAAGTAATTATTCCACGAAATCCACTTAACGCATTTAAGATTAAGGAACGATAGATAATGGTTTATCTGTATTAACGGTTCAGTTCTGACAACATTTACTTGACAGGATGGCACTCTTTGGAATAAGTAAACTTCCAAGCAAGCCTGCCAAAAGTCAGGCTAAAGAGACATCGGTTTCATCAATAGGAGACGCTTAAATTCAATAGGGTTTAAATCCAATAATTCGAAGTCTTTTAAAATCGACAGGACTTCAAGGGCCTCAACATACGCACACAAAAGAGGGGAGAGGGAGCCGTTTTGCCCTCCCACAAAATCCTAAAAGAAGGGAGGATGATACCTTTTACTAGACTACTAACATCCTCAAAACTACACAACCAGCTTTATAGGATTCTTCATAAGACTGAGTATCCGCGTGGGAGGGAGAAGAAATCAAAAATTTCCCGAAGTCCCCCAAATAATCCTGAGATGTAAATGCACGGAAGTATGTCAAGGAGACCTTACTTCTTACTTCTGAGTAACCAAAAACCCACGGTCCAGAAAGGGACTCTAACTCTAGTTGGATCCTGCGCAGGCAGGTCTACTTAGGTAGGTTCAGATTTCCCTCCAGAAACCAGAGAGAGAGAAAGATAGCAGAGCAGAGAAAGGAGAGCCTTTTCTCCCATCCGAACCTGCCTCCCTTCTTGTTTTTTCTTCCGGGAGATCGGTTCATTGGAAAGCAATATTCCTTTTACAAACCCTTCCGAATTCCTTAGAATTCCCCTTCCCCTTTAACTGCCTTCAGGACGGGACTGACCGACTTCTCCACCTGTCCCAGCCCAGCAGATAATCTACTCAGCAGCTCCCTTGCTTGGCTGTTTTCTGTCAGAAAACCACTAAGAAACAGGGAAACTCCCTGGAGGCTCCACGCCCCCAAGTACATTCCTTCCCTCTAACTTCTCTTGATTTTCGTCAAACTTTCTGCCTGCAATAGAAAAGCGGCAGCGGAGTCCTGCTTACTGGTAACTAAATCCCATGAAGGTCTCGGAGACGGACTCCCTGCTTCCCCAGTTAAGTTTGCATAGAACTGGCAGCCGGTAGGGATTGAGAAGTTAAACCCGAAGATACTTCTCCAGACCATAATAAACCAGAGATTGGTGCTGTTGTTTTGAAAGCATTACTGCAACGAAAGAAATCGTAGCAGCTTTCACAGAGGTTGCCGGTTTGAGCAACAACAACAAGAACGGACAAACAAAAGTATTGTGGCACTTTTGTGACCAACAGATGTGTTTCATTGTAGGTTTTTTTTGAAGAAGCGGGATATAATCCAAAAAAGCTTGTAATGAAATTAATGTGTTAGTTTTACAGGTTCCATAGTACTTTCGTTTTTTGTTTTGTTTGTTGTTAATGAAATGATTACTCCTAAAAGTTCAAAGAGCAAGAATGATTAGTGGAACTTAATCTGATTGTGCCTGCATTATCAAGTTCCTAGCAAGATGACACGAGAATCAGTCCGGTTGAAATTAATGCCAATCACCAAAAAATACCTACCTCACAGTCTAATCTAGATGAATAAACTGTATCGGCAGATTTTCCTTTTGAAGGAGGATCAGGAGTTGAGATTGTCTTTTTCAGCTAACCTGTTGGGGTCTGGTGGATCGCGGAACAATTCGGGGGCAAAGGTTTCTTCCACAGAAAATTTATAGTTCAATCCTTCTTGGGTTTATTTAGAAGTAAACCCCGGTTCCACAAAGCGATCTAATCCCAGCTAAGTAAGTATATATTTATAAATAGACAAAAGCGGCACTCTTTTGCCCCCCCTCCCCCTTGAGCTCGAGTAAATATGAAGAGATTTGCGCGGTACCAGTTTTGATTAGGCGTCCTCGCACAGCCTGAGTCGAGACTAATGGAACAGCTGATCAAAGGAAAACTAGGAAACACAAGCCTTAATTACAAACTTTAAAATCACCAGTTATACTCCACAGCCCTTAGTTTTAAAGCTCTTCGTTTAAATCACGTTTAATATAAAAGATTGGACCATATATAATTAAATGGGTTTAATTACTACGTTCATTATGAATAATAAGAATCCATAATATTAACCATTTTGTTGATAGTGATTATATTAGTCATGTTAATATTTTTTTGTCTTGGTCTGCGCTTGGGGTGCGAGAGAAAGGGAGGCCCAGCGCCTAGCTAGCTGCCTGACTGCCCCGCCTAGCCTGTGCTGGGACCCTCTCCTCTGCCCGCTGATTCGGGTACAACTCTCACTGAAGGTAGAGGGAGTTGGCGTCGACAAGAGTCCGGCCAGGCGTCCGGAAACAGTCTTCCGCTGGGCTCTCTCCTCTGCCCTCGGCTCAGTCTGGGTGACCTTAAGCAAGTCATTTCCTCCCTTTGCCCGCCCGCTGCAGCAAGGTGCCCCTCGTGACGGCTGTGAAAGAATTGCAGCAAAATAATAGGCGTGGGATGTTTTGGACTCTTTCTGGCGCTACATGAATGGCAGAGGATTGGGTCTATGGCGGGGAGGTGGGGGAAGTCCGCGGGACCAGATGCAGGCTGACCGCCCCAGGAGCTGCCTGCCCCGAAGAGGGCCCAGAGCCGCCCCCGCCCCCCCCCCAAACCCGCTCCATCCAAGCCAGGGGATGGAGGGCCCTCAGGGAGCTAACACTGCCGAAACCAGCTGGGGCCCCATCATCTCGGGGGAGCGAGGAAGGGCGGCGAGCAGTTTCCTTCTGGCCCCGTCTGGCCCCGCAAGCGAGAAAAGACCCCTGGAGAGATGTGGCGCGACTCACGGATGCCCCCTCTTTCGGTGAACGGGTTGCATTTCTGCACATGGACATGTAGCCGATCATCTGGTCAGTGTGCAGTCCGACAGGTTCCTCCCGGGGCGCTCGGCTGCGCTGAATAGAGGGAGCGAGGCTGCCGTGGGGGCCGCCCGCTCGGGAGGAGCTGGCTTCTTCCGCCGGGCCCGTCTGCCGTCGGACAAGGCAGGCAGAGGTCCTCCGGCAAGGCAAAGCTCCCATCCATTTCCGACCAGCGCCGCCGCCGCCGCCGCCGCCGCCTCCCCGGCGGTCTCCCCAGGCCCGCGCCCCGCCAGCGCCTCCCCCCCCCTCCGTGCCCCCCCCCCGGTCCCGCTCCCCCTCCTCGGCAAGGGATGCTTGGGCCGCTTCGGGGCTCCGGCCGGCCCTGTTTACCTTGCTTGTCCCCTTTGGGCTCCTTGGCCGAGTCCATCTCCACGTAGTTCTTGGCATAAAAAGTGCCGGCGGGGAAAGGGTCGGCGTGGCTTTTGGAGAGGGCCTCCGGGAGCGGGGCCTCCTCGGCCGCGTAGCTCTCCTGCTTAAAGGTCGCCAGCATGCAGGAGGAGGGCGAGCCCAGGGCCGCCAGCTGCTCCATGGAAGCCAAGCCCCCGCTGGGCTGCTGCTCCAAGCTCAAGATATCCTTGACCGAGAAAGGCGTCGTGGTGGCCACAGGGCTGGGAAACATGGTGAGCCGCGGCCCCGCAGCCGACCGGAGCCCAGCCTCCGGGCAAGGCGGATCAGGGGGCCCCGGCGCGCGCCACCGCCACCGCCACCGCCTCCCCAGGGGCGCATCGCCGGGCAAACGCGGCGCTCGGGCTCCCGCGCCGGGAGCAGGTAGAGGGGCAGGGCCAAGGAGAGAGCGGGAGGCGGGACCAGGCTCTCCCAGGGGGCTTCCTGATTGGCCAGCAGAGGTGCCGCGGCCCGAGAGATGCAGCCTTCCAGGCCCACCTAATATAGTCAGAGAAGGCCAACGCCGCCGAGCGCCGCGGAAGGAAGGAAGGAAGGAAGGAACAGCGTCCCCCCTGGGTCCGCGCATCTCTCTCCTTCGCCCAGAGGCCTGCTGCGTACAAAGGCCCCGCCCGCTGCCATCTCTCTGGCAGTCAGATTGAAGAAACAAGCTGCGTGCAAGCAGATACGATGATCTGAATGCAGGATGGGATGCTTGGCTTGTTGTTGGTGTTGGTGATCTGCCAGGTTTTCCCCAACCTTTGGGCTCAGGCCGGCTCTGGAAGACTGAGAACGGACGGAAAAGAACGGGGGAAGAGACTAAGAGCAGTGAATGTCCGGGTTCTGGTTGTTGTTGTTGTTTAGTCCTTTAGTCGTGTCCGACTCTTCGTGACCCCATGGACCAGAGCACGCCAGGCCCTCCTGTTTTCCACTGCCTCCCGAAGTTTGGTCAAATTCATGTTGGTAGCTTCGATGACACTGTCCAACCATCTCATCCTCTGTCGTCCCCTTCTCCTCTTGCCCTCACACTTCCCCAACATCAGGGTCTTTTCCAGGGAGTCTTCTCTTCTCATGAGATGGCCAAAGTATTGGAGCCTCAGCTTCAGGAACTGTCCTTCCAGTGAGCACTCAGGGTTGATTTCCTTAAGAATGGATAGGTTTGTTCTCTTTGCAGTCCAGGGGACTCTCAAGAGTCTCCTCCAGCACCACAATTCAAAAGCATCAATTCTTCGGCAGTCAGCCTTCTTTATGGTCCAGCTCTCACTTCCATACATCGCTACTGGAAAAACCATAGCTTTGACTATGCGGACCTTTGTCGGCAAGGTGATGTCTCTGCTTTTTAAGATGCTGTCTAGGTTTGTCATCGCTTTCCTCCCAAGAAGCAGGCGTCTTTTAATTCTGTGGCTGCTGTCACCATCTGCAGTGATCATGGAGCCCAAGAAAGTAAAATCTGTCACTCTCCTCTTTCACCCTCATTAAGAGGTTCTTTAATTCCTCCTCACTTTCTGCCATCAGAGTGGTATCATCTGCATATCGGAGGTTGTTGATATTTCTTCCGGCAATCTTAATTCCGGCTTGGGATTCCTCCAGTCCTGCCTTTCGCATGATGTATTCTGCATATAAGTTAAATAAGCAGGGAGAGAATATACAGCCTTGTTGTACTCCTTTCCAAATTTTGAACCAATCAGTTGTTCCATATCCAGTTCTAACTGCTGCTTCCTGTCCCACATATAGATTTCTCAGGAGATAGATAAGGTGGTCAGGCACTCCCATTTCTTTAAGAACTTGCCATAGTTTGTTGTGGTCCACACAGTCAAAGGCTTTTGTGTAGTCAATGAAGCAGAAGTAGATGTTTTTCTGAAATTCTCTGGCTTTCTCCATAATCCAGCGCATGTTAGCAATTTGGTCTCTAGTTCCTCTGCCCCTTCGAAATCCAGCTTGTACTTCTGGGAGTTCTCGGTCCACATACTGCTGAAGTCTACCTTGTAGGATTTTGAGCATAACCTTGCTAACGTGTGATATGAGTGCAATTGTATGGTAGTTGGAGCATTCTTTGGCACTGCCCTTCTTTGGGATTGGGATGTAGACTGATCTTTTCCAATCCTCTGGCCACTGCTGAGTTTTCCAAACTTGCTGGCATATTGAGTGTAGCACCTTCACAGCGACGTCTTTTAAGATTTTAAATAGTTCGACTGGAATGCCATCACCTCCACTGGCCTTGTTGTTAGCCATGCTTTCTAAGGCCCACTTGACTTCACTCTCCAGGATGTCTGGCTCAAGGTCAGCAGCCACACTATCTGGGTTGTCTGGGACATCCAGATCTTTCTGGTATAATTCCTCTGTGTATTCTTGCCACCTCTTCTTGATGTCTTCTGCTTCTGTGAGGTCCCTACCATTTTTGTCCTTTATCATGTCCATCTTTGCACAAAAGGTTCCTTTAATATCTCCAATTTTCTTGAACAGATCTCTGGTTTTTCCCTTTCTATTATTTTCTTCTATATCTTTGCACTGTTCATTTAAGAAGGCCCTCTTGTCTCTCCTTGCTATTCTTTGGAAGTCTGCATTCCATTTTCTGTAACTTTCCCTATCTCCCTTGCATTTTGTTTCCCTTCTCTTCTCTGCTATTTGTAAGGCCTCGTTGGACAGCCACTTTGCTTTCTTGCATTTCCCTTTCTTTGGAATGGTTTTTGTTGCTGCCTCCTGTACAATGTTACGAGCCTCCGTCCATAGTTCTTCAGGCACTCTGTCCACCAAATCTAGTTCCTTAAATCTGTTCTTCTCTTCCACTGTGTATTCATAAGGGATTTGGTTTAGATTATACCTGACTAGCCCAGTGGATTTTCCTACTTTCTTCAGTTTAAGCTTGAATTTTGCTATGAGAAGCTGATGATCAGAGCCACAATCAGCTCCAGGTCTTGTTTTGGCTGACTGTATAGAGCTTCTCCATCTTTGGCTGCAGAGAATATAATCAATCTGATTTCGGTATTGCCCATCTGGTGATGTCCATGTGTAGAGTCGCCTCTTGTGTTGTTGGAAAAGAGTGTTTGTGATGACCAGCTTGTTCTCTTGACAAAACTCTATTAGCCTTTGCCCTGCTTCGTTTTGAACTCCAAGGCCAAACTTACCTGTTGTTCCTTTTATCTCTTGACTCCCTACTTTAGCATTCCAGTCCCCTATAATGAGAAGAACATCTTTCTTTGGTGTCAGTTCTAGAAGGTGTTGTAAGTCTTCATAGAATTGGTCAATTTCAGCTTCTTCAGCATGGGTGGTTGGTGCATAAACTTGGATGACTGTGATGTTGAAAGGTCTGCCTTGGATTCTGTTACTCATACTAAAAAGCGAGGTTTTGATTTTGATTCTTTTGAAAGTTTTCCTCCTCCTTTGAATGGTTCCTCTTCCTCCTCTGTGCCTTTGGTCGGAAGTTCCATTCCAGCTGCGATGAGAGTGTTGGTGTGAATAAATAACAGCCATGATTCAAAGGCGGCCTGGTCTTGGATAATTATAGCTACGCTTCATTCAGTTGCGAAAATACCTGGCTTCTCTTCTGTCCTTGATCCTAAGCATAACTATGTTATCTAAACAACAACACAGCCCTTCCTTCAAGCACACACACTGCGCACACTCGGGGTACCAGCTTCTTTTCTAGTGATCACTTACTACATACAGCCTGGTGCAGGTCACACCACGCTGGGTGCAGAAATTGTGGGCAGACCCAAGATGGGGCAAAGTCATCTGTGATCTGAACGTCTCTCCCCACCCTCACCCCGCCAATGACACCCCAGTTTATGGTCTCTCGGTCTTTTTGCCCTGGTACTTCTAAGGGGCTGTAGGAGGGAAGAGAAATAATTAAGGTGACGCCGGTGCCTGTGTGTCTGTTTGCGACGGAGTTCAGATCGAGCCCCTCTCAACAAGCCCCTCGCCAGCCAAGACTGGCGGTGCGGATTTGTCCTAGGCTCACAGAGAAATCCGGGTTTCCCCTCCACTCCTGACTCACGCTTCAGGATCTCAGTCCTGGGCAGAGCCTGAGCTCCTCTTCTGGGTGGAGGGCGGCGAAACGGGGCTGACCGCAGAAGGCCCTTAAGAACCACTTTAAAGGATGCGCCGTGCTTAGCAAACGCGGAGTGCCAGGAGTTCACCAGTCCGGCGCTGGCCCGGCTTGGGAAAGGAGCGTAGCCTTGGCTCTCGGGGGTGGGGGGGGTGGGGGGGAAAGCAGCGGAAAGAAAGGCGGCGTCCAGCTTTTTGGAAAACTGGTCGGGTGAGAAGAAAGACCGACTCTCTGAACTCGGAAAAGAGGAATGGCGGCAGAGCTGGGAGGACCCGAGCCCCAAGCGGGAGCGCATCGTCCGCCGGTAAGCAGGCCGCGGCCCCTTCAGCCCCTCCCGCCCAGGCCCCGCCGGCTTGCTGGTCTAGTCTCCGGGGTGGGGAAGTGCGGGCCTGAGCGCGAGCGTGGCGGGGCCGGAGTGTAGGCGTCCGGCGGGACGGAGGACTGAAAGAGCAAAGGAAGACAAGGGCCCAGGAGTTCAGTGGGGGCGTTTGATTGACAGGCCCGGGGAGGGGGTGGGAATTCTTTTCAAGGGCCGAAGGCCTCCTCTGGCATTTATAAAATTCCATTAAAAGCAGTAATCGTGCCATTAGGAAGGAAGGAAGGAAGGAAGGAAGATCACAGAGCGATGGATGCTCCTGAGAAATGAGCACATGTAGTTTGGGGGGGTGGGGTGGGGGGCGCCCGGCCTGCGGTCCTCCTGACAATGGCGTCTTTGGGGTGTCTATTTTAGGGGGAGACGCGGACCAGGGAGTATCCCATTGGACTCTGCGGGACTGAACGTCCAGGTCAACCTGCCTGATGAAAGACAGGCTCCCATTTCAGGGAGGCCGCCCTCTCTCATTAGGACGTTTCACTCAGATTTAGCGCCCCAGTCGCCTTCAGGGGGACTATTTAGGATCGCAGTGGCAAGAGCCAGTGGTGTGTACCTGTTTGGCTGCGCTCGAGTGAACCAGCCTGCGGGACATGGAAATGTAAATCGATCCTGGGGTTTATTATGTTATCTTGACTTCCCTGGCGATCGCTACCTAATAAACAGCGTGGCAGACTTTGGAGGGGGATTTTTTTTTTAAAAAAAGATCTCGAAGTCCGAGGTCTGTTGCGGGTTATAGGCTGTAGAAGAGCTGCACCATCTCATGCTGTACACTTTTAGTCACTGCTAGACAGTTCCGCTGTGTGTAGTAGGTTCTTCTGCGTCGCCAAGTCCTTTTCGACTTCGGGTGATCCTGCTATGGTTTTCGAGGGAAGTAAAACATTCAAAGAGTGGTTTTACAAGTGCCAAACCGGCCCCTCCTCCCAGTGATGGCCATGAGGGGATTTGAACCCGGCTCTCCTAAGTTCTAGTCTTGCACTAGTGTGTGTAGCAGGCCCACTTCTTCATTAAAAAAAAAAATTAACTTCCACTAAGGCTGCTCATTCCTAGGGACTTACTTGAGAACCAGTTCCAGTGACTTAGGCCTATTTCTGAGCCCCTTGAGGGTTGTGTCCTTATTAGGAAGTCACTTGATTCAAAACAATGTGTCCTCCTTCTAAATACACATGTTTAGGGTGTACGTCTCAACTTTCTATGTTATAATACTAAAGAGGTTCTAAAAGGGAGAAAGATGCTATGTGTCAAAGAATGAATAAGCCCCAAAATACGGAATATATTTTAAGGCAGGGCGGCCTTTCCGGTTCTGCGCTCCTAAATTCTAGACACTTGTCTGGAAATAGGCACAAAAACAGACACCCCCTCCTTCCATCTTTTGCAAACAAGAAGATCTTGTTAGTCTGATCATAGTGCAATTAAATCGCTATATGGAGACTAAACACATTTACTATATGTGTTCAGAAATCGGAAGTCAGTCCCAAGGATTTGTTCTTTCAACAACAGTTGGCGGTTGTGCAACCCAAGCTCAAGTCTGACTCGGCTACTCCACGCAGCTGTGTCCTGAAACCCAATTGTTCAGAGTCCCTTAATTTCATAGTAATTCTGCGGACGAACCAGTTGTGAGAGGACTCGGCTTTAGTCGAACTTACTTCCGAAGGAGATGGCGGACTGCACTTTCAGACCCGAACGATGCTGACGTTGACACCCGGTTGAAGGATCTTTTTTTGAGATCAGCTTGGCAATAGATGTCCATTAACAAGCTTTGGAGGGAAAAAATGGAGGAAATATATCCAGCAAGCTATATACCTCCTTCGTCTCAGCCAAAGCTTAGAAAGTCCAAGTAGCATTTATTTTTCTTGATCTTTTCAAAGACGGCAATAACAGCCATTCCTTCCAATCAAAACTGTTTCCTGCAAAATATACTAATGCACGATGACCCCCCCCCCCCCGATTACCATTACAGATAAGGAAATAAATGTTTTGACCCCATAACAATTTTAGGGCTACCCTAAACCAGCTTCTTTTACTGGGAGGTTTTTAGTCCAGTCCCTTCCAGAGATTTCTGACCCCCAACCCACCCGCAGGGATACTATGGAACAGGGCACGCCAGGTCAGTAATCGCAAAGATGAAGGCACTGGGGCTCTGTACCCCACAGTCAGCATCGGGCCAAACCATACACCCCCAAGTCCCAGAGAATGCATTTTACCAGAGGTCACTCTCCGCGGTCATCGAACTTTAGGTCCTTATTCAGGTTACTGATGGCGCCCTGTTTCAATGCTTGGCCTGAAAAGGAAACTAGAAACCAGTCATTCTCCCCAATTCATTTTAAAAAAAGAACCGGAAGTCCCGGCTTCATGTGTTTGTGTGGGGTTTGGACTGGTTTAGTTCCTTTGTCTTTTCCGAGTCTCCCATCGTCTGTCTTGAGAGCGGTCCTCACACGAAGGAGCCTGAAATTCAGATTAGAGACGCCTTTTGATTGGGTGGCTTTAAAACACCCATTTGGGAAACAGGGAGATCCCGGACAGGAGGATAGCCGTTAACATTAACCGTGGTTATAATTTTACGATTCTAACTCTGATTTATTCGGGTTCAAGGCTTATCGCCCTAGATCCACTCAATATTCTGCCTAATGTTACTGATGAGAGTCCTATCAAGAATTCGATCTTCGCTCCCTATTTCGGGAGATCTGTGGACACCATCTCATTCTTCCCTTAAAAAATTAAAATAAAAGAAACAAAAGAAAAGACTTCCTTTATAAACATGCCGACCCCCCTGTGCCAACTTATCTAACCCGAACGGCCCTGTTTTCTGCAGACCGGAGGAGAAGCTGACTGCGGACAGAGTGGCCAGTATTAGTGGCCAGGAGTACTTGAGCTTATCGGAGACTAATTGCTTCCATTAAGGTTATGGCTTCAGACGTTTCCCTGCCTCCTTCCTTCTCGCTCTGCCCCCCTGACCGCTTTTCTCCCGGTTGTTGTATTTAATGGCTATAAGTAGTGGTAGCTGTTCGACAATTTGCACGCCCCTTCTGCAAGCCGGTCCTTTGGGAGGAGAGGACGGACTCTTCCTGCTCTGCTCGGTTGCAGGTCGCCGGGTGGCAAAGCCCCTTTCCCCCAACCGCTTCTCCCAGAGTCTGGCATTCGCCTTATCTCGCGGGGAAATGGAAGCGGCAGCATCCGATTCAATTAAAATTCTTGCCCTGGTAGGGTTTTGGGGGCTGGTGCATCAGATCCGAAGTTTGCGATGACAGTTTAAGAGATTAACACACACAGGGAAGCCCAAAATATCTGTTCAATGCTGGGAACGGGGCCTGCAGTGGATCCATCTCCCCGACATTTCAGATCTCTTTGCTCAGGTCGCTTACATCTGACAAAATAATAATAATAATTAAAAAGTGAATTTTTAGAAACCATTCGAAGGCGCTTGGTGCAATTTGGATGGATTAAACGAAACGGTTCTAACCTTATTAAGAAGTTTCAGGATCCCACATTTTCAATTCAAAATGTACTAAGAATAAATATAGTCATGGTGTTTTTTAAAGTACGACTGCAAAGCTTAACGGAGTGAAATATTTGCACTGTGTATTCATTTTTTTTAAGAGAAGCCCTTCTAAAAACCCAGATGGGTAGCCTCCGTATTTTTTTTTAAAAAAAACATTCTCCTTTCTCCCACGCAGGATGGGAATGCCTCATCATAGTCACAACACCTGCTAAGACACACGTCTGCTGCCTGCGCCATCCGAATTCCGAACAGGCTCCTTGCTTCTTAAACTTAAGCTACTACGCTGTAGCTAATCCGAAGTCGGAGCAGACCCACAGACTCCGTGGCCATTCGGCAATTGATTCTGTGGGGCCGTTCTTAGTTAGGACTCACCAGAGAATACTGGCCCACGTGTTTGTCTACATGCAAACTCCCACCAATTTAATCAATAGTCCAATCAATTAATTGACCAGGACTCATAAGATTATTAAATCAACGTATTAAAAATTGGATTGCACAGCTAGTTTTGAGACAATACAAACAGCAGGAGAGGGTTTCAGCTATCTGCAAGCAGGCTTGGGGGACAGGCATGGATAAGATTACCAGACATTCATAAACCTGCTGAGCCTTGATGAGAGAAAAGGCTCATACTTTCCCCCAAGATCTGTTAGTGGCCTTTGAGATTTAGACTACATCCCAGAAGGCAAGAACTCTTAAGAAAGTGTGCTCATCAACAAAATTAGTGGCACTTCTGTTGCTGCTGGTTCAGTCTTTGAACTCAGGTAAGCCAGGTAGTTTTTCTGATGTTCAGTAAACACCTGTGCTTGGTGAGAAAGGATTTTTGAATCTTCTTCAACTGGGGTGCTGTTAAAAATGTAAAAGTTGGATCCACATTCAGTCTTGGCAAGAGCAGACACACTGAAACCAATGGCATTTTGTTTAAGAATAACCACCTTGGCCCATTGATTTCAGTAGATATAGAGGCATGGCTACATCTTGATGAATGTTTGCAGTGCAATCCTATGGATGAATGTTTGCAGTGCAATCCTATGCATTGCTTTCAAATGTAAGTCTCAATCTGGTCAGAGGAGCTTGCTCCCAAGTAATTCAAGTGTACATAGGGTTGAAGATTTTTTTAAAAAACACTCATGTTTGTCCCTTACTGACTGTAGGAGTGTTCTTACAGTATGTTCAATCTATATATGTATAAAAAGAAACGGTAAGTCTGTACAGTTATTCACAATGATGTTCATGGATTGAAACAGTAGCTTGAATTCTGCTGCTTACATGCACTGATGTATAAATACATAAATACTACTGTTTCAATCCATGAACATGAACTGCCACTAGTTCCACTTGTATTCTTCATCATATTCCAGTCGTATGGCTTGGCACACAGTACAACCGGCAACACCTGAACAACCAGAAATTTGCAGATGTGATCTATTCCATCGCATTTATCCCCAGTTATGGGAGTACCTAATATGATTCTGGGTGAAAAAAAATAAGGCATGTTTGAGTCTTGTATAAATTCATTACTTTATTTTAATTTAAGCAATTGATCATACAAATATTGCTGCTACTCTATACAAAACTAAGTTGTAGAATGCTCCTTGGGGCTTGCATAACGTTTTGCTCTGGAAAACTTATTTGTTCTGCCCAAACTTATAGAATTGTAAGGTCCTAAATCCCATTGCTAGTCCCAATTAGAGTAGATCCATTGTATAAATAGGTTTTACACCAGTGTTAATTTACAATTCAAGAACTGAGTCAGTGAAACTACTCTAGCTGGGACTAGTATAGGGCAAGCAGTGAAGTTGTATAGAGTTGTTTTCTTAAAAATATATATTTTTAGAACCAGTCCCCTGGCACTATCATGAAACTGTGAAATAAAATAAATATGCCAATGAAAATAAAAATATTGCTGACAGTACTTCATTACTAAGGCAGGAGAAGCAGAAATATCAGTATTTCAGAAAGCTGTACAGACAAAACAAGTAAGCAAAAACTGGGAAAGGTTGGAGGGAACTAAACGCCTTGTCTTC
The DNA here is from genome assembly GCA_037013535.1 of Intellagama lesueurii. NCBI lineage: Eukaryota > Metazoa > Chordata > Lepidosauria > Squamata > Agamidae > Intellagama > Intellagama lesueurii. Next base: position 205,624,754 of record JBAJHW010000002.1, read on the forward strand.
TAGGATCGCCACACTTTACAGCTACACAGCCCTGGCTGGAAAACAGCTGGGGGCCTCAACTTGTTACTCTCTGGCCTAAAAGCTGCTAATAGATGGACGAGTGTGTGTGTGTGTGTGTGTGTGTGTGTGTGTGTGTGTGTGTGTGTGTGTGTGTGTGATTTAGCTACAATTCTATTTTCATTTTTCTTTTCTAACCAGTGCATTCTATTCAGTTCCTCTGTGATTTCCAGATACCCCCCCCAAAAAATTTTCTGCTGTTCTTTAGAACTGCCTGATGCAAAACTTCTCCCTACAATCTGCCACAGAAACAAAAATGTTATGCTCTAGATAGGCTGCCAAGGTTATACTAAATTATATACTCATTAGATGAACTTACCTTCATCAAGTTACACAACGTTTATTTTACTCAGGTACAACGTTTATTTTATTCAGGTACCTGTCCTTTTGATTAAATGGGATTCTGGTATCTGAGTACAAACTGAAGGGTGCTTGTTTGTTTGTTTGACATAACTCAGAACTGGAACTCAAGACAGCTCACAAGAAGATTAAAAACAGATATGGATAAAAACAAACCAGAGTGGCCATTCTGAGTCCCTGAATGGTGCAGCAGCAACCAGTGGCTTGAACAAGTAAATGGGCCACCACAGATCAAATACACCAGAAACAACCTTCATACCACATTACTCAGTTTTTAGATACTTGCATTGCTGTTTCATTATGGGGTAGATTTATCTCTGTAAGGCGAAGTGCCCATGTGTTGCCATGTTGTCAAAGTTTTCCTTTAGAGTCAGTTCGTATGTGCAGCTGCCACCCATCCAGTCCAGGAGGGCAAGCCCAAGACATGTGCAGCTTGAGGCAGCAAAGATGTTCCCATCCCATCAAGGCAGAGAAGTCCATTGGATTGGCAGGCGAATCTTTGTTCAGCATTAGCAACCAACCTTACAGTGCTCTTCACTGCACTTAAGTGCAGCAGGCTACAATATAAGGGCTGGAGGGCAGGAGGGAGGGCAAGCACAGCTGACCTTGGCATTGCTCTGGGTTGTTCTTATCTGCTGCTTAAGGCAGCTGCCTTGCTCCACCTCATGGTGGGGTCGGTGTTCCCATGGAGAAACCAGGAGCACAGAAATCCAGCTATTTACCTTCATGGGTGAACCAGCCCTCATGACTCTAATCTCTTGTGTTCTGTCAAGTGACAATTTCCATGACGTTGTTATTATTATTATTATGACATTCCAGTCTGTCAAGAATGCTTTATAGTGGCCAGTATCCTCTCGTGAGTACCAATTTGAGTAGACCTGTTGACAAAGAGGAATTTACGTAAGTGTTGACTTACCATTTAGAAACTGATTCCTCAGATCCCTTCTTAGTTGGCTCATTGAATCCAAAGTCAGAACCAACTTAATACGTAGCATGCAATCATTATTACTCTTGGTTGGGCCAGCAGGATTCTAATTTATAACCACAACACTCTTGTTTCACAGGCACTCTGTGTTAAAGCTGATGAACTACCTCTGAGCAAGAGTGAATTGCCAGAAGACCCCTAGCAAGTCCTACCTGTAGACATGAATGTAGGATGCCTACCCTTTTATTCCGTAGGTTGGCCTTCACAACAATAGGATACCGACTACCACCAGTAATAGCATTATGGGATTTCTACCACCAGTCCAAGCCTCTTGACATTAAAGATTGAAAAATGTTCAGAGTGGAAATCAAAAACTACCCACAACTGTTTCCACATAATGGAGAGACCCCATGCTTCCTTTGTAAAACTTTGTTGTGGACTAGGATCAGTGGAGAGATCCCTGCCGCTCTTTCGTAAGAAGCTGCTGCTCCTTTCAGAGTTTTCCTGCTCTTCTGTCTTCCGCGGCAATCCTGACCGTAGTTGCAAATGAGTTTTCCTAGAAATGACGTATTCTTCTGGGCTCTCTCCGTTATATTGCCTAGCATTTTGGAGTGGCTTGGTCTTAGGTAACCGATCACGGCGTATTTATTTTACAAAGATCTATTTATTCCTTGCAGCGATGAAAACTGCTGGAACTATTTTTGTGGATATAGATCAGCGCAACTGCCTGCAGTTTTGGATCCTCCTCGGGGAGCAAGCTGAGCGCCCGCGCTTCCGCGACTGCATAAATGTGTTTGAGACCACAGCTTTCCTGCCCAAGGATTCCTAACAGATTAGGCCATAAAATCTATCCTGCCGGCCAGCCTGATGGAGTGCGGCTCCTGAGACGCCGAGGAAGCAAAGACGGAGCTGATGGTACCCCTTGCACCGCACAAGCAGTAGCTCAAAGCCCAGCAACACATCAGCTGTAGGGATACTGAGATCCTCCGCGATGCTAAACCTCGATCCTGCACTTTCGGGACGTGCAACCCCGCTACGTGGTGGTGGTGGTGGTGGGGGCGGCGGCGGCGGTTCCCCCCTCCCTCTGGGCCTGGGCGTGTCCTTGCAGTCCCACGGGCACGCGCCCATAAGGCTTTATTAATGGCGCGCGGCGTGGCGGGGAATCCCCGGCTCCGTCTTGCCTGCAGCCGCGGGCGAACGGGGGCGTCGGTGATTAATGGGCCGCTGAGGCGAGGCGGCTCCCTCGCTCGCCTTTCGCTTAATGCAGCCGGGAGCCAGAGAGCGTTATCCAGGGCTTTATCTCCCGACGAAGTCTCTCTGCTAATACTGCAAATGGGCGCTCTCGCCTCACCCTGTTTACAGCCCCTTTCGGCGGACGCCCCCCTGATGAATGGACATTAGCACTTTTTCGCACTACTGTATCAACAAAGAGAGCTCCAGGGCCGCAATAATGGCGGGAAAAGCAAACACTCGCCGGACCAGATTGGGCGCGTCTGCTCTGTGTCCGCCTGATGGATGAGCCGCGCCTGACAGGCCGCGGCTCGGGGTTTCCAGGCCCAGGCGGGGCCCTGCAGCCTCCCGGCAGGGCAGCTGAAACAGCGGTGAGGGAGGAGCTGGCGCGGGACGAAAAAGCCCCCTCGCAAAACTAAGGGCGGCGGGAGGGGGGGGTTGGGTTGCTGCTGTTGCGGCCCTCGGATACTTGGCGGAGGTCACCGGGAAAACGGGCCCTGAGGGGAACCCTTGCCTTGTTTCCGAAGCTTTGGGCCCTGAAGGCATTTGAGAGAAGCGTTCTGTTAGGGAGGGTATCAACCGGGCAGTGAACACAATGCATTCAGCTGCCCCGCCTTTTCCCTATCATATAGGCCGTCCCTGCTTTCCACAGTTGCTTAACAGGCAGAGCTTCCAGCATTTAAACTGAAGCTTCTCCTGGCCTTCCTCAGCCGGTAGCGTCCCTTTGGAGAGAAAAACTGTCCTCTTGTCTAGTTTCTGCCTGGGCTGATTTTAGGTAGGAGAAGTGATGGCGGAGCGACAAAGCTGATGCTCAGTGAGATGCCAATGGCTGGAGTGGGCGATAAGGCCTTGAGGAGGAGAGGAAAGGCAGGCTCTGCCCGATGAGCTCTTCGGGTAGTCCAGCTCAGCAGAAGTGAGATGGGTTGGAAGTGAGAGAGTAAGCGAAAAGGAAGTGAGGGACGGGATAGTTAGTTATTGGCCCACCTGAAATGAAATGGGATGGCAGGCCACCACACCATTCTGACCACTGCAGGCAGAGGCACCATGACAGAAACATAAAGGATCCTTTCATGTGAATTAGCACATTTCGTTCATTTTGGAAGAAAAAGCTAGAGACACAAGGAAAGGTGAAACTATCAGTGTTGGATTCACTGTTTGGAAGTGGGACATAAACACCCCTGGGTCTGCTTTAGGTATAATGTTCACCCAGAAAAAAAATTAGAATGGAATTAGAATTCCATGTTACATGCTAGAGGAATCTGGTCAATATTTGCTAGGATCCTGAGTGTGGTGTCGTGGATCGAGCAACAGACTAAGACTCAGGAGGCCTGGGTTCGAATCCCTGCTGAGCCATGAAAACTTACTGGAGGTGTGGAACCGGTGAAACCACTCCTTAAATAATTCACTTACCTTGAAAGCCTTGGTAGGTTCCTATAAGTCAGTTCCAACTTGAAAGCACATAACAAACATTATATTTGCTGCAATCAGTGAACAGTCCAGGAAATGTCTTGTGAACAATTCATTAAAGACATGAAGTGCCTGCGGGCCTCTTGTATATATGGCTGGTTATCTGAGAAATGTTGTTTATGCAGAGTATAATATGAAATAAATATATTTTAACATATAGACTAGAATTCTACTAGTGTTGGCATAAGGTCTACACAGCTTGCCATGGCTAATTGATGAAGTGCTGGAGTGCATCTCAGCTTAACAGTTGGGCATGTGACCAGGCATGCTACTAAGATGCCACAATTCATTATGGCAAGTTACACAAGCCTTACATGAACACCAATAGGATTCTGGCCACATATAGATTTGGCATACGTAGATTTTACATTTATTTTACAGATTATTTTATAGTGTAGCCGGAAGGAATTATTGTCCCAGCATTTGATTCTGTACTAGTTTATAGTACTAGAATATTTAGGAAATCACAGAGTCCCAAAGTACTTTAAAAACTAACAGGTTTATTATATCATGGGCTTTCATGGCTCTAACCTACTCTGCCAGATGCACCATGAAATGCATCACTAAAATGTGTGATACTGGTTAAAACAAATTTTGTTTCCAACACTTACTGATTGATGAAAGCATACATAGGCTCTTGAAAACTAAAATCCAGCTATCCTTCAGGTGAAATAAACATTCATTCATAACTGGAAGCTTGTTGTTCTAACCTATGGTTCTTGTTTCTGAATTATTGTTTATGCTTATATGCAAATTTATGCAAATATAATGGAATGATCAATCTAATAAAACTCATCATTTATTGATTTTTTTTAAAAAAACAGATTGTAGCCCAAAATTTTGCTCAATCATCAACAAATATGCCACTTAATCTTAGGCATGTTTATTCAAAGATAAGTTTTAATGAAGTTGGTGGGGCTTTCTTTGGTATGTCTATACAGAATTGTAAGTTTAGCTACAACATTTTAAATATTATTTTTCATAATTCCCCTTAAAAGGGGGAATAAAGTTTAAAGGCATGTCTCTGCCCCCCACCCACTCCCAGTTAATTCAGTTCCCACTGGGGAAAAACTGCCCATCTGTTTTAGGACTGCTTGCAATCTGCCTGAGGTCTCTGTTTATAAACTCTGCGTTTCTGATACCTTGGCACTAATTGAGCACCAGCACTTCAAGTGTTGTGGGTGTATTAAGAGCTAGGATTCCAGCAACAGGCTATTAGCAGTTCCTTGAGTAAATCTTTGTAGATTTTCTCCTGCTTCCTCCTCCTCCCCCCTTTTCTTGACTGCAGAGTTACTCAGAAATGGGTCTTGTTGACATTGCTTCTGGCTTCTTAACACTTTAAAGGACACTAGGCGCCAGTTCAAATACACTGTTCTCCTCCTTACACTGTACCTGCTCACTTTATAAATAGAGCTTATATCTGTCAAAATTCATTGTCAAATATTTGGCAGAGATGACAGGTTCTACACCTCCTGGACATAGGTGAGTTCCTAACATTGCATTTCAGGGAGAACAAAAAATCTAGACTAGTTAGACTGCTCTCTCTCTCTCTCTCTCTCTCTCTCTCTCTCTCTCCCTTGACTGTTCTCTCAAAGTATTTTGAATGCTGAAACTAATAAAAAGAAAGAAAAAAAATATATAAGGTATCTCTAGAGGTGAGGTCAATTTCTTTCACAGGTTTCTGTTAAGCATCAGAACATCAAATGAGAACCTGGCTTCAAGATAGGCATGAATCTGGTCAATGGAAGATTAACTCTTGCTAGGATACAGTTTGTGGGTTGGGTGGGTTCCTGAAATAAGATATTTTAGGGTTGCTAACTTTTTTTGTGACAAGGTTCTTGCTTAAGAACAGGACAAAAGCAGAATTCAGCAGATGAAACATACCTTCTGGGTGGGGTATGTAGTGTTGGGAGAAATTTATCTTGTTAAATTTGTGCTGGTCCAATGTGTGAAAAAGAGCCCTATGAAGGAGGGGGCAAGTGTTGGAAATTTAAAGTGGTACTGTAAACTAGCAAAAAGGGAAACCAACACTACATTAGGTGCTCTTTGTTGCTGTTAGAACACACTGAAGAAGAGACTCAGTTCTACCGAATTTTCAGAAGCAAAGGCTGAGTTACCACCAAACCTCGAGCCAGGAGAGGGTATTTAGGTAGGACAACATAGTTACATGGGCAGAGGGGTACAAAACGCATCCTACTTTAAGTTTTTTTTGGGGGGGGGGCGCGCAGATGCTTGGATTTGTTCATGGTTATTGGTATTGATGCTCTTGCCTTTTTACAAAAAGGTCAGAAGGACCTAACTTTTGCATGAAGTTAGTATGTTTACCAACCATTTTTTATTTGAAATATTAAAATGTCAGTATGAATCACTACTCCTGGCACTAGATACAAGGGCTGCACTACTTACTTTCTAAAATATTTAGAGAAGCTGCTTGAGGCTTGGATCCTAAATGCACAAAGGAGATAAACAGAAGGATTGGGGCCTCTTTCCAAGAGAACAGCTTCATGCATTGGGGAGTTCAGTGGAAGGAACAGTGTGTAGGGTGTGTGTTCAAAATCTGCTTAAATAGGAATGCATTTGGTTAGCTGATTTTTGAGTCACCAAAGGAATGTGTCTTCAACATGACCAAAGTATCTCCTAGTTCTAATGAACTTCTGCTTGGCTAGGTGTCCACAGGTTTGATTCTGATAGTTATTTATAGTGGTTCCAAGAGAAACACTGAAATTCCTTCTGGAACCATACAAATAAAATTGGCAAAATAAGCTGTCTGGTGTGCCAACCCCAGCACACTTAACATGGAAGTAAGTTACACAGCAAACAATGGTGGTTTCTTCAAAGAACGTGTAATGCTGACATAATTAGATTAAAATGAATCCTATTTAGCCCTACTTGTACATCAGTGGCAGTCTAGATGATGCTGGCATGCACCTGTTTCTGCTGTATTTGGGGCAATAGTCTGGAAAGAGAGTCCCCCCAGATTAACAACAACAGACAAGGGATAGCAAACAGCAGTACCAGCAGCCTTGGTAGGTTTATTAGGAGATTTTTTTTCCTGCCAGCAAAAATGTAATGCAAGCTGTCCATTAGCTACACATATCGCTAAAGGTCTCAGTGCCAAAATCGAAGGAGATCTTTAGCTACAGCGGGCAGGACATAGGAGCGTTTAGAGTCTGCCTACCACACACGATGCTTTCCTATAGAGGCTCGATTTTTCCCCGTGCATACTTTCTGCAGCGAAATGCTTTTATCTGGATCTCTCCCTTTTGTTTGTTAAGGATGCGATGCATTCTGGGAATGCAGCAACTGGCTATATATAAAATGACGAGAGGCAGCTGTACAGGGAGGACCACATATTCACAGGCAATGAAGACTAACATCCGTCCATTGTTTAAATTTTAGTTTTATTTATTGTTTACGGCTTCAGGATGTGCAAATCGATCCGAGTTACACGGAGTGAAATTGGCACGCCCGGCAGAAACTCAATCCTCACAGAACCGATTGCGGAGATAGAGGGAAGGGTGAAATTGACAAAGTGGAGCAGATTCTCCCTCCCTCCTTCTCTCTCTCTCCCCCCCCCCCCATCTCTCTCTCTCTCTCTCTTTTCAGGGGATCTGCGGTATCTCTCTATCTAAAACGCTAGGCAGTGACTAAGGGCCATTAGCTTAGAACTTCTCTCCCTCTCCTAAAAATGACTTCCCACCGGAGCAGATAAAGACGGCGATAGAGTTTCTTAAATAGCCGCCCCTCTCCCCTTTCCTGGCGTTATCAGGGGGGAGATAGTGCCGCTGGGCAGGGCCAGGTCGTGTTATCTGTGGTCTTGGCTGCCGTCCCCAAACGCGGCCTTGTCAGGAGAGACGCCGCCCGCATTAGGACCCAGACTGGACTCCTTCCGTCCTCAGTCACTCACCAAACCCTCCAGACCCCACCGCCACCGACCGCCCTTTCCCAGGAGTATTAGCCCGGCTCCGGCTCGGAACCGAAGGGGTCGCAGGAGGAGGAGGAGGAGGAGGAGGAGAGCGCGGCGGTGGCGGGTCTCTCTAGGTGTCCCCCCCCCCTTTCTCTCAATCTCTTTCTCTCTTTCGCGCGTGCGTGCGGTGCCCTTGGTCTCCGTCCCCTTCCTCTGCCTCCTCTTGAATCCGGTGGGAAAAGCAAGCCTCACAGCAACAGAGCGAGATGGCCATCTAAAGCTGGGGGAATTCCGGCCTCCACCAGGCTCCTGTAGATTTCTGATGAGCGTCAACAGGACAGGATGATCCATTTTAACTGTAAATGTGTTAAGATGCCACGGCGCAGTCATGATCATAATTTTTTTAAAATTGTGGTTTTCATCATTGACAAGCTGTTCTAAGAGTGAAATAGAAGCATTAGCCCACCCACCCCACCCCAAGACTGTAATCACAAGGATTACAACCTACCAGGAAGTATATAGCCACAACAATCAATGTAAGGCTTATCCCTGTGCAAGCTTTTGTTTTACTCTTCCAGTGAGGCTCAAGAAGTTTTGTTTAACAATACAGGAGGAAAATCAGTTGTAAACTGTGGCTATCAGCCAAATAATGATTAATGCCACGATACGATGCTCCCAGAAGTTACGTTTCAGTGCCTAAACCGAAACTGAGCCTGAATTCTGACGGCCTGATTTTCCTAAATCTTGTTTTGTTTTCGCACTATTAATTAGCGATTCCATCTTTAACGCTAAGCACATTCCAGTGCAGAGGATACAGCCCGGCTACTGATCTTTTTTTTTTTTTTAAATAGGCATAATAAATTGCACAATTCTTATAAAAACATGAATGCGAAGGATTTAAATTAGCACTTTCCAATTTAGAACAGATTACAAGTGTGTTTTCATATTTTGATTGATATCAGCAGACTTAACTTTTGTGTTCGATTGTAGCTATCATTTTCAGCAGAAAGCAATGAGATACTTTGATCCTTAAACATCACAGTTACTCAGATGAGTAGGGCATTATTATCAAGAAAAGTCCCCTTCGGGAAAGGGCACGGAGGGAGGAAACAGACTTCTTCTGTAACCGCGCGTGGCTGGCTTGTCCCAACTGGATCGAAGAACTGGCGCTCAACACGCGGGCTTTATTGCTTTCAGCGGGATGCCCACCTAAAAGCCCCCTCCTCATCCACGTTCTGTTGTCGTTGTTGTTACGTGCCCTCAAGCCGCCTCCGACTCAGGGCGACTCTATGAATGAGCGCTCTCCAGAATGTCCTGTCCTCAGCCGCTCTGCTCAGCTCTTGCAGACTCAAGCCCGTGGCTTCTTTTAGGGAGTCAGCCCATGTCATATTTGGTCTTCCTCTTCTCCTGCTGCTTTCCACCTTTCCCAGCATCACTGCCTTTTCCAGGGAATCCTGTCTTCTCGTGGTGTGCCCAAAGTAGGACAGCCCCAGTTTCAACATTTTTGCCTCCAGAGATAGTTCAGGCTGGATCTGATCTAAGACCCACTTGTTTGTCTTTCTACCAGTTCAGGGTATCCGCAAAGCTCTCCTCCAGCACCACAGTTCAAAAGAATGGATTTTTATCCTGATGTAACTTGTCATGCCTAAATACTCAAAATCTTTCTACCAAAGCAAGGTCGGATCCCTCAGCCTTCAAAGGATCTGGTAGGGTTACTATCTACATAATACACGAAAGCGATTGATGTATGAATATATATATATATATAAATCTTGTACTAAGATTCAAAGCACAGAATCGCTTTGAAATAAATTCCATTAAAGTCTCTGGGTTTAAATTTCTAAGTAAAAGTGATCACGAAACAACGAGCGTTCCCGATCAGTCCTCCTTCTGCCCGTCGTCCATGGCAAAACATGGTCATAAGTGATCTCACTGCTCGATTTGGAACCTACAAAAACGGAAAGGCTGTAGGTCCATTTTGGGCACTTCTTTATTAATTCGTTTCTGTGAAGCAGGGAGAAATCTCGCCTCCGAGCAAACACCAGCTAGGAGGTTGAGGCAAGGAGCTCAAAAGTAGAACTTGCCTTACATTATATAGAACTTTCCCCCCTTTGCTGTATACCACGAAGGAATAACGGCTGTTCTTGTTGCCAGCAGTAAAATCCCTTCCTTGCTTCATCTCCTGGATGAAGGGGGAAGGGGAGGGAAGAATGGTGCATAGTCTTCGGAGATAAAATCTGAGTTCTAAGATTTTTCTTCTTCTCTTCTCTTCTCTTTTTAAGAAGGAGTGAGAATGGCTCCCTGTTAGGCCCTTCTTTCTGTCACAGGGCTTGTTTCTAATGAACAGATTACCGTTCTAGAAGGCTGGCCTTGTCATTATAAGAGTATAAGAGCACAAGTTACAAAGAAGGTGGGAAACGCGTGAGTCATCTCACTTACCAGAGCGCATAGAATTTTAGCTTTACTTGGGAAGGTGAGAGGTTGTTCAACCAAAGGGCCACTTAAAACACAATTACATGATGGACCTTAAAAGTACACGAATCAATATGTCCCGGTTTCTTCCCAGGGATAAGGAATTGGAATCGAAAGGATGACTTCCCACATCAGTTCAGAAATAAACCACGTTGAACCTAATCGTGGTCTTAAACTCAAATGCAGTAAGCGTGGATATTGTTGCGTCCTGGACATTTCAAAAATAAATATTTCTATTTGCAGAAGTACAGTGCATCTGCTAGCAATTCCTTGATAAGTCACTCTCCATATCATAATTTTTTTAATGTCGAAATAATGATTCTTTTGCTCGATGAGATTTGATTAAAGCAGACAAACGGAGGTGAGGGGGAAGTGTACCTGGGAAGGATTGCGTTGCGAGATGAAAGGCTGGGCTGAAAAGGAAGAAGAATCCGTCGTGAATAAAACTGAACCACCCACTCGCACAACAGCCAGCCCCTAGTCAGAGAGAGAAAGAGAGAGAGAGAGAGAGAGAGAGAGAGAGAAGGGTTGCATTTCGTTGTAGTTGAGTAGTTCACTGGAAGGTCGTCGTCTTAATATTGTGAATTCTACAAATAAATAAATACAAGTGAACAATGCCTATGTCATCACAAAAGAAATTTAAAATATTTTGATGCAGATTAAATTTGCCGGTCATCCCCGCTATAGATGCATCCATCGGGATTCTTTATCTAAAAGAATAAGTGATTCCCCCCCCCCCCAAATCAGTCACGTACCTTATTTATTTATTTATTTATTTATTTATTTATTTATTCCATCTTTCTTTCAATGACGGGACCCAAGGCAGCTCACAAATTAAAAGACAAACTGGTTAAAAACAAGACACATTATTACATTAAAAATACTGAACCATATATTAGTATTGAGGTAATCAATTAGAACGGTTAAAAACACCTTTAAAGCAGATCGATTTAAAGCTAGGTTTAATCGCACTCAGTTACAGCCCTATAGGGAGGCGAAAGGGTGAAACAGAAGGCGAACTCTTCCGTTAAAACAGAAGAGTAGGAAATCTTCGGGCAGAGAGAACTGAGGAGACAATATATAGAGTTTTAAAACCTGCCTCTAAACAAACAAACAAACAAACAAACAAACAACGGTCTAGGGGGTGGGCGTGGGAGAGGATATTGTTTACAATCCTGTTAATCCGGTACTTCCAGCGTGTTGAATAGTAGTGTCAGACTACAGCTGAGGAGACCTGGGTTCAAATCCCTGTTTTTCCACGGAGAGTCACTGGGGAACGGCAGTACTAAATTACACCTTGAACATCTCACATCCCTTGAAAATGCGGGTCACCTTAATTTAGAAGCGATTTTAGATTTTCTTTTTCTGAAAACCGAACCAGATTTTCCTGGCAAAGGAAACTTCAGTTTGGCGATCGACCCGTCTTCTCCTTGGTCACTGGAAATTCCGCTTTGTACCTCGTTCTTTCGCCTCGGTTTGACTTAACGTAGAATTCTCGCAATTGTCACTATTCATTTTTTGTTTTTGTTTTGGCAATTGACCTCCTTTAGGAGAATTTAAAGAAAAAAGGCATAAGACGTGGCAGTAAACAGTTCAGTCCGGTGAAACAGAGGGGAGGTGCCGAAAACGCACCTGCTCTGTCGCGCTTGGTATCCGGATTTCGTTGAAGGAATTGGCGGCGCCAGAAAACATTTCTGCCCCACAGAATCGGAACTTTCCTCAGTGAGTCTACCTAGTCTGAAATCTGGCACCCGCGGGCTACGTCAAATGGTGAATCTTAGTACGAGGGCACTTTGATTAGTCAAGCACCCTAACCTTCGTGGGTGTCCCTGTTACTGGAACGCGATAAAAATTATTATGGATAGATTAGGGTTATCACAAGTACTACGTTATTACCATTAGTAATCATAGTAATGATGGCACAAAGAACACTTTCCAACTCGCTGCTGATCAAACCTGTTACTTGGCGGCCAGAGGAGTTATTTAATATTTTAATTTTGTAAGCGACTAACCACTCAGGCACCAGGCACAGGGGCACATGCCTCGCTACGCCCTTATACGGCCTTCTGTCAGGTTCCGGCTCAAGGGTAGAACGAAAAGTCTCATTTATGTTTAGCCTCAAACAGTGGAAGGAACATCAAGAAAGCTGGAAACGTCAGTGGGGAAACTGACCGCGTGCCGCTAAAGCCAGTTTTCGTTTGAATAGTCTTCTGAATTTGAACTTATTCAGCAGAAAATAGTTTCCTGGGGTTGGTCCTGTCTCATGAAACTATACTGCAGACCTGGTTTTTGTTGCAGTTAAGATTAGCCGTCTTGAGCACCATTTGCTGCAAAGGCGGGACACAACTGTCCTAAATGTAGAAATAGCTGTGATGTGCGATATGCGCGAGCGTGTTTTGGAGATTACCTTATTAGGTTTTGTGTTTTCTCCAGACTGGCTTATTTTTTTATTTTTTATTTTTTTTTGTATTTTGCTTGTTTTGTATCTGTCGGGGGCGGGCTGGGAGGGTGGTGGTGGTGGTTCTGTCTTCATTCCGATGCTCCTGAAGGGAGGGGGAAACGAAAAGAGGTTTCGTTTTGTTCCAGACCATTCCTGCTTGAGATTTCAATAATCTCGCCGAAACGAAAGACAACATTCAGTTAATGTTGCCCGAAGAAGTTGCGTCTTCCAGGAGAACTTTTCCCTTCATCCCTTTCTTTTAGAATGTTCTCTTTGAATTGAACATCTCTCAGTCTAAATTGTAAAATGGGGGAATTTTAACCATTTGCCGGTAATACTCACCATAAAATAGGGGCTGAATTAAAAAAATACAATAGAGAGATCCGAATTCATTTACTCTCTGTTTACACCTACTCGAAAGCACATCCCGTTTCATTCACGGAGACCTACGTCTCAGTAAACGTACAAAGAAGCACTGACACGCGCAGTCAATAAGTTTCAGTGGTTGGGTCTACCAACCTACGGCTCCTTGAAATCAACAAACTCTGAACGTGTTTCTAATAATAATCTTGTGCCGTTAAGTCAATTCTGACTTATGGCGTCCCTTTTCTAGGTAGAGAATACTCAGAAGTGGCTTACCATTCCCTTCTTCTGAGGGCGCCCAAGATCACACAGGCTAGTTCTACTCATCGGAGGCACAGTGCGGTATCGAACCCACAACTTCTGCCTCAGTAGTCAGATGCATATCCCACTGAGCAATCAAGTCAGCTAAACCTGTTTCTAGCTTTGGCTAAACTCTGTGGAAAGCTTAGTTCACAAACATAACTTTTTATGTGTGTGTATAATATCACAGTAATAATTTCCCGTCATCTCCTAATTAGAAAAAAGTGCTATTGTTCTTGCACAAACTCCAAAAACTAAGAATGGGCAATATTTTATAATTTAGACCACAAAATATTAAAAATAGGCAAGCTTTTGCGTCCTGAAGGACTCTTCTTGAGGCTGAACATTGGAGAAACAGAGAACTCCAAAAATCACCCGGGGCAGAACGATTTTTGGACTTTTCTGCATCTCCCCCTCACCCCTGTTTGTCTTCAGGAACACAAAGGCTTGCCTGTTTTTTTATAGCTGGTGGCCTAATAAAGACGTTTTTCAAAAATGGCTATGGACCGCTGCTACATTTAATCGAGTGCACAATCCCTTGTAGGATTTAAACGCTCTCTAATGACAGGCAAATATGCAGTGGGTACCCAGTGTGGTGTAATGCATAGAGTAATGGACTAAGGAGACTTGAGTTCGATTCCCCGGCTCTGCAATGGAAACTCACTTGGGGTGTGGAACTGGTAAAACTACTCCTCTCTTAACCTTGAAAACCCTGTTAGGGTCGCTACCAGTCAGTTCTGACTTGAGGGCACAGAACAGCAATAGGTATGTACTACAGCTGAGAGCCGGAAGAGTGCCAACGCTCACTTGCTCCCCCCCCCGCCCCCCTCCCTCCGCCCACTCAGGAGAGCAAATGCCTTTCTCCAGGTAAGGACGCGTTGAGAACCCGGGTCGGGGGGGGGGGGGGTCGGGCGGCCCCCTCAAGAGTGCTCGCTCCTTGGGGAGACCTGTGTTCCATTTACCCAGTCAGGGCTGGTGACCGGAGCAGGGAGGGGGGCCGAGAGAGAGAGAGAGAGAAGGGGGGGGGGGGGAAGCTCAGTTTCCTTGTTGAAAAAATTAAGCAGGGGGAGGAGGAGGACCGGGACAAAATACGGTGGTGTAAAGACTAACGTTTTTTTTTAAATTGAGTGGAAAGCTCACACTGAAACAAATCCGTGGGTCCTTAAAGCGCCACCGTATTTTGTCCTTTTCGATCCCCACCCCCATTTCATGTTGGCAACGGGCTGATTTTTCCGACAGGGCTCCTTCTTTGGAAGCCGCTCACTTCTCTTGCCGGGTTAACCTCCGGCTCCTCTGCTCCCGGTGTTTTGTCTCTTTCCCTCCCCTTTTCTCAGCTTCTGGGGAGGGAAGAGTCGACTGCCGGGGAAAACGTTCTCCATACCGATTTGCGAGCCCGTCTAGCGGGTGAGGAGCTACCATGAAAGTCATCGCCAGGACTAGTCCTTGCATCCTGAACACCCGGCCGGGGGGTGGGCGTCTCCTCGCACAGCTGCACTCCTAGCGGCACATTTTCCTGTCTAGTCAGAGCGTTGGCTTCCTAGAGAACTGGGGAAGTTACACTCGTGCGCCACGTCCTCTGAAGCAGGGTTGCCAACTTTTTCTTCTGGCAGGGCGCTTGCCTAGCTCAAGCAGCAATTCAAGACGTTACCGTTTTTGTTTGTTTTGTTTTAAAACTTGCTTGATACCTTCACGCTGGCCTGTAGAAGGTACAGCTGTGAAAATCAGAAAAAACACTTGACAATTCTCATTTCTTTAAAAGTTGTGTTGGTTTCCTTGGAAAAAAACATGAATCATGTGGCCACACAAGCTAGCCACTCACCTTTTCCCATTTGGGAATGGACATGAGAAAACCTCAGTGGGCAGAACAGTCCAGGCTCACTCAGGCATATCTTCAGGTGGGAAAGTATTAAATGATCGTATATTAGCTTTAGACAGTAATGAACAAGATTTGGGATGGACAATCGGTCAGCTAGTCTTTGCAATCCAAAACATCTGGAGGACCAAAGGTTGCCTGGCTTCAGTTGCATAGATCAGTTGGAGTATCCATAAGACTGTCTTGCTGGCTGGATAACTCAGTTAGGTATCTGGCTGCGGAGCTAGAAATTGGGAGTTTGATTCCCCACTTCTCTATGGAGAAGAACCAGCCTGTGTAGCCTTGGGCAAGTTGCACAGTCCCAGGGTGCCCCCAGAAGAAGGGAATGGTAGAACCACTTCTGAGTACTCTCTACCTAGAAAACCTTGCAAAACAGTTGCCATAAATCAGAATTGACTTAATGGTACACAATTATTATTATTATAGGACTGCTTTAACTATACGTGTTTTGAAGAGAACTGAGAAAGAAGCAGGCCACTGCAGCCCTTGGGATATCTTTTGGGCTCCAACTCCCATAATTCCTCGCAGCAGGCTGGTGCTGATGGCAGTTGTAGACCAAAAAAAATTATGTGAGGGCTCAAAGCATCCAACCCTGGAATAGTGTCTAATTCCAACCTCCAACTTTACACACAGGCTTAAGTGCTTTCAAACTGTTGTGCTGCAGGTGAAAATTCAGCCATGAAAGCAGTGCCAAGCCTGGGGACACTGTGCCAGGAACTATTCTACTTGTAGAAGGAGGCCGCATAGGGAATTCTGAGAGTTGTGGTTCAAAACACAAACCTGCCCACCTCTTTTGTAGAGTTTCTGGTTGAGGTAAAAGATACAGAAGTTGAAGCAGGATTGGTCCTCTGAGCTTGTGCCACAAACATGTGAGCCTGTGTGTGTGTGTGTGTGTTTTCTAGGCCGTCAGAGGCATAAGGGTCTTCAGGGACTGGGAACAGAATGCCAACCCTTCTGCCAAACTGCCTGAGATACAGTCGCAAAATGACTTCTTTGCACACTCGGACAGGGTTTCCGTCTGCCTGCTGTCTAGGCCTGGGGACTGTCAGGGCTATCCACAGCCTGCGGCCTTATCAGGCTTGTGGTAATTAGGGGTTAGAGGTGGCCGATAAGAGGAATCGAAATGGCCCTGGCTGGCAGCAGCTGCACTTGGAAAGCAGGAACAACCAGGGTGTCTCTCCCAACTAGTGGACACTTTCGGGGTGTGTGTGTGTGTGCTGTGCGCTCCTCCTGCCTCCTCCAGGCAGGAGAAGCTTGGAAGGTGTGTGAGGAAGTGGTTTTAGTCACATTGGATTTTACTCTCCACCAAGACACAGGACTTTTGTCAACTTGAGGGAATCCAGAATGCCCATTTTTAGCTTTGAAAAAGGCTAAGCACAGCTATTTCATTTATTTGTCCATGGTGCTCTAGTGGGGTGAATTTGGGGCCAGGAAGTGATGGAAGCTGGCATACAAAACAGCAGCTTCATGGTAGAGTGTGACATTTACAAGACCACTTAATTTTATTCAACCTGAATAGTTACTTTTCAAAAGCAATAATTTAGCAGTATGATTCCAAGCCCCCTTAGAGGTTTTCCATTACCATTTTAATATTATATAGTTGTAGTATATAATATATTATATAGTATAAATTACAGTGTTAGTTTTATTTTTAAAATTCCATAGGCATACCTGGATTAGGCTGTTGCAGCAAAATAAAGAATCGTGGCACTTTTAGAGACCAACAGCTTTATTGCAGCATGAACTTTAATGGGCATTTCCTTAGATAGAGCTTTTAAAGTAACTCATTCATTTTTTGTTATTCAGATGTAACTAGAGTAGTGAACCTTTTTTAAAACTAAAAATCATGAGAAAGTTACTGGTCTGTGGCATATCTCTTTCTACTGCAGAATACTACCTATGTACCATGTTTCCCCAAAAATAAAACAGGGTCTTATATTAATTTTTGCTTCAAAAAACGCATTAGGGTTTATTTTCAGGGGATGTTTTTTTTTTCATGTACAACGATCTATATTTATTCAAATATAGTCAAGTCATCTTCTTCTGGTGGCTGCACAATGGTGGAGGGCGGGGATTCACTTAACTGGGGCTTATTTTTGGGGTAGGGCTTATATTACGAGCATCTGAAAAATCATACTAGGGCTTATTTTCAGGTTAGGTCTTATTTTCGGGGAAACAAGGTATAGAAAACTATACTGACAATTCCACCCTCTGTAACAATAAAAAATAAAGTGTGCTGCTTATATACTGCCCCATAGTGTTTAAAGCACTCTCTGGGTGGTTTACAAGTTAATTATGCAGGCTACACATAAAAGTATCTAAAGTGGGCAAAGGTATCCACGGATAATTTAAACATTGAAATGTAACTTAGTTATGCCTCAGTTACGACAAAAGGAATAAATTACATGTATCTAGTTATTTGTATCTTGTTACTTGCTAAATTTGGAACCTGCTAAATTCACTACACTGATATAATAACAATTAGTATTAGCATAGATAGTGCCTGCAATACTGGCCTGGGATGTAGAAGATACTTTCAAATTTAAATCACCACCAAGCCGTGAAACTTGCTGGGTAGCCTTGAGCCAGTCACTCCATCTCTCAGTCCGACTTCCGCACAGGGTTATTGCTGAGGACACAGTGGAGAGAAGAAAAGTAATGTATGCCATCTTGAGCTCAGCAGAGGAAATGTAGGCTGTAAATGGATAAATAATAACATTACTTAGAGTCTGTATACATTATATAGAACTGGGTGGTAAAATTTGGACTGTACTGCTGTAGAGTGCTGCAGAGGTATGAGTGCATTTGTGAGTTACTTCTGAATGGTCTTCCCACGTAAAAATGCTCAGCAGCATAGACTAAGCTAAGACATCAGAAGAAGCACTGAGCTAAAAATTTTCTCCCTGAGGCATGGATCCATTTTCTAAGCATTAAGAAATTTCCTTTTCTTTCCTGCCTAGAAGTCTGAAGTGGTGCTGTCTAGTTTTCTGTTATCTCAGTTTGCAAAATGGGTTGGATCCAGATTTAGATACATGCAGGCGGGCTGGCTAAAGCAGATTTATCCACCACTGCCTCCCATAGCAATTCCACTAGCCCTACAAAATACACAGCAAAGGAAGGGCCTCCATCTGATTTTCAGGGTCCCTCCTTCTCTCATCAGCACAGGAATCAGCTCATTCCATTCAGCCCTATCCTTCAACCCTTTGCCTAGCCCTGGAGGGGAGTGGGAGGGGCTGCTGGGGAAAGGAGGGGGCAGGGAGGGTCCAAGCCAACATGCCCGCCAAGAATTCATGGGACTGCCATTCCTACTCCAACTCTCATATGGGGGAAACTAAGCCCCTTTAATCTACTTTATAGAAACAAGTGTATGGTTACAATATGATGACGGATAACTTAGGCGTAAGGTAAGAAATATTGAGAACATTTCCACAATTACTGCTGTGGCGCATGGAGGCATGAGCAGGCAGTGTGCTGGCAGGCATCTACTATTTCCACATGTGGAACACTCTCCTCCATGAGATTAGGCAGGCTCCAACAATTCTTATTTTTAGGTCCACTTTGAGAATAACACCCATTTTTGCAAGCCTTCCTAGTGCAGTTCAGCCTCCTCTGTATTTTCATGGGCAATGCAGGACTGGCACGATGCTTTTTTCTTGTATATGTTTTATTTTTGCTTTGTGCTGAATTGAAGTCTTCTGTTATAAGCAGTTTGTCAATATTGTTAAGGAAATAAATAAACCAACCAACAATATTTGCAGTGCCACAAAGAGTTAATTAGTTAAAAAAAAGAGTTGGGGGGGCAGCATGCTTGTCTTCTTGTATAGCAAATGCTCTTAGTATTTTCCTAGTTGTTTTCTTTCATGGTCAATGTCCAGCTGTAATTAGGACTAAAGAGCGTGCTTCCTCTCCCACTGCTTCTCTGGGCAAACAGGCACCAACAAATGCTTTCCCATAATGATGAAAACATCTGCAGTGAGCTTTGGATGTCATGCCTGGGAGAGTCTCCTGCCCTTCACAACTCCCACTGCTGCCATCTATCAGCTCCCCTCCCACCCTCCACCCACATCCTCTATCCCAGTCACTCCAAAAAGTCCATCAGCAGGAAAAGGTTTTGTTTCTCCTTTCAGACCTGATGACATCCTCTCAAGGGCCATGTCTTCCACAAGGATGATTACTGTGGCCGCTAGTGCAGCGATGAATTTGCCTGAAATGCTGGGGGCGGGGGCGGGGGGGGGGGATATTGTCAGTTTTGAAATACCAGCTTATTTGTGTACAGCTTCAGTGCCTGCCAAGAGGAAGTCAGGTTGGAGAACTTTTGGAATATGCACATGTTTAGGAACCTGTATTTCAAAGTGTTTTTTTTCCTTTTCCTTTCTGGAATATCATAAAAATTTCTTTCAATTTTCAAGGCACAGTGCAATGATTGGTCATGAAATCATGTATCATCTGCCCCCAGGTTGGTGCCCTCCAGCTGTTTTGTACTACACCCCCCCCCTCCTCACAGTCAGCATGGCCACAGGTTTTCCAGGGATGATGGGAGTTGTAATTCAACACATTTAGAGAGCACCAGGTTGCAGGACACTGGTCTATGGGGTGTACAAAGAGGCAAGATCTCTGGATGGACACTTTGAGCCATCGGATGAGAAGTGTTTGTTGCCACAATGTGCCCGCTTGTTTCCGCCCTTATTTTGCTCTCTGATGTTGCCCTCTTGCTAAGGGAATATCCAAGCATTACTGCTATTGTCACTGTTGTAAGTATGCTGCCCCCTTAGGGTTGGGTGCGTTATCTGCCAATGGTTCTTTGGCCCAGATTTCTATTGAGGTTCTTTTGGGTGATAAGGTACACTTGCAGCTCCTGGCTATCTGCTACGGAGAGGCAAAGTTCTATATTGAGGCTTTTCAGCCCTCCTGTGCTTGGCATTAAACATTTCTCTTTGCCGTTTCAGTCCCTTCCATTGCTTCCTGAGGAGAGAGCACTGAAGAACGGCCTGCTATTTATTTATTTATAAAGAAGGCATGGAAAGTTCCTTTTGAGAATAATGAATGGAATGCCAAAGCAACCTGTAATTCAGCAGTGATAGGATGAGGCACTGGGACTAGTTTTAAATCCTTCGTATGATGGAAGGTTGAATTATAGGTTTACTGCCATCATTTCTGGAGAAATAGTGTGATTTTACTACAAAAATGAAACGAAGTAAATAATGATGGTAAATTAATAATTTTATTGCATTTGTGGATTTTTCTCCCTCTGTGGTGTATAACCATGTCAGGATTTGCAGCTCCTTGTAACATGGTTGGCTGCTGCTCTAGCTGCATTTATCAGACTATTTTTGACTTTTCAGTATTTGAAAAAAAAGTCTTGGTGGGTTTTGAGGCTAGGAGATGGGACACAGGCCAAGTTTTTAAAATACGATTTTAGTTTGGAAGATATAAACAAAGTAAATGGTAAATAAACTACATTCTTTTACAGAAAAAATGTGTTTAACCACATTTCTAAATAATTATGTTCTTCATTTTCATGGAGAGGGGGACTTTGGAATCTAAGGAGGCATATTAATTGTACAGCTGGGATACAGTCCAGCCAAAGTTAAGCACTTTTAAGTGCCACTGATTGTACTCTGAGAGATTTAAGCGCATGTCTGACTCTCCCATTGAAATCTTTGGGACTTAAAAGTACTTAATTTTGGCTGGATTGTGCCCAAGGTATGCCTGCCTGGAAGGAACATATGATGGGTCGTTGGTGTAGTAGCAGCCTGGCAGGACTTCAAAATTTCCAGTCACTTGTGTGGAGTATCACTGCTCTATCTACTGGCACCTATTCCGAGCATGTTCCAAGAGCCAAATATTTCTGATGGAGTAATGCTCAATATTGCAAACATCAGATCTGTCTCTGTTATGGTCAGGATGGGTAGCAGTGTCATGATCTTTACAGGCAACATGCAGATCCTTTATGTGCTAAAAATCTCCTCCATGGATCCATTACAGTTTACATTAATGTTGTAGCTTTGAGGAGGATTGGGTGGGGGGTATTAATGGGGCCAGAAGCCTTGCTGGAGTCTCCTTGTACCTGCTTTGTTAGAGAAACTTCAGGCAGCTGGCCAACAATGACATCAAAATGTTTGGAGACTGTGAAAGGAAAGAACATTGTGACCCAAGACATTTTGATGCCCAAAGCAAAGTACAAGATTACATCTCCCTCACCCTCATTCCATGCTCAGGAACCATCTAGACAGGCAGTTGAGCCGATAATGGCAAGAGGACAGTGTCCTCCACTGCCCCGAACACTGTGGGCTATCTTAAGGGGGAGGAGAAGACCATGTGGCATATTTCGCTCCAGCCATCAATGCTCTGCTCTACTTCCTGGCACCTGTTTCCTCTCTTTCTTTTTAAATTAAAAATTACAACACAACACAAAACAAAATATATATAAAAGCATAACAGACAATATAACATAATGTGGTCCCCCACTGCCACCAGGGCCATTTGGAGATATACTCAGTTTTCTTTCCCTAAGTCTTCCAGAACTTCACTGATTCTTGTGATGGTGCACAATCTTTTCCCTTTATTAGTACACAGGCTATAAATTCTGTTACCTGTTGCCTCACTCTGCCTCATGGTAGGGCCAGGCCCTTTAGCTAAGGTTGATATAATCTCAGGGTTTGTTGGATTCTTCCCTCTATACCTTTGCGGACCATTCATGCCCTCTGAAATGTGCAAGTGATGTGCAGGGGTCATACTGTTGGTCTGGGAAGGGTGGTGAATCGTCATTTTGTAAATACTTACTTTTGAGATCGGTGTAGATCTCCTCCTACTTCAATTTCCTTTTTCAGCTAGGAAAAATCTAAACTGGCACTCAAAATGGCAACAGCTGGGCCAGAATACCTATGGGGACCATGTTATATGATGAGATGGGACTTGGAGCCAGGCTTCGTCAGGCTAGAATAGAATGCACTATTGTTTTCAAAAAACATATTATTTTAGAAATGTATCAATATGTTTTTTAATTAAAGAAACCATGTCCTTCTTGCAAGGGATGCAATTTAGAATAAAAGAGATTATAAATCAACAGATAATGACAAGAATAGTCAGGAATAGCCACTCATGTCTCCATCTGTGCAGAGCCTTGTATACATTTGTACACAAATGTGAAAGCTACAAAAGCTACAATAAGCCTCAAGTCACCTTCTTCCAAAGGAAGGCAAAACTGAATGAGTACTGTGCTCCCCAGGAATTTAATACAACCAAAATAAGGTGAGTGTTCATTGTGAGTCAAATGTTGTTGAAATAGATATTGAATGAGGGTTCTTTGAAAGAAAAATAAATAAATAAAGATTGGGCCTTGGGGTCTTGGTCTTTTCAAGCGCCCTCATCCCAATTCTGCTTTTCAAAACAGACTTCAAGACATTGCAGCCCAGCTTGATATAACAGCAATAAATATGTGTCATGTTTCATTCTGGCGTATATGTCCTCCATTTACGTGATAGGGAAGCCAGCCTGTATTATCCGATTACATCTTTTTCCTCCCATTCCCCAACTATGTAAGTCTTGGAGAATAAATTCTGCAAAATCACGTTTTCTTGCAGACCCATAGACCTGCATGGGTGCTGGTGGCTCAGATAGATAATTTCCCCTATAATTTACTGTTCTGACCTCTACTCAAAGCAGCTAAGAATGTCTCTCTGCCTCTTCCATGACCACTATAATGTACGTTCAAGGAGAAACGACTTGCCTGCAAGAGAAGCTGCAATGAGAAAAATTATTTTGATAATGGCTTTCTTTCTTTGTTGTTTATTTACACCATCAAAATTCAGCATAAAGAACATATGAAAGTAGAATGGTGGATTCTCTTGTTCCTTGTCTTTTTCATATAGTGACATATGACTTGCCAAAAGTAGGGCCACTTTTTCTTATAAAATTGTTTTATTGTTCCAGCAGGTTAGCTTTTGCCACAGAAACAGCAAGCCATCTTGTGGGTCCTTAAAGACTAACAAGTTTTATTTGGCTGCAGGAGTGGGTTACAGTACGTGAAAGCTTATGCCAAATATTTTATATTGTTAGTCTGGCCTTTGGCTACCACAGGATAACAAATAATAAAAGGGAGGAAGAATGAATTCTCTCCACATACTTTAAAATTGTTGGATCAAATACAACTTTCTGATAGACTGAGGAAATTTCAAAAGATGGGAATAATTAATTAAAATAAATCTGACACCCCTGAGTTGTTAAAAGATTACACTGTTAAACTCCAAACACCAATAATTATTTAAATTTTTAAACGTCCGCAACAGTATAATATTATATAATGCTAATATAATTTTTTATTATGCAAGGGGTAATTTTCAGAGGTTGGGAATTATTAGTAACCTTGATTTTTAATTTTTTAAAAAACTAATGTGCTACTAATACACTATTAATGATTAACAGAACAAATGAA
Source organism: Intellagama lesueurii (assembly GCA_037013535.1). Lineage (NCBI taxonomy): Eukaryota > Metazoa > Chordata > Lepidosauria > Squamata > Agamidae > Intellagama > Intellagama lesueurii. Next base: position 205,648,582 of record JBAJHW010000002.1, read on the forward strand.
AGTTATGATATTCACTCAAAAGAATGAATGTCAACGTATTAATTTCTGAATAAATGTTAACACTAATGAATTGGTTTTAATATTTATGTCTCCAACCTCTGGAAAAGTTTACATTTAGACAGCTCTGATCTATTTTTAGAATTACCTGTTTTCATTCTATAATGCCCTAGCAGTGATAGATAGTAGAATGAAATATTTCACAGGTGGTAGTGATACCTGCCATTTTAAACACACAGACACACACAGAGAGAGAGAGAGAGGAGAGAGAGAGAGAGAGAGAGAGAGAGAGAGAGAGAGAGAGAGAGAGAGAGAGAGAGAACATGCCTAGATGTAGCTGCTGGTTTCAGCATTAGCTGCATAAGTAGTTTGCCAGAATGCCACTCAGGCACTACTTAGTAATGTCAGTTGGGGGTGATGCTTTGTTGTTACGAGGACAGCTGCCTGGTAGAACCTGGACTGAAGCCACCAACACAGTTTTAAGTGTGTTGATAGTCAATCATATATTAAAATCAACCCACCTTTTGGCAATTTTCCCACCTACCTTAGTAAGCAAATATAGGCATCTTACAGGGACCCAGTATGGTGCTATATATTCTCATTTCCTCTGTATGGCATGGAATCACAAACTTCAAATATAGGCTATTATAAAAAAGATGGAAGCATCTGAAATGCAGATTTGTCACAGGATGCCAATAAATTCTTGGACTGAGAAAGTGACCGGTAAAGAAGTACTAAGGCAAATGAATAAAAACTGAGAAATCGCAAAGCACATAAAATGCAAAAAGCTATAAAATGTGGGGTACACAATGAGAAATGAAAAATACAGATTGTTGCCGTTCCCTATTAATGGTAAAAAAATAAATAAATGAGGAAAGAAGTGCAGAAAAGAGAACTTACTGGCTTGAGAAACCTTGGAGACTGGTTTAAATACCATTGCTTACAGCTGCCACATCCAAGTTCAAAATAGTCATGACGATCTCCAAACACATCTAGGAAAGGAATGTAAAGAAGAAGAAGAACATGCAATCATAGTGGGTTGGCATGAATCCAAGAAAAGGTCTGATCATCTGTCTGTCTGAGCAGTTGTGCTCATACAATATCACCATCTTCATGTTGGTTAAGCTTAACACTAAATAACCTTCCCATGATTTTGGAAGACTCGCTTGCTTATGAAACATATAACTGATGGAGGAGCTTCATGCCTGGAACCTACAAGTGCAGAAATGAAGGTTAGGGTGGGACACATGCCTAGGATATCTTGAAGGGGACAATCTCCTAGTGGCAAGTAGGTGGGATTTGGGAGAGGATCAAAGCAGGGCTGAGGCCAGACATTTTGCTGTCTGACACAGAACAGTCGACGCCTTCTGCCCCAAGTGAAGATGCAAAGTATTCAAAGCCAGCCAAGCTATTTTTGTTGCGTAAAGGAGAAAATCCTCTGTTTGGGGCAGTGAAAATACCATAGCAACAAACTAAATGATTAAAAAATTCCCACCCTTTTGTGACATTCAAGATGTGTTGGCTGAGGCAGCTGCTTCACTTTGCCAAAGAGTAGGGCTAGCCCTACTGCAAAGGTTATTTCGGGGAGCTGAGGTATGTAAACATGAGTTCCTTATTTCAAACTTCTTGGTGTACAAAGAGCTGGCAGTCAGGGATTAATGTCAGTCTCCTGGTTGGGCAAGAACAACAGGAGAGGTGAGCTGGGACATCCTGTGACTGACAGCTCTGGAAAGCTTTCTTCTTGGATATTATGGTTGTGTCAAGCACGGGATATGGTGGTGTGTTCCTGGGTCTGTTTAGGCCAGTCTGAAATGTGACAACCCCACCAAAAGTATGATCCAATCAATGATAAGACAAAACCTTGGTTATAGGTTGATTGCCTCCGTTGTCAAGGATCACAGCATTCCTTTGTTCAGGAAGGTATTTCTGGAAAAAAGAGGCAAAGAGTGTGCTCACAAAGCTAGTTTGTTATCAGAATACCTTGTAAGACACATCAACATCAAAAAGTGCACAGTAATCTCCCCCTTCTCAGCAAATATACAAAAAGTTAAAACCATGTTACCGACATATTGAGTAATCAGGTACTCAGGCCTGTCACATTCAGCAAAGACTGGGTGTTCTGTACTTAAATCTATACCTATGAATAAAAATAAAATAAAAATGGAAGCTTTCTGTCAATTTGGAAGCTTTAGGGCAGAAACATGTTGTATTTCTCTCTCTCCCCCCCCCCCCCCATGATTTACATGGGTCTCCCACTGAAAGACTGATTAGCTTGGAATCTTTTTAACTGTAATAATAGATAGCAGCATAGGCCCTCAGTCTATCAGTTAGGGTCTGAAATGCTGTTGTCAGGATGGTACCAATGCACACGTATTTAATATGACTGATATGTCACTTCTAATTTTTGCCACACTGTGCAAATTATTATTTGTGCGTGCATTATTTCTTTCACCTCTTTTGTTCTGTGAACCAAGAAGTATGAATTTGTATTTATTTATGTATTTGCTAGATATTTATTTACTTACACTATTCAGAGACTTTCTTTTAAGCCAACGTCCTCAAAGTGCTTTTCAAAAGAAGTCTAAAGAATTACTTCTTCTTCTTCTTCTTCTTCTTCTATAGTCAAGGAGGAGCAGGATAAGGAATTAGTGCTTCTTTCATACCTAGGTACAAATAAGCTTTTAAAGTTATCTCCCTCATCCTCTTCCATTGTATTTACAGCCTTTATTTATTTATTTTCAATATTTTTATATTAGCATTCCAGTTAAATCACCAATGAATCAGTTCAGTGACCACATATTACACTTGCTTTAATGAAGTTGTTGTATTATCTGGTATGTGCATTTAAAAGGAACATTAGATAGAAGTGAGTGAGTGAGTGAATTAATGAATGAATTTAATATAGCCAAACACCAGCACCAAACAAATTGAACAATGTAAAACAATTCAAAACATGCAACATACATTATACCAAGCAATACGTCTCAAGGTATAAAAAAATTATGCCAGAATTTATGTCAGAACCATCCAAGACCGGAAGAAAAATTACTATGTTATGAAGGAACTGTGGCAGGCTATGGTGGCTGCACAAAATTTGGCCACTTTATTAGTAATGATAAGAAATAGATAGAAGTTGATTTGAAACAATAACAACAAAGCCCAGAGTGCTGTGAAGATAAGCATGGATGTCTCTCTATCCATCATACCCCCTGCCCACCTGATGTCCCAGCTGCAAGACTGTCAAGTTTGTGATAGGCTCCTAAAAACAAGTCTAACAACAGTTAACTTGAACCACTTACTTCCCGTGGACATCCATAGGCAAACTCCCATGGATTATAATGGGGTCACACTGTCTGCACTGTGAGATTACTGGGCATCATAGACAAGGGTGACATTCCTTCAGGTTGGTCTGGCCTGGCTGCCCAGCTATTGTGCTGATCTATCAAAGGGTCAAAGACTAATGCAGTTTTATATAACATGTGTCCCTGCGCAAATTTAGAGTTGACAGCTCCTTCCCTCACAGGTCGCAGGACTCAAGGACTACCCTGTCAGGTGGCTGAGGGCTGGTAGTGTATTTATAATTCATTGCTACCCGAGACTGATGGGAATCTGTCATCTCTCAGACTACTTTGGAAACTGTTCAGCTAAAGGTTGACAGTGATGCTTGCGGCTGTTTCTTTAGAGGAGGGGGTGCCAGGAGCTATGGTTTCACTTGCATTTCTCAGTTGACGAATGAACCATATTCACATTCATGCAGCTAAGAACTGCTGCCTGTAGTCCAGCCTACTGCAACCTGGTGCCCTCTGGTTGTGTTAGACTACAACTTCCACACACACACTCAGTCAGCATGGCTGATATGCTGACGAATCTTATGGTACCAATGATTGTACAGAGAGGCAACAGTTCTCTCTCCACTGTTTAAAATTTATGTTGAAAAGCTCTGAGTCAAAGGGCTTCTCTTTACTGGGTGTGATTTATCAATTATTTTCTAATTTGCCAAAAGACAAAATGGGAACCTGGGGTGGGGGAGCAATCGGAGTGTTGGCCTGGGCCTTGGGAGATCCTGATTCAAGTCTCCACTGAGCCATGAAGCTCACCGGGCGATCTTGGGTCAGCCATTTCTTTCCTTATTGTGACACCCCTCACAGGGTTATTGTGAAGACAGAAATGGAGGTTCCAGCCATTTCAGCGGCACCTCCAATTGGCTTGAATGAGTCACTGTCCCTTTCTTCTGAGTGAAATATATTCTTCTCTGTTTTGTCATGCTGCTTTTATTTATTTTTTCAAGCCAATTGGAGGTGCGGCTGGGATGACCGGAACCTGAGTGACTCCTAACAACAGAGGGCATAAGGCAGTAATGTATAGTGATAAGATAGAGCTGCAGAAAACCTCTTTCTGATAGGCAGACCATCTGACTTGTTAGCAGGCAGTAACCAGAGGAAGAGGAGTTGCATACATCCATTCCTCCACTCCAGTATCCTTCACAGCAGGCCTGCTTTTGTTATTTTGGTCTCTCACGAATGTGTAGAACAAAGGCAAGCCCCACAAATCTGTGGATGTGTTGCAGAGAGAGGTCGTAGCATATTACACCGATTGGGCATGCTTTTGGAATCTGTGATGCAATGTGATGGCATATGTGACAGTGTGGGAGGAAAAGTGATGGCTGCTAAAGCAGTGTGATTAGATTACAACCTTAGCTGGCAGGCACTGCCGAGGCAAACTACACTGCTATTAATTTCAGAGGCAGGGACAGCTTTCGTATACTCCTTGGCAGCCATAGACGATATCATCTGTAGCATCAAATGCTTGCATAGCAGTCAGAAAGCTTACAACAATTTGCTCTGTCTCTGGACATGGAGTAGCATCTAGTAACAGTGTGTTCTTGTGTGTGTATATGTGGGTAGTTCTTGTGATTTTATGCTGAGTTTTAGAATATCTCACATTTTCTCCCCATAATGCCTAGCACTTGAGTTATAGCGTTATGCAGTGTCTGCTTAATCAGAGGATGCTTCTAATGCATATAAGATGCAAAAGAATGAACAAATAATTTTTGAAACTCTGAATTCAGCACATGCAAACTCATGCAAGAAACCCAGAGCTCGTGTCCCCCATCCCAAATTGTGTTAAAAATAGTGACCTTTAAACTCCGTACAATCCTGTTCTGACACAATCTTGACCAATCTTGACCCTATCTTGTGTTCACTCAGTAACTATCGAGGCCACTGCTCCAGGCATCAAACGAGAATACCTTGAGTAGGTATGGACTGCTTGTCTCTTAGTGGTCAGTATTCACAAGGAGTGAATTTTCTTTCTTTCTTTCTTTCATTCTTTCTTTCTTTCTTTCTTTTTGCACATTAGCTAAGAGAAAATGGCTTGCAGAAGGCATGGATGTCTCAGTAGAAATGTGCTGCGGAACTGAACAGCTGAAAGAATTGAATATGCAGTGCATTTAATTGTTTAAAATTATGATGTTTTAATGATTTTTATGATATTTATTGTACAATGATGTTTTTATAATATTTGTAAGCCGCCCCGAGTAGACTTTGTCTAGGGGGGTGGGGTAAAAATCCAATAAATAAATAAATAAATAAATAAATGAAGGTGGGTGAAAATGGGAATGTGCAGACAGTTTTTCTCTCCTTGCCATCAGTAACCACCACCAAGTCTCTCTCTCTATCTTCGACTATACACAACAAAGAAGGGGAACATCTGGGCAGCTCACAAAGAATCCAGAGCCAGTCCTTTCCACCCCCAAAGTTCCACTCTTAGAGCTACTCCCAGTTCATTCACCCTCCCAGCTGTGAACAGAGTGAGGAAGGAGAATCTACTTATTATCTCCAATCAGAGATCAATGATAACAGTATATATCATTATGACCATAGCGCACACGCGCACACGCACACGCACACACACACACACGTTGTTTATCTTTGCTATTGAATCCTACAGAGACCTACTGTAGGGAGGCCTGAGTTCTGAGCTGGGCATTGTTAACAGAGTAACTATGAATGTGTGGAAAATGTTTTTTCTTCTGTCTCAAGAGTCACTACAATCAGCATAGTACACACACATGTCACGCATTATGCAGCCTTGAGAGAGCTCTTCTGTAACCATTTTGAAAAAGAGGCAGGACAAATCAAATGGTATGATCTTGAGTGGTGATTATCCTGCTGTTTCCTGCTGCTCTTTTCAGCTCCCACCACTTGAGTTGACCAAGGAGGGCCATTTGTCTTGTTCCCTCAACTGTCTTTCCCACACGGAGGAGTTACCCCCATTAGAGTGTAGTGGTGGCGGCATAGTATGAAGCAAAACCCAGCCTGATTACTTCCCAAATCTGCTTGAGCAAAAATTTCAAGCTTGCACTCTAATTGCACAGCACAGAAACAGAGATTTTGAGTAAAAAGTAGCTGACAATTCAATTTTATTCAGGTGTTTTTCAGCCACACACATATCCTTGTGAACAGAAATGCCACAGAACTTTAAAACATAAATAAAGCCAATTAGAGGCAAATTAAAAGCAAAGCAGAGTTTGAATTTTTTTTAAAAAAAACTATTTTGATTTCCCCTTCTCAGAATCCTACAGTTGTCATAACAGGTTGTGGGGTTCTGGGAACAGTAGTTCCCCAAAGCAATGCTTTCAAGTTCCAAAGCAAATATATAGTTAAAAACACTAAGCTTTTGCCTTACCTGATCCCTGCCTAGGCCTGGTGAATTCAGCCTCTGGTTCTACCTGCAAATTCCACCCAGAATATTTTAAGCATGACGTACCTTGCTGGTAGAGTTGTTAAGACTTTGTATGTTTCATTTACTCATTTCTATTTCATTACTTTTTGTTCCCCATTTTGCTCTCTCATTTTGGCTTTTTTTGTACCTAGCGTACCATTTGTGCAGCTTTAAAAAGGTTTTCCATTTCTGCTTCTTGTATAACCAACCATAACTTACCATGAGTTCTTGTGGCAAAGGAAAGATTAGTCCCAGGCTGAAACAGGAATTGTGTGAAACTTGGTCGGAAAGCCATCTCCTGCCTTGCTCATTCAAAGTGGCCCACGTCTTGAATCTGGGGGGTTGAAATTTAGTGGCATTTTTCTGAAGTGCTTCTAAGACTTGGCTTTGCATTGGCTCCAGTTGGTGGTCTCCCTCCCTGGAGACATGATGCCTGTCCTCTCTCTAATCCTCCGTAGCCCCGAAGTCTAGAATCCTTGGCTCTTCCACTGACCTACCCAATGATTAGCCCAGGCATCTGTACACATGGCCCAACCTTGTCTGCACGCTTCCTTTGCGGGATTGACTAGACAGATTTAAATGCTGGTTAGAAAGGATGCCCCCTAAAATTGTTGCTGGAGTATTTTGGCCAAAAGCATCATAGCTTTGGGTCAGTTTTCAGCATCATTTTAAGAAACAGCTGTTGCTGTCCTGTGGTGTCAAGTGTCGTGTTGACTGCCCTGAAAATGACAGCTTAAGGGTTCAAATGCTGCTTATCAGGACCAAAGCTTAGGGGAAAAAAATCCTTTAAAAAAAAAATCCAGGAACTCCAATTCCCAAAGTGACTGAGGCAGTTAATGGCTATGCTAGTCGGGAAATTGGGTGAGTTGCAGTCTAGAAAGTAACTTTTGCCCAGCTCTGGCAAAGCAATTTGGTTCCACCCGCTTTCCTAGCTAAACCTCCATGTATCTGATGCAAGCTCTTTTGTCCTCTGATTACAAGTGACCAACAAACAAGCTGTTGGGCCATGATCCCAAGCAGCAGAGTCACTCAGAAAAGGATCAATTTGATTTCATGATAGGTTTCTTACATCTAGGTTGTTTATTAAACATATACTGTTGAATTCTGAAATTGCTTACTCCTCTGCTTGACTGTTGCATTTTCTTCTGGGTATGAAGCGACCAACCTTAGACTTTTTTGTTTTTATCATTGATTACCAAACTGTGTGCCATGTCCCCCTGGTGACATGAAGAAATTCCTGGGAAAGGGGAGTGGGGACTCAGATTTTCAGAAATAAAAAAACATATTTTACCAGCTTAAGCAAATTTCCATGATAGATTTTTGTTACTAGAATCTAGGATTTCTTAAGAAAAAAATGTTTTGTGCTTACTTTTAAATTGAAAATATTTTAATTATACTTTTGTCTGTATTTTGAATGTCAAATTACAATTTGGTTTGTTTGTTTAAAGAGAAATGGGTGGTGGTTAGGAAGAGGTGTGTAAAGGTATGAAGGTTTTTAAAAAATCAAAAAAGAAGCATGATGCCAAAAAGTTTGGAAACGGGTGATCTGTATCATCCAGCTAAAGTGACTACTTCATGCCACATCATAGTAAGGGTACCCTCATTTTTAAAGTATCTGCTCTCGCTTGAAGTGGAACGGAAGTGATCTGGAAAATGCATTTTTAAAACATTTACACAGGCCTTGTTGAAGTAAAAATATCGTACAGCAGAATTGATTAGTACATCAGGTAATCCATCTAAAGACAGAAATTATTGTGAGAAGAAAAATGAGATTTAGAATGCTTTTGTTGTAGCAGTAGGCACAACATATCCCTGAAAACATCCTGACACCCTGGAGATGCAATAATACAGAGAAGGCACTGCTGATTTTGACAAGGCCACTTGTATTTCCAGAATATTTTTATTTGCAGTGAAACTTGGTCGGAAGGCCATCTCCTGCCTTGCTCATTCAAAGTGGCCCACGTCTTGAATTTGGGGGGTTTTATTTGCACTTTGCTCAAATATCTTTTATTTGGTACGTTTTTCTACAAGAACTCCTGCTATAGAGTTGTTTGTCCTTCTTGTTTGTTTGTTTTTTTTGTTCTCATCAGAGAATATATTTAAATATACAGCATATAGAGTCATGTGAAAAAGAAAGTCCACCCTCTTTGTATTCTATTTCCTTTTCTTGGTGAATTTGTTTTTTAAAAGTATGACTTTTTAAAGTGCTGTAGGGCTGGGGAAGGGGGTATAGGTGCTTTACATTAGGCAGCAAACAACCAAGCTTTGAAATGGCACTGAAATGAAATATAATGTAATATAGGAAATTAGGTTTTGCACATATGCTCCCCACACCCCTGCATAACTCTGAGGATGTTTTCCAGCACAATGCTTGGAACTTGCAAATGAAATTTTTAAATGCATGGATGCAAGCATCTCTCCCCACAGCTGTTTCTATAAAAGAAGAACATGGCAAGATCTGGTTCATGTATCTCTCCCAGGAACACTGCAATTGCGTTCCCCTATAATGTCTGACTGTGAAGAAACTCAAACGGACATTTTTTGCTTGGTCTTAGACCTCTAAACATGACATCAAAACTGTCTGTGTCATCTTTGTAGCTAGCCAAGATGAATCCAGACAATGACTAGGGCGGAAAAAACAGAACATGAGAGCTTTGCCTTGCCATTACGGTTTGCTTGTCTCTTTCCACTAGACTAGAGGGTTACGTGGTGCAGTGGTGCCTTCATGTGGAAAGCGGTGGGATTTGCAAGATAGAAATGGAGGAGAAAAGGGATTAAAGCAGAGGCATGTGACTTCTATGGCACGGATCAGCCCATTTTTATGAGGCTTTTGCATTTGGCATCGTGTCACTTTTCACACCTTCACAGATTGCTGCCTTGTCGTGGCGAAGGGGCTTGAGTAATTCAGAGAAGCTATGGGCTATGCCGTGCAGGGACACCCAAGACGGACAGGTCATAGTGGAGAGTTCTGACTAAACGCGATCCGCCTGGAGCAGGAACTGGCAAGCCACTCCAGTATCTTTGCCAAGAAAACTCCATGGACAGAAACAAAAGGCTAAAAGATATGACGCTGGAAGATGAGCCCCTCAGGTCGGAAGGCGTCCAACATGCTACTGAGGAAGAGCGGAGGACACGTACAAGTAGCTCCAGAGCTAATGAAGTGGTCGGGCCAAAGCCGAAAGGACACTCAGCTGCGGACGCGCCTGGAAGTGAAAGGAAAGTCCGATGCTGCAAAGAAAAATACTGCAAAGGAACCTGGAATGTAAGATCTATGAACCTTGGTAAGCTGGATGTGGTCAAACAGGAGATGGCAAGAAGAAACATTGACATCCTGGCCGTCAGTGAACTAAAATGGACGGGAATGGGCGAATTCAATTCAGACAATTATCATATCTACTATTGTGGGCAAGAATCCCGTAGAAGAAATGGAGTAGCCCTCATAGTCAACAAATGAGTGGGAAAAGCTGTACTAGGATACAATCTCAAAAATGATAGAATGATTTCAATATGAATCCAAGGCAGACCTTTCAATATCACAGTAATCGAAGTTTATGCACCAACCACCGATGCTGAAGAGGCTGAAATTGACCAATTCTATGAAGACTTACAACACCTTCTAGAACTGACACCAAAGAAAGATGTTCTTGTCATTATAGGGGATTGGAATGCTAAAATAGAGAGTCAAGAGATAAAAGGAACAACAGGGAAGTTTGGCCTTGCAGTTCAAAACGAGCAAAGGCTAATAGAGTTTTGTCAAGAGAACAAGCTGGTCATCACAAACACTCTTTTCCAACAACACAAGAGGCGACTCTACACATGGACATCACCAGATGGGCAATACCGAAATCAGATTGATTATGTTCTCTGCAGCCAAAGATGGAGAAGCTCTATACAGTCAGCAAAAACAAGACCTGGAGCTGATTGTGGCTCTGATCATCAGCTTCTTATAGCAAAACTCAAGCTTAAACTGAAGAAAGTAGGAAAAACCACTGGCTAGTCAGGTATAATCTAAACCAAATCCCTTATGAATACACAGTGGAAGTGAAGAACAGATTTAAGGAACTAGATTTGGTGGACAGAGTGCCTGAAGAACTATGGATGGAGGCTCGTAACACTGTACAGGAGGCAGCAACAAAAACCATCCCAAAGAAAAGGAAATGCAAGAAAGCAAAGTGGCTGTCCAACGAGACCTTACAAATAGCAGAGAAGAGAAGGGAAACAAAATGCAAGGGAGATAGGGAAAGTTACAGAAAATGGAATGCAGACTTCCAAAGAATAGCAAGGAGAGACAAGAGGGCCTTCTTAAATGAACAGTGCAAAGAAATAGAGGAAAAGAATAGAAAGGGAAAAACCAGAGATCTGTTCAAGAAAATTGGAGCTATTAAAGGAACCTTTTGTGCAAAGATGGACATGATAAAGGACAAAAATGGTAGGGACCTCACAGAAGCAGAAGACATCAAGAAGAGGTGGCAAGAATACACAGAGGAATTATACCAGAAAGATTTGGATGCCCCGGACAACCCAGATAGTGTGGATGCTGACCTTGAGCCAGACATCCTGGAGAATGAAGTCAAGTGGGCCTTAGAAAGCATGGCTAACAACAAGGCCGGTGGAGGTGATGGCATTCCAGTTGAACTATTTAAAATCTTAAAAGATGACGCTGTTAAGGTGCTTCACTCAATATGCCAGCAAGTTTGGAAAACTCAGCAGTGGCCAGAGGATTGGAAAAGATCAGTCTACATCCCAATCCCAAAGAAGGGCAGTGCCAAAGAATGCTCCAACTACCATACAATTGCACTCATTTCACACGCTAACTCATTTCACACGCCAGCAAGGTTATGCTCAAAATCCTACAAGGTAGGCTTCAGCAGTATGTGGACCGAGAACTCCCAGAAGTACAAGCTGGATTTCGAAGGGGCAGAGGAACTAGAGACCAAATTGCTAATATGCGCTGGATTATGGAGAAAGGCAGAGAGTTCCAGAAAAACATCTATTTCTGCTTCATTGACTACACAAAAGCCTTTGACTGTGTGGACCACAGCAAACTATGACAAGTTCTTAAAGAAATGGGAGTGCCTGACCACCTTATCTACCTCCTGAGAAATCTCTATGTGGGACAGGAAGCAACAGTTAGAACTGGATATGGAACAACTGATCGGTTCAAAATTGGGAAAGGAATATGACAAGGCTGTATATTGTCTCCCTGCTTATTTAACTTATATGCAGAATACATCATGCGAAAGGCTGGACTGGATGAGTCCCAAGCTGGAATTAAGACTGCCGGAAGAAATATCAACAACCTCCGATATGCAGATGAAACCACTCTGATGGCAGAAAGTGAGGAGGAATTAAAGAACCTCTTAATGAGGGTGAAAGAGGAGAGCGCAAAAAATGGTCTGAAGTTCAACATCAAAAAAACAAAGATCATGGCCGCTGGTCCCATCACCTCCTGGCAAACAGAAGGGGAAGATATGGAGGCAGTGACAGATTTTACCTTCTTGGGCTCCATGATCACTGCAGATGGTAACAGCAGCCACGAAATTAAAAGACGCCTGCTTCTTGGGAGGAAAGCGATGACAAACCTAGACAGCATCTTAAAAAGCAGAGACATCACCTTGCCGACAAAGGTCTGCATAGTCAAAGCTATGGTTTTTCCAGTAGCGATGTATGGAAGTGAGAGCTGGACCATAAAGAAGGCTGACCGCCGAAGAATGGATGCTTTTGAATTGTGGTGCTGGAGGAGACTCTTGAGAGTCCCCTGGACTGCAAGGAGAACAAACCTATCCATTTTGAAGGAAATCAACCCTGAGTGCTCACTGGAAGGACAGATCCTGAAGCTGAGGCTCCAGTACTTTGGCCATCTCATGAGAAGAGAAGACTGGTGCTGTAAAAATAACAAGAACCAAACCTTTTGGCCTCCTTCAGGACAGGGAAAACTAGGTGCACAGTACCTACTGAACTCCCTTATGGGGATGGTTTTATAACCTAAGAACTGCAGAGCTGGAAGGGACCCTATGGATAGCTGAATTGTTCCCTTGTCACAGAGGCACAGTGGGGAATTGAACTTCCAACCTCTGGCTCTGCAGCAAGATGCCTAAACCACTGAGCAATCCAGCAGTTCATCCTGCTTCATCTTACTGAAATTCTAGAAGGCATTAAAAAAAGAATGGCAGAGATCTTCTTTGAAATCCATCTCTTCTTGATTTGCTTCTTAATTCAAAAATTCCCATCCAGCTCTCATTCCTACAAGCTTCACCCATGTTTGCTGGATCATGTCATTGAGGTGGGACATAAAAACAATGGACAGCTTTGTGATACACCTGCAGTCTTCTTTTCTCCCCTCAGCTTTGATTTGCCATCCTTAACATAATGACTACAAAGTAAGTAATTAAGCCCAGTGAGACTCACATTCCGAACAGGCATGCTTTGTTGGCTTGGCCTGTTCAACTGGTTTTTATACATGCATATTTATATATACCTTTCATCTGAAATAAAACACATGCTCTACTGTTATTTTTGGGTTGGCATACCCTAGTTTAAAAGCTGCTGTTCTCTATTTTGCAGCAAGATGGTGATGGAGAATAAGGAAACCAGGGACTCCTCATAGTAGAAAAGGAATGCCCCTGGAAGTCAGTTGCTCTCCAATTAGGCTTGTCCTGCAGAGGCCGTCAAGTAAAATAAATATACATCAGCCTGGGGACATCCCAAATATAACACTGGTGGTACATCCGTGATCAGTTTCTTCTGCAGTTTCTTAAGAAAAGTTAATAGATTGCACCTGTTCTCTCTCTCTCTCTCTCTCTCTCTCTCTCTCTCTCTCTCTCTCTCACACACACACACACACACACACAGAGAGAGAGAGAGAGAGGAGAGAGAGAGAGAGAGCGAGAGAGAGAGAGAGCAAGCTGCTTTTCTTCCTGATTTAGAGAGGGAAACTTAATCACATTAACAGGTCTGAGCCTACCAGGAGTACACGTGAGGCCTTTGCCTTAGACAGCAGATGATGATGGATGGCAATGCATGCCATCTGCAAGTTCGTCCTCCTGAAACTCATTCATTATCTATGGTTGGAGAGCAGAACCCCATATATGACATGGTTTGGTCTGGGCCATCTAATCTAGCATGCCACCTCAGAAGCCACGGATGGTATAGCTCCATCCCCAGTGTGGATATGAAATTCAACTAAGAGTCCCGAGTCAGTTTTTATATGTGTGGAGCAGTGAGAAGACTCCATCTTGTCCTTTTTCTCAGGCAGCAAAGTGTCTTGGGACAGCCCCACCATATAACTGTTGTGCTTGTGGCAAGCTTGCTTGTTTTCTATCTGGGCTCAAAAGGCACAGAAGAGAAACCAGTCAGATGAATGGCTTGTGATTCTGTCTAACTCTCAGAGAATAAATATGGTAGAGAAATGGTTCAGAGGCAGCATATTTTTCAATGTCAGTTCCTGAGGGACAGACAATGGTGAATGCTGGTATCCTATGCCATGGGAGTATTTGGATGGCCACTTCTAGAGACAGGATTCTGGGATGCACAAGCCCTGGATTTCATCCAACTGAGCTCCTAGACTATAATTTTGCATACCACTGAAAACCTTACAGCAGGAGTATCACTGTGAACGCTCAGGATCTGAAAATCATGCCGAACCACCCACATGGTTAGTTAACCACAAGTACATTTTGTACAGTACTTGGAGCAGGCAGTGACAGTTTGTGATTCTGTCCTCATTTAGTGTGACCGCTGCTGTTGTGAGTGCAGTGTGGCTGTATGGTGGTTACGAGCACCCGCTAGACAGCGCATAAGCCAGGCTTCCTCAATTTTGGGTCCTCCAGATGTGTTAGACTACACACACCATCATCTCCAGGCAACACAGCTGATGAACTGTTACTTGAGGGTGATGGATATTTTAGGTGAGCATATCTGAAGGGCACCAGGATTAGGAAGCCTCCCTGAACAAGTTATTAGTGATAAACAATACATCCTCCTTGTCCTCTTTTGTACCCTACTAACTTTTTAAAGACACATTTTGCTTTCCTTTCAGAGGCCAAGCGTTCTTTAAAACAAGTGCAGCAATGTTATATTTAAAGTAACCAACAGCAGGCGATAGGCAGAGAGACAGCTAGCTGGATGGGACTGGGCATCTTGACCTCGCTTGGTGACTACTTTTAGATTGCTGCCCTTAGGGCACGGTGTCCCAGATCTCTTCCCCTTGCTTCAAGCAAATAGTTTTGTTTCTTTCTTCTCATATTGCTTGCAAAGGCTGGCTCCCTGGTGTCTTCTTGTTGGCCTTTACTGCCCTTTGTCCACAGAGAAGCCAGCTCTGGGGTTTTCTGTACTCAAGTGTAGGTTTTGCCCTGTATAAACACAGATAGATTTCTTGGAATCATTTGCTTAATTCCCCCCCCCCCCCCCCTTGTTATCATACCATGAGTATCCTGAGTGATTACCCTAGTTTCTAGCATTACATGCTACACTTTGCTAACATAAGTACCATCAGTTCTTACATGACCTACCACTCCAGCATACCAATGAAAATCCAACCATTTTTTTTTAACAAAAGAAAGCTGAGTGGCACCAACATCATTGTTTTTTCCTCTTGCAATGCATCATAAACAGCTGTCTGTTTACAAGGTTTAGCGGCCTGGGCCTTGTTTCACCTCGGGATTTTTTCCCTCTCATTCACCTCAGTGCTATTTCTCCTCTCGCTTCACAAACCCAGAAACCCTGGCCATTTTTTCTCACCCTTCTTGCTCCTGCTCCCCCAATGTTCTTTTTCTTTCCTGGAGCTAAGTGGTTCCCCCCCCCCGCCCCTTTTCCTTACCCATGCAGAAACATTTTCCCTTTCCCCACCCACCCATTTAGGTGGTCTTTGTTTTCCCCTACCCCACAACTCACTTTTGATCTGCTTTTCCTTTTCTCTCTCTCTTTTTTTCTTTCTCACAGATCTTTCCCTCTGCTCTTTCTCTTGCCTATTCCCCATTTCCTGACCAGGCACTGGGAATCTCTCTCTCTCTCTCTGTCTCTCAGCTTCCTAAGAGTTCAAGAGATCCTGCAGAGAAAAGTAGCAGTGATAGCCAGGCCACCCTGCTTCCAGGTTCTTCTCTAAATGTCAGTGAAATATGGCATCTACTGACTAAATTGGTACTGGAAGTTACAAACAGATTTAAATTGACTAAAATCAATTAATCCATTTAAGAAACAAAATAACTCTGAAATGAAGATCTCTAGTGGTCCCTTTACTCTGAAAGTCTGAGACACCTAAGAGCTATGGTAGAGACAGAAACATGATCTCCCTGACCCCCCCCCCCCCCATTGCTTTACTGGTACTAAATATCAAAATGCACATTTGTTATGGTATTTTCAGAATGGGTAAATGGTAAGCTCTCTTCCTCCATATTCAGCAATGTTATTCTCCACCCATTAGAATAAGCCAGATATCACAGTAGCGAATTAGGTATTTGACTACAGAGCCAGAGGCTGGGAGTTCAATTCTACACTCTGCATTTCAAAAGAGCCATCCTGTGTGGCCTTGGGCAAGCTGTATAGTCCCAGGGTGCTCCCAGAACAAAGGAATGGTAAACCACTTCTGCATATTCTGTACCTGAAAAACTCTGAAAAGGACCTCCATAAATTGGAATTGACTTGACAGCACATGATTATTAAGCAAAGCATGAGGCTGCTGAAGTTTTCCAGGAAGTAGAAGGGAGAGGTAGCTTGTACTGTTGGTAAGCACAATAGGGAGAATTCCATGAGAAGTGCTGGATAGATCAGTGGTTTAGTCATATGGCTGAGAAGCCAGAGGTTGGGAATTTGATTCCTGACTGTGCCTTCTTGATAGAGTCTGGACTTGATGATCCATAGGATTCCTTCCAGTGCCACAGTTCTAAGATGATGATGGGGATGATAATGTCAATGTAGCAGGACCTGTTTTGTTTGATTCCCGTGCTTCATCTGCTTCTCCCATATTAATAAATATCTATAGGAATCTTTCTATCAATACAACATTTCTCCAAGGAAATCTTCTATTTGAAGTTGCACAGTGGCAAATTTTCAAGTGCAGATGTTCCCATAGCTTACCTTCCATTGAGTCGAAAAATGCAGGGAACTATTACAGTTGCTCATTTAAGACCAAAAGCCGATGTCTCCCCGCCCCCCCCCCGCCCCTTTTCTTTAAAGACTGAAGCTCAGGTCAGGGGAAAAAAAAAGAGAGAGAAGAGAAAGAGAGAGAAAGGGCTTTTCCTGTGCGGGATGCTGTTCCCAGGTTGCCAGAAAAGTTGGAATTTGGCCATTGGCCCAGCTGAGGCCACCCACCCCTGTTGGACAGCACGGATCTGGAAACCTGCTTTTATTGTGAACTGTGAAGGATAATACAAACAATTATAATGCATGTGTAATAAATGTAATTAAAAGTTGAATAAATGTGTATTTGCCATTCCAGTTTTTTAGCCTGAAGGAAATGCAGATCCATTAGACATGCAATTGGAATTTTGTTATGAGTGCACTGTTAATATAATAAAGAGATGTATGAGAATTCATTGCCCTTTCTTAGACCTGTGTGGCTGCTGCCAGTTGGAGAGAAGTGAGGCAGCAAATAACTTTTGCTCAAGTGAGTGAGGAACTCAAACTATACATAGAAGGGTCCAATTAGATCTCTCCCTCCCCCCTCCACCCCCCTTTTGTGTGTATATGTGTGAGAGAAGGACTGGGGCAAGGGCTATTTTTATCTAATCTTTTCGCTGAGGAGAAAGCAAGTCTGAGGCACATTTACACTGAAGAGCAGCCTGTTTTCTGGAACTGGGTCTGAGGAACAGCAGCCCTTTCTCTAACTGGGTGACTTTTCAGTTATGGCATTGAAGTGCCCCTCTTTCACCCAGGCCTTTCTAATGTTTCTCCATGCTTTAAGCTCAGCTGCGGGCGATGGCCTGTCTCTCAGGTCTCCACTGCCTGAGGGGTGGTGTTATATTCAGCTCTTTCCTGTCCTCAGGAACTGGATCTGTCAGCAGAGAACAGCTAAAAATACTCTCATTTCCTTTAGAAATCAGGGATGCAAATTGCCTGAACTGGGGCTTGCCCACCTCATGAGTGCCTATTCTTATCAACGTATCTCTCATCCTCACTGCTGCCTTTTGCTCCTAGGGTGGATTAAAAGTGATTCCTCACCTCCCCATTCCCTGCACACACCCTCACTTCCAGGAACCTCAGTTCCTCTCACAGAAAATGAACTGCCTGCTTAAATCAATCCTACACAGTTAAGCAAGGATGAGCTGTTCTTCCACAGAATCTTCTTCATTGAATAAATGCCCCAAAGTCCCACTTCTTCCTCAACTTTATTGCTGCAACATTTCCAACACTGCCACAGAGAGTATATTTAAGGTTTAGTAGTTTGAGAGGAATTATGGAGTAAGTAGGTAAATGTCCACTGTGTGAGATGTGGGTGTAGGAGGAAGGACCCTCTAAAGAGGCTTACAGCCATTATATATCTCTTATAAACGCCTGTACAGAGATATTTTCTCCTTGATTTTACTGTCAAGTTGCAAGCATGGGAAGTATTCCCTGAAAATGTCAATGAGATGCAATCAGGGATTATGCTTTACATGACTGGTACGATCAGATGGGCATTTAACTTGCTGTTTGGTCTGCTGTGGAGATGGGCTGGTTCACTTCTTTTTTCTGGTGATCATATGATGTAATCACTGGTGTGAACCAGCCTGTCCCCAGAGTGTTCCTATTTGCACCTTTCTGGGCCCCTATCAGGGACTTCTACTTTTTTTGGGTGTCGGTAGGTTTGCTCCATTTTGGTTTGTTTGTGTGATCACAGGAAATGAACCAAAGAGCTTGGGGCTGTCAAGTCTCCTTCCACTGGGAACTTCCCATATTGTGAAGTGGCTTAAGAAAACAACCACTTCACGGTACTGGTAAACACTTCCTCTGCTCCATGAAGGGGCAGAGGAAGTGATTTTTTTTAAAAAAAGACTTTATTACGGCAGCACTGATGGGTGCATCACTTACAAAAAACAATTTAAAAAAGAAAATCTCTCAGAAGTGTGAGGAAGACAGGAGGGGGCAACAAAAGGATTCCCCCCCCTTTTCTTTTGACTTGTGTTGAAGGTTGGGTTGAGAACTTGGTCACAGCTGAATCGTCTGCTTACTGCAAAAGCAGAAAATGGGAGGTCTACTTGAGGAGGAGGAGGTGGGAAAGGCTGATGAGGGGGAGACCTGGGTAGTAGCACTAGAGTGGCCACAGCCCAAACTGCCTAAAGAGGTTCTGCAAAGCTCGGGTTTCAGCTGGCCAAGGGATGTTATAACTCAATGAAGGCACCAGCAGCAGCCAATGACCCCACCTTAATGACTCTACTCTGATACACTCTACAATAAGGGAGGAGGCACAGACAGTTTAATCATGTCCAACAACTGGGAGCTGACATCTTTCTCCTGTAGCAAAGGGCAGCAGTAAAGATGGTTTTAAGCCTTTAGAGACTTGTAAGGAAGGGTGAAGTAACCATTCCCCATCTTTGGACATAAGTGCTGTCCAGAATCAGACTGATGTGGGTGGACCAAAGGAGGACTTATTGAACAACAGGAAACATAGTGCAAATAATGTCTAGGGATAAAAAGGGTCAATTCATTGGCATAGCCAACACATAACATGGTGATACCCACATTTTCCACATTAGAGTGGATTAAAATACTACTTTTTTCCATTATACAAGAACATTGTGGTTTCCTAACCTGTGCTGTTCTAGAATGCTGCCTTTTTTTGTACTGAAAAACCATACAACAGCTTAGTGCAATAAAGGCAGCCTCTGTTTTTAATTGAATTTCCAGTTCAATTCCAAACCACAGTTTCTTTGGTAAAAGACCTTGGTATCTGAAGAACATTTCATAATTCAGGGCTATAGCTAAGACTTTGATGGAGGTAGGAATTCCAGTCTCTTGTGGCTTCTCTGTAATGCCGCATCTTCAAATTCCCAAGTCATGGTTTTCAGTGCTTGCTCTGTAGATTTGGACTTGCATAATGTATTTGAACACAAGAGGTTTTACACTAGGGGAAAATGTATGGCAAGGGTCAGGATGTTACCTTTTTTTTTTAGTTTGGGGGCAGCCACCCCCTCTCCCCTCTTTAGCTGCTTTTGGCATTAAAGGGGAGTCCAGAGGCTGTATTTTGTGATTGCTCACCCATGGAACCCATTTCTTTGTTCTTTTAGGCGTGGGAAATGGCAAGCTATGTCTGGAATGACAGGTAATAATGGAAGGGAGATGTATAACTTGGGTAGTACCTGTGGTAGGATAAATACCCTGCTAGAGAAACAGTTATGCTCCTTCATTAATGCTCTGTGGTTCTTTATTCCCTCGAAATATATACCAAATGCCTACTGCTCAGTTTCGTTGGCTCTGCAAGAAAAATGGGCCATGTCTTCAACTTAGGACCACTCTAAAATACCCAGAGATCAATTAAGCAGCCATGGGAGCACACACACAAAATTCTTACTTGTCCCTCCTTAACATACTGATTTTAGATCTCAGCTGCCTGTGGTGGTAACTGTAGAATCTGGCCTGGACACTGTGTTAGTGTGAAATAAAAGCTAATTTTCACTCTTCCCTGCCACAGTTTGCCTTCTGACCTAGTGTCACCCAGTGTCTCTAATGATTGTACAATTAACATCCTATTCTCCCACTTTTTTTGGAGGATGACAATTAAGCAGACACAATGAAACAAACAAGTAAATATAGAACAGTATTTTTGCATTTTGAATATTCCCATATCCAAGGAAAATCAGGGTAAATGGCCCCAAGCTTTTAGCTCCATGTGAGGGATTATTCTGCCCTGGTGACATTTAGCCACTAGCTTTTTCCATCTGGTGGCATTCTGTGTGTTGTATAAAAGCTTCCAGGAATGTTGGAGTGATCGTACTTCATAAGCTTGCTAACTTCCTCAGAGTGGTAGCTGCTGGAGCATCCCCCAAAGGGACCTTGTACGTATATTTGTTAGATGGTGCTGCTGAGGGTGTTTGTGAATTTGTGTGGATATCCATGCTATCCAGGACTTTGCAGAATGCTTACTTGCTCACAGAACTGATAGACTAACAGGACCCTTCCCTATGCAGAAACATTGCTCTCCATGTGTAGAAAGTAATGGCCTGAAAAGGGAGGAGCTAGATTCCCCCTTCAAAGTGTGGCGAGGCTATTCGTGGCAGTAACGTTGCTCCTGTTATTGTAGGGCCTTGGCCTTGGCTGTCTCTACTGAAAGATTAGGCACATGAGGCCTGTGGTCTGCAAAGTGGGATTCCTCAACCTGCCGCTTTTGAGTTAGTCCCTTGCTTCAATCATAATGCAACCCCAGTGCTTGAGACTGGTGGCTTCCTGAAATCCTACTACATCCTACCAAGCATTTTGGAGTATACTGCTTGCCCACATCCATAGTGCTGAGCTAAGCATATAGTATTATAACTATTAGACATGAACTCCCTTGCTCTTGCATGCAAGAGTGGAATTGGTTCCTTTCAGAAGTACTGTTTCTTTGAGATAATTCAGGGTTTATCTAGCTCCCCTTTGTTTTTATTAGTTTCATCTGGGCTTCGGTTAAGTCCTCTAATGAGGATGATCATCTGTGGTGCTGGGCACAGTATATGAAAGATTTGCTTTGCATATGGCTGCTGACCCAGGGCAGAGACTTGCCATTCAGTGGGCCATACTGTTCCTACTTCATAAGGTACGTTGCAGTCAGAATAAGCCCATTGGAATAAATGGAAATTACAGAGGAGTTGATTCACCAAATTCTCATTGATTCAACGAGTCTACTCTAGTGCTATTTACTATGCCAAGCATTTTGGCCAATGATTTACGTATGGTAGCTGAAAGTGTCTGGGCATACCTGGAGTGTTGAGAGACCCTGTGAAACTATAAAACATGCTCTGTGCAGTTTCCAGGATTTTATTAAAGTCCAACTTGGAATTCTTCAGCAAGCATCTCTGAATCTGTGCATTATAGATACCAGAGACCAACTGACTCCTTAGCATGGCATTCAAAGTATCTCCAGACCCACAGCACTCTCACAGGGGACAAACCTCTCCCATATAGACTGCCGCAGACACTCCAGGAGGGTGTGAAAAACTAAGCCCCTCCACAATGTTAACTGACATGGAACTGTAGTGAATTAAAGTAACCCTAATCAGTCCCGCAAAGGATTTGACATTGGGCTTCTCAGATGACACCAAATGTCTATGCAGTCCATGTCTTTTCTCCACAGACTTTCAATACTATGACATGCTTCTTGTTATTATTCTCAATGTCATAATCAAGAAGTTCTGAGAGAGTCTGTCTGCATATTGCAGCCAGGGTTCACAGTCTGCATCCAGCTCCTTCACAGTCCCATAAGCAGGCATTACCAGCCAATCTGCTCCTTAAGAGTGTGATGAGACTAAGAAGGCTGATGCTTCCAATTTTACCTTCATCAACATATGTAATCTACTCCAGAAAAACTACAGGGTTTATTTCCTGGTCTTTCCACTCTTTGGTTCCAGTCTGGTAGCCAACTTGTAAATTTCCCACACCAGAGGCATGCTCAGTTTCATTCTTTTGGAACACTTTATTCTTTCTGCCAGTAGTGGTGCAATATATACATTCAATTCTTGAACAAACCTCTGGTATATAAATATGGGATATTGTGCTTCTGTATCCATGATTCAAAATGCCAGGAAATGGCCTGATATTGCTGTACAATATTGTGCCTGTGTTGCCAGCAGGTAAACGGATGTCAAGCTTTACACAGCAAAGGGCAGCCTGAATGTCGGGCTGGTAGGCAGAATGGAAAAGCCCTAGGATGTCTTTCTCCCCCCCCCCCTTTGTATGGGGGACGAATAAAAATTGGGAAATATTCATCCCTTTGTATTCGTGGGGGTCTCTGGAACCCACGAATATGAAGGGATGAATATTTAACGAATCAGCGATTTTAGACGAATATCATGATCCGTTTTTTTATTCGTCCCCATGTCTACTCACTACCATTCATAAAACAACACCAAGCAAGGGAAAATCCCAGTAGCTGGTTCCTATCTTCATCCGTTAACCACTTCTCACCCAAACACAAAGCAATTGTCATGGCTAATTTTCAATGTCTTGCAGGGGTGCCAGTTAGGAACCATGTGGTTAGCAGAAGGTGTAGAGAAAGTGAGGCAAAATGGAAACTATGACATTTTTTTCCTCCTCCAAGAACTAGCCTCTTTGTCTAGTGGTTGGAGTGCATATATAGACATCATATCACACATCAGACAACTCATGCTCACTTTTCTTGACACACAAAAATGTGGATATACCAATGTGTGCATACTCATGAGCACACCTCTCATTAATTTTTCTTCCATCTTTCTCTGGCCTAATGTCTGTGGAACAAAAGGCATTGCAACAGCAGGGTTCCCCTTGGTTTAAGATATTAATGCTTTCCTGCCATACTTTTTAGTTCTGCCCATTAGCGGTGTGAACCATTTTCTGCATTCTGGCCTTGTGTGAATGTCAGAAAGTTTCTGGTAAGACAGCAATATAAGTAGGCTCAAAACAAGGTGTGTGTAGTGGCGCTGGGGAGCTCTTGTCTACATTGTAGAAAAGGAAGCAGTTTTCATAGGGCACACTTTTGGTCTGCTCAATTCAAATCATTCTATGTGAAGATTCTGGTCGTCTTGGATTCCATACAATATATTTTCATTATAAATGAATCCCATGTACCCAGGTGCTTGAGAACCCAGAGCAACTACAATCCAATTGATAACACTATATTAGTCCTAATAAATATGAACCCTCAGAATACAGTTTATTAATAGTACTTGGTCACCAACGGTTATTACCAACATAAAGCATCTGCATTGGTTTTTCCCACGTGCACTCAGTAGACATCTGCTCAGCACCTAGCCCTTGTTGCCTGCACTGAGAAAATATATGAAGTTATCTTCTACATGTAAAATCCAGCACTTTTCCTTGTAAAATCTAATAAAGAGTGATTATTGAATTCTTTTTATTAGATTTTACAAGGAAAAGTGCTGGATTTTACATGTAGAAGAGAAAGAAAAAAATTCAAAATAGTGGGTTCTCCTTAAGAAATAGCTTGGCACAAGAATTTCAGATCAGAAGTTGCTAGCTCAGTGTTTTAGGCATCTGGGTTGGGAGTTCAATTCCCCACTGTGCCTCCTTGACAGGGGTTGGACTTGATGATCCATAAGGTCCCTTCCAGCTCTGCTCTGCAGTTCTAAGATGATAGTTAGTAGTTAGTAGTAGTAGTGGAAGAAGATGATTGAACAGTCAAAGTCTGTTGGGAAAAACAAAACAAAACAAAAAAACAGGTTTGCATCTTATATCAGAAACTTTATAGCTTCCTGCTAACTTTTATAGCCACAAATCTAGCAGGAAACTTTCCATTTCCTCTTTGCCCAGTAGCTAAAACCAATCCATGATGGGATTATGCACAAGCTGAGGATGGCAAGACACCTCAAGAAAGAATATCACTAGTCCTAGGTTCCTGTAAATCAGACTTCAGCTTGCAAAGTCCCATTTCATCTAAGAATTTAAATTGGATTAGTTATTTTTAAACATTACAGAAGATGCATTAAAATGTGCTTTTCCAATAGCTATAAGCAATTCTTGCCTTAAGGCATTGGCTTCTGTGTCTGAAGCTCCTCTCCTATATCTCTTTTAACAACCCCCTGTGATTATACAGAAAATAATATTCCGGGCACAATCAGCTTTTGCTGATTGTTGAGTTTACAGAGAACTCAGTGCCAATATCAGAAGCAGTGCACCCTTGAGGGAAAAAGACTATCAGATTCTTATAAGAGTTTGCGTTATTTTTGCATGGATGTGTGATCTGACCCGTAGCTTTTGCATGTTTGCTGAGATTGGTTTTGTTTCCCTATCTCAGGATTTGCTGTTCTACCAGATTTTGATGGGATTATTCCCCCTCAAACACCCACAGCCCTTTAAAAGAGATCTGTGGGGAGAACATGACTGGAATCAACTTCCCGGAAGTTCAAAGTACTGTGCACCTCCTCCCCACATATAAAAAAGAGAGAACCGCTGGATTGCAAACCCTCCCAATGTGTTATTTCTTCAATGAGGTATTCTGCTAATTTAGTGCTTGGAACAACGTGATCTGGAAACCAGTGCTGCTCTTGTTAACTTGGAGGCACTCTGCAGCCCAGGTCACTGCCAACACATGCCAGGATGCAATACCAGGTTTCTAGCTAAGCTAAGTAAGGACTCTGGTTTAACTCTTACGTCTGGTATTTTCTGCCTGTCATGTGATATTTTCCTTGTAAATTAAGAGAAGAACCTTAAAAGGTGGTGTGCACATTCATCCCAAAGTTATATTCCCAGAAGAAAGCCAAGCCGATCCCCTCACCTGTTGCCGAATATTTATTTATTTTGGTGGAGGCAGGAGAAATATATAAGCCCTCCTTTGAAAGTGCCAGAATTGTGGGGTGGGGTGGGGGCAGATAGAGAAAGACTACAAGCCAAACTATAGTCCTGCTGAATAACTGTTATGTGAACTGACTGTTTAAATACAACCAGGAATGTTCTTTGTCTTGGGGCTTTGATCTAGGATTGCAGGAATGCAAACACAGGTGCTGTTCCTAAAATCTATTCCAATAGGAATAATGGAAATGGCAGCAGGCACTCTCAGGAATGGAAGGCTTATTTTATGGAATGGGACCAAGTTCATATCCTACGGTGTTAAGTTGTATCCTGTGGGATCAGACCAAAGGCCATTGTAGTCCAACATCCTCGTTCTCACTATGGCCAACCAGATGGCTTGGGGAAGAGCCAAGGGCAACAGTCATCTCTCAGTTGTTCTCCAGCAATTGGTGTATTCAGAAGCCCACTCTGTGGTCCTGGAAGCAGCATACATATAGCTGGTAAAACTAGTAGCCATGGATAGTCTTGCCTCCCAAAGTATGATTGCCATATCTGTATTAGCAAATATAGAATTCTGGGCTTTTAAATCTGTTTATAGCAATTTATTGTCTGAGCTGGTGTGATGTTTGTGGTTAGCATATTGAATTAGCATCAGTGACCCAGATTCAAATTCGTTCAGCCACTGGATGATCTTCTGCTACTTTCTGTCTCTCAGGCTACAATGTTCTTGTTACGTGCCATCAAATCGGGATCAATTTATAGTGACCCTAACAGGGTTTTCAAGGTAAGTGAGGTATTTAAAGAATGGTTTTACGAGCTCTACTTCCCAAGTGGGTTTCCATGGCTCAGTGGGGATTTGAACCCTGTTCTTCAGAGTCCTAGTCCATCACTCTGTCCACTACACCACACTGGGTACCCCAAGATATGACAGGTGAAGGTGAAGGTAAAAGTGGAGTGCTTAATTCTCCCATCTGTATATTGTTCTCCTCCACTGTTTTCATCTCTCATTTTCCCCCGGTTGTTTTCTGAAATTGTTTTCTGAGAAAACCACAAGTAGAAGATTTTTAGGAAGAAATGTAAGCACTGGGAATCACCACCCTGCTCTGCTTGGGGCTTCTTAACCATCCCGTCCCTAGCTGCTTTGTCTGGTCTACATGTCTAGCCAATTGTCTCATTCTCATCTATTTCACAGTTTTCTCAAAGTATGCCATTCTTTACAGGGACTGCAGGCAACTCCTGTTCTAACACAAATTTTTGCCACAATCCTGTTTACTTTGACCTTTAGTTAAAACACTTATCATGGACATATCTTATAAGGTTTGCACCTAAGGGCATGCCTAAATCTTCATTTCCCACCAGTCTGACTGCCATAGAATCACAGAATCATAGAATCGTGAAGTTGGAAGGGGTCTATGAGGCCATCAAGTCCAACCCCCTGCTCGATACAGGAATACAAATCAAAGGATATCTGCCAGGTGGTTGTCTAAGTTTCTCTTGAATGCCTGCAGTGTTGGAGCACTCACCACCTCTCGAGGTAATTGGTTCCACTGTCTTACTGCTCTAACAGTTAGGAAGTTTTTTCCGATATTCAATCGAAATCTGGCTTCCTGTAACATGAGCTCATTGTTGCATCATCCCTGCACTCTGGGATGATTGAGAACAGATCCTGCCCCTCCTCTGTATGACAGCCTTTCAAGTATTTGAAAATTGTTATCATATCACCCCTCCGTCTTCTTTTCTCAAGGCTAAACCATCGCTTCTCCCTTAGCAAATAATTCCCACAACTGCTGTTCAGTGAGAGTGCCGAGATGTCTTTGAAGAGTTCCTTAGCCTGCAGTGCTGTCCAATACAACAAAACAACTCTTAAACCATTTTGTTTGAACTGTAGCTACACCATTGTTCTATAAAGTATTGTTGCTGCAGTCTCCTTGGAGGGATCCCCAGCTTTTGACAAGGTGTGACCACAAAGTGAGGGCAATGTGAATTAACTCGGTCTTTCATCATGAAGTCGCATTGCGGCATTCGGTTCTCTCCGATATAAGTGGCCACAGAACCAGAGGGGATTAAAAACAGCCTTCTACTTACAGTTCCATTTGAAGTGCCTGTAGGTGGCGCAGTTGAAAGGAACTCCTTTACCAAGACTTTCCTTCAGTTCCTGAAGCTGTTAATAAATAAATAAATAAACAGGATTGCCCACAGGAAGGGTGGGTGGAGGCTGTTTTAAAAAAAGTGTCTTGGATGAGAAGGGCTAGTGGAGAAAGGTGAGGGCTGGCACTGTTTGTGTGTGTGCATGCGCATGCTTTAGCTCCTTGTCCTCCCTTCAGAGGGAAGGGGAAAGATGCTTTGTCAAAGCACTGCTTTATGTGCACGCACACATGATTGCTTGGTCTTTCTATAGAAAGTTTTTCAGAAATGCATTAATCTGATAGGGAACCATAATCATGGTGGTTTGCTTTTGCATGTGTGCCCTCAGGCCTGAAAATAATACCCTAATTGCCTATGTCATTGAAACACCGCCTATAGACAGCCCCCCCCCCCCCCCCAGTCTTTACAAGAACAAATCATGTAGCTGCATGGGGAAAAAAACTGTTCAAATTGTTCCGGCAGGAAAAAAGTAGAAGCCCTCCAGCAGCAGAGGGGAAAAAGCCACTTTGGGAGGGAAAAGGACATGACCAATTTGAATCAGCCTTTGTGTCATGTGGTCAGTAAAGATATTTCGAATTCACCTGTTTTATAAGCAGGGCAAATCCCACAAGTATCTGACCATGTAGTTCCACTCTTGGACTCCTGCATCCCCGTTCACAGTCTTTGGCTTGGCTGACTATTTATGTTGTAGTTGCCTCTGATCTGCTTCCTCTCTTCTCAAGAAGATCTCTGCATTGCAAAGCCCAGTAGGATAGAAGTCTTGCTTTTTAGAATGGGAGGAAGAAAGCTTTTCCTTGCACTAAGCATTAGAGCAAGAAGAAAAGGTCCTTGGCCTTCTCCAGAGCTGTGCAGGATATCAGGCCTTTTCCATCTTTGTCAAGCGGAGGGAGGGCAAGGGGGTTTCTTGTCATACCATCATAGAATGGAGTTGGATGGGGCCATTGAGTCCCACCCCTTGCTGAATTCAAGAACCCAAGTTAAAGAGTATCTGACAGATGGCCGTCTAGCTTTCTAATTGATTCCATTGTGGTACTTATTTAACAGATGGGAAGTTTTTCCTGATATTTAGCCAAAACCTGGCTTCCTGTAACTTGAGTCCTATATAATAAGCCCTGCACTCTGGAATGACTGAGAACAGATCCTGGCCCTTCTCTATATGACAATTTTCAAGTCTTTGAAGAGTGCTATCATATCTTCCCCCCCAGTTTATCTTCTCAAAGCTAAAGAGGCCCAGATCTTTCAGTCTTTCCTCACAAAGCTTGGTATGCAGAGCATGTAAAGCCATTCAGAAGATTCTTGCTGTTCCTTACTAAAATGAAGGGAAACGTCAAAGCAGCAGTAACGGCTAAATTCCACCCATATGGCAGAGTTCAGCTGAGGATAACACTTGCTAAGTTCCACTGATTTTTAAGGAATAAATTTAAATATGTGTTTAACTCCCAGTTGAAACAGATGGGATTTTAACCTACATGCTTTCCTCACTAAAGGTACTGGGACTTACACCTCAATACACATGTGCAGCAGGACTGCACTGCAGAAGTGCTTAACTTTTGTCACATTGTCACTGTACCTTTAAAGCAAGAACTTTTTTTCTGATCAGCAACTGCAGTTTTGATGGTTAAGATATTATCGGTCTCCTTAAGTGGACAGCTGACATTTTTATTTTAAAGTTTCCAAAGAGGTAAGGCTATACAAAATATCGAGACAGAAATATCAGGTTAAACGCACTTGTATCTGCAAGAAATGAGAGTTAACAATAAATAAATGATATATGCTGTCAATAACTTTATGGAGTGTATAAAATTATATTTTCCTTGTTTTAAACAATAACAAAAATGTAGTAGTGGCATGAATATATACAACATCAGTCCTGACATATATTTAAATTACTTTAGCCAGCAGTGCTCAGATTTATTTATCTTTAAATGAAGAAAACTATAATAAATAGAAATGATAAATATTTACAATAAAAGAATATGTGGAATCAGTAGGTGAACACATACATCCAATTTTCACGCAGAGGAAAAAAAATATTAGGCTTTATACTCCCCACCCCCAACCTGAATTTTGAGTAAGCTAGAAAGGGATATATTTTTACCTCCCTAGAATGAATAAACATGAATTATATGCATACTGAGGTGGCCTGTTGACAGAGACATTCAATTATGTGTATGTATTTTGGTTCCCATAAGTAAATCTGACTTCCTACCAAAGATTTAACTAGAGAACTAACTAAAGCTCAAGTTAGACTATAAGTGTCTAGCATAGATCTTTTGGCCTATCTATGGGCAACAATGTTATCATAAAACGGTCATTGTGACTGCCTTTCCAATCAGACCACGTAAAAAATATTTTAGATTAGAAAGGGAAGCATATATTCCTCCTTATCCATTTAGTTGCTTCAGTGGTTGCTGTAGGACTGTGGGTAGATTCACTGCTCAGCACAATCACTGAAGGTGTACTAGTTAGAAATGATGTTAACTATAATACTCCCAGCTGTACAAATGGTACAGGCTTCCAACTGCCTTAACTAAGGAGAAATTCACATCATGTTATTCCTTCTCCTGCCCCTTGTGGAAATGAATTCATCAGCCAGCGTAATATCAGAGCTGACTCTGCATACACAAGACATAGGAACACATAGACCTATTGTGATATAGCAGTACTTGGCTATGCCCTTACAGATCTGAGTTCTAGATATCCAAAATACCCTGGACTGTGCTCTCCTTTCATAATGCTTGCCCTTCCTATTGAATGTGAATGGTAAAAACATTATTGGTGCACTAGGATTATTTAGTGCATGGGGTGATATCTCAAAGTATTGCCTCCTGAGTAATCCTAGCTCATGATAGTTATACTTAAGCAGTGTGAAGAATGAGTTTCCCATCATTGACTTGATTAAATCATTAGAGAGCTTCGCTTAACCTTATTCATTATAACTTCTTTGGTGCCCCACACATAGATCTTCTGAAGTCCAAACCCAGCAGTCTAGTTTCCAACAAGCCAGGGAAATAATCTATTGTTTGTGTTTGTTTTATTTCTCTGGCTTGTTGTAGGAGAGACAATCCAGAATGCTGGGCTCAGGTTATCAGGATAAGCAAGCTGTGGATAGAGGGGCTGAGGTTTATTTAGATGCTCCCACTTGCACTGGGAGTTGACATGTTCAAAGCGAGCCAGATTCCTAAAGCTTCCCATGATGTATTAGCCCAGCCCATCAGCCTTAGAGGTCCTGATTTCAGGTAGAGAAGACAGGGAAAATATTTATTTTGCTGATTGGTGTTTTTTTTAAAAAAAGTACCACCTGTCTTAACTGGCATCCATACCTACCATTTCATTTAAGGAAAACCAGTTTTAGTTAGAAAATGTGTTGAAAAAGGAAGCCAGTATGATACTGAAGCAACAAAGAAAGTCCAAGCACCTTGTCCAGAAACCAGTTCTGCAATCAACTGATTTTTCTAAAGAAATTGGAATAGCATAGAGAAAAGGACCAACAGTAGGCCACAGAAATCAGTACAAGGGACACTTAAGGCAGATGGTGTCACCTAGCAAGAACAACGGCTCAGAGAAACTGTTTAGTTTGTGACTACAAGGTTCTCCCTATCCACTTCAATAATTTCTACACAAGTTTCCTCAGAAACAAATAAGCAAGTCCATTTGCAGCATTTACTACTTCTTAAGGGAGTGGAACCCAGATCACTTTCTACCCAGAGATTAAATGCTGAACCTAGTCAAAATATTGAGCCTCTAGTGGAGGAACAAAAATTTAGACAAGTCTATCCCTGATAAAAAAAAAAAAAAAAACATCCAAACCTGCATTGAATCTCCAATTTTTCCTCTTTTTAGAGACGGAAAGATCTAAATGAAGATATTTTGTTGCACCTACACATTGAATTTGTGGGATACAATCAGTAACTAATAGCCATTGCTTTTCCTCTGTTACTTATAAGACCTACATTGTCACTGCCACATTTCCCGCAATGCCCTATGCCTGACACCACCCCTCTATATCGTAAATATTCTGGAATGCCCCTAGATAAGAAGATGAACTCAATGGAGGAAGTTTCTGGTGGAGGGGGAAGGAAGGGCTGTATCCTCCTTTCACCTTCGGATGTCAGAGAAGTCAGACAGTTCTTCTGTCTGCTCAATGATCCCGTGAATAGCTCTGGGATTTTGGCCGCCAGCTTTAATACGAGTATGGGCATTTGTCGGAAGCCTACTACCTCTTTCCCCTCTGGTGTTTCGGGATCTCTCTCTGGTGTCAGATGCAGGGTGAACAACAATGTCCCCTTGACTAACGGAGGACCCGCCGGAGACCTCATTTTGCTTTTTTTCAGGTTCCAGAGTAGAATCACCATGTGGGACTGAAGTGCAGAAACTCAGAATGGAGCACAGACTCCCCCAATTCTGTTCACACTGGGCCTGGACACTCCGTGTGATGGCTTCTTTGACTTCCTCTCCACAAGTTAGCAAGATGTTCACTAAGTCGACGTACGGTCTAAGGGAAATATGAAGGAAGAAGAATATGAAGTTTATAGAAGAATGGCAAGGATAAAGGCCCACAACTGTATGGAGGGGCTTCAGGTCTGCACAGCCAAACAAGATGAGGGCAGCCCAATCTTAGGCATTTATTTATTTAACTGCAGTTTCTTATGACCTCTATCTTAGTTCTAAGATTAGCTGTTGAAAAACAACAACAACAACAGAAAATGTCTCTGTATATTTATTGACATGGATAGTGCATAGATCCTAGGGCTGTACATCTTGGGGTTACTATTTCTAAAAACTAATTGTTTTTAAATTAAAATCTGTAGGCTGAAGTATCAGCTCCAATCACTACGTGGCAGACTTCTCAAACGATCAGAGAGGGAACTGCAGTCAGCAATGTTCAGTTCTCCAGAGGGGCATCTAGGCAACTCTATGTGGTTATTCTTTCTGCTGGGTTCCTGAATTGCCCAAATAATCGAAAGGGGAAGAGAGAAAGTGTGTGAGAGAAGGCATTGCTGCCTAATAGAGTGCAGAAAAAAGATGGTGTGCAGATGGCAATGCTGGATGAGTGTCTGGGTAGAAGGCGAGCCAGAACAAAGAGGACGGAAAAAAGAAAGGGTAAGAGAACCTGAAGAACAGAAACAGTAGAGGGCAAAAGAACGTGCACTGAGCTGGATGATGAATAAAGGAAAAAATATGATACTATGAGAGAGAGAAAACCTGAGGGTAGGTGGGTGGGAGAAGAACGAGATAAACATAGGTGGGTCAGAGTACCAAAGTGGCAGGGAGACTGTTGCGAAGCTGCATATTTCTGTTAGTAAATTAATTAAAACAACAACAAGCGGTAAACAGAATTAATAAAACCATTAACAGAAACTTATGAAACAAGAGGAACAAAATTCAATGGAAAAGATTACAGTTCTAAAAATTGTAAATAGCCTGGCAAACATTTGCTAATACATACAGGCTACAAGTACAGAATTAATAAATGCAGATGCCTGCCAGCCTTTTATGTTGCTGAAACTGCATCTTTCAAGAACTAAAGGCAGTGGAGTTTCATCAACGTTTGCTCTGGAGCGAAGTGTATGTACTGACAGAACTGTGTCTTTTGTTTTAAATCCTGATCACTCAATGAAGTCTGATTTAGCTTTCTTTGCAATACAGAGGTGAG
This sequence comes from Intellagama lesueurii, assembly GCA_037013535.1. NCBI lineage: Eukaryota > Metazoa > Chordata > Lepidosauria > Squamata > Agamidae > Intellagama > Intellagama lesueurii. The sequence goes on from JBAJHW010000002.1 coordinate 205,681,499, forward strand.
TAATGTCTAACTCTCCAAAAGTTGTTGCAAATAAGCCTTGACTGACATCCTTCAATGGTGAAGAATGAGACATCCCTGTTTTAATTCTTTCTGCAGCCAGGCATCTCACTTTCTCTCTCTAGCTTTCTCCATTTCAAACTGATAGGTCAAGCCCAAAGTTCCCTCTAAGCTGCGCGGCTGCATGAGTGCAACTCTGCTCCCCTCAGTGCAGCGTTCCTCCTCCTCCTCCATGCACCCACCATGAGTTTTTCCAGCCGCTTTGGTTGCAGTTGTGGCAGAACCCTGCGTAGGAGGAGGGGGAGAGTCACACTCACGAGGGGCTGAAAATTAGAGGGAACATGGGTCAAGCCTGATCCACCCTTTGGGATTCATTGTCCTAGGGGAATGTCTCTGCAATGAGAGCCAAAAGCCATGATGTCCCTCAGGCCATTTGGTCCACATAAAACATCAAGTTCGTTAACTGCTCTCACTAAAGAAAACAGAGCTAACTCATATAAGGAGCAACAGGCTGCCAAGGATGATGATGACAATCATCATCATCTTAGAACTGCAGGGCTGGGAGGGAACCTACAAATCACAGAGTTCAGTCCCTGTCAAGGAGGAACAGGATACAGAAAATCTCTGTCTCTTGTGTTAGGGGAAGCACTGGGTCAAGGATAGAAATAATCCATCCAAACACTGGTATACGTAGTAATTTGCTGACAAGATTTAGAGCGGCTGAAATCCTGCCATGCAGTCTTGTGTGCACAATGGTGATTATGTCATCAGCAGTGGCAAATTGTCGCTGAGTAAAAGATCCTCTAGGGCAGTGGTCCCCAACCTTGGGCCTCCAGATGTTCCTGGACTACAACTCCCAGAAGCGTTCACCACCACCTCTTCTGGCCAGGATTTCTGGGAGTTGAAGTTCAAGAACATCTGGAGGCCCAAGGTTGGGAACCACTGCTCTAGGGATTTCAGAATGAACATGACTTGACTTTTAATCAACAGTGATTTGCCATTAATCAGAAATTTGCCGCTGTTGTTGGCATCACTACTGTTGTGCACATGAAGCTGGGTAACAGGATTTCACCCAATGAAAGATACACAGCTTTCCACCTGGGGAATCTTTTAGAAATGTTCAAATCAGATCTGAGGAAGAAGTGTGTGATTTTGACTACATCTGGACAAAATACCATAGATAATGATAGTTAAGGGTTTGTGTTGGGGGCGGTTGTGATCAGATCACTTTCAATCAGTTCTTTTCTATTAGGATTACTGATATCAAGCTCTGTGGCAAAAACATAACACTGTTCCTGTATGATCTGTGTTATGAGAATGTGTGTATGACGTATGTGTTTGCAGAGATTCTCTCCTGACTCTGACAGTACTGTAACTGGGGCTATCTTGGGAAAAGAGCAGGGAAGTCTCGAGATAGGCTGCATCCAAAGCCTTCCCAGCCTTTTGTCCTGCTTCCAGTGGTGTGGTGAAGTGGGGATTTAGAGGAGTGTGTACACTAACCATCATGTTTTCTTCCCAGTGTTCATAAGAGATAAATCCCAAAAGAATCCAGGAGGAAAGGAGCGGCATATACCACTCCCTCTTTGCTTTCCCTCGTGGCTGGCCTTAGATGGTGATCCGAGACAACAAGATTGCCCTGGGTCTTGTAAAATAATTAAGAGCAATTTTAAAAATGCTATCATAAAAGTAATCACGTCAATTCATTCTGAGCAGAAGGGCTTGTTTCCAAAAAGACGAGCTAAATCACATTAGCATGTGCTAATATGTATGTGATCCAATATATTAAATTGAGGATCACATGGTACTGCTTTTTTCATGTTTTAACTTGAGAGTTCATTATCTTTTAACTGATTAGCTCTTCTCTCCTTACTTGAATTGCTGTGTAATTGTTTGACATAGACTGTGAGCTTTTTCTACGAAGAGGCAAATATAAGATTATACTGCACGACTGTACTCTAGAGCAGCTTTAAAAGAGTTTAAAGAGAAAATAAGCCAGGTCCTATGACAGTTCACTGTGCGCATGGGCTGGCCAAAAAATCCCCACATGTGTGCAGAACACTGCCTTCGTGGGGCATGCCATAATTTTATTTGGGGAAAACAAACAAATTTATAAATACAACTGAACTTTTGTGTATTTCTTCTGCAAGACCTCTAAAATATCAGCAGCTGATAAACTCAAAATTGTGAATGGCTGTCTCTTGAGGTTCAAGCTGGAACTGAGTGGTTTACAGCTGGGAAACACATTTTGCTAAGGTGTTCTGTGGGTTGTAGTCAAAAAAACATTACTTGGGGGATTCTGGGAATGGCTGGATCGCCTCATAATAAGCACTAGAAATATTAAATGTGGCAGGGATATAGGAATACCACTGATTCCCCACATTAAATAACTGCATAGGCTATATTTCAACTGACCATGATGATCGGGAGAACTTGGGAACAGTACTGCAAAGAAGTTACATTTCCATCTCGTGACTACAGGGTTGAGTGTAGTGATTAAGAGGAGTGTGGGGAGACAAAAACTTGGGGGTCAGGGGAAGAAGCAAGATACAGCAAGGCAAGGGTGTGAGTTTCTAACCCTGGTACAAGCTGAAGGGGTACGGAGCTAGGACAGAGAAGGAAAGGGAGGGGGAGAACGAGATCAATGTAAAAAAAAAAAAAAAGAATTGGGGACAGGTGGCAGGAAAAAACCAGAGTGCTACAATGAGGACAAGACTCATAGGTTTTTGACTTGGACAAGGCTGAGTTTGTTTGCTAATAAATAATGCAAAAAAGGAAGAGGAAGTTTTCCTCTCTTTTTAGAAGAATGCTGGTAAAATCATTGGAAATTCTAGTGCTTGCTTTTGTTGAGACCACGCATCTAGATAGTTCAAGGAGTTAGGTATGTGGCTGTGGAGTCAGAGGTTCAGAGTTCAATTTCTTGCTGTACATCCCAGAAGGGCCAGCCTGTTGGTCTTGGGCAAGCTGCACAGTCCCAGGGCACCCCCAGGAGAAGGGAAGGGTAAACCACTTCTGGGTACTCTCTACCTAGAAATCCTGCGAAAGGATCACCATAAATTACAACTGACTTGACGGCACACATTTTTTTTTCTGCTTCTCAACAAAGCAGAAAAAAGGATCCTGTATCGTATTCTAAGATTTGCAGTCAGTCATGGAGGCTGCTTATCAGACTTCTTGTAGCTCATCATCCCAGTCTGTGAGCTGAGCATAACATAGCCAACATTTTCCTGCAGCTGCACATTATAGGGCAAGTTTAGTGGTGATGGGCAACCTATCTGCCATTTCTGATCTTCCTGTTTAAGAGCTCTAGATAAGCTTCTGAGTAGCTACAGGGATCCCTGTAACATAGTTTGCAAACCACTGATATAAGGCACATTTAACTAGCATGAACTTGAGAGTTGCACTTATCTCATCCAGCATGCAACAGACATTAGACTTGCTGCTCCAAGGCGAATAACTCAAGAACATTTTGTTCTAGTGCGACACAAAGGCAGAACCCTTGCTGCACCTGGCACCATTCCATCATCCGGGAAGGTAGGGAGGGAATGCAATGATCACAACACTGCCTGCTTGTAAATGATTTTGAGTTGTTATATCCTCTTTGAAAATGTATGATGCAGCATGGCATGAAATGATAATATTTTGCTTGAGCATAAGGTTTTTAATTTAGTGTTATCTTAGTGTCGCTGACACAGTAGGCCTTGTAGGTGCCACTATAGTAAACATAATAGAAACATCTGGCAAATACTCCATGTGCCAATGGACATATAGTAACAAGACTGGGGAAAGACTATAGGTTTAGTGGTAGAGTGTGTACTGTGTGTGTAGAATGTCCAGTAGTTGATATTCCCTGTTCTTTTCATAAATGCATAGCTAGCAAAAGTGTACTGATGTTTGCTCCAGCTCTGAGTCACAAAGAAACATTACACAGGATATATAGTAGCAGAAATGCTATTACTTAATCAACTATGGGAAGAAGGCCGCTTTGTGGAGATCTACTCGCCCGAAGTCTTTTGATTTCACTTTCAAACAACAGGGGCAATGTTATGCTCCTGGTTTAGAAGTGGATGTACCTCCCTATGAGAGGAAGAATTTCATGAGGCAAGTGCCCCGTTGGCAGAGCTCTGAAGCACAAGCAAAAACTCTTTGTGAATGGAGCCACTCCTTTCTCTGCAGCACTGGAATAAATTTGGCGTGAAGAAAGGAGGTGTGTGTGTGTGTGTGTCTGTGTGTACAGTTTTCTCCAGTACAGATCTTCTACCTGCAGGCATAGCAGATCTAAACAGTTCTGAACTGTGCAAATCATCAAGCAGTACCAGGTTGAGGCCTAGTTTTAGGCCAAGGCCACATTCAGTCGCTTGGTTGCCTAGCTGCTAGTGTGATGCTCCTTGCTCTCTGTTCTAAAGTCTGTCATTGATTCTAGCACAGCAATAAACCCCCACTTTGAATCCCAGAGAGATTGTGAGGAAGTTAATGTGGGGAAAGCTGTCTCTTCATAGGTAATTTGAGGAAACAATAACAAAGCAATCCTCCTCTTTCCCACTGCTTGTTTTTTGCTGTTCAGTACTGGAAGGAACACATAATCACTTTTTGAAGACTGAACCTCTGCCTTCATGTCCTCTTGAAATACCAAACATGGCATTAATAGTTTCTACACATTTCACCCTTGTGCTCAAATAGTTTTCTTAGCAATGGTCTACGTAGGAATACGTTAGTTACTCCAGTGACTGTGTAATGGATCAACTGCAATTTTTTGCCACAATCCTGTTTATTTTGATGTTTACTTAAAATGCTTATTTAGGAAATATAAGATAAGATTTGTATCTGAGGGTCTGCCAAAATCTTCATTTCCCATCAGTCTGACTGCCACTGAACCTTTGTCTCTGTAAGATCTTGTTATTCCTTAGAAATGTGTCCACAAGATCCAGAGTAATCTAGGCCAACAACACTGGAGATATTTAATTAATTAATCAATATTATTTATATGCCACCTTTCTCCCCACAGGAAACCTATGGTCTAAACCTCTTCCCTGCTATCTTTTGTCTTTCCTGCTTTGTTGTTGTTGTTTAGTCGTTAAGTTGTGTCCGACTCTTCGTGACCCCATGGACCAGAGCACACCAGGCCCTCCTGTCTTCCACTGCCTCACGGAGTTGGGTCATTTTCATGCTGGTAGCTTTGATGACATTATCCAACCATCTCGTCCTCTGTCGTCCCCTTCTCCTCTTGCCCTCACACTTTCCCAACATCAGGGTCTTTTCCAGGGAGTCTTCTCTTCTCATGAGATGGCCAAAGTATTGGAGCCTCAGCTTCAGGATCTTTTCCTTCCAGTGAGCACTCAGGGTTGATTTCCTTCAAAATGGATAGGTTTGTTCTCTTTGCAGTCCAGGGGACTCTCAAGAGTCTCCTCCAGCACCACAGTTCAAAAGCATCCATTCTTCGGCGGTCAGCCTTCTTAATGGTCCAGCTCTCACTTCCATACATCGCTACTGGAAAAAACATAGCTTTGACTAGGCGGACCTTTGTCGGCAAGGTGATGTCTCTGCTTTTTAAGATGCTGTCTAGGTTTGTCATCGCTTTCCTCCCAAGAAGCAGGTGTCTTTTAATTTCGTGGCTGCTGTCACCATCTGCAGTGATCATGGAGCCCAAGAAGGTAAACTCTGTCACTGCCTCCATATCTTCCCCTTCTGTTTGCCAGGAGGTGATGGGACCAGTGGCCGGCCATGATCTTAGTTTTTTGGATGTTGAGCTTCAGACCATTTTTTGCACTCTCCTCTTTCATCCTCATTAAGAGGTTCTTTAATTCCTCCTCACTTTCTGCCATCAGAGTGGTATCATCTGCATATCAGAGGTTGTTGATTTCTTCCGGCAATCTTAATTCCGGTTTGGGATTCCTCCAGTCCTGCCTTTCGCATGATGTATTCTGCATATAAGTTAAATAAGCAGGGAGACAATATACAGCCTTGTCGTACTCCTTTCCCAATTTTGAACCAATCAGTTGTTCCATATCCAGTTCTAACTGTTGCTTCCTGTCCCACATATAGATTTCTCAGGAGATAGATAAGGTGGTCAGGCACTCTCATTTCTTTAAGAACTTGCCATAGTTTGCTGTGGTCCACACAGTCAAAGGCTTTTGCGTAGTCAATGAAGCAGAAATAGATGTTTTTCTGGAACTCTCTGCCTTTCTCCATAATCCAGCGCATGTTAGCAATTTGGTTTCTAGTTCCTCTGCCCTTCTTTGGGATTGGGATGTAGACTGATCTTTTCCAATCCTCTGGTCACTGCTGAGTTTTCCAAACTTGCTGGCATATTGAGTGTAGCACCTTAACAACGTCATCTTTTAAGATTTTAAATAGTTCAACTGGAATGCCATCACCTCCACTGGCCTTGTTGTTAGCCATGCTTTCTAAGGCCCGCTTGACTTCACTCTCCAGGATGTCTGGCTCAAGGTCAGCAACCACACTATCTGGGTTGTCCGGGACATCCAAATCTTTCTGGTATAATTCCTCTGTGTATTCTTGCCACCTCTTCTTGATGCCTTCTGCTTCTGTGAGGTCCCTACCATTTTTGTCCTGTATCATATCCATCTTTGCACAAAATGTTCCTTTAATATCTCCAATTTTCTTGAACAGATCTCTGGTTTTACCCTTTCTACATTTTCCTCTATATCTTTGCACTGTTCATTTAAGAAGGCCCTCTTGTCTCTCCTTGCTATTCTTTGGAAGTCTGCATTCCATTTTCTGAAACTTTCCCTATCTCCCCTGCATTTTGTTTCCCTTCTCTTCTCTGCTATTTGTAAGGCCTCGTTGGACAGCCACTTTGCTTTCTTGCATTTCCTTTTCTTTGGGATGGTTTTTGTTGCTGCCTCCTGTACAGTGTTACGAGCTTCCATCCATAGTTCTTTAGGTACTCTGTCCACCAAATCTAGTTCCTTAAATCTGTTCTTCACTTCCACTGTGTATTCATAAGGGATTTGGTTTAGATTATAACTGACTAGCCCAGTGGTTTTTCCTACTTTCTTCACTTTAAGCTTGAATTTTGCTATAAGAAGCTGATGATCAGAGCCACAATCAGCTCCAGGTCTTGTTTTGGCTGACTGTATAGAGCTTCTCCATCTTTGGCTACAGAGAACATAATCAATCTGATTTCGGCATTGCCCATCTGGTGATGTCCATGTGTAGAGTCGCCTCTTGTGTTGTTGGAAAAGAGTGTTTGTGATGACCAGCTTGTTCTCTTGACAAAACTCTATTAGCCTTTGCCCTGCTTCGTTTGAACTCCAAGGCCAAACTTACCTGTTGTTCCTTTTATCTCTAGACTCTCTACTTTAGCATTCCAGTCCCCTATAATGAGAAGAACATCTTTCTTTGGTGTCAGTTCTAGAAGGTGTTGTAAGTCTTCATAGAATTGGTCAATTTCAGCCTCTTCAGCATCGGTGGTTGGTGCATAAACTTGGATTACTGTGATGTTGAAAGGTCTGCCTTGGATTCGTATTGAAATCATTCTATCATTTTTGAGATTGTATCCCAGTACAGCTTTTCCCACTCTTTTGTTGACTATGAGGGCTACTCCATTTCTTCTACGGGATTCTTGCCCACAATAGTAGATATGGTAATCGTCTGAATTGAATTTGCCCATTCCCATCCATTTTAGTTCACTGACGCACAGGATGTCGATGTTTATTCTTGCCATCTCCTGTTTGACCACATCCAGCTTACCAAGGTTCATAGATCTTACATTCCAGGTTCCTATGCAGTATTTTTCTTTGCAGCATCGGACTTTCCTTTCACTTCCAGGCGCGTCCGCAGCTGAGCGTCCTTTCAGCTTTGGCCTTTTTAGCCTTTTGTTTCTGTTCATGGAGTTTTCTTGGCAAAGAGACTGGAGTGGCTTGCCAGTTCCTGCTCCAGGTGGATCGCGTTTAGTCAGAACTCTCCACTATGACCTGTCCATCTTGGGTGTCCCTGCACTGCATAGCCCATAGCTTCTCTGAATTACTCAAGCCCTTCACCACGACAAGGCAGCAATCCGTGAAGGGGGTCTTTCCTGCTACTTCACATAAATGTTAGCAGTGGCAAAGGAGGAGCTCTGTGTGGGCTAATGAATGTGTATGAATGAGTTTGTGGATAAGAGATAGTGCAGGTATGCATATGTTTGTCCTGCCCCCTTTCAAATCTGCTCTGCTTACCACTGGCATGCTGTCCCTGGAAAGCCAGTGAGGAGGGAATGCATCCCTCTGGCTGTAAAATATCTCCTACCCTGGCTTTCAGGCAACTTGATAGCATCAAGTATCTTAATCCAAGGTCAGATAGGAATTCTATAAAAGGTCAAAGAACTAGATGCAGGGTCACTTCACCCATTTCAGTAGGTGCAAATGTACAGTCAAGCTGCAATATGTACCCACTTCTGTCATGGAGGGTATGAGATAACCATATACCTTTTTCTTCCAGTGCATGCATATATACCACTCTTTATGAAATACATTACAAAACAACTTCCCCCCTTGTGTTTTAGTGGCAAATGTACAGTGAAAAAAAAGATAGGTACTTTGCATATGGAGCAGGTGTACACTAACTTCTATGTACCGGTTCTTACAGTAATGAACAAAGCAGAGCTTCCATCTCACATATATGTTTGAGGACGGAAACAAAGCAAATCTGGGAATATCAACCTGACACACTCAGACGAAAGAAACAGGGGTGGTAGCATATTCAAGTGCTGCTTCCGTTTTACAGAGAGATTCTCCAAAGTTGAGAACAGCAGTTTGTCACTGGCTTCTTGGCTCTGGCATTCTGCATTATCTTACCTATCTGGAATGCTTCCACTCTGGCTTGTCTGCACTTTTAAATATTACCAGTAGCCTGGAAATAATACATTCATGGCATGTCTTTTTCCATTAGTAATACCTACATCAGATCAGTAAAACAAGGGGATATGCAATTCCACCTGGGCAAACAGTAGTACGACAACCACTAATGCAATGCTGCTGGAGTTCACCAGAGGCTCCCAATTCCAGACGGCCCCCCGCCCTTGCCACTGCAGGCCCAAACATGATGCCGTTCTCACTTACTCATGCTGGAGCAGGTCTTTGAAGTGAATCATCTCCACAATGACCTGAACATTCTCCTTGGCCGCAGAGCAGAGGTCATGCTTCTGGTAGCATTCACGCTGCAGCTGGAACACCATCTCTTTGATGGCGGGGCACTTGCGACTGATGCAGCTGAACCTGTGGCGCAAGGCATGAGCCTTGCATCTCAGAGCATCTTTAATAAAAGATTTTCCCTGAAGAAAGGCAGAAGACACAAAAAACACACCTGAACTCATCTCCAGTATGCATGACTCAGAGCTAAGCTGCCATCTCTTCTGGAGTACACCTTGAGAGAGAGAGAGAATGAGAGAGATGGGAGTACCTAGAAATATTTACATGTACTAAGCGTGTGTGTGTGTGTGTGTGTGTGTGTTGGTTTTCTAACACATCACTTCTACTCAACAAGAGAACTGCCTTCACAGCCTTCTATTGCCAGTGAACATCAGGCAATGGAGGGGGCCACTCTAAAGACTCTCCATGAGACTGGGTAAACTATGAAGGACATGATTTCCTGTTCGGAGACCAAAACACAAGACCTTTTGGCTGTTTTTCTTGCAATTAAACACAATATCCCTTCTGAAAATTGACATGCTGTATGGATGCATCTCAGAAGACTTTCTACAATGTCTTGCAGCATTTGGATAGGCTGAAGCCAAACATTAATTAGTATTCTTGGGCCACTGTAAATGATCCACTGAACCCCTAGAACCTCCCATTTCCTGGTCCTCCTCTCATGCCAGACATTTTGCTATTTAAATTTCCAGCAATATAGTACAGTGATGTTATGTGGCTATTATTACCTGCAAAGACTGAGGATTCCATAAAAACACAGGACTGATAGTAGAAAAGAACTAAGACTGAGCTACACACAGAAGAACAGCAACATTTTGATCACTTCCTTTATTGATGATACCCAGTCCTACAACCCAGTGGCTCCCAGAATCTTGGCAGCTACATTCTGGGATAATTTCATGGGAAGTATACAAACCAACCGGAAAACAATGCATGGGAATACAACTTTGGTATTGAAAAATATACGTCTTCAGCAAGATCAACATCACATGCAAAAACCACTATGGCAGAAATCTAAAGAATAGAAAGTTGTGCCACATATAGTATGTACCATCAGGGATACATACATTCTGAAGCCTCTGGAGGGTGCAATCTGCTGTTTATAGCCTTAACCTTAGAACTGCAGAGCTGGAAGGGACCCTCTGGATCACTGAGTCCAGCCCAACAAGGAGGCACATTGGGTAATCAGCTCCCAACCTCTGGCTCCGCAGCCAGATACCTAAACCACTGCACTACCCAGCAGTTCTTCCTGTGCCTGTTTTTGGCTTTAAATTGTCATTCAGGCTTCCTGTTTTTTTAAAGCTTTTTAAGAACCAGGATGATTATATCCTATGCTTAAATTTTGTACCTGACCTCCGAAAGGCTTTTGGAGTGTGATCTTCTGTTCTTCAGTAAAACTCCAACCTTTTCTCTGGGATGTCAGAAAGTATGGGTGCATCTCAGAACACTTTCTGTAGTGTCTTGCAGGATTTGGACAGGCTGAAGCTAAATGTCAACATGTAGTATGCAGACCTCCAAGGCTGAATGGAATATCAAAATGGTCCCCAGACCTTTCAATATTGTCCATCCCAGTTATAAATCTTTGCACAGCTCACAGCAGACAGAAACAGTGTGTGATCTTAGTCTTCAGAAACACAGCATCTCTATTCTAGTCCAGTTACTGTGTTATGGGTTTACTTGAAAGTCAGTAAACAGAGTTCAGCAGCACTTTCCCCCCAGAAGTAAAGGGCAATTCCATCTACATCTACTCCAAATTCTGTTGAATTCAATCAGATTTCTTCCCAGATGTGCATGGATTTCAGCTTTAATCTGTCAAAACTCATTATACTGTAGACCCTAAAAAGGACTTCCTCCTCTCTTCTTCCTTTTCCCACTTTACTCATGTTGATTGATGACCTCCTTCCAAAGTGAAAAATCCAGCCTTCAGCACAACACTGCAATAGTGTTTGAGTATTAGTGCATATAAAATTTGGATATTAGTGCATTAAATTTAAAAACAAAAAGGAGAAGGAAGAAGGGTGAGCTTCTAAGGAAGATATAAATCACTGCCTCCAGCTAAGTCTATGATCATTGTTCCTATGCTGTGCATCACATCTGCAAGGAAAAGCTAAGTGATTCCTTATTCCTAATCAGCTTCCATTCTGCCATTAAGTTTGAAAGCCAGTCATGCTGCAATGATGTGCTACCATTCTCTGGATACCCGGACAGTTCTTGCTGAATGACAGGCAGGTGGCAATGTTCTGCATTCCTCCCAGTTTCATCCTGGCTGATGAGTATTTAATAATCAGCATACCATACTGGACAAATTATTTCTCCCCAAATTTTGCAACGGTAGAATTGCAGCAGTCAGTGTGAGAATCTGGATCCCCTTTTGTTTGTCCATTTCTTTATGATGAGATGAATTCTTGTTTTAAAGACAATAGTGCATAAGAGAGTAGAGGTGCTCTTTGGTAAGTGGTGCTCAAATACTTTAGTTTCAACTTGCTAAAGAAGGAATTTCAGCAACACTGGGAATAATGCAAAACTACCCTAAACCCAATCACTAGTCCCAGCCAATGTAGACCCACTGAATTAATTTCTGATTTGCAAACCAATGACTGAAATCTAGTGGCAAGTTGCAACTAGTGTAGGCCATTAAATCAGCGGGGATTTGATGAGTCATTCCTCTGTAGCTCCATTGATTCAATGGGGCTACTGTAGTTGTGTGTGTGTGTGTGTGTGCGTGCGCACGCACACACACGTCATTGATTCAGTGGATCTACCCTATTTGAGATTAGCAACTGGATTCAGCTATCATCTCTTTCATGAGAACAACCTATGTGAACATCAAAATACTCAAGTAGCATTTCAATATACAGGTTCACTGTTGTTTAGTGATGCATTGAAATTCCAAGATAAATCATAAAAAAAAAACTGCTACAAACTTTTCATTGGGAATTCTATTGCACAGAATGTGTGGAATATGACAAAGTAAACACTACTTGTTTTCTTTAAAAGATTGATTTTTCATAGCTCTCTCAAAGTCGGAAGAAAGGATAACAAATTCCCATTAACTTGAAAGCAGATATTCTTATCTGTCTAAAAAAGCAGTTTAAAAACCTCTAGAAAGAGCTTTAAAAATGGGGGAAATAGTTTTAATACCAAATTAACAAAACAAGACAACTTTTATTCCTACCACAGTAAAAGCCAACTCTTTTGACTGAACTCTTTGTGCACGCACGCACACACACACACACACACCACAGAGTAATCTGCCCAGTCAAAACAAATGCCACTGACTCATCATGTTCTCTTTCCCTTTTTACTGAAATGGGAGAATAGCTCTGCAAGGCATAATAACAGGATGCTTCAGTGATGTACAAAATGAAGGAGGCAGATTTAATGCCACACACTAACTATGGAATGTACTTTGACATTGGTAAATTGCCAAGGGATCCTTTGAAGAGAGCAGATGGCTATTTGTGAGGACACTGCATGGTCCAATATCCCTCTGCTGAAACTTATTTAACTAATCCTATGCAGTGTGTAACATGGGAGTTTGAGAAAAAACATAAAGCCTTTAAGAAAAATATTCCTAATATGGCATTCCTGGATTAAAGCACTGAGAATAGACTCCATTCCTCTTTAACAGAGTATTCATGCCAGTGAGAGGGCTTTTCAATTACGGCTCAGAAGAGATAGTTGTCTAAACCTGGCTTCCGTGAGGCAGAGAATTGCTCCTCTCTGAAACAATAAATCTAGGAGAATATTAACAGTTAATTATTTAATTTAGTATTAAATGATTTTTTTTTTAACTACATAGGAGATTCCATTTGCTTCAAGGGAGATAAAAGAGGCTTTGGACTAGTACTGTTCACTGGTCATCTATAGAGATGGGCACGAACTGCTGGTTCATCCTTTGGACAAACAGGTGTTCAGTGCCTCTCAGCCCCCCCCCCCCTCCAGTGCATGTCCACTCAGAGATAGCACCCAGAGCAGGCAGGGCAGGGCAGCTGGGGCACTGCTTCTGAGGGGGTACCTGCAGGAGGAGGTGGGGCTGTGAACCGCCCAACACCTGCTCATCTGAAGGATGAACTGATACAAATCATCAAACTGGCGGTTTGTGCCCATCTCTAGTCATATACAAAATTCTAAGTTTTATGAATCTATACAGCAATATATATACTATGTTTGGGCAATCGCACATAAAGCCAGAAGCATCTTTTGATATTGTGCCACTGCAATCCCCATTGCTGAACAGACAAAATAGCTCAAAAACTGAACAATGGTATTATCTATTTGGCAGGAGGAAATATTGTCCCGCACAAGCGGTTCTGCCTCACATATTCATATTCGGCCTACTAGTAGTGTTTGGTAAAGGGAAGAAAATGATATGCCAAAATAAGTGCTGATCTAGCCTTTGGTTCCTTCACTCAATAAGCAGTTGGAAATTGAAGTTATGTGAAACATGTGGAAGAAACTCAGTGCTATGAACTTTCCACCCCAGGGGTGGGGAACCTTTGGCCCTGCAGAAATTTTGAATTTCAATTCCAAGAAGCCCCATCCAGCATGAGTAAGGAGGTATGGAATTTTACTCCAAAACAGCCTGGAAGGCCAAAGACCCCTCCCTGCCCATGTTCTACACAATAGTATTCTGCACTATGAACCCAAGGTGCCTTTTCAGTTGATAGGACTTGAGGGGAACCAGCATATCCAGGAAATAACAGGGAGAGATTTGTGGGTGGTAACGGTAAGATAAAAGGGTATTGTGTATTAACACTCTGTGCTATGAACATCCTCTGTCCCAAGGTGTTCAAAACTCAGTCACTTCCATGGGAGACAGAAATTAACATGGAGTAAGGGCAATTGTGCAAATTTTATTTATTTGCATTTTGCAGGTTGTCACTTGACTTGTTGTGCTACTGACTGCACAATCAGGCCATAAGAAAGTTGATAAAAACAGTGCACGCCACATCCTTGATTGTTCTTTCACACTCCATAATCCCAACAAAATTCTGACCAAAGTACTTAATTTTGCAACATTAGGTTTGGTTACGCTTACCTGGGCATCAAACTTTCCAGCATTGTGGAGGAATGTCATGCAGATCTCGTGTAAACCTCGAATCTCGCAGGAGTTGTTTTCAAAGCATTCAAACACACTGCAGCCCACATCACCAGCACTGACCAGGCAGTGCTGGATTTCAGCTGAAAATGAACAGCCATCACAAGAAATGATGTAAAACTATAATGTAAACTGTAGAGTAGAAAGTTATTTTGCTAAAATCTTCATCTGAAGACAGGGAGAAAGCTTGCAGAAGCTAGATTACTGTGATTGCTTTCCATATAAATTAGATCCAAGCAATACCTTTGAGAAGCAAAAAGTCACTGCTAAACCCACTCCTCTTATATGAGAGGTATCTTCACACATAAGTGCTACCATGATGTAGGGGTTGGAAGAGGCCAGGGACCAGAAAGGCCCAGGTCCCAATATACTCAATTCGTTAAGCTCCCTAGGTGTTCTTGGGCCACCTCCAAATTCAGCCTTCCTCAGAGAAGTGCTGCTGCTGTAAATATACAGTAAGGATAAAAATCTTAGACACTGTCCTGAGCTTCTGGGAGGAAAGACAGGATAGTCACGTAATAAATGAGTAGTGTGGTAAACTGAATCTTTTACGCTTTCTGTAGGAGGCAAAAATCAACGTAATGTTGAAGCAAAACTGCAAATGAATTAGTTTAGATAGTATTTATTGGATCTTCTAATTTGAATAAGTGGTTGATAATTAATTTATAGTTACATGTATGTCCAACATAAGCACACCTCCACACTAGAAACTCAAGTGAAAAAAACTTTGGGCAAATCTGCAAAAAGTCAGAGCCTTTTTTCTAGAGTTACTCTTCTGTACTGCTATTGACTATTCCTAATTTTTCCCTTGGAAGTAAACACAACTATAGTAAATGGAGCAGATAGGCATCAAATTTGAACCTAAATCTCAACAGCAAACAGCATGATGAATGATAGTAAAACCAGCTCATTGTTCCTTTCAGGATTTGTGTAGTATTTCAAAACATGGGCACTATAGGGGACTACTTGATGCAAGTGCTTTTGAGTTTTTCAAAAACTAAAATATATTTGACACACCATTTCCTGATTCAAGGAGCTGAGAAATGGAGGGCAGCTAGGACTGCCCATGTTCTTGGAGGGCAGCTAGGACTCAAGTCAAACAGCCTGGGGACATCTGGAGCAAAAAAATTATTTCCAAGGTATTGTCAGTTTTTCTCTGGCCTTTTGCTTCAAGCTAACCGGGTGGGTGGGTGGGGGGCCTTTGGTTCTTTTACTTCATGAAAGGAAGCCAGAGCTCCTCAAAGAGACCAAGTAAAAATCAGACTTCGGCTTTAGCACCATGCAAAGAAAGAGGGCTGTTCAATTCCAAATAATATAAAACAAAACAAAAACGTGGGAGCAGACTCCTTCTTTCTCTCTCTTTGAACGATCCTGATTGGCTAAGGGTCTGGAAAAGCCAAGGCGGGATCCTGCAGCTCTGTCCCTTTCCCTTTCCAAGAACGCCTGATTGCATTGTGTTCTTCGCACACAAGGGGAAGCGGCACATTGCGAGCCGGGGGAAAAAGAGCCCTTTGTCCACCGTTGTGTAAGTGTGCGGCTTGGATTTGTCAGGGTGGGAGGGTGTTCCAGGAGCCCAGCTGAAAGTGCTTGTGTTGGCGTGGGGCGCGCTTCCGATCACATGGCCCTTGCCCCAGCGTGGAGAGAATCACTCCGAGCGGCGGCGCTTCCCATGTGGCAGCAGTGCCCCGGTCTCACGAGCCCCCGTGCCTTGCCTGCCGCTCGTGTGCACGCCTTTCCGCGAACACTTTTGCCCGGAGCCAGCGGCGCCCCTCGTTAAGAAACCGGTCGTGGCGGGAGGAGAGAGGAGGGCGCTCCTGCCGCCCCTCACTTGCTTTGCATCCACGCCTGGCAGGAAATCCCCCGAAGCGCGAGCTTTATTTAGGCTCTCTTTTTTTTCCCCCCCGATAGCCTTTCCTCCAAAGAAAGACCTCACGTTGTGTCCTAGGGATTTAAAATTAAATAAGTCTCCCCATCAGGGCGGGCTGGGTGGAGAGAGACGAGGAAGAGAAACCCCCGTGGCGAGTTGCATCATTGCACAGCAGAAAAAGGCAGCGAGAGAGGAAGACTCAGCAATTCTGCTCGGCTTTCCTTACCTCTCCAAGAGCGCTTTCTCCTCCGCTCGGGCAGCATCTGTCACTCTCCCCATGCTTTTTATTTTTCCTCCCAGAGTTTTTATGACTTTTGCCTTCGGGATTTGGTTTAAAATTAACACACAGCATGGGAGTTGACCGGGTTGCGATGTGCACACACGCGAAGCACTGCAGTGCTGCAATAAGGTCTTGAAGTAGCGCCCCCCCCCTTTTTTTTTGAACCGAGAGAGAGAGAGAGAGAGCACGTATCATCCTCGGATTAAAATTATTACTACGGGGTCTAAGCAAGCCTACGAGAGAGGTTTCGCCGGGGAAGCGGCGCTCGGCGTCCTCTGCCGCTCTGTGCAGTTCAAAGCGGGGAGTGGGGGGGGGGGGAGAGAGAGGGAGAGAGGGAACACGTGCTTGGCTCGGCAGCGTCCAAAGCTGCGGGAAAGCTTTCAATTCTCTTGAAGCCTTTCTGCTTGTCACTCGCTCCCGGCCCGCGAAATAACGATGCTAATCATCACCTAGCAATGCACCTCTTTCAGACTGCGGACAAGTATATCCGATAGAAAAGGAAGTCACTGCAGCTTACCCCGGGTTTCTTTTTTTTCTCCCCCCACTTTTAATGCCCCTTTCTCGCCTTTAAGTTTAGAGCCACATGCTTTTTGCTTTTTTTTTTTTAATCTTCCAGCGATCATCGTCAGCACCTACCTGTATTTTGCAAAGACAGCCGCCCTTTCTGCTGAGGGGCTCTGTCTTGGGCATCTTCCGGAGGGTTGGTGGCTTCTGTGCTCACCGCCGGATCGAAGGTCGCACAAACCAACGCCAGGGTGACGACTTTCCCTAACCACTCTGCACACATGATCCTGGTGTGTAACCCCACAACGGCGATGGGAAACTGCCTCGCCCCCTACCCTTCTTTCTTCTTTGTATTTAAAAAACAAATAAACACCAAACCAACCAACGATAGAGAGAAAAAAAGAACAGGAGGGCTGATCAGACGAGAAAGAGAGAGAGAGAGAGAGAGAGGGGGAAAAAAATCCCCTGATCTTTCCACCCACGCGTGCGGCCAGCTCTGGTGCAAGTGGCAGAAGTGGGAAGGGAAGGGAGCGGACGGTGCCTCAAATATCCCTCGAAGCTCTGGTGTCACTTGAATGAAGGAGTCAAGCAGATGTTACCCGCCAGGCCGACCAACCGGAGCCTCTATTTCTCTCTGACACCACGCTCGGGGGGCGTGGCCTTGCTCGAAACTACTACAAGACTCCCGCCAGGCGCGAGTATAACCTCAGGACGCGAAGTCGCTGCAAAGAGCAGCAGGTTGTAAAAGCCGGCTGCGGCTTCGACACTCGCCGTCAGGCAACGATCCCCACCGCTAGAGCAGCCGTTCCGCACCGTTAAGTTACTTTCAAGTGGGAACCCCCCCCCCCCCTCCCGGCGGCCACGGAGGGAAAAGGCGAGCTATAGCGGGAGGGGAGAAGAGCGGCTCTTTTGGTAACCCCCACCGGCCGGATTTATATACACATTTATGCAGGAATATCACATTGCTGTGGTTGCTAGTAGCAATTTGGAAAGGTGGCTCAGACTCAGGTTTGAACTGATGCGGAGGGAGGGAGGGAGGGAGGGAGGGAGGGGGCGGGAAAGGAGAAGGCTGAGTACCAGAAAGATTCTCTCCCTCCCACATACTATCGTGGAAGCACGACCGAACTGCGCACAAGACCGGAGAGAAGCCAGGGGATTGGGAAGATCAGATTTCGAGCAGGCGTCTCAGAGCGGCATGTGCCTGCAACAGGGAGCCCAGAGCGTTTGCAGTCTACACGTGTTGCCCTGAAACGGGGCAGGGGTGGAAGAGGCAGGCAGGGATCTTATTTGATACCCGATCGACCTCCTGCTTCCAAGGAGAACAACTTTTTGTTTAGAAATCACCACTCCCGTATGGACACAGACGCTGGGACTGGTATCCAGGCGATGTGCTTTTATTATTCTTGGCTCCTTTTCTCGTAACTTCGCCGAGAGTCGGCAGTGGAACGCATGCTGCCTTCTCCCCATAGGACATTAAAGAGAAATCAAAGACAGAGACACCGATTGCTCAACAGGAAAAAAATTAAAGTGGAAAAAATGCCCGATGGAAGCTAAAAGGCTCTTACTCTTTTTCCTATCGATCTTTCTCCATTCACAAACCTAACGCCCCTCCCTGTGATCGCGAGGATTTCAGCTCGTGGTTCTTCAGAATTTTGGGAGGGAGGGAGGATTTTTTGAGTTGACCCCTCGCAGTATTTGCATCAACTTTCTGCATTACCTTTGTTTTTTAAAAAAGAGAGATCCTAGTCCGATCCTGCATGGCGCTTTCCTTGTATCCGCACTGAAGCATGGTTTCTGGGGCAACCCGTCCGCCCCCTTTCCAAATGCAATGGTGCGTTTGGGATTCCCACTTAAAACCTTCCGGCTGAGAGCAATCCGCTGTTTTAAAAGCACACCCGCCCGCCCTTTCCTCCATCAAGCCCTCCACCACCACCCTTATGGTGCAGAAAAGCTGTGCAAATCTGCCGCAGGTGAGGAGCTTGAGAATGTGTGTGCTCCTATTCCCCCCCCTCCCCTCTGCAGCAACCGACTTTAGGTGTTTCATCAGACATGCCGCCAACCTGCTAGAACTTCTTTCTGCAATCTGGGAAGCGGGCGGGCGGGCGGGCAAGCAGCAACAGCAGCAGCAGCGACTCCGAGTCCCCTATCCTGTCTGGCCGTTGTATTGCAGGGAACTGAAGCAACGGGGAGGCGGCGATGATGCGAAGGTGTGGTCGTGGGGGGGGGGGGGGGGGGGCGGCAGCCGGGCACGGCGCGAAGGGACAGCCGGCTTCGGAGGAGGAGGGGCGTAGCTGCGAGCGAGCGAGGAATGTCTCCAGCTGCCGCCGCCGCCGCCGCGCTCCCCGCGCTCCCACCTGTCAAAAGGCACTTGAGAAAATCCACTCACATCTCCCGAAGCAAAGGGTGCCCCGGGGGAGGAAGACGTGCCACTCTACCGCACGGCCATGGAGGATCGTCCTCCTCCCTCCTCCTCCTCCTCTCCCACCCCCACCTCGCGCCTTTCAGCTTTGCCGGCTGAGAACCCACCCGCTCCTGCTTGCTTTCAAGTCCCCCGGACCGAGCATCTGGTTGTGGCCACAAAGTTTCTTTTGTTCAGGGTTTTGGAGGGCAAGCGGCCGTGGAGCAGCTAAGGGAACAGGGCGGTTCGGGCAGAGGACCCCGTGGGGTTTGGCGGCTCTTTATTCAGGATGCACCGCATTCCTCTTCTTCAGGCCAACGTTTATGCCTCTTCTTAGGAGGCGAAGCCCTCCCCCCTTGGAATGAAAAACTCCGGGCGAGCGTCCCCCAAGCCTCTGTTCGCAGGTGAAGGCAGAACATGCCCGCCGTCCAGCCTGCTGCTTCACCTGTGGGACTCCCGGCTGAGCCGTGTGAGTCAGCAGTTTGCAGCCGGAACCTTTCTCTCCCGCCCCCCCCCCCCCGCTTTGCATCCGTTCTGGGGTTGGGGGCATAAAAGGAGGTCCGCCATGCGTGGGAGATTCTCCCTGAAAGCCTCGGCACCCAAGGGGGGGGGGGGAATGCCATTTGCAGGAGGAGGTATGAGGGCAGGCCCCCCCCCCCACCTCGCTGGAGAGAGGGGAGGAGGGATTGTGGGGCCTTCTGTTGGTGCAGATCTGCCTGCCTGGTTTTGCCACTCTTCTCAGCTGTAAAGAGCTGGGGGTTACTGCCTGCTGATGGGCAAGATACGTTTTTAAAACAGGGCAATACAACAGTGGGCACATAACTGGTTGCTGTGGGAAAAGGGGCACAACAGGGTATAGCCCACCAAATTGCCTCCTGCCCCAAGTCAGAGAGCCTGGGTAGTTTCCCCCACACAAACACACCTGTTGAAATCAGCCATCCTATTCTCCATCCTGGATGACTACAGTGATCTGGCCTAGACCTGACTCCACGAAGTAGTGGTGATGGGATGATGCCCTGCTTTGCCAACCTAGATCTCTGTGCTGCAGTGGGTGAAAATGGGTGTGAGGTGCTGCATTGCAGTGGTCTATCTCAGTTTAATCCCATCATCGGGTAAATGCCACTCTGTAGTCTGCTGGTCTGTCTATGTTTGAAGGTTGGTGGCAGGACCAAACAGGGATTTTGGTAGCGTACTGTGATACACACTGAAGCAGAACAATCTCGTTTTGAACTAATGGGGTTAGTCTTGGGATTTGTATGTGCTGCAGTCTGTTCATCTTGTGGTGTTTGTGGACTTCAGCATTTGTGTTGGCACAGCCTTATTTGGAGTGGCTCAGGATTTCAGATCCTCTTTTGTAATCCATGGGCTCTTCCCAAGTGGTAACTGGCCCCACTCATGCTGCAGGACACACTTTAGGGTTTGTTTGTTTGTTTGTTTACAGTTGGGTGATGTTGATATTTTATCTGTGGAAGAGTTCTCTGTAGTTCTGTTGTTACAGCTGGATCTCTACTGACAGAGTTAGAACTTAATGAAACTCAGAGCCGTTGCAGAGGGACGAGAAATTGTGGTTCACCCGGGAAGCTGATGACTCTAGATGGTTTCCTGATGTCTCCTGGGGATTTTCCTTTTGCCAAAGCAAGCAATACTATTTATGACAATTCCTGGTTGAAATGGTGTAGGTGTTGGACATGATCACTCCTGAAGGACCCCTCCCATGGAATTGCACCCGTGGTTTTATAGGAATGTGGTAATGATGACACAAGTGGGCTAGTGACAGGAGCAGCAACATCTGCAGAAAATGTGGAATTAGTCTGACTTGACATAGGCTGGAAGCCAGCTGAAGCCACTTTTTTTTGACAATGCTGGCAAACAGATCCCTGAGCAGTCCCTTGTGGTCAATTTGTACAACAATTTGCAGATAAAATTACTTTGACCTGTTGACCTGGATGCTGCAGTTGATAAAGTACCTGATAATATATAACTACCCGTGATCATGGAAAATTTTCAGTTTGCCCAGTCTAAGGCTGTGGACAGGATCCTTGGAGAAGTGACCGTCATGTACGTGCTTGATCCTTGTCATTCCAGCTTGTAAAAATGGCTAGGGTGAGGACTGACAAGTGGGTAAGAGGAGTGGTAAATGGCTCTTTTGGGGCACATTCTTTGTTGGAAGGTAGGGTTCCAGTGTGCCCAAAAAGAGGTAGAATATACACCTCTTCCAAAAAAGATCTCTCTGAAACCCGTTTTGCACAATTACTGATTAGGCTCCAATGTTACATTCTTGGGGAAAGTCCTGGAGCCTGTGGTGATCTCTTAGCTCCAGCAATTTTTTGATGACATGTATTATTTAGATCAGTCTTAATTTCATTTGGAGTTGGTTTGGGGACAGAAATAACTTTGGACACCTTGGTGAGAGATCTTTGCAAGGAACTGGGGAGAAGGAATGTATCTATGATGGTTGTGTTGAATCTCTCACCAGCTTTGAGTCTCATTAACCATTACTTTTTTCTGGATCAGCTCTCTGTTGTGATGTGCCATTAAGTCACTTCTCACTTATAATGGCCCTAATGGTGTTTTCAAGTTGTGTGAGATGTTCAAGGAGTGGTTTTACTATTGCCACTACTCAGTGAGGCTCCATGACTAAGCACGGATTTGCTTCCAGATCACCCAAGTCCTGGTTTGACGGTCTACTCACTGCACCACCCTGGCTTTTGGGGTGAGACTCCCATGTAGTGTTTTAGAATGATTCAAGTCCTTTCTGGAGGACTGGGTGGTATTGGGGGGGTAGGGACTCCTCTTCTGTGCCCTGGTCTTGATCCATGGCATCCTACATGTTTATGTCTTGCCCCCCAATACTATTTAACATACACATGAAACTGCTGGGTTGTGTTCTCCTGAGCTGAGGTTTGTTTGCCATCAGTATTCTGATTTTGTCCTTTCTATCTAAATCCAGGGAGACTATTCTAGTTTTTAAACCAGAGTCTGATTTCAGCAATGGACTGGAGGAGGGCAAACAAATGGAAGCTTAATCTAAACACAGAGACTTTCCCAGTCAGTCAAAAGACAAATCGGGGGATAGGGTTTCAGCATGTGCCTTTTGGAGCTGTAGTCACCTTGAAGACTCAAGTTCACAGAGTCTCCTGAAAAATGGTACCAACAGTTTGCTATATGGTTCACATTCTTTTCTTGTGGACCAGAACTGTGGGTGGTTCAGGGCTAATTCAAATGCACAGAACTACTGAATGGAATGAGTCCCCATGGATTGTGCTATTAAGTGAGACTTCATTTGTTGAACATTCAAGCACATGTCATATATATAAAGAAGTAACAATTTTCTGTATGTGGAAATCTAGAATGTCAGACAAAAGAATTTCAGCCTAGCTTTTTTCTCCCTAGCATGCTAACTTTTCACTGGCAGGGAGGTATATATATGGAGGAGTATTCATACATGCAGTCCATTCCTTGCACTTGGAAGGAATGAATTCCAGGAACGCGGGCTTCGTATCCTATTTTTGCCTGTTTGCCTCAGACCCGTCTTGCATCTCACCCCAAATCTGCTGACATCCTCTCACAGAATTCTTCACAGAGGCCAGGCTATAATATGATTCTTCCTCTGGAGGCATGGAACGAACAGTCAGGCATTGCAAGATGTGCGAACAGCCAATTCAGCCAGAGGTAAAAGCATGCACATTTGCACTGGTGACATGTTTCTGCACTCATTAGCAAATCCCAACTCTGGTGAGTTACAGTGATCTGAATTCACATGGCACTTCTGATCTGCTTTCAGCGACATACAGTATATCAGCCTAAAAATGCATTTAGTCCTGGAAACTTGATGTGTTTGGTTCTAAATGAGTGCTGAAAATATTCTACAGTAGTGCATGATGTTCCAGATAGTTGGTGTTCCCCAGGGTGCTTTTGTGCTTGGACATCATTACAGGCGTTCCAGCGTTAAGGACCAGATAGTTCAGACATCAAAGCTAAAGCATTCTTTTCATTGTCCTCTTTCTTTTTTCTTCTAATCTTCTTTGCCTTTTAGGGCGTAATTAGAAGTTTCTCAGTGTTATGGTCACCGAGAACATAAACAGGAGACAATTCAGTTGGGCCTTGTTGTTTCCAAAGGAATGATTATATGCAAGTAACACAGACGGGGATCTGTAAAGGGACATCTGTAAAGGGTACCAGTTAGAGGGAGGCAGTATGTGTGTTCATGGGTGAGAGAGAGAGTAAGAGAGATCTCCTTTTGCTTCCAACCATGTGTGATCTGTTAGAAGCATGTGCCAATACCTCTGGCCAGGGTGTTGTTTCACACACTCGAGTGACTCGAGTGCTATTGTTCTTAACCATTATAGGGGCCCATGTACACACCAAGAGCACACATTCCTTTGATGAAACAAGGAAACAACATGAAGACTACTTGTATTATTAATACTGGTATAGTTATTAAAAGTTATTAGAAGTTTTTTTTTTTGCCATTTCTATCTCACTACCCTGATACTGCATCCCTGAGGTCAGTGTTAACAGTATTTTTTTTAATGTGACATTGTTTTCTGATACTTGCACTCTATTTTTTAAAATATAAAGTATGATTAAAGTGGCTTATAGACAATAAAACATTCAGTAACAAATAATGACCCTTAAAACATTTTAAAACAGAAAGTCTGAGGAAGTGAAATTGTCCACAAAAGCTCACATGAAAATATAGCAGTTAAGGTGCCACAACATTTTTGTCTTCTTTCTTTTTTTCATTTTCCTTTGTTTTTGCCTGAAATGCTAGCACAGAGTAACATGGCTTTTAAAACAAAGTTAGAAAAAGCATTAGGAGCAAAAACCTTAGAGCTGTAGCTTAGGCCCGGTGGAACAAAACCATCTTTACTGCTTGTGTAAGGCAGAACAACAGTGCAATCAGGGGTATCTTTCTTGGGAAGCCACTAGAACATATAATCTCAGGAGCAGCCTTGCTGGATCAGATGAAAGACCTATCTCATCCAGGAATCTAACTCCAGTGGCCAAATGGATTCATATTAGAAGCCCACAAGTATTCCTTCGCAATGGGAATCCATCAGGATACCCAATATACAAAGGCCTGAAAATACCTCTGGTCTGAAAAATATTCCCTACCAATGTCTTACTGCTTCTGATACTGGAGATGACATAGACCTTTCATGGATAATGCTTTTTCTAGGTTTACCAAACCAGTAAAGGCCCTCTCTTAATAAAGAAACACTGTACATTTCATGGGAAGACCTGGAGAGGAGCTTCAGGAAAAGCAGAGGTTTTGAAGCTGTCTCATGTGGGATGAGGCAGTTCTTAAGACACTTTGCTCCCAGACCATTTAGGACTGCAAAGCGTAAGACCAGCTTCTTTAGTGAGTAGTAGATACAACTGGGCAACAAGTGAATCTGGTGAAGCTATGATATGAACTAGTCTACCAGCTCCAGATTAAAAAAAAATACACAGAAATTACAAAAGCCAGATCAATTATCTCTAGCAAAGAGTACTGTTGACATAGAAGAGGAATTTTATAAATGGCCATTGCTGCTTTTTGAGAATCAAGGAACAGGGCTCAGTTCAGGGGTGTTGTAAAATGGTTACCTCAGAGGAGTCCAACCCCATCCAGAAGACTCCACAGGTACTCTTAGATCACAGGGTCCTACACTGAATGGTAATTCTGTTTTGTCTGGATTAATGTTCAGCTTGTTTACCCTCACCCAATACAAAATTGCTGCTACTAATATGTTGTACATAGAGGACAGAAACAAGAGATTGTCATCCACAGGTTGCTGACACTGTACTTCACATTCCCGAGTGACACCCTCCCCAACACATTCAAGTCAATGTTAAATAACATGGGAGCTGGGTTTTTGCAGAATTATATGAGGCTTATAGTTTAAACCAGAGGCCACTGGGTGGAGCAGCAATCTTATAGCACCATCTTCTGGGACATAACTTCCAAAAAGGACTGGAGCCACCACAAACTATGGCGTCTCATAGTTTCATTAGGTGTTCCAGAAGGCTTAATGGCCAATATCAAAAACCACTGAAAAGCCCAGAAGGATTAAGAAGAGTCATGTTCTCCTCTGTCCATCTCCCAATGCTGGTTATCCATTGGGGCAACAGGGTAGCTTTAATTCCCAAATGATTCAGCATTAGCGGATGGAATTTAGTTACAAATTAGGAAGTATAAATGCCTCCTCTTTTAAGCTATCTAAGGTTACAAAGTGTCCTGGTTCCTCATAGAATTCAAGTCATCCTGAACTTCAGTTTCTTGTGACATGACTCAAGTCTTCCTCCTCCTCCAAATGGGGACCTAGGTATGGATGAATAGATCCTTCGTACGTGTTTGTCCTAAATTAATTTATGGGTAATATAAGTTAGTGGCATGACAATGACTGTTGAAAAAGCTCAAACAGCACTGTCAAAGCTTTTACTTATTCACACAGCACACAGTTACACTGTGGCACTCACTCGTACTATCACCAAATGTGACTATGGGCACCTACTCAGATAGCTTTAGGGAGGGATTAAAAGAATTCATGGTGAAGTAAGGCTATCAGTGACTAGCTCCAGGATGCCTCTGAATATACCTGCTGGGGAACAACCTTGGGAAATGGGTGCAGTTCTCAAGTCCAGCCTGTGGACCTCCCAAGGGCACCTGCTGTTTCATTCATTCCGGGAAACAGAGTATTAGACTACCTAAGCCTTTGATCTCTCCAGCAAGGCTTTTCTTAGGGTGTGACTAGACGGCCAAACTATCTCATCCTGGATTGGCTAAATAGATTGTGCTAAACAGTGTTGCTTTGAGGTGTGGTAAGTCATTTGGGGTGATCCATGTATCCACATTGAAAAAAACACCACATTTTACCCCAAGTGACCCTATTTGGCCCTTCCAAGAAAATAAACAAAGAAAACCACAAATAATCCTATTCTTTGTCCTTCTTGTCTCTTCATCTGTGCTTGTTTAATCCACTTCAAGATCTTGAGAACTTGAAAGCGTCCTCCCACTCCCCTGTGGAGGGGGAGAGAGAGGAAGCTTTCACTTTTTTCCTTGACATATTACATCAGTTAAGAACACAAGAAGAGCCCTGCTGGATCAGGCCAAGGGCCCATCTAGTCCAGCTTCCTGTATCTCACAGTGGCCCCACCAGATGCCTCTGGGAGCACACGAGACAACTAGATACCTGTCTCCTGATACCCCTCCCCTACATCTGGCATTTTGCCTTACAAAGTTCTGCCTTACAAGGTTGTTTTTTTTTTTTAAATACCCTTTGCTTCCTCTCTCTCCCTGTCCATGGGGAGCAGGAGAAAGCTTTCAGTTTCCCAAGATTGTGAAGCAGCTTAAACAAAGGTACAGCTTAAGTCTTCCTCTTTCTTTCAGCCCTAGTAATCACACATGCTGGAACCAAACCAGCAATCCTACCTGCACCGGAAAAAACCCACAAACCCCACTAGCTCCTGTCAGGGAGCCAAAAAGGTGTGGGTAAGCATGGCTGTACCTCATGTGGTTGCTAGGAATGAACCAGCTTGTCCCCAGAATGGACCAAACTGCAGGATTAATCCCCACCTAGATGTACATTCTTATCCCTGATAGTAGATTCTTACAGTATAAGTGTGGATCATTTTATTGTTCATGCCAGATCTTAAATATTCATAGAGTTCTTAACACAGTGGCATACTTAGGAAAGAAGTTTATGTGAGGCTAAGCAGTGTCAAATGCTCAACATTGAAGTCCTATACAATAAATGTTTTGCTAGGATGATACAAACTGAATCAAGTGGAGGGGGTTTTTTTTGGATCAAAAAGCTTTAAGGCCACAACTTTTTAAACCTCTGGGCTGCTTATGCTGCTGGCTTGGGGGTCAGGACCTGGACACATGTAACACAGTGGTATGTCAGGTCTCCCGTGGGAGCCATACAGACTGCAGCTTGCATGCATCTGCTTATTGTGATGTCTCCAAATGTCTGGATTTTAAAAAGCTATCTGCATCCTCTTAGGTTTTTGGTGGACTTCTGTGTTCAGCATTTGAAATTTTAAAAAAAGTTCATTACAATAAATTGGAGGAACACTTTATTTTTAGATTGCTATAAGGTGAAAAAAAGAGAACTCATGCTATGGAAGAAAAAGCAGAAGGAAAAGATATTTAAAATGGCTCAAAAGTCTTTTTTCCCCCCTCTGGTTGTTTTATGTAAAGGTCAAGTATTTGAAAAATTGTCTTGGTGAGGAGTTATTCTGTGGGTTTACGGAAAGGCCTATTCTGTTGATAAAATATGAACTGTTTGAAAGATTTATAGGGGTCAGAAATCCCATCTAACATCTTTTTATATTTGGAACAGCAGGAAGCCACCCTGTGATTTTATTTTTAAAAAAGGTTATTTATTCATGTAATCAGTTGCTTTTTATGTGGGATGTGAATGCCTCGTCTAACTACTGTGCTTGTCACAAAAGAGAGCATAATGGAATGTACAGAGTGTACCAGAGCTATTTTAAGAAAGGCGGTTCCTAGAGGCCAAAAACAAAGCAAAGATCACCTGTGTTCTTGCTGCAGAAAACAGACAACACAGATCAAAACAATTGTTAGCTACCTTTGGCATACTTCAGGAAACATCAGGAGACTTTCATGACATGTTAAGAACTGACTAATTTACTTTGTCTGAGGTTTTGTAAGAAAGCATCTGCTTTGTCAGATGCAGAAAGGACAGAGAAGTGTGTGGATCGGGAGGCACCTTGTAGGAGAGCCAATCCAAGTTGGCATTGGATTTGCTTGTGCAGCTTATGTAACTTGTCATATGCCTCTGGTTATTCTGTACAGAAAGGGTGCCCTAGGTCAAGAACCATCCTCTTTTTAATTTGGCAGGGTTACTAAGCAATATCACAGTTTGAGTTTAATGCACTTTGGAAATTATTCAAGAAATGAACTTCAGTGAGGATGCTGGATTCAGAAAGCTCAGACCACTCATCTTACCGGTGCAAGCATGGAATATTGTTCCTAAAGCCTGGGGTGTGTCCTCATTTGGGTTAATTTGACTGTGTGAACACTTCACCTGCAGCTTCACTGCAGGAGTAACATTTCTGCAGAACCAGAGGATTCATTTTTCTCACCCTTCAGCTCCATGATTGTGACATCACTTCCATAACAATTACATTTTTAGTATGTAGCAGCACAGCCGACGTCATGTCTTTCCATTCCCCATAGAAGACCACTGATTTTAGCATGTTGGCTACAAACCTGGGATCTTCTGCGTGCAAGGCGTGTGGTTCTGCCCTTGAACTGTGAAATAAAATCCTCCTGAAAAGACATGGGTACATTTTGAGAATTTTCCTTTTGAGCTCTGCCCTCCCTAATGGGACTGTGAGTGGGACTTCTTTTGACAACAGAAAATGTTCCCCAGCTGTTTCCGGCTATGAGTTGTGCCAATGGTTTGGTAGCTCTTGGGAAAAGGAAGGCACAGGCGACTCCTGTTAGGTGGCTCAGATGGAAACTTCTGAGGGAAGTGTTGGAGGTCACCAAAGAGCTGATGGAAGGAAGTGTTTCCTTTTCTTGGGCTTCCTGTGTACTTACTGACCAAAGTGGGAACTTACACAACTCTCCTGTGATGTGATGTGTGATTTCTAGATGCAGGTATAGCTCATGTGTATTGCCACAGCAATGACATGTGCTCGCTTTTTATAGGAAAACATAAAGAGTATCTACTCCTCTCCACCCCATTGGTGTAATAAGTGGTGTAAGCAGCTGTTGCTCTTTTAATTCTATTATCAGCCTTTCCTTCATTTGCTGTACCTTAAGTACTGGTTTATTTCTGGTTCCCCCCCCCTCCTTGATTTTGTTTAGCCCAGATCCTCAAGCTGACTCTTGTCCAAGCCAGACTTGATGGTAATATTATACTGTACTTTGATCTCACACTGCAAAGACTCCTTATCTGTACCCCACAACTCTGTTACTAGTTAGAGACACTCTATGAAAACAAGAAGCCACTGTTTTTTGATTCAGAAAAAGAGAGGAAGATTCTTACGCACAAACCCCAAACTACCAGGTTAGTGCCTATTCAGAAGAGCTGCCTTTTCGGTTCTGGTACTTCAGCTGTGGCTCTGGGGTTAAGAGACCTGGAACCTTCTCCTCATCCTACAGTAGAGCATGAGGAGCAATCCCTGTCAGAGGTGTGACTTTGGACAACATGGATATATGTGACCTTACTACCTTTGCTCCAGCCAGATGTCTTGCAGAAGACAAGATGAAAAAACAGACAAGATGTCAGGTTTCACAATTAGAAAAGGAGGTCCTTTAACAGTGAAAAGGACACCAATTTTTTTGGATCAGGAAGTTTTGCAAGTCCTCATGTTGCAAATTAGCTTACTTCTATTTGATGATGGTGCTTGGTTACAAACACAAGATTCATTTGTTCAGAAAGAGAAGCATGATAAAAATGCTTCCTTTGAGACAGAATATTTTGAAGCCAGTCAGCTTGTGTCTGAAGTGAAAGGCTTTTGCCAATGATCAGAGCTGCAAAATTTTATGTGACACAACCAGTAACCAGTGCTCTGGTCAGGTAGCTAGAATTCATGACTTCACATGGAACGAAGGACCATTTTTTTCCAGGCAAACAAGGTTATGATAGTGGGGATTACTTGCCATTCCTTGTTGCAAATGGCTTGCCTCACTTGTTACTTTTTAAAAAACAAACTGTTTGTATTATCTGTGGCTATTTATTTCCTTTTAGTCTATCTTCCCAGCCCCTGCTTGTGTCATGTGAAGAGGCAATCCATAGCTCAGGGGCAGAACCACATACCTTGTGTGCAAAAGGTCCCAAGTTCAGCCTATCATGACATCTCCAGGCAGGGCCAGGAGTGAACATGGTTTGAAACACTGGAGGCCTCCGCCATTCAGTGGAGGCATGGAGGGGCTGGTGGTCTGGCTCTGCTTTTTTGTCTTGCATAATTTGATAATGATGGGGGCCGAACTGCTAGGCAGTTGGCTAGGGTGGTCTTTTGGTTTCCAGATGATACCAGTTCTGATAATCTCTGATAATCATGTTTGGTTTGGTTTTACTATAAGGAGGACTTCCTAGCTTTTTGTTTTGTTTTGTTTTGTTTTTGTATGTTTGCAAGGGCCCCATGTGGTTCAGATGCAGAAGCTGGCCTATCATGGAGCATTTCAGTTCAACCTGCTTGTCTCGGAGGTCTTATAAGCTTCTGAGTTTCATACAGCTATTACATGGCAATTGGATGGAAGGCATGCTTCTTAATACATTTTTTTGGTTCACGTAGGAGTGGGAGGGGGCAGGAGGGACAAAGCATTGGTTCTAGCAATTTACTATAGAATATTGGAACCAGATGCTCTTAAACCATAATTCCATGCAATTTGCCAGAATTATGTGTCTACTTTAATCATTTGAGTCAGAATTAGGCAATGCATGGTTTGCATTACTTGTAGATATAAACAAAAAAATGTGATGCGATTACAGCTAATATGAGGCAGATAATGACTAACAGGCATGATTTTGCTAACTGCCATCCTAGATGGAGGAAATCCATAGCTCTCTTTGCTAACATGGACTAGTCTGTCATAGAAGAGTCTTCAAAATGAGGCATGTCAACATGAAGAGTTTTCTAATAATCCTATTTATTCAGTGGTCTATTTTAAAAAAGTGTTGGGATTCATCAGTCTTTTGTTCCAGTTTTCAAGGGTAACAAAGACTGGCCATCTATAAGTAGGCCTATATAGGGCTTGTCTATGGAAGTGGGAGGAGACAGGAGGGGCAATGAGGGGATTTTTGTTTGCTTTTCTCTCAAAGGGAAAGAGAAAGCAAACGAAAATATCTCTTGTTGTCCCCTACTGTCTCCACCCACTTTAAAGAGGAAGTTTTCCATTTGTCTTTTATTTTTGAAGTGGTCCAGAACATCTGCATTGACCTCAATACACTTAAATTTTTCCCCCACCTGTTCTGCCTGACCACGAAGCTGAGGAAGTGTTTAATTTGCCAATATCCTGAAGTGACTCTTCTTAAGCCACTTTGTGATATGGCAGATTCAAAGAGGAAGGCCCACTTTGGTTCATTTCCAGTGATTGCACATGCTGGAAATGAACCAAAATGGAGCGATCCTCCATGCACCAATAAAGTAGAAGCCCCTGACAGTGGCCAGAAAGGTGTGGGTAGATTATTCCTTACTGATATCACCAATAAAAAAGTTACTGTTTGGCTGCAGAGTTCACCTGTCTTATAGACTGATCCCACAAGACACCTATACTGGACTAGCTTTGAGTAGTTCACTTCCTGTGACAGCTGCTAGTTTTCAACGGCTTAAATGTGGAGGCTGGTTTGCTCCAGCAGAGTTGTTGTCTGATTGCGAGCCTTAGGAGCAAATCAGCCCATCCCCACATTGGACCAAATGCCCATATAGTCACCCTCATAGTCTACCTTGAATATCTCTAATTTTTAGTCACCCTCATAGTCTACCTTGAATATCTCTAATTTTCACTTTAGACATTAAAAAATGTGTGTATGTGTGTTATGTATTTTAAAAAGACATAAGGGGGGGGAGTTGCATGCACATGAATGAATGGGGATGTTCTGTATATGCATTTGTATATGAAAGAGAGTGCAGGATGACCCACATCATTTTAACTGAGCATAGTTTTGTTTAGTGTGTGCATACCTACCTCAAGCAGGAAGCCCCTGGGAGGTCATCCCCAATGAAATTCGGCTCTTGGACCACACCTCTTATCTAAAGAAATGGAAGAGGATATTTGGAAGACTTGGAAAGTGTCCTGGTCATTAAATGACCCATAAACATAATGCTTGTGGCTATCCTATTACATAGTGATCCAGTTTTAGCAAATTATCGGCTATCTAGCCTGGCACAGGATAGGAAACAAAAATGCACCCTGGAATGATACGGTGGCAACAGGTGACTGCTACTTGTATGATATGGTAACCATAGAGACATCTGCTGTATAGCAATTGTACCCATCTATGCTATAGCACAGGATGCTGTGACATGATAAAGTAAGGGTGAAAGCAAGTGTACCACTTTCAGAACAGTAAGCAGGCTACCCCTGTTCATTCCAAACTTTGCTTTGCTTTCCAGATTCAAGCTTGGATTTGGAACCAGCTGTGCATGGTGCTGATGAGCTGCCCCATTTGTGATGTCTCCAAAGAAGACTCCATACTCCATACTCTATTAGAACAGATTTGAACACTACAAAGAAGTTTGCTGGTAGAAGGTAAATAGGCAGGGCTCTGTCCTCCAGTCAGTGACATCTCAGACGATTGAACATATGAGGTTTCAATAACTAATTGATTTAAATCTACCTGATTTTCTATATGCAAAAAACTAAAAGGAAAAGAAAGTCTTCACTTGATATCCACATGTGTAAATCGAGGTGAGATTAAAAGAGGCATCTTTACGAGAGAGAGAGTGCGCGCACGCGAGAGAGAGAGCGCGCTGGTGGCTAGACCTGAAAGAATTTTTCATTTAAGTTATCCTAGCCCAAGTCCAAATCAGATAAGATAATCATCAAGCAATCCCAGTAAAAAAAAAACAAAATTAAGCTTATTATTATTTCAGACAAAATTGAGAGTTCAATTAATCTGCATCCCACCCCTGATCATCTTAAATTAGTACAGTCTCATTTATAATTTGTATTATACAAAAGACTGGGTGCCAGGTTTTTCTTGAGCCTTTTTGTACGTACTTCTAGGAAATGAAAGCTTTTCACCAAAAGCGAGTTTCAGGCTTTTGACATGACAAAAGCAAGTTAACCAGAATGCTCACCAGTTCCCAATTCTCACTCATATCCTGCTCTAAAATGCAATTATTTTTTTCAGCAGGATAATCATTTTTGGTTTGATTGATTAGCAATTTCCGTTAACCACATTCGTCCCATAAATAAAATTTGGAATGAAATGGTTCATACTTCTGTCTCTGGGTGTGTGGGGAGAAAACACAGAGGGTGCAGTGAGAGAAGTGGGGCAGTGTAGGAAGAGTGAAGGGGACAAAGAAGAAGATAAGCAAAGGGAATACAGTGGGTAGCTGGAAGGAAGATGACATATTTGTGGGTAAGGGAGAACAGCATACAGTTTAAGCAGTGTGGAGAAGAAAGAGGTAGAAGAAGTGGAATGATGGTAGGAGTAAAGGATTGCTCTGTTCCTTTCTCTGATCTTAAGGGTTTTTTTCCTGACCTGTGCAAGGGACCTGTGACCTCCTGCAAATCCCAATACATACCATGAGACACATACAGAGGAGATAGAATGTGGAGTAGTCTAGTATGCTACACACGTGCCTCTCCTTATGCCACAATGCAGGACCCACATACACTCGCAAAGGTCAAGGAGAGACAATATCACACATACGCTCCACAGCTATGTAATTAGACGTAGCAAAATAGCTTCTACAAACACCAATGGAAACTTATTTCTTAAGCTGACTCACTCTGTGTGTGTGTGTGTGTGTGTGTGTGTGTGTGTGTGTGTACATGCCGCATGCATGCACTTGCAAAAGGGTGTATGTGTTTATTGGAGTGGCGGGGACAGAGCAGATCCTTTCTTGAAGGACCCATATAAAAATGTCAAATAAGCACAGGGGGGGGGGGGGAATACTTTCTATTGGTCCTACTTGAAGTCGCCACCTTAATCTTAGTTGTCCTGGGATGGTGATTGCAGGGGCTGGGGTCAATTGCACTCCAGTTTTTCTTTCATGGCATTTATTAGAAGAGTTCCAACTGGAACCAAAGGAGCTTCTACGCCCCCCCCCCCCGAAGCACAGGAACTGCAGGGGAGCAAATGAGGCAAAATTTTGAATAAATTGGTAAGTTTCCTGAGATTTCATGAAATCTCATGAGAAATCAGAGGAGTCCTCTAGAAGGCTATTCTCCATGTGACCCCCACCTCTTTGTGCAAACAGCTGCTGCCCGGTGGGGTTCTAGTTATGGGATGCTGGGCAGGTTGTCTGTCAACTGAAGTCCATACAACCATAATGAAATGAGAAATTAGTCCATTTGTTTGTTGGGTCACCCACTGGGATGAGCAGGGGGATATTAAGGACTTCCCCTTTCTTCCACAAACTGCAGCCTTATCTTCACACAAAGATAACATTCCTCAACCTCTTGGTCTGACTGAAGAAATCTGGATGGGCTGCCTTCTCCCCCACCGGTCACTGAGAGCAGTCTTAGTTTCCATGGACACATATCACCTGAACATTATGGCTAGCTCTCTGTGTGGCTAGTCAGGTGTTGCTTCAGGTCATCTTACACTCATAGAAAACCCATTCACAAAAATCTGATAGAAAACCCATAACATTGGCAGCTCACATTGAGGAAATGTTGCCACTGGTACAGCAGGAGCGGAATAACATTAAAAGCCAAGGAAAACACATTCTTTGAAGAAATAGGTAATTCTTGGATAGGCAATTGAATGTTTATGGCAGGACCAAAGGGCCATTGAAACCCATTCGGTTTGGCATACAGAATAATACATGCTTCAGGACTGACAAATAAGCTGTGTTGAGGGGTACCAGTGAATCAATAATGCCAGAGGTTTGAGTTATAGCAGGCCCAGACAACAACTAGGGACATTCAGAAAATTATTCTTTTAGACCTTTTATTTTATAAATAAATTAGTTTTGCAAAAAGACAAGGAATGTCCAAAAACCAAAAAAATAGTCTTAATTTTCATTATGCTTTTAATATAGGGTCACAGCCTTTTACAGCAATATTAAAAATGTGTATATAAAATGTTAAGCATATAAAAGGATGTGTATATGTTTAAATGACTGAATTCCATGTGGGATTGGACGTGGATAAAAAAAATGAGGCTCAATTCAGACAAGAGAGAAGTTATGTTCAGTGAGAGAAAGGCCAATCCAATCCAATAACTGGGATTACCGCCTGTTCTGAATGGCGTTGTACTCCATGTGAAGGACGTTTGCTTGGGGGCACTCCTGGATTCAACATCACTCCTTGGAAACCAGGAAGTTGCCCTTCCTAGGGAAGCAGATATGGCTATTGTAATCTATGTGTAAAGTACTTTGACTATTGAAATGTGCTGTATGTAGAACGGTCTTAGAAAAGTGTCTGAAAACTATAGCAAGTGTAAAATGTGACAGGAAGACTATTGTCTCTAATGGCTTTAGAGTCCATATACTAGCTTTTAATTTGCTTTTGAACTCAATTCAAGCGGTGCTGGCTGTGATTTATTTATTTGATTTTTATACCACCCATCTGGCTACTAAGGCCACTCTGGGCGGTTTACAAATTCCATCATTAGAAAACAACAATACAAAGAATAACCGATTAATAACTTAAAACAAAATGCAACAATAACGAAAATAAAATGATTAAAATAATGAAAGGTATGGTGGAGGGTTGAAGGTGTACTTGTTAAAAGCACCACTGTATCAAGATGTTCTAAAGTCCGGGAAGGCTTTTATAAATCCCTTGGCATACAGCTTTTCTGAAAGATTGCTTCTTCCTGTGCATAATGCCTAAACTTTGGAATCCTTGAAAGAGGCCCCTGTTGCATATCCTACCAGCCTGAGAGGCTGGGCTAAGAGGTACACAAGACAGGGCTTGCTTTGCATCAGCACCTGCAGCGTGAAACCCCTTGCCAGGTGACGTTAGGCTAGCTGCATTTCAACCTGCAGCTAAAACTATATCGTCCTGGAAGCCTTTGGTCTCTAGGGTTATTTTATTTAAAAACAAAACAACAACAACAAAGCAAAAATACAAAACCTTGCTTTTGCAGAATATTTGCATCTGCTTTGGAATAACGTTTTTAATTTATTTTGTAAATTTTTAAAATTTCTTTTTTAATAATGGTAGGCATTGTGAGTTGCTTTGGGAGATCTGCTGGGTAGACAGGAGATAAATAAGTCCTTTAAATAACAAAACAAAACAAAACAAAAAACCCACAACCCAATAATTTAAAGAGGTTACTCAGTGATACAGAGAAGAAAAGGAACAGGGAAACAGAGCTGGATTGTTCTTTGTAAGGAGCCACAGTTTAGCCAAACTTTTTAACCTGGACTTTATCTTCAAGCTTCCATTTTGCAATTAAAGATTAAAGGGTCGATCTTGTGACATTTAGCAAAGGATGGGTTCCAAGTGTGGAGAAATTGGAAAATAATCACTATGGATGCTTTCTTATGATGACATTTATAGAGAATTGAAAGGATAACCCTTTATTATTTGAAAGTTTACAGATTAAGCATCTTCTGCTTGGAATTCTCCCCCCCCCCCCCCCCCTTAAATGGTACCAGTGAAAATGAGTAAAGAAATAATAAGACCATACCTTTGGATATGAACCAGGGAATTTATGTAATCCAGAAAGAATGATCTTTATGTAGAAGCTGGTTTCTTTGACCCAGCCCTCAACTATGTGCACAAGGGATGCCACAAAGAGGGAGATCTCTAGCCTTCAGCAGCCTGGCTCATAGATGCAGATCTGTGGATTTCATCTGTGCTTCCATTGGTGAACCTCTCCAGGCAGCTCATGCTTGGAGTAGTGGGGAACTCTACACCCACATTTGGGCATGAGTCTACCAGCTGATCTCATGAGACAACCCATGACAGTTCAGTGGGCAAAATCCAAGTTTGCTGTGTGGTCCAAACCCCTTCAGTGAGAGATCATCAGATAGGAAATTGAATTCTAGAATGTCTCTTGGAAAACTATTTCTGTTTCACCTCCATGTGCTAATTTACAGGGAGGATATCAGAAAATGTTTCTCACTGATGCGTAATTCTAATCAAATTAGCATAAATGTATGGAATTTGTAGTTGTAATTGTTGGAGAAACTTTGGTTTAAAGGGTATTGTCAGGTATATGCGACTCCTAATTTATTTTACTGCTGTGTAAGAATTCATAGAGGGTGCAATGTACTTAAGGACAGTCTGTTTTAAGTTTAACATCATCATCTGAGAACTGCAGAGATGGAAAGGACCCTATGGATCATTGAGTCCAGCCCCTGTCAAGGAGGTACGGGGGGAATCAAGCTCACAACCTCTGGCTTTGCAGCCAGATACCTAAGCCACTGAGTGGGAGTTTTAAGCATGCGTACATACTCAATTGTTTCCAATCAAATCAATGGGAATTAACCATACTCAGCTTGGGTTAGCTTGTACTCAGAATGGCTGGAATTTTGTATAGGCCATAGAGTACCACTTCATTAGTTACCCTGCTAGGTTTGTTAATGAATAACATTCATATAACCAAGTGGTGACTGATTTATTAGAAATAGTCTGTTTGCTAAAATTCCTTTGGTACTGAAAAAAACAAGATGGATTCTGGAACCATAGCTTGAAAATATTTGATTATGTGATACTAATGGACTTTTCCATATGAACTATGGCATTATGAATATTAAAATGTATTTTGTTCATTATAGGGCATACAGATGTCTCTCCCAAAGGGGAATTCTTAGCATGTCACTGGGCAGATCTGAAACTCCTTTTGTCCAAGTCAGTGGTGTGTCAGTTGTTATGGTGAATTCTGTTCTTAAGGATGGGCAAATCTATCTATTTTGCATTGTTCCATATTCAGGTTTTTCTTTGAAAACCCAAATTCATTCCATTCCAGATACGAAGTTTGCAAATCTCTACCAAGTCTTCAAAAATGAACCACAACAAAACTCTTTCTTTCCACCAGTCATCACTTGGAGCTTGCTTCCAGTACTGACCACAAATTCATGGGCACAGAGGTCTCCTACTCCTTAATTCCTTTACACCCGTTCATCCACCAAAGCCTTTTGCAGGGCATCTGGCTCTGACTGATGAATCTCAAAGTTCTAGTGAAAAACTAAGTAGATCTCATGTACATTTTGAATGCTAGTGACCATGGCTACTTGGAAAGTGTTGATTAAAACAAATGTAAATACTCAGCTGATCATATTTGGCAGTAAAAAGTAAAATAAAACGGAGAGGTAGGATTATTGGCACGAAGGATCTTAGCTGTACTTTCAGTGTATCATTTCATAGGCATCATATTTCTGATAATCCTGAGGCGTAAACTGAACTTGTGACAGATGGTTCAGGACAGAGGTGAGCCAGCTCAGGGGGTGGGGTGAAATGTAGAGAATGAAAGTGGACAAAGCAAGCTGGCTGGTCTTGTAGACTTCACTGTTGACCTTTCTCAGGTCTTCCCTTTGCATGTTCTTCATACTGGTCTCCAGACTCCTTATATGTGGACTGATTGTTTTGCTGAGCTATGCCTGTTCTCTGCTACTCCTGTAAAGTTCTCCCTAGGCTAAAAATTCTGTTACTTTATGAAAGCTCAGATCAGCTAAAATTCCTTCCTTTTATCTGATATGAGAAGCATTACATGTTAACAATAACCTGCCTCTTGCTTCCATATCTAGAAAACATATGGGCTAAAGCAGTGTGATCGTGTTCGTTAGAAATTTGAAGCAGCTCCTCTCTTTTGGCGGGAAATGACGACTGAGCCTCTTTTGAAATATTAACAGATTTATTTGGTTTAACATTTGGTGATTCCACAACAACTTCTATGGGTTCATAACAAGTGAGATCTGGTAACTGTCCAAAGTGTGAAGAAGAGAACTCCGTCTGTAAATTGGCAAGGTTCATTGAGGGGCTGGTCCAAAACGTTCCCGGTCGGAGGGTTTCCTCATGGGAGCACTCCGAACCTCGTAATTTGTCCCGTAACAAGGGTGTCTGACCCAATCTCCCTCCGGTGGTGGTTGGCTGAAGGATTGGTCTGGTCGGATCACCTTCCTCAAGTGACCTGGTCCCCGCGGAAAGACCACAACTGGCCATTCTAGTGCCGCTGTCGATGTTCCCTTTCCCTTTGACAAGTTGGGGTCAAGTAGTAATCTTCCTACCTTCAAATTAGGGAAATCTTCTAATAACCCGCGCGCTCTTTCATATCTCTGTTCACCTTTTTCTCTCTCTCTACTTTTCTCCTCTTTCCTTCTCTCTCCCCTGGATATACTAAAAACTCTCCTCCCCCTTTCAGCTTTTATATCCTCCTCCCATACTGGTATAATTAACTCCTCCTCCTTTTCTCCTTCTCCTTCCTCCACCAGACAGATTTCAACTTTCTCTTCTCTTCTACAATCAACTCTTCCCGTTCTATTATTTCCCTCTCTCCTATCTCCGACGTCTCTATTCGTGAGGACGGCTCACTCTGTTCCTTCTCTCTTTTTCCTATCTCTCCTTCACAAGCAGACATAATGATAATTCCTGTAAGAAAATGGCTGTTCCAGCAAGGTAAAACATCTCACTGCCACCTCTACCTCACATCATACATGCAGCCTCTGAACATTGGAGGTTTTTGGATGTATTGTTACAAATCACGACTATGGGTTAGTAGCCTTTTCATTTTTAATTTTACTCATGCTTCTATTTAGCTTCACAAAGCTAACCACCCTTGTTCTTCATCATCCTCTCAGAATTGCAGAGCTGGAAGGACCCTATGGATCATTGAGTCCAGCCCCTTTCAAGGAGGCACAGTGGGGAATTCAACTTCCAACCTCTGGCACCACAGCCAAATTACCTAAACCACTGAGCTATCCAGCAGTTCTTTACTTTGCCAGGATGCAACCTGGAGAACTAACTCTCTTTCCCTCTCCCTCCCTCCCTCCCTCTCCCTCTCTCATTCTGTTTTGTTTTTGTACCAGGACAAAGTCACAGAACACTAAAAAATTGCCTAATTTGAAAGGCACTTGTGGCCTAAGTGGCAAGGAGGCAGGGGAGGGAGACCGGATTTGCCGGGAGATGTCCCTTGCTCAGTCCATGATCTGCCTGTGTCTCTGAACATATGCAGAGTGTATTCCTCTTATAGCAAGCACCATATTCCAACCTGTACCCTCTCTCAGAGCCTGTCCTCTAGGGCAAACGGCACCTTTTGCATGCAGGCATGTGTGGAAGTTTTCTCTTTTAATAATGAAATGATACAGCATCCATAC
Organism: Intellagama lesueurii; assembly: GCA_037013535.1. Classification (NCBI taxonomy): domain Eukaryota; kingdom Metazoa; phylum Chordata; class Lepidosauria; order Squamata; family Agamidae; genus Intellagama; species Intellagama lesueurii. The sequence continues at coordinate 205,721,702 of JBAJHW010000002.1, forward strand.
TCCCCTTGCCAGATTGCTGTACAAAACAGAAAATGCAGCCCATCTAGGAAATTATCTCCTGTTTCCAACAATGCAGGCTACATAGATCCCTTTTCCTAACAGCTCTCCATTTTAGCCTGGCAGCAGCGAATACGATCATTACTGTCAGTTTTACACCCAGTTTTGCATACGGCTTGGGAGAAGTCTTTTTCTTGTTGGACTAAAGATTCCTAGAATCCCACAGGCAGCTAGTTGTTGTCCCCCCCCCCCACCTCGCAAAAAGAAGAAAAGGAAAGAGAAAAAGTACCTCTTCCAGGTTTGGTGTACTGTAGTAGAGCACAAAGTAGTTAGTGCCACCGTTGGATTAATCAATTGGTGTTCTCCCAAAATACGGCTACAGAGATCCAACCAACTCACCTGTTTGTGATTATTGCAGCAGAATTCAATTTCAAAAGTTTTTGAACTGATGTGATGACAGAAGCATTGGGGTTAGTAGTACTGGAAAACTTTTCCAGTGAATGGATTTCAGAGTAACAGTTTATTGAATATATCATTCCTGGGCTATGAATAATGTATTCAGGAAACCTAGGAGGCACTTCTCAGAAGGATCTTGACAGTGTCCAGCACCTTGCTTGAGATGGTTTTAGTGGAATAGGAAACCACATGGTTTTGCAATGTTTCTGCCTTTGCATTATTTCCTCGCATTCAGGAAACATGTTTTCTGTACTGATCATTGCATACAGATGTGACACCCTAACCTGTCTCCCTTGATAAGCACCTGTCGTGTTTGGTTAGCTCTCTAATGGTCATGCTGTGCAGATTATGCTTACTCATCAGACTCTGAAAGAAGGATAGTCTGATGGAAAGACACATCACAAAATTGTGCACCTAATGTGGAATGGATTTGGGGGAGAAGGTCTTCACATTACAGTGCCTCACACATAACCACACAATTGGGTTAATCAAATCTGTACTCTACATTTTGTGTTCCTAATCAGAAATATAGATATGTATCAACTGTGCATTGAGGGAGAAATGATTTTGTGCCTCTTAGTACACAGATACAAGTTCACTTAGTCTTATCTATTAATGCCTTCATACTCTTAACATCCCATTGAAGATTGCAGGCTGACATGCTTTCGATAAACTGTGTTGTTCACTGTGCTAGTAGAGATTTTTAACACTGAATCTGAAGTTGCTGAATGTCTGCCCTGGATTAATTCAAGTGCTGAAAAAGTGGTCTCTGGTATTCTCTCTCCTCCCATACCGGCCGCAACGCCTGGCTTTCTTTTGTTTTTAAATATAGCAATAGTCACCCTTATGCATGACATATTTCACTTATTTCCAGACATCCTGTTTACTGCAAGATGTTACTGTCCTATTTATGCGTGTGAAATTGACAAACGCCTCAGAAGGCAAGCGGAGCGGGGGGAGGGGGACCACCTTTTGATCCAAACGCGGAGAAAGAAAAGCGAGTGATTTGCAGTCTTGCGCTGATGATCCCCGTTAAGACGTCAGCAATAATCGCAGACCCTGTGGAGTCTCGGTATCTCCCTTTCACACACACACACATACACACACACACAACGAGCGAGGCAGCCCCTTCCCCTCCCTTTTTTTTTTTTTAACCAGGCCATTCCGTTCCCCAAGGGGGTGGGGAGGCAGGAGATTGTCTGCATCTCAGAGCTACCCCTTCCCCCACTGGCTCCAATGGAAGCCGATCGCCTTGACAGAGCACGTACCACACGTGCGGCTGCCAAGACAGAAAAGGGGCCGGAACCGGCGGGGGTCTCTCTGTCAAAGGCAGCTCATACAATGGCGCGAGCACGTGTGTGCCCGTGACAAGCCCTCGCCTCCCCCAATCCCCACGTTCCCTTTTTCACCCCCCCTCTCCTCTTCGCCACGCTGGCCACGCCCCCTGTGGCAACACACCCCTCGGGCCTAGCCAATAGGGAGGCGGAGACGTGCCGCGGCTTGGCCACACAATGCCACGCTTTCTTTCGGGCCGCGGTGGCGCTCAGGGCCGCGGGAGCAGGTGCTGCAGGAGGGGCGCGGGGCCGGCGGGCTGCGCGTCGGGGAGGGTTCCTCGCTTGACGACGGCTCCGGGCGGGGAGCGGCTTGGGTGGCGAGCGCAGGCGAAACCGCATGTTCTGGGGCGGGCGGGGGTTCAGAAAACCCGTCTCCCGACCGCGAAGGAGTTTATGCCAAGGAGGCAGTGGCCCTCACGTATGCCAAACCGTAGCCCGGGAGTCGAGCGCGCCATGAGCGTACCTGAGCTATAAACAAGGCCAAGTCACTTGGCAATGTCAAGGATGGCATGGAAGACACTAACGGTGGGCTTTGTGTGTGTGTGTGTGTGCGCGCGTGCGCGCGCGCGCTGTGCTGTCAAGACGGAACTGACTTATAGTCACCCTAACAGGACTTTCATGGTAAGTGAGGTTTTGCAGGAGTGGTTTTACCCTTTCCACTCGCCCACCCTGTGAATTTCCCTGGCAGAGCAAGGATTTGAACCCAGGTCTCCTGAGGTCTGGTCCCTCGCTGTAACCACTACATAACTCTGAGTATCCAATGCACGGTGTTTGACCATTTCCAAAGGGCTACGTGACCTAACATGAGATGGGTTGAGTCAATAAAGGAAGCCACTGGTCTTTACCTTGCAGGATCTGAGCAGGGCTGCTAATCATAAGATTTTTCTGGAGGTCCATTAAATCATAAGGTGTCCCTATAAGTCAGTCTCTCTCTCTCTCTCTGTGCACTTGCAATTTTAGGCTGAAATCCAGTAGTAAGTTACAACTAAAGTAGGCCCGTTGAATCAATGGAACTTACATAGAAATTGAGTCCTCAAATCCCTTCTAATTCAACTGGCCTAAATTGTGACTTGCAACTGGATTTATAATACTGCTACTATTTATAATACTACCCTTCTAATTCAATTGGCCTAAATTGTGATTTGCAACTGGATTTATAATACTACTACTACTAATAATAATCTTAGAACTGCAGAGCTGGAAGTGACCCTATGGATCATAGAGTCCAGCTCCTGTCAGGGAAGCACAAGTGGGGAATTGAACTCCCAACCTCTGGCTCTGAAACCAGATACCTAAACCACAGAGCTATTTCAGCCTTCATTTCCAATAATCCAACAGCCACTCTTTGAATGTTGATGGGAGTCTGGAGTTCCCTTGCCACCTTAACCTTTAAGAGGAAAGACACCATTGGGTTGAGTTCTGGAATATGAATCATGATTAAGTAGCCATTTTAAAATAAGGAAATGAGTACGTTTTCAATCAGAAAACAAATCCAGATGGAATAGTTGACCCATAGGAAGAACATGAAGCACCACAATGAGTGTTGCTGAGTCATTTCTTGTTGGGTGGGGGTTTACCAGACCATTGACTACAGTCACCTCTCTTCATCTTTATAAGGATAAATAAAATGCATCAGAAAAGAAAAAAAAGAGAAACCGAATAGTTGCATGCCAGACTTTAAAACAGGATGGAACTGGGCATGTAGAACCCAGTGAGGCTCTTCCAGATGGTGGAAAGAATCACCACTTTTCTCTTAACCCTTAAAATTATGCAAATGTGCACCACCAATGTCCAGTGCCTGACTTCTGAATTGTCTATATCATCTGGCTGTGTAAGTTTTGAAGCAGAATGTATTTAAGGAAAAGAAATCCCTCCTACCAGGTTACAAGTAAAAAGAAAGCAGAAGGGAGCGGGATAAAGGAAGACGTGGGGTTTTTTTGATGCTGTAGAGAAGGGGGCTGCTGTTGAGAGGAAGGGAACACGAGAAGAAAAGGAGCTGCAAAAGAGAGAGGATGAAGGCATGAAATAGAAGTCAAGTGGATCTTCAGTCTAAGAAGAAAACATGAACATGAGAGGATGGATAGAGAAAAAGAAAAAAATACAGAGATAATAGAATGCAAAGAATTAAGAGGCATAAAATCAAAAGAAATTGCAACTTTAACTAGCAAAGAAAGAGTAGCCAAGGAAGGGAATGTAACAAAGGACAACTGTGGGCAAAATGCGATATTGGGTTTGGTGATGGGTAGAATGAACAAGGTGGTTAAGACCAGAGTAGAGAGGGTGCATTTGACAAAGAGGCAAATCAGAAAGAAAAGTATTGCTGTAGTCAGATCAGAAACTGTACAATGTCTTTCCAGTAGAATGTAAGGGATAATTTAAAATGCTTGATCTCCACACACCCCTTGCTTCAGAAAAGAAGAGGAAAAGAGGGGATAAGATATGGCTCTGAGGCTTCATATATACAGAAAACCATTAGCCAGGACTGTGAGAGAAGGCAATTAATAAAGCTTCAAATAAACAAAGATCCAGATTAACAGAAGCTTGTTCTAGAGGAAAGAGGCCACAACTGGGAAAGTGTGGTTCCTGGTGTTAAAACTCTTTTGGCTTCTTAAGGTGTCACCATTTTTTAACATCACAGACAGTGAGGAGTGGGTGGGATGGGTAGCTGTTTTGTGGGAGAGATGTTCAAACAAGTATCAATGTCCTAAACTGTTAAGGGCTCTTATAGGTCATGACCAGCACCTTGAATTAGGCATGGAAACTGACAGGGAGCCAGTGAAGGTGTGCCAAGACTGGGGACATACGTTCATATTTGCTGGTACCCACGATCAGTCTGACAGCTGCATTTGGACACATTTGTCAAGAGATGACTCCTTGATGTAATTTAGATTTCTTGTATAAGTGATAGTGACTTGAATTAACTTTTAAGTTCCCGTGAGAAAAGGGAAAGAAAGAGCACACCCAGGAATGGACATCAAAAGATCAAAGAGATTCTAGGGTTGCAAAGCTGATATTCTCACCATTATGATATGTTAGGCTAAAAGGGACAATTGAGGAAGTTGAGCTGGCTTGATGGCCTGAAGAAACAACTGACACCTTAGCAACTCAAAGGATCTGTAGCTCCTGAATTTGGCAGGCTCAATTCCTGTTTTAGTTGATTTTTCTTAATTTTCTTTAATAAAGCTTTTAGTTACACTCTTTGGTCTGGAGATTGTTTTTAAAGAGAAACTCAGGTTAACTAAATCATGTAAGCTTGCCAAGACTCAACCATTTGACTACCTGGGGCATGCCTACTACCTACGCCTCTGGGGCATGCATAGAATTATTTTGTGTTTTTCTATTGTGTTTTAATTTGTGGGGCTGTTGGCAATCCTACTGAGATAATCCTGTAATTCCTGCTCTGGAGCTTCAGTGGGGTTTAAATTCAAGGTCTAGAATGCTTTCCAAGGGTTTCCCCACCTTGGAGGGATAAAAGCTAGTCCCTGAGAGATCCACCGGGAAATAGTTCAGAGGGAGTGTTCCATGACAACACTTCACTAAAAATAATATTAAGAGTGACATCAGAAAATGTAACAGAAAATGTTGGGAAAATTACTTTTTTTCCAAAAAGTAAACAAAAACTTCTCAGAATCTTCTAACCCCCATGGCAAGTGGCAGAACTGTGCGGCAACATCCCTGACTAAATTTCGAGAAGTAAAAAGGTAAGGGAGTAAATCTAATGCTATGCTGACAATAGTGGCAGAAATTTCTTCCACATTTTCTCACCAGCTCTGTGTGGTAGGACACCTCCCCCCACCCGCTTTCTACTTCTGGAAGCTGTTTGATCGAGAAAAAAATACATTGCTAGATAATGTGCAAAATATTGGTATCTTGTTTTACAGGACAGTGTTCTTGCAAGGGAACTCCCACCTCTTATGCTCTACCTTTGCCAGTGCTCTTGAGGTGACCTACAAGATTTCCCTCCTTGTATCCATATGACAACTTTGTGAGGTGGGCTAGGATGAAAGGAAGGTAGTGATTGGCCCAGGATGAGCTTCATAGCTGATTGTGGATTGCACTTGAACCACTTAACCATTCCATCTGTCACACCACCAGCAGGTTATGAGAGTTCTGGTAATATGCGTCGTTCATTTTCTTTCCTGGCATTGTCACACAGAATATGAAGTCAGACCTCAGGACTGGCCTGCAAGGAACTACAGATGGACACCAATCGCTGCTTTTGTGTTGCACTGTATCTGTAACATTCTATTACCTTATATATCAAGCACTTTCTGCTTTGCTGCTTACGTATGAAAACAGCCTGTTTGTTCAACAGCTCAATTTTATCTTTGACAAAACAAATTAGCGAATAAATTCAAATGCTCCAAGTGTCTTGAGGCTCTGCTTTCTTCTCAGGCAAAGCTTCTATTGGCGTCAGTCGGCCTTCTGCCCGAACAAGGTGAGGATAACAGAGAGCTGGAGGCCCATGTCCTCTTGTCTTGAAGGAATCTTGGCTTGATGAGGCTTACAGTCACTTCCTTCACAAGAAGATGGAGGACCAAAAAGATGAGCCAGAGGCAATAAGGAATGGGAAGTGTGTGCTTTAGTGGGACGTGGCTGGTAATCTGTATTTAATGGCTTTTTACCGGAGGATCTGTTTGACTGTTCCAGATTTTTTCTTTTCTTTTCCTTCTTGGTTCTCATTTTTATAAGCTATCTAATGCGTGGAAACATCAGTTCTGGGCATATGTTCATGTCCCTGGAGTCTTGTTCAGACATTTAGTGGAACATTTTCTAATTCAAAAGATAAACACTTTTGTTGGACTTGTGGAGCGGAAATTGTTTTTGTCACAGCAGGTGTTGCCCATTAGTTCTACTCGAACTGGACACCCTAAGCTGGGCTTTCAACGGGACGCATAATCAAGACCTGACGTCACTATCGGATGAACTGTCCTTTTTAGCCGCTTTCTTGCCGACACTGTGCCTTCTCCATGAAACATCCTGTTTTCCAGCCCTCTAAATTCTCCGTGTCCTGCATGGCATTAAGGATTGCATCACCTCCTGGGCACATGGGCTTTGCTTTCTGGAGAGAGCTTGAAGGGGCATTATCCCTGCCCCCCCACCATCTCAATCCATATTTTGTCTAGACTGAAAATTGTGATAAGAATATGAGCGACACCATTTGTCCGCTCTTGTTGATTACTGTGTTGTCAGGTCATGATCATTTGCAGCATCTGTAATCTGTAATGTGCCATCTGTACATAGACGGCACATGAAAGAGGATTGTGGAACTGAATGGTATCCCGGATGTCATTGGAGCACAGTTCCCATCAGCCCAAAGTAACATAGCCCAAGGAAACTGGAGCCCAACAATTCCTGGAGAGACATACATTTTCTGTGAATGTAATCCTGGGTTTACACAAAGTCAGTCTCCCTGTGACCATGCAAACAAAACACTTGCACATGTGATTACAATCTAGAAATTAGAGCTTGGAGAGTGATGCAAGTAATATAGTTACCTATATCAAATCATTTTTTTCTTAAAATAACACAATGTATTTTAGATGCTGACAAGTGGAAATTAATAGCCAAGAGTCTTATGGCACCTTAAACTTTAACATGAGTTGTTTATCATACACTTTCGTGCACTGTAGTGCCACAGCCCACAGTCTCCCTTTCTTTGATCCTGCCCTCTGTTGATCCTCCGTTCTCCTTTTATGGTTCATTGTAAAGCTGGTGGGCTTTTTAAACTGTTCCATAGCATTAGCAGAAATGGGCAGTTTCCTAAAGATCTCATCACTTCCATATACACACATAAGGTAAAAATATAGTAGTATGCTGTAGTTTGTCGGAGTTGTTTCTATTCCATATAATCTTTTATCTTTTGTTCATGCAGAGGTGATCTAATGCTAAACTCAGTTTAATTTAAAAATATATACGTTGAAGTGACTAGAGAGAAATATCTCAGGGGTGGCTGTCCAAAACATAATGCTCAGCTTCATAAGCCAGCAGAATGCCACCCAAACCCCACATCCTCTTGTAGAACAAAGCAACTGACCACATGGGGAAAACACCATTCAGATTGCTCCAGCGTGAAAAGAGTAGAAGCTTCCAGTGGCAGGGGAAAAAGCTCCGCTTTGGAAGCAAGAAAGGCCTGGGCTGATTCGAATTGGCCTTTGCATCATTAAAAAAACTGAATACATCTTTTTTACTTCCACAGCAAATCCTGTACTATTTACCTATGTAGTCACAGCCTGAAATGCTAAAAAGGACACGAATCAGAGGGTGTGATCACATGAGGAAATAGACTGCATTTTGGACTGCTTCTGGAGTGAGCCAGTGTAATCTATTTCCCAGTGATCACACAATGTACAGGAAATTATGCTCCAGACTGACCCCAATCTGTCCCCAAACTGGACCTTTTGGTCCAGCGGTAGGGCTGCTACTTTTGGAGGCTGGGCTGGAGCAATTACCAGCCTCCAAAAGTAGCAGCCCTACCGCTGGACCAAAAGGCAGAAGGGTCACTTTAAGGAGAATTGCACCCTGCAAAGGAACCCTTTCTGGTACAATTAGACCTGAATAAATTATGTTCTGTTGCTTTCTGTGGGTATACAACTTGAGTAACTCAGTCAGAATTCCACCCTGTGGATTCCACGTTTGTTTTTCACTTTTTCCTCCTTCACCGATTGAACCATCATTGCAACAGTGTTTGCTATATGATCTGCTTGGCTTTACTGCTAGCAATCAGCTCTCTGCAGTAAAGAAAATCTTTTCAATTTCCTTGAGATTTTAATTCCATTGTGACAGGACAATGGATGGGCTGTGACAGAGATCTTTCTGATTATCTCTGAAATTCTCTTCCCGATATACATCAGCAGCTTAAATCTTGGTTCATGTCAGAAGCACTACAGCACTCGGTGTGTGTGTGTGTGTGTGTGCGCGCGCGTGTGTGCGCGCGTGCACACACACACACACACACACACACACACACACACACACACACACTTTTCACCAATAAAAGGCAGTGCAAACCAGCTATTTTCTTAGATTCACCTTGGTTCACCTCCAGACTATAGCCAGTTGAATGACATCCAAGTAACGCAGCTCTTCATGTGACCGGGAGCTAGACTTTCCTGGAGTTCCATCCATTGAAAGAGGCAGGTGGTTCTTTCTTTCCACATTATAGCTCTGGCATTCTTGACTTTTTTTTCCAAGATTCACAGGTATTCTGAAGGTATCTTGATTTTAATCTGGGAAGTGCAGGATGCTAGCTGAAGAAGTTTTCACTATTGACTGCCACCTCTCTCTGTATGTCACAGTGTGCAATGCCTGATTGATGGCATCAGTAGAACTGGCTTTAGGCATCCATTAAGGATTCTACAGCATTCATTGAGTGCTATGTCTACCTGTTTTGCATGGATTCAAGTGTACCACACCAAAGTTATAGTTCTTAGTGTTTGTGCTTGTGTGCTTGAACTGTTTCCTTAAAGCTTTTTAAAACTATTGTTCCTTGTGCAGATCTTGTGCAGACCTTTTGCTTCATGTTTTGGTAGCGTTTCCTGTTAGTCAGAATATGATCCAAAGTAACACCTAGGTATTTGGGGGCAAAATAAGGATCTATTTGGATGCCCTTTCAGGTAACATGAAGATTCTGAAATGGCTGCTTATTTCTCAGATGAAGGGTGCATATTTGAGTCTTAGCAGGGTTGGGTTTAATGTACACCAAGTTCTTCTAATGTATTTATTAAGAGATGTTTGACTGTCTGAAAACTGTCTGACTGAGCAGCAAGTGTGAGATTGCCAGCATAAATAAAACTTTTGGTGCCTTGGTGGTTGATCATAGGTGTAAATGTTAAAAAAATAGGAGTCAATATGCTGCGTAGGGGGTAAATCATCACAGTCTGCCATTGGCTGCATTGTCCTAGAAACTTAACAAAAAGTCTGTGATTTTGCAAAAGGGTTGCTATTACTTTAGTTAGCTTGTAAGGCCTGGTTAGATTATAGAACTTGTGCAGTAATATGTGATGATGAAGCATATCACAGGCAGCCAAGAGGTCAACAAAAGCTATCCCTGTGATCTTCCTAGTTTCAAATCTATCCTCAGTAAGTTGCGTTACATGTAGGATATGTGCTGTGCAGTTTGTCCGAGGTCTGAAACCAATCTGTTGTGGGATGAGGAGTGGTTCCATTAGATGGTTGTGAATCATTCTTTCCAGAACTTTGGAAAGTAGATTGGTTGGAATTTTTTTTTTATTTTTTTTGGATCTGTGGGTTCTTTACCATTTCAAGTTAGTAATCACTTGGACTTTCTCCAAATTTGGGGGATTCTGAGAGAGTCAAGACAGCTATCAAAGAAACTAAGGAGCCACTTGTTTGTTACTGTGCTAAAATGTTTTATATGTTCTACACACCACAGGTTCCCAACCCAGAGGTTGTACCCTCAGAGGGGATTGTGAAGCATTTTCTGGGTGGGTGGTGGGGGTCACTGCAGTTATGTTTAATTGCAATTATTTTTTATTATATTAAATATGGTATAAACAATGCTGTTTTATTTTAATCCTCTTGGATCACAGAGAGATACATTTAATTTGAACTGGAATTGCAGGCAATCTAGAGTTCTTAGTTATTTCTGTACCCCTTTGGGCAGATTTCCCTTCCAAAAGAGCTCATTTCTCTCTGCTCCTCTGCATCCGCCTTTGGAGGACTGGCATCAGTCCTTTGGACTGAAGCATCAGCCCAGCTCAAAGAATCCTAAATGAGGTGAGTGTGCGGTGCACTCTGGGAACAATGACGCCCAAGATGGCAGCAGAATTGAAAAGTTGTTGCTGTGCCATTGGCACTGCATTTTGCTCTGCCTGAGTCTCCCAGTCTTCCAGGTGCAGCAATGGTGGTGCAGTGAAGGGAGAGGGGACCTGAGCAGGGAGATGCCTCTGGGCCCTGTCTGAGTCATGCAGGAGGATGGCAAGAGGGGCAGCTGAATGTGCTCACATCTCTCACGTTCTTCAGGGAGGCTTCTTCCAGGTCCCCCAGCAGCTTAAATAACAACATTTGATAGTACTGCAGCAAAGGATTTCTCACAACATGAATTTATCTTGCAAAGCAAGGCTATTTCACTAGCTAATTAGCTGGCTACCTATGTTAACTAGTCCAACCAACCAACCAGCCAGTTGGGCATTGTGAATTGTAACTCTTGTTTGACTAATGCCTGATAAGAAGCTGGGTGAGCATTCTAGCAGTAACATTTCTCCCTTCCTCTACACAAAAGTGGGTGTTGTTTGGACATGCCTAGGGGAGGGCTATGGCTGGCTGCACTTAAACTGGCTTGGCAAGAGGTGCTTCAGGCACACGAGACCTAATTTATTTATTTATTTATTTATTTATTTATTTAACTTATATGCCGCCCACACTACCCAGAGGTCTCTGGGCGGCTTACAACATTTAAAATACAATAAAAAGACAAAACAATTAAAATGCAATTAAAATATATACTCTAAAAAATTGCCATCGGACCCACAGCTGATATCATTTCAATTAAAAGCCTTCTGGAACAGGAAGGTTTTGACCTGGCGCCGAAATGTCATCAGCGTTGGCGCCAGACGAATCTCAGTCGGGAGGGCATTCCATAGTCTGGGGGCAGCTGCCGAAAAGGCCCTTTGTCTACAAGCCATCCCTCTTATAATAATAATCACCCAGCAGGACTGGGTGTTTTCTGCTTGCCAGAAACAGCAGGTGATCCTTAAGAAAACATTTTATTTTGGATTGCACTACCCAGTCTTAATGCTTCAGGGCAAAAACCCATCTGTAGCTCATGTTATAAAGAGATTTAAGTATATATACACAGTATATGTGTATATATATGTGTGTGTCTGTATAGTGTTGTGCAATTTTGCATTGTTGTGGCATGGCATTGCTCAACTGGCCAGGTGCAGGATGCTAAAGATTGCCCAATTCTTCCCACAAGTATCAGACTTGAAACAAATGCCTTACTTTAAGGCATCAATTATTGGATAGAAGATGAGAGTGAGATGGATCATTAGGTTTGCTCCTGTGGCTGATTCTTTGATTGATTCCAAGGTGCCATAGACAGCACATGATGCCAATAAAAGACTCATCTTGACAGCCTGTGGCAAACAATGTGATACTTTGCTCATGGTCCAAACAGCTCACCTAAAGAAAACCAGGCACCTGTTAAACTGCCTTTATGCTCCTCTGGTATCAGAGGTTTTATAAAAAGCCATGCTTGCAAACTGCCTTCCTCTGCTCCCCCCATTTTTTAAAAAAAGTAATCTTCCAGTGGAATCAGCTTAGATTCGCACATGAACAATGAACAGCACTACTTTCACAGCGATTTCAGTAGGGTTAATAACAACAATGAATGTAGTTTTTCAGTTTATGAAGACTGGATGATTTTTCCCTCTGTACTACAATCACCATCACTGTAATGATGGAGTGTGCATGTTTGAAATACCAAGATCCTAAATTAATTCCACACATGCACCCTCATATGCCTATGTTATAATGGTCGATTCAGTGGCAGAAATCCTGTTGAACAACTTATGCTGTGTAAGGCTGATGACGTTGTCAGCCATGGTGATTTTTTAAGGAAAACAAAATTCTAACCCCCCCCCCCCCGCCTCAGGTTTTTAAGCTCCCTCAGGATACCTTTTATCATGGGGAAGCTGTTGGGAGCTGCAGGATAGGGAAAGTCTTTAATTTGCAAAAAAACCTGATGCAGCTAATGATGCCATCAAAGTTATGTGGTGTAAGTTGAAGCAACAGGATTTCAGCCTGTATGTTTGAGAGTCAACACCAAGATCTTAAATAAATTCACTTCTAGAAATAAGTCACATACAGAAATGAGAAGACATTTGGTGTCTTCTTCTTGCAGCATTCTTAACCTCTGAATATGTGTTTTTGTTGTTGTTGTTTAGTCGTTAAGTCATGTCCGACTCTTCGTGACCCCATGGACCAGAGCACGCCACGCCCTCCTGTCTTCCACTGCCTCCCGGAGTTTGATCAAATTCATGTTGGTAGCTTCGATGACACTGTCCAACCATCTCGTCCTCTGTCGTCCCCTTCTCCTCTTGCCTTCACACTTTCCCAACATCAGGGTCTTTTCCAGGGAGTCTTCTCTGGTATGTTCTATGTGTTTTAGCATTCACCAAACCTGTGATTTGAAGATGTCAGCTCTGCTTCTGTGGCTAATACCCTCTCCCGAAGACCCACTGGATACATATAAATGACCAAGAAAGAGCCTTCTTCCCTGTTTCTCCTAGACACTTAACAGACTCTTCTAGGGTTGGGGTGAGATACAGTTGTGCCATTTAGGGACCAAAAACAAAACATTACAGAACATTTAGAAACAGCTGCTGTATGAAATCTAGGTCCTAGCCCAGGCATGAAGAATTATAGTCATCCTTTCATATAGGATAGGTTTTAAAAAATTGATTCTATGGCTGAATTTGTTTTTACTTGAAATTTTTATTATGTTTTATGGTATTTATAAGCTGCCTTGAGCACTTCCTAGAAGTGGAAAAGAAGTGAAATGAAGGTATGGTTGAAATGCAGTGATGATATTATGATGATTCTATAGTTACTAGGGTGCTTATTCCAGATGCCTCATGGGACAGTGGAATTTATACCCCTTAAATATTATTGGACTGTATGTCCCATCAGTCCTAGCTAGCACAACTATTGGTGAAGTAAAACAGTTGTTGCAATCCAGCAACACCAGAAGAGCCACATGCTCCCCATCCTGGCTATCTCAGGATCAGGTTGTATGGGTATGTGTACACTTCATTCCCTTTCTCCATTTTTCTTTACAACCTTCTCAATAGTCACAAGTTTGCAAAGTAAGTTTGGAATAAATGCCTTTTTAATCAGTTACATTGGGGGAGCCAACCTCCCACCCCAAAAAGGAAGCTTGAAGGTAATATTCTAGACAACACTTTAATCTTTACTCATTACTTTTGCAAGGAACAAGAGGTAATAACGCTGTTTTTTAACAGTGACAGACTAGCTCTCTGAAACATTCCTTTTTTGTGCGTGCAACAAGTAATGTCATCATTGTGTTATTGTTATTGGTAATCTTTTATTGGCCAGAATTCTGTTGCTTATTGTATTAAATCACACTAGAGTAAGCCTATTGAATCCACAGGGATTCTGTGAATTGCCTCCTTTGTAAGGTCCACTGATTCAAATGGGTGCACTCTAAATGTAACTTAGGGCACATCCAGACAGGAGAAATTGGAGATGTTGCACTTAAAAGGTTCTTATCTTTAGTGTGATCTATTTTACCTTTCACTTGAGCCATCCATTCACACTGATCAATGTTTTTTCTTCCACGAGAAGGGTCCAGATAGGTCTTTGGATCACCACAATTTCTCTCTCTTTAATGACATTCCTCTTCACACTCCCTTTCCCATCTTTTCCTGCAGCTGTCATTCAGCAGGCTGCAGCAACTTTCCTCTTTTTTATATATATATATAAATAAAGTAAGTGACATAGCAAAACAGCAATGCATCTACCCAGCATGGTACACATAATATATCTTGTTTATATTATAATAGTGCTGCATCAATAGGAGGGAGTTCCCCACTGTCTATTTCAGTGCCACAACCCACCAAATACGTCACAGGGTTGTCACCTCAGATAACATCACCCACAGGTCTACTTTGATATGGACTAAACATCCCCACAGGCTAGTAAACAGATTAATTAGAAGTGCTCATAATCATGCCCACCCCCCCCCCCCAATAACCCTACCACTGTGCCAAAACACAACATAAGAGCTCTAAAAAAAGGTGGGATGGAATGCTATAAGTCAAAACACATGCGGGCACCATATACCAATCAGCACCAAAAGCAATTCAAATAGTGCTATTCTGCCAGTGCAGACTTGCCCTTGCTTTAGCATAGGACGTTGCAGTTAAGAGTTGGCCAATTTGAATCAATGGGACTTACAGAGGAGTTGGCAATCCCTATTGAGTCATTGGGCTTCCTTTAGTGCAATTTACAATGCTAGGCAACAGGATTTTGCCTGATATGTAAAATAATCCAGGGACTGCTCTGTTCTACCTTTTAAAGGAAAATAAAAAAATTAAATAGGAAATAAGGATCTGACACTATTCGCAGGAGCAGTGCTGAGCCCCTTTCTACTCCAACAGCTAAACTGTCTAGGAAGCATTGGAAGCCTTGTTACCACAACATCCTGGAGTGCCTACAGCATCGTAGTAGCAGAGTAAAAGAATGCTCCAGGCACTCCGGGAAGTTATGGGCAGTTGTCTCTTTCACTTCCTGGACTGTGTAACTGCCACAGAAGGGACAGGATTTCATTTTGCTCTGATCAGCATGGAGCCCTTTTTTAAAAAAATTACAAACAGAAAAGAACGCACTCCTCCTGCCTACTTTAAATAATTAATGCTCAACAGTAATGCAAAAAGTAACTTTTAAAACCAAGACTACATTCATAATAAGTTGCCTTCTGAGGTGATTAACAAGTAACCCATGACTTATTTTTGCATAGGAACATTCTGAGTTCTGGATAGTGAGAGACCTTCTAAAGTAATTAAAAAAAACAATTGAAATTATATAGGCCACAGGTAGTTAAACTAGAAATTGCTAATAATTACTGAAATTTAACTTTCACTAGGTAAAGCTCAGTTAGTAGGATAGATACACACCTCCTTCACCATGCAGTGGTTAGTAAAAATGAGGTTGAAAATGAGGTTCCTGTTACACCAGTTGGTAGGAGAGCATAAAGTATAATTAATGGAAATATTTATTTAAATCACAGCAGATAAACAGGAGATAAGATTTGTGAAATGAAGGTGCAATATAAAAGAGAGGGAGAGTAAAAGGAAACAACAAGAGAGGTGTAGTGTCTCCCAGAATTACTCTACCCCATTGTAAAAACTGAAGCTTCTCTCAGAATCAAAGCAAGCTAAGGCCTAAAGGCCCCAGAGCAATCAAAATCTGCAAAAGTAAAAATTACATGCGGAAAAGTAAACTGAGAAGCATCTCCATGTGAGTGAATGTGATTCTGAGTCTGAGACCCAAGCAACAATGGTTTCTTGCTCCACTGATGCCCCTAATTCTCTTGCATCCTGGCTGGCATCTTTACCTTCACCCCTAAAATTCATTTCTGTGTTGGTAGATGGCAAACTGGGAGATAAAAAAGTGCATTGGACCACTTTTCTTTATTCCCAGAAAGTAAATCACCCCTTTGTCCTGTGGCATATGATGTGACCGTAGCATCTTATCACTCTGGGCCTGGAGCCACTGAAAGTATTCCATCTTGTAGCCTGTCCATCCTGTTCCATTGTCTTCCAGCTCGGCCAGAGCCTTGTTGCCACAGTAATCATGTATCTGTCTGTCTTTGTTTGTTCATTCCATCATGCAAAAGTCCAGGCTGGAGTGAATCCTCAGCCCTTTTTGCCAACAGGAAACAGTCAGCTGTGCTGTAGATGAAGCAAACCAAAGAATTTCCTCAATGCCATTCCATAGGCAGGCCGTTCCACAGGTCAGTAGTCCATTCCATAGGCCATATATCTGTAAACCAGTTCAGTCCATATGTCCACAGGCCTTTTGTCCAGTGTACCCTAGTACCATAAATGTAGGACCTGATTAACAGAGGTGATTAAATTGCCAAACATTTTGGACTTACATTCTAAAACCCTCTGCTGCATCGACTCACAGCAGAAAATTGCTGGAAATCAGGAGGGTAGCAGCTTGCCTGTTTATTTTTCCTCAAAGAAAACAATTGACTCTTCAGAATTAATTTCAATATGACTGGAAACAGATGGCTTGAGAGATGCTTCCCAGCCCCGAAGCATCAGGATAGTTATGAATTCCTGGGGGCTTATGTTATGCTTGCTTGCCTGGAGTATTAGCAAGGAGACACTTCCAAGTGGGCACAACGAAGAGCTCCAAGAGGCTTGCATTCCCCGGTGCTGATTTGCCAAGGAAAGCTGTACAGCAAGCGTGCTGCTATACTTGGATGTTCCTTTCCAGTGGAAAACGAATGAGAGAAATCTGTCAGGGCCTCTGTGACAGCCTCCCTAACCTGGTGTCTTCCAAATGTGAAGCGGTGATGGCTAGGGATGATGGGGATTGTATTCCAAGATATCTGGGAGACACCAAGCCGAGGAAGGCTGGGGATGAGTGCTACCTTGCTCAGCATCCAGGGGCCCCATTCTCAACACACACAGAGGGCGGAAAGCCACAGAGATCCTCTAGCAAACTGGGATGTCATTTGCAACAATTTCCAAAGGGGTAGCTAGCCTAACATGAGATGAGTTGATTGAATAAAGGAAACCACTTTGCAAAACCTGAGCAAGCCTGTTGATGATATTACATTTTAGAAGTAGTTGATTCATAGAGTCACGATAAGTCAGAAGGGATTTGATGGTACATGAAGCTGGCTGAATAGCTCAGTGGTTTAGGTATCTGACTGCAGAACTAGAGTTTGATTCCCCACGGTGGCTCCTGTGAGTAGAGCCAGCCTGTGTGGCCTTGGGCAAGCTGCACTGTCCCAGAATGCCCCCCAGAAGAAGGGAATGGTGAACCACTTCTGAATATTCTCTACTTAGAAAACCCTGATTTTTAGATTAGATTAGGCATCCTTCAGTCTTGAGAGACTATGGTAATGTGCTCTGAATAGAGGACTTGGAACAGCATCTAGTGTGTCTGAGAAGGCCAATTCGAGAGTGACAATCCCTTCCACACTGAAGACAAATACAATCTGTCCCCTGTCCAGCTCCCTGATTTTGCTGGTTTCGGGACTGCCTCTTTGCCTCGGCCTGCTGGACAACAGAAAACCCTGAAAAGGGTTGCCATAAATCAAAATTGACTTGACAGCTCATGAGTGAGTGAGAGCAAGTATGCTGTAGGATGGAAACAAAACAAAACCCCACTTAGAGTGGGTGTATGAGTGTGAACTATGAAATTGTTCTGTGCATTGTCAGTGGCAACTTTCTCCCCTAGCAGGTCTTCCATTCACTTTTCAGACCAGAAGGATAACACATAGATCAGGTTTTCCAGTGTAGAAAATGTATGATTTTGTAGATTGAATTGGAAAAAGACTGAGGAATAAGGAAAAAATAGTCATATGAAATCTGGACTAAGCTTATCTGTTCTGTGTTTCCTTCTGTCCAGGAATGAGTGGCTGAAGACTGTCTTTCCACTTTAGGTAGGCAGGTTTTCATCCTTCCAGCAGCACATTTTTGTGTGATCCAGATTTTCAGTGCCCTCAGTCAAAGGCATAGTCACTCAATGCTTTATTGATACACAATCGTTTTCAGGCAAAAATATCCCCTAAAAGAGTATGTTCATTCTTGGTGTTTATGAGGTGGCAGTGGTCATGGTTTAAGATATGCAGATGACACCATCTTACTGGCAGAAAGCAGCAATGACGTGAAAAAACTTTTAGTGAAAGTGAAAGAAGTGTGAAAGCAGGACTGCAGTTGAGCAAAAATCATGACTACAGAAGAACTACACAACTTTAACGCTGACAATAAAGAAATTGAAATAGTGAAAGATTTTGTATACCTTGGTTCAATCATCAATCCAAATGGAGGCTGCATCCAAGAAATCACAAGAAGACTGAGACTTGGAAGGGCAGCAATTAGAAAAGGTAATCAAATATAAGGATGTGTCACTGAGACGGAGACCAAGATCATCCACACTCTTGGATTTCTTATCACCAGGTATAGGTGTGAAAGCTGGACAGGAAAGAAAGCTGACAGAGAAAAAAATGATTTGTTTGACTTACAGTGCTGGAGGAGAACGTTGTGGATACCCCGGGTGGCCAGAAAGACAAACAAGTGGGTCAAAGGTCAAATCAAGCCTGAACTATCTCAGGAGGCAAAAATGTTAAGATTGAGGCTTTCCTACTTTGGACACATCGTGAGAAGGCAAGATCGTCTGGAAAAGACAATAATGCTTGGAAAGGCTGAAGGCAGCAGGAAAAGAGGAAGACCAGATATGAGATGGATTGGTTCCCTGAAGGAACCACAGGCTAGAGTTTACAGGAGGTGAGCAGGGCAGTTGAGGACAGGACATTTTAGAATGAGATTGCTCATTCATAGGGTCACTATAAGTTGGGGAACAAATTGGCAGCACATAACAACAGAGGTCCTGGAGAGCAGCCCCATGCAGTGAGATGGATGGTTGCTGTAAAGGGAACTCTTTCAAGTTCAGTTTCATATATTAAAATTGAGAGGAAAATGACCTTGTGGTGAGTTTTCTATCTCAGAAATAGCTGCATGAGTTTACAGTAAGGGTGGGCAGAGGGGAAGATGTGGCAAATGTATTAGACACCTGTGGAGCCCCAGAGCACAGTTAAACATTGAGCTTCATGTCGTTTAATCCAGCAAAGACTTCACAAAGTTTTGAAACTCTAGATATGGCTTGTGTTTGGACTTGTTTATCCTCATCTATAAGGTTATGAAACTTTCCTCCCTTATATGCAATGTATTAGTTTGATTTAATAATAGCATTGAGGCTTCCTAAAGTATATTTCCAGGAAAACATTATCCTCCACAAGAGCTAAATGCTATTCAATATCTATCATCCTGATTTCCCCTTTCACCTTATCCTTGTCCCTTGAACATACCACACTCATATGCAAGCACGCTTCTTGGCATGTCCTGTTGCTAGTATGTCATAGGACTGTATTGGATCAGCTCTTAAATGAGTCACCAAGGTGCCTACTAGGATTGTTGGTTGATATTTCTTTCCACAAGAAGCTGCAACATTTCACATTATGGCTGTTCACAATTACTCATATTTACTGGGGAACTAGACATGTAAATACTTATCTCTTCCTCTTTTTTTTTCTTCATTGAATACCACCAGATAGAATGTCTGGACCAATTAAAACCACAGAGAACAATTGTTTGAATATATAGTTGCTGCAAGCTTTCAGCAAATTAGGGTGTGAGTTGCTGAAACCCATTTGAATAAATCGAGATAGTGAATTAATCAGAACAATTTGGCTTTGTTGTAATTTGATTCACAGCCTGCATTACATTGGAAATCACAGTCAGTGCTCACACAGGGGCTGTGGATTGATTTGGAAGTTCATCCTTTATACATGATGAGAGGTGAATCACATTCCAGCCCACAACCCCCTCTTCTTCCTTCCTTCCTCTGGTCCCACCTCTGCTGATCCTTTTGTGGGACGTAAGTGTGGAAAATAATAATAACGCGGCCCCCAGTAAAAAGATGATAGGATCATTTAGTGCTAATCTCATATACATAAGATTTTTTTAAAAAAAATTCAGAGGTTGATCGCGAGAGAGGAAAGAATGTGGGAGGGGGGGGTCTCCCTTGACCTGAACAACATGTTCGAACTGCCTACAGACACACAATAATGTATCACAACTAGCCAAATGGGAAAAAGCTTGTTCAAGTCATTCCAGATTGAAAAAGTAGAAGCCCCCACAGCAGCAGAGAAAAGATGCTGCTTTGGGAACAAAAAAAGAGGGCTGGACTGTTTCAAATCAGCCTTTGGTTCGTGCAGTCAGTAAAAAATACTTTGAATTCACCCACTTTATAAGTGGAGCAATCCTGCAGTATTTGACTATGTAGTCACACTCTCATTCTTATTATTGAACTCTATTGGACTTGATTTAACTTGATTTAATTCATTTGGGTTTTGCCCAATATACAAAGTGGTACAGAGAGGGATAATAGAGAGCAACATTGCTCCACATTGTAAAGCAGAGTGTATGCCATAGATTAGGTATGGCTTGTGTGCAAGATACAAAAGAGTTTGGTATTTAAAAACACATGATTTATGATTGATTGATCTACTTGCTTACTTTCAACACTTTTATCCCTTCTTTCTATTTAAAAAATGTCCAAGGTGGCAAACAATGTTGGAAACAATTAAAACAAGATAATGACATAATAAAAACCTGTGAGATTAAACTAAGAGAACAGCAAAAATCAAAACCAGTGTGAGGGACCAGCAATCAATGAAAGAACTTCAATAGTTAACATCTGGGGTGTTTGAAAGACAAACGTCTTTCCCCCTTGTTAAAAGGTGCACAGTGATGACACAAGCCAAACTTCCACTGGCAAGGTTATGTTGGCATAACCACTAATAAGGCCTAATTCCTTATATCTATCCACCAAAGTTAAGGTGGTGGAAGAGTATGGAGCAGGAATTCAGTAGATGATCTATGGGTGTTCTGAATTAAATACTTATTTATCAGTTGTATTTATATTTAACCTTTCCTCCAATGAGCTCAATATACCTGGCTGTTCTCATTTTACAGCTTCTTTTGTTTTGCTGTCTTATGGTTTCACTGGGGGTTAGCTGTTTATATTGATTTCTGTTGTTAAATGTTCTCAGCCACCTTGTGTGTATATTTGCACAGACAGAAAGGTCTATGTTTAATGCACACATAACTAAATAAAAGTGCACACTCCCTAAAAGTCATACAGACAAACAAATCAGAAAGAGTTGGATGCCATTCATAGGGCAGAAGACACAGTTCCTAAGATATTCTGGGTACGAGTTATTTATGTCTTTAAAATTCAAGATTAAAAAAGGGTGTAGAGTAGAGACATTAGAATGGCTCCTTTCTCCCTTCAGCAGAGCTGCTCAACAACTTCATGTATCTGTTCTTGGAGGTCCTGCAATATTAAATAAATGGAGAAGAAAGACAAAATGTTACTGGACTGACTGAAAATGAATTAAGAAACATGGCACACAACAGTGGAAGAGTTATGCTTTTTGTTCTAGGACTGAAGTTTGCTCATGCAAAAAGTTGGATATTTTCCTGCTGTGAAATCAGGCAAAAGATAAACAGTTCACAATTGGTGGAGTTTGCTGTTGTAAATTGCTATCCTGCAATCTTAGGATGATGGACTTGTTATATTTTCTCTCTTCAGCTTGCTCTTTTTTTCCAAAAGGTCATTTTCTGTTTTATGACATGATATAAATTGATAATGCCATCCAACAGCCTCGAAAGTGACCTGACAGCTTATTTGTTGTCTTTAATCATTGTGTCTTATTGAATTATTGAGTCTAAAGTGATGTCCTTGGTGTAAACATGGACTTTTGAACCTCCTGTACATGGAGTCCATTACATAGCAGTGCTAATCTGAGAGACCAGTGGGAAAAATAAATGGCTGGCTCTGGTCCAGAGAGCAGCTTGCCATGCAGCTCTACCTGCTGATAAATGCTGCATCACACGTAAGCTCATGTTGTGCAGAATTTCCTGTGAAATAAGGTGAGAAGTATTGTTCTCTCTGGGGTGCATGACACAGGTGCTGCATACATTTCCTCCTGCCTGCCTACCCAGATGCCTAGGGTTTTGCAGAAGATGCACAACCAAACACAATGGTAAGCTCAATGTGTATATTATCCTTCAACCACAAGAGTTCACCTTGACTTTAGGCCTTAGAAATAAAATTCAGTGCCCTGAATCCGACTATTGGTCCCAACTAGAATAGACACATTAAACTAAAGGGAAGTGCTGACTTACTATTAAGCAGTAGATTCACAAGGACTATTCCAGATGAGAGCAATTTGATTTAGGGCAGTCTCTTATACTTGGATTAGACTAAGATTTTTTCATCGCTATAGATGTAATGAATCTGCTTCTGTATACCAAGATTTTCTCTGTGTCCTGCTACTTGTAAGATCAATGATCAAAATTTCTATACTTTGAGGTTTAGTTCTTCCTTTCCCACTCTACCAAGTGTATAGTATTTGCTAACAGGGAGCCCTTTGTGCAGGTGACAGCATGGGCTGTAGTTTGTAAAAGCTTGGATCAACTAAAGCGCCTTAGAATGCAGCCCTAATCCTCTATAGATGTGCTGATTGTAGAAAATTCAGACTAGCTAGAAGCCTCTTCTGCTGGCAGAACTGCTCTTGTGCTGGCAGAACCCTCTTCTGACAGTGGCTTGCACAGCCAGAATGGCTCTGCTGGATAGGAAATCCCAGCAGAATAGCAAAAGCCCAAACCAGGACAAGTAAACAAAAAGGGGTGGAGGAGGGGTGGGGTAAGGGAAAATTCAAATTATGCCAGATGTAAACCTCTCCCAGCCAGGGACACAGCTGCTGTGCTGGCACAAAGTTAGGACAGGACAAGGGTAGTCCTAAATAATTTTGAGTATCCCTCAGCTGGAGAGAGTTTAGATTCAGCACAGATTCAGTGAGCCTAGCTAGTTGTTTAAGAACACACTCTTAATATTTAAGGTGCCATGAGACTCTCTGTTGCCTAAATGTATCAATCAGTTGCATTTATATCCCACTTTCCTTCCAATCAGCTGAAGTTAGCTTGACTGGAATGGCTATCCCGTTGTCCCTTATCCTCATAACAATCCTGAAAGGTAATTCAGGCTGAGGGAGGGAGGGAGAGGGAGGGAGAGGGAGGGAGGGAGAGAGAGAGAGAGAGACAGAGACAGAGACAGAGATTGGTCCACAACGTATTATAGTAAAGGTATCACAAAGTCTGACCTCCTATTGGGACACAAGGTCTACAGAAAACCCACCCACACAGACCAGTACCTACACAAAAACTCCAACCACCACCCATGACAAAAAAGAGGCATAATCAAAACACTGGTAGACCGTGCAAATTGGAACTGTGAAGCTCAATTTCTGAACTCAACCATCTGAATTGGGCCCTACAGGCAAATGGCTATTCCAAGAATGAAATCACAAGAGCCATCAAACCAAGAAAACAACACCAAACTGAAGAGGAAAAACAGCCACCCACAAATAAAGTATTTCTGCCATACATCAAAGGGGTCACAGACCGCATGGGGAAACTTTTGAAAAAACACAACCTACAAACAGTATTCAGGCCCACCACAAAAATACAACAAATGCTACGGTCAGCAAAGGACAAAAGAGACCCCCTCACCACTGCAGGAGTATACCGGATACCTTGCAGTTATGGACAGGTATATATTGGAACCACAAAACGCAGCATCCACACCAGAATCAAAGAACATGAGAGACACTGCAGAGTAAAACAACCGAAAAAATTGGCAGTTGCTGAACATGCCCTGAAACAAGCTGGACATGAAATTCAATTTCAAAACACAGAAGTACTGGACAACACCAGCAATCATTATGTTAGACTGCACAGGGAAGCCATTGAAATCCACAAACACCAGCAGAGCTTCAACAAAAAAGAAGAGTCTAAAACTCAACAAAGCCTGGCTCCCAGCACTGAAAAATACAGCCTGCAAAAGGTCAACAAACTCTACCCAGCCACAAGGACCAGTGATCACTGCACACAAAAGACCAGCTAACGACACCCATCAATCACAGTGATGGATCATCTCTCCCCCTTATCACAACAATACACCCACAACAACAACAACAACAACAAAAACACGCTGATCACCATAATCACCC
Source organism: Intellagama lesueurii (assembly GCA_037013535.1). Lineage (NCBI taxonomy): Eukaryota > Metazoa > Chordata > Lepidosauria > Squamata > Agamidae > Intellagama > Intellagama lesueurii. The sequence goes on from JBAJHW010000002.1 coordinate 205,745,852, forward strand.
AATCTCCTGAAAAGGACAAAAAGCTATAAATACTCAACTATCCCACAAACTGCACCAGAGCACAGACAGAGTTCTGACTCCTGTCCTCTGAAGATGCCGGCCACAGAGACTGGTGAAACGTTAGGAAGAAAAACCTTAAGAACACGGCCAAACAGCCCGAAAAACCTACAACAACTATCACAAAGTCATCAATTAAAAATCAATGCAGCTTCAAAAGATTCAAGTACACCAACCATGCTTCTGTTCAAATGTTTCTTAAGGGCACAACTAATAATGGTTTAATGGACAACATGGTAACATAGTTCAAAATATTTGGAGGAACATTGCTGTATAGTTTCTTCAGCATCATTGTATGACTCTCCACCAGCACCCAGCTCATGTCCATCTTGTAATGGCCTAATCTGAATCAAATTTAAGTCCTTTCTGCATACACTGAGCAGTGGGACATGGACTACTCATCTGCTTTATCTCTGGATAAAGCAGAAGAACTTGCAGAAATCAGTTTCGGTCTGTGGATTGTGTTACTTGGATCAAGGCCAGACACAAAGTACACTCAATTTTCTTCACTATGTCATGTTGCCCATAGCAAACTGTTTGACAAATTTCAGTGGGTTGACTCTCCATCTTGCAAGTACAGGCTGTACCAATACTTCTAGTTCCTGTCACCAAATGCACATGTATTACTTCAACCCCTGCCCCCATATCATGGTCATCAGCACCACCAGGTATCTGACTAGAACACCAATCCACTGGCAAGTATACTTGTCAAAATCTCCCTCTGGCTGCCACAGGACACAGCAGACTGGGAAAATAAGGTCAAGAAGCACATGAATATACTGGCTCATGGAAAGGCAAACAAGCCAGGAAAGGAATGATAGATGGATGCCAAGGTGTGATAGTCTTCCAAGTCACAAGTACAGAGCAGACATGAGGAAGTCCCATTGCTCAGTGACAAAGCACATGCTTTGCAGGGAAATGGTCTCAAATTCAATCCTGGGCATGTCCTGATAGGGCTGGAAGGCACTCTTTTCTGTAACCATGGAAAGACAGTATAGCATTGGCAGATGGTTTGGGAACCTGCTTTCTACATCTCTGAAGTTCACGTTCCTGAGCAGTTATATCTGTTCCCAGCTTCATGACTTGTGTGCAAAAATACAAAACCCAACTGAAGGTATGAGTGGTATTGGTCTGCACAGTGAACAAGAGGTAGACGTCCAGCACTCTTGGTAGATCCATGGATTCATGGAGGATGTATGGCAAGACTTGAGTGGGAATTGTACCAGATGAGATGGAATAGTTGCAGTTTGCTGCAGTTGAAGGGCCTGCATTGATTATGTTAAGGATCTTCAAGGTAAATCTTCTGATCACCCCCTCCCCCTCCATTTTTTTTGGAATCTTAAGAAGAAAAATTGTTAAAGCATGTGTTGAAAACTTATTTGCTAGTCTTAGCAACTCTTTTACTAGGTCAACTTCAGAGATTTCTTGTGAAGACAAAGTTAGGAAAGTGGACACCACCTGGAATTTATTGAAGAAAAGGCAGGATATTGATGTAACAAATAAACAAATGAATACAGCTATTTTTACATATAATATTTGTCTTCCTGTTCTATTCTCTGGTTTGAAAAATAATTTGTTATTGACTGTTGTTTCCAAAGCTCAAGCTGAATTATAAGTATCATAGTACCATCAGAATTATTTTGGGCACAATGAATGGTCGGCCTGTGGCCCAGAGGGCACATTCAAAGGAGAAGCAAGAGACAGCTGTTATGAACTTTGGCAGAGATAGCATCGTACCAATAAGTAAAGAGAGATCAAAGCTGGGGGAGGATAACAGACACTTGTGCCCTCAGGTGAACCACGCAAAATCCATACAGAATGCAGTTCTGCAACTCATCTGCACACTCTCACATTGTCCTAGTAGTGTAATCAACTAAGATTTTAAGAAGGAAGGAAGGAAGGAAGGAAAGTATTGGTCTCTACCTTTGGTGCCAGCTCAGAGTTTTCTGTATTAGGTATTGATACCTTCATTTCTCCTTTCCCTGCTTTTAGTTGCATATCTTTTTTTTTTAATTTAACATTTTAAAACCCAAAAATGCTGGAGGGCCTGGGGAAATGCCAGTCCATTCTGTGAGTGGACTGAGCTCCTTGCTCTGCCTGCAGATTACCTCAGAAACACACAAATATCCCAGATTCAGTCCATACTTACACACTTGTCTAAAAACAGTGCACATCTCTAATGTATATTTTTGTTGCTGTCATTTTTAAACATGCGAAGTCAGACCCCATGGTGATCTACTGCAGATCATCCAGGTCTAGTAGTAAACTCAATGTATCTTCTTCCATTCCCTGTTTTTAGTAAACATGTAGCACTGGAGGCCAACATATTCATGTGATTGTGTATTGCATGTAGCAGAGTAAACAACTGCTTTGAGCCAGGCACAGTCATGCTTAGAGCAGACACTCTGAAACAAAGGTGAATTAAAGTTAATCATTACTTGATTTCAGTTGATGTACTCCTGCCTTCTTTAGTGGGAGATTATGAAACTTGCAGTCTAACACATCTGGAGGACATCAGGTTGGGGAAAGAGGGTCTGCTGTAAACATGACGAGAAATGGGCACAAAACACACACACACACACACACACACACACACAAACTGCACCAGTTCGTAGTTCATTTCATGGGCAGTTTGGAGAATCATGCTTTCATGAAGCAAAATGAAATTCTGAACTTTTTCATCATTGCTGTTTTGCTTTGCCCCCCAAAAAACCCTCCTTCATGGACCCCAGCATCTACCTTACTCACTCTGGTCCTCCTCCTGCTTTCTGATACCCTGCTGAGTAGGACAGGAGGCTGTCTGGGGCCTACTTTCTGCCCCACTGCTTCCCAGGAGGCTTAGATTAATGTGGGAAGTGTAGATTTGCTGGCCATTGCGCTATATTTAGGGAACCCTCAAAGAACCATACTTCCCACAATACCCTAAGCTTCCCAAGGAAATGCTGAGGCAGGACGTAGGCCCCAGGCAGCCTACCGTCCTACTCAGCTGGGCAGCCCAGCAGTGGCAGAGGGGAAGAAGAGGCCCCGAGCAAGTAAGGTTGGGGCTGGGGGTCCATGAAGTTGAGCTACATAGAAAGCCCACCTTCATTTAGAGATGGGCCCCGAACCAAACGAACTATTAAACAGTTCGTTTTTTAAAAAATTCAGCATGGTTTGTGGACCTTGACGAACCATGAACCATCACAAACTGCCATTGTGCTGGCTCATGCCCATTTCTAAACATGATTAAGACCATATCGAATCCAATATGATATCTGGATGGCTTGTCCATTATATACTTTTCTCTAGGTCCCACCACCCACACAGATGCGCTTGGTGGGGACATGGGAGAAGGCCTTCTCTGTTTCTGCTCCCAGACTCTGGAGCTCCCTCCCACAGAAGGCCAGACTGGCTCCATTTTTTCTGTCCTTCCTCAAGCAGGCAAAGATCTTTCTCTTCAGACAGGCTTTTCCTCAGTGTCTGGCAGTCTGAGAGGGTTTTGTGCTCTGTTGCTCTTAAATGTGTTTTTAGTATTGGTTTTATTTGCCATTTTTAATATGATACTTGTTTCATTCTTTTTTTAATATTTGTACACTTACTGTTTTTAGCTCTTAAATACTGTTTTTAATGATGTAAGCCACTTTGGGTCCTTTTAAGGAGAAAGGCAGGATTAAACAAACAAACAAACAAACAAACAAACAAACAAACAATTAATTCAGGCTAGCCTTCTGTTGAAAAAAATCCCAGAATTCCTCAGAAAACAGTTTAAAACTGCTCCAGACAGTGATCATTCGTCTCCTTTGCTGCATGAGTCACCATGATCAGCTGGACAAGTGGTTGTTCAATGACAAGGTAAGTGATGTGACTACTATTAAACTCTGTTTGAAATCTTATAAGGCTTTTTAATAGGTTGCTTCATTTCTTGGGAATGGCTATCTATAAATGTTAAATATTTAAGAAGTCGACTTTTCAGCTGCTAAGTGGCTTTAAAAAGGAAATAGATTTTAAGAAAAGTATTGTGGGAAGTTGATCCATCAGCTAAATCCCAGATGGTAACAAAAATTGCGTTTTCCAGCCACTAAGTCTTTTAAATGCTAAAAGTATTTATTTAATTTTATTTTTACTAGAAGCTTTATTTTCAGCTGTTGAACAGATCAACACCTAAACTCTTTTTCAACCTCAGTTTCCTCAGATGCTTTTTATTTTTAATTTTAAATGCCTTTTTTTAAAGAAAATTTTGTTTAATGGCTTGCCTGTCTTTCTAAAAATACTTTAGCAACTAAACTTCTCAAAGAGGTTTGTTATTGCTGATGTTCAGCTTGTACAGGATACTTCTGTTCCTCTACTGCCAATTATATGATATTCTTGTGAGTAAAGTCTGGTGAAGACAGGGAGGGGAGTGAAGGGTGTTTACAACTGGAGTGTCATTTGGCAGCAAAGGAGTTAATTTGCACACTACCTTTGAAATAGCTTCTGGCACATGTTATCTTGGTGCAAATTCATATTTCAGTCACTGGAATGAAGACAAGCCAGACTGGACTCTGAATTAAAGACAACTGTGTGCTTTCATATTTTCCTAGTGATCATGAATGTAATAAAGGCAGCAGCACAATCCAGCACAATTGTGAAATACTTCATAGCAGAATTAAATCTTTTGAGGAAACTTAACAAACCGTAAATTGTGCTCACACTATCAATGTTACTACCCTTCAGATAACCTTTTATTCAACCCACTCTCCATTGCCAGTCTTGAAATAACTGCCAAATGAATCTATGTGCCTTCCTGTTCTGGAATTGCATACGTGGACATTTTCTTCCTTCTCATTTCTGCTGACTTGAACTTGCACAAGTGTACCAACACATCTGTGTATGCATGTAGTTGATTTGATTCAGTGTTCTTCTGGTAGTACATGAAGTTAGCAAGCTCTCAATATCAGAACTAGCCAGTTAGTCAAATGTCAGAGTCAAAGGTGGCCAACTGACCACCACTCTCATGACTCAACTAGCTTTCTCTTAGTTTCCTCCCCTCTCCCATCCCACAGTGCACTATCTGGAAGGGTGCCCCCCACATATTCTTTACAATTTGAAATTTTATTTAACATTTTATTTGAAAGCTTTGAAATAGCTTTCAGATAGTTTCCATGCAAAGAAAACTAGGAATTGCCAATGGCACTCATGAGTTTCTACAGCAATGAAATGGTTAAGCAGGAAATAGAAAGGGATGCTATTTAATGTAGGATGAGACAGTATGGTTGAAATATTTGTTATTATCAGGTGGTGTACAACTTTCCAATACTAATAACTTACCCTTGCCTTGTAAAGGTTTATGGGCTATTGCTCAGCATCATTTAAAACACTTTCAGAAGCTTTAGAACAACAAACACGGAAGACTAGATCAGCACCCATTCTATGGTGAGATTCTGGTCCCTGTGAGCTTATAAATGATGCATGTTTGAGAGCTACCCTATAAGAGAGTTGAAAATGAACAGAGGTGGGTTATAACAACAATCTGTTTTAAAAACATTCAACTTATTGTATGATATATGAAGTTTCTGGGCTGTGACAGTGTTGCACTCAGCAGATATTGCCACACCTTTGTTGGGTAAGCTCAAGGTAGGAATCCTCCTTAAATCACTGGCAAGCACAAAGGGAATTTCACAAAATGTCAGTTGCCTGTCTTTCCTGTAAGCAGATTCTACTCATTTAAGTAACAACATGGTGTCATTTCCCTTCTCCACATCTGCTCTTATGTCTGTGCCACAAAGTTGAAATGTACCAAGGGTGAGGTAACTCTTTCAGCTTGAGGCTGAATTCAATTTCAGAGATGCTCTTGTGGCTCACATTCCAGTACAGATTGGTGAAAGGCAAAAAGGAGAGACACAAAAATGCCATCATAATTTTGGCTTAGGGCTTGATCCCGCGGACAAGAAGGCTCCCTCTTGTACCAGGTTCTCTTAAAAAACATGACACAAATAGCATACACACAAGACACATGTGCAGATGGACTACTGTGCCAGGGGAGGTAGTTATTCTGCTCCCCTGCCAGAGGCCCATTTATTTTGGGGCAGATGTAGAATTGATTCCAAAAATGTGAATGCCCCTTCCCCAATTTTAAAAATTCCTGCTGATACAGCACTATATCAGATAGCAGGAATTAAAAATAAAATAAAATAAAATCGCCTCCCATCGCTCGCCCACCTGCTCACCCCTCAGTCACCTGTCTGTGCATCCTTTCACATGTCACCTCTTTCTTTTCCATCTCTTTCCCTTTCATTTTCTTTCCCCTCTGTTCTCCCCCTTGCCACCTGATTGCCCCCCTGCCTGTAACTAACCTTGTTTTGTCAGACGGTGGTGGCAGCACGGGCCTCCTCCCAGCTGGGGGATTACCTGTGTAGCTTCTTCCAAACAGTCGGAGGGCTGACCATCAGCTGATTGGTGCTGTGCCTGGAAGCTGCAAGAAGCTGTGGAGGCAAATCCCACAGCTGCATTTGCAGAGAGGAGGTCTCTTCCCAGCTGGGGCTCCATTGCTTCTCCAACTTCCTGGGCAGTGCTAATCAGCTGATGGTTGGCCCTGCCCATGAGAGTGTGAACAGTGTCAAGTGGTTTTTCAATAGCTGCTATTTGCATCTTTGCATACAGCAATGCAAAAGAACAGTGCCGGTTTGTTCTCAGTTATTGCTGGGAGCTAATTGTTCATGGAGTCATTTCGGCATACTGGAATGGAAGAAAATCCATCCAGACACCAGGAAATCACTAACAGTGATGTCACCATATTGAAGGGAATAATGCCATCTGTGGAAACATGGAGGGGTTGGGGGTTGGATGGGCAGATTTTCCACTGGGCTTGAGATTCGCCAGCCCTTGTGTCATAAAGTTCTCCTTTCACTCCATTTTCTCTCTCTCATCAGCAGAGGTATTCTTTCTCCTTATCTAGTTCACGCACATGGTAAATTTGCATCATTGCCTCCATACAGCCATTTGCTTATCTAAGTATTTCATTTATTTAGATCAGTGATTCCCAATCTTGGGTAACTTAGGTTCTTGGACTGCAGCTCCCTTCCAAGAAGTGTTTTTGTTTGGGAAATCTCTCCTCTCCCCAGTTCTGAAAGCACAATATATGGGGAAACCTTGTCCTTTCCTTGATGCCGTAGCTGTAGCTGCCCCTTCAGAGCATTGCTTGTTAATACAGTCTGCAGGGGCAGGTCTTGTACAGCTGACATGGGCATAGTGAGAGTTTTAGTCCAACACAAATGAAGAACAAAAAGATGTGGAGCTGTCTTAGAATGAGATTGGCTTCTACACACGTCTGGAGCTCCACAGCGACTCTGAAAGAAATGTTCTGTTTTTCACATTCTTTGCTAACAATAAACTTGACATGTTTCAGGGAAAGCATCAGAAAAGGCAAAAAATTCAGATTTGCACAAGCATTTTCAAGACCAGCTCTGTTAACATGTTCTGCATGTCAAGCAAATCTTTTAGAGCAACTGTATTTTCAGAATGAGAGGGAAGGAGAATTCCTAGCAGAACAAACATCATGTCCTTTACTCTGTTGTTGCACTGGGAACAGGGTGAGAGGGAGAGGTTACCTTTTAAAAACACCTCCCATTGACGACAAGGATCGTATAGGCTTGAATCATTTCTTGTGTCAGGGAAACAAAGAGGCTTTGGATAAGGTATATCCAGATCCTCATCCACTACTCCCTATCCAAACTCTGCTCCACCAGCAGAACATCTTACCCTTTCTGCTATTCCACGTGTATGTGTCTGCTGATGTATTTATGTTGAGAAGTCCATGAGTGTTTCTTCCCACTGCTGCATCTCTGGGCTCATCCACACTGTTGTGCTGTCCCTGGTCATTCTGAGGTTGCTTTGGGTTGTTCTGGTATATTTTTTGTTGATTTGAATAGATCACCTACACATGAGGAGGAGATGGACTGGGATACACTGGATCCTCCTGGAACCACCTGCCTACACACATTCAGAACTGTTCCCTGAGGTCCCTTTCCCAATGCAGATTGCCCTCCCCCTTTGCCTTCCTTCTTTACCTCTCCTTGCCTACACTCTCTCTCCTCTTCTCTCCTTGTTTTGCTTACTCACCATTCTCAAACTATGTATTTGCAGAATGTTTCTATATTTGTTAATGTTTTGTTTTCACATTTGCACTATGGTATCAAAGGGATAACAAGAAGAAGAAGAAGAAGAAGAAGAAGAAGAAGAAGAAGAAGAAGAAGAAGAAGAAGAAGAAGAAGAAGAAGAAGCAGAATAGAGGAACAGCTCATAACCCGTGAAAACTAAACAGGAACAGCAGTACAGGGTAGAGGGGTGGAGATTCACTTGCAGAAATTCACCCATAAGGAGAGGTCTTAGATGACACATACCTCCCAAGTGCATAGATCAGCAGCACTCATCAACATGGTACAGGAGTCCACATGAGCAGGTTGTGCAAATTGGAGCAAAATAGAACACAAATACACAATTACACAGCAGTAGTATAAAAATAAACAACAACTTGGAAATCAAGGTTTCTTCTTCAGCTTAAAAAAAATGAAGTATCATCTCCCTCTTTCCCATTGTCCTTTTGTCTGCCTGTTTCTGTTTTTGTCCCTCGTTCTCTCTGGTAGCTCTTCTCCGGTCACCCTCCCTCCCTCTCCTAATATGGTCCCCTCATTCTCTTTCCCCACCACATGGCTCCTCTCTCTGTGTGTTTATTTGTTCAAAATCCTGTGGTACATCTGAAGTCTCAGTCTACCATCTTGCCCAAAGTTAAGCTAAATTAATCTCAGTTAGACCCAATCAGTTCCTTAACTACTGTCAAGACGTTTTGCCAATTGCCCTAGAATGCTTCAATAAACATGTGCAGCTAGAGTGTATGAGCATTTTCCTGTGCAAAATAAAAATCTTTAAGGTCCTATATCTTCCAAATAATAGGATAGATCACCTTTTTAAAAAAAAAAACATATGAAGAATAATTTACTTTTCAGGAACCAGTGGCAGGCATTTGACAAAGAACTGCCAAATTTGCTACAAGGTGTGGAAAAAATTGTGGCAAAATGAGATTGTGAATGGTAATGGGAAGGTTTAAAAAAACAGTAATCAAAACTTTAAAAGTAATTGTCCAACTTTCTCCAAGTTTAGCTCAGAGTAAGCTGATATCAGCTGGCTGGATAGCTCAGTGGTTTAGATATCTGGTTGCAGAGCCAGAAGTTAGGAGTTCAATTCCCCACTGTGCCTCCTGGGAGAAAAGCCAGCTTGTGTGTCTATGGGCATGTTACGCAGTCCCAGGGTGCCACCAGAAGAAGGGAATGGCAAACAACTTCTGTGTGTTCTCTACTTAGAAAACCCACTGGTCATGCAATATCAGAGGTATAAAGGTAAAGGTTCCCCTTGACATTTAGTCCAGTCGTGTCTGACTCTAGGGCGCGGTGCTCATCCCCGTTTCTAAGCCATAGAGCCAGCGTTTTGTCCGAAGACAGTTTCCGTGGTCACGTGGCCAGCACGACTAGACACGGAACGCCGTTACCTTCCCACCGAGGTGGTACCTATTTATCTACTTGCATTTGCATGCTTTCGAACTGCGAGGTTGGCAGGAGCTGGGACAAGCGACGGGAGCTCACTCCGTCGCGTGGATTCAATCTTACGACTGCTGGTCTTCTGACCCTGCAGCACAGAGGCTTCTGCTGTTTAACCCACAGTGCCACCATGTCCCTTTGTTTATACTTCTGTGCATTTCTAATCTACCTCAGGTGGTTATTGTGAGGCTAAAGGTAAGAGGGAGGGGAGCCATGTTCACCACCTTGAGGAAGCCAGGATATAAATGTAACTGAAAAATACACAAAGAGGTAAAACCCTACACTGGTTCTTAAGAGAAAATAAAATAAAGAGCAAGGCTTTGTTTCTTGGAAAGACTGTGTACAACAGCCAAGTTTCCTGGTAGTTGTGTATGGTTGTCACCAGATACATTTCTGTGATGGTAGTGAGACACTTTTAACAGAGATTTGCAAAGTATCCTGATTTAATAACAGGCCTTTTGCTTAGTTTGTTGCTAACAATGTCTGCAACAGCTGAATTCAAATATTGGTGAAACATAGGTTGACATCATTTATGATGGTGGGATCACATGGTTTTGCATATCATTGTGGGAATATAAGAGTACCAAGTTACAGTTACAGTGGCTTCCTCAGATGGATCTTCTAGAGGAAACCGCAGCATTGGAGCACATGGATTGCATCTGTTATGATATGTACTGAATGTATTAAGTTACATAAACCTGTTCTTCCTTAACTCTGGCAAGTGCTTTGCATATCTGTTCCGTCTCTCCAACACAGACATGCAGAGCAGGCTTTCCAAACTGGCTGCAGGAACACTCATATTTCTATACGGAGACAGATGCAGACAACTGAAAAGCCAAGAGCTACAAGACAGCACAAGAACTGGCTTTTTTTTTTGTTTTTGGTAAGAATGAAGATCAGATGATTTCTACACTATTTTCTTTTTCTCTTTTAATTAGCCTTTCAGGATGCCACTACTGTCATTGTCTGAGCCAAGGTGGTTCTAAAATGAAAGATACTGACATAACTGATTTTGCTGTTACGTTGGAAGATGAGCTAAGATGTACGTTATTATTCTGTCCTACTGGGTACTGTTGTTTTTAAAAACAAAACAAGCTATTAATACAGGAAATTGTTTCTTTTTCTTTTGATAAATATGTGTGAGTAGATCTCTAGGAGGGATAATATAGCAGCAGTTTGTGTCTTTCTTGGGAGAGCTAAATCAATTATACTTTGCTTGAAAAATATCATTGGCTCAGTTCCTTGAAGAAGGCAGCAATTAAGACTTACGAGTGTCCCATAGAGTTGTGATAATGATTCTGATAATCAATATATATGACTTTGGATATTAAACGTACTAGCAATTGTTACTTAGTTGTTTTTAAAATCTGGTTGACACATACTGTCTTCCTTTCACACACACACTGGTCTTCACTTATCCTCCCAAAAGGAGATTAAAATTCAGTTTAAATGATGGCATGAGTGTTTTGAGGGTTCTGAGAATTCTTTCTTAGGCTGGGAGTCCCCTCCAACTCCCCACAAAAATTATGTACTAGAAGGGAAATATTTCTATGCAAGGGATTAGAGTTGCAGGTCTGTCTCTCATTTCAGGCTTAAGATTCACTCAGGCCACATGCAGCCGAGGGCATCCATAGAAATAATCTGTGTGTTTGTGTGCAAAATCTATTAATGATACCTGTGGATTGTTGACCTGACTGCAACTTTTATCTTTGTATGCTTAAAGAAATACAGAGTTTAAGATTCAGGGGGAGAGTGCTTCCTACTTTCCTGAGGACACTTATGTGTGCAGCCTTTGGAGCCCATCCCATCCTGCACAGGATCCCTCTTCCGTGCTCAGAGTTCTTGTTTGAAGGAGGCCATGGTCCCTGTTTAAATCAAAGTTCCAGTGAGTCATCACCTGATCTTGGATGAGGTGGTATGAGCATGACTGGGGAGGAGACAGTCAAGTTTCCCCTTCATGTGCACATCCCCTCTGAGCATGTGTGTGCTTGTGCATGCATGCACACATGTTTATGAGGGAAAGTTGGGATGATTCTGGCCCTGGCCCCACCCACCAGCTGAAGTCCCACCCACTACCAGTTCCAATAGCCCTCATCAGCATGTAGCCCCAAAATGCCCATCTTCTGCTACAGGTGGACCTTGGGGAGCAAACACCTTGCTCTCCCTGACTTAAAATGGCAATAAAGGAAGCCCTTTGCTGGAAATATCTTGGGAAAATGTGCCAGGTAAAATCGAGGCAGGCTAGGAAATAGATTATGAAGACCGTATTTACTTCCCAAGAATCAATCACAAATTGTTTTGATTCTGAAGATGTATAACATATAAACAGACTAGTGCTGCCCAATGGCATTGTCCCACATCATCCTCAGTAACATGAGCATGTAGAAACTATGTGGGAGTCAGTGGGATGGTATTGGAAGGGGCTCCCCAGGAATCAAAGAATTGTGAAGTTGGAAGGAGCCTATAAGGCCATTAAGTCCAACCCCCTGCTCGATGTAGGAATAGAAATCAAAGGATATCTGCCAGGTGGTTGTCTAAATTTCTCTTGAATGCCTGCAGTGTTGGAGCACTCACCACTTCTCGAGGTAATTGGTTCCACTGTCTTACTGCTCTAACAGTTAGGAAGTTTTTCCTGATATTGAATCAAAATCTGGCTTCCTGTAACATGAGCCCATTGCTGTGTGTCCTGCACTCTGGGATGATCGAGAACAGATCTTGCCCCTGCTCTGTATGACAGCCTTTCAAGTATTTGAAAACTGTTATCATATCACCCCTCTGTTTTCTTTTCTCAAGGCTAAACATGCCCAATTCTTTCAGTCTTTCCTCCTAGGGCTTAGTTTCCAGACCCCTGATCATCCTTGTTGCCCTCCTCTGAACTTGTTCCAATTTGTCATCATCCTTCTTTCTTGAAGTGTGGTGTCCAGAATTGGACACAATACTCAAGGTGAGGCCTAACCAGTTCTGAATAGAGGGGAACTAGCACTTTGCGGGATTTGGAAACTATACTTCTGATAATGCAGCCTAAAATAGCATTTGCCTTTTTTGTAGCCACATCACACTGTTGGCTCGTACTCAGCTTGTGATCTACAACAATTCCAAGATCCTTCTCGCTTTTAGTATTGCTGAGCCAGGTATCCCCCATCTTGTAACTGTGCAATTGGTTTCTTTTTCTGAGGTGCAGTACTTTGCACTTATCCCTGTTGAATTTCATTCTGCTGTTTTCAGCTCCGTGCTCCGGCCTATCCAGATCATTTTGAATTTTGTTTCTGTCTTCTAGGGTATTAGCTATTCCACCCAATTTTGTGTCATGCACAAATTTGACAAGCACTCCCTGCACTCCTTCATCCAAGTCATTAATAAATATGTTGAAGAACACTGGACCCAGGACTGAGCCTTGGGGTATCCCACTTGTTACCTCCTCCCTGTTGGAGGAGGAGCCATTAATTATCATCCCCTGAGTACGATTCTCTAGCCAATTGTGTTTCCACCTGACACTTGATCTATCCAGCCCACACCAAGTTAGCTTGCTAATCAGGATATCATGGGGCACTTTGTCTAAAGCTTTGCTAAAGTCAAGATATACTATGTCTACAGCATTTCCTTTGTCTATCAGGGAGGTTCCTTGATCAAAAAATGAGATCAGATTTTTTTTGTGTGATGTCGTTCTTCCCATCCTGCCCTCACTGGTACAGCATTCACATGCAGAAAGTGCCGTCCTGAATCCTTAGTATCTCCAGGGACAGCTGGGAAATGTTCTACTCCTACCTGAAACCCTAGAGAGCTGTTGCTAATCAGTTAAGTTTGCCAAGTCCCAGGACTGCCAGCTGAAGTCACTAGGAATAGCTCTGCTTCTCTGGTTTTCTAGATAGAGAGGCAAACCTCAGGACATAGAGTGGTGATAGAAGAGGATAAAATTTGTGGTTTCTGTATGTGAGGTGCATTTGAAGCCTAAGCACCTGTTTCTGGCCATTCCCAGCTAGTGCCACAATTCAGTGGCATTGCATGAAGGTGTCTGCATGTGTGCTGTGCTTTTCTTGCTGCATCAAAAGTCCTAGAGACTAGGGAGACAGCTAGTGGGTATATGTCCTTGGTACATATACATCACTCCTGACTAAGGTCAAGTGTAGTACTTGGTACAAGGCCGGCAGTAAAGACTGAAGAAGGAGTCTTCTTGTTACACAAAGGATGGCATCAGGAGAGCAAGACCAAGGAAACAACTCTCCCTGGGCTGGTGGTGAGTCTTCCACAAGATCCAACAGCAGTGTAAGTGCTGGAAAAACTTATTGGAGGGTAAGATCACATGGAATGTGAATCCTAGCAGGAATGGTAGCAACCTCCCACAGCCATTAGGCACATTCTTCTGCCCATCCAACCACCCTCCCCAAAAGGGAAAGCAGACCCAGCTCTGGAGTGCCCTATCATCTGCCTTATCCACATTTGCTGTCATGTATCCCCATTACCTTCATGCCATTTTGAATCAATCAGGCTAGTCCAAAGCAGTTCCAGCCCTCCCCAACCTTTCTTTCCCCTCCCCTCCCATCAGAAAAGCCTGCCCCATAACACCGCAAAGCCTCCCTCTGTGACATCATACATGCTCCCCCCCCATACCAGGATTGGGCCCTGAACTGCATGGAATGTGCTGCTTCTGGCTTAGCAACTCGACTGAGAATCAGTGTAATCAATACAGAACTAAATGGGTCAAGAGACGGGTGTTTCCCACTATCTGGAATGGCAGTGGGTACAGGTAGGGTGGTAATGGCAGGCATGCTGCTAAATTACTTCCTCATTCCACTTCCTCTTATAGCTTACTTTGTTTAAGTCTGAAAAACATGATCGCACAATTACTGAAGGGTGCCAATATTTTGTCAATGCTTTTGTGAAGGTAACTGGAAGGCATCACTTTTCCAGCACTTTACAGCATGTATCTTCTAGGATGCAGAATAGAAATAAGGCTGGATAGAAGATGAACATATTGGCAACATCTGTCTCAACCAGAGGTAAAAGCTTCTTTTTGTCGTGTTACATAATTTAGAAAAATGCTCTGATTCAGCAAATTCAGTTCTAGGCATGTTCAGTAGCACAAACAACTGGAGGAAAAGCAGGCAAAATATAGAAAAACGGAGAGTGAAGCAAAACCCAATCTAGTTCAAACCCAACACAATCCACTAATACAACCCCCCCACTCCCAAAAAATGAAACATGCCCTCTTTAGGAAACAATAAAATTAGCTGAGGGGTTAATTTTGGGCTGTTAAGATAATTCACCGTTATTTCACAATGCATGCCATATTACTTTCCTGACTGTTCTACAACTTCTTCCTAATCCTGGGCTTGACATTTGTTTGCTTTTAAAAAATTAAAATTCCTCTAGGAATACAGGAGAATGTTTGCTTTAAATTCCAGCCTCATCTTCCTTGCTTACTTTGGCCCATGTTATCCGACTTTAAGAAACCTACAGAGTTAGAGGACTGTGTTTTGAACCACCCTATTTGGCATTCTTAAGTCCAGAGCTTCTCGATTCTCTTTTTTTTAAAAAAAGGAAAAAAGAGTCCAAGAAGGTGATGCCATTTAACGCTTAATTGTAAACTCCAAAAAGCCTGCAGCACAAAGGGCAGTGAAAAGTCTCCAAGAGAGACAGGGTTCCTCTAAATCACATTACTGGCTGATAACCAAATAATTTGGGCCCACAAGCAAAAGTCTCCTTTGGAAGAGGGATCTTTTACATGTCATGGAGACAGCGGCCAAGCCAAGATCTTGGAACATATTGTCTGTAAACATGATTAAAATACCAAGGCTTTGAAATGTGGTCTTGTAAGAGCAACTGCTGTTTTAAGAGATGGAGTGCAAAGGGTGGTAAAGGAAGGAGAACACCTGCAGCCACACAAGAATGTTTGAAGGTGACATCTTAGATTTCCAAGGACAGGAACAGCTCTGCTTTCTTTGTCAACTAAGTAGCTCAGGAGATTATAAGAGCTTAGACAGCATTGTTTTCTCAATACAAGGAACCTCATCCTTTGGCCATATGACCATCCAGTAAGAACTTCCATTTTCCTTTCATTGTGGCCTTCTCTCCTAGGAGGGAAGTGGACTACAGTTTTTAAAAGTACTGATGGTTTGTCAAAAACATTGTTTCCAGTAATATGCAGTATTATCTCTTTTATGCCTCTTATGGTCTCTCATCAAATTTTCTTTGCTTTTGAACCCGGCACCCCACATACCTGCAAAACCTGTGAACGGAAGTGATCCCATGCAGTGTTTCTGTGTTGCATCCCCGCCATCAGTGATGAAGAAGACAGTGCTCAGGGATGAGCTGGCATGTACAAAATAAGGGTTGGCCCTGTGTTTGCATGCATGAACATGTGTTTGAACACATATATTGTTTCACTATATATATATGTCTCCAAATAATATATCATTCAGTATAAAGTAGCCTCTCTGGTGGCACACCCTTTCTCGGCAGCGGCACTTTGTTTATGAAAGTAATTCCCAAGCAATGCTTGGCTGGTTTCCTTCAGGTATCCCTGAATTCTTTTTAAGATGGAGTGGATGGAGACTGGCATGCAGGTCATCAAGAATTTTGTTACATCTGCTTATTTAATACGAAATAAATGATAAATCTTTCCTACTTGGCATTTTCAAAATGAGTATCACAATCTCTCATAACAGCTGAATAGAACTGCTAGAGCATTAAACTGACATATTTAGTGAAAGGAAAAATATGCAAGACTGTCTTTCTTTATGATGTAGCTACAGACCCAAATGAAAACAATACAACAATATGCAAGACTCTGTTAACCGAATGCAAAGATGACACTTAGGCCAGGGTGGGTAAACTGCAGCTTGCCCAGTGTAGTTGAACTGCAACTCACAGCAGACTTAGCCAGCATAGACAATAGCAAGGAATGCTGGGAGCTGCAGTGCCTACTTTGCCAACCCTTGCTTAGACATCCTTCTAAAACCTTCTCCCCTCCAACACAGGAGACCTGGTGCAATTTAGCTTGATTTCTTTGAGAACTCAGTTACTCCAGCTTAGGTTTAGGAGGGTCCATAGCAAAATTTGAACTCTAGTGGGCAGGCCAAATCGTGTTGCTCTAAAAGGCCTTTGGTCTTTAAGATTGGTTTTAAAATTGTCGTTTAGAAAATGTTTCAAATCCACCTTTAAAGACAAGTTTAAATCTGTTTGTTTAAGTAGTGTTTTTAATTATTTTAATCTACTGGTTTGAGGGCCCAAGAAAAGTGATAAACAACAATAACCACCACCACCCTTCCTGTCGGAGGCTGGACACCATCTATGCCAGTGGCTCCCAACCCTGGGTAAGCCCAGATGTTGGACTGCAACTCCCAGAAACCCCAGCCAGCACAGCCGGTGGTAAAGGCTTCTGGGAACTGCAGTCCATGAACACCAGGGTTACCAAGGTTGGGAACAACTGTTCAATGCTATTCTGACTTTTGATGCAGCAACTTTGTACAGTCATGCTGTGCTGCATCCAAACTAGTGTCCTATATATCGTATCACCTGGTTTGACCCCTTAGGAAGCTCAAAGGGTGGCTGTGGGCAAGTAGTATTCTCTTGACTCCAAAAGGCAAATTAATGCCAATCTATTAAGAATGTACTGTTTTAAAAAGAGAAATATATTTGAAAAATGGAGCAACAAGGCATATGTGACTGGAATGGGACTTGACCCACTTAATAAGGTGCGCTCCTAGTCCCCCAGTAGCACTCATTATTCGGATTGCCAGGTCTTAGGGCACTGACTTTCTCTCTTTATTTGTATCAGAGGCACCATAATACAATTAATAAGATGCATTTTTTTAAAAAAATTAGATATGTACATCAGATCATTTTTACCTAACTATGGGCAACATCAAGAACATTTGGGGCAGCTAGCATCAAATATTCTATCACTGAAGGGCAGAGAATACACTGACATAGATACATAACTGCCTGTTCTTCTCTGCAGTCACAACGAACTGTGTAAGTGCAAAAGCTGTTTTCATAGGTTCACTTTGGTTCCACCAACTCCAGTCTGTAGCGTCTTAAGTGACTTCCAAGTGACCCAGTTCTCTGTGTGACCAGGAGCTAAACCTTTCTGGGATTCCATCCATTTAAAGAGGTGGGTGTTTTTCTTTCTTTCCAGACTATAGTTGTCATATGGTTCACTGTTTCTTCAAGATTCACACATGTTCTTGAAAAGAAAAACACCCTTTCTCTTGAATTTAATCTGGGAGGGGTAGGATGGTAGCTGATGATCAAACTAGGTACAAACAGATTATTGTGTGCTGGTATCCACCAAGGGGAGCTATTCAGAATTGGCTCCTTTTTGTAGTTGTTACATGTGCGCTAGCCCAAAAGTGAAGTACAGTGAATTAATCTTTGATCTTTGCTATTTCCCCTTTGTATTCTCTTAAATCCTGTGGATAACTGGCACTCTCATCTCAATAGTCAAACAAAAGGCTTGTCCAGTAGCATTTCAAGCAACAGATAAAACTGAGCTACACATATAATTTGAGAATATCACTTTCTCCAATTGGGTTGTGAGTTTCCATGAGCCCATCTGTCCAATAGAATCTGCGTGAACCGTTTACACTCTCTAAGCTTAATCCATCATATAATAGCGTAGCTGGATGGGCTATCACAGATAGGATGCATCTGTTTAAGGATTGGTTGGAAACCAACGTTCCTAGAGCAAATAAAATTGCAAAAATCTACTAAATGGCAAACGTTTATGCCAATAAAATCTGATCACTCAAATGTTCATGTCAAATGAATGTTGGTGGAGCATGATCATAGGCAGAACTAATCCATTCAGAACTTACAGGAACATTCACAGCATTTCTTATTCTTTCGCTCTTCATTCAGACTTCTGAGAATGAATGTGTGTGTGTGTGTGTTTAAAAAATGACAAAACCAGAACCAATTCAGAAAATAAAAATGCCAAGTTAATAACAATAATTATTATTATGTAGAAAAGCCGCCTTCATTTCAAAGTGGAACATAAATAATTCTCGTTAAGTTTGGCTAGTAAATTCCTCCTTCCCTGAATGGATTGATCACAAAACAAGGTAGGAGATGTGAAAATGTTGTGCCCTGACAATCATACATCTTTTACCTCTTAAAGAGTTTCTTTTTCTAATGATGGAATGTGTCTTCATTTTCACCACAGAAACAATGGACAAACTTGTCCCCTGACTTTCAAGAAGGATACACTTCAGGCCCATCAGCCTCTGCTCCAGCTCCTTCTGTCTCTTTCAGCAGTGTAGATATTCATTATAGCTATCAAATCTCCACAAAACTGAGTCGTCCAGTGAAATTACTGTGGGGGCTTGATTTGCGGCCCAGTTAGTCCCAGCAGCCATCTTCCATGGCCTTGTGCTCCTCCTTTCCAGGCTGTATTGTGCCTGGGGAGGGTGATGTCAGGGATCAAAAGGGAACAGTCAATAAGGGGCAGGTTGAGGTGGGAGGGAATGAAGTTTTCCCTGGCAGATTGGAAAGTAGAAGTTTCTACTCTAGTCAGTCAGGGACGTATAACAGCAGGCTTGGGGCATGGCTCTAGCAGTCTGGTTTCAATCTCCACCTACCCACCATCTTGCTTCTATTGCATACTATGATGTTAACTGTTGATTGGTGCTGTTGAGAGAGAGAAGTGGAGTTCTATTTGTTTATTGTATAATCTCAAGTTTGTCATGGCATCACTGGTTGCAGCGAAGTGGCAGTTTACTACATAGGAGCAGATTCTTTGTTAGGAAGAAGGTGCTTGACTCTATCCCAGGCAAGGGATCCCCTCTGATGGGATCAAGGACTGGGGGGCTGACAGAGGAATAACCAGCTTGGAAAGGCCACTACAGTCCCCCACAACAGGTGCTAGTGGGTTGCCCCCTAGTGGCCTTGCACCCAGAGAGTATTCATACCCACATTGGATGTCATCTTTGGTTGCCCAGCGGGGGCTGAAAGGGTGGCATCAGCTGGCAGACATGTCACCTGATACTGAGATCTGCTCCTTATGCTGCACCAGTACTATACTACTGTAAGTAAACCAAGCTGTGGCCTTTTATTATCTATCTATAACTCTTTCTGGCTTGATAGCTCAGTGAGTTAGGTACCTGGCAGTGGAGCCAGAGGTTGGGAATTTGATTTCCCACTGTGCCTCTGAGGAGAACAGCCAGCCTGTGTGGCCATGGGCAAGCAGCACAGTCCCAGGGCACCCCCAGAAGAAGGGAATGGTAAATCACTTCTGAGTGCTCCCTACATAGAAAACCCCAAAAAGGCTCACCATAAGTCAGAATTGACTTGATGATGATGATGATGATGATGATGATTCAAAAACACCAGTCACAGTCAAAATTATAAAAACATTGACTAGTATTATATAACAGATACAAGTTTTAACCAAAAACCTAAGTATCTGTTAAATATCAGCGCAGTATGTATGCTGTTCCTAATATTGCTGGGTTTTTTGGAGCTCTGATGGTGTGATTTCTGAGATCTGCAACTGCTTATAGTACTGTGTAAAATTTCTTGATATTGTTCCCAAAGCCCCAATGACTACGGGGGCCACTGATGCTAGATTAGATCATTCAACTATGACATGATGAATTGTTTCTTTAGATTTGTGACAGGTCCTGCATATATCACTTACATCTTGCTTCATATTTATTTTCTGACAATATCTACTGGTCTTGGATTGCACATATGAATCCCTCAGTTTCAGCCTGAAGATGGTCTAATTTAATTGACAGGTTTGATTGTTACTTATTGATATTATCAACCATAGAGTAATGGGATGCTGTACATGTGATGGTTATTCAAGCCATGCATCCCTGCACTGTGAGGCTTTCGTTAATAAAGGTTGGTTCTCACTCACAAATTGTAATACTGTTAATCCTTTATCTTTTTCTATGATAAAGTGGAAGCGTGCGCGCATGGAACTGGTTTCAAAGGTGTATCATCATCATCATCATCATCATCATTACATTTCCTGCAATAAAGTTGTTAATTTGATAACTACATGTTGGTGTGTATTCTTGGCAGGCTGATGGGAAGGAGAATTCAAGGTCATCTCTCCTGAGTCCACAAAAGGTGGTCTATTTGTATGGGTAGTATAATATCCAAAGTAGGATTTCCTGGAAGATGGAAAGTAAGACTTCAATGTTTTTTTAAGGCACATTAAAGAAGGTGCTGCCATAGTCTTCCAAGATGTCCTGTTTTTGAAATTAATGGAACCATGAAAAATAAAAGGAAAATCCTTAGAAATGTCAACAGCTGCCTAGCTTTGATGTTTCATGTCCTTTCCTAGTACCCACCTAAGGCTTTCCAGGTTATCTCTTTTGGAACCACACCTTTTCTCATACCAGTCTGGGAACTGAAAATTCTGTATTTTGGATGGGTGATCAGCAAAAGAAATTGCATCCTGATTTGGAAAAGCCTCTGTAGATTAACACAAACAATTCTAAAGACAATACTTTAAAAAAGAGAGAGAGAGAGAGAGTGGAGGAAATCCAGCTAGACTCCAGACTCAGTGGCTCTTTTCTCACCTGCAGTTTTGACAACCTAACATCAGCTCACAACAGAGACAACTTTAATTTTGTACCTGCTACAATTATGATGGCAGCTCTTTAGAATAAATCATATTTAATTAAAAGCAGGCCTCCCCAGTCTGTCACACTAGAAGTTGGGCCAGGGCTGTCTGATTTCATGTCTGAGGAAGAATGTAACTTGAGTCTCTTGCCAGTTTATACCATTCTCCATGTCCAGCCATAGATAATTTCTCATGGGCCCAAAATTACCCCAACAATACTCCATTATGTTTCATGACTCATAAAATGGGTTGTTGCCCGTGGAAAGCCATGCATCTTAGGGCAGGCTGTACTGCTCCCTCCAGCATGTTTGAACGGGTTGCGTAGTTTGGTTTATTATTTTCATGGCTTGTGTACTTTCTCTTTGCTTTCGGTAAGAACATATTGCATCAGAAGAGGAAATAAAATTAAAGGCTCTGATGCTTTTCTGGGAACTTGAATACTCAGTAAAATATGCTACAAGTAAACATCAAAGAAGGGATGGGGCTGGGATGCAACACTGAAAACTTTTTATATTAGAAGACCCCCCTGAAACGCTGAAGTGAGGGGCTATAGAAGAGCATATGATCAATCCTGTCAGCTTACTCTCTTCACTTCTGTTTTGTTTCTCTATACCCTGCTCTCCCTCGCCATGATTAGAGCTTAGAAAAGTTACTTTTTGGACTATAAAAATGAATCTGGAAGTGGTAGTCCAAAAGGTAACTTCTATAGGCTCTGATAATTATTAGTATACATTAATACTGACCCACAATAAATTAAGAAAAATAGGTGGCACTTTCAGACTTTACAAGTTTGGATACAAAGATGCAAAAAAAGAGTAATACCTGCAGGGATTGCAGTAGCAATTCCCACAGGAAATAATATGTCATCATAATTATAATTGCGACATCCATATATGCATGTTATTCCTAGGAGCAGATAAGAAAACATGTTATCAATAATTTGAATATAAGTGCTATTTTATACTTAATGACTGGGATTTTTAGTTTGTAACTTAACATCCAAATTTGCATTAAATCAAGCATTGCAGTGACCATAAATTGTTCATGGTTTGGGCCACTTAATTTAATTTATGGTTTTTTGACTGAATCTGTGCGTTTTAGTGCAATATAGAACAGTTATTTTTAAATGGGCCCCTTTGATCAAATATGATGCATTAACGCATTCCCTGAAACAGTAATAAGTAAGATGTGCAGTCAGATTTGGAAATATTCAGAATTAACTGAATAATGCCATATTCGGATAGTTCCGAATCTATCCAAATCTGAACTTCATTGTTCCAAATATCTGTAATAATAATTCCTAACATTCAGAGTCCCATTTACTCCTATACATTAGGAAGGAAAAGGCTAGATTTCTGTTTGCTAGAGGAAGAAGTGAAAGTGAAAGCTATTTCTAGATGTTCTGGCATGATTTCTTGAGAAATAAAACTTAAAGACACTTTGGTACCAAAGACAGTGGGAGCAGAGAACTCTGTCTCCTGAATGGGGTTGCCATGGGTTTCCCAAGGGAAGCGGACTGGGATAAAAGCAAAACCTGGGGGTAGGAAGAGACCAAGGGAACTCAGGAGGACACTATTTCAGAAGCATGTGGCACTGAAATCACCCCTGCCCATCCCACTGTACTTGCCCCACCAGTTGCTGGAACTAGTAGTGATGACAAGTTAGCAATTCCTTGTAAGAACATGCAGTCAAAAACTGGTGGTCTCAAGAAGTCAATAATCTGGAAACATTTTCAACAGTGTGCAACAGATACTTGCATGGCTGAGTGCATGCACTGCAAGAAGGTAGTAAAGCGTGGTCAGGACTTGGGCCACCTCTACAACAGTAGCATGCTTGGCCACCTGATGACTTAGTACAGGGTATTGCTGCTGGCAAATGAAGAGGGTACTGTGGGGGCAACTGACTTTCTTATAGTGAAGGGTCAGAGTCATCAGAGGACAGAGGTGGAGCCAACTGCCCAGGAAAGCTGAGAGGTAGGTGGGCAAATATCAAAAGAATGTAGACCTGCTAGTAAGAGAAATAGCAGTTGTAAGTATAAAGAAGAAAACAACACAGTAGATTCTAATCCTGTAAAGTTTACCGAAGTAAAGCACTGGTGTGATACAGCATAATTAATCTCCTTACCTTTGGTTAATGATTACATGGAAAATTATTACTCCAGGCAAATGAGGAGACAAATCATTGCAGTACAAAACAGGCTCATGTACTTTTCAGAGCACTGATCCATAGAAGCCAGTTGTTGGCTTGTTCACATTGCCTGGAGGTGATAACTCTGTGAGCTTATAAATAAGAAGGGCCAGAAGCTCACTTTATTTTTATTCTTTTTCATACAACAACCAACTGAGGCTAAAACAAAGTGAAACAATAGTTTATAATCCCACTGGAAGAAATAGCATAATACAATGCTATTTCTGAGTGAAATGATACAAATCTGTAGTTAGGCAATAGATATTTAGGATCCATCACAATGTCATAAAATAGTGAGCAAGATTTTGAGTTGTCCAGGACTCTTCAAGAAGCTAAGGAGGAGGAGGCAAAACAAAAATTTAGGCCATGCATTCAACTGTAAGGCTTGTTTTTAAACCTAGTCTTGACATGAAGGCAGCAGGCTGGATGGATTAGAAACTAAGTACTGTAAATAGGGATGGGATGTTCAGATTTCATGGACTTCAAGTCCCATCAGTCTCCTTTCTACAAGTTCTACCTCACACACCTTAGAGACACCTACATGTTGCTTGCCTGGGTCAAAGGCCACACCTAGAAGGCTTTGAGGTTGAGCTCAGCCTAGCTCCACACAAGTTTCCTGTTCAGAAAGAAAGTTCCCAGCTAGCACTGGGCATTAGATAATTCTGCAGAAAAAGACTGAAAGAAAGGGATGTTTAGCTTTCAGCTGAAGGAGATTTTGTAGGATGTTTCTGAGAGCAGCTCCTGCTCTGTCATTTTGTTGCTGAGTGGAACTAAGGGAGTGTCTATTTATGTAGTATCCTGTGTGTGTTATTGTTTTGTTTTTGTTACTTGATTAAAGTTTAGAAGTCCTTGCAAACTATGTTTATATTTATTTAAAGAGACATCCCCATAGCACCAAGAATTTATGTTTATATTAGCAAAGCTGGAGGTTAATTGAAAATAATGTACTGGGTAAAATAGTTTGTGCTACCAAATTGAAGCCAAATTGTGCAGTATTACTTTATTGGTTGGTGGTAGCAGAACCCTCAAAATAAAAAGTAACTCTTCAGGTAATAGAAAATAATGGCTGTAATCCAGTTGTATATTTCTGCTGGTGTAATGCCAGAGGTGTAACTTTTAGCAGCAAACTGATGCATGTTAAGAAGTCAAAGCAGGCATTTCCTGTTGCCAATTTTTACAATTTTAGTCAAATCCCTTTATAAGTGCAAGGATTCACAGAGCAGAATAGCTTCAGATTTCCCAGATAGGTCCACCACTTTTCTCATTAACTGACACTTACAGTCTCAATAACTCACTCTGAGACATTAGTAGGAGAAAGAATAAAAAATGATCCATTTACTTACAGTTGAACAAATCAAACAGCAAATTGATAAATATAACTGACTGCTTCAACAGACTCCAACGGACTCTAGAGAGGGAAAAAGCTCTCAGCAAAGAGGTGGGGTCTCTCTTTTAAACCAGAGGCAGGAAGGAACAATTGGTTAGTGCTGGATAGATTGACAGATCCCAGCCCAGAAAGGATCTGGGATCTGTCAGTATCCCTTCCAGCCAAACCTACTAAAGGCAGCATCCAAGGTTGCAAAAACTCCAACATTTCCTGTTGCATAGTGAGTGACACAATTGGTGTGCAAAAGGAAATACCTACTTAGTTTTCATCAATTCACCACTAGATGTTACCCTATTGGCATTCTGTTGAAAGGCGTAACTAAGAGGTTTCTGACCAATCCTCCTCTCATGATTGATTAATAGTATTTTCCAGCATACATCTCATAACCATGAATTCATGCATTTTGTTTAAAGCTTGAGACAAATCTGAGTAATACGTATATCTAATATTTTTAAGAATGCAAGTCAGACCCAGCATCTTCACCCCAGAATCCTAGATTCATACTTAGCAGCACTTAGCAAATGACATACTCCATACTCAGACTCCATTTTGTGACCCTGTGGCTACAACATCTGACCTAAAATTTGTACTTTTAACTGTACCATTCAGCTAGACCCAATTACTTATTTATCTACATGCTTTGAAATGCAATCGCTGTTCTAGAAAAGCAACCTAGAGAACACGATAACTTGTAGTCTATTTTGCGATATTAATTGATCCTAAAAGAGGTATTTTTGTGACTTTGTAGTTTTTTCTTACAGGCTGATATGGCTACACTTCCTTTTCATCTATATGGAAACTTTCCATGTGCACCTGAATTTGTTGAAATTGAAAAGCCTTATTGTACAAACATATCGCATATTGTTATATCTAATCAACAGTAGTTAATATTATAAAGTTCAACGCTTTCAGTCCATTTCCTGCCATCTTCTCTGGCTTTCCTGTACCACTGTGTACAGTATATTAAAGCAATCTTTTCAGCCAGCACACACACAGGCTCAGTCCTCCTGAGATAATTGCCTAATTTGTTATATAGTTGGGTCAGCCAAACTATGAAGTTATTTTTTAAAGCTAGTATATTTGTATGGGGGGGGGGGGGGAGAGAAAAGAAAAAGAAACAGGTTTTATTTTCAGTCTACCATCTATGGTAGATTGACCACTCCTGTAAAAGGGTTGCTATACTTTTAAGGAAGCATTTCCAGTTGGGAGAGCAGGACTAGAGAAAGGAAGCTCAGTGCGTGCCTCTGAAAGAAAGCAACATGCCGGCTTTGTTGTTCCTCTTCTTCATTGATCCTTCAGTCTCCAAATAAATACCGTAAACACTTTAGCCAGAATCACAGTTTCCCACTCTGAACTATTAGGACAGCATGAGGAGATTTAAACCTCCTATGCTTTCCTTAATGTCCATCCACACAACCTCTCCTCCCCAGGTGTTGGAATGGGGAGAGCTTCTGCAATATTCATATAGAATGTCTATGCGAGTCAGAACCTTCCATAGCCTGAGTCACACAGGAGACCTGTTTAACCCAAGTGCAGAAAGCTTAAGCAGTGCCTTCACAAGTAGACAAGCTACCCCTCAAGTTTTTGGATGACTGTGGGGCTCGATGGTGAGGTGTGAGGAAAGGAGCAGAACCATCTGGCTCATTGCCATTCTCCTCTACATGGGATTCAAAGGCGGGGAGGGGGAAGACGGACACAACAATCTCTGAATCAGGCTTGTTATGCCATGTGTTATGAGGTCCATGCAGACCCAACATCCTAGGGGCTCCTTTGTGTGATGGAGAAGCAAGTTTTCTATTGACTGGAGGAATGAATACCCATGAGAATGATGCTACGTTGTGACATAGTACCATTCCCAGAAACATTCAGGATGGGGGTTGGGGAGGTGGCTGCCCCATAGGAAACCTTTTCTCCTGCCCATGAATACTTCTGGGAATGACACTGTATCATGATGAAGCATTGTTCCCATGGGGCAGTCTTTCCCAGGGTTGCTGCCAGCCTGAGTGTAGCCAGACCACTGCTTGAATTCATGGCAAGCCTTTTAAAAGGAAAAAAAGGGGGAAGAGAGAAAAACATTCTCACCTGCCTCATATTTAAAGGACTCTCTTTTTACCACCCATGCTGTAGCATGCCTGGCCCTTGCCCTGCTGTCCTCTCTCCTGTCGGCTGATTCAGTCTTCTGGTAGAATAACATGATGAATCATCTTCTCTCCCATGAGTCTGCCCTCAGTGCACTTTGTAGAGTTGTTGAGAAGACCTTGCTGAAAGGCACAGTTGTTTGGGAAGGTGAGACAAGGCCTTTCTCAACAAAGGCACCAAGCCTAAAGGTTGCTGTTCCCCTGCAACCTGGCAGATTTTTTTCCCTGTTAGCATTTGAGCAAACGATGAAGGCATTCTTATTTCATCATATGTTTGATTTTATACTCCACTGCATGGAGTGTACTAGTATTCAGTGCCATTCCAGTATTTTAGTCTGCTGTTTTGTTTCACATTGTGATATCATTCAGAATTTTATTGTATATAATTATAATCTATATTGTAAGCCAACCTGAATATTTTTGCAGCTAAAAGACAAATCTTTTAAATAAATCAATGGGCTATTTCATAATTGACAAAGGTCAGAATCTTGTTGGTTTTTGTGCAAGGTTTGCATAATATGTAGTGGCTAATTGATGAGGTGCTGGGATGCCTTTAGGGCATGTACCTAGTCATGTGCCCAGTTGCACAACCAAGAGGCACATTGACATCTCATTGATTAACCACAGTTAGCTGGGGCAAATTACGCACACCTTACACTCACATGAATAGGATTCCAGCCAAAGTAATTCTATGTACTGTATGTCTACCCAGAATTAAGTCCCACTGAGTCTAATGAAACTTCTAGGTAGTCTCAGCCACATGAGTTGTTATTTAGATTTTATCTGGCTGCAAAGCCAGAGGTTGGGAGTTCAATTCCCCACTGTGCCTTCTATGAATAAAGCCAGCCTGGGTAGCTTTGGGCAAGCTACACAGTCCCAGGGTACCCCCAGAAGAAGAGATTGGTAAACCACTTCTGAGTACCCTCTACCTGGAAAAGGGTTGCCATAAATCAGAAATGACCTGATGGCATATGATTATATTATTATTATTCTAACAGAATAGTCACTGTCTAGTTACTCATTTTCCATTTTATTATTTGTCTCCCTTATTTGTTCATCTTCTTTAAACATTTAGCATCCATGCTTAATTATGCTTGGTGCTTCACAGGGAAGCCGGCTCATCTATCTTTCTCTGCATCTGAAAAGAGACAAGGGCAGAGGTCTTTAGAAATGTCTGGTTCCCATGGGCAGTCTTGGGATTCACAACTTGTCCAGGTTTAGGGAACAAACTATTCTTGACTGTGTTTAAAGGCCATGCATATCTGGCAGCTAGTCATTTTGGCTTTTTGGCACATCTGCTTGCAGAAATCCATAGACTCCATTTTAATATATTCAAGATGTTAGGTTGACCTACCCTGGTAGCCACTGGTGAAACCAGAACAAATTGTTTTATATACTGTTTTGTCAAAAGAACTGGATGGCTAACAGTGGAAAACAGATGTTTTCCTCTCTCAGGCACTAATTTAAATGTGATCAGAAGTTATAAGGCAGCTGGCATTCACACTACATCCTTAAAAGTTTTCCAATGGCACATACCTACCTGAGGAATAAATGCTCTATCAATAGTTACAGAGAGTGGTCTAGGGAATCTCACCACCTATGAAATTTCCCACTTTATGGCCTTTCTTTCTTCTTTTAAAGCTCCAAACAGATGATGTGATGCCTAGTTATTAGAGGGTGCTTATTTGTAGAGCTTTAAGCATTTGCACATATTGTACTGCACCTTCACATCAATGTCCTGGGAAGTGATCTAAAGTGTTTTAAATAGCTTTAAAGCACTAAAATAAACAGTAAAAGCTCAATCCATAAACCAGTTAAGATCAAGCTACGGTCCATTTGACGTCAGTTGGCTAGACTGTTTAAATCAAAATTTATCAGCGAACAGTTTACGGATCAGGATGCATGTGTACACTCTTACATTATGATGTTCAAAGTGCTTTAAGTCCTTTTAAGCATTTCAGCTGTTAAAATGTGCATTGCTGCTAGGCATATGGGGTTTAACTGACTTGCCTAATGACATTGTCTTGTTGACTTGCCTAATGGATTGTGCTCAGATTGTGAGGATGAAGATTGCAAAAACTACACTACAAAGGTGTGCACAATGTTTTATCTTATTGTGATGGTGTACATGAACATACTTTGTACTCATAAATTGGTAACACAACATTGTTTTACCATTTATTAGTTTTTCCTGTGAAGAACATAATTATCAACAAAACAGGCATGCTTTGTTCAGATTTCTTCACTGTTGTTACATTTGATGAGCTTACCTGGAGTGTGCAAAAAAGCCACAATTCAGGGAAGAAGCAGTTGTTATAAAGACCCATCATTATAGCTGAAAACTTTGGAGAGATATCATTCAGGTAGGCTTGGTACTTTAGAAATCAGATTTCAGTGGAATCCCCTGCTTATCTCCTGAAGACTAACCACAAAGTGGGGCAAGAACATCCCTCTTCTAGGGATGGGTTGTTTGTAATGTGTGTTTCTGCCCTGCATCTCCAAGGGAAAATCTTCCTTAAGACGTTTGTGTTGTGTGGTAGGAGACTGGGTTCATGGCAGCCATGATCCTTCTCAAGGAAAATGAAATTATAATTCTCTGTGAGGATTGCGATGTGTATTTGAATTTTTGAGTGTAAGAGGAATGGAATCTACAGTAGATATGAAGAAGCAATGCGAAACCTAGAATTTGGGAAGCTGTTTGCTGCCCTTAGCTTTTGTATAAGAATGGTGATGGTCTGATGGATGTGAGATTCAGCTGAATACAGAGACTGGATCTAGGCTTAGTCATCTTTAGAGCCACTCCAGTAAAATAAATGTAACATACAGTAAGTTATTAAATTCTGGATCTAACTCAGTATGTTACATTGGATGATCAAAACATTCTTCTTCTTGCTATGTGTCCTGTCGTAGAGATGGGGGTATTCGTATACAAATACCCCTGCATAGGTGGACATAAAGAGGATCCGGCCCCCTGGGGCTGGACTGTCCACTCACCTGTCCGCTGCTGCCGTTGGCTCCGCTCTCCCTTCCAATCACTCCGGAGCTCGCAGTCAACTATCCACTCCTGGCAGAAGGAGGGAAGACGAGTCTCCTTGCCAGGCTGATGAGTGGATAGCTGACCGTGAGCTCCTGAGCGATTGGAAGGCACTGCGGAGCCAGCGGCAGCAGCAGATGGGTGAGTAGATGGTTATGTCCACATTATGTCCACCTGTGCAGGGGTATTCGTATTCATATACAAACACGAATACACCCATCTCTAGTGTGTTTCCTTAGGGGATTTTGAATCCAGGAACCCAGGATCTCAAGACATCATACTAACAATCGGCTCTGATCGTAAGCAGCTTTCCCTTTTTTTACAACAAAACCAAACCAAAACAAAAAGATGGTAGCACCTAGAAGACTAACAGATCTTTTCAGAGCCAGATTTAATAGATTATAATCTATCTCTTCAGATATAGAAAGCTGATGATGAAATAAATTGGTTAGTCTTAAAGATGTCACAATACTTTGTCTTGTTCTGGTTTTGTTGTTACTGAAACAGACTGAGACAGCTGCCTCTCTGACAATGGTTTACTTTTTGATTTTCTGAATGGCTATTCTCTTATCAGCAAGTTATGAGGAACATGCTTCAATGTGAGGGTTAACAATCTTGAATGCATGCATTGCAGGATCAAAACAGCTATAGCCTACTATATTTTGATCACCCAGTTGTATATTCATCCCGAGTGGAACAATGGGAAGACAAGCGACTCCATCCATCCACAGATAAGTCTGCTTTAAAGCACGTTGTCTTTTGTACCCCCATTCACTTCCTATACCAAATCACTTTAAAGACTAGCCTCCCCCAACTGGGTGCTTTCAAGATGATTTTGGGCTACAGCTTCCATGTTCCTGACTGCATCCTTGCTGGCTAAGGTTGATGAGAGTTGCAGTCCCCATCATCTGACAAGCAGTAGTTTCAGGAAGACGAATGTAGACAACCTAGGTGCTTTGCAATAGTTTCTTGCTCTGATTGTAACATGTATATTTAGCTCTGGTATGTTGGAATCTGTTAAGAATGGATAGTGACATGCTATCTACTCAAAAGGTGCACTTACTAGCTGCACTTCCTCCTAATCTAGTGAGGACTGCAGTTTCCTGCTCTAAGAATACTTACACTTCCAGGTCACAGGGCTTATATTCGAACTGGTAAATGAGAAAATATGGTGCATCTACATATTGTTCTTACACAGTCTATGCTGCTCAAGGAAAGTTCAATTGCTGAGTGGTAGCTTCATGCTTTGGACATGAAAGGGTTTAGGCCCTGCCCTTCAGCTCTACAGATATGGGGGGAAACTGCCTGAAGCCTTAGCCATACACTACTATGACAGGGTGGACCATTGGTCTGAATCAACATTATGAAGATTTCTATGGCAGTATGATTCAGCCTGACATGTTGTGAGATATTTTCACGTGCCCAGAAGGCCATGAAGATGGGTTAGATTTTTAAAGGTCTTTATGAAAAACAAAAACAAAGCAAATGCAGGGAGTTTAAGCCATGTCCTAGATTTTTGTGTAATAACCTGAATCCTCAGGATAAATAAATAATACAGTGTTACGGCAATGTTATATGTTAATATAAGTCATGGGGGGGTAGGTAAGGTAATGCTTTTTTTCTGATCTACGATTGCCTCACATGCCTTATGTTGGAGTTTATTCTGCTTTTGACAGAGACCAAATTTTAATTTGACATTACTTTCTTTACTTCAAAGGGTAAGTAATAAAGACAAAGAAAAGAAAAGAAATTTGGCCCTGTCGCTGTAGTAGCTGGAAACAGGAATTGGACTTGCAAGGTTTTTTTTTTTTTTTTGGTTTTTTGTTTTGTTTTTTGGGTGTGTGTGTTTTTTTTTTTTTGAACGATACTGCCATTTCGTTGAGAGCTATGCTTTAATAACTTTTGGATGATTCCATTTAGGAAACTGCAAACCAAGTCACAAACTTACGAGGGTGGGTGTGGACAAGGAAGTGAGCAGAACAGTGAGCCAAACAGACTAGTGCAACTGTATCTAAGAATAGAGCTACCTGCGTCATGGAAAAAAAAAATCTGTGTGTATTTCTAGCACTTCTGTCTTGGTACAAAAATCAAAGTGAGGAAGTTTGGTCACCAGCAAACACACATGAAACCAAAGAGTCAGACAGATTCCAAGAAGTTGCATCCCAAGTGCTGGGAACTGAAGTCAACGTCTTAGGTGGCATGGTGAGCAGTGCCAGCCAGACCTACCCTACTGGAAACAGAGCCACTCCCTGCCACATTGCAAAGCAAATTATCAGGAGAAGATGCAGATCTATAATCAGGGTATTTTGGGAAATGTTTAAAATGGAGATGATGATATAAAAATCTGCATAGATTCCAGAAAGGCAAGCTCCAAATACAAGAAAGAAGGAAAGCATTATGCACACAGCACAGTTTGGTAACTGGGTCACAGCATTAGCTTGGGAAAATATATACTAGAGAAAGGCTCAACACCTCTTTTGCGCACATGACGTTGTTTAGGGACAAATGTATGCAATATTCTCAAGGATCAGAAGTGCTTACGTAGGTCATTGGATTCCTGATTTTTCCCCCAACTCATTTTGGTCCATTATCCCAGTCATATGGGAACTCTCAGTGTGGTGTAGTGAACAGAGTGATAGACTAGGACTCTGGAGAACAGGGTTGGAATCACCCTTTGGCCACTGGGGGAGTGGAACTGGTAAAGCCACTTCTTAAATATCTCCCTTACCTAGAAAGCCCTATTAAAGTCGCTGTCAGTCATTTCTGACTTGACACCACAAAACACACACATCCCAGTCATATGGGAACCTGATCAGTAGCAAGGCTGTTAGATGCATCTTCTTGATTTGTCTAAAGGAATGTTCTGTGGAACTGCAAACTTTCTCCATTTTCCTTCAACACAAGTTGGTGACATTTTGAGAATGACATGCTAAACTGGAGGACTTCCATAGGAAACATATCTAGTTTGTTAGATGTCTTTTGGGAACAGATACCTTGATACGTTATTTCTGTGACTCAGTTTTTTGTAAAACAACATAAAGACCCACAATCCTGACCTTACTGTAATTAATCCAGATGAATATTGCAATGACTGTTCCACAGTTCTAGACAGCTGAAAAATTTGTACTATCTAGAACTGTGGATGTTACAGTGATTCCTTGGACTCTTGACAAAGGGCCAGGTGTTGACTGAGTGATCCTACATACAACTTGGCTGATAATTCTAGAGCAGTGCTATTTATTGTGTGTTATATTCTCTAGTTCACAGAACTGGACACAGGATTGCAGTTTCAGTTATACTAGTTATTTAGCTGGGCTTTCCCCCCACAAACTATTGTATTATAACACTACAGTTATGTTTTTATCATCCATTTTATTGAATGTGTTATTCCTCAAATATTCAATGCTCGTATCATGTCTGACATTTCAAAGGGAAGCTGGCTCTCCCCTCTCCTGAATCCAAAAAGGGATCGCAATAATGAAGAGCTTTAAATATGTCTGGTTCCAATGGAATTACTCTTGAGAGTCATAATTTGTCCACGTCTGGAATGCAAACTTCGTAAACTTTCCACCACAGCTCAACACACACTGACCAACAAGGTAGACAAATGACAGGATCATTAATTTGGCACTAGTAATTTAGCATGTGCTTGGTCTGAATGATGAGGAGCCATTCACCTCATAAATTGTGAAAAAACTTTATGTATTATGAAAGGCTTGTGCTAACCTCTCCTTACTGACTTAAACAGAATTATCTTAGATCTAAGAACTTTATTGTAACTGGGTTGTGACTTAATCTAGACCAATAGTACTTATATCTTTAAATGCAGCTGCAGTGGCTCAGTCACTGGGCTTCCTGCCACTCTAAATCTCTTGTCTACATTCCCGTAGTGCCTAGTAAAAACTAAATTTGCTCCAATGCAGGAGAAGGTGAATGAGAAAACTGATGGAAGAACAAGTTGCCTGCTTAAAGGAACACTGGGACATTTAAGTTATAAGCACAATCTCCAGGAAAGGACCTAGCAGCTTTTCACCAAATCTTCATGAAAATCTTCTCTCTTTAAAACTAGATCTCAAATAAAGCATTTGAGCTCTTGGTGCTCCAGACAGTTAAGCACTATAGGAAATGGCACCCTCAGAAGTCGGATTTCTCTGAAGGACCTTGGTCATCTGGTTCCTTTTCAGTTTAGCAGAGACAGTTTGCTTGCCAAATCTTTTTCAAAATGTCTCTCTGAGACACCTTTCTTGCTCACAAGAGGAGCCATTTTGCTGACTGATACATTGGTAGCCTTGGCAAAGACCAGACCTTGCTTGCAGCTATTGATAGTGTCTGTGAAGTTTAGCCATGGGAGGGCGGTGTTTAGCCACTGGAGCCCCTTTTCTTATCACGGGGCCGAGAAGTGTGCTAACTCCTTCATATTTTGCCTCTGTTTGCTAAAGATGCTTTCTAAAGCAAAACAAGGAATAAATTTTATTATGTGAACATTACCACAAATGCTTCTCGACACTTGCCTCTTCCTTTATCCCTGTGTGACTTTAGCAATATTTGTTTTCAGTTTTTAGGATAAGATTGAGTCTTTGACATCCAAATAGTTGTAGGCTCATTCTGTAAAGTATGACTTTGTTCCTGAAAGTTAAAAGATCTGAGTGAGACAGAGAGAGAGAGAGAGAGAGAGAGAGAGAGAGAGAGAGAGAGAGAGAGAAGTGTATGCTTTGTTTTGAACCCATCAATATCTCACCATTTTGTATGGTAAGGACAATGTGTGTCCAAGCCAGACTCAATGTGACGGCAGGGGATGATAGTAGATGTCTGCTCCATTTACATCTAAAGCACACATGTGTTTTAACAGTGAAAGGAGTGTGTAGGAGAGAGACAAGGAATCCTCCCCATTTCTTGAGCATTATCTCCCTATAGCTGGTTGCTTCAGATACTCTTTTCATTTCCAGTTTCAGAGCAAGGAGTGGAGGAAAGCTTTTGCATCACTAGGCTAAAGGGATGCAGGCAAAATGTACTTGGAGAGAACAGAGGCTAATCACCCTGCTCTACCTTGTTCTTCTAGTGCACTGGTTCCTGAACTTGGATCCCCAGATGTTCTTGGACCAAAACTCCCAGAAGCCTTCCCCACTAGCTGAGCTGGCCAGGATTTCTGGGAGTTGTAGTCCAAGAACACCTGGAGATCCAAGGTAGGAAATCAGTGTTCTAGTAGTATGGAGAGTTCCATCTACCCTTCACTTAATGTAAGAAGGAATGGTCTCATGACATATCTAGTTTGATCCCAAGATAGAGTGAGTGTTGAAGTATGGAAAGAGATGGTTTACAAAAATATGTAATTCTATCCCTCCCACCTCTCTTTCCAGTTAGAAAGAACTCTTTGGTCTTCAGACCTCCCAGTTAGTTAGTTAGTTAGTTAGTTAGTTTCTTTCTTTCTTTCTTTCTTGGCCTATCATAGCCTAACCAGCTTATGATTTGTTTTGATTTTTGTACTTCCTATTTGAAGAATGTGATATGCTTCAGAGTAACAGATCAGTAAAAACATAATGAATGTTGTCTGACAGGCCCAATAACAGAGGTGTTTTTGTTGGTTTTCTTTTTTAAAGGAGAAGATAGCTAATAATATTGAGGAAATGACAACAGGAAAAGCCAAGCCAGCTTGTCCTGTATTCCTAAGGTGAAATCGTTTCACAGGGAAGTGTGACCCTTCCCATGTGGTGTTTCACAGACGTCAAAGCGGCTGAGAACATTTCAGTACTGAGGCATTTTAATGATCATCCCTTAGGGCCAGCAGCCCCATAATTCTCTGCTAGCAAGTGCACGGGAACATAATGTTCTTCTCCGTAAGCATGTGAGCAAAAGGAGTATAACCTTTGCCCTGTGGGAAAGCCGTTACTTTTCTGGGACGTAGCAATCCAGCAATGACTGGTCATGGGGCACTGTTCCAAAGATGCTGTCTGCATGCGATGTCCCCTCTGTGCAGCTGAATCCCTTGTACCATTCATTTGAGATTTCCTGTGATGAATCCATAGAGATAATAGGCAGCAAGCACTTTAAACACTGGAATGTAAATATACCTATGAATGTCCCTGCAGTTCTAAACATAGATAGGAAAGATCCAGTAAATGTAAGCAAAAATCTTGTTCAACATAGGCTGCGCTCAAGTAACCTTGATTTAAGGCTGCCTTAAATTCTGTGTCAGCCGCTGGAACTTTCACAAAGACAACATTAACAGAGAAGGTGTAAATAAACCCAGGAAGAGCTGGTCTAATCTGTCACAGAAGGAACTTCCTACTAAAAATGGATTCATATCTTCACTTTCCTATGACTCATCTTTTAGAAAGACTGGTTTAGTCACGGCATCTCTGGTCAGGGTTGGGATAGACCCCTCTCTAGAACCCGGGAGAGCTGCTGCTGAGCGTAGACAAGATGTCACTAGCCTGTCATCGCATGAGGCAGCTTCCTGTGTGTTCATACCCATGGGTTCTACTCTTACAGATGCTCTTCCTTTAGGGATAGGTCATGTAGCTCAATGGTTGTGGTAGAATGCTTGTGGTGGTTGTAGTGACAGTGTTTTTTGCATGCAGAAGGACCTAAGTTCCATCCTTGGCATCTCTGGGTAAAGAAAGGAATCAATGCCATCAACCTCCCCTCTCAAAACCCAAAACCAAAAAGTAAACTACCTAAAAGAACTGTTATTAATCAGTGTTAACCAGATTGGGCCTAAACGAATCAATGGTCTGACTGCATATAAGGAAGATTCTAATGTATTTGAAATGATGAGAACAATTCAGGGAAGGCTTTCTAGGACTGGGTTCTTTTAGTAAGGATAGGAAGCTGGGAATATAAACAGTGGCAGTGTAATGTAGTGGAGAAACAGTCACTCATACAGAATTTGTGAAAATGCCATAATCTGGTTTGAGATGGAAGACTCAGGCATTGTGACTGGAGTTTTACACTGTGTGCTGATGAAAGAAATGGTACTTAATGAAGCCATTCCTTGTCCAATCCTTCCCCCCCCCCCATGCTGCTTTCTGCTTCACAGTGCAATTTGCTGCCAAATGAGAAACCTTATGAAATGTGCTAATACAAGTAGAACATAGAATATAAAAATAAAATACATAGAAATAGTCATCACAACTAGATGTTGACACCAACAACAATATACACATTGTATCAGACACATGGCACAATATGCAGGCTAACAACGAAACCAGCAAAACAAAACCATGAGAAAAAAAGGAAAAGGTGGAGGAGCCAGGTTAAAGGTTCAGGGGCAGAGAGAGAGAGAGAGATTTTTGTTGAAACATTTGCATGGAGAGAGTGGTAAATGTGTTATCACAGAGGCATGGAGTACCAAAGAGAGGGAAAGACAAGCGAGGCAGAATGGGGGTGGAAAAGGAGAAACAATTTTCGGTTCAGAGAATTCGGACATCAGCAAATAAGGCAAATAAGGCCAAATAAGTAGATAAATAAAAGAAAACTGAAGAGCATTTTGAAAACAAATGCTGCAGTCCCAGTACCATTAGACGTTGTGGGATAAAAATGCATAGGGAGGGAACAGGAAATAACAAATGGGAATCAGAGTTAAGAACAGAAAAGATGGGTTCAGGATGAGAAAGAGGCAAATCAGAGGTAAAAGCATAATCAGGGGAGCCACAGTGGCAACTCTGAACCTGGCAACTTTTGTTTCATGAGGGTGTTGAATCTGTCCAGGGCTTTGGTCCGAATTTTGCTGGAGCTCTCCAGGGTGCTGAACACCATCCCCAAAATAGATCCAGCATCTTGAATGGGTCCTTTAAAATTTACTGAAATCCAGAGCAGATGGATGAGAGTCATTAGCCTCTGCTACACACTGGGGAACCATAAAGAAGTAAACCAGATAGTTAATGACAGTGAGAGGCAAAAAGAAATGTTAGCAGTGTTAAAATATGGTAACAAGAATATGAAAGGTCAATGCTGGTCACTGGTGATTACATAAGCTCATTTATATCAATTTGTACTCTCCAGTGCATAATAGTAAGACTGCAGTTCTTTGAACCTGCTTGGCAATCAGCTGAGTGAGACTTTTGAATAAACATGCATCAGATTGGACTGAGTAGCTGAAGGCAAAAGACAACTGGATGAGGAACTGAAACATAACACAAAACAAAATTGTAGTAATGTGCCCCCCCCAAAAAAAACCTAACAGCAACCAATAGCATCTCCAGAGCAAACCACTCCTCATTTCTTCTCCCTCTAAAACAGGAAGTAGGGCCTAACTCAGAGGGGAATTCAAACTTGTTGGGCACACAGACAGATTTTGTGTTTTTTAAAATTATAGTTGTGCATGCGGCCACAGAATAAATGGCACAAAGGCTTGTGAGAAAGGTGGTCACAAAAGCCTGCCATGAGATATAAACAATCACAGAATTTGTTAGTCCAACAAAACACCCATTTCACAGAAGGGCACACCGATGGGGCTTACAGAAAACTTTTCTGCTTCAAGGAAAAAACACACCCAACACCCTCATTTCATAGAGACACATGTAGTATTTACATCTACGTAAATTCTTCCAGTATTAACTTCCCCCCATTTTTGCCGACAAATCATTTCACCCCAACGACCCATTGTCAACACCCACACACAGAAACTTGGCACCCCACTCTACAGAGACTCTTATGCCTCCTCCAGTAGAGCTCACCCCTAAACCTTGTTTGTCTTGCATGACACATATACCACCTATTCATAGATACCCCATACACAGATACCCCATACATCTGTGACATACTGTGTACACTACAATCCCCTCCCTGGTCACTCTATATCAATGGTCTTTCCTATGTGTTAACTCTCCCCACTGGATTACATCTACCCTCACAAGCATAGCCAAGGGCCCCGAGATCATTCATTATTACCCTCCCAGGCCCTGCAGCTGCCACACAGCAGCTTTTACTTGCTTTCCTTTAAGTTTTTAATGGCTGGAAAGATGCAGAAGTCTGGCCTCCAACTTTGCTCTGCCTCTTTCCTTTCCTGTAAAGAATATTCTGGTCCACACGAGACCCCATAATTTTCTGGGAAAGAGAAAAGTAATTTTTAATAAGGTTTTTAAAATTCAGTTTTATTTATGCATTCTCCTTTTCTATTCAGGAGTGAGAGGAGGACTGGACAGGTAAAAGGAGGTGCCCGGCTGGTATTGCTCATAAGATTGGAGCACCTCACAGTAGATCCAGAGGCCAGGAGTCTAAATCCCCACTCTTGGGAGTGACACCAGCCAAAATCTTCTGGAGCATGTGCGCCTGAAAGGATGATGTGCCCTGCTGGCTGTGCAGCCTTGGAAAAGCTGCATAGCTTCAGAGTGCCACCAGAAGGAAGGACACGATACTTCTGAGTATAGTGTAGAAACCCTGGGGAAGGCTCACCAAAAGTTGGGATCAATTTGATGGCCTAAAATTAGTTAAACAGTTTGTGTCATCGGTATATTTGTTCTCTTTCAGAAGGGAGATTGCAATTGTTGGGGCACAAGAGAATCCAGGGATTGGAATAGTAAACCTTGTCCAGGTAATCTGAGTACAATTTTTTTCCATATTGGCACTTTAATCTTTTTGAGAATTATATTTTGAAGGAAGGAAGGAAGGAAGGAAGGAAGGAAGGAAGGAAGGGAGGGAGAGAGAGAGAGAGAGAGAGAGAGAGAGAGAGAGAGAGAGAGAGAGAGAGAGAAAGAAAGAAAGAAAGAAAGAAAGAAAGAAAGAAAGAAAGAAAGAAAGAAAGAAAGAAAGAAAGAAAGAAAGAGACGGCATCACTGTTCAGCTCTTCTGGTAGCTAAAAAAAGAAAGGTGTAGTCACTTTCCAGGCTTCTAATAGTCCTTGTTCCACTGGAACCGCTTCTTCCCTCATGTAACCTTTGTTTTGTAAGTGTTCCCAAGAAAAGGAGGGGTCTGGAAAAAGGAGCACTATGACCTTCACAAAACAAAACAGGGAGGGGAAAAAACAGGTATAGTAAACACAGTAAACCACAAGTGTCAGAATACATTTTTAAAATGTGAGGTCACTATATGATTTTGTCATTCAGATTAAAAATTTACAGATCAAGTCTCTGTAAATCCCAAAGCAGTTTTCAGACCTATGGAGATATTGTCCTGGGTGCCACTTTTAAGAATGACTGCCTAGGCAGTGTTGGCACCACCCAGGTTTTCAAACCCGGGATGTGTCCCTGTGGCCTCCAAACACTATAGTAATGCTATCCCCTTTAGTGCTAACTACACATGATTCCTATGCAAAGGACAGCATGCACACATACACAGACAGACACTTTTTCTGATAACATATTGATTTACCTGTTCCTTTCCCTTCTTCTGTCACTGCTGCTGCTCCTCTGAGACAGAGATTCTGAGACAGAGATTCATTCCGAAGGGCAGGTATATGGGCATTGCTTCTGGAAAAGGACAGAACTTCCATGATTTTTAAAGAAATAGTTGTACTAATGAGGCTTCCGGGGCCATTTCATGTGTCACAGAGAAAGCTGGGTTTGTTCGGTTTGGGGTGTTTTTTTTGGGCAACTTCTCAGTTTCATCACATAA
Organism: Intellagama lesueurii; assembly: GCA_037013535.1. Classification (NCBI taxonomy): domain Eukaryota; kingdom Metazoa; phylum Chordata; class Lepidosauria; order Squamata; family Agamidae; genus Intellagama; species Intellagama lesueurii. The sequence goes on from JBAJHW010000002.1 coordinate 205,786,329, forward strand.
GGCTTGAATGATCCTTCTTGCTCCTGCAATGGATGGCTCTTTCCAAGCCTTTCCATCTGGCTTTTGGTTGGTCTCTCAGGGTACACAGAAGCAGCAGGAAAATCAATGCTTCAAGGGCAAGAGTGTCAGTGGAAACCAGACCCTGAGAGGAGATCCAGCAGCTGAACTCTTGGCCATGCAAAAAGCAGCTTGGCTGAGTAATGACTGGTTGATCGGCTCCAGCTGCTACTACTGCTGCTGCTGCTGCTGTTATGCATTGGCATGTAGATGCTCACCCTGGCACAGCTTTGCCACATCCAGGCTTTGCTGCCCCAGCCAGCGAATTGCTGCCACATCAGTCCTGCCCCTTCAACCCAATCTGTTTTTCCAGGAGAATATCAGTAGCAGGAAAATGCCTGAATAGGTAGGCTGGCCCCTTCTCATTGCTGTGCTGTGACCCTTGCCAGCCACAGGAGCCCCTCTTCCGTACTTCATTCCATGATAGCAGCCTTGAGCTTATGATAATCAACAGGGTTTATTAAAACGGAATGTGATCCTACAACTGGGTCAGCTTCAAACAACACACAACCAGCTTTCAATGCTCCCTGACTATCATTAGAGACCGAGGCCTGTCTTGTCTATTTCAACTTCCTCCACCAGTTCACTGATGTGTTCTTCTCCTGGCCTGGGATGGGTGGTTCAGTCTGGAGTGTCCCCAGCAATGGTGGTCGCAGCAGGGAGGGTTTGTACAATGACATGAGTGAGACCTGTGGCAGTTCTCTTTAATGCTTCTGTCTCTTGAACCGACAAGGGGTCTGGTAAGCCTTCTCCCAGGTTGCATTGACCTCTCTGGACACTCCAGACCTTTCTATCTCCTGGAGCTCTCTCCATCTTTTCTTTCTCTCTCTTTCTCCCCAGAAGGTAGGTTTTTGGGGAACTACCGCCTTATTGAGATGTTCTGCTTCTTCCTGGGGGATCCTCAATGTGACTATCTTTTCAGTCTGCAGGTCCTTTTTCTACACATACTCTCACTCCTCTGGTAATTCTACCTCTTCCTCTTTCTCCACCTCAATTAAACAAGAATCTACCTTTTGTTCCTCTATTGCATCCTTCTTGTCCTCTTCCTTTTCTTCTCCTGATCTGCTTTTTTGGCCTGGTCTGAATTCCTTCCTTCCTTGGGTCTGACTCCTTCTACCTCCCTTCTTCCTTTCTCCTTTTCTTCCTTCGGCTCTCCTTTTTTAAAAATCCTCTGCCTCTCCACCTCTCCCTTTCTCCAGAGGTCATTCTTCCAATCCTGGGCTTTTTGAATTTCCTGGGTTTTTCATTTTCTCTGTCTCCTCCTCCGACATCATGATCTCATCCAATCATCAGGAGAGCTAGAGGTTTCATATTCGATGGGTCTCATGGGGAGGCAAGATGGCCTGATGACAAACGCTTGGATGTTACTCTCCTCCTCACATGTGCCTAGATAGCATGGGGGGTGGGGGAAGGAGATAGCCCATAAAGGGGATTGATAAGCAAAGCTAAAGAATTATAAAATGTGGATACATATGTATGGGAACTTGGTGGCTGTCTTTGAACAAATATGAAAGTTATCTTTGTGATGTTAAATCTTCAGTGACTGCTTTCTGCATGAATGTTGTCCTTTGATAAGAGAACTGTGTGAAGGGGTTTTGTACTACAACATCCAGAATCCTCCAGCCCACATGGTCTGTAAGTGACAAGCGTGGTTGGGCAAATTTGTTTTAAACAGTAATCATTTGGCTTTATTTTCTTGCATGTTACTGCTATCAAATAACATGTGTTTGGATCAGAGCTGCTTCTTGGGGGGCACAGGCTTCAGCATAGATCTGCTGACCCATGGTCTCGTCACAGTGACCACTGGTGGTGCAAGCAAATCCCTAACATGGTGCCTGCTAGCTCAAGCATCAGCACTCAACGTACAGCATCATAAATCTGAATGCCGTACTTGATGCTTGGTGGTTTACTGGCATGTTACACAATTTCTCCTGGCAGGCATGAACACTGAACTATTTAAGAGGAGGATGCCAATCTACATTTATGAAATGGTGGAATAACACTCCCTCTGTAAAGGAGATTTGTGTCCCTCTTGTCCACGAACATGTATTTATCAGCACTGATTTATTTCTCATTTGCTACTAGATTGTAACAGACAAATAGATATTCCTTAGAGGCATGTTGTATCACATTTAAAGTGTAAGAGGCAGATAATAAGCATAGAACTGATTTGTGCTTGTTTTACTCTTGGCTATCAGTTTGTTGTAGGAGAACTATCTGCCAGCTCTTTCCTAGAATACTCTTTGACGCCTGTTGCCGGGTCTTTCTGGGAACACAGGCTCTGTTTTGCCTTCTTGAATAATCCCCCTTATATCAAACATGTACATTCCTTACATGGTAAGGAATGTCTCTCCTATATCATCCAGAGCCTCCTGCATGTAATTACATTCTTGCCCTAGATGTGAATCTGTTTATGCCAATGAGATTCAACGGGCAGGAGATTTAAAGCCAGTTCATGTTCTTGAGGGAGGACAGTGGTCTTTACCATCCTCGTTTTTTACCAGGAAAAGCATCCCAAATGTTTATTGGGGACTCTCAGAACGTAACCATTGGAGGGAAGAGCAAACAGGAGATATTAAACTTTTGCTGTGTGACTCAGGGGACAAGAATTACAAGTTGTATAGCAAGCATTCTAAGGCTCTTATAATAATGATTTCCCATATTGTGACTTATAGAAAGATGAGAGAGGTGGACTATTAGTCCAGACTATGGCATCAGGATTTTTATTCTTTCTCCTATAAATGTTTCAGAGCAACTTATTGAGACTATAAATGACAGTTAATGAGAAAGTGGTGGACTCTAGGGAACTTGAAGCTATTCTCTTCTATGGATTTCTGTACTTCTACTGCACAGCAAAAGAGATCCATAGAAGAGAAATTTACCAGAAATTCAAAACTCTGTAAGAGACACTGAACTCTAACTAGAAACTAATTCAACTCTATTGTATTTTGGCCATACCATGAGAAGACAAAACTCACTGGAAAAGACAATAATGCTTTAAAAAGTGGAAGGTAAAAAGAAAAGAGGAAGACTGACCATGAGATGGATTGACTCGGTAAAGGCCCTGAGTTTGCAAGACCTGAGCAGAGCTGTTAAAGGTAGGATGTTTTGGAGTATTTTAATTTATAGGGCCACAATAGTTTGGAAGCAATTTGACAACAGATAGCAGCCAGAATAAAAGATGGTTTTCTTCAAGATTCAGCTCAGTCAGCCCAGCAAGGATGTTTTGCTGCTTGAGAAGCCATAATAAATGGTACAGCTCCATCCCCCATCCAAGTCAAAGTGCACAGAACTCAAAACCAGTCAGATTATTTTAGCACCTGAGGCAGAAAATTCCATAGGTGTCTTCCTGTAGCTGGCACAAAAATATAATGAGGAGAAATCAACGGTTTCCTGCCCTTTCATATCCGCCCCACATCTGCTGTGTAAGGCAACTGCCTAGTTCTGCCTAATGGTAGGGTTGCCTTGTTTCCTCCGAGTCATATCCCATTTGTCTGCCTTCTATTTCCCCTCTCCAATTTTGTGTTTTTCTTTTGTAACAGATATTCAACACTACATTGCTACTGCACATTCTTAGTCCTTATTGGACTCTTTTGGGGTATGGATTGCCCACTTTAAAAAAATAAAACAAAACAAAACATGCAGTTCTATACATCTTAATTTTTTCCTGATCCGGCTGATAACATCCTCTTGTTTCTCAGTGGTTCCATTTGGATCAGTCAGAATTTGCTCCTACTGCAGTGATGATGACCCTAGCTTTAAGAAATTTGATTTCTCCCTACATCCCACCCACCCACTCACTCCGGTCAACAATGGAAGATGTTTGGGTGTTTATGGCTTAGACCAGGGATGGACATCTTTTCATGCTCTATGGGCACATACTGAGGTAGACAACAGGAGGAGTGGCATGCTTATGGTGTGTGTGTGACCCAAGATGGCAATAGATACAGCCTGGATGCCCTTTCCCTCCTCCTCACAAACACACCAGGAAGGATGTATCCATTTACACACACAAGCACATACACAGCATCCTTTCCCTCCCCATTGCGCCCCCAAGGGAATGGGGCTAGCTAAACCCCCCGTTCCAGGAATCCTGGTATGGCACTGGGAGCCCATGTAGTGACCCTCCACTTTCAACATCCAGCTGCCTAGTACTGGAAGCAGCTGAGGAGCACACCAGTTGGGCAGTGGGGAAGGTGGTATGAGTTCATCAGAATTAGTTGGGGGCAGGGGGAGGGAGACAAGATGCAAGGATACTTGTTCATAACTGTGCAGGTAGTTGGGTTTGAGAGTCTGATGTCAAACTCCCAATTGCAGAACATGTTCTGCTATCCATAGAATTAAACTCTAGTTGTCAGCTGAAATCTGTACCCTTTCAAGTACAGTTCCTTACTCTGGGCTGTCTTTGGGATGCCTTAGAGTTGTTCTCAGAGTTCCCAACTTTATTCTCTGCTTCATATGTCAGTTCGCTACCCTGTTACTTGGCATTACTGCGTCATTCTTTCCCTCTTAGCAAAAATAAATAGCACCCTCTGTCATCTAAACCACAGCTGAACTGAGTTTTACTGGGATGTTTATAGCCAAGGTTAACTTGTCTGAAAGGCCTAAACCCCAGAGAGTAAGTCCTGTCTGCATTTGTGAGCATCACAAGCGTGAAGTTCTCATGACGACACTCTGAACCCAGTGTCCAAGCAGACAAGAGCTGCTAGAAAGTAAGTTGAGAGGAGTAGAGATGGGAGGGAAAAGACATGGATCAGCTGGTGATAATGCCACATCAGTCTCAAACTATGCTAGAAATCATGAAGGGAAAAGAATAGAATGCAACATTAAAGAAAGCAAAGAAGAACAAAAAAGAATGGTACAATGGCAGGAAGGAAGTAGAGTGAGGGAAAGTAGACGCTTTAGTGACTGGCATGTATCCTCCTTCCCCTTTCCTTTTCCCTTCCCCACAACTAACTTGAGTTGAATACATTGTGCAAAACAAAGTCATTGTGTGCAGATTTGCTTAGTTTACATAATGAGTTCAGGGTGCAGGATCTGATTTTTCTTGACCCAGCAAACACATCCAGCAGGAGTGTTGTTCTTGGAAGAATCAGATCCTGCAATATTCCTGATGAGAGGAACACTAAAAGTGCAATCTTATACATGCCCATGTCCATTCAGTTTCAGAAACAGAGCCTTATTGAATTCAATGGAGTTTACTCTCAGGTAAGGATAAAGATGATTACTCCTAAATTAAGCCATTAGCACCTATATGTAGCTAGAGTTTGTATCTCTGCCAGTTATGTACCTTCCAAAGCTGATGGCAGTAATATGGGCCAATGTTTTGGTTTCTAGAAACCAGACCATGCTAAAAGTGGAGGACTCCTCTCTGGTCTATTAGAAAGAAAGAAAGAAAGAAAGAAAGAAAGAAAGAAAGAAAGAAAGAAAGAAAGAAAGAAAGGAAGGAAGAAAGGAAGAAAGAAAGAAAGAACTTTTATTAGGACAAACAAAACAATATGACAAACGTTAAGCAAAAGTGGGAGCAAGGGAGAGACCTGGTTTGATGCCAAAGCTGCGAAGTCTGTGCTTGGCCTGTCTTCAGCTGAAAAGCAGGAGGAGATAGCAGCAGATTCAGTTAGATCAGCCTCTGTGAGGGCCTATGGAGGTTTCAAATGGCATCTAAGACCATTCCTCAAAGAAACATGCAATGTTTGAACCCGCCCACCCACCTAACACACTCTTAAAAATATAGCAGCTCTGGCCAAATCTTTCTCTATCCCTAAGTTCCTAGACAGGTGGGAAACCAAACTGAAAAAGTGTGGTTTCTGCTAAGCACTTCCTTCACAAGAAGCAGGAGCCAAGTTAGCAGATTCCAAGCTAATCACTGGGAGAAGACATGATGTTGTTCCCTGTTCCATAGCTGTCATTACTGGAATGTTGACAACAAGAGTCTAGGACGTAGCCTATGAAAGTGATCTTATGACCTTATATTCACATTGGCTTCCTTCATCGGCATGGTATACGCATGCATTCATCTGGCCTGCAGACTTTGGCTGGAATAACTGTAATCTCAGCTTTCATTTTTAAAAAAGTCCAGTTCTAGTCTTAAAATAACTGGAGTCTGCCAATAGTTACCCACCTCCCACAATGAAGCTATCTCTAAATTATGTTACAGTTATAAATGAGCAAGGGGGAAAAACTCATTCCTTTTGTATTGATGCAATTTTAATTGCTTTTCTAATTATTGGGGTGCCTCACAAATTCATAGAGGGGCAAGTATAAAACACGAGACACAGTAAGCAAACAAAAGGTCAGCCATAAAGGGCTCAGATACGTATACACTAATGCTCAAAGTGTGAGGAGCAAACAGGGAGAACTTGAAGTCCTAGTACGTGAGGGCAGGTATGACATTGTTGCCCTTACCGAAACTTGGTGGGACGAAACCCATGATTGGAATATGCTGCTAGAAAGATATAATTTGTTCAAAAGAAACAGACCCAACAAAAGAGGAGGAGGAGTTGCACTGTATGTAAAGAATTACTACTCCTGTACTGTAATACAGAAGACCAAGGATGAAAGCCTTTCTGAAGCTCTTTGGGTGAATATTAGGGAGAAAACGAATGATATAGCTGTAGGCGTGTGCTACAGGCCACCTAACCAAGCAGAGGAAATAGATGAACATTTTGCAAATCAATTAGCTGAGATGTGTAGGAAACACACCACTGTAGTAATGGGAGACTTTAACTACCCGGATATCAACTGAGAAACCAACTCTGCAGCAAGTGGGAGATCCAACAGGTTCCTGACATGCCTAGCTGACAACTTTATCATCCAAAAGGTGGAGGAGGGAACTAGAGGGTCAACCATACTGGACTTAATACTTACTAATAGGGAGGAAATAGTTGAGGGAGTGGAAATTGTAGGAACTTTAGGAGAAAGCGACCATGTCATACTAGAATTCACCATCATGCAGGCAAGGGTAGCTGTACCAAGTCAGAATAACGTTCTAGATTTTAAGAGAGCTGACTTTAACAAACTAAGAGATGTAATAGGAAGAATTCCATGGATGGAAATCCTAAAGGGAAAAACAGTTCAGGATGCTTGGGAAACCCTGAAAGGCAAGATAATAAAGCCCCAAACCAAAACAATACCACAGAGAAAGAAAAACAAGAGACGTCTGACAAGACCGGCGTGGATGCACTCAGAGCTCTCTGACAAGCTAAGGGACAAAAAGGATAAGTATAAAAAACTGAAAAAGGGGCTCATAACTAGAACAGAATACCAGCAAATACCTCGAATCTGCAAGGATGGAGTCAGGAAGGCTAAGGCTCAGAATGAGCTAAGACTTGCAACAAATGCCAAAAATAACAACACAAAAAGTTTATTTCAACACGTAAGGAGCAAGAGGAAAGTCAAGGAAATGGTTGGTCCACTAATGGAAGAAGATAACAAGAAGGTGACAGGCAACAGGGAGAAAGCGGAACTGCTTAATTCTTTTTTTGCATCTGTATTTACGTAAAAGAAAAAATTGCTCCACCCTGTAAAAAGCAGCACTGTGGGAGACAGGAGAGGGAAGCAGGTCAAAATAGGTAAGGAAGTGGTAAAAGAACACGTAGCTGCTTTGAATGAGTTCAAGTCTCCTGGACCGGATGGTTTACATCCCAGGGTACTAAAAGAACTGACAGATGTTATCTTGGAACCACTGAATGAAATCTTTGAGAGGTCCTGGAGCACGGGCAAACTGCCAGAGGACTGGAAAAGAGCTGATGTGGTTCCAGTCTTCAAAAAGGGAAAAAAGTGGATCCAGGAAACTAAAGACCAATCAGCTTGACATCAATACCTGGGAAAATCCTGGAAAAAATAATCAAGCAGCAGATTTGTGAGCACCTAGAAAATAACAAGGTGATTACTAGAAGCCAGCATGGGTTTGTTAAGAACAGGTCATGCCAAACAAATCTTATTGCCTTCTTTGATAAAGTGACTAAATTAGTGGACCAAGGAAACACAGTGGATATAGTAGACTTAGACTTCAGTAAGGCATTTGATAAGGTAGACCACAACCTACTTCTGCGTGAGATAGAACAAGGTGGGATGGATTTGCAGCTGGCTGACCAGCCACACTCAACGTGTGGTCCTCAATGGAACCACATCTATGTGGAGGGAAGTGTGCAGTGGGGTCCCTCAAGGTTCTGTCTTGGGACCAGTGCTCTTCAACATCTTCATAAATGACCTGGATGAGGGGATTGAAGGAGCACTCATCAAATTTGCTGATGACACAAAGCTGGGGGGAATTGCTAATACTTTGGAAGATAGACTCAACATTCAGAAGGATCTAGACAGACTTGAACATTGGGCCCTATCCAATAAGATGCAGTTCAGTTGTGGGAAAAGTAAGGTCCTGCACTTAGGCAGGAGAAACCAGATGCACAGGTACAGGATAGGTGGTACATGGCTCGACAGTAGTACCTGTGAGAGGGTTTTAGGTGTCCTGGCAGACCACCACTTAAGGATGAATCAGCAATGTGCTGCAGCTGCCAAGAAAGCCAACACAGTCCTAGGCTGCATCAACAAGGGGATAGCATCAAGATCACGGGAAGTGATAGTACCACTCTATACCACGCTGGTGAGGCCGCACTTGGAGTGCTGTGTCCAGTTCTGGTCAGCACAATACAAAAAAGATGCTGAGGCCCTGGAAGAGGTGCAGAGAAGAGCAACAACGATGATAAGGGGACTGGAGGCTAAATCTTCTGAAGAACGACTAAAAGAACTAGTTATGTTTAGCTTAACGAAGAGAAGACTGAGGGGAGACATGATAGCAGTCCAATATCTGAAGGGTTGCCACAGGGAAGAGGGCATCGATTTATTCTCCATTGCGCCTGAGGGTAGGACAAGAACCAATGGGTGGAAACTTGTCAGAAGGAGATCTAACCTGGAAATAAGGAGAAATTTCCTGACAGTGAGAACCATTAAGCAGTAGAACAGCTTGCCTCCCGATGTTGTGGGTGCCCCATCACTGGACGTTTTCAAGAAAAGATTGGACAGTCATCTGTCCGGGATGGTATGAGGTCTCCTGCCTTGGGCAGGGGGTTGGACTAGAAGACCTCCAAGGTCCCTTCCAAGCCTACGACGATTCTATGATTCTATGATTCTATGATTTTATGAATCTCACATGGTTTCAGGTGGTGGTTTTAGCTCCTTTTGAGAAACAGGGAAAGTACAGTGTTTTAAAATTGTAACAACAATGGTAACTACTATGGGAGGGAGAACCTTGGGTTAATAACTATCACAAATTGATTTTAGAAATTAAATATTTTGGTTCTGCCATTAGGTAGAGTGAGACATCTCACAGACTAGATCCAAGATTTAATGAAAGGACAGAAATTCTTAATGTATTTAATTTGTTGCTATTTTATTTCTACTTTCAGAAATGGGGAGAAGTACTTCTGTGATTTCACATTTCATATGCCAAAGGTGCATGTCCAGCTTTGTTTACTGTGCATGAGGGATTGTTCCCTTTCAGTGGCACTGTTTCTGTATTGTTCCTTAGCTTTAGCCAACAAAAAGTTACAGGGTGGGATTAATCAGCAGGACACACACACACACACACACACACACACACACACACACACACACACACACACACACACACACACACACACACACACACACACACACACCCAACACATGGGTTTATAAAAATGAAGAACAATCAAGTAACCATAAAAATGTCCCACATAATCACCTATCCTATTCTACCCTGGAGCTGACTGGATAGATCAGTGGTTTAGGTATCTGGCTGGGGAGCCAGAGGTTGAAAGTTCAATTCCCCACTGAGCCTCCTATGAAAAGATCCAGCCTGTACAGCCATGGGCAAGCTGCACAGTCCCAAGGCGCCCCAGAAGAAGGGAATGGTAAATTGCTTCTGTGCATTCTGTACCCATAAAACCTCAGAAAGGATAGTTATAAGTCAGAATCGACTTGATGGCATGCACGCATGCACGCGCACACATGCTGTACCCTAGAGCTCATCAAAGAGTTGGCTGGATGTACTGTGATTGGAACAATAATTGATGATCCTTTTCCTCTTGTGTAAGCTGGCTTTTGGATGGGAGAAGGATAACTGTTGTGAGCTACTGGTGCAAATGCATTGTGGCGGAGTCGGAGCCATATCTTCCGGGCACCAAAGCTTGTGGTACGGATCTCAAAACCTTCCAATTTTGCTTTCTCCTGCATTTATCTTCTTAAAACCTCAACGTCTTTCCATCCTCAAGATGTGATTGGCAAATTTTGCAAACTTCAGCTTAGAAGTGGAATGAATGAATGAATGAATGAATGAATGAATGAATGAATGAATAAATAAATAAATAAATAAATAAATGGTACTTTGGGGGTATCATTAGCAAGCAACCTTGCACTAAGTGCCGGTGGGGGTGGAATTAGCAGGGCTAGTTTGGCCAGATCTACTGAGGTTATTAAAGTAGTCCATTATTTCTTCCTACTGAGGAAGAATACTCTTTTCTGTGCTGCAGCTACTGGAATCTGATGTTGCTCCAGAGTTACATTTTTGCACAAAGATACGGTAAATGTTTTGGTGCTAATTATATTTTCCTGTATTCTCATATTGTGGTCACTCGTGTGGGCGATTTGTGGTTGTATAACCACTCGGTGCCTTAAAATTTCACGTCATAGATTTTCATAACCCTTTCCTGTGGAATTTATTTATTAGCTATGCTAGTCTGTGAGCAAATTTGTGATGAATAATTTCAGTGGAAGAAAGCCAGCAACATTGTAGGAGTAGTGAACAAAAAGCAATAAACAAAGAGTTTCCTAAAGAGAGATGTTATTTAAAACTGATGTGAATCTCAAAGTTGTTAAGATTTGAGGGATTTGGCATGATAGTACCACCCTCATTCTGGGCTGAATCAGACCAAATGTCTGTCAGGTCAGGCATTCTGTCTTCCACAATGAACAATTCAGTCCCAGTGGGAAATCTGAAAACAGAACATGAGGGGAGTTTTTTTTCCCACCTGTTTTTGTCCCCAGCAACTGGCATTCAGAGGCATATAACCTCTGTCAGCAAATGTAATACCTAGTAACCCTGATTATTAACCATTGGTAGCTTTATCTTCATGGAATATTTCTAATCTCCCATTCAAGGCCGGCCTGCCTGCCTGCCTGCCTGCCTACCTACCTACCTAGCTAGCAATAACAGATCAACCACATAAAAGCCAATGGCACCAACAAAGTTTCACAATAAAGCAGACCGGATAGAAGGTGCTCAGCCAGGGTCAGATTGAAAAGCCTCCCTGAAGAGTAGAATTTTAAGCTCTCTCCTAAATGAATAAAAGGAGAGGGGCAGGTGTAATTCCTCCAGGAGCTGATTCCATAGCCTTGGTGCCACCACTGAGAAGGCCTTATCTCTGGTAGATGACTTTCAAGCCTCTCTCAGGGTGCTACCTGGAGGAGCCTGGCCTGAGAGGCTTTGGTGGGTTGAGTAGATGACATTGGGTAAAGTCGTTCCTCCAGATAATGTGGTCGCAAACCATGAAAGGCTTTATACGTGAGTCTCAAGTCCTTAAACCTGATCTGGGACACAACAGGCAACCAGTGGAGGCTGGCCAAGACTGGAGTGATGTGATCAAATTTGCTCGCACTAGAGATGGGGATGAACCGCCAAAATGGTGGTTCGTCCTTGTTCATGGTCTGTCAAAGTTGACAAACCATGAACCACAAATTTCCTCCCCGTGAACTGATGAACCACAAGTCGGTTCACTGGTTTGTTGGGAGTTTTCTAGACAGCCTGAGGCTGTCTTAAAAAAAAAAAGCTGAGCCCCCCCACCCCCACAGCCTGCCTCCCTGCCCCATTCCCACTGCTCCCATTGCCTCCCTACCTTGGCCGCCACCATCCGCACCCACAGTCCGTGCTGCTGCCGCCACCGTCCACGGTGTCCTGCGCTGTGGCAGCCTCTGCTGCTGCCATCTACTTGCACCTGCTGCAGTGGCTTCCACTGCCACAGCCTGCCTTAAGGGAATTTGGGCTGCCCTTTGCAAAGATGGTGGCTGTGGCTTTGTTGCCCCAAGGGAAGCTGCAGCTGCCATCTTTGCAAAAGGCAGCCTGGATTCCCTTAAGGCAGGCTAAGGGAATCTGGGCTGTCCGTTGCAAAGATGGTGGCTGCACCAGAGCACAGACTCAACTATCCCACAAAACTGCACCAGAGCACAGACAGAATTCTGACTCCTGTCCTCTGAAGATGCCAGCCACAGAGACTGGCGAAACGTTAGGAAGAACAACCTTCAGAACACAGCCAAACAGCCCGAAAAACCTACAACGACCATTGGATCCCGGCTGTGAAAGCCTTTGAGAATACATGGTGGCTGCAACTTCCCTGCCCTAAGGGAAGCCACAGCCACCATCTTTGCAAAGGGCAGCCAGTGTCGCTTATGGCAGGCCACAGCAACAGAGGCCACCGCAATGGGCGGTGATGGATGGCAGCAGTGGTGGGCAGTGGTGCATGGTGGCAGTGCTGGGCAGCTTGGATTCCTTTAAGATGGCGACTAAGGTAGGGAGGGGAAGGGGTGGGGGGACAGGCTGTGGGAGTGGGTGGCTGTGGGGCTGACTGGCTGCCTATGGTCCCACCAATCAGCTGTTTAGTGGGCCCATAGGCAGAGTGGAAAGGCTAGCCTTCCCTCTCTTCCTATGGGGGAAGAATTAAAAATGAAGAAATATTTATCCCTTCATATTTGTCAGGTCTCTGGAACTGACAAATACGAAAGGACGAATATTAAACGAATCAGTGGTTTTTAACGAACGTCGCGATTCATTTTTTTATTCATCCCCATGTCTAGCTTGCACCAACCACCAGTCTGGCCATCACATTCTGGACCCACTGCAGTCTCCAGGTCAGACTCAAGGGCAGCCTCACATAGAGAGCATTGCAGTAGTCAGTTCGGGAGACCACCAGTGCCTGCACCAACATCCTGAGGGAACCCTTGTCTAGGTATAGAGGGAGTTGGGCGATGAGCCTAAGCTGGTGAAAGGCTGATCTGGACACAGCTGTGATCTGGGAATCCCAAGAAAGAGCTGGGTCCAGAAGAACATCCAGATTACAAACCTGATCCCTAAATGGGAGGACACCACCATTCAGTCTAGAGACAATCCCCTAACAACCTTTTGGAGGCCCACCCCCCCAGAACAAAATCTTAATTTTATCTGGGTTCAGTTTGAGCCTGTTCAACTTGGTCCATTCCAGTACCAAAGCCAGGCATCGCTCAAGCATCTGGATGGCCTCCACTGCAGAGGTGGTGAAGGAGAGACAGAGTTGCATGTCATCAGCATTCTGATGATACTTTACTCCGAATCTCCTGATGACTTCCCCCATAGATGTTAAACAGCACTGGGGATATTGATGACCCGTGGGGCACCCTGCAATTGAAGGTCCAAGGGGCCAACAACTCATCCCCAAGCGGCCAACAACTCAAGGAAGGACCAGAGCCAGCTTAACACTAGGCCCCCAGTCCCAATCTCTGAGAGCCTATTCAGAAGGATATCATGGCTGATGGTATCAAAAGCTGTTGAGCAGTCAAGGAGTACCAGGCAGGCCCTCCCTCCTGTCACGACCTGATCTTTACCTCTCTATTTTTATTTTCTTGTCTTTATTTTCTCATTTGAGTTTTATCTTCCCATCTTGAACGATATTATTATTGTTGTTTAAATTGTTGTATTAATTGTTTTTATGCTATTTTATTGTAAGCCGCCCAGAGTAGACGTTGTCTAAATGGGTGGGGTATAAATTGAATAAATAAATAAATAAATAAATAAATGAAATACCAGGAGAGTACAACAACCCCTGCTGGCCTCCCTCATTGTGTAGTGCAACCAGGGTCATCTCAGTACCTGTCATGGCCTGAATCCCACCTTGTAAGTTGGCAGCCACCATCACAACTTGCAAGTAAGTAGTGAATGGGTGGGTAAAACTCTGTTGTACTTTTGTGTTCCAGCCCCCCCTTGGAAGATTCTTGCAAAGTTTGTGGGCTTTGCTTTTGTTCTTCAGATGCTAACAAAGGTATGGAGTCTGAGACAATCTCGTTGCATGCCCTTGAATAGACAGAGTAATATCTAAGTCATAATGTCAGCTGAAGCCTGACTGAAATCAATTTGTAGTAAGGCACTGAATCAGAACCTGCATGTTTTAATTGATACAGAAATGCATGAAACTACTAAGAAACTCTCCCACTTCAGCTAAGTACCCAATTATTTTAGATTTATTGCTAAAGTGGCCATTATATTAGAAGACTTTATTTATGTTGGTTTTGTACCCTCACCTAATAGGTACAACAGTTTCAAATGCCCTCAGCTTTATTTTCACGGTGGGTTGTATACACTGAGGGGAAAGCCCTGCCTTTTACTACTGAACTGGCTATGCCACACTCTTAGCAAATGGACATTTATTAACTAATACAACGTTTCAAATGATGTACAAACACAGCTAAACAAAAGGCCCCAGTGTTGAGCCTAAATCAGGGTCCTAAATCATGAACCGTGCTGTGACAAACTGCACAGCCTTTGCCAGTACTTTTAAAATGGGTCTTTCTTGCCAGGCTGAGAATCCATAGCACTCGGCCAAAGAAAACAGTGAATGGGAGCCAGGGTTCTCCCAAGCCTTGGCATCCCCTCAACAATAGTAGCTTTGGCCGAGATCCACGGAATTGAGCACATGCTCCATAAGGTCACTTAAGAACAGCATCATTATTTAGTATTTACTTCAGTGGGTTTCGCAGACAAAAATAATAAGGGACAGCAGCACAGTTGAGGGACTGGAGCACAATCCCATAATACTTTGCCGTCTTTCTCCTTGCAAGGAGCCTCAGAGGAGAATGAACTCCTCAGGTTCTTCCTCCCTGGAGCAATGCAGTTTTAGAAAGGGCCTTCCCAGAAGTTAAATGGGAATGCAAGAAGTACATCATTATTGTCGCTTCACTGCATTGGGGCACTCTACCGTCTCCCGAGTAAACACTTCTCTTTTGGGCAGATTGCATTCTGGCCAGGGATTGACTCCAGCTGGTCTTCAGGTCAAAGTGAAACAGACGAGATAGCTCCTCTTTGTCTTTGACTCATCCTGTGACTGTTCAGTTTTGTGAAAGAGGGGCCACCCTTGTCCAATCTTGAATACAAAACAAAGAATTGTGAATTGCTTCTCCTCTGCCACCTGTAAGCAAATATATCCCATCTGAAGTATCTCTGTCCCCTATTCCTAACCATTGTGTGCGTGCCTCATATTGCGATGGAAATAGGTATTTTGGGACCCTGCATCTGGTATGAATGTGGCAAATGCAAATGAACATTGCAGAAAGGCTAGAAGGCATTTGAGGTGTCTGTAGTAGCTCTTCATAGCTAGGGGCTGCAATATTGAAAGCCTACAGCAAAAGGGCGAGGGCATTATAGTGCTAATGTTGCTTTTGCCATGGGTAGCTTTCACTTGCTGTACTGATCTTTCCCAGCACCATTGTAGTGAGACTTCCTCTGACCCTCTCACTTACACCCCAAGTACAGAAGTTAAAAAAATACTTCTACAAAGCAATTAATTCCACTTATCTCTCTGATGCCCCCTCCCCAAATAGTTGCCTTTATAGATATAATTTTGAAGAGGTAACTCTTTACAGTACTTTTCCATTTTTTATTCCTTTTTGTTAACTTTAAAGAATCCACACCATTTAAATGCTATAAGCTGTTGGCTTCTAGTAGAAAACACTGTCCTCCTGTCTACCATGGTGTTATAATACCCACAACAAAGCACAAATCTGCAGTACAAGCTAGCATTTCAAAGCATATAATATAGTCTTTTACCAGCGTTTATTGAGGCTGTACACTCTGAAAGCGATTCGAAACAGATACATCAGAAAAGGAGTGGAACTGTCTCTTCTTAAGAGATGGGAGTCTTGAATAGTTACTTAATGTAAGTTAGTTATACCTTCATTATGAAGATGTAGTCAGTGTGATGTAGTGGTTAGAGTGTTGGGGGTGGTGGTTTTTTGAGAGATCCAGGTTCTAGTTGCCACTCGGCTATGGAACTGACTGGGTGACCTTGGGCTGATCCTTGTCTTCCAGCCTGAACTACTGCACAGGGTTCTTCTTTTGAGGAAAATGTAGGAAGGAGGAGAGCCTGAGCTCACTGGAGGAAAGGCAGGACAAAATGTAACCAATGGAGACTAAAATGATTGGGAAAAGGAATTAATTACAAGTAACTCATTATTTCATCAACTTACATCTAGTCCTACCCTTGCAAGTATGCCCCTGAATGCAGCCAATAAACCCCATACGATGGCATTTAGTGATTGCTTCACAGTTCCCATAGTCATACAAGTGCAAGCATGGGAAGTATCTTTACAAGATTTTTCAGTCTAGCAGTCTTCACTTAATCAAGGTCTATCATATTTGAACCCATTGCATTGGATGAGTCCGTATAGTGGAAGAATATGGTGTATGATCAAACCAGATTATAAGGAGTCATAGAAAAAGATGGGGAAAGAGAATAACATGACTCATAACAAGCACACAGGTGTGCACAGCAGCCATTGCCAGAGAGGTCAGGTCAAATAACAGTGAGAGCCATGAAAACCCCAATTACTCTCCTGGGATCATATAACTCATACTGTTGACTTTCCCCCCCCCCTCTGAAAATGTGAAGTGTCACATTTTCTGTATGGTGCATTAAGTCAACGCTCCAGCTGTGAACATGCCCTATAGACAGGATCATACCTAAGCATCTGGTGGCTACGGATGAGATTTCAAAACCAACACTGTTTGGAATCTTAGTATTGTATTTCAAGTAAATTTGTCTTGGGGATCAGTCTAAATTTAGAGGTGCTCAAGAGTAGCATTCACTGGGCTGGTATCAAGGAAAGTAGTTCCACTTTGGCTTGTGATGCATCAGTGTCTGTGAATCAATCTGACTGTGTTTCAGTTCGCAGGGTTACCAAACCAACCATTTCCATTTGCATCAAAGTGCTGGATTAACATAGGGCAAAAAATTTGTAACAGAACATGGTTGCCCAGTGCATCTCCCCAAATTAACACTACATTATTGACATTGGTGAAAAGGCTTGAGAAGCATAACTCAATGATGTTGCATCTCACAATGAGCAAAATCCTATTGTGTAAATTTGCACTGGTGGAAGCTGATGATGTCATCAACTGGCCCCCGGTAACATTTAATTTAAATTAATTAAAGAATCCCTATCCCCCTGTTTTAGGTTCTGAGGCTTCCTGGAGTTCCCTTTGGAGAAAGCTTTGGGAGCCTCAGGATTGTGGTGGGGAGTCTTTAATCACCAAAACTGCATCTGGATCACTGCACTTGGATTGGTGCTGCCAGCGGTAATCCAGAAGTGATTTTTGGCAATAAAGGCTTCTCCCACACAGACACCTGAGGCTCTCAAAGCCTTCCCCAGGGCAAAAGGGAGCCCTAAAACAGTGCAATAGGAAACTTTTCATTAATTTAAATTTAATTTTACCAGTACCATCTGATAATGTCATCTGCTTCCACCAGCATAAATTTACACCAACTGGATTTTGACCATTGCATTATACTTGACACATTGCAGCAGTTTTGGAATACGGATCATCCTTCTAACTGTACTCTGTCTAAGCACTTATCACCACAATACTTATTTACTTGAAAACATGTATAAGGTAAAGGTAAAGGTTCCCCTTAACATTTAGTCCAGTCATGTCCGACTCTAGGGAGCGGTGCTCATCCCCGTCTCCAAGCCGTAGAGCCAGCGTTTGTCCGAAGACAGTTTCCATGGTCACGTGGCCAGCGCGACTAGACACGGAATGCCGTTACCTTCCCACCGTGGTGGTACCTATTTGTCTACTCGCATTTACATGCTTTCAAACTGCTAGGTTGGCAGGAGCTGGGACAAGCGACGGGAGCTCACTCCGTCGCGTGGATTCGATCTTATGACTGCTGGTCTTCTGACCTTGCAGCACAGAGGCTTCTGCGGTTTAACCCGCAGCGCCACCACGTCCCGAAAACATGTATACCCCCACCTTTGTGTAGGAGGGAAGCAGTCTTCAGCCTGGTCCATCAGGGAAACATATTAGGAGCTCCTTGGCTCCTTTTTGGTCAGTCTTCTACCCATTGTCCACTTTATGTAATTCATATTGTTCTAAAGCTGTTGTAATGGTGTAATATGGTAACAAGGAGTAAAGGAGGTACAGATGGGATTGGATAGGTCTGCAGATTTTTATTGGAGCTTCTTTGGCAGCAGGGATGGGCAGTTTTGCACATAAGAGTGTGTCCTCCAGGAAGCAGATAGGCATTTGGCTCTATTGCAGGCTTGGCATCTCCCCATGTGGGGATCAAGGCGTTGGGGGGGGGGGGCTGACAACTGCGTGCCCAACTTGGGAGGGCTGCTACAGATTCTTATAGTGGGTCCCAGGGCTTCCCTCTAGTGGTATTGCACACAGGGGCATATCCTGCTCTGGTTATTAATCCCTGGTTACCAATCAAGGGTATGGTAAAGTGCATGCATCACCTTGGCAGGTGGGTTATCCGATGCAGGGATCTTTTCTTCATGCTGTGCCAATACTATCCTGCTGCAACCAATCAAAGCTGTGGCCCTTCATTTTCCTGCAATCTATCTTTAATATAATAGTTAAAATCATAACAATGGTATGTTTATTGGTGGTTGGGTCCTGTGCAACAGAATCTCTCTCACTTCGGTCTATGTGTAATGTAAACGCTGAACACTGAAACAGGAAAAGAGCCACAGAAAATGTGCAAAATCAAACAAAATAATGTAAGAACAAGCATAATATTTCAGCAGGGAGTTGTGTTACAAGAAAAAAATTAAAATATCCTTGGTTGCTTAGACAGAATGTTTCTATTAGCTCCGGGGAGATGGGGGCAGTCGCCATAAATACCCTCTCTTGATACCACCAGCATCACAGGACTCAGGAGCTATTGGGATAAACAAGAAAACCTCTGAAGATGATCTCAAAAGGTGTCTGAACACATAAAGCAGAAGGTGACCCTTCAGGATATGCTGGCCATAATTCATTCAGGGGTTTGAAGCAAGAGCAGCAGAAGGTGTATTGGAAACTACTGAGTGATCTCAAGGAGATCAGCTGGCGCTTTCCTTGCCTCATATCATTTGCAAATTAGCTTGCTTTGTTTTGTTATTGGTCTTTAGGAATTAAGCATGGGATTTCTTTTGATGTCTGTTTTCTCAGAAATAAAATGCCTGAATCATGTCTTTCCAATGCTGACATGCTTTCAGTTTTGATCACAGTTGTGAGATACTTATAATGTCTGTTTCTGTCCTTAGGCTTATGAAATAAAAGGGAAGCTGTGGGGAAGAGAGTTAGCTTGTACGTGAAAGGACCTGTGTGAGAGCTTCACTTCTGCTGTTGACGTTACCTGCTGTCAAGTTGTTTCTAACTTAAAGTGATCCTAATAGGGTTTTTGAGGGATGCGAGGGGTTCAAAGAATGGTTTGTTGTTGCCACTCCCCTGCGAGTCTCCATGGCTGAATGGACATTTGAACCCAGCTAGCTTGAGCCCTAGTTCTATCTACTACATCACACTGGCTCTTTCATTTCTGGTACTGGGGTAAAAAAAAAATTAAAAATTAAAAAAATAAAATAAATCCAAGGCTGAGCATATGTCCATAGATGTCTTGTTCTCAGTTCTGGGTCCACCTTTGTGAGGCAGTCTAAGCATGGGGTGTTCATATATTTTGGACTATGCCCACCACCACCCCCAAGACATCTGCAGGAATTCCCCCAGCCATACTTCTGGGGGCTTTAGCCAAAAAACAAATGAATCAATAAAATGCAATGATAAGAAATTCAGTAACTATTTTTTTCTCCTTTCAGAGTGTCCAAATTATGTGTGTGAAGCATGCACATGCATACGAGTCTCCACACTCATGATTGTAGGGTGAAAAAACTTGAGGGGGAAATGCTTTTGCTTTTTTAAAAACTAGATTTATTTATCACCATTGCACTAAACATCACAGGTTCTTTGAAGAACAAGAATGAAAAACTCATACTGATCCTGCTTTAGACTTCCAATGTGGATTTATTAAAAGGCAAAAATATTTAAGTTAGATTGACATCAATTTGTTAACAAGTGCTTGTATTTACAAAAACTGGTTCCTCCAGAGCACAGACTTCTTGGTAAAACAATGTCACATCTTAATTTTACAGTACATGCATTCCACAGACTGCAATGCAGCAGAACTAATGGAGAGAGAAGTGCGTGAAGCCAATAATTGAATTCATTCTCTATTGGGCATACCACACCTGTCTGGTATCTCGGTAGCTAAAAATGAAATTCAGCTGCAGATCTAGGCCAAACCAATATTAGAATGAATTGTACTATTCATAATGTTAGAGTAAGTTGGAAATAAAAGTTTTGCTGGCTTTATAAAGAGCCCTAAAACCTTTCTTTTAAAAAAATCCAGACAGCTTTTAGGGGATTATAAACATTGGTTTAATAATAATTCTCTCTATTTCTGTTATTTTAATACAAAGGAATATCACTGTTTGCTGTTTTATTGTTTTAATCGTTTGCATTCAAAATGTTTCAGCAGCTGCTTTATGAAGATACAGTCCCTCAAAGGTGAAAGAAAGATCTATATACAAAGAAATCCTATGGGGGTTCTAATAGTCATTCCTAAACCTTGCTAATGTGCCCCAACCAGGAGATATGCTAGAAGGTGCTATTCACATGTGTGCTTTTTCCTGCCTTCCCCATCAACCAGCATTCAGAGATATATAGACTCTGTCAGCAGATGTAATACCTGATCATCCTGATTAGTAACCATTGGTAGCATTATCCTGTCAACATGGTACCTCATGAACTTCCTTGGTGCACAAGCCCTGGTAGTCCTAGAACAGTGATGGCGAACCTATGGCATGTGTGCCACAGCTGGCACACAGAGCCCTCTCTGTGGGCATGTGAGCCATAAGTCGCCATCAAGAAATACTTACCCGTCCTCCAATCCCAGATTTTGGCACTCTCCTCTGCTGGTGCAGTGGTCCAGCAGAGGGGTGCAATGACGACCATTACCAATCTAGCCCAATGAGGGAATGGAGGACTGGTAAGTATTTCTTTGTTAATACCGCCCATAGGGAAAAAAACAACAAGCATTTAACCCTTGCAGTGCAGGAGCAGTTGTTTTTTTTCCTAAACTAAAACCTCAGTATTTGGGTTTTAATTGCAGTGCTGGCACTTTGAAATAAATACAGTCAACCCTCGACTTACGAATGGCCCTAGTTACGAACATTTCGACTTACGAACCGCTCTGATAGAAAAATATAGCCTCAACTTGCGAACTTTGCTTCGAGTTATGAACCGAAAAAAACTGCGCGGGAGGCGGGGAAAGCGCAAAATTTGAACTTTCAAGGTGTTCTGTTGAAAAGGTGTCTGTTCCCTCCTTCCCTCCCTCTTTTCTTTCCTTTTTTTTTAACCTAAGTCATCTTAGGTTAAAAGGGAAAAAAAGAAAAAATTCTGCCCCTAGTGGTAGGAACGGATTAACCGGCTTTGCATTAGTTCCTATGGGAACTAATGCTTCGACTTACAAACCGCCCCTCGACCTAAGAACCAAAAACAGCCGGAACGGATTAATTGGTTTTCAATGCATTCCTATGGGAAATGCTGATTCGACTTACGAACTTTTCGACTTAAGAACGTCCTTCTGGAACGGATTAAGTTCGTAAGTTGAGGGTTGACTGTAAGTTGATTTTGTGTTGCAGTTTGGGCACTCAGGCTCAAAAAGGTTCACCATCACTGTCCTAGAAAATGGGTGGGGAGACCTCTCTATGGACTGGTGGTGGTCCTTCCACAAGCCACATATTGCCTGCTTATTAAGGCTTTGCTCAGAACCTAGCTCCATTTACTCAGATTCTCCTTATGTCCACTTACATAAGCAATTGCCACCAGAAGGTGTGGTCCACTCTTGCCTGTCCCACCCCTGTGACATCAAAAGAACCTGTTCCTCAGACTCACGATTTGGCCTACAATCTCAGGAAATGGGTTGCTGTTAACCTGACAGCCTTGGGGAACTTGGGATATTCTATTGGCAACGCACTGAGCTCCACACAGAGTGATAGTGCATCTGGTATATTATGAACTCAAAGAGGTACTATAAGGAGAATACATAGAGGGGAGACTGAGAGCTTCATGGAATAGAACCTCATATTGATGGCCTCACAGTTAAGCACAACCAGAGCTAGGAATAACAGTCCCTGGTCCTTGAACATCTACATGAACATGAACAGGAGGATAGGAACTGGCCAGTATCGCCATATATAATGTTCAGAGACTGAGTCATCTTCACCACAGTTCATGCTGTGTGGAATTTCACCAGGGACTACAAATGGTTAAAGAAAATACTTTGATTCACACTTGGGGCTATAGTATTCCTTCTTCCCAACCAGTGATGGGAAAGTACGCAGTAGCAAACTAAGCCAGGAATCCAGATGAGGAAGATAAGGAGTAGCATGAAATTGACCTTTGGTCCCTTGATGAGAGAGCAAGAGGAGATGTGAACAGGTGGCTTTTGGGGGATAATAGCTTGGGTTGAACCCCAGAACCCCAAAGCCTGCCAGAGTCTCTTTGAATAGTATTTAAGCCAGGGGAGCCTCTTGTAAAGTTTGTTCTTGGCTTCAGTCTTCAAGTCAACATACTTTGGGCATATCTGCACATCTGTAAATAATGAACAATGGCAATTACAGATCCTTGCAAAAAAGAATTGGCAAGAAGCAAAGCCCAGCAGGGTTTGGTGGCTAGTGTTGCTGGTTTTGAGTGCACAGTTATGACTTCCAGTTAATTTCTTCTGAGCTTTGGAATTTGGTGGTGCCTTGTGCATCACCTTTACTAAGCAAAGGGCTATACCGGGGCCAGAATGGACTCCCAGGCATGCAGAGAAAGAAATTCAGTTGGGCAGCCCATGCTTTGAGGGCCCCAATGAAGATTAAAAGAGCCAGGTTGCATTTTAGGAGGAATTAGACTTTATACACATTTGTTCTAGGTCCCTCAGGATTCTGTACTTTCCTCCATGCTATTTGAGATGCAGATAAAACTGCTGGGAGAGGTGTTAAAGGAGTTTTGGGATTTGATGCCACCAGTATGCTGATAATGCCCACCTCTATTTTTCCTTTCTGACTCCATGGAAGCTTTTTCAATTCTAAACCAGCATTTGGCATCAGCAATGGGCTGCTTTAGGACAAACAAACTGAAGCCTGATCCAGACAAGACAAAAATAGTTCTAGTCAGTCAAAAGGCAGATCAGCCTGTCTTAGATGGGGCTGCATTCCCAGAGTGAAAGCTAGCACAGCCTGTTTCTGGAGATGTCTATGGTGACACATGCCTTAGTTACAACCAGATTGGACTACTGTAGCAAGTACTATATGGGGCTGCTTTTGAAAAGTGTTGGGAAACCTTAGCTGGTTCAAAATGCTGCAGCCAGACTACTGACTGGGATTACTAGAGAATCTGGAACTCCCCGGTTACAAGATCTCCACTGTCTGTTAGTTAGTTTTCTGGCTCAATATAAAGTGTGTGTGATGTATAAAGCTCTATATGAAGGACCATCTACCTCTCCACACACAAAATACCCCTTGTTTTTAAGATCTTCAGGAGAGGCCCTTTTCTTGGCCCCATTGTTCTCAAGGTATGTTTGGTAAGGATGCAAGAGATGGCCTTTTCAGCAGCTGCTTGAATGTTGTGGAATGCTCCTCCATGTGAGGCCAGGTTAATTCCCTACCTGTTGTCCTTCCAGTAACACGTAAAAATCTCCTTTTTTTAGGTAAGCTTTTAGCAAGTAAATGGTATAGAAGAGATTTATTAAGGAATACTGCACATTTATTGGGCGGGGGGTTTGGTGGTGTGTTGTAAAACTGCTTTTAAATAACTAGTGTTTCTGCTATTATTATATGTTTGACTTATTGTGCTTTTCGCTGCATCTTCTTTTTTAAAACATCGGTGACCCAGCTTAGATCTCTTTACCTGGAGAATGTTGCACAGAAATGAAATAAGCAAATTAAAAATAATTGCTTCCACATTTTGACTATCTCTATTGCTCTCTGAATAGCTTGGAAGTGTTGTGTCAATGGCATCTAGAGAAAGAAACAGTTTAGTTCCAAGACAGAGAGGCGGCCACTGTCATTCATTCTTTACTGACTTCTAGAGTAGATAATTTGTGCTCTACATGGAGCTGCTTTTGAAGATGGTTCGACAACTTGAGCTGGAAAAGAATGTGGTGGTAGGCCTGTATTATGTATATACCAATTTTAAGCAGATGTTTTGAAGCATGAGCACTCACTGCTGGTCTGTTTTGAAACCAATTAGAAGTTCTGCTTGCCTTTAAAGCCCTAAAAGTCTTGGGCTCTAATTATCTTGGCCAATGCCATCTCTTTCATGAGTCTCCCTGCTCCCTTGGCACTGAATATATAATTTGATGAACTCCTGTTTTGGAATCCCTCTCACAGAGAGATACATTCCATGACAAGCAGTGCCCTTTTTGTGGCTGCCTCTAATATTGTGGAAGTTCTCTGTTCTGAGGGATGGTCAATCAGCTTCTTCTGCAGACTAATGAAAGCATTTTGGTCCCCATTGGCTCTTGAGAATTGACCTACAATTTTTCTACTCCATTTTGTTTCTTTCTGTGCTGCTGCTGCTGTTTGAGTTTTTGATACATGGCACTGTTGTTTTAATTTTTATAAATTGCGATGGAACTCTGTCAAATAGTGTAGAAATATATATTTATCGAATCCCCAACAGCTGTCAAAGGCACAGAGCCCCTATGTTGGCTTGCCATGCTGGTAGAAGTTACACCACAGATAAGGAATGGAATCCCTACATAGTTATGTACAGCTAGATCAGTGCAGTATTCGCATTTTGCATTCATGTGCTGATTTTCATATGACCCCTAAGAGCAGGCTCTTTGCTACATCTTCTTATCAGTGCTTTTAAATACAGCCTCTCTTACTCTGGTAACATTGGTAGCTTCTAACTTAACATGCCTTGATGTGTTTCAGTTCACCCACCCATGAATGGCTTTCATGTACACTGTAGAGATTTATTAAGTAATGGGGCCCAAGGCCAAGTTACACTTAGCATATTTTGCCTCTTTAAATCTACCCACTCTTGGCTCTGTTTGCACAATCCATTTAATAATCCCCATCACCCAGAGCGCAAGACTGTTTTGGTGCATCAGGTTCATACACAGAACTATGGCAAGGCTTAATCAACAACAATCAGAAATGTGAGGGGGCATTCAAAGTGCTGTTGGCTGCAGCCGCTAACTTACTGCTTTTGCTCTCAGAAATGCCCTTTTGCTCCCAGAGAACAATATATTATGCAAGGTTTGTTTTTGTGTTCACTCAAGAGTGTAATTGTTTCTTGTTTGACATAAAGTTCCAAGAATGTTCAAAGCACAGGTAAATGGCCTGTTTAGACAAGGTTCGTGCTGGCTTTAGTTTCTTTTCACTTTGGATAACCAGTTCTTACTCTGAGTCTAAAATTGCCATAAAAATGGTCATTAAGATGATTCTATGTAACTGGGTATTTATCTGTTTATTTACTTGCTTGCATTTGCATTGGTTTGGATTCAGATGTTGATGTACGTAGTGGAGCTAATAGAAATAGATATTATTGTTCTCCCCTCTGCTTTGAAGCACCTGCAAGCGTCTGAAAATGTGACCCATGAAATTGGGGGAGCCTGCTGAGTGGGGAGAGTGTGGTGCAGGGAGACGGGGGGGGGGGGGGGGCGATCCAAATATCAGCACCTTCTGGTGTGTGGTGCTTCACTCCCAGAAGATATGTGTGGCCAGATTTTTCAGATTTCTTCCCCTCCTCCCCTGCTTCCTAATCTGCCCCATTCAGCAGTGTCCCCCAACATTCTGTGTAGAGTTGGATGTGTGCAAGAGGTGAGGGATACTGATGGAGAGAGGAAGGGGCTGGTTAATCTATTTCTGCTAGCCTGGTTGCACGTACTTGAAGTCTAGATCTAACCTGCATTTTTGTTGTTGTTGTTTGCTAGCTAGCTAGCTTAGTTTATTCTCCATGTACCTTAAGGCATGTGTATGGTACAATGAATGCCCAAAACTGGATGCTTCTTGACAAATGACTCTCCTAAAATGTAGAAAGATACCATGGTGAAAGCTCACTGCTTTGGCTACTTTCTGCCCTGCGAGTGCAGACCTACTCTAAGAAATGGCATTCTGAAGATTACTTTCATGTTGATGGCATTTGCCATTGTGCATCAGATGCATCTACTGCATTCAAAAGCTTGTGGCTGAATTCCTTAATTAGACTGTGGTCCTAAAGCATGCTCATGTGGTGGCCAGGGGGCTTTGGGTGGGTTGGAGTGCGAAGAGGTAAGGCTGGCTGAATTTGGCACCTGCTTTGTCGCATACTATGGGCTTTTGTGGTGAGGAGGTGGCCTCTGAAAAGAATTTGCTGAGTTATTCTAACATCTACTCTCAACTGAGCTGGCAGTGATTAGAGAGCAGGCCAAAGAATCTAAGGAGGGACAGAAAAAGTAGCATACTAGGATAGCAGGGTTGCAAGAAATGAGAGGTCCAGAGGAAGCACAGGAAGGAGCCTCCGAGAAGGGAAAGAAAAGAAAGAGAATTGGCACAGAGAAAGGCAAACATGACCCTAAACTGCAGAGCAAAGGAAGCCCGGCATTTATTTGAAACTATTAATTTGTTAACCAACAAATTCTGTGGCTATAGGCATTTAGTCTCAATTAAAAATAACTAGCCAAACCCTAGGCAGCAAATCTCTAGTCTAAAATGATTTGAAGGTGTAACTGTAAGGTTTAGCTTGAGGATTAAATTCCATGCAATATTCAACCGTGTGTATGCTTCTCTGATGGTTCCTCCCCCCACCTCTTTAACCTATAGCCACAGAAACTGTGATCTAATCTGAAGCAGAAGTCACATAGATTTAGGAAAAAATCCAGACCAAACAAAATGTTGATTCAATTATATAATAACAGGTCACCACTTGGAGTGGAAGGCAGAGAAATCTCTCAATATATCTGTCCACTCTGTTTCCGGACCATCAATTTGCCCAATTGTGTCATTTCCAAGGCCTTTGTTAACCGTTCTTTAATTGCAGGGATAGAAACAGATCTCCACACGTGGTTTCCAGCTTCTCCGTGAGCATCTTCATGCCATTCAACGGCATTGTTAGTACATCAACATTCAGTTGTTCCCTTACTATTTGACTGGTTACTTGGGACATCTACATGCAAGTCCATAAAATATGCTGCAGATCTGAATTATTAGAAGTACATTTCTAGCATTCAGAAATATTAATCTGGAACATTTTGTATGATCTTTGAGGCATTGTAGACCAAGGAAGCAGGCTTTGTGAAGTGAGAACTGCTCAGAGATAATGAAACAGCATGTTTCTGGTCAAAAATAGTTTAATGATCTTAATGTTTTAATTTGTTTTTAATTTTACCTATATTTCATATACACCCATAATTTTAAATTGTGCAACACTCTTATACAAAGGAAGGAAGGAAGGAATTTTTCAAGCTCTGGAAAACATATAGGATGGGCCATCATTTGCACTTTGTCTTTTATGTTGCAATTCTATATGTACTTCCTTGGAAGACAGCAGCATTGAATTCACTGACACTTAGAACAGGAATGCAGGTTTTCAGCTTTTTAGTCCAAAAAAACACACTAGAACTTTTTGAAAAAACCCCAATATAACAATATCTAAAGACATTTTTAGATCTGGAATCTTATCACTTTACCATCAAGTTTAATTATTTGTGGAAGTGTATCTGATGGATTTGTGGAAGTGAATCTGCTGGAGAAAGCAGATGGAGCGAAATTAGAGAGGGCTGCTGGTCTAACAGAGCTGAATGTTGGAAGCAACGTAGACAATTTCTTCTTTTGGTGAAGGAGAATCAGTGGGTACACTCATGCCCAAGAATCTAACCTTTCTCCTCTTCAGGCTTTAACCTGCCTTGCTAGAACCCATGACAAGCTGTCTTGTGCAAGTACCTTAGGATGGAAGGGAGAGAGGGAGGGGGGAGGGGGGATATGACAGAAAGGAAAGGAAAGCCACAAAATCAAAACTTCCACTGCTATCCGATTGTGCTGCCATCTGAGAGCTACCCATCTGCAAGCACAGTTTCCTGGCAGCCTCATGACTTCCAAAACTGCAATTACTGGCTGCTGTCCAAATTGTGCAACTCTTTATTAAGTGTGCCTTCTGAATCACTTGGAGTTACCATAGTCAGGGATTATGGAGCTCAGATCATTTTACTGGTTCATTTGCACATTGCAATTGGTGAAAAAAGCCTCACTTATATAGGAAGGCAGGTTTCAGGTGAATATCAGGAAAAACTACTTGGCCGTTAGAGAAGTATGAAAATGGAACTAAATGCCTCGGGAAGTGGTGATCATTCCAACACTAGAGGTATTCAAGAGACAGACAGACATCTGTCAGATCTGCTTTGGTTTGGATTCCTGCATTGAGCAGGGGGTTGGACTTGATGGCCTTACAGACCCCTTCCAACTCCATTATTCTATGATTCAAGGACTCTACGCAGGTGAGACCAGAGCTTGGAAATGTTACATTCTTTGGACTAGAACTGCTAGGATCCTGCAGCCCACATGGCTAGTAGCTATCCTGAGAGAGGGATCCTGGGAGGTATACTGAAAAAGAATAATTTTCTCATCATCTGTGTGAGGCATATGGAAATAAAGCCACAGGTTCCAGGGTGGGGCCAGTGTGCAAAGAGTCTCTTTACTTGGGCTGGCCTAAGTAGAACATTATGTATAAACCTTTCTGTGTCCTCTATGGATTATTACTGCCTCAGCTGAGAGGTATGATGGAGATATTTCTCAGACATCCTGAGCCAGCAGGTGTGTGGTGGTTACTGTGTTGATCTGGGATTGGGACAACAAGATTCTAGTCTCCACTGAGCCATCAAAGGCACTGGGTGACTTTGGGTCTGTCACGTTCTCTCAGCCTGACCTACTTTATAGAGTTGTAGTGAGGATAAAGTTGGGTGAGAGATTTGCCTTATATGCCACCTTGAGCTCACGAGAGGAAAAGTAGGATATAAACATCACTGACATTTCTTCACTGTAAATAAATAATGGATGAAACAACAATCAGTTTACATTATTGTCCTGTCCAAAGTGAAGCTTGCTGACAAAGTCAGAACAACTGTAGGGAGATCCTCAAACATCTGAGAGTCGTAAAATAAAGGTTTACACAAGGACAGCATTTGTCAAGCTGATCAGACCATCAGCACAACAATGCCTATGTATTACTACCAGGATATATTGTCATTGTGTGCCACCAAGTAGCTTCTGACCTACGGCAACCCTAACTGGAGTTTTGAGGTATGTAAGAGGTTCAAGGAATCATTCCCCAGTGCCAGAACCAGGTCTCTTGAGTCCTGGTCCGACATTCTATCTACTAACTAGAGCACACTAGCTCATGACCACAACTACTGATTGTTAATAGCCATTATTGAGACAAAGATCTCTGTTTTTCCATTTTGTATTTTAGGCTCCTTTCCCCTCGTTGATTACATCTCTTGCCTACTCAGTCATCTACCTCCTCTCCCAAAGATGCAGATAATAATTGGCCAGTTGTGGTAACACTCTGTATATTTGATGAGGAGAGCTGTCATCCAGCAAATATCTTTATGCCAAAGAAAATGACTTAATCTTGAAGGTGCCACAAGACTCTTGTTTACATTCCCATGGAATCTGAATAGTAACCCCTTCAACTGCTGTGGAAATGGAAGTGAACTCTTCATTCATAGATTTATCCTGTTCCAGAAGACAGATTGTGGGGTCTTTTTCTTCATTCTGATGAGAAACACTTTCATGTGTCAGTGAAATTTAAATCCTATATTTAAACTTGTGAAATGTTTATATTCATTTGCTACTCTCAAAGAGGAAAGTATAATTGGACATGCTCAATGTATTGATGAAGAATGAGTTCACAAACTCATATAATTCTGTTTTTTTTCCTCCCCCTTTATAATCTCTTGGGTGCTTTGTGGTTTGAAGAGATCAACCTTGTATAAATGGTCATCCTTAAGAAGAGGGAACCTCATGGGTGACCACACACTCACTGGAATTGAAAACTCACATCTTTCCCCAAGTTGGAAGTGTTTGGGGGTCACAACTTTTAGAATTCTCTAGCCAACATGAGGAAGATTCTAGGAGTTGTACTTTTCCTAAAAGGGAGTATATCCAAGGTGTGTAATGAATATCTTTGGTCCTAAAGCTATCCTAAAGGGAAATTAAAAGCCCCACATCAACCCAAAAATGATTTCAAGCAAAGTACATATGTGTACATTAATGGCAAAGCTACCAGCAAGTGTTGGCTGATGAGATGGCTCTTCCTTGGGCACACATGATTTCTCTTTGGATCTTGACCGTTCTGTGTTGCCAGCATTGAGTGCTCCTATGACACAGGATTGGAATAAATATAGTAATTGCTTAAAGATAGTAAATGCATGATTCCCCACCCCCCACCCCTGCTTTGCGGCCTCTTAACTTTCAGTTGCATTTTGTAGGCTTTTATTTACTCCCACCATTTCTTTTCAATCACAGACATCATAACAGCTAGAAGCCGTAATTTTTTTTAAAAAAAAACATGGATTAGTCATGAGTGTAGGAACGGAGGTTTCCAGAGTGACGCCAAATATTACAATAAAATTGTGAGGGTTGACTGCCCTTTGTGAATCTGGACTTCAGCAAATCATTTTAATGTCAGTTTACTCATGGTTTCTGTTGGACCAGCACATTGTTGCATAATGATTCCCCTGTCAAAGATGCCACATGAGACAGTTTGCCATGCTGAACGCATTAAGTGGGAGGACCACTTTGACTAATAAAAGCAGTCATGCTGAGCAACAGCTGGCTGGCCCTAGCATTATTTGAATATTAAGACTGCTCCAAGAGGAATATTTGCATTTTTAGCAGAAAAGCAGTCTGCAAATGGCCTACCAACATTTTAAAAGTTGCATCTTGAGTAAAGACATTGAGTCACAAGATGCCAGTACAGAGTGGCTGGAGCTTTCAAAAAGTATGATACATTGAAGAGAGATCTTCCCTGGATTTGTATTTAAAGCTTAAAACAAGGTTATGCCTCCTTGGAGAATGTGCTGTAATTTATAATATCTCCATAATCCTTAATAAATGGGATGTACTTGTATATTCCCCCTTCACAGATTGCTGCCTTGTCACGGCGAAGGGGCTTGAGTAATTCAGAGAAGCTATGGGCTATGCTGCGCAGGGACACCCAAGACGGACAGGTCATAGTGGAGAGTTCTGACTAAACGCGATCCACCTGGAGCAGGAACTGGCAAGCCACTCCAGTATCTTTGCCAAGAAAACTCCATGGACAGAAACAAAAGGCTAAAAGATATGACGCTGGAAGATGAGCCCCTCAGGTTGGAAGGCGTCCAACATGCTACTAAGGAAGAGCGGAGGACAAGGACAAGTAGCTCCAGAGCTAATGAAGTGGTTGGGCCAAAGCCGAAAGGACGCTCAGCTGCGGACGCGCCTGGAAGTGAAAGGAAAGTCCGATGCTCCAAGACAAATACTGCATAGGAACCTGGAATGTAAGATCTATGAACCTTGGTAAACTGGATGTGGTCAAACAAGAGGTGGCAAGAATAAACATTGACATCCTGGGCATCAGTGAACTAAAATGGACGGGAATGGGCAAATTCAATTCAGACGATTATCATATCTACTATTGTGGGCAAGAATCCCATAGAAGAAATGGAGTAGCCCTCATAGTCAACAAAAGAGTGGGAAAAGGTGTACTGGGATACAATCTCAAAAATGATAGAATGATTTCAATACGAATCCAAGGCAGACCTTTCAACATCACAGTCATCCAAGTTTATGCACCAACCACCAATGCGGAAGAGGCTGAAATTGACCAATTCTATGAAGACTTGCAACACCTTCTAGAACTGACACCAAAGAAAGATGTTCTTCTCATTATAGGGGACTGGAATGCTAAAGTAGGGAGTCAAGAGATAAAAGGAACAACAGGTAAGTTTGGCCTTGGAGTTCAAAACGAAGCATGGCAAAGACTAATAGAGTTTTGTCAAGAGAACAAGCTGGTCATCACAAACACTCTTTTCCAACAACACAAGAGGCGACTCTACACCTGGACATCACCAGATGGGCAATACCAAAACCAGATTGATTATGTTCTCTGCAGCCAAAGATGGAGAAGCTCTATACAGTCAGCAAAAACAAGACCTGGAGCTGATTGTGGCTCTGATCATCAGCTTCTTAGAGCAAAATTCAAGCTTAAACTGAAGAAAGTAGAAAAACCACTGGGCTAGTCAGGTATAATCTAAACCAAATCCCTTATGAATACACAGTGGAAGTGAAGAACAGATTTAAGGAACTAGATTTGGTGAACAGAGTGCCTGAAAAACTATGGATGGAGGCTCGTAACATTGTACAGGAGGCAGCAACAAAAACCATCCCAAAGAAAAGGAAACGCAAGAAAGCAAAGTGGCTGTCCAACGAGGCCTTACAATAGCAGAGAAGAGAAGGGAGACGAAATGCAAGGGAGATAGGGAAAGTTACAGAAAATTGAACGCTGACTTCCAAAAAATAGCAAGGAGAGACAAGAGGGCCTTCTTAAATGAACAGTGCAAAGATATAGAAGAAAAGAATAGAAAGGGAAAAACCAGAGATCTGTTCAAGAAAATTGGAGATATTAAAGGAACCTTTTGTGCAAAGATGGACATGATAAAGGAGAAAAAATGGTAGGGACGTAACAGAAGCAGAAGACATCAAGAAGAGGTGGCAAGAATACACAGAGGAATTATACCAGAAAGATCTGGATGTCCCGGACAACCCAGAGAGTGTGGTTGCTGACCTTGAGCCAGACATCCTGGAGAGTGAAGTCAAGTGGGCCTTAGAAAGCATGGCTAACAACAAGGCCAGTGGAGGTGATGGCATACCAGTTGAACTATTTAAAATCTTAAAAGATGACGCTGTTAAGGTGCTACACTCAATATGCCAGCAAGTTTGGAAAACCCAGCAGCGGCCAGAGGATTGGAAAAGATCAGTCTACATCCCAATCCCAAAGAAGGGCAGTGCCAAAGAATGCTCCAACTATCGTACAATTGCACTCATTTCACACGCTAGCAAGGTTATGCTCAAAATCCTACAAGGTAGGCTTCAGCAGTATGTGGACCGAGAACTCCCAGAAGTACAAGCTGGATTTTGAAGGAGCAGAGGAACTAGAGACCAAATTGCTAACATGCGCTGGATTATGGAGAAAGCCAGAGAGCTCCAGAAAAACATCTACTTCTGCTTCATTGACTACGCAAAAGCCTTTGGCTGTGTGGACCACAGCAAACTATGGCAAGTTCTTAAAGAAATGGAAGTGCCTGACCACCTTATCTATCTCCTGAGAAATCTCTATGTGGGACAGGAAGCAACAGTTAGAACTGGATATGGAACAACTGATTGGTTCAAAATTGGGAAAGAAGTACGACAATGCTGTATATTTTCTCCCTGCTTATTTAACTTATATGCAGAATACATCATGCGAAAGGTTGGACTGGAGGAATCCGAAGCCGGAATTAAGATTGCCGGAAGAAATATCAACAACCTCAGATATGCATATGATACCACTCTGGTGGCAGAAAGTGAGGAGGAATTAAAGAACCTCTTAATGAGGGTGAAAGAGGAGAGCGCCAAAAATGGTCTGAAGCTCAACATCAAAAAAACGAAGATCATGGCCACTGGTCCCATCACCTCCTGGCAAATAGAAGGGGAAGATATGGAGGCAGTGACAGATTTGACTTTCCTGGGCTCCATGATCACTGCAGATGGTGACAGCAGCCATGAAATTAAAAGACGCCTGCTTCTTGGGAGGAAAGCGATGACAAACCTAGACAGCATCTTAAAAAGCAGAGACATCACCTTGCCGACAAAGGTCCGCTTAGTCAAAGCTATGGTTTTTCCATTAGCGATGTATGGAAGTGAGAGCTGGACCATAAAGAAGGCTGACCGCCGAAGAATTGATGCTTTTGAATTGTGGTGCTGGAGGAGACTCTTGAGAATCCCCTGGACTGCAAGGAGAACAAACCTATCCATTCTGAAGGAAATCAACCCTGAGTGCTCACTGGAAGGACAGATCCTGAAGCTGAGGCTCCAATACTTTGGCCATCTCATGAGAAGAGAAGACTCCCTGGAAAAGACCCTGATGTTGGGAAAGTGTGAGGGCAAGAGGAGAAGGGGACGACAGAGGACAAGATGGCTGGACAGTGTCATCGAAGTGACCAACATGACTTTGACCAAACTCCGGGAGGCAGTGAAAGACAGGAGGGCCTGGCGTGCTCTGGTCCATGGGGTCACGAAGAGTCAGACATGACTTAACGACTAAACAACAACAACAACTTGTATATTCTGAATTGTATCCACACTTGAGCAGGTATGGCTTAGTGGGCTGGAGCACTGGAGCAGGCTCTGTCTCCCAGGAGACTTTCCACTGAGATCACACAGAGTATGTGTGGCTGATGGGGTTATGTATCCTTCCACATATATGGCCTTGAGCAACCTGTACCATCAGAAGGATGGACTGGTAACCACTTTTAAATATTTTATACCTAGGAAACTCAGGGATCCTTGCTATACATTGGAATTTACTTGATGGCACATTGTTGTTGTGGTGGTGGTTATACAGACCAGTCATGCTTACTCACTGGAAAAGATAGTGATGGAGGGAAAAGTTGAAAGCAATGGAAGATGAGGAATTTTAATTTTATTCTATTTATACCCTGCCCATCTAGACTGAAGTGTACTCTGGGTGGCTAACAATAAGACATAAAAGCAAAAGCAATATAATTAACAACAGTGACAATATAATTCAAAATGGGAAAGTCATTAGGTGATGACAGGAGGGAAAGCCTGCCTAAAGAGCCAGGTCTTAAGTTGGCTCTTAAAAACACCCAGCGAGGGAGCCAGGCAGATCTCTGCGGGCAGACTGTTCCAGAGGCGAGGGGCCACTGCCGAGAAGGCCCGGTTTCTTGTTCTTTCTCTCCGGGCCTCCCTCAGTGTTAGAACCCTCAGCCGCCTGTCTTGGCTAGAACGAGTGATGTGGGTAGATCTAGGTGGGAGGAGGCGTTCCGCTAGATATCGAGGCCCTAAGCCGTTTAGGGCTTTATATGTGATCATTAACAGTTTGAAATCAATGCGGAAATGAATGGGCAGCCAGTGCAGGGCAGCCAGAGTGGGGGAAATATTCTGATATTTTCTCATCCCACTGAGAAGTCTGGCCGCCGCATTCTGCACCATTTGAAGCTTCCGCATCAACCTCAAAGGTAGCCCCACGTAGAGCGCATTACAGTAGTCTAATCTCGAGACTACAAGCGCATGGACCAGAGTGGTGAGTGCCCCAACATCAAGATAGGGACGCAGCTGAGCAATCCGCCTGAGATGGAAATAGGCGGAGCGTACCACTGACGCTACCTGGGTTTTCCATGGTAAGCGTCGGATCCAAAATCAAGTAAGTGATGGACTGACACAACAAAACAAGTTGCAGCCTTGATGCCACATAATAGCAACAGTCATACCTATAATAGAGTCTTAGTCTTAGAACTGCAGAATTGGAAGGGGCCCAAGGGATCATCAAGCCCAGCCCTTGTCAAGGAGTCACAGCAGGGAATCGCACTCCCAACCTCTGGCTCCACAGCCAGATACCTAAATCACTGAGCCCACTGGAACTCAAGCATGCCATTGCTAACTTGATTTCAGTATTGAAATCAGTTTCTGGATCAGAGAGTATGGCTGTATTCAATAAATTGTTGCTATGGAGAATTACAAACTTTAAAGAAAAGAGCTGGCAAATGTATCCCTAATCCAGCACTAATATCACTGAATATTTAGGGATTCAAACCGAGACTTGAAAAGTTGAGCACTCAGTGTCTGGATGTTCAGGTCAATTTTATTTTCTCCCCTAGTCAAACCTCATTTCATGTCCTTCCTGAATATAAAAATTTATCAATTTTGGTTAATTCTAATCAAAATGAAACTGAAATTAAATCCTTACCCATCCTTATTTACAGATCTTGGGAAAAATTGCCAGAATCCAATTACATACTTATGCCAACATAACTCCAATGGGGTAATTTTCAGGGATGAATTGTCATCCATGAAGAAACAAATGCTTATGTTTCTTGTTGTACGGATGTGACAAAAACACACACACAAAAACCCAAAACCCTATTGAGCATTGACTTCTTAACTGATGGCAATTTATTGTTAAAGATTATGCCACTAGAGTTATGTTGACTGGTGTAAGTAACACGATTCTGTCCAGTGTATTAGATTCCACATGTTAACCTTAAAATAGTTACTTTTGCATCACATGGGGTGTGGGAAGGGCAAAGAAACGCATCTCTCTCCCTCTCCCTCCCTCTCTCTCTTAAATGCTTTGGAAGCAACATTTCATCTTCACTTTCAAAACTATTTTTCAAAGATTAGATGGCATCAGTTTGTCCTGCTATTTGACACAAAAATAACTATTTTAGTATTAAAACATGAATTCTAGCACATTTTTTCTAAGCTCTCTGTGTGGGTTGGGATATGGTTTAAATTGAGGCATTCCAAAGAGGTGATCTGTGCGCAGTAACTAGTAGACAATGGTTGAAATCCTGTTGTGCAGTTACACAAATGACATAATTTTTGGAAGTGAATTGCCAGAAGTTAAGAAGTCTCCTTAGACATTTCTCAGTTGCATACTGAGGGTGTGACCACAGTGGCTCTTTTGGTGTGGGCTGGTGCAGTCTAAATAGGGTCTCTTGAAGTTGTGGGGAGGCGTGATATATCATTTAGTGTGATCCTCATGTCCAGATGCCACACCAACCTTGAGTGACTCTATTTCTGGTACCATGATTTTTTTTGCCTCTGCTAGATCATGTCTGGTGTGCTGAATTACTTTGATTAAATTTTAAATATATTTTTTCTTTGCTTTGTGTGCAGTGCTGATCAAGAAACTGCCTGCAGCTACAGTTTCAATTGACCCTTAAACAAATACAAAGAAAAATATTTTTAAAATTTAATTTAAGTGATTCAGCACATCAGCAGTGATCTAGCAGAGGCAAAAAAAGTAAGAATGTCACTTCTTCTGCCCCTCTACAGAGGAGCAGAGGAAGTGTTCAATTTGTTGTTATCCTGAAGTGACTTATTTATTGACAGCTGCAAAGCTTGATTTGGTTTGTTCCCAGTGATTACATACGCTGGAAATGGACCAAACGAGAGTGTACCAACCTGCACCAAAAACGTAGAACTAAGTGGTCTCATCTCAATACTTAGTTGCCTGGGCATACCTAATCAAGCATTAAAGAAACATTCCCTCAGACTATCCTATCTGCATATGCTTCAAAATACAGAGTTCAGAACAAGCAGGTAAAGTGTCTCTAGCTGTATTAGAGTGACTTTACCAAATTTTATTCTTCCATTCCCTGCGTGTAATTGCTGCTTTCCCCTTTCTTCTAATCTCCCTTTCCAAAATAAAGTCCCTTTTAATGCCTCAACATGCTAGCACATCATGGAATTCTCCACTCACATCTTCTCCATATATTTTGAAACTGCATGGTCGTTCAACTACATCCTAATGTTTTAGGGTATTTCACAAGATTTCATTAAATGCTATGCATACTGGACTTTAGGGAAATAAATCACATCAAAAATTCCTTGCAGTTCATTGTTTCTGAGCTGGTCTGAAGCGGGAGGGTGTTGGCAATAGTCTCCAGACCAAAACAGGCAGCACTTCTCTTAGCCAAAGGGCCCCTAATCAATTTCAGGACATTCTTGGGGTAGGTTGGGCCAGAAAAAGCTGACATATATGAACTG
The DNA here is from genome assembly GCA_037013535.1 of Intellagama lesueurii. Classification (NCBI taxonomy): domain Eukaryota; kingdom Metazoa; phylum Chordata; class Lepidosauria; order Squamata; family Agamidae; genus Intellagama; species Intellagama lesueurii. The sequence goes on from JBAJHW010000002.1 coordinate 205,824,270, forward strand.
AAATGTATTGCTGCCAATAAGTAAACTGTAGGAGAGGGATTACAAGTTTTTAATAATAATTGTGTGTTGTCAAGTCAATTCTGTCTTATGGTGACCCTTTTCAGGGTTTTCCAGATAGAGAACATATTCAGAAGTGGTTTATCATTCCCTTCTTCTGGAGGCACCCTGGGACTGTGCAGTTTGCCCAAGGCCACATAGACTGGCTGTACTCCCAGGAGGCAGAGTGTGAAATCGAACTCCTAACCTATGATTTGCCACAGTTGTATTACATAAGCAGAAATGTCTCATTTAAATGCACGGTGAGTCATGCTTTATAGACAATCCCTGTCTGTGAACACATCTGAGAACGACGTAAGAAAGGCTTGCCTCTGTTTGAAGGAGCCTGGGAAAATCTGCAGGTGCTGGCAAAGGAAAAGACTGAACGATAGACGCTTCCTTTTCAGCGGGGGGGGGGGGTAGGGGTGGGGGGTGGATGTGTGCGTGGATGCTTCCCCCTCTTCTTCTTGGCAAATTCCAAATGTTGCACTTGGCGGTTTCTCTACAGGGGGAAGGGAGGGATCAACCAAATCTAATTAAAGCATCCTGGGATGAATGGCTGGTCTGTGTGATAACCCTTGCTTGCTCCTTTTCAGGTGCTTTCTCACTTCTCCTTTGCAGACGTTGATGCTTATCAACGGTGCTGGTGGGGACATGGGGGGGGGGCAGCCTGAGCAGCTGCAGCCAGCCTGCCTTAGTGTCTGGCTAGCAAGTGCTTGCTGACATTTATTTCGTCATCCTCGGTTTGTTGGCCTCGGGTCAGACCAGGGCTCCCCTTGGGAACCATTGTAATAAAAAGGCCCTTCACATCCTCCGTGCAGCTGTACAAACTGCAGCCACCTTAGCTGCTCTTGTCTCCTCTGGAATGCAGCTGGGATTCGGGAAGCTGTGTCTGAGCACAGCCTTTCGGATTTTGCCTTTCGAGAGAGGCCGGGTGATTCCTTTTAGTCTTGCTTATCTGATCTCTGCAGAGGATTAGGTCTCCCTTTTCAGGTGGTGCGAAGCCCAGTGCAGATGGACAGCTCTGGTTTTAGGGGGTTGAATGGAGTCACTTCAGTACTTCAAATTCCTGCTGTTAATGGTGGGAAAGGATGAGGCAGTTGCCTTCCTGGGGCCCCATTTGTTGCCTGGTGTGTCGCACTACACCCTGGTCACATGGTGACCCACTGACAACAGCATGGGGGCTGAGTAGCCAAGCATCGCCCTCTCTTTTCGCCCTGAAAAGTCCTAATGTCAGAGATCCCACTTCCCATCCCCAATGTTTGTTTTTGTTTTGGCTTAACAATAGGAGGTGGTGGCAAGGGAAATGCAAGAGGGCTGGCCAAGTTATTTTGGTAGTTGAGGCAGAAAATCCCACAAGGCAGCAAAATTACTATCGTAAGAAATAACCATGTGCTGGTTTTCACGATACTCCCAATCTGGTGCCCTCAGCCTGTCTCATGGTAAGGCTGGCCATGCACCTGGTGTGGTGTCATACCAGAGGGTCATCCCTTTGCCTCTGAGAAAGAAGGCCAACCAGAAATAGGTGGGATATACCTTTTAAGGAGCAATCCCAGAAGGCCTCCATACTAGCAGGCCTTCAGTGAAGAGAAAATGGAAATGCCTTGTGGGGGGGGGGCAGAAACTAGGAGGAGGTTGAGGGACAACCTGAGTTGTTGTTCATATAGGGGTTGGAAGTTCTGGACATCAGCATTCAGACTCACACCAAGCTGTGAAGGTTCAGGCTTTATGTGCCACAGTTCGTTCCTTGACTGAAGCCCCTGAACAAATGGCCTTTGCCTTCCCAAACACAAGTACAAAACCTGAGATACTTAGTCCAGGGCTTTCTAACAAACCTGGCCCAGATCAAAGAAGGAATCTGCCAGAAGTCTTAAGTGCATGAGCTAGGACAATCCTGACTCTTTTGCAGGCAAGTATTCATGTTTCTTTAAAGACAGATGTACCTCTGTCTTCTAGGAAGTTTTAGTCAACCACAGTTTAGTGAAGATACCTGAATGCCAACATAACATGTTTCCTACATCTAAAAGAAATGGAGGCTATGAAACAGATCCAAGGCTAAAGTGCTCAGGCTTAAGCTTAGTGCCTTCTTCTATGGAGGACTCCTGATACCCATCTATGCGAGACCACACCTTGGAAGCAACTCACTTTACGAACGTATTACTTTTCTAACCATTTACATTTTGCTGGAACAACGTTACTTTTTTTGCCTGCAATGACCATGGCTGTAATTTGCTACTTTTTATGAGCACAAGAATTATGTGGTTGCCAGTTACTGGGGAATTTACTGTTACTGGGGCCATAATTAACCATTGATATCCAGACCTCCAGGATGAGAGGGGTGGGTTCTTGTTTGAGGCTACAGTCATATCCTGTCATGCACACTATGAGTCACACACTGAATTCAGTGGGATTAGTTTCTATATGAACTTGGTAGGATGCAACAAAGCATAAAGGCTCTCTAGCCCACAAAGTTGTCTGAAGTAAAGTCAGGTGTTTTGCTTAGCTGGCGATATGTGCTTGCCAAGAAGCATCTTGACATTTGCAAGAGAAGACTGTGTCAGGAAAGGGCTGGTTTTATTTAATTTGCTAATTTGTTATATTTTTTGTTAATGTCGCTAATATTGTATTTGTACCTTTTTACAGCTAGAGATGGAAAAAGATGGTTACAGTGTTTTCTGGGGAGAAGCAGAGAGCATTCTTCTGCATTTTTCAGTGTTTCAAGGACCACAACAATGTTAACACATTCATATAACAAGCAAAGCAAGAGTGTTCTGCTCATATACTGTCCCATAGCGTTTAAAGCACTCTCGGGGTGATTTGCAATTTAATTATGCTGGCTACACATTGCGAGCTGAGTAGTCGGTTTACTGACCTCGGAAGGATGGAAGGCTGAGTCAGCCTTGAGCCCAGGATTGAGCTCAGGTTCTTCTGAGCAAAGTCTCCACTGGTGTACTGCAGTTTATCCACTGCACCACGAGGCTCCTGCAGTGCAACAGACTACTTTTCCTGAATGGCAGTAACACTCACAAAAAGGTAAAGACCCAAAGCTTGAGCAAAGTAATGAGTAGGACAAATAGGTCATCTCAGAAAGTAATATTCCAATCACTATGTGAGACCAGTAAGGGAAACAGGGCTTGCTTATTCTTTTTCTGTTAGGGCAAAACCAGACATTAAGATAGTCTGTGATGGTGCAAGAGGTTTTCTTACCTCTGGGAATACGTACATTCGCTTGTTTTGCTTGGTGACTGGTCTCATTGTGGATTCATTGAAAGTCTGATTTGCAAACTTGACAGACTCTCTCAGTCACTTCTCTCACGGTGGTTGATACGCTTTCACCTCTAATTATGGGCTATCTATAATGTCTGTCCCTCTGGCTTTAGCTGCATGTTGGAGCAGGGGGTGGCACAAAGGTGCCTTCTGGTAAACCTTTGAGAGAATTGCTGTAAATCCAGCCAGGGTTCCTGACTTCCTATTTGTTTAACAACATCAGCCATTAAAATACTTTGGGGGAAAGAGGGCCTTCAGGCTTGAGAGAAAATGAGGAGAATATTTTTGTTTGAAGAGTCTGTGAGCCTAAATCTGGTACTGAAAACAATTTTTTGCTTTTGTTTTCGGCTGAGGATACACTTAGAGGCATGTGACGCATTCATTCTTAGCAGGCACTGTCACCTGAGCCACTGTTTTGCTCTAGTTATCAGACCACCGTGTTCTAGAAAAAGTAGAGATCCCACAAGATGGTTGTCCACCCCCACCCCCCCAGGATGCTCTAGTTCTTCACTAGAGACTAGCAGGCTGTTTTGACCAAATGGACATAAAACTGACAGGTCAGAAATGGCTCAGAAACCAGGAACAGTCCATTTTAGTCTCTCACTCAGCCGACTCCAACAAAGGGATTTCAGTTTTCAGCATAAAACTACTGAACTAGCACATACCAGGAAGTCAGATTTTCATTTGTTTGCTTTGGGCTTGAATGACAAGAATGCTTTCATATTCCAACACAGTAGGTATTTACTGTTGCCAAAAAGCTAGCATGATTGTATCATCATCATCTGCAGCTGTTGTAAATGGTGACTTTGCTTACCTTAAGGTTTACATTGAAGTTTAAGAAGAAACACACTTTGTTGCATTTTATTACTATTTCTTTCTATGGTTTATTAGAATCTTCTTTCCCTCATATATATATGTGCATGCATATATATGTGTGTATACAGTATGTGTATGTGTATATGAACATGTACCTTCCTATATGTCACAATAACACATCACCTATCAGATGGGGCCTATGAAAGCATAAACTGTAGTAAATCTGTTTGCCTTTGAAGTGGCACACAACTCTTGTTCGCACTGCAGGAAACTTAGGATCAAAAACAGGGCTATCACAAGAGCTTTGGTGTGGATGGATCACAAGCTAAGCAGCTTTACAAACCATCTTATAACAAGGAACCATCAGTTGTCCAAATCCTGCCTTTATAGCATAGCACCTTCAGAGATTTGTGTGTTTTTGTGTCTGTGTGTGAGAGAGAGAGAGGGAGAGAGAATGCAAGAATGCTGTAAAAATGTGATGTGCTTTCTAGGAATGGCTAGCTAGGCGAGTTAGGTATCTGGCTGTGGTGCCAGAGGTTGGGAGTTTGATTTCACACTGTGCCTCCCAGGAAAAGAGCCAGCCTTTATAACCTTGGGTAAGCTGCGCGGTCCCAGAGCACCTCCAGAAGAAGGGAATGGTAAACCACTTTTGAGTACTGTGCTGTATATACCTAGAAAACCCTGGAAAGGATCACCATAAATTGGAATTGATCTGGTGGCACTCAATTACTATTCCTCCTCCTCCTCCTCTTCCTCTGTGAATTGCATCAGTGAATTGTAATGTCAGATGTCATGGTATAACCGGCAGTTGTGCTGGGGGCAGAATCCAGGAAGCTAGAGTCTTCGCCCATCACATCTGTGCCTTTTAGTGGACAACCCATGTCATGATGCAAGTGATAGAAGGCTGCTGCTTTTTGCCAGGGAAAATAGGGCCGTTTGCTTCCTGCATTCCTGACCTGGCAAGGAATGTCTACAAATGAATTCAAAGAATTTCTGGAAGAGTTTAAAGTTGTCTTCACTTGAACAGCTGCACAGAAATTTAATAGATGGTCACTGTCAAACACAAACTGTACATTTTCCTACAGAACTGGGACTGAGTGTCTGAGCCATTTCCATTCTCTTTCAATTTGCCCTTTTTGCTCACTTTTTAAAACCTTTTTATTTCAGCAGAATTGCTTAAAAATCAGCTAATGACTTAATTAGATATCTAAAGAGCCATATTTAGTAAATCTTTGATTTGTTTATATATTTATTTCATTTCCCCTACTTTTCTCCCAGTTCTGGGAGCCAAGGTGGCTTACGAGATAATATAAAGTCGAACATTAAAAAATGCACAATAAGTTGTAATTGGACCCAGAAATAGCCAGTGGAGCTGATGGAACAGGGAAGCTATACACTTGCCATAACTGGCCCTGTGAACAGCTTGAGCACAGCATTTTGGACCAGCTTAATTTCCTCAACGCTCTTCGAAGGCAGTGCCCCACAGAGTATCCTATGGTAAGCTAGGCTCTTTTCTCCTTTTCTTGTTTCCAGAAACAAATTTCCATCACAGTTTTTCAAAATTCTGTTTCATGAACGTTTGTGTCAAATATTCTCCATAGCCCTTTTGAACTTAAACGGTCTCCATACATTCTCTGAATATTGACAATTTGTATTTGGTGCCCAGCTGTATTTGGTTTCTTAATTTGATGTCTGGCAGTTGGTATTTTGCATTATCTGAGAGATAACGTACACCACAGCATTTTGAATTTGGCACTACTGTTTGGCTTGAAGATAGTGCTTGTGTAATTCAATACTATCTTGTACTCTGACTCCACAGAAACCTATCTTGGTTAACAGTTTTATGAAAGGTTTCCCAGTTTTACATGAGCCTTTCTAAACATGTCCTCATACTCAGCGGTAGGGCTCTGTTGTTTTGATTTGGAAGGAAGAGTAAAAGTCACATCTTTAGGTAGAGACTATAAACATCTCCCTCCCTCCCTCTTACTTGTTGGTGAAGAAGGGGAGGGGGAGGGGGAGGGTATACAATCAGTTGATAGCAAAAGGGGAAGAAAGTCACAAATCAAAGGTTTCTGTCCCAGAGGGCTTCAGGAATTTATATTGGCTCATAACCCTCTGAGAATAAGCGCCCAAAGCAAGTTGGCACCACATGAGAAAAATACACTGATAGTGCAGTGCCCTTTTGCATTTCAGAGTGAGATCACTATGTACTAAGGGAACTGTGCCACCGATCACCAATTAATCATCTTTAAAAAGAATCACAAGATCCCCCTCTTAGTAACATGGCAGTTTAGTTTAACAGGTTCCTCTTTCTTAAAGAGGCAGAGAATAGTTGACAAAAACATATGGAGAGAAGGAGAGAAGCAGAGACAGGCACCACCTAATCAAGAGGATGGGTGTTTCCTCTCCCCTTTTTTTGGCAGTTTGAATCTTATTATTCTGATTCTTGTTTTTATGTCTGTCAAAAAATGCATAGGCATACCATCAGGGTAGCAAATGTGGTTTCACAGAGTTTGATGTCAGAAGACATGGTACACTGCAGTTCCACCTTGACTTATATCCCTGGCTGCTTTCATAAAACTGGTGAACTGGCGAGGTTCTACCACTAATGACATTTTAGAAACCAGCAACAGAGAGGGCTGCAGTGGGTAAGGTGTAATTAATCAGTAAAGCGGTTTTGTTAAAAGTTTGAGCAGCAAAATCAAATGTGCCTTTCTCAGGAAAAGGAGGAGTCCTGAGCATTCACTTATGGGCTTACATCTCTTTGCATTTAGAAACACAGAAAGATTCTGTATGCCTCGAGATGAAAGCTAATATTGCCAGCAGACCTCTAGATGGTTTGTTCTTTAAGTTTGCAACCCCCATCTTGTAACTCTAGTTTAACTCGAGATCTGGAACCTTCAGTATTTAGACAGGATGGATTTGGGCTCCTCTGTTCCCCCTCCAGCCAGCTCTGCAATGTCCAGTCTGATCAAGAGTCTGGCATGAATTAAAAAGTTGCCTGTGGTGGTATTTTAGTGGTTTGATTACTCACCACTGTGGACTTCTCTTTTTGTTTTTTTCGAGATGGGCTACAGGCCAAGTTAGCAATAGGCCTCAGAACTTTCCCAAGCATTTGGATAGTTTCAAGTGTGTCTGGTGGTTCATCCTGACTGGTAGCAGGCTCACTAACAGGGAAAGTCTCTCATCCCACTGCTGTAGCACCAGTCAAAGTTTCTTGAGAAACCTTACCACTTCGCTTATCTTTTAACTCCTCCTATTTGGCAACAGCCAATACTTCCAATTAGCTGTGAGTGTAATCACCCAGAGAGTTTTTGATATCCACAGACCCAACAGATTACTAAAACTTTATCAATGTTGAGTCTTACCAATGACTATTTGATTAACTCTCTCTTCTAGCCTTGTACAACCAGCTGATTTTGAAAAGGCAAGTTCAAAATCAGAACAAGATGGCAACACTCCTGTGCATCTCACAGCATGAAAGTTAGCACTGCACTGACCCGTTCTCAAAGCATTCAACTTTTCAAAAGCTCCTTGTGCTAAAAGACTCCCTTAAAACAACATTCTGATTTAATTAATTCAGTAAGTTTGTGTTATTTATTTCAGCCAAGTCCAAAGTGCTCAAGGTGTCATATATGACAGGTTAGGCTAAAAATTAGTGCCTGGCCCACAGTTATGCTATGAGTTTCATAGCTGGCACCAAGGCTGGCCCATTAATATTTTGCTACATGAGGTGGAGTGGCAAATGGCAACCACCTCACCCTCCACCTACCTAAGTCAAAGTAGTTCTTCCAAAAACCTCCAATTTATGAATATGGGATATTGTGCTCCTGTATCCACAATTCAATATGCCAGTAAATGGCGCGATATTGTTGCACAATATTGTGCCCACGTTGCCAGCAGGAAAAAGGATGCCAAGCTTTACACAGTAAAGGACAGCCTGAGTTTTGCCAGCACCAATGGTAGCAGGCAGGATGGTCTACAGCAGGGGTCCCCAACCCCCGGTCCATGGCCCGGTGCTGGTCCGTGGCCTTGGCCAGACCGGGCCGTGGAGACAGATCTCCCACTCCCCCACACTCACTCCTGACCCCCGCACAGCACCTTCGTGCATGTGTGCAAGTGTGCAAGCGTGCGATCGCCCCCACCCCTTCGCGAGTGCGCGAGAGTGCCCCCGAGCGTCCCCGCCCTTTGTGCATGCGCGCGAGAGCCACCCCACTCCTTCACGCATGCGCATGAGTGTGCATGCCCACACAAGCGAGCGCCCGCTCCTTCGCGCATTTGCACGAGCGCGGGGGGTGCCCCGCCTTCCCCAACTGGTCCGTGGAGTTAAAACGGTTGGGGACCACTGGTCTACAGGATACCCTCTTGTGTTCACTACCATTCACAAGCCAAGCAAGAGAAAATCCCAGAAACAGACTCATTTTTTCATCAGTTAAGCACGAAGCAATTCTCACGGCTGTTTTTCAACAAGTGTGAATGGTAGTGAGCACAAGACAGTACCTTTTTTCAGATGGAATGAATTGATTTGCAAGACAGTGATAATCTCAGAAACATTTACATAGAAAATAGTCTGTTAGATTTCTATTCTGGTCTACCTGATATATTTATCAACCTAAAGAAATTTGCTACAGGTATGTTTACAGTCTTTGGCACCACATACGTCTGTGAACAAACTTTTTCCAAGATGAACATTGTGAGATCCAAATGTAGATCAAGACATATAGATAAACATTTATATGACTTTTTAAGGGTGTCTGTCACAAACTTTGACTTGGACATTAATGCCTTGACTAACAGAAAACAGCCACTAGTGAGCTAGATAAAAGGAGCTAGATAAAAAGAGGCCACAATAAAATATTGGTCCAAAATGAGTTGCGTTCAAGTTAACATTGCCTCACTGACCTCTGAATTTTTATGTTTGATCTAAATCCAAAGGTTAATAATTGTTACATTTAGATTTATGATGTGGTTCACTTTAGGCATTAGGCATGCTAATGTGACCCCCATGTTCCAGAAGGTTGGGGACCCTTGCCTTACAAACGGTAAAGGTAAAAGTTCCCCTTGACATTTAGTCCAGTCGTGTCCGACTCTAGGGGGCGGTGCTCATCCCCGTTTCCAAGCTGTAGAGCCAGCGTTTGTCCGAAGACAGTTTCCGTGGTCACGTGGCCAGCGTGACTAGACACGGAACGCCGTTACCTTCCGACCGAGGTGGTACCTATTTATCTACTCGCATTTTTACATGCTTTCGAACTGCTAGGTGGGCAGGAGCTGGGACAAGCAACGGCAGCTCACTCCGTTGCGTGGATTCGATCTTACGACTGCTGGTCTTCCGACCCTGCAGCACAGAGGCTTCTGCGGTTTAACCCACAGCCCCACCACGTTGCCTTACAAAAATGTGTGCTAATTCCCTGGAGATACATGGCAAAATGTCCCTTTCTAGAGGACTGTCACTCCATTACTTTTCCCCCCCAAGCAATCCTGTTTTGGTTTTGTGGGTTTTTTACTCTTTAAAGAAAGCCTGTCTTTTGACTTGCTGTGATTTTTCATTGCCTTACAGCTTTCCTTGTCTATGAAGCTGGAACAATGTATCTATTTTGCAATGCTCTTGCTGGTAAGCTTGTTCCATGCATGCTCAGTTTACAACCAAGTTTTCCAGCTTTTCCCTTTTGGAAGGCCTTTTTTGAGAATCAATATTTCAGCCCCTGCAGCCTGGATTCTTTTCAAATTAAAAAACAAAAATGGGTGGGGCCAAACATTCTGTTTCAAGAAGCAAGATTAGTCTTTTTAGTTTTGAACTATTTTAAATCTGGGACATTTAGGTTCACCTATTTCTGAATGGAGTGTAACGCAGTTTTATTTGTACAAGGTCATAACTCTACAACCCTTTGCCCAAACCTCCCAAATTTAGCACAGAAATTGATCAGGCTGTCTGCTATATCCGTACCAATTTTGGTGCTGATCCAAAGTCCAGTTTCATAGTTATACATTTTTGGCTTGGCTGCCGCATTTTTAGAATTGCCTTGTAGAATGTTGATTTGTTCTACTGCACGACAGCTATAACTTAAACAAGCTACAGTCATGGTGAAAAATATTGGCACCCTTGCAATTCTGTAAAAAATGCAACCCTTCTCTCAGAAAATGGTTACAGTTGCAAATGTTTTGGTACTCACATGTTCATTTCTTTGGTTTGCGTTGGAACAACACAAAAAGAGAGAGAAGAAAAGTCACATCTGATACAATTCCACACAGAAACCCAAAAATGCACTGGCCAATATTATTGCCACCCTGTCTAAATTGTAAGAAATAATTGCTTGTCAAGCATATACATTTAATTTGTATTTAGACACACCTGTCACAAGTAAGAGGTGTGGGCAATATAGTAATCACACTTGCAACCAGTTAAGATGGAGAAAAGTTGACTCAACCTTTGTGTTGTGTGTGACACTGAGCATGGAGAAAAGAATGAAGTGGAAAGAGTTGTCTGTGGATTTGAGAGAAAAAATGTGGAAAAACATTGACAATCTCAAGGCTACAAGTCCATCTCCAGAGATCTTAATGTTCCTGTGTCCACTGTGCGCAATATCATCAAGAGGTTTACAGCCCATGGCACTGTAGCTAACCTCCCTGGACGTGGATGGAAGAGCAAAATTACTGAAAAATTACAATGAAGGGTTGTTCGAATGGTGGATACAGAACCCAGATTAACTTCCAAACAAATTCAAGCTGATCTGCAGACACAGGGTACAACAGTGTCAGCTCGCACTATCCGTCACCATCTGAATGAAAAGGGATGCTATGGTAGGAGACCCAGGAGGACACCACTGCTGACACAAAGGCATAAAAAAGCAAGACTGGAGTATGCCAAAATGTATGTGACAAAACCACAATCCTTCTGGGAGAATGTACTGTGGACAGATGAGACAAAAGTAGAGCTTTTTGTTCAAGGACATCATGGCACTGTTTACAGAAAAAGAAATGAAGCATTCAAAGAGAAGAACACAGTCCCTACAGTCAAACATGGTGGAGGTTCAAAGATGTTTTGGGGTTGCTTTGCTGCTTCTGGCACTGGATGCCTTGACTGTGTGAACGGTATCATGAAATCTGATGATTACCAAAGAATTTTGGGGCGCAACATAGTGGCCAGTGCCAGAAAGCTGCGTCTCCACCAGAGGTCATGGGTCTTCCAGTAGGACAATGACCCGAAACACACTTCAAAAAGCACTCAGAAATGGTTACGAACAAAGCGCTGGAGAGTTCTGAAATGGCCAGCAATGAGTCTAGATCTGAATCCCATAGAACACCTGTGGAGAGATCTCAAAACAGCAGTTGGGAGAAGGCATCCTTCAAATCTGAAGGCCCTGGAGCAGTTTGCAAAAGAAGAGTGGTCCAAAATTCCAGGAGAGAGGTGTAAGAAACTCATTCATGGTTACAGGAAGTGATTGATTTCATTTTTTTTCCCAAAGGGGGTGCTCCCAAATATTAAGTTAAGCGTGCCTATAATTTTGGCCAATGCATTTTTGGGTTTCTGTGTGGGATTGTATCAGATTTGACTTTTCTTCTCTGTTTTTTTGTGTTGTTCCAACACAAACCAAAGAAATGAACATGTGAGTACCAAAACATGTTTAACTGCAACCATTTTCTGAGAGAAGGCTTGCATTTTCTGACAGAATTGCAAGGGTGCCAATATTTTTGGCCATGACTGTATATTATTTTGTCACAAAGCACAAGTGCTTAGGTGCACTCCTTCCTTTCCCTGGTAGCCATTTAAATAATGAACATTTTTTTCCTACCTCTTTATGACACCTGAAGTCTGCTGCCTGAGGTGACTGGATCGCTCTACCAAAAGGTGGGGCCAGTCATGATGGACACACTAGGTGCCATACTACATCAGTCTTGCTCTCTACTTTGTTGTATGCTTCCTGCTTAATGATTAAATAACCCAACTGTATTTTCTCTCTTTCTTCCTTACTTAATTCTCTGAACTCACAAAGTTTCAGACCTCTAAAATGTTCAAATGCAGTTCTCCTGTATCTGCTCTGAAATGTCCCAACCATTTCAACCATCCTTCACGAAGGAGATTGCCTATTCCCTTGTCATTTTAATTATCTTCCCAGGATAGTAAATTTAAGCGGTATAATTAAAGGACAGCAAATTATCATTGGTTTAGTTTAGTTTGTTGTAGGGAGGCATGGGGTGGCTTTATTGCATTCCCTGCTTCAAACAGCAAAATGCCTTGGGTTGTTTCTTCCTGATCTCTGGACTAGATTTTATAGCAAAGCTTAGACTCCCTAATGCTGGAAAGATACATCCATTTTTATCTGGTAGAGGCATGCAAGATGATATTTCAAACTTTCCAGTAGACCTCAGCAGATGTCCAGTTTTTCTTAAAGAACATGAGTATAATTAGGATGTGTCAGCTACAGAGACAGTTTTCTCGGGGCACCCACACAGACTGTGCATTCAAGGAAAAATACGCCGTGTACTTCTACATACATGAATGGTACTCTTTAGGAACAGTCTGGGCATTTTTCCTGCCAGCGCGGCTGTTCTGTCAATCGCAGCACTGAGCTTTAACCAGCTCAACATGACAAATAAAACAAACAAGGAGAAACAGCTCATCTGCGCTGGACACTCTATCACAGAGATCTTTCACGGACCAGCAGTCCTGAAATAGGGGGAACATTGGCTTGCCCTCTTTTCCTTTCTTCTGTAGGTAGCTCAGAATTCTTTTGGGAAGAAATTATTTGATAATTCCATTTGGAAAAACACACACAGGAAAATAACAACCAAGTGCATGTCTTTCTGATTCAGGTTTTCAAAACCACTGAATTCACTGAGAGGTAACACTGGCAACTGTGATGACAAGGTGAGAAGTGTCTGTTTATTCATCCTAACTGGGCATAACTGAGTGGACATTACTCTTAGCTTTTGATGGCACTTGGTGCATTCATAAGCACACTTAAGAGCCCTAGTTGGGTTTCCACATTTCAGGGAAGTGGATAAGTATCTCCACAAAATTATCCAGAGACATTGCAAATTGCAGATTATATTTTGCGTGCAGAGAAACTGAGCTGTTTGGTGAAGGTCTGACAACCACCTACAAAAATTGTGTGAGAGAAAAACATGGCCACTTTCCATATTTCTATGAATATTTGCATTAATATTTACACACAAAGCCAAGGAACACATGATGAACATGGGTTACCATTTTGGACAACATCCTGCATTAAACATGTAAATCTGCAATGTTTCTGAAACTTTAAATTTCAGCAAGGAAAATGTTTGCCTACAAGTCATCATACTATTGACTAGAAAAATTAGCAAACATGGAGCAGTTAAAGAACAAGAAATCATTGCAACAGAGATTTTCTATTTCTTTTTAAATATTTGTAAACTATGCTGTCAGTCACATCTTACTACTGTTGAGCGTAACTCTCAAAATAAATGGAAAAGGGTACATTAAATAAACACTGAAGGACTGTCACGTGGAGCACTTAATGCAACTGCACACCTACTTAGAAGCTACTTCTTCTACTTAGATGTCAATCCTACTGAATTCAGTGAGACTTACTCCCAGGTAAATATGTATAGGACTGCAGTCTGAAAGAACCTTCCTTTATGGGAGGCAAAAACTAAACAAAAATGAAAAAAATAAAGAGGACAAAAATGTTGTGGCAGCTTAAATATTAACTGCTATGTTTTAATGCGAGTTTTAGTGGGCAAGTCTAAAGAAGTGGACTTGTCCATGAAAGCTCACATTAAAATATAGCTGTTAGCCTTTAAGTTGTCACAACATTTTTGTCTTCTTTATTTTTTCATGTTTGTTTTGTTTTTGCCTGACATGCTAGCATAGGCTAACATGGCTACCTCTTCCTTTATGGGATCACCTTCTCCACAAATACATTGTGGAGTGTTTCATTTCAGCTTCGAGCTGATTTAGAGGTGGCCTGAACTGATTTGTTCTCGGGTTTCTGCAGATATTTGTTTGTATTTGTATGTTTCCCAATCTCGAAGAAAAATCCTGAAAATGTGGGATAGGAAGAGATATTACCAAGGATGTAAGGTGCTCTGCAGCACCATGAACTTTGGGAATGTGCTGGACCTTCAGTTTGTGGGCAAAACTCCTTCCTTCCTTCCTTCCTTCCTTCCTTCCTTCCTTCCTTCCTTCCTTCCTTCCTTCCTTCCTTCCTTCCTTCCTTCCTTCCTTCCCTTTCCTTTCCTTTCCTTTCCTTTCCTTTCTTCCTTCCTTCTGTCCCATTCCCCAGGGAGCTGTGCTTAAGGAAAATATGTATTAGGGGTATGGAGGATGTCCCTTTAGTGTCTGCAACCAGCAGTCTGGTTTATCCAAGTGTGCCTATTCACTGCCTAGCCTGAATCTTGTACATTTGGCACCCATAGTGGGGCAACGGTGAGGGACATCCTTGGTATGAGCACTACAGGAGATGCTGTCACACACTATGGGGAAAAACAGCAGGCAGATAGGTTCAGGCACACATTTCTTTGGTGGCACTCATGCAGGATGTGCCTCAAACAGTAAAGACAAATAATGAGGATGACAAGAGTTTTACATGACATGTTCTTACAGGATGACAGCTCTTGAACTGCCACGTATCTGCTCTGGCACTGTACAAAAATCCCTGCCTCATCTTGTTTGGACACTTCCCCCCTCCCCCAATAGCTGGTGTACACCCCTACCATTAACTAAAAAGCTGCTGGTCACATTATAACATGACTGGTGCCTTGCTACAGCAATTTGCTATTCTAGGTTGTGTAGTTTAACATAAATATGCATAAATCACCAACAGGATTTTGGCTGTTATTAAAATTAATGTGGCTTTAACTAGTTATGATTGATGTTGAACTCACTGTGTTCATTCTAAATGTGACTAAATTGGCATCCAAATCATAATTTATGATCTCAGGATTTCAGGAGCTTAGCTGCCAGCAATAATAATGGCAACATCTGTAGCATTTTTAAAATTAAACACAGAAAATCTGTTTTCTCCTCAGCAGCATTGCAGTGACCCACCCCTATCCCCAAATCTTTAGATGAAAACCTTCTTATTCTCAAATCTTGTGGCATCCTTACATGAGGCTTATTTTGTTGTTCCAATTTGTGGTGTAAGAAGAAATCATGGATCACTTGAAGAGCTGCACTTGATTTTAAAGTTGCTCTTTTCCACTTTTGATCCAGGATTACCAAAACTGAGCAGTTCCAGACAAGGCTTTCATCGTACTGTTGCTCTGCCTCATTCATTGAGTCTTATGGAGTGGGGTTGGAGATGGTCCTCTCAGGATTTCCTACAGTTCCTTCTGCCTCCCCCCCCCCCTTACTGAAGAAAAGGGTGCATCAGTGGGCACATGTTGCAGGGGGTGTGGGGGTTAATCTGTGGCCTCTTTTGTGTGTGTGGCTTGGGTTTGTTTTTGTTTTGTTTTTTAAGTTTTCAGATACAGCTTCAATTGTAACTTTCTCATCTAAGCCAAAGGCTTTTTCTCTTAGGGGAATCACCTACAGTTTGAAAAGAAAAGAAAAGAAAAGACAGACAGACAGACAAGACAAGACAGTTCTGCCTGAGAAGAGGAGGTTAGAAAATCACAATTTTCTCTGCAGCAAGAGTAGAGACTTCAGGCTTTCAGAAGGTGGCAGAATGAAAGATAGACTTGCGTAAATTAAATAATAGTTATAATGAAATGATTGCCTACTCCTGCAAAAACTGGTCTCCCCCATTTGTTTCTAGAGAGGAGATTGCTCATTCATTACCCATAACTATATGAGTAATGAGCCACCACATAGTAGCTCAACATAACTATAGTAATTTTATGAGCGGAGGTCAAAGAGTTACCCTTTAGCTTTTTATTTTCTGAGCCAAATCATTTGCACCTTTGACAAAATTTAAGTGACGATATCATCATCAACAAACCCATTCACCAGAGTCCCTGTTTTTCCTCTCCTTAACAGAGAAAGCAGTTAATTCCCTGTGCCTCCCTCTTGTTGCTCCCTTAACCTACCACATTTTCTCTGGAAAAAACAGCAAGCCTGCTGTCTACAGGAGTAACTGTCACTTTCTTTCTTTCTTTCTTTCTTTCTTTCTTTCTTTCTTTCTTTCTTTCTTTCTTTCTTTCTTTCTTTCTTTCTTTATTTATTTATTTATTTATTTATTTATTTATTTATATCCCACCTTTTGCCTTAAAAAGGATCCAAGGCAGCTTACATCATTAAAGAGATAGTATTCAAAAGCTAAAAACAGTAAGTACACAAATATTAAAATTAAACAAGTCTTATATTTAAAATGGTAAATAAAACCATACTAAAACACATTTAAAATAGCAGAACACAATGATCCATTTAAAAAGGCAAGTTAGAAAGGCTAAAAGGTGAGAGGAAGCTCTTTTCTCCCAAAAACCATCACTTATGGTGCACATTTTGCTGTGTATCTCTCATTCTACCATGGCTAGGAGTCAGATTCAGTTCTTCAAAAAACCTCCTGCTTATGAATGTGGGATATTCTGCTTCTGTATCCATGATCCAAAATACCAGGAAATGGATGTACAATTTCATACCTAGGCAGCCAGTAGGAAAAAGGGTGAGCAAAGGGTAGCTTGAATGTTGACAACACTGATGACAGCAGTCAAGATGGTCTGCAGGATACCCTCTTCTGCTCACTACCATTCACGCTTGTTGAAAAACAGCTAAGAGAATTGCTTTGTATTTGAGTGAGAAGTGGATAACTGATGGAAAAAGGAGACAGCTTCTGGGTTTTTCTCTTGGTTGGTGTCACTTTGTGAGTGGTCTCTTCCACCCAAAGGGAAAGGGAAGGGAAAAAATCCCTCTGAGACTTTAAACAAGGGCAGTTCTGAAGGAGCAGGCAGTCTGATGAGATATTAGCTGATGGCTACCTGAGGAAAGGTTGTTGTTGTTTAGTCGTTAAATTGTGTCCGACTCTTCGTGACCCCATGGACCAGAGCACACCAGGCCCTCCTGTCTTCCACTGCCTCCCGGAGTTGGGTCAAATTCATGTTGGTAGCTTCGATGACACTGTCCAACCATCTCATCCTCTGTCGTCCCCTTCTCCTCTTGCCTTCACACTTTCCCAACATCAGGGTCTTTTCCAGGGAGTCTTCTCTTCTCATGAGATGGCCAAAGTATTGGAGCCTCAGCTTCAGGATCTGTCCTTCCAGTGAGCATTCAGGGTTGATTTCCTTTAGAATGGATAGGTTTGTTCTCCTTGCAGTCCAGGGGACTCTCAAGAGTCTTCTCCAGCACCACAATTCAAAAGCATCAATTCTTCGGCGGTCAGCCTTCTTTATGGTCCAGCTCTCACTTCCATACATCACTACTGGAAAAACCATAGCTTTGACTATGCGGACCTTTGTTGGCAAGGTGATGTCTCTGCTTTTTAAGATGTTGTCTAGGTTTGTCATCGCTTTCCTCCCAAGAAGCAGGTGTCTTTTAATTTCGTGGCTGCTGTCCCCATCTGCAGTGATCATGGAGCCCAAGAAAGTAAAATCTGTCACTACCTCCAGGAGGAAAGGTAGCCACCAGCTAATATCTCATCAGACTGCCTGCTCCTTCAGAACTGCCCTTGTTTCAAGTCTCAGAGGGAAAGTGGGACGTGGTGGCGCTGCGGGTTAAACCGCAGAAGCCTCTGTGCTGCAAGGTTAGAAGACCAGCAGTCGTAAGATTGAATCCACGCGACGGAGTGAGCTCCTGTCGCTTGTCCCAGCTCCTGCCAACCTAGCAGTTCGAAAGCATGCAAAAATGCGAGTAGGTAAATAGGTACCACCATGGTGGGAAGGTAACGGCATTCCGTGTCTAGTCGCGCTGGCCACATGACCATGGAAACTGACTACGGACAAACGCTGGCTCTATGGCTTGGAAACGGGGATGAGCACCGCCCCCTAGAGTCGGACACGACTGGACTAAACGTCAAGGGAAACCTTTACCTTTACCTTTACCTGAGGGAAGGGGTTAGTGGGAGTGATCTGACAGAACTAATAGAGAGTGATCTGGGAGGGTGCCTGCAGGAAAGTTCTGGTGCCACAACCCCCTCGCCCCATGGGGTGACATGACTACACCACGGACCTTACCGCAACATGATAGAGAAGAAATCCTGACATAAATTTTCCTGTGGTGACCGGTCAGTCTCAGTCAAGCATTTGGCCAAGAGAACAATAGAAGAGGGTGCACAGCTTTTAAGTACAGGATATAAGCATGGCATTCTTCTGAGTCTTTTGTCTCTGAAACATCCACATAAAAGGTAATAGTCCTGAGATCAGATAGCAGGGAGGACAGATTGTAGCGGCAGAATAATGTGGCAGCATCAGCAAGTTGTCTTAGTGTTCAGCCGTTCCTAATTTATGATTTTGCCCCCAAAACCCATATAGTCAGTTCAGCTGCACAGCACCTTACTGTGCTGGTCACCTGAGCTGCGCATCTGTGCTAGCCAAACAAACTGGAGTAAGCAGAATGAAAGGATTATTTTGCTGAAACAAAAATATTCCTTCTGAGGACCTTTTCCAAGAAGTTTTCATCTTCTTTATCACATAATAAGAACTTAAGTATTTTGCCTTGGCACCAAAAAAGTACAGCATGTATTTTATGTCAGACAAACCACAGAGTCTGATAGATTAGGGCACTGCTTTGCTTTTGTGATGCCAAGTGCAATGGTTTTTAATTAAGGAAAAACTCCTGTGGGCTTCAAGGGCAGTTTTCAACCATGTTTTTTTTCCATCCACTGTTACATTTTCGAAAGCTAAAACAATGGGATACAGAGATCAAGGCTCATTAATTTTATCAGTGAATACGTTTTACAGGTCTTGCCTGGGTTACAAATGTGTTTTTGATCTGTCACATTTTAATAGCCACAGTTTTTCTTTCTCCCTCCAAGCTGAGGGAACTGTGTCTGATGCTTTAAACTGCCTGTCGCAAAGCCCAGAAATCCCAGTGCCACAGAACTACAGTTTTCAGACTGTGCTGAGAGGCATGGATGATCATTAAACATACTTTGGGCCTATCATGTGGACAGATGAGTTCTGTTTCAATCAGGGAGAATCTCAGATGAGGTTTTTCTCCCTTAGGCACTTAGAGAGCACTGCAGCTATTCCATTGTTCCTCCTTAACAGATTTTATGAGGTAAGAAAAGATAAGGGGGAAAGCAGTGGGGAGAAAAAAGTGGTTGTAAGATCATGTCATGTAAAGCTCTTGAAAAACTGAGCAAATGACCGCCTTGAATTTCATCAGTTAATGTGGATTGCAGACACATGCACAAAGTATCTAAAATTCTAAATTGCAGTATCTAAAATTCACACGAAAATGTCATATTTCACCTTTGGCAGTAGTGCATCTTAAAGCTGAAGTAGAAGCGGAGCTCCTTCAGTAGGGAAAGACTGCATGTTTAATTTAATATCAGCTTAGTGACTTGCTTTGGTTTTATAATTAGTTAACTGGGGGATAGTCTGACCTTGTTTTCCTGTCTGTTTCTGAGGCACAATAGCTCTGGTGCCTGGACAGATCGTGTTGTAAGAAAAGGAAGCATGTATTTGCCTTAATGTGTCATCTTACCTTTAGTACATTGGGTTCAGAAATTCACATTCACACTGGAGCAATCTTCCAAGGAAATTTTGTTTAATACACAAGAAGAAGAATAAATATATACAATAATCACTAGTTGGGAATCTGCACTATAGCTGTATGAAATTCTGAAGGCTGTTTAAAGTCTATAGGTGATAGACTATAGGAAATATACCAAGCATGCAAGGCACAGAATGAAATGGACACAATACAAGGCCATTCGTTAGACTTCAGTATGGGGAAATTAGCTTGAATGTGTCTTCACAGTTTAAAATGAGGGCTGAAAAACTTGGCTGTGGTTTCACATGGCTGAAATTGGCTGGGAAAAGCTGAATTTCTGTACTGTATTTGGAAGGTCATATGAGTTGGGGCTTGGTGGTAAGAGCAGGTGGAAGAAGAAAAATATAGGGATCTATAGTGTTACACCTAAACTACTCAAGTGAAACATAGTGAATACTTTTTACACCCAATCTCAGTATCAGGAAGGCAGCAGCTGGTGCAATAGTGACATCTGTGAGAAGTGCACATCAGCACATAGGCAGACGGAGACAGAGTTTTTGTGCCTTCTGTCTTGCCAGGTCCTTCTGAGTTTCTGCTCTAGTCTGCTTTTCTTCCACTGCACTCTATTCCAGAGGTGAACAAAATGTGGCACATGGGTTACCTGAAGGCCATCCCCATGGGAATTTCTGTATCCCCTGAACCTCCACAGTATCTCCATGTCCCCACTTTTGGGGGAAGGGGATGACAAAATGTGTTTTCTGCTCCTGAAGGCATCACACAAAGCAAAGACAGGCCCCACAAAGTGGGAGGCTTGCATGCTCATGTTTGCAGTTGCCAGGGTTTTCCTCTGCATTTGGTGATGTCATTGCCAGCTCTCTGCATTGAGACACATTGGAGAAAACCATGCATTTCTCAAGACATCAGAGCACATGCACATAACTGGCGTGGGATCTCAGTAAAGCCCTTGGGAGGACAGCAGCTTGCCAGCAATCGCTGTGCATGGGATCCCTTGGAGGTACTGCAGTTACATTCATTGAAATGGAAGGGGCAGAGAATTATTCTAGATAACACAGAGACAGTAAATTTCAGCTACTAATTTAGACTACTCTGCCTGACAAAGAGTCTTCTCTGCTGCAGCTGTGCCACAAGAGCAGGGCTTTAGGGCAGAAGTATAGGGCACCACTCAGCAGAATGCGCAGGGGAGCCTCCGGACTCAGCAGGGCTAGGGTGACACATTGTGATGGAAATGAAACATAACTCCGTCTAAAAGCACTGACTTGAGGGTCTAAAATTACATATGTACACTATGACTCTGAAGAGTGAAATTTTGTTCCTTCTCGCCAATATAAGTAAATTCAATGGAAGACATCATCATTTTCCCCATTTTGTTTCTTTTGGGGAGAAAAAAATGCTACTGATTACCCACAATTTATAGCTGAATGCACATTAGTATTGAAGACAGGTAACTTGTTAGGCTGTGCATAAGTCCTGAAGGCCAATCTCTAAACAAACCAAGCCAATCTGCATAATCCTGGAAGCAAGAGAAGCTCAGGCGAAGAAACTCAGATGCTTACATTAGTTAAGAATTTCACTCTTCCAGTCACAGGCTGCCTCTAATGTCTCTTTCTTAGATGGATGTACCTGCAACAATCTCTGCCATAATACCAGATGTGGGTGCCCTCCAGTGGGCAGCTGAAGCCAGTGACAGAAGGCTGGATGTAACCTTTTAATAAACTGGTAGAAGAAATGGAGGTAATCGATAAATACTAATAACATAAATAATATATTATGATGTTAAAAGGCAAGGTTTTGCTGAACAAGTCATCTCATCCTAGTAGTCTGTCACTGGAAAGTTATGAAATTTATCATGGTTGAGATCCAGATTCCATCCTATGCCCACGGAAGGCATGCTCTGAAAGCCATTTATTTCAGTGTTGTACAACAGACGACTGCCAATGGAACAATCCTGGTCCAGGTTCTGCTAACGTATTGCAGTGCTACAGTTCTATTTATATAACATTTTTGCTGCTGCGAGCTGCAACCCTTCTGTAGATACATACAGGAAGCCCAACATCTAAGTTTCATTCTGTCCATTCTGTGCCTCATTCTGTACAGTTTAGATAACTGTAGGGTTTGATCAATCAATCAATCAATCAATCAATCAATCAATCAATCAATCAATCAATCAAGTAAGGAAATAAAATGTGCTTCTTCCTCAACACTAGCTATCACTGGAAGTTTCCCAATGTGTTTGTGCATGCTGTGCCACAAGAACATGCTTACATCAAAAGTGGTCACATAAGAACATAAGAAGAGTCCTGCTGGATCAGGCCAAGGGCCCATCTAGTCCAGCTCCCTGTATCTCACAGTGGCCCCACCAGATGCCTCTGGGAGCACACCAGACAACTAGATACCTGTCTCCTGATCTGGCATTTGGAGGTACCTTCCTTTGAAGCCTGGAGATTATACATCCCCAACATGGTTTGTAACCTGTGATGGACTTTTCCTCCAGGAATCTGTCCAATCCCCTTTTCAAGGCATCTAGGCCAGATGCCATCACCACATCCTGTGGCAAGGAGTTCCACAGACTAACACCATGCTGGGTAAATAAATATTTTCTTTTGTCTGTTCTCACTCTCCCAACATTCAGTTTGAGTGGTTGCACTGTGATTTGTGTGTATGTGTAGCATAGCCTACCATAGAGGTTCCCAGAAGCTGTTGACCTCTAGCTCCTGCAGTCTCACACCATTGGCCATGCCAGATGGAGTTTCTGGGAGCTGAAGTTGGAGTAAACCCAGGAACGTGTTTGGGAACCACTGGTCTAGGCTGTTTCATTTTCATTCAGTCTAAATGTTTCATGCTTGTAGGTAACACAACACCAACAAATAAGTGCTGGCCAGGACTAGACTTCATGGGTCAGAGGGTATCTAACTTGGTGCATCAGATATATTTTGGACTACAAGTACCAGAAGAATTAATCATTAGCTGTAGTAGCTATGATTTCTGGGAATTAAAGTCCAAGAAATAATTGGTACTCCATGTTCCTATATGCTTTAGGACCTACGTATTTGAAGGAGTGCCCCTCCTTATGTAAACCTGCCCAATCTGCTGGGGAGACCTTCCTCTGCATCCCACCATTGAGAACAGTTCATTATGTGGAGACATAAGGGAGGGTTTTTTCTGAGATAGCACCCCAACCCTTGGAGGCTCAATCAGCAATGGCATTGCCGTCATTTGGGTGCCAAGTCAAGACTGTACTTGTTTATTAGAGCTTTTGCAGGGTGAAGATTGTAGTCTCTATAGGTTTTAGTGCAATGGTTTTAATGTTTGAATATTGTAATGTTGTGCTGTTTGATTTTAAATTGTTTTAAATATTTTATGTTTTAAAATTGATTTATATAGTTTTGTAATCCACCATGAGATCCTGCGATATAAGGCCGGCTATAAATGTTTAAAATAAATGAACCAGCAAACCACTGACACAGGTTTATTCATCTGACAACCATGGGGCTGCATATTGTTTGTGTTCAAAATGCATAATTCTGTGTTGCAATAAAACTTTTTATAGCACACAACTTAGGGAACATCTTGTGACATCTAGTGCAAAAGGTTATTGGTACTGGAAGATATTAAGATATCAAGTATACCAAAAGGGGATACAGAGCATGAATGAAACACAAAGGATCTGGATTGTCCAAATCTGGATGTGAGACGTTCTTGTGTGGCAACATCAGAAGCTACGTAGGTATGCAGAAGATATTTAATTATTACAATATTTGTATCCCACCTTATACAAATAAAAATTTAAAACAGTGAACAGTTTTAAAGGCTTTAAAATAATTTCAAATAACTTAAAACAATGTAAAACAAACCAAAACCCTGTATGCAACAATGCAACTCTACAGTCATGTCAGGCCAAGAGTCTCAGGCCTTAAAAGCTTTAATGAAGAGCCACGTTTTAACCTGGCACTGAAATGAAGTCAAAGTCAGTGCCTTTTGGGTTTCCATGGCCAGTAGCTATGTTTTCAGGGGGAATACTGTTGTGTTCCCCTGCCGTCCCGCCAAAAAAAGAACCAACTAACACTCTATGCTTTTCTAATCTCTGTGGGAGTAACAGTGGTGAGGGACTACACTGAACCCTATGTTTCCTGTTTGAAATCAGCTGAAAACGGATACCTAATGCTGCATGGCAAGAAGGCTCCTTCCGTTCTGCTCTTTCATATGAGGACACTTAGGGGCCATGCATTACTGACATCATGCTCTACCCCAGTTTTACCTCTGGAAGTCTTCCAGGCAAAGAACAGGAGATAAAGCAACCTGATAACAAAATAGGAAAGATACCATCATGAGCGAGGAGATGTCTCTTTGGCTTTGAAAGCATGTGCTCCCTTCCTTCCTGCAAAAGTCTATTTTCATAACTCTTATGAGACTCCATAGATGTCTCTCTCAACTGCCTTGGATGATGTACAGGGAATTTGTTTTCTAGTCCTCTTGTACACTTTGCAAAAAGGAATTTGTCAAGGCATAATCCTCTATAAACCTGCTTTTAAGGGCTGTGCCTTGAAATTAGCTGGCCTTTTATTTGATGGACATCCTTGAGAATGATTTTTATAGCCTAGAGATCATCCTGGGTTCTTTAAATAGCACCAACTGCATCACACTGTTGCTTTTCAAATGATATCACCAGCTCACAGGGGTCTCTGGAGTGACGCCGGCTTATTTCTATTGAAGTTCTATTTTTATAAATAATATATTTGTGTGCCTCTTATTAGTTCTGTGAATAGCTACCTAATGCCTGAAACATCACATGTCTATTCCATTATATGTTATGTATATAACCAACCATACAAAGTATCAATAAACGGTCAGCATGATAGTGCTTCTGTACCACAGGGGTGGGGAAGCGATGGCCCTCCACGTGCTGTTGGACTCTGGTTCACATCAGCCACAGCCTAGCCAAAGAAGAGGCACAGTGGCAGTTATATTTCAACATCTGGAGTGCAGCAGGTATTCCCATCCATCATGTAGCATTTTATATATTCAATTATTTATAAGGTGTATTTACACTGGCAACATTGTTTGGATTGATCATCACCATCACCATCATTAGCATCAATCAACAACTCAAGTGGCACTTGTGTATAATTTATTTTGGTCAAGGTTATCATAGGCAAGATCCTACCACATCCATCTAACGTATGAAGTTAACAAAGAAAGTCTTGGATTCAAACATCGGTAATCAATAGGAGAGGCTTACGCAAGGTGAGACCAGAAGTTGCACTCAGTATACAAGAATCACTATGCTGACAATAACAAAGTCCAATCACTGGGCACCAGAAATGTCGAAATCATAGGCTCAATTGCAGCCAGTCTCTATGGGGCTGTGTTCAATTTGGCCAATGCTACATATAGAACACTGTACTTACTGTTTGTGGTAACCCAGTCAAATGGAAGCCAAAAGATATGGTGCCAAACCTGTCAGCAAGTGTTAATATTGCAACGTTCATTCTCAGCTGTTCCCTTTAAGTATAGTGCAGTCAGAAATCAAATGACAACAGTGATGCAATGTTTTGCAGAAGACCAGAATTGGTTTAAAACTCTTTACAAACATTTTAATATACTGTAGTATTAAAGTAATATTAAATTACAGGAAAATATTATTAAAGAGTTTTTGCAAAACAATGTCTAGAATCCTACCGTAAGGTTTGTGTAACATGGTGAAGCTCATTGATAAAGTGCCTGGTCACACACCTAGCTACACAAAAAAGATGCACCCTGGCATCCAATCAATTAGCTGCAGTTAGCCACAGCAAGTTATGCACACCTTATACAAAGATCAGTAGGGTTCCAACCAGTAACTTTCACATGGTCCCTACCAGCTCTGCAGTTCTAAGGTGATGTTGATGATTACTATTACTATTATTCAAAAATATTCAACAATACTAGGCACAATCAATCAAAATTATAAAAACATTGTCTGGTATTATATAACAGATACAGGTTTTAACCAAAAACCTAAGTATCTGTTAAATATCGGTGCAATATGTATGCTATTCCTAATACTGCTGTTTTGTGTTTTTGTTTTGTTTTGATTTTTTGTAGCTTCGATGGTGCTATTTCTGAGATCTGCAACTGCTTATAATACTGTGTGATTTTTTTTGATATAGTTCCCAACACCCCAATGACGATGGGGACCACTGAGAGCGAGATGTTTCATTTGCCAGATCTATGTATTTTGTTAGTTTTTCCAATTACATATTTTCAACTCTGGCATCCCCTGGAATTGCAATGTCAGTGATCCAGACATTTCATCGTTCTATTAAAACTTTGCCTGCTGTGTTAAGTTCAAGGTGTCTATCAGTTAGGATCACAGAAACCCCATTTCGTCATTTTCTGACACCTTCTTTACCTGATGTTCCCATGGGTTTTTGGAGGCTGGCAAGTTATATCTTTTTCATAGTGTGCTAATTTTGCCACTCTGTCATGTCTAATTTTGTAATCTGTGCAATCTTTGGAAATTCACAGTTGAGGTGTGACACAGTTTCATCTTTTTCTTGGCAGAGTTGACATTTGCTATTAGCACTACTACTACTACTACTACTACTACTACTACTACTACTACTACTACTTTAATGGTTTTTCTCAGGGACTAGAAGTGACTAGGTGTAAGTAACAAAATCTAAATACAGTAGGACCCCCGTATGTACGGGATCAATATCCGCGGTTTCACTTATCTGCAGTCTGAAAATATTAAAAATATTAAAAGAAAAAAATTACTTTGAGGCAACAAGTAATTGAACTGCTACTCACAGTGTTATCTCTCAGTTTAAACAAGTAGCACCTAAGTTATTTAGGTGTAACAAATAACAAATAGCAATCTTCCCAAGTTACTTTTAAATGGCATTTAAAAGCATTTCTATCAACATTTATACAGGAATTTTTCAGGTTTTGTGTCATTCCCTTTACTGACCCTAAGAGCAAGAGATGGACTCTCTGGGGTGGTGGATACCGCACTAGAGTAGGACTAAGGCTTTAAATCCTGCCATGGAAACCCACTGAGGATTGGCATTGGTAAAAGCACGCCTTAAATATCTCACACACCTTGGAAACCCTACTAGGTTTGCCATACATCAGAATGGACTTGACAACATGTAATGCAAGTATTTCCAGGGCATAACATCAGAATCAGCTGATAGAGGGATCTAGAGAGTATGTCACAGTATGTTATGGCCTGAATAATGTATGTATGTATGTATCTATGTATGTATGTATGTATGTATGTATGTATTTATTTATTTATTTGATTTGATTTGATTTTTATACCACCCATATGGCAGCCAAGGCCACTCTGGGCGGTTGAATAACAGTAACAGTAATGAAACGTTGGCAGCCAGAAAGTAATGAGTAATGCAGTTAATTCCTTCTGAAATGTAATAAGCTTAACCTGGGTTTCTTTTTGCTGACCCTTTTGATGCCCAGTTTGTGCCCAAAATACAGGCTGGCCAAACTACTTTACACAGGAGAGTCCTCAGTCTGAAGAGCTGTCTGGTACAAGGCCTGTTTCAAGATTCAGTATCCTAAGAAGGGAGAACACCACCCTGGAAGTTGCCCATTAACAGTTATCACTGCTGGTGGACCAAATAGGCATACAAAGGATGTGGTTGCCATCATACATACTATGGTGATCTGTATTGTATTTCCATTAACATTATAAGTAAATGGAAATAAATAAATTATTTATAAATTAAATAATAAATATAAATTAAATAAATAAAATCTATTTATAATAAATTAAATAAATAAATAAATCCTATTGAACATTGGGCCATGCAGGCACACAGTGGACTATTGTGCAAATGTGCAAACCCATGAGCATGGCATGAGTACATACTTGCACAACGGTGCTGTTGTGCTATGCTTTTGCAATGTAGAATATGAAAACATGGAGATACTGGATATCTCCCAGCATGATCCTAGACAAATCGCTACTGGGAGTCATACAAGCATAGTGGCGGAACTGGATCCTGGCCACTGTAATTATCTCTGAAGTTCTACCTATGCATTTAAACCAGCATACTTTATGCAAATGTTTATTCTATTTTTAAGAGATATGAGAGGGGCTAACCTATGGAATGAAAACGTCTTGTGTAGACTGCAGAAGAACATGAAAGATAGCAATGGTGCTATATTCCTATGGGGAGAATTATTGGTAAATTAATTCTTGGATGTTGGTCCTGTAAAAAACATTGACTAGTAAGAACAGATTTGGTACTCTTAGTATCTGGGAATATATTTAGAATTTTCTAGGTAATGACTGCGGCCACTGCCTCTTAGCTTCCAGGGCTAGAATAAACTTTTACTTTTGTAGGTGGAGGGCAGATTATCCCACAAGCTAGGGATCCAAAAACACTCCCAGCATTTCAAAGGCAAAAAGGTAAGTGATCCCTTAATTCGACCACTAAAAATGGTGGCTAAGAAGGAAGCCTGAGTGTTAAAATAAGGCAAAGGGAAGGGGGAAATGTTGAACAGCTGGCATCCCTTTGTTTAGTGAGTTGGGAGAGATAATCCAACCAACAGCTACCAGGGGTAGAATTTCAAACCTACTGACTTGTGGTTGCAGCCTGCTTTGTGGAACTCACTGTTAAGAAATGGAGCTGGCACAGATGTCTGCCATCACCTTTGGGAACTTTCATATTTTGGTGACATATTTGATTGCCACACTCTGGTGATCTCGAAGATTGATTACTGTAATGCTCTCTACATGGGATTGCCCTTGAGGCTGGCACGGAAATTGCATCAGGTCCAGAATGTAGTGGCCAGACTGGTATCAGGTGTGAGCAAATTCAGTCCCATTTTGCCAGCGCCGGCTCCAAGTTGTTTTCTGCGCCAGATTCAAGTATATATTCAAGTATATAAAGTCCTTAATGATTTCAGTACCTGTCGGAGCATCATTCCCTCAGAACATCAGTCTGTGCCACTCGCTCTTCACAGGCCTTACTTTGCCAGGTTGCCATGCTGAGAGAGGCTAAGATGGTCGCCCGGAATTATGCCTTCTCAACTGTGGCTCCCACCTTGTGAAATGGGCTCCCCTTGGCAGTTTGTCAGGCCTCCTCCCTCCCATCATTTAAGAGGGAGAGATTAAGACTCTAATGTTTTGGGAAGCTTCTAAGATCATCCTTGCAAAAGTTATTTCTATCAACAAACAACAAATAAGGTTTTCCCGTAGTCCATCATCACTTGGGGTATATTTAGTGTTCTTAAAATAGGTTTGTTGTTGTTGTTGTTATTTGTTGATGTTTGGGTTATTGTTTCTATGTGTAAACCACTTACAGTAGTGTTGGATACTAAGTAAGTGGTATAAACAAACAAACAAACAAACAAATTTTAAAAAAAGGTTTTGGCATGTGCCCAGCCTGACAAAGACTTGTATCAGTCAAAAGCTAGCATTGTATGTTTTTGTGAGAGAGTGATTGTTTTAGTGGTCCAATTAAAGTATAATCTACCCTTGTCTTTAGATTGTGTAAGGACCACAGTTTTCCCTCCCCCTGCCCCCCCCCCCCCAGCATTTGTTTCTCATTATTTAATCAGATCTGAGTTCTGCATTTTCAAGATGCTTTGGAAGCAAACTGAAAAACCTGTATATTGACATTTGGCTTACTGTTCTGGTAGATTCGCAAGTATCTATTGAAGGATACATAAAGAGAAGGTACTGGGGCCGAAGGTGTACCCATTCTGATTGTATGCAGATGGCAAATACATCCCAGGTCCTGAGCTCACTGTTTCTTATGAGAGTGGGACAGCTGAAAATTCTCACACGTTCCATTAAGTGGATCAGATTCTTGGAGCAACAGGAGGCTGGGAAGTCTCAGTGAAACAGCTCCCTAGGCCCAGCCCCCTCCTGAGTCCTAACATCATGCCAAACATAGCTGAGATCCTCGTGATGAAACCCAATATCGGGACAGATCAAGTGGGGTTCGCTGCATGGAGCAAACGTCTCCCTGGACTGACAGTCCTGGTATGCTCAGCAATGGGCCAAGCTAAGCTGTTAACCACATCAGCTCCAAGAGGAGGGCAGGACAGCTGGTGAGGGGGAATCAGGGATGTGCTGAGCCAACTTGGCCTATAAATGGTCCAGACTTTAGAGTTACCTCATGGTTTTGGAAACCAACACAGGGCAACATGATGTCACCCATGTTACGGTTTTCCTACCACTTAACAACATAATATTCACCCTAGAAAATTTCCAGAGATCTTTATCATCTATTCTATCATCTTGTAACTAACAGCCTATGAATCTCACAAGATTTATTTTAAAAACACTTCTATTTTGTGACTCCGAGCTGTCATAAAGAGGTGAACTCTAGTCAAATTTGAATGGACAGCCACATCCATCCAGACTGTTCACAGGAGAACTGCTTGCCTATAAGGTTCCCAATTCCATAACACTGCATCCAGGAATCCCAGCAAGTATGTGTTCTGAAATATCATTTGTAAAATCACAGAATCAGTCCATAGAAACATATTATCACAATGTGTAATTTATCAGTAATGGCTGGAAGTTTCTTATTGGGCGAAGTATATAGGAAGCCATTCTTGAGGTCGTTTACAACATGGGTACTGACTGTCAGAACTTGATTAGGATAACTGACTTCCTCAAGATTCCCACAAAGTTTCATGGACCTCCCAGGTAAAGAGAACAGATTTTATGATTCGTCATAGCTGACATTATCCCAATACAGTAAATGGTTAACACCAGAATAAAATCAGTAACTAGTAACAAGCATCTCCAAACTCTTTTCATCTGGGTATCTCATTCCAGAGGACACAGAGGCTTTCTGACTCACAGTGAATGTGTTTAGTAATGTGTGTTGCATTTGTGAAATGCTGGCACTTTAAGAAGCCAAGGAGGAGACTGAAGAGAGGCGTGCTGGGTGCCTGCACTTGGGCTCAATGTGCTATTTGCCAGGGTGTGGAGCACCAGCGTTATGACTTGTGAGGCTTCTTGTTGCAGCCTAGCAGCAGCAGTAGCAGCACAGGGCTTAGAAAGATCTCTTTCAGGGCTGGTAGGAGCTCTAGCAGCAGTATAGATTCTGGAAAAATATGTAATGCTTTACTTGAGCAATAGGCAAGGGCATATATGATGTGAGCCACTGTAGCTGGTGGGTGCCTTATGACACATTCCCAGATGTTAAAGTTGTTTTTCCAGGCTCTAGGTTACCATACCACTAGCTTAGATAGGGTGTGTGTAAATTCTAGGCCTATTTTCACAGATTCCCTTTCTGCCTGTTCTCAAATCAGCTGCCCAGAAGACAATTCTAGCCCTCTCCCAACCCTTGCCTGCTTTGCCTTTGTGACATCACAAGGATCCCTAAAGCATAAATGCTGTGTGAAGCAATATTTTTTTCTTAAATATTTGAGATGTGGGGATGCTAGGAGTCTTACTTGGACCCATGGAGAAGTACAGGCAGTCTGTAGGCAACACAGACTGCCTGAATTAAACAGTGTTGTAATGATCTCCACAGACTGTCTAAACTCTAGCTCTAATTCATGAGGAATGCCAGTTATTTTGCCCTTCAAATATTTTAGGTATGTGTATCAGTGATAGTTTACTACAGTGTAAAAAAAATAAATCACTACCTCTGCTCCTCCACGGAGGAAGTGTTCAATTGGCCAAGAGCCTGAAGTGGCTCACTTATTAAGCCACTTCATGATATCAGAAATTCAAACTGGAAGGAGCCTTGACAGCTGGGAAGGCTCACTTTTGGTCTGTTCCCAGCAACCACACATGCTTGAAATGGATCAAACCAGAGCAATCCTATCCGCATCAAAAAATAGGGTCTCAGAAAGATGCAGGTAGGAACACTCCGGGAATTATCTGGGTCACTCCAGCAATTACGTTGTGTGATTGCCATAAAGAACCAATCTGTCCCCACAGCAGATTAAACAGCAGGCTAAATGCCCATCTGATCACAACTTTAGCCTCTCAAGTAGAAGCTAAAATGACTAAACCAAGGCTGTTGTATGTTGAGCATAGTGGCTGATATCCAGTAGAAAGTCACAAGTAGACCCATTAAATCAATGGAGATATGGTGAGTCAGCTCCTCCATAAGTTCCACTGATTCAATGGGCCTACCCTAGTTGTGACTTACTGTTGGGTTTCACCCAATATGAGAGAACAAGATCACTGGAGAAGAAAACAATGGAATGGAAATGGAAAGCTGGAGGAAAAGAGAAAACTGAGATGAGCTATGGTCTTGAGTTTGCAAGACTGGGCCTGTTGTTGACAAGACCTTTTGATGGTCATATATCGAAAGCAATTTGACACCATGCCAGTTGAAAGCTCCTCATGAAAATTAAAATTGGCTAAAACATCCTTATTTCTGCTCCTGTAGGTATCCAGGAGCAGCAGTTTTGCTTTGCTTTTTACTTTAAAAAATAAAACCAGAAGTTCCTATCCATACATGTCCCATTTACTTTTTTAAAAATAAAAAAGACTGAAAAAAGCAGATAGGGGAGAGGCTGGGAGAAAAAATGGCCCCAGTTCCCTGCCTCCCTCTGGGTTTCCCACATCTATCATAGAAAGTCTCATGATAAGAGAAGACTCCCTGGAAAAGACCCTGATGCTGGGAAAGTGTGAAGGCAAGAGGAGAAGGGGACGACAGAGGACGAGATGGATGGACAGTGTCATCGAAGCTACCAACATGAATCTGACCAAACTCCGGGAGGCAGTGGAAGACAGGAAGGCCTGGTGTGCTCTGGTCCATGGGGTCACGAAGAGTCGGACACGACTTAACGACTAAACAACAACAACAACATAATAGAAAGACCGCCACCAACCACTTTCATCAGCTCTTACAATGCCAGTAGCAGCAAGTCTTCCCCATTCCCACCAGGAAGAGAGTGGACAGCAGAAAGGGGCGGGAGCCCAACAAAACCCTTCATCTGTCCTGTACAAGCACTCTCAAATACACAGGCATAGACAAGGAATCTAGAGAAGGGAAGGAGGAAAAGAGGATGCTTAAGCATTATAGCATTTTGCTGTCCCTGGCCCTGGGATCTAAGCAGGTCATGTCCTTAGATAACCTACCTTTAGATGGCCACATCCAGCTTTGATCTGGGACAATTCCAAAGCCCGCTTCCAAAGATATGGGAGGCATGGGCCGATAGAATCCTAGATTTTATCCAGTTACAGATAAACATGATATTGATCTAAAACTGATTTCTGCTTTCAGTTACTACAGAGTTAAAATTTTTACATAGAAAACTGGGGTTAAAATGGATGGACTTACTAATGTTCATTAGAGACCTCCTCCAAGAATTCCATTATTCCCCTGTCCTTAGTATTCTGAACCTCTCTTTTTCCGTCCACTTTAACCACTGATGGTAATAAGCAGTTTCAGAGGAACAGGGCTTGAAAACTAGATGAGAAAGGAACCTTTACCTTTCCACTGTCAAATCCTGGAATTAAAACTCATTAAACAGCTATATCTGGATTGGAAAAAAAATTATATTTTTGGATTTCAAAGCAGCAAACAAATGATTCTACTGCAAAGGATTGATCCTGAATCAAGAATGTAAAATAGCCAGTCCCTCCACCCAGAAAAACAATCCCCACTGCCCAGTCACTTCCAAGACCACATTTTATTTCCAAAGGTGGAGAATCATGTTAAATTGTTCTCTGCAGCAACCTCAATTTCCAGCATTTAAAAATTAAAAATAACTTTCCAGCTGATATACTGGAAGGCCAATAGTGGTAAAGTGCTAAAACATCACCATAGTTCAATATCCCACTAACAAAACACTCCCCAGCCTGGTGGTATCCAGATGCTTTGTTGCCTGGAGGGTTCTGGGAGTTGTAGCACAACACATCTGGAGGGCAACAAGTTGGGGAAGGCCACACTGACCTGGGTTTTTTTTATATCACACAATTACTGTATGTCGGATGTCATAGCCAGAACTTGGAAAGTTGCTTTTTAAAAGTAACATGTTCCTCTTTGTTATTCTTAGGCATCCTTCAGTCTCGAAAGACCATGGTAACGTGCTCTGTATGAGTGTCCTCTCCAGAGCACGAAGCCTGGGTAGAATAATATGGAGGATAGGCTGTTACCCAAGCAGCAAATCCCCCCTCTCCACGTCGCTGAAATAGTCCAATGGAAAGGCAAGGGCCAATACAACTGGTTCCAGCGACGTCGCAGGAGTTGCCAGCATGACACGAACTGCCTCCGGGACTCTGGCTCCGGATTTTGCCTCAAGGTTTACTCCTGAAGCCTTTTCCATCAGTGGATATAGCCACAAGGCAGTGGAGGTTTGAAATCGGAGTTTCCTTCTCCTAGATGGGCTGCCTTCCAAGGCTAACGAGCCCCACCTACTTTGTTATAGTAGCTGGCTATATAGCTCAGTGAGTTGTAGTACCAGGGTGTAGAGTCAGGGACAAGGAGAAAGTTTGATTTTCCACTGTGCCTTCTGGGAGAAAAGCCAACCTGTGAAGCACTGGGCAAGCTATACAGTCCCAGGACACCTTAGAAGAAAGGAATGGTCACTTTTCAGTACTTTATAACTTGGAAACCCAGCCATGAACCAAATCTCAATGGTTCAAATTTATTTATTTATTTATTTATTTATTTATTTATTTATTTATTTATTTATAGTGTTTCAAAAGTTACTATTATTTCTCTTTATTGCACTGAAAAATAACTTCTGTCCCTTGTTACACTCATTCCTTTTCAATTATTTTCCATTACCGGGGAGAATTTTCTGACTGAGAGAGAATGGGACAGCTAACATTTTTACCACTAAAATTGTCTTGAATGCTCTTGAAAAATAACTTTTGAAGGTAATTAGAATGCATCACTCCTTATACCAACAAAGGAACATCACTGCTAGTTGTTACATTACATTCCTTCTCAAATATAACTACACCTTCAATACATTAAGAAGTAACTAGTTACAGATAACTGATACTTGTAAATCATGACTTCTAAGCTTTGGTTATGGGCAGGTCAAGGTTAAATTATTTCCAGCCCAGTCATAAATATGTTCCTTTGGAAATCTCATGGCATCAATGTGACTTATTCCCAAGTAAGAATGCACAGGATTTCAGCCACAGCCAGTCTGGAAGTTTTCCTTTTTGGTACAAGTAGACCATAAAATTTTGCCGACATTATCTGCCACTCCCTGATCAAAAGGAACATTTTGAAGTGGAAAATCAGGCTTACCAGTGAAATGAGATGCTATTTTAAATGGAGAAATAACAATTTCATCTAATAAAACACTCAAAGGCTTCAGAACCTCAAGGACTCCATGAAACTTTATGACTATGCCTGACTACTCCCTTTTACACAGGAGCAGAATATAACTCTCTTCACCGTGATGATAATGAGTGTGTAAATTCCAGCATTAATAATACTGGGGTTTGGCAAGGAGTTTTGTCATCTGCTAAAAGGCTTTGAAATGTGATGTTTATTTCTGGATAGGATACTGATTGGCATCATGCAGGAATGGAACCACTTCTGTCCATCTAGCCCTGTGAGTTCATTTGGTAATGTTTCACTCCAGTCCAGAGAGATGTGACCAGAGGACCTTTTTTTTTTACTGATCAAGCTCAGCAGAGGCTTAAATGTACATTGTCTGCAGAATTCAGGATCAACCTGAGACAAAGGACATGATGCTGAACCCTTCCAATTACAGAAGCTGACTGGACTAGCAAATCATGGAATGTCATCTCCCACCATACCGAAGCCAGCAAACTATTTGAGGGGATTCAGGACAAGCCTGATAGCCAATACTCCTTTGCCCTCCAGCAAAAGGGAACACCTAAAGAACTCAGGAGAGTTCAGGGGAGGAGACTACCGCTGCCACCTCATCATCTGGTGCCTGAGATAGTTGTCTCAGTATGCCTCATGATAGGACCGGCCCTGACAGAATTCCCACTCAGCTGGCCTCTTGTTCCAAAATGAGTGTTTTAGGCCAAAATATATTTAGAAATGCATACTTTGTTAGAAAAATGCTTGTAGAATCACACTGCTGCAGAGCTGAAAGGGACCCAAAGGGTCAAGGAGTCAAAACGCTTAGTGAAGTAGCAAATCCACAACTGACAGATGGCCATCCCAACTCTTCATAAACCTCAATGGAAAGATTGTGCACCACGTTTCAAGACAGTCCAGTCTATGGTTGAACAACTCTTGCTCTTCCTATAGTCAAATTTTTCTTCCTTATAATTTAGATCCATTAGTTTAGGTATTACTTCTCTGAAGCCAAAGAAAAAAGTGTGTTCCATCTTCCATGTGACAGTCCTTCAAATATATAAAAATGACTCACCACTTGATCTTCTTTTCTCCAAACTAAATATGTTCACTTCTTTCAAGGTGTCCTCACAGGGTTTGGTTTTTAGACTCCTCACCATCTTGGTCACGCTGGATAAGTTCCAGTTTAACATCATTTTTAAACTGTGGTGCCTAAAGCTGGACACTATATTCCAGGTGAGTTCTGACCCAAGTACAACAGAGTGGTGCTCTTACCCCTCTTGATCCAAATACTATACTTCTATTGATGCAGCCTAGTATTGTATTAGGGTTTGGTGTGTGGGTTTTGTTTTGTTTTTAAAATATATATATGTTTGCTGCCATACCACAGTGTTGATTCATGTTTAACTTGTGGTTTACTAAGACCCCTGTATCCTTTTCACATGTCCAAATCAGGTATCCCCAATCCTACATTTCTGCATGTGATCTATCCTATCTAAATGCAATATTTTATGTTTTTCCCTATTGAAACTAATTTTGTTTGTTACTGCCCAGTTCTCTAGTTTGTCAAGATCACTTTGAATTCCAATTCTATCTTCTGATGTATGAGCTGCCCCACTCAGTTCAGTGTCATCTGAAAATTGGATGTAAATCCCCTCTACTCCCTCAACTAAGTCATTTATAAAGATATTAAACAACATCATCCAGAAAGCAGAATCCTCCAGCACCCCACTTGTCAATTCTGTCCAGAATGCTGAGGACCCACTGGTGAATCCTACAACCCATGTGCCAGCTACAAATGCAGCTTACGAGTGGCATTATGTAGCCTACATTTTTCCAGGTTGACCTAAAGAATATCATGGGGGACTTCGTTGAAAATCTTGCTGAAATGGAGATATAGTACATCCATGGCATGCCCCTGATCTACAAAACTTGTAACTCTGTTTAAAAAGAGAGAGATGATTATTCTGGTATGACATCTATGCTGGTTCTTAGTAGACACCACATTCTTTCCCAAGCACTTGCAAACTGACTGTTTAATTATCCATTTTCTGGTATTGATAACAATCTGGCTGGTTGGTGGTTGACTTGACCGTCCCTCTGCTTTTGAAAAAGAAAACATTTGCCACCTCCAGACTTCAAGAATCTAAGTTGTTTTCCAAGAATTCTAGTTGTGTTAGGTAGAACAGTTTTCCTTTTGGGGAAAAACAGATGCAAAAATGTTAGACTTTCTCTTCATCATTAGCTAGCATTTCTACATCCTTTGCATACAGCAGGTCTACTGCTTCCTTGTTCTTCCCTTTGCTCCATGCACAGTTGAACTGTGGCCTTTTGTTATTTTTAACCTCTCCTGCAAGTCTGAGCTCATTCTGAACTTCATCCCTCCTGACCTTCTCTCAACAAATACTGGCTACTTCTTAGTATGCTTGTTTATGAAGTTGCCCCCCGCCTTCTCTTTCCAGAGATGCCCCTTTTAAATCTCAGCTCACCTGAAGGCTCCTTTATGCAGCCATTCAGGGTTTTTTTAGATGACTTCCCTCCCCTCCCAGGAACTGTTTGCAATTGTGCTTTCAGAATATCTCACTTGTAAGAAATTCCCATCCATCAAACCTGTAACAAACTTGTTCCTTCCAAATCCTGTGAAATGCAACCCATCCCTTGCCAATAATCTTTCTTCATGGAAGTGTAGACTGTAACCTAAGGAGCCAAACCTTTCTCACAATATCATCTGCACCACCAGTTGTTCGCTTCCAGTACTCCCATCTTTCTTCTGGGGTCACAATCGTCAACAGCAAGAAACAATGAATAAACCACCTGTGTTCCAAGGTCCTTTGCCTTCCTACCCAGAACCTCACAGTGACTTGCAAGTCGAAGACAATTTTTGGCAGCATTATTTGTTTCCCTATGGAACAGAAGGAAGGGTTGGGGTCAGTAGGTTTGGTGAGTCTTTGCAAGCTCTCTGTCACAGGTTGGATCTTTCCACCAGGAAGAGGCCCATCTCCTGACACATCCTGTGAGATCCACAAGCTGCTGCCTCTGTCTCCCTCAGTAGGAAGTCACCAGCAGCCACCATGTCTGCTCATCTGGGAAGTGGCAGAAATCTTTCCATCCACAGAACCCTCCACAGCCACTTCTATTCTCCTTGCTGCCCCTGTTCCAATGTTCAGAACCACCATTTGGGAGGGAACACCTATAATAGTTGCACACTCTGTTCTGCACTTGTCAAACTGCATTTGGAGTACAGTGCCAAGTTCTGAGCATCACGTTTAAGAAGGATATTGACAGTCTGGAGCATGCGAGAAGAGTGACATGCATGATGAGGGGTTTGAAACGGAAACCAAGTTCTATGACAAATTGTCGAAAGAGCTGAGTACATTTAGGTGGAAAAGAGAAGAATGAGGGGAAGAATGAGAACCTTGTCCGAAAAACTGAAAAGCTGCCTTTCAGAAGGTGGAATAGATTTGTTCTCTGTTTCTCAAGGAGGCAGAACTAGAATTAGTTGGAGCAAACTGAAGAAAAGCTGCTTATATATATTGTTAGTTTATTAGTGTTTATTTGTTGTTTAAATTGATGTTTATTATTGAATCTTCATGATATTATAAGTTGCGAAGAATAGTGGCCTGACCATTAGATGGGCGGGGTAAATGAATGAATGAATGAATGAATGAATGAATGAATATTTCTGGCTAATATTTTAACAATAAGAACACTTCAACATGAGAAGAAACTGCCTTGGGAAACAGTGGCTCACCTTCACATGAGGTACAGTATTTCACGAGAGGCTGAATGGCTGCCTGTCCAAGATGATATTAAATCACTTCTAAGCTACTTTCCATGAGTTTGGTTATTTTATTAGAAGATTTACCCATAGCCTGTCTTTCAAGATAAAGCTGCTATAGGAAATTCTAAAGTAACCTACAACTTATATATTTTTTTAAATCAGTTTTTATTAGAAGGAAAGTCCATGCTTTTGGATTTTTTGTCCACAATTCCCATAATTGCCATGGCCAAGTCTGCCTTTTACCAGCTGAGGTGGATCACACACCTCCGCCCCTATCTTGACAGGAAATCCCTCTCAACATTGGGCCATGCGCTTGTAATCTCAAAAATTGACTATTGCAACGCTCTCTACGTGGGGCTACCCATGAAGGCAGTTTGGAAGCTGCAGCTGGTGTAGAATGCAGCTGCCAGGTTGATCTCTGGAACATCTCTATACAACTATATAACTCCTGTCCTGGCCCATCTACACTGGTATGCTTCCGAGCTAAATTCAAGGTGCTTAAATTGGCATTTAAAGCCCTTCACCGTTTAGGACCTTGTTACCTATCTGAGCGCCTCTCCCTCAAAACATCTGCCCATCCCACCCATACACCCGGGGGAGGCTTGGAAATCTACCACTCATAACCGGGCCTTCTCTGTGGAGGCCGCTTTACTCTGGAATTCCCTTCCACCAGAGATGAGCTTACCCCCATTCCTCCTGGGTTTTAGGAGGCAACTTATGACCTGGCTGTTCTCCCAAGCTTCTCTGTTGCTTGTTCTAAAATAATGCAGTGTATCCCTCTTGGCCCACCAACCACAAATATTTCTTTTGCAGCTTTCGTGTCTCTCTTGTTCATTGCAACCTAGGACCATGCTTCTCATGGTCCCAGAATTTGGATTTCTTTCCTTTTGATGTTTTCTTATTGTTTTTAATAAAATATTATAATGTTTTGTTGTGTCTGCTGCCCAGCGTAGTAGCTTTGCTACTAGTTGGATGGGATTTTAAAAGTGAATGAATGAATGAATGAATGAATGAATAAGTAAGTAAGTAAGTAGAATTTTTGACTGCAATTCCCATAATTTGCCCAGAATTCCCCGTTAGCATTCTAAGAGATGCTGACCAAAGAGAAGTTACAGAGCAGCTTTTATTACCTACTTCGGCTTCTGTCAACATTATTGGCCTTTCAAGAATAGGAAAACTGCTCCATGATGGCTGAGAGTGGCAAGGCTCCATGGGAATTGCAAAAATTCATGGGATGGGTAGTCCCATGCTGTAGCTATATAAAAGGAGTCTCTAAAAACCTACTTGTTCCATGACCCCTTGTGACTCCATGGGGTTGTAGTCCAAAATAATCTGAAACTTCCCTCCTTAATGCTCACTCTTTTCTCTTTTTGCGTCAACACAGTAGAATTATAGTAGTCTGATCTTGACTGATCAAAAGTAGCTACCACTGATCAACAAACACTAAGCTCGAGATACCAGATTTCCCATATACTAATCAGAACTGACAAGGCGCAAGCTCTCGTAGCAAGGTGAGCAAACCACCTGCGAACAACACAGCCGAGGGAATGGATCCCAGCTGGAGGTAAATCCTTTGGGGAAACATGGTTTGGGCTTCTTTTTCCAGTTATTAATATTAATGAGTACCAAACACTTCCCCGGTTCTTTTTTTTCATCAAAAAGTGCTTTGAAACAAAGTCTCTTCTCCTTAATGCAGAGAGTAGTATTTGCTCCAAAGCAAGATTACAAGAGAAAGGATAATGTGTGATGTCCAGGATCATCCCTTCCAAGCAGCTGTTAAAGGCCACATGCTTGGACGGCCCCATCCATCTGGTCCTACATGTCCCTCCTCAGAGCATATATGGCTGTAATTACAGGGAGAAGAGAAATGGAGGAGCAGTGTCTTATATCATTTTTTGCCCCAATGTTGTTCCCATTCTTGGAGAATAACACTTGGAAAATTTACTTGCTTTGGACTGAAATGCCCAGATTTCCCAGTCAGCACCATTGGGCAAATGATGGGAGATGCAGTCCACTAGCTGAAGGATTCTTGGGAGCTGTAGTCCAAAATTTTTAACTTTTCTGAGCTCTGCCCAACAGCATTGTTGTTGGTCCATCAGAAGGAAGAAGCAAAACAAAATCCAAAATCCGGAGGAAGCTAGGTAAAATATGTAAGTGTGTGAAAACATTAAAGAGTTCTGGAGAACTTGGGAGCCTGCACTCTCCTGTGGACTTTTACTTATCCTAATAAGCCACATGTAGATTTTATTTTGTTCAAGAAGAGTGACAGAATTTTCACCATTCTGTATATCCAAAAGGAAATTATACATTGTCAGCATTATCCTTTCTTCCACTACTAGGGTGGAAGGCTTTTGAGTGACACTCACCACCTGGATTTTGCTTTGTATTGTATTGGCTGAAAGGAGCTAGAGGAACCTTTTTGCTGCCACCTACTGGTTGGAGTATTGCAAGACATCTAATTTGCTGTTGCCAGTGGCTTAAAAGGGCATCTCTTAGGGATGGGACTTCCATGTTTCAACTAAAGGAGAAAAACACAATAAAGGCTCTTTTTTCATGTTTGTGTTATTTCATTGTTTCCCTAAAGACAGCCTCTAAAACATAAATGATTTGTATTAATGAAAAAAAGATACATGAATATTTTATGTTCTCATATGTTTCCCTCTTTTAATCTTTCTTTCACCCTTTGTCAAATTGCTTGAGAAATTTTTCATTCAACAACATTGTGAGGGCTGCTGTCAACAGCCAATCAGAATGTCTGAGGGGTGGGAATTTTGAATATGTAAAAGGACTTGGATTGGTTGGAACCCAATGACGAGTGCTCTTTCTTTCCTTCAGCCATTCCTTGTGGGTGTGCAAGCTCCTAGCACCTTCCATCTTGGATTGTGCTGCCTGGCTCTGTGCCTCCATCCTGGAATTTTTTCTTTTCTGCTTTTTCCTTTCATTTTGGGGAGGATTTTCTCCCCTTTCTTTACATTGTTTTTGCTGCTGCCAACAGGTGGCCTGCTTGTGCCACCATGCCTCTTGGGATTAATTTTTGGACACCACCTTCTGATTTCTTTCAGGATTTTTCTCCTTCTTTTTCCTGGTCTTCCTAATGGACTCAAGAAACAGCAGAGAAGTAGTGAGGAGAGAGAAATCTCCCCATATTTTAGTAATTTTGGTTGGGGGAGACTTTGATTATATTATTTACCCTTATTTGCCAGCTTTCTTTTCTTATTCTTTGGTTGGGGATCTCTGCATGTGAGTTTTGTTTTGCTATTTTTGCCTGTATATGCATGAGGGTGCTTTATCTATTCAACTGTTTCTTTAAAAATTGTTATTTGGTTAATTTACTCTGTTTGTATTCTGTTAAAAATGCATATTCTGGTGGAGTTTTTTGGTTTTGTTGTTGTTTTGATTGTTTGTTTGGTCATTGTTATTGCTGGTTGTACTTTTGCCTGTTCTTGGACTAAATTGACTCTCCCTTGCCTTCCACCTGATTTTTTCTTTCTTCTTCTTTTAGGTTTTACAGATTCTTCAAGGCTTTTGGACTACAAATTCCAGAAAACCCAAATGGAGGGAGAATGAAACCATGACTTGAAAGAAGTGGTCTCTTTCATGTTAAACAAGAAGACCAATGCGCAAAAATATGAAAAAGGAAGAGGCACCCCTAAGAATCTGAAATGAAACAAATGTGATAATTTTTTTGCAGTGCACACCCCTAATATCTATTAGTTACATTTACACCCTGTTTTTCCTCATGAGCTCAAGAGAGCACACGTGGCTTTCCTTCTCCCCAATTAATCCCCAAAGCATGTCTGTGAGGTAGATCAGACTAAGAAAGAGTGACTAACTGAAGGCCACCCAGTGAGTTGCATGAGCTCAGTAGCAACTTGAACCCGGTTATGTCAGAAATGTGCATTCAATATTTTTATAAATGACTTGGATGAGGGTGTGGACAGGATGCTCATCAAATCTGCAAATGACTGCAAATGTGAAAGGGTAGCTAATACTTCAGAAGACAGAATCAGAATTCAAGAAGGCCTTAACAGATTGGACAATTAGGCAAAGAAACAAAATATAAACTCCTGCACTTCAGCGGTAAAAATGGGATGTAAGCAGTAGTACTTATGAAAAGGGTCTAGATGTGATGTGGCCGGGGAAAAAAGCTGATGCTATACTAAGCAGCATCAATACAAGTATAGCACTTGTATTTTCTGCTATCTCTCTCTCTCTCTTTTATTTATTTATTTATTTAAAACTAGTAACACTTCTATTAGTTGAGGAATCTCTTGGGAATGTCAAGGGAAGCAATAGTACCACTCTACTCCGGTCAGCCCTGACCTGGAATACACACCCCAGTTCTGTGTACCACCATTTAAGGAGGACATTGAGAAGCTGGAATGTGCCTGGGTGAGAATAATAAAAACTTTGGAAATTAAGCGCTATCAAGAACAGTTGAGAGAACTGGGCATATTTAGCCTGGAGAAGAGAAGACTGAGAGAGAATATGATAGCGCTTAATCTTCAAATATCTGAAGGGCTATCACAAAGGAAAGATTAAGCAAGTATCTTTTTTTTTTGCAGATCCAGAAGGGACGATTCAAAGCAATAGACTGAAATTGTGAGAAAGATTTCACCTACGTTTTAGGAGGAACTTCTTAAACATAAGAGCTCTTAAGCAGTGCCGTGGACTGCCTTGGAGGGTAGTGGATCCTCTTTCATTTTTAAAAAGACAGCCAGATCTCAGGGATGCTTTAGCTATGGATTTCCTGCTTGAACAGGGAGTTGGACTTAATGATCCTGCAGGCGCCTTCCAGCACTACAGTTCTGCAAGTCTACCATGCAGGCATCTACTACTTATACCTGGGAATGCCTCTATGACAGCTGCCCAAATCTATTGGGTTGCCATCCCAACTTCCCTGTTTGACACCTTATGCAATTCTTCCTACCAATTCCAGGGCTGTAATATCTGTCCTCTCCTCTCCTGACCCACCATTGGAAGGTGCCAGCCTTACT
The DNA here is from genome assembly GCA_037013535.1 of Intellagama lesueurii. NCBI lineage: Eukaryota > Metazoa > Chordata > Lepidosauria > Squamata > Agamidae > Intellagama > Intellagama lesueurii. Next base: position 205,867,980 of record JBAJHW010000002.1, read on the forward strand.
TGGCTATTCTGCCCCTCCACCCCACACTCTTTATACTTCAGCAGGTAATCTACCATGAAACCCCTCCACTCTAATTCTTTTTAAAATTGCTCCCCCCCCCCAAAAAATCCTCCTAATGTATTCCACTGGCCATATAAAAAAAATTCCCCACTTCCTTGCTGATAAGAACATAAGAAGAGCCCTGCTGGATCAGGCCAAGGGCCCATCTAGTCCAGCTTCCTGTATCTCACAGTGGCCCCACCAGATGCCTCTGGGAGCACATGAGACAACTGGATACCTGTCTTCTGATACCCCTCCCCTGCATCTGGCATTTGAAGGTATCTTCCTTCTAAGACTGGAGATTATACATCCCCATCATGGCTTGTAACCTGCAATGGACTTTTCCTCCAGGAATCTGTCTAATCCCCTTTTAAAGGCATCTAGGCCAGATGCCATCACCACATCCTGTGGCAAGGAGTTCCACAGACTAACAATCCACTGGGTAAAGAAATAGTTTCTTTTGTCTGTGTGGACTTGAGTGGATGTCCCCTGGTTCTGGTACTGCATGAGAGGGAAAAGAGCTTCCCTCTATCCATTTTATCCATCCCCTGCATAATTTTATACGTCTCAATCATGTCCCCCCTCAGGCGCCTTTTCTCTAGACTAAAGAGCCCCAAACACTGTAGCCTTTCCTCATAAGGGAGGTGCCCCAGCCCAGTCATCATTTTAGTCGCTCTCTTCTGCACCTTTTCCAGTTCCACTATGTCTTTTTTGAGGTGCGGTGACCAGAACTGTACACAATACTCCAGGTACAGCCTTACTAGTGTTTTGTACAATGGCATTATAATGTTAGCTGTTTTATTTTCAATCCCTTTTTTAATGATACCTAGCATGGAATTGGCCTTCTTCACTGCCACCACACACTTCTAAAAACTACTCCTAAATTCCAGAAATAGTATATTATTGTCAACCTATTGTCACTGGTCTATGCTGGGTTCACCTTATGTTTCAAATACCACTGCCAGGAGGCTACATATCATTGGGGTAGGGTGAGGGCTGGTCCTACCATTAGGCAGACTGAGGCAGGCAGGCAGACAACTCAAGAAGCAGACCCCGAGGGAGACCAGCACTGTGACCACCACATGATCTGCCGTGCATCCTTTATTTCAGACTAAAACACTCCCTTACTCTGCCTAATGGTAGGCCATCGTGGCTTTTTGTTGCCAGTGTTGAAGAAAGATTCATCTGTCAGTCTAGATGTTTCATATGGAATGTTGCCAGGGACGTTGTGGTAGCTCTATCTTATCTTTTGCCTTGGCCAGCAAAATGCCTTCTGTTGTCCTTGCCAATAATATACAGGCTTCATGTCAATTTTGGAGATGTAGAGGAGACAATTTTTGCTATATAGAGATAACTGAACAGGTGTTTGGCAGTTTCCAGCCCCGCCTCCTCCAGTGGGCACCCACTCAGAGGCAGCGCCCAGAGGAGGCAGGCAGGGAAGTTGGGGCACAGCCTCTAAATGGGCGCCTGCCAGAGGTGGTAGAGCTAGAAACCACCAAACACCTGTTTGGCTGGTAAACAAACCGGCATGAACCTCTGAACTGGCAGTTCATCCCTATCTCTCTCTATATATCCATATATATAGCAAGTTCTGACCCTTTGGGAAATCAAAGGTTGTTACACTGGCTGTTTGGAGCAACATAAACATGTGAAACAGTTGTGGATTTGGGAGGTATGAAGCAAGCTGAATTAAGTTCTCGGAAACTGAATCCCTCTTCCCAAGGAAAAGTATACAGGATAGCAGTTAAAGCTGTGTGCTGTCAAGTCGGTACTGACTTATAGAGACCCTAATAAGGCTTTCAAGGTAAATGAGATATTTAAGTAATAGTTTTACAAGTGCTACCTTTCCTTAGTTTCCATAACTGAGTGGAGATTCAAACCTAGATCTCCTAAGTCCTAGTCTGCACCACATTGGATATTTTTAGGCTCAAAGACCACAGAAAGAAAAAAAAGGTCTCCAAGGTAAGGCCAAATCTCTTCATGGCCATAGGCTTATTCCTCCCTCCAGCTGTGGTGCAAAGAAAATCTTTGGACAGAAATTTCCTCTGTGTTTGCTTTAGTATGCCATCAGACCCTTGGCTATCCCAATTTCCTTGTTATCTTCTGCCTTCTTGATCCTCCCCCTTCCCTTCTATAAAAAGCATTCACTTTGAGCCCAACATTTGATGTCTAGAGGGTCTTTTATCCTCTGTGGCAGTGGTTCCCAACCAGGGTAACCCAGGTGTTCTTGGACTGCAATTCCCCAAAGCTTTCACCACCAGCTGTGCCAGCTGGGGGTTTCCAGGAGTTGCAATCCATGAACACCTGGGTTACCCAAGGATGGGAACCACTGCTCTATGGCTAACTTAGGCTGCATTTGCACTTACCATACATAGCACATACAGGAATAAGAATAATCCCCTCGTAGACAAGCATGGGTCAGCTACTTCAAAGATAAATGCAGGTTTATACACAATATGAAACCGGGGAAAATCAAGTGATATCTCCCTCTTATGGCTGGTTGTAGTACAACTGCTCATGGGTACAGCAATTCCTTAAGCTTCACAATTGGCGGATGCATCATTGGTGCAAGAAGATTTTTGTGGGTTTTTTTTAAGAAAAGAAAAATGATGCAAGGATTAGATAGATGTAACAAGAGAAAAAACTGAAATGTCAGGAAGAAAAATTGTACTGCTGTCTCTGTATTAATTTCTCACAACAAACAGCTGCAATGTTTTCTTACCACAGTGAAGCAGTATCTCTTTGATATAAAAGATTGAAACTGCTGCCCAGAACAGAAAGATGGAACCTGTAATCCTCCAGGTTTTGTTCAATGTCAGCTTCCCAACCCTTGCCATAGGGATTGTTAGCGAACAACCCTAACATAAAATACTATTATGAAAAATCAGATGGGCTCTAAGTAGTGAGCCTCATAGCAGCTGCTTGAAAGGCCACCACAATATATCAAGCATTTTTGTATGACCACGGACTAAATTTCTGACTAATTCTACCTGCCCATTGCAGCCATCTACTTTCCACATCCCAGTGTTCCTGGAAGCCTTTGAAAAGCTTCATCTTTTTTTTTATTGCATGATGGTCTCTGAAGTATGTTCTGCAGGATTCCTTTAGGGTTTTACCAGGTGATAAGACCAGTGAAGGAAGACAGCTTGGTGATGCACAGCCATAAGATAGCATGAGCTGTGTTCTAGGATATGCTCTCAGTTCAGCCAAAGCAATGGTGAGGCTTAATAATTCTCAACAAACTGGAACCTAACCTAAAATCTTCTACAGTGCTCTAAGGGGAGGTTGTTAATTCAGAGCTGGAGAGATACGTAGCATGTAGATGCTCCCAGGGTACATATTTACTCCTCAAGTTAAAAGCATCAGGTAACAGGTGATAGGAAAGATCTCCTGAGAACTCTGGAAAGCTGCTGCCAACATGTATTCACTTCAGTTCCATCTCATCCTCTCCAGCTAGCTATTCCTACATAAAGTTCATGACCCTGCAATCATAGCTGTGGTTATTGTTCCATCCAACCCAGTATGTTGTCTGAGGATGAGATGGAACTGAAGTGAATACATGTTGGTTACAGAAGAGAAGAGCATGTCTCCAGCATACCTCTCTCCACATACCCAATCTTGTCTAATGTGGAAAGCTAAGCAGGATTGGTTCTGGTTAGTCCTTGGATGGGAGACTACCAGGGAATAACATGGATCTTCTGGTAGGCCTAAACCCTGGAGTTTCATTGCTGCCAGTCAGTATAAAGTGACTTCTTATGTGTCTCACGAGGTAAAGACAGTCAGGTTAGTTACAACAGACAGCTGAGGAGAGAGGAACAGGTGGTGATAAGAGGTTTTGGAAAGATGGGAGCTGCCACGTTAATTCTACTTCGAACTTTTAGCATTTGTTAAAATTGTGTTCTTACATTAGGTTCCCTTCACATTTGGTATCTAGCCCAAATATTTCAATCCTACTACTTGTAAACAAAACCCAATTCTTGCTTGAGAGAAAAGTGTAGGAATTCACTGTTTTTCAGAAAGAACCAACAAGGGTGGGATTTGAATATCCCCCTTGCCTTGGAAGAAATATTTTATGAGCAGTTTCTTGTGTTCCACTAGGTTTCTCAGCAGACAAGTCACTGTGGAAAACAGTGCCTCAGAAGTTAGGAAAGCATTATTCTTCCTTGAAGCCACAGGTGTAATTCAAAATAAGAACTTTTCCTTCCCAATATGTTCTATAGATTTTATTTCATAAAAGCAGAATAAGCATTCTGCAAGAATAAGAGAGTCCCGACCACCAAGGCTTAAAATAACATGAGAATATAAGATATTATCTTGCCATTAGCTACATTCCATAATTCTGCAATACTCTGGAGTAGAGATGGGGGTATTCGTATATGAATATCCCCACAGGTGGCATTAATGAGGGTCCAGCCCCAAGGGGCTAGACAGTCCACTCACCGATCCGCCACGGACGCAGACGGCATGATTCTACGAATGGCTCTGGAGTGCGCGATCCACTCGCTACTCCTGGCAGGAGGCAGGAGGACAAGCCTCGCTGCAAGGTCGAAGAGTGGCGAGCGGATCGTGCGCTGCGGAGCCATTCATAGAATCGCGCCGTCCACATCCGATCAGTGAGTGGACTGTCCGGCCCCATGGGGCTGGACCCTTGGTAACGCCACCTGTGCGGGGATATTCGTATTCGTATACGAATACCTCCATCTCTGCTCTGGAGACTACATCTTCAAATGGGTCCCCTTCCTTCCACTATCTGCAACTTTAAAGCTCCTTCTATGTCCCCTCACATCTAGACTTTTAATATTTACCTTGGCTAGATTTCAAGTTGCTGCTTTCAGAGGTCCATGATTAGCTGCAGAAAGCTGCACATGTATAGTTGACAACTGAAATAGCCTCCAGGGAGCAAGCAATCTTGAATTAACTGGAGCCTGAAACAGCTAGGAGACATACATTATTAAAAACTACCAACTTCTGGATCTCCAGCTCAGCAAAAAAGCCACAAAAATGTGGGTCAAATGCTTGGAGTCCAGCTGACTCATTTCTTAAGGCGACAGCCTTGCCAGGAGAGCCAGCTGGAGAAAGTTAATTAGCATAACCCACCAGCTATCACTGTGACACCCTTGACCAAAGTGTGACCCACAAGAGGCTGTCAGAATGTGCATCCCAGCAGCTGAGCTGAGGCCGCAGCTGAGTCAGCACAAGCACATGTAAGGGCTTTTCCCACATGACCAAAGGCACAGCATTTGGAAATTATTCCTAGTTTTACATTCAATGCACGATGCCCTGCCCTTCCATAGGAACAGCTTTATTGTAAAGCATAGGAAAAAAGTTGCTTAGGTAGCAAACTGGGTAATGTTTCTTTGCCTCCAGCCTGTGTATGGTTGAAAGTGAGTGAGAATGGAGAGCTGCCACTTTTGACTTTTTGCTTAGGGATGAAACTGTGTAAGGCTAACGTTGTGCCTCCAGAAAGGCCTCAGCAATAGGCTGCAGCACAGTTCAATCCCTACGTCAGATACTTCAGCATCAGACCCCCTACCACATACCCCTCAGTAGCTGCAAAAAATGAGATGAAAACTTTATTGTCCCTCTCATCCATCTCCTTTTGCCTCAAATCTTATTTTACCCATTTGCCAGTAATGCTATTGATATAGTGTTCCAAGTCTCTCTCTCTCTCACACACACACAAAAAATCTTACTAAACTTCTTAACTACAGCACAATACCATATGTCAGTATTCTCATCTCCCCAACTGCATGTTGGTTCAAAACAGCTGGGGTCAGACTAGGCAATATCTTTGGCAAGGTTTTAGACGAGACACTCCCTCAAGGGATGGATGACTTATGTTTCTCATGTAATGGGTTTTCCCTTACCTATATATTGCCTCGCATTTTGTGTGCTTTGCTTAGTGATTGGTTATCCAAAGGTAAACACTACCTTAATTTGCAAACTGACTGCTGAAGCACTGCTTTGTGAGGAAGTACCATTCTGGGAGAGAACATGTGTTAACAGCAGAGCAGGGACCATTCAACTTGAATGGCTGGTTTGAGAATTTTAAGGCAGGAATGGGAATGTTGGTGGGTGAAAGGGTCAAATATGAATTCCTGGTACTCAGAACAAGTCATACAAGACCTAGAAATGGCTGCAAAAGACAAAAACCATGAGAATTGAAACCTAGATACAGTGGTGCCTCGCTAGACGATTGCCTCGCAGGACGAGGAAATCGCTAGACGATGCCTTTTTGCGATCGCTACTGCGCTTCGCAAAACGATGTCTCTCTATGGGGAATTTTCGCTAGACGATGAGGTTTCCCCATAGGAATGCGCCGACTAGTGGTGAAAAGCTGTCAGTGCAGCTGTCAGTGCATTCCGACGGGGACCCTCACTCGCTAGACGATGTTTCCCTATGGGAGATTTCGCAAGACGACTGAGTTTTCCCTTGGAACGCATTGAAGAGATTTCAATGCATTCCAATGGGAAAACGTGCTTCGCTAGACGATGTTTTCGCTAGACAGCGATCTTCGTGGAACGGATTAACATCGTCTAGCGAGGCACCACTGTAGTCACTTTTTTCACATTGGGGATTTCCTGGGGTTCAGAGGACTTGGGACTGGTGGCAGCATTTTTTTAAAAACTATTAAAGGCTTCCCCATACTGTCCCAAGGTCCCAAAGACTTCCCCAAGGCAAAAGAGAGCCAGAACTTGAAAGGGAAGAGATGGGAAATTCCCCATGAATTTAAATTAAATGTTTTTGGTGCCCAATCTGGGTTACACCAGAGCAAAGTTCCGCATCAGAATTTTGCTGATTGATTCAATGAGTTTCTAGTTAGCACTAAAATTTGATCTAGCCCAATGTTTTGGGCTGTAAACCTGAAACAGTTTACAGAAGGAATTAAAATTATATCACTTGTTGGTTCTTTTGTCTCATCAATGTAATCAGCTACTAATTTTTAGATGACTGTCTTATCATCAGTGTCATTCTAACTCTGTTTCTTGCTCAGTAAACATATGCATAAAACGATTTAAAGTAGAGTGCCTTTATTAGCTGAATCCACCATCTTTCCCTGGAATTCCAAATTAATTTAATCCTAATTGTTTCTTCTTACATTATTTTGTAAATACCTGTCATAAGAGTAGATAAAAACCTGTTTTGTAAGTGTAAAGAGAGTAAGGACTTGGGAAATATGAAAGCAGTCTATGGACTCTTCCATGCTTTAAAAGGCATGGGACCTGGCCTCAAAAAACTAGTAGTCAAGTGGTAAATTGAAGATTCACACTTCTCGCTTCCCTCTTGGAACATCAAGGAGAAAAGGACTAGGAACAGATGCTTCCATACACAACTTTTATCCAAAAGGACTCTGCCAGCTTAGGGCTGTAAAATGATGGGCCTGGGGAGATTAGCTCCCATCTTTCTCAGACTTATGCAGATTAAGGCAGCAGGCCAGAAAAAAGTGTTTTTTTCCTCCAAACTCTGGTATCATAATGTCTTTTATTCTACAGGATGATCCAAGTGGATTAAGAGCTATTAAGAAATGACCCATCAACTGTTTAAAGGAAACTTGGGATAGTGCTTTGTCTCACTCTTGGGGAGGATGATTCCAGGCAAGACTTCCCCTGCACAGGGATTCCCTCCCTGATTCCTGAGGAAAATTTTGCAATCCTGTGAGTGTACCAGATTTTAGACTCACAGAGGAAAATCCAGAACCACCCATTTGTAGGCATCCTTCAGTCTCGAGACTATGGTAACGTGCTCTGAATAGAGGTCTTGGAACAGCATCTAGTGTGGCTGAGGAGGATTTGAGAATTTGAGAATGACAATCCCTTCCACACTGAAGACAAATACAATCTGTCCCCTGTCCAGCTCCCTGATTTTGCTCGTTTCGGGACAGCCTCTTTGCCTCGGCCTGCTGAACAAGTGTCTCTTCAAATTGGGAGAGGCCATGCTGCACCGCCTGCCTCCAGGCTGAACACTCAGATGTCAAAGTTTCCCATCTGTTGAGGTCCATTCCTAAGGCCTTCAGATCCCGCTTGCAGATATCCTTGTAACGCAGCTGTGGACTCCCTCTGGGGCACTTTCCCTGCACTAATTCTCCATACAGGAGATCTTTTGGAATCGAACCGTCAGCCATTCTCAAGACATGCCCAAGTCAACGTAGTCGTCGCTGTTTCAGTAATGTATACATGCTAAAAATTCCAGCTCGCTCTAGGACTACTCTATTTGGAACTTTGTCCTGCCAGTGATACCAAAAATGCGTCGGAGACAATGCATATGGAACATGTTCAGCTTCCTCTCCTGCCATGCACAAAGGGTCCAGGACTCACTGCAGTACAGGAGTGTACTCAGGACACAGGCTCTATAGACCTGGATCTTGGTATATGCCGTCAGCTTCTTATTAAGCCCTACTCTCTTTGTGAGTCTAGAGAACATGGTAGCTGCTTTGCCAATGCGTTTATCCAGCTCGACATTTAGGGAGAGAGTGTCAGAGATTGTTGAGCCAAGGTACACACAGTCATGAACAACCTCCAATTCTTGTGTGGAGATGGTAATAGAGGGAGGTGAGTCCACGCCCTGGCCCATGACTTGTGTTTTCTTCAGGCTGATTGTTAGTCCAAAATCTTGGCAGGCCTTGCTAAAACGGTTCATGAGTTGTTGGAGCTCTTCAGCAGAATGGGCAACAACAGCTGCATCATCGGCGAAGAGGAAGTCCTGCGTGCATTTCAGCTGGAGGTTGGTCTTCGCTCTCAATCTAGAGAGATCAAAAAGCTTTCCATCTGATCTAGTCCGGAGGTAGACACCTTCTGTTGCAGTTCCAAAAGCGTGCTTCAGCATGACAGCAAAAAAAATCCCAAACAGAGTCGGTGCGAGAACGCAGCCCTGTTTCACTCAGCTTCGGATGGAACCACCCATGTCACTGTTTAGGTAGATTAGGATAGGGTAGCTTTATATTTTCTTGTTTTCTGGTGCTTCTGTTTTGTATCCTGTAATCCTGAACCCACAGTTATTTTGGACCTGAAACTGTTTCCCTATTTTTAAAATTATTCTTACACTTTCATGCTTTTCTTTTTCCTTTCAAATAAACTTTACAAATCTTTCCAAGCCTGAGTCTGGAGAGGGGTCATGTAGTACTAATTTTTCCAAGTCTTTGCTTTGGATGAGCTACTGAATTCTTAATATCAACATCAATGGGAGTTGGTGGTAACCCATCATAGTTTAAAGTGCTGAACAATTTCTATCATGAGTCTAGACTCTACTACGCTTCTTAGTAAGAAACAATTCTAGTTAAGAACCCCACTCCCCAGTTAGTGGCCACTTACTCGCCAACAAAAAAGACATGTTTCACCTAGACAGGGGGCAAGGCCAGCCACTGAGTTACATAAAATTGCATTTGCCAATGTATACATACAGATGATATATTAAGACATGATTTTTCAGAATTTAAACAGAATTACAATGCATTTCACTCTAATAGGGAAGCCTGTGATTAAAAGACGTTTCTACTTGCTCTCCTATTTCTCACTGTGAATGGACAACTGCAAGGTCCCTGATCTCCTCTGTTTTGGTTCTTCACCTTTAAATAACACTGGACAGCTCTTCAAATGGGGGACATTTCCAAAAGGAGGACTGTCCTCCAGCAGTCCTTCAAATACAGGACTTTCCTCCGTAAAAAGACAACATTCTTGAAATAGTTACACATCTTTATATTTGAAATGTATTATTTATCAGTGGGATTATATCAGTCTAGAGTATAGAGTATCTTTCCCTTTATTCCTTCTCTGAAAGAAAAATATTTAAGGCTTGCAAATGGATTGCAGCAGAGTTCATTTGAGGATAGAAAAGCATAGGGCATATTTAGTGTTCCCATAACCTTGAAATGCACACTACTATCACTTGCCACATTTAACATTTGAAGGAGGCAAAGTACCAAAATGTTTCCCAAAATAAGGATGAAGGGGGAAAGACACTGTTTCAGTGAAACCCATTTTCTGTCTCTGTTGAAAACCTTCTAGCAAAAGTAATGACTTAGCAGGCTTTAAAATCGGCCATTGTTTGAGTGCAGATAAACCCACTGAAAGAATTCTGCTGGTTTTCAAAAATACAATTCCTGCTCCCCAGCCAGGGCTTCTGAAAAAATTAATCACAGCTGGTCTCCTGTGACTAGGCAGGTTAATACATATGGCCAAGATAGGAGAAAGCTGAGAAGGCAGAAAATCTCTTAAGCCTGTTCACATTATGAATGTATCAGATGAAAAAATGCAGCAATTTCCTGAGCCCTATTAAAGGCATTAGCATACTCTTCTGAGTTAGCACATTCAAGGTATTATATGACGGCTTGAAGAAATAGGAACCATTTCAATTAGAAGCTATGAAATATTCTGGAAAGAAAAGGGTCCATTTAATCTTCTGGGCCCACATCTTAATACATCTGTCTGCTCCTCAGACACATTTTCCAAAGAAATAAACTAATTACTGCTTGAGTAACACCTTTGATAAGACTTCTACATTTTAGTAGACAAGCTGCAGTGCTCCTACAGCTTATTCTCTTGAACACAGGCCACTGAGAAAAGTCAGCCACACAAAATAAGCAGCAGATTCAGCAGCTTCTTGGGTATGACCTGGAAAAGGGAAACCTCTTCCTATTCCTGAGCTGTAAGCCAGTGGTTCACAACCAGACTAAAACTCCCAGAAGCCTTCACCACTAGCCGTGCTGGCCAGGATTTCTGGGAGTTGTAGTCCAAAGACATCTGGGGACCCAAGGTTGGGAACCACTGTGAAATCTGGGGTGAAAAAAAAGCCACCGAACATCAAAAGATGCATGCCGTCCTGCCAATTGTCACGCTGCTATGCTTCATTAGCTCAGCCATAGTATAACTCTCCTGCCCAGAACTTTCACGCAATGATTTTATACACTGTGTAGATTCTAGCACACTTAGATGGAAATCCAACAAAATCAGTGGGATTTACTTCCAAATATGCTTTGCTTAGGGGCTGGAATTCATGCAGTGTGACAGTTATCTAACAGAATCTTGACAATCCTACTCTCTGCAATGGTTCATGGTTAAGAAAGTAGTCAACATTAAACTTTTAAAACAATTGGAAAGATCCTTGAAATCTTTCCATCATGATTCACAAGAGGTCACTGCATTCTTGCCAGAGAACAAAACAAGATGCGATTGCCAAGGCGTTTAGATTCACCAAAGTCAGCTGTAAGATTACCATTGACTTTCAGGTCCCAGAACTTGATAAGCTTGCAATTCACAGCATTCCCAAGCCTGAAATCTCAGGGCTTCAGGGCCTTTTATCATTATAATTGAACTCTTTTCAAGGATACCTATGTATCAGTATCTTCCCATGAGAGCCAGAAAAAAGTACATCGCCCCCGCACATTTTGAAACCTCCTCAAATGCTGGAAGAGGATCTAAAGTAACCTTGAGAAGTTAGCACATAAGCAATCTGCACCTTAACCCCGAATTAGTTTGTTTTAAATGAATGTGTCCTAACAGCTGCTTACAGTGGGGCCACTTGGAAACGCAACATAGTCCATGAAATCTCTGTGGGACTAAGACTGCAAGCGCTTCATGTGATATAAGGCAGATCACCAGCTGGAAAACCACAGAACAGGACAAGGACAGAGAGTAGGGCATCAAGAGGCATTGTAAGAAACAGCTCAACCTGGATTAGGCTCAGAGGAATCCACATCCTTCATGTCTGGGCTAAGATAGACTCTTCATAAGCATCCATCAGTTGGCCTCAACTCTCAAAAACAGTATGACAGTCCTTTCTGCACGACAGTTCTGCGTAAGTGGAGTTCAGCTTATTCACTAAATAAAGTGAGAACAGGATGCCCTGGAAAAGCACATGCAAGAGTTTTAAGGACATGTGCCTCCCAATGCTGTTAACATTTAACTAGTGTTCTGGGGTACCTGCAGAAAAGCCTGCTGTGTTAAATGTGATGTTCTCCACAGGGTAGATTTCAGCTGTGGGGCTGATTTAGGAACTTACTGAGCACCTGCACAAACACACTGCAGTACATGAATACTAGCTCACTAATACTGTATACCACAAGATCATGCACAATCGCCTCCCCCACTCAGCTCTTCCCTAAACTCACTGCATGAATAAAAAAGCCAGGTAACTTGATCTCTAGTTAAATGTGCTGAAGTAGGAGGCTATGCAAGACAGCTCCTTTGGTTACTTTTCTTCCAACACTGGAAGCCTTTATTTGCTCATTTCCTTAGAGACAATGTTATGCAGTGTCAGAATTTTTAGATGATCTCACCTTTCCCATTAAGAGCTGAAGTAAATAACCCAAATGTTTGTGTGAGCACAGACCAATTCCACGTAGGGTTGGAAAAAGATTCCCTGTCTGAAACAGTGGAGACCAGAAGTGAGGAACATTTGGTCCTTCACAAGTTTTGGATTAAAGCTCCAACATGCCTTTACCATTGACCAAGCTGGTTGGGGTTTTCAGGAGCTGAACTCTAAAACATCAGGGTATGAACAAAGGGAAAAAGATGGCCTTCAGAAGAATGGGAAAGCAGTGGAGTTTCAGGATTTGAATATCCTGTTGAAGGGTGCACAGGTCAGTGAAAGGGCTTGGCAAATTACTGTGGCACTTCACAATATGTCAGAAGTTTGCCAAGAACACACAGAAATATTCACATATGTATTCAGCAGTATTGCTGAGATAGATTTCATCAACTGTAAATTCAGAGTTGTTTAAGCAGATATTTCAATCTGGCAAAAAAAACCCTAGGTAGCTAAAAATAGGAAACAGTAGAAATCTTTTTAGAATATTGAAGTGGGATTCTGCTTGTACTACAGCAATACTTTATTTTAAACTAACCTAGTTTTGAACAAATAGAACTCTGTATTTCCATTCTCAGACGAAATCCAGAGATCTCCATTAGAGCTAAACAGCACTTTTTTGTACACAAAGGAACAGATATGGAAAAGTCCTGACTTTCAGAGTCAATATGTACTCTATGGTAAGAACATTATATACCAGACTTTTCTAACTTGGTGCCTCCAGCTATGGTGGACAACTCCCAACAGCCCCATGGGCTATGCTAGCTGGATGAGGTGAGTTGTGGTCCAACACACCTAGAGGACACCATGTTTAGGAAGGCTGACAGATATACTGCTTAACCCTAATTTCAAATGCTAGTCCAATATAACACTAGTTTTGCACTACATGAATAAGTCTGAGGCTTTTATACTCCCAGAATAGTCTACTGTTACTAAGCCAGCAAGCTATGGTTTGCACTTGCTGAGAAAACCAGGGTCAAGTTTGGTTTACAGGGTAAGCTCAAAAGCTACATGTAAGAAAATGATTTTAATCAACCCCTCTGCACCTCCAAAGCCTCATATAACAGGAAAAAAAGGTGTGAAATAATTACAAAACCCCAAATATAAATATTTAATATTTTAAAACCCAGAAATGTGAGAACTAAACAAAAATATCCAGCAATGGTTTATATATAAACATTCATAAACTGAAGTATGTTATGTATGTCATGACGAATTTATCCAAATTCTGCTGTAACACATTAAACATGTTTCAACCCAATGTGTCTTACTCAACAATACATTAACCAACAATGCAGGCCCAAAGGCATCTCCAGCTAACATGCTTAGGAAACAATTTGGAAAAAACATACACACTTGCAGCTGTGCTGAATTGCTGGTTGACAAGTATCGAGTCACAATTTGCCAGTCTTGATGCAAAGATGCGTCACGGCTTGCAGCAAGCTAGGGAGGCAAGAACTTAGAAGGCTATTCTAGGCTCTTTCATGTACCAGCAACTCACTCTATGATATGACATCTGAATGCATGCCTAACAACTTCTTTTTTCACTGGAAAGAGCAGACATGGTCTCCTTTTCAAATTCTGTTGAAGCTGCTCAGATTCTGTATTCTACACAGGTTAATGCTGAGAGGATCTTCTTGTAACTAAGGTGAAAGGACAGCTTTAAAGAGACAAAATCCTGTTGAGTAAATTATCCCTGAGTAAGATGTTGATACCATTGGAAGGAGGAGAATGCCAGTAATTAAAGAGCTTCTGCTTTGATTCCAGGGCTCATCCATGACAAGACTGAGTGCAGGGAAATTGTGGATGAGACCCAGGATCGAAGCAGGAACTCTTTACTCACCACCAACCTTTCCCTGCCAATGACATAATCACTCTTACACAGGTGTAATTTTCTCAACATGATTTTGACTGGATTAACAATTAAGGTATCAAGAAGTCAATTTCTGAAGCTGTTCAATCTGACAAACTCCTAAGAAATGCAAAATGGGCAGTGCATTTCATTAAATATCCTGAATGTATGCACTCTTTGTTTGGAATGAAAGTGTCAAGTAGATCACAAGACACTTTCTCAGACAACTAATATTTTCTATTATTTTTGTTATATAAAAACATCTGGAGAATTGCTAGCCAAACACTTACAATACAAATGCCTCCTTGCAAGCTTCTCTGACTCTAATGTATCTTTCTAATGGGCGCATGAAGAATTTCAAAACCAAAAGAATCTTCTTAGCCCTCCGATCTGCTTCCCTGATCAGCCAGAGAAGCAAGCCAAGCTGCAAGATTTGTCAGACACCACTTTTGGATCCTTGATTTTAGATATACCCAGAAAACTAATGATGAATAGTTCTTGCAGCTGTTACCAGATGTGTACAGGCACTGTGAGTGAGTTATTACTGAATTCAAGTATGCATTTAGTAATCAGTGATCCTTTGCTGTTGTCAATTTCATGCTTGTTTATATGCCGATGCTCCCCAGTCTAGACCTGTCTACAAGGCTCTCCTGCATACAATGGCTTCCCAGGAAATTAAGCATACCCAGAATGCCTTTTTCCCCTCTGGCTACACCCCCATACACCATCAATTTTACTAATATCACATGAGAAGTCCTTTCCCCAAGTGGCTCCCTGCAAAGAGGCAACCCATCCTGCACATACACAATTAGAAAAACAGATGCTACTTCTGCCCATAATAACATGTTTTCATATTTAGCCTGTTTCTTTACACCACACTTGTGCCTTTTGTCAGCACTTCACCCTCAAATCATGGCTGGTTGGTATTAGCTGACAAACTGCACTCCTTCAGATCTGTAGCCCACTGCCAATCAGATTCAGCCTGGGTTTTGCAACTGTAGCCACTTGAAAACCACAAATGCACTGCAGAAAGATGAGAGAGAGAGAAAAAAAACAGACTTGTTACTTTAAACATACCTACTGGTTGATTATAAAGTTGCTTATATCATTCAGAATTGCTGCTTTTCAAAAATCAAAACTGTCACGGCGTTGTGCATGATCAGGCAGACCGAGGACACTAAATACAGGAAATGAAATGATTTTTTAAAAAAAGGCAAACTCTATATCCAATGTTAAGTTCCCAACTAGAAAAGACTTGTTGAGTAAGTACGATTAGGTAAGAGCTGCCTTAACATTCAACAAGTGAATCAAGAGGGGCAATCTAGAATCACAAAATCATGAAGTTGGAAGGGCCAGAGTCTAATGCCCTGATCAATGTAGGACTAAAAATCAAAGGATATCTGCCAGGTGGTGGTCTAAATTTCTCTTGAATGCCTCCAGTGTTGGAGCCCTCGCCACCTCTTGAGGTAATTGATTCTACTGCCGTACTTCTCTAACAGTTAAGACGTTTTTCCTGATATTCAGCCAAAATCTGGCTTCCTGTAACTTGAGCCCACTGTTGCATGTCCTACACTCTGGGATGATTGAGAAGAGATCCTGCCCATCCTCTGTATAACAGCCTTTCAAGTATTTGAAAAGTGCTATCATATCTCCCCTCAGTCTTCTTTTCTCAAAGCTAAACATGCCCAGTTAATTGTCTTTCCTCACAAGGCTTGGTTTCCAGCCCCCTGACCATCCTTGTTGATCTCCTCTGAACTTGTTCCAATTTGTTAGCACCCTTCTTGAAGTGTGGTGTCCAGAATTGGACACAGTACTCAAGTTGCCAGTGCTGAATAGAGGGGAACGAGTACCTCACGGAATTTGGAGACTATATTTCTGTTAATGCAGCCTAAAATAGCATTTGCCTTTTTGTAGCCACATTACACTATTGGCTCATATTCAGCTTGTGATCTACAACGAGTCCAAGATCCTTCTCGCTTGTAGTATTGCTGAGCCAGGTATCCCCCATCATGTAACTGTATGTTTGGTTTCTTTTTCTTTGGTGCAGTACTTTGCACTTATCCCTGTTGAATTTCAGTCCATTGTTTTCAGCCCAATTCTCAAGCCTATCTAGATAATTTTTAATTTTGTTTCTGTCTTCCAGGGTATTAGCTATTTCACCCAATTTTGTGTCATCTGCAAATTTGATTAGCATTCCCTACACCCCCGAAACAGGTCATTAATAAAAATGTTGAAGAGCACAGGGCCATGGAAGTGGGGTACCCCACTTGTTACCTCCTCCCAGTTTGAAAAGAAGCCATTAAACAGCACCGTCTGAGTACGATTCTGTAGCCAACTGTATATCCACCAGTTGCTCTATCCAGCCCACACCTTGTTAGCCTGCCCATCAGAATATCATGGGGCACTTTGTCAAAAGTTTTGCTTTTGTCCAGATATACAATGTCTACAGCATTCTCTCTATCAGGGAGGTTACCCAATAAAAAATGAGATCAGGTTAGTCTGACAGGATTTGTTCTTGATTAATCCATGTTGGCTTCTAGTTATTACTGCACTGTTTTCTAAGTGTTTGCATAGTGGCCACTTTATAATCTGCTCCAGAATTTCCCCTGGCATTGATATCAGGTTGACTGGTCTGTAGTTCCCAGGTTCCTCCCTTTTGCCCTTTTTGAAGACAGGGAAAAAGAGAGGAACCTGGGAACTACAGACCAATCAAGCCTGATATCAATCTAGTCAAAATGGACTTGAGCTAATGCGCCTTGAATCTACTTCAGATCTGGTTGCTCACTCTGTCTGCAGCTAGATCCAATGCATTACTGTGGAGCCAAATGAACTTTCCACTATTGCAACAATGGCAGTCCCTTGCAGGTTGTGGCTCTCCAAAATTTGTGGTTATTACTGAGGATGTAGTCTGATCCTCAGTGTTGTACTGAGCTTAGCAGACATATGAAGCAGGAAAATGCACAGCTTCAAAGTACCTCCAAAGCACACTGTGATGTTAAAGAAAATCACCATTCTAGAAAAAGGTGAGGACTCTATGGCCACAGCTTCTTTCCTCTAGCAGTACTTTTGGCATTAGCTCAGCACTGAGCACCATGTCCTGGCTTTGGGCAAGTCTGTGTTCCTCGGATGAGTCATGACACAAAAGGATTACATGGTCTTGCAAAAGGGAGAGGTACCGCAATGCCAGACCTTACGAGGCATCTTGCGATGGAGCAGGAGGATCTTGACTCTCTGGTTCTGGGGGAGGAGGTGGCACAGACTCCTCTTTCTTGTGCGCAGTCAGGAAATCATGAATTGCTTTCTCTATCTGTGGCCTGAAGATGTGGTTTAGTTTTGGATCCACCACTTGAGAAATAATTCTGTCCACTCCAGCTTCCAGCATCCCCGACCTGGCAAAGACAAAAGAGCCATTCAGCATCTCAAAAAACCTTCCCTCATGCCCCCATGGGACCTCTCCAGAGTCATAATGTCAGCTGCAATTAGCATGAATATTGTGCAATCTGACAGCTCCCCACAGTCAGCTTTTGAAAGAGGGAGGCATTTCACCCACTGCAAAGAAAACCCAGCAGGTTTTGAACCTGCCACCTTTCAGGGCTTCTTCTGAACTCACAGCGGACATCTGGTTAGCACACTGCTTGAACAGTACTCTGGATTGAAGCTGCTGAAGGATGTTGATGGGGCACAAAGCAACCAATAAAAGGTGTCTTGGCACAAACAGAAGGAAAAATATGCATGCCCTGGAGGAGATAGGCACAAGATGAGGGGAGGCCAGCCTCCTAGCTGGGACACTGACAATGAAAAAGCAAAAAGGTGGCTTTTGCCCCAGGACCCGCTGCCATCACCTGCTCCCCACATCTGCCAGTCTAGACACACAGGCACTTCTTACTAGACAAACAAAAACAAACACATGCAGCCCAAGACAAAGAGCTTTTTTTTGGGGAACAGTGTGTGTCAGAAACTAAAAAATAAAAAAATGACTTATTACTTCAAGGCTGTGTTGAATCAAGAGAGCAGGGTTGTCTGGCGGGGTTAAGTCATGTCTGAAGCAAACTAGGGGAGGGAAAAACAGAGACACCGCCTAGTACTCGGAAAAGCAGCTACAAGTTGAAAGTGAGCTTGCCTGGCCAGAAAACTAACAGTACACAGTGTTTTGAGACTTAAGCAAGATCTGTATTCTTAGACTCTTGGACTTTATGTGCTTGCTGAGCTGATTCACTGGTCAGATCTGCTCTGATGCCCTCCCAGCTCCTACAGTTTGTGCACTGTGTCACATACAGGGGCAACAGCTACGTGCAATGCAGACAGGGCTATATTCCTGCCATCCTGGTATGCCAGTCTTCTGAAGTGACACAGCTGCTTCCAGTACAGGGGTTGCTTTAAGAAGTCGAAGCACCAATGTGGACACTTTTGAGGACAAATTCAAGTAAAAAAGAATTCCAATGGTTGTGTACCTCTTACCCTATTTTGCAAGCCAAAAGATCAAGAAAAAGGAGAGGATAAAGATTCAGTGAGCCCACAACAAGATGCGAACCCACACAAAAAGCAAGCAGGGCCTTTATAACCTGTTTGCTTCCAATGGAAACAGTTTTCACTAAGCCTACTCACTATGAGCAATGGAGCGCAATGTGCAAATATCTTTCCACTTCACAGCTGTGCCGTCCCACACTTACTTCAATTTGTCTTTGAGTTTGTCAAGGGGGAGACCCATCCATATTAGCATCGGCCACTTCAGCAAAGGTAAATGTGGAATGATAGTTGTATACATTACAGGAAAGATGGCTTACAAATGCATCCTGAAATGCTACAATACTGACTTCTTTTGATCGCCTTTGCAAACAAGACAAAAGCTTGTCTTTTAATCCACCACGTGCTGATGGGGGTCACATACGCTCAACTGCATTATATCTTAACTAGTGGTATTTACAGTTCATTGAGAGTGCTGGAGAATGCTACTTTTTTTTTGTTTGCAACTTGTGGAGTCAAGTAGCATGGTCACTGTCCAGTGTAACTGGGGGAGAGATGTAATGTTAAAAAGTAATTTCTCCAAATTTTGCTTTCATAAACCAGTCACAGGTTTCTCCATAAAAAAACAAAGCAGGGCTTTCACTGAAATCATCCAAAGGGTGCACTGACCTCCAAATGGAACTGAGGAGGATGGAGGAGCCTCGTGGTGCAGTGGTTAAACTGCAGTACTGCAATGAAGACTCTGCTTTAAGTTCAATTCTTAAGACTCTGAGTTCAATTCTGGGCTCAAGTTTAAAGCTGATTCAACCTTCCATTCTTCTGAGGTTGGTAAACTGCATACCCAGCTCACGGGGGAGAGGGGCAATGTGTACCCTGCATAAATAAATTGCAAACTGCCCAGAGAGTGCTTTGAGCACTATGGGGCAGTACATAAGCAGCACACTTTGCTTTTTTGCAACCTGATGGCAATCCTCATCAACTTTACACAGGCTTGGCTAGATCAGATTAACATCAGATTAACATATGACAACAGGATGTAGCATGGAGTGCCAGATGAGTCTTTCCTAGAAAACGCATACCTGGTGAGACACATTGGCCATGGTCACACCAAAACTGGATTATTGCAACATCCACTACATAAGGCTGCCCTTCAAAATGTTCAGAAACTTCAGCTAGTACAAAATATAATGGACAAAATGTTAGCTGGGACCAACTTTATGAAGTATGTTGCTCTGGTGTTGTGAACTGGATTGAATTCTGCTTTCAGTTATCTGAAGGACCAGGTTATTTGAAGAACAACCTCCTGTAATGAGTCTGACTGCCCTCTGCAATCATCACTAAAGGCCTTAATTTGTGCCCCTTTGTCTTCAGGCACAGTGGTAGTCAGGACATGATACAGGGTCTTGTAGAAGTAGCACCAAGGTTATGAGATGGCCCTCTGCTGAACACAACTACTTCACTTTCCTTCAGATTTAAAGAAAATCACCAAGCCATTCTTATTCCACCAGGATTATTTTATGTGATTTTAAAATTTGCATCTGGATGCTGCAGATCGCTTTTAAAGTTGCTCTCTTTTTTAATGCTGTTTTTCTGCATTTTATTGTAATACGATTTTATTAAACTAAAAATAAATATGTTTGTAACTTGAAGCAACAACACAATCTTCTAAATAAATAAGAATAATTTAAAGGCATATGTGTGCAGGAGCAGTGTGTGTCTTATGCACACCTAGAGAGAAGAAAGCTCCACTGCAGACATAAATTTACTTTTGAATACACAGTTACAGGATTATTCTGTAAACTCTTCAGGTTTAAAAAAAAGCCCACTTCCCTTGTTCAAGACCAGGAATGGGGAATCAGAGTCAGATGGGAAGGCACGAGTGCACATTCCAAATACTCTCCATAATTCATTACAAAGAAAACCTTATTTTATTATGTCTACAGACATGAAGTGGAATCTATTGCTTCCTTAGCTAGCATCTGCAATCCCCATCTGACAGCACTTTGGTCCTCTTTCCTTTTCCTAGCTTGGGAGGAGAGAGGAAGGCCAATCCCAGATTATGGGCAATGTATATATGGGTGGGGGTGTCCATTGAATACGTTGGCCAAGACAAGAGACACAGTGCCCATGATCCTGATGTCATCTGGCTTTGTATACATACTCTGAAGACTGGAATACTCTGTCTTCCCTTGGACTAGTTATTGTGTTAACACTCTATGGGAAAGTTGTAGAAACTGTACTGTATAAACTTTGCCTATTGCTCCCAGAGATTGTCTTCAACTCTATTATTTTATATTTCATTGTGTTTTATTCATAAATTCAATGAATTTGATACACTACACAGAATATCTGGCAAGCTTGGCCTTCCACAAAATTAGGGAACAGTTCCTACCAATCTGAAGACAGCACACACTATACTGAATTTATCAGCAGGAATCATTTAGGCAGCTAAGTGTCTCATCACTGCACTCTGCTGGACAAAAAAAAAGCTTCATGAAACAGAGGTCAGTATAACATTGCACTTCACACTGAAGACAGATTAAAGCCAAATGCTATAAAGTTCACAAAATGTTCCTCAACTTTTTTCAAACCTTCAGTTTCTTGTAACTTATCATCAACCTGCCACAAGTCCCACTTGAGAGAAATCTGAGACCTAGTCAAGCTCTTAATTTCCATAGGTGAGTGGTTCCCAACCTTGGGTCCCCAGATGTTCTTGGACTGCAACTCCCAGAAATACTGGCCAGCACAGCTAGTGGTGATGGCTTCTAGGAGTTTTGGTCCAAGAACATGCAGGGACCCAAAGTTGGAAACAGGGTGGATTTGACAATTTAAATATTAAAATTAATTTTTTTTAATTTAAATTTTTATTTAAATCAATTTGATTTTTTTTAAAAGCATTGATTTTTGGGAACCACTGCCATAGATGACTAGAATTGCATTAGTGAGAGGTTGCACTGAATAGAACCACTCCATTATGTCCCTTTACATGGTCCTCTACCATATATACTGGTTAAGTGCTCTACTTGTATAGGCTCTTTGTAAGATGTAGAACCAAAGCCCTACAGTAACATTGGGCAACTCCAGATGTTTATGCACAACCACTCCCACTTTATTTAAGCAGCTGTTACTGAATCCCCCTCATTAAACATCTCAAGAGCCACAGTTCCTCACCACATTCTAAATTGTGTGGGGAACCTATATGAGGCTCATTTCTGCAGGTGCTCACCCTCCAATTGGCAGAGGCCACTCCAACTAGATGTGACGATACAACTATGGGATATGGAAGCTGAAGTCCCAAAAAGGGCTACAGTGTTGACTACCGATGGGATTTTAACACTCCAATATATGAAGGGTCGCAATCTATGAGGAATTTCTCATTTTAAAAACCCAATAAGTTTAGATATCCCACGCAAAGCTAAAATTTTTCTCTCGAGAGTTCAAAAATGATTCATTATTGCCACTTTTATTTAAGCAGCTATTACTTACTGAATCACACTCTGCCTGAGGCCATTCCGCAGCTGGTTTTTGTTCATTGCCGGGTTCCAATCTTGCTTATCCAGGTGGGTAGACACAAAGTTGTCCACTTTCTGTCTCAAATTCTGGTAGGCTGGCTAAACAAAATAGCCCAATCAATATAAGAGTAAAGGGTTTCTTGGGAAATCCCCCCTTTACGTGCCCCTGAAATAGAGTATTCTATGCTAACCTTAAACTTTGAATAGCAAGAACAGTGCATGGCTGGATGGGATACCATAAGATGGAGAAAAGGAAATTCAAAGCAAAAAAAGGAAGAAAATAGTTTCAGCTACATATATTAGTGGTTTTCAGAGAGCCTGACATCAAAGAAACTTTAAAGCAAGGGATTGGGAACATGCAGCCTTCAAGACAATATAAAACTTCCAACTTTCATCAAATCCAGCCAGCACAGTAAATGATTAGGACTGATGGGAATTGTATTTCCACATGATTTGGAAGGCAACAGTAAAGCCCAGCTTCAATGTTTGGTTTAGGAATAACCTGTTGAATTACTCATTTTATAGAAAGCAAACGTCTTACACTTAAGGTTACGGAAACTCTAAGAAGCCTTTCTTTTCTTACTTGTAAATTATATCAGTGATCATTTGCAAGCCCCAATATGTGCAGAAGTCCATATCATTAATAACGGCCAGAATCGTACTGTTAGTTATGCTGGCATAAATACAAGGGAGCAAATCACAGTGGCAAACTGCCATTAGTTAACAAGCTGTCACTTGTAACCCTTGTCAAGAACCAACTCATGTTACTGCTGTGTAATGAATTATACACTGTTAACTAGTGGCAATTTGCCACTGCAATTAATGCCATGACATTTATGCTGATGTAACTAGTCAAAAGGATTGGGGCCATTCCACTACATCATCTTTTAGAATGAGCAAGAAAGGCCACAGAGATTGTGCTTGTTCTAGAACCTGAAGCAGAAAGAAATCCAGTGCAGGAAATTAAGAGCAGTTTTGTAATACTGCAGTAGTATTGAACAAACTGAAACTTACACATGGCTTTCATGAAGGATGACCTAGGAACTCCGCTAGGCTTTTTAAGGTATGTGCAGCTGTTAAGGCAGGTGTCCCTCTGTGCAAAAGCAGAGTACGTTTCCACAATGATATCACAAGAGTAATCTAATTTACTGGACTGACAGTTCCCTGCCCATGCGTCCTGTCCCACTTGTTTCCTCCAACAACCGGCTTTACAGATACCGAGACTGCGGCTTAAGCTTCTTAAAAAACAAATTATATTTTTAATGTTACTTGGAAATTGTGTACCCAGAGGAGACATATTTATTTTATTTATTTATTACATTTATAGCCCGCCCATCTAGTCATATAGACTACTCTGGGCGGGTAACAACATATCATGTAGACGTAGAGTTGTACCTTAGAATTCATTGAGAGTGCTTAGACAGGAACACCGAGAACATTTACAGAAATAGCCCTGTTATAAATTACAACTTTATGGGAAAGGAAGGCTAGTCATTTTTGAGAAATGGTTCACTGAATTAATATATTTTTAATCCCCTATTAAACATGCCTCTTCAACTGGCACTCAATGACCACGAAGTCTCTGCGTAAATACCTTGAAAGACTCCCTGAAGTTTTAATCGCAGTGGGAAGCTCTATACTGGAATTACAAGTTTTGCAGGGATAGAGATGAATATCGGGAAGTTTCCAGACAGGTTTTAAGGAGAATCATATAATCAT
Source organism: Intellagama lesueurii (assembly GCA_037013535.1). Classification (NCBI taxonomy): domain Eukaryota; kingdom Metazoa; phylum Chordata; class Lepidosauria; order Squamata; family Agamidae; genus Intellagama; species Intellagama lesueurii. The sequence goes on from JBAJHW010000002.1 coordinate 205,891,866, forward strand.
GAAGTTGAAAAAAGCCTATAAGGCCATCAAGTCCAACCCCTTGCTCGATGCAGGAATACAAATCAAAGGATTTCTGCCAGGTGGTTGTCTAAAAGTCTCTCTCGAAGACCTCCAGCGCTGGAAACCTCACCACCTCTCGAGGCAACTGGTTCAACAGGCATGGACTGCACACACCTCGGGAGGGGAACCTGCATCCCTCAGCCTGATTTCATGAAGGTGGGGCGGAGAGGAGAGCCTCGAGGGACAGAGAAGGACAAGGAGGGAAGGAAGGAAGGAAGGAAGGGGAGAAGGCCGGGAGAAGAGAGGTCAGGCTCAGGTTTGGGAGGCGAGGAGGAGGAGGAGGAGGGCTGAGCTCGGGGGCAGGCCGGCGGGTGCGGGGCAAGCGAAGAGAGGCGATACCTTCGTGTCCACGTCGGCCAGGCAGTCCCTGCGGAAGGCGTCGAAGAGGCCGCGGCTCTTGAGTTGCCCCACGATCAGGGAGATGAGCTGCGCGTCGCCGGGGGGCAGCGAGGCCGGGTCGGTCACGGCGGAGCCCGTGGAGCTCCCTCCGGTGCCGCCCATGCCTGAGGATACGCTGCCCGGCTCCGCCATCCCCCTCCGAAGGATCCCTTCTGCAACCGCTTCCCCGGCCGCTGGCTAGAGAGGAAGAGCTGCTAGAGGAAGCGCCGCCGTCGCAAGGCATTTGCGTCACTCCTTCCCACTGCATTCTGGGAAAGCAATCCACCCCCCCCATCCCCAGGCAAATCCCTTAAAGACTCGCCTTCCCAGCATGCTTTGTTGCCAGGCAGGTTCCGGTTGGAGGGTGGGCGGGTTTGGTAGGGAAATGTTTTGGGTCTTGTAGAATCGGGAGTGGGATGATTGCGGAGATAGTGGTGCATTGAGCAGGGAGGAGGCGGTGCGAGCCACTCTCCAGACTCACAGCTGGAGGTTTGGGTGTGGGATTAAAATGGTTGTGGGTGCTTTTAGAGGGTGACCTCTAGGAGCTGGACAGGAGGGCTGTGATCCTCTTTATTAAGGTAATCTTTGCTGTATCATCGGCAAGGAGGGCAAAAATCCCCTTAAAATGGTATCTACAATTTTTCTGCACTATCCATGAAGGAAGTGTACTTAGCCTGAGGAAGTGGATTTCATCCACGAAAGCTTTTTTTAGTGGTCCCATAAAAGGCATCACCCACTCTTTGCATGTGTGTAATCTTGGGGAACCACATGGCCTTTTCCTTGTTCTTAAAAAAGTAAGTTTATCATCAGAAAAGGACTTTTTATATTAAATTAACATAGGTTAATTTTTTTTAACATAGGTCATTTTTTTCTTAAACTACAGTAATTGTAATTATCACAAGATTTGTATTAACTGACTTAAATTAACCTATGTTAATTTAAGTCAGTTAATACAAATCTTGTGATAATTACAATTACTGTAGTTTAAGAAAAAAATGAATATGAGGTGGCACTTTGAGAATAGTGGGAAGATGGTATTAAGGCCTTTCATAACAGTATCATTAATAGCCATTTGTCTGTATTTCAGTTTTCCAGCTGTAAAAAGCTAACATTTATTTATTTCCCTAAAATGTTATTTTAGGGAAATAAATAAATGTATTCTCGAAGTTCTAACTCCTGTCCTCTGAAGATGCCGGCCACAGAGACTGGCAAAACGTTAGGAAGAACGTTACGAACAGCCCGGAAAACCTACAACAACCAAATAATTAAATGTTAGCCTTTTACAGCTGGAAAGCTGAAATAGACGTGATGATACAGCAATGAAGAGAATGCTTCCCTCAAAACATCCACCTGCATTACCCATTTCTCTCAGGCCATGCTCCGGGGGGGGGGGGGGGGACACTGAGAAAGGCCAGGAAGTCATCAAACAGAAATAAAGCCTTCTTGGTTATGTCCCCTTCCCTTTGGAATGGGCTTCCAGTGGAGCTACACCTGGCTTCCTCTCTCACTGTGTTTAAGTGCATGCTCAAAACAAGGCTGTTTACTGAAGCCTTTGAGAGCATTTTGTCTTCATGTGGTATTGTTACCAGTCAAACCTGAGTTCTAACTTCTCTTCAGCAGCACATATACTAAAATTGGAACGATACAGAGAAGATCAGCAGTATGATGGATTATCTTTGAGTGCCCATTTACCATTTTGGGGTTTTTATTGATTTATTTGATGGTTTTGTCTAACTATATGTGGTGTTTCTTTTATTATATTTTGATTTGTTTTATGTTTGTCTTACTCTGCATGTAAACTGCCCAGAGTAGTGTTTATCGCTAATCGGTGTAGTATGGAAGTTTAATAAATAAATAAATGATGTGGTCCATTCCAAACAAACTTTGCTTTGACTCAGATTTAAATACATTGTATTGACATAAAATACAAAGTGGTTTCCAGCCAAATCCTATGAATATTCAGCAGTCTCCACTGAGTTCAGTGGGAATACTCCACATATTTTCAAGATCACAGCTTTTGGGTTGAAGAGAGAGCAGAAGTTTCCAATATTGTCAGAAACAGCACCTACTTTAACAGCAATCTCAATGCAAAAATCAACTCACAATATAGAAAACATTTTAACGCCTTGTGGAATGCATGCCTTCTCTTCTTTCTCCCCTTTGTTATTTCAGGACGTGCTTTTAGTAGACGCCCCACATTCCCCTTGGTACTGAAATAGAGATGCTCTCTCACATATACTCTCCAACACTTCCAAGGGCATCTTTTCTCACACATATGACGTTATAGACAGCTTTTCAAAAAGTCTTCCAAGAGTTTTTTGCTGAATCCCAAGGCTGTGAGGCACAGCCTAAGATTGTCTGGAAGTTGAGTCATGGCAACTGGACTTCTTTCTTGTTAGGTTGAAAGATTTCGCTACTCATCCAAGTAGCTTCTTCAGTACTTGGATGAGTAGCAAAATGTTTCAACTCAACAAGAGAGAAGTCCAATTGCCATGACTCAACTTCCAGATAACCTCACCTGGATGACTGAGAATCTTCACAGATATAACCTAAGACTGTGTGTGTAAGAGAGAAGGTAAGATGGAAAAGAACTTTGCAAATGGTGGTTGTGGGTTTTTCGGGCTGTTTGGCCATGTTCTGGAGGTTTTTCTTCCCAACGTTTTGCAAGTCTCTGTGGCCGGCATCTTCCAAGGACAGGAGCTAGAATTCTGTCTGAATTCTAGTTCCTGTCCTCTGAAGATGCCGGCCACAGACATTGACGAAACGTTAGGAAGAAAAACCTCCAGAACATGGCCAAACAGCCCGAAAAACCCACAACAACCATTGGATCCCAGCCATGAAAGCCTTCGAGAACACAACTTTGCAAATGCTGTGAGACAGTCAGTTGAGAGGAGGTGTGAGGTTCAGAGGAAAACGGAGAAGAAAGGGGAAGGAAGAATGAGAACCTGAGAAAGAAGAAAGAAGGATGATGTGAACAACCATTGCCACCCAAGTGCTGGTCCCCCATTCATGTATCATGGGTGGTTCCCACACTTCACTCTTGACAGAGAGGGGAGCACCCACACTAAGCAGGGAGCTGTCACATGACAGAGGAGTGGTGAGCAAAGCAGAGGGACCATAAATTTTTAATGCTTTGTTCCTTTGCTGTCACATGCACTAAAATTGATTTATTTCTGGTGATTTAAACTGGTTTTGGCATCAACATTGCTGAAACTGACTCATTTCCTTTCTGTTTCAGAAGCATGCTGTTCTTGAAGATTTTGATTTCATCCCCACCACCCAAATAAGTAAGTTGATAAACTGAGTGTCTAGGAGGTGCCACCTGGTGTCATAATAGTCACTGGAAACCACAGGGGGAAAACACTGGGGAGGTGACCGCAGCCGATTAATGATGAAAAAAAATTAGAAGAGGTGATGAAGGCTTCCAGCTGCTTTGCAGGGCGATGTTCCTGGCACCCAGATCATCCTCCTTATTCAAGTGCACTCATTCTGTGCCTGCTGGTCTGCTGCTCCACCAGCTCCTTCATTGGCCAAATGGAGACAACAGAGTTGGTAGTTGTAATGCCAAACATACTGATGGAGTGATACATAAAAAACATTTTATGAAAAATTGGGAAAAAAAATTAAAGGAAAATGGCAGTGCCCCTGAAAAAGGTGGTTTTTTTTTTAAAGGTCCACATAAATGTAGCAAAAGAGCTTAAATCCTTTAAGATATGAAAAATTCAGCAATTAATGTGCTGATGGCAAGAGGTCTGGAACTTGTTATGCTGAGTTTCTTGTGTTTTTAACGTAAATCATGACTTTTAATTGAGATCTTTTTAAACTTTTTAACTTTAGTGGTGTTTTAATATTATAGTGAGTTCAATTATGTTTTAAGATTTGCATATGTTGTCTTTCACCAATAGTTTTTTAAAACTACGTTGCAAGCCAGTTTGTATTGCAATATATCTATAAAGACGCATATAAAATAAACACATAGAGAAAAAAGGTATGAGAATCTACCAGGTGATGCTGTTTGTCATGCAGGTGGTGAATGCTGGAACAGTTTTCACAGGAAGTGCCAGGTCTGCCATGAAGTTTGAGAAATACTGGTCAGGTTTAGCCATGATTACCTAGGAATATACCATAGACTCTACTTAGTCTTTGTGTTTTGGTCACTGGTTGAATCAATAGGCAAAATCCTGCTGTAAAAGGGTATGCAAGCGTAAACAGGATCCAGCACCAGAAATGATTAATTTATATGAATCGAAAGCTTGCTATCCCTCCCTTCAGGGTCCAAGGCTCCCTAGGGCTAACTTCTCCCCTTGGGAAGCCTTTGGGAGCTTTGGGATGGGGATGAGAAGCCTTTCATAGTCTTTACTTTAGTTTATTGGTTGATTGCTTAAAACCATTGGTCATCGCAATATATCAATGCCAACATCAAACATATGTGGCACTGTCATATCACAGTTTCACTTAAAAAGAAAGATTTAGGATTTTTGATGCTTGGCATGAATCTTCTTTGCTGCCAGGGCAAATTTTGCTATTTGATGGGTAGTAATTACATCCCTGCCCACAAGCAGCATACAAAGTTGAGCCAGAGGAGGGCTGTCACATAAAGTTCTAAGTATGCCTGCAAGGAATTTGCTCCTGGGGTGATCATATAAAGAACATCTTAACAAATAATGAGAAACATCTTCAACTTCTCCTGATCCACATATACAAAATCTTTGATCAAAAGGAACATTTCATAGTCAAATATTATCCCTAGATCACAGCTGGTGGGATTGGGACTGCGGCAATCCAATGACATTTTTTTACTATTAAAATCTTTCTCCCCATCCCGAGGCTCCAAAGGCTTCCCCTGGGCAAAAGGGAGCCCTAGGAAGCCTTGGAACCTGAAGAAAGCTTTAGATTTATTTAAGTTAATTATTTCTGGTGTTGAATCCAATTTATGCCAGTGTACCTTTATGCAACAGGATTTTGCCCATTGTGTTGACTTTATCATTTTGATCTGTGGAAGCCCAGTTATAGGTATTGTTGTGAGTTGCTACAATAAGTCATTCTTCAGGGTTCATTGTCCCCTTCCTTCTGTAAAACTCTGAGCTGGTGGATGTATCTATCCTTCTAGGGACCTGTATAAACATAAACATGTACCGTATTTTTCCGTGTATAAAATGACACTTTTTCCTTAAATAATTTGAGAAAAAATTGAGGGTCGTTTTATACACGGAAGGCAGCTCTTTACCGCTGCCTTTTGCGAAGGCACAGGGCTTAGCAAAAAGGAAGGGGAGGCGTTGTTCCCTTCCTTTTTGCTAAGCTCCGTGCCGTCTCAAAAGGCAAGGGGGCGCGCGGGTGGGGCTTAGCAAAAAGGAAGGGGAGGCGTTGCTCCCTTCCTTTTTGCTAAGCTCTGTGCCTTTTCAAAAGGCAAGGGGCTCTGGGCTTAGCAAAAAGGAAGGGGAGTCGTTGCTCCCTTCCTTTTTGCTAAGCTCCGTGCCTTCTCAAAAGGCAAGGAAAAGTGGCAGTCACTTTAACAGCCGCTTGCCTTGCCTTTTGCCAAGGCACGGGGCTTAGCAAAAAGGGAGCCCTTTGATCCCTGCTTTTTCTAATTTGGGGTTAGAAAAGGGGGGGGGTCATCTTATACATTGGGTCGTCTTATAAACGGAAAAATATGGTACTTTCAGGCTGCAATCCTATTCAGCAGCTCCCTCCAATCTGGTACCTTCCAGATTGCAATCAGCATTTGGACACTTATTGTTATATATCAGTTCTTGAGTAGTTTCCATTATCTATTTAAAAAAACAAAAAAACAAACTAGTACTATTTGTTTACATAAAAGTGGCCAGAACCCTACTGGTGATTTATCCATATTTAAATGAAATTGTGTGAGTCACAATAGTAAATGGCTGCTAGTTAACTAGGTACTGATAGCTTTCCTGATCCAATGCTGGGAATGTAACAGTAATGAGGTTGGCATCTCATTAATTTGTAGCAATCCGTAGTTGTTTTTAAAAATGTGATTTCACTTAAGGTAAAGGTTCCCCTTGACATTTAGTCCAGTCATGTCTGACTCTAGGGGGCGGTGCTCATCCCCGTTTCCAAGCCATAGAGCCAGCGTTTGTCCGTAGTCACGTGGCCAGCGCGACTAGACACGGAACGCCGTTACCTTCCCACCGTGGTGGTACCTATTTATCTACTCGCATTTTTACATGCTTTCGAACTGCTAGGTTGGCAGGAGCTGGGACAAGCGATGGGAGCTCACTCCGTCATGTGGATTCAAACTGCTGATCTTTTGACCTTGCATCCCAGAGGCTTTGCGGTTTAACCCACAGCGCCACCATGTCCCACGTTCACTTATGCATGTGTAAATTGACCATAGGATTCTGGGTAGTACTTTAGAATACTTACTAGTTAGGCTGCAGACATATACTTGGAAATAAGTCTCACACAATCTGTTAAACTTTTCATGCGCTTGTTTAGGATTGAGGCTGACACTTCAGTGTATTGGAATTGGAACTGGGGGCTTCACTACTGATGGACTTTGCTTCCTTTTTTCTGAGCCTAATTTGTGTGGACTGATTTGAGGATAAAAACTGTCAGCCCTATGTATGCCATTCTGAGCTACTGGGAGAAGGAGGGTGAAGATGCAACTTCAGTATGTAGTTGTCTCAAGCTGTGGTATGTAAATTGGCCAGAAGAGGGTACTGCAGCTTTACAGTTGATAAATGAGAAAATAAGGGGGAGGGGGAAAGAAAAGGGAATTAGGCTTACTCTGAATTGTCTTTGAAAACCGCTCAAAAAAATATGAAAATTGATTTGCTTGTGTTATCTAGCATCCTCAATATAAGCAGCAAATAAGGACACTCCAGGAACATTGAGTCAATTTGTTTCTTACTGTGCCTTTTGGGAAATTTACATGTATAATAATGTGCCAGTCTTCACAGGGCTACCGAGATGATCACGAGTTATGTGAACATGCACTTGTTGCATGGCAACTAATCCTCCAAATCTGTCACAGGAACAAGATGAGTAACATGGAAACAGCCAGCAGCACAATGCAACTACCACTGCTTTCCAACTGTGCCCCCCCCATCTGCCCCATCCACTGAGGCACATTTGAGGTTGGAATGCAGCTGATCCAGAGCCTGCAAGGGTGGGGTGGAGGTCTCAACAGAAGGCTACACTGCTCTCAGTATTCTGAAAACTTAACACCACAGCAAAAGACCAGGAAATGATGATTAGAGATGTACCATTCTCCCCCCCCTTTTTTTTTTTTACTCTGCCTTCCAGAATTCTGGGAGTTCCAACCCACAGACTCACACCTACAAACACCTAAATTTATCTTACCTGGACCAGGGCCTAGTTCCGAGGCTGCATGGCCTAACTCCAGCCTTGCTTTCTGTAATTAATGTGCAAAAAAGGAAGCTGCCATGGTGCTGCATCTGTGTGGTAGTTCTTTAGAACAGGGGTCCCCAAACTTTTTAACACCGCGGACCGGTTGGGGAAGGCGGGGCACCCCCCGCGCTCGCGTGCATGCGCAAAGGGATGGTCGCGTGCATGCGCGAACGCACGCATGCGTGAAGGGCGGTGGGGTGGTCGGGGGCACTCGCGCAAAGGGGCTATGCGGGGGGGGGGGAGTGTGTGTGGGGTGGGTGGGAGATCTGTCTCTGCGGCCCAGTCCGGCCCAGACCACTGGGTCTGGGTCTGGGTCGTGGACCGGGGGTTGGGGACCCCTGCTTTGGAAGACACCCTGTATAGAGCCTAAAGGGCACTCCCAGGAAGCCCTGTGGCAGCTTTCTTTTTCTTTTTTCTTTTTTTTTGCACATTAGCTACCAAAAGTAAGGCTGGAATGACGCAGGCTCAGAACTAGGTCCTGGTCCAGATGAGCAAAATGTAGATGTCTGTAGCTGTTCTTATTTTTGTTTCTTCAAGTTATATGCTGCCCATAGTGTTGGAGCACTCTCTGAGCAGTTTACAGCGTGATTATGCAAACAACACTTTGCCTACCAGTGAGCTGGGTATTCAGTTTACCAACCTCGGAAGGATAGAAGGCTGAGTCAGCCTTCAGCCAGCTACTTGAACCCGTCTGGATCAAACTCAAGTCGTAAGCAGAGGCTTGTCTGCAGTGCTGCAGTTTAACCACTGTGCCATGGGGCTCTTCAGGTGTGGGTTTGTGGGCAGGAACTCCTAGAATTCTGCCTGGGGAATTCTTGGAGAATTCTGGGGGTTGGTGTCCAACAACAACAACAAATTACACACCCCTAATGATTTATTGAAAAGTATCTTTCTCTCTTCTTGAACAATAAAATCAGCTTTAAAATGTAATGCTTCAGTTATGGGCAGAGGAGGCTTGTAGATCAGGTCAGGGTGTGTGCTTCAGCCTATAAATTCAGAGCAAGCCATCCTCTTAGATCATGAACCTCCTAGACTTAGATGCTGTGATGGACATAGTCAAAACATCCATACTATAGAATCTGTTGAACATGAAGCTTTATACGGATCAGCCACAGACTATGGAATGCCCTCCCGACTGAGATTCGTCTGGCGCCGACGCTGATGACATTTCGGCGCCAGGTCAAAACCTTCCTGTTCCAGAAGGCTTTTAATTGAAATAATATCAGCTGTGGGTCCTGATGGCAATTTTTAGAGTATATATTTTAATTGCATTTTAATTGTTTTGTCCTTTTATTGTATTTTAAATGTTGTAAGCCGCCCAGAGACCTTTGGGTAGTGTGGGCGGCATATAAGTTAAATAAATAAATAAATAAATAAATAAATTAAAACCACTGACAGGTGAAGTAAATAGCATTGAATATATTGTTACAATGGCACCTCTCACGGAGTGGGATATATTAGGCAGCAAATGAACAATCAGTTCTTGAATTTCATGTGTTGGAAGCAGGAAATACAGCATTTCATGACAAACGCAAATCTGCTGTCTTTCACTCCTCAGGGGTACCATGGATCCATTGTTCCTTCTGAAGTGAGTCAGAACTTCAGAGAATGGAAAAATGGGGCTATTTATGTGAAAGATGCTTGTAAACATATTTTTCTGCTATGCACCTTATTGATGTTACTTGGACATTACTTCAGAAAACTAATTAGTTGCAGATACAGTTCCAAGAAAAACCACCCAGTTAGTCAATCAATAAGTTACATTTTTAAAATATCACTCTTTGTGTTCATGTCATTCATAAGTCCCCAAAAAGGCTCACTTCTCAGCAGCTTAAAACCTGTCAGAATGCAACCCTCTGCTGACCTGTGGTAGGTGCAAAGCATGTAGACTGTTCTAACCATAAAAATAATTACATAATTAAAACATTTACAGTTGCACTGCAGAAGAAAGGAAGTTATCCATTGTCATGTTAACAATCCTAATACAACTTACTTAGGCTCTACATATTGAAAGAAAGGAAATAATTAGAAGTAATTTATTACTTTAAAACTCCGAGCTGCATAATATCTTCTGAATGGTTGTGTTGGGATCCCTCCAACTGGAAGGTAAAGCATCTCACCATATTAAGGGTTGTTTTGCTAATATTTACATCAGGGGTCCCCAACTCCCCTGTCTGTGGCCCGGTGCCAGTCCGTGGCCTGGGCCGGACCGGGCTGTGGAGACAGATCTCCACCCCCGCACACACTCCCGACCCCGCACAGCCCCTTTGCGCATGTGCGTGAGCGCGCGCACCACCCCACCCTTCGCAAGTGCGCGTGAGTGCCCCCTCGCCCTTTGTGCATGTGTGTGACTGCGCACACGCAAATGCGTGCACACTCCTTCATGCATGTGCACGAGCGCGGGGGGGTGCCCCACCTCCCCAACTGGTCCGTGGAGTTAAAAAGGTTGGGGACCACTGATTTACATGATCACACTGCTAGGGGTTCCTGGCAGTTTATTTAAGTGTGGTGATCATTTTTTTGTAAGAATTCATCAAGGCCCAGTCAGGCACAAAAATTTAATGAATACTTCCATGTAAAATTTACATCCTTCTAGTTGTTGAATCCACATCTGTAACCACAGAAGGAATTGGACAGTGGTAGGTCAGAAGTTCTGTTTTTAATTGGAAAAGGGAACTATTGAGCTGTACTTCTTTCTTCCATTGCTTCTTTTCCCCCTCCTTTTCCCACTGTGCGTGTCTTCTCCCCTAGGGTACACTCAAGTGGAATTAATGGTCTGTGTTCTTTATGGTAAATGAAACCTGCTCTGGCCACTTACCACTTAAGGTAAGAGAATTTTTTTAAGCCAACGTATAAAGAAAGCAAACAGTCAACAGGAACACAACACTTTAGTACAATGCAGACAAACTTTTTTCAACCAATTCTATCAGGATCTCTAGGGGAACAACAAAGAAGAGAGAGCTGCTATTTAAATCTGTTTTTTAAAGAAACAGGTTTTCCACAGCACAAAAAGTGTTACTCATAGATAGGTCTCCCACAGGGTGGTAATGTGCTGCTTAGTGTTTTCCCCCAGGAAACAAATTTCAGGATCAGAAGTGTTCCACCAAAGTCTAGTCCTACCAAGGTAAGATTCTTAGAAACCCACAGTTTTCAGCCTTTAATTGCAATTCTGTATTGTCTATTTGGATAAAAGAAACATGAGACTTCAAGCTTTCAGAAGGCAGCAGTACTGAAAGATGAAGCAGCAGTATAAAGGCATGTTACGTGCTATGTGTGTCAAGTTGGAACCGGCTTCCAGCTATCCCAGTAGGGCCTTTAACGTAAGTGAGATACTTAAGGAGTGGTTTTATCAGTTCCCCACACACACCATGTGAGTTTCCTTGGCCATTTGGGAACTCGAGCCAAGGTCAAATGAATGAATAATAACTGTAATAAAAAAAAAACCAGATCCAAAATAAATCTCCATCATTTGTTTATGTGAGGAGATAACATGAAAACATCTCATCAACCATACCAATTATAGACACTAAAATCAATATTTGTTGACTAGCTTTTTAACTTAGCTTTGTTTTAAAAGAAACGACCGCAGAAAATTTCCCTTCGCAGAATGACTTTTTATTTATTTATTTATTTATTTATTTATTTATTATTGGATTTTAATCCCGCCCTTCTAGACAAGAGTCTACTCAGGGCGGCTCACAAAATATTACAAACAGATAAAAACAACAATTAAAATCTACAATAATACTATAATCAAGATGGAAGGATAAACTTCAAACCAAGAAAAGTAAAATCAAGTATTGGCAGTAGGGAAGGCCTGCCTAAAGAGCCAAGTTTTTAATTGGCTCTTGAAAACACCCAGCGAGGGTGCCAGGCGGATCTCTGGCGGCAAGCTGTTCCAAAGTCGAGGGGCCACCGCCGAGAAGGCCCGGTTTCGTGTTCTTTCTTTTCGGGCCTCTCTCGGCGTCAGGCCCCTCAGCCGTCCTTCCTGGCTATGGCGAGTGACTCGAGTAGATCTAGGTGGGAGAAGGCGTTCTGCCAAGTATCGAGGTCCTAAACCGTTTATGTCATCATTAGCACTTTGAAATCATATAAGGCAAGTCATAAGTAAATGACAGGAAGAGAATAGCAGAAAAAGAACTACAGGGACTAGATGTGGTTTCAAAGTAGTCAACCTATTCCATTTCAGAAATAGTGTTGTAGTGGATGGCTAGGTGGGTGTGGGCTTACATTGACAAAAATGGATCCATCTAGTAATTTGAATGAAAAGTGAATCCTCACCTTGATGGTAAAGAAATGGAAATAATTGAAAATGTGTTATTGTTGCTTAGCTGATTAACTTTTTGTTTGTAAGTATGAGCTAGTATTGTTCTGACAGAGATATGAAGAGGAAATACTGTCAAGGATGGACCATTTCTGATGAAGTTTTCATGTCATAGGCATACAAGTATAAGGTTCCACAAAACTTAGGAAATTTCACAGTGTTCTGTTTATCTACCTAACACAAACTAATTGTCTTGCCAATGTTGACAAAATCAAATCCATGTTCCTTGTTTACATCTGCACAGAGACATCTGAATGGTGAATGCAGCTAATTCTAGTGAATAGTACTATTGTAGCCCAATAAAGTACTTCTCATCTAAGGCTTTTTCAGATAGTGTGCAGGGACAAACTGATTCAAATAAGTCTGGCTACAAAACCTTTATAATTTCACTACTTTGCTATACGACAAAATCCATCAGAGGATAAACTGTAGGGATAGGACTTTCATGTAAATATGGAAGACAGAAAAATGAAAAATGCTCTTTTTTCAATTTTGATTTATTTCATCTAAGGGGTCTTTGTATTTTTGCCTTCATTTGTTTGCTAGATTTTTTGTTTTTGGGGGGTGGGTTGTTGGGTTTTTTGGGGGTTTTTGGGGGGGTTTTTTGCCTGGGAGGTGCTTTCCCTATTTGATTTATTGTAAAATGTTGCTATTTAGTTGATTTACTGTGCATTTATTCTGTTAAAAGTGTGTGTTTTGATGGGTTCTCTGGAGCTTTTTCTTTCTCGTGTACTATTCCATGTTTTTGGAACAGATTGGTTCTGTGTTGCTTTGTCTCTCTGCTTTTTTGTGTAATTTTCTAAAGGCTTCTCAGGACTTTTGGATTTGTTCTCTGTTGTCTGCCTTGCTCATGTTTTTTTGGAGTAATTTTAACATATTTTTTTAGAGCTTGTGGAAAGGTGCCAGAGAACATGGGGAAAAAACAAAACAAAATAACCTGGAAGAGGCAGTCCCTTTCATGTTTAACAAAAGGACCAGTGCACAAAAGATACAAAACTGAAAGAAGAACCCATACACACGCATACAGTCACGGCCAAAATATTGGCACCCTTGCAATTCTGTCAGAAAATGCAACCCTTCTCTCAGAAAATTGTTGCAGCTGCAAATGTTTTGGTACTCACATGTTCATTTCTTTGGTTTGCATTGGAACAACACAAAAAAACAGAAGAAAAGTCAAATCTGATACAATCCTACACAGAAACCCAAAAATGCATTTCGAATTGTGTTTCTGTCTTCTAGGTTATAAGCTATCATTACTGCTTTGTTTTCTAGGTGCTTGCACTATGGCTGCTTTATGATCTGTTCCAGAATTTTCCCTGAGAGTTCTTCAGCCAATTCATTTAGTACTCTTGGATGTAGTTCATCTGGCCCTGGAGATTTGAACTCGTTCAAGGTGCTAAGGTATTCCTTGACTATTTGTTTATCAATCTCCAGCTGCAATCTTGTCCCTTCCACCTGCACTTCACAATTGTCTGGAGGGTCTTAGTCTGTCCTTTGGGAAAAGACTGAGCTAAAATAGGAATTGAGCACTTCTGCCTTTTCTTTGTCCTCTGTTATCATTTTTCCATCTCCATTGAATAGCTTAGCTACTGTTTCTTTCCTTTGTCTTTTGCTGTGCATGTACCTGAAGAATGCTTTTTTGTTGCCTTTAGTGACTTTAGCTAGCCTCAGCTCATTCTCAGCTTTTGTTCTTCTAATCTGATGCCTGCAATTCCTTGCTACTTGTTTATACTCTTCCTTTGTGGCCTGGCCTTTCTTCCACTTCCTATGTGTGTGTGTATGTGGTTTTTTTTTTCAGGTTCTCTCTGAGCTTTGTGAACCCACACTGGCCTTTTTTTGCTGTCTCCCACCTTTTTCTTTCTTGGAATTGTTTGTAGTTGTGCATTTATAATTTTCTGTTTTAGAAACTCCCACCCTTCTTGGACTCCATTTCTTGTTAGGATCTTCTGCCATGAGACCTTACTCACCCTTGTCCTGAGTTTGTTAAAATTTGCCTTTTTAAAATCCAGCATATGCACTCTGCTTTGGTTTCCTTTTAAATCAAGAATTCTAGTAGAACATGGTCACTCTTGCCCAGAGTTCTCTTTACTGCCACTTCCTCCACCAGGCCATCTCTATTGGTTAGAATCAAGTCAAGGATAGCAAATCCTCTAGTTTCTTTCTCCACTTTTTGTAGGAGAAAATTATCAGCCACACAAGCGAGGAATTTCTTAGAAGGACCATACTTTGCAGAATTTGCCTCCCAACATATATCCAAATAATGGAAATCTCCTGTCATTACTACATCATGTCTCTCTGAAATGCTTGCAATTTATTTTTCAAAAGTTTCATTCACATCCTCTCCTTGATCAGATGGTTGGTAGTAGACTCCAACTACCATGCTCCTTTTGTTTTTTGCGCCAACTACATTTATCCAGATGCTCTCAATAGGACAGCCAATTTTCTCCTCCTGTACGAGGAGTGCAGGAGTGTACGTATTTCTGTGCAGGAATGTCTGTTTTTCACATATACTGCAACTCCACCTCCCTTTCCATTCTTTCTGTTCTTTTTGAACAAATATATCCTTCAATTGCTGTATTTCACTCATGGGAATCCAACTAAATTTCAGTTATTCCTATCAATTTATATTTACCCTCCTGAACTAAGATTTCCAGTTCTTCTTGTTTGTTTCTCATACTCCTGGCAGTTGTATATAGACACCAGAGATTGTGTGATATGGTGCCTGATTTTCTTTGTACATTTATAGTAATATGATTATTAATGTTAATTTGATTACCTACCCCCATTAGAACTGTTCGGTTTATTCCTCTTATTGTGTGTAATGCTTCATCTATCTTTACCTCTGTGCTTGTGTTTCCCTCCCCTCCTTCCAGTTTAGTTTAAAGCCCTCCTGGTGAAGTTCTTCATGCTGTGGCCAAACACATTCTTCCCAGTCCTTGTAGTAACTTTTTATTGCCAGGGAGAGGATGCTTGTGAGATTTTCTGCCTCAGATGCCAAACTAATATAGCCTCCTTTAGTTGCTGTGCACCTTGACTGCCTGGGGACGGTGCAGGCACCTACTGCTGCTCCATCTCTGGCAGCAAAATGTAGTTGAGTTCATCCCTAAATTTTTGCTCCCACTTTTCCTTAAATTCACAACACTTTGTGTTTCATTTCTATTCTGCAAGATACAAAAGTGTTTGGCTTATTTGTTTTCTGTCACCTATATTTTCTGTCAACTACTCAGGCATTCTGAGCACATACCCTCCCTCATTCACATGGATAATATAAAGCAGTGTACCTGCAGATGCATCCACAGCGTTCTAACGGCAATTTCTCCTATTACACTGGCACATATCCCTCCTGTCATTGCGGGAGTCACTTCTATTTGTGCATGGGTTCCCCCCGCCCCCAGCCATGCATTTTGTAGGCTTCTTAAGAAAGTCTCATCTATCTGTGCAGAGACTGCTAGCATAAACATAATATAGGTTTTAATACAAGAGGAGCATCCCTTCTGAGGATTGAAGCAGGTGGCAAGAGGGAACATTTTGCATGCAAGCACTGTCCTCCATGCCTGCTTAAAATTCAGCTGCCCAGGGAAGCTGTGTGAATGACCCAATACCATCTGCCAGCAATGAGGAGGAAAACAGACCCATGTTTTAGGGCATGAACCTATACACGGAAAAAGGCAGATTGATCTGAAGGTTGATCTAATGTGAAAAAGGATTGTACACTTACTAAGGTTATTATTTATTATTATGTATTTTGCAGAAATATTTCTATGTCATTTCTTGTTCACAGACGTCCCAAAGTGATTTATGAAGCTTCCATGAACCAATCCACAATAATGCAGTATATAAGACAGCACAAAACAATAGGTACAATTCTGTGCTCTGGCACCTGTTAAGTCAATCTCACATCAAGTCTTATGCCACTGGTGTTCTATTGTTATCCAGTCCATTTATTCCTTTGGAACTCTTTAGCAACCCAGGAAGCAATCCATAATCCATAGCATAGGAAAAGGCACTGAGTCGGAAGCAATTGTATCTGTAGTCCTCTTTCCATACCGAGCCTGTGGCCATGACAGGATCACCAATCAATCATCATTCTCCATACCTATGAACAATCCCCCAATACATTAATGAATCCATCAGATTTCATAATCTTGCACACATGGATCCTCTTATTGGGACTTCCTCTCTCCTGGTGGAAAAGATGCCATAGAACCAGGAATCAATCTCACCATGATAATAGGGCACCATAACCTTTCCTATATCCCACCCTTATCAGATACCCTGCTGTGTCCAGTTCCCTTCCTATACCCTAAGGCAAAAACTACATCAAGGCTCTGCTCTATTGGTTGGACCAAGGATTAATGGAGATAGCTGTATGGTGTCCTGTATGTCACGAAAGGGAGAGCAGGAAGAATATTTTGGCACTCACAAGGCTGAAAGTTTTATTTCAGCACCAATTTTCCTAGATTGCTCTCAACTTGGTGGGTGGGATGAGAATGACATTGGAGATCAGGGGCTCCATGAGCTAATCCTCTAAGGTGACATGTATGTCAGTAATGCCCTACTGCACTCTTCATAGGGCAAACAGGGCAGTGGCTATGCAAGAGAATAAATGGACACAAATCTATCATCAGAAATGGCAAGACAAACAAACAAAAAAACCAACAACCCTGTGGCACAGCACTTCATTCTCTCAGTATGGAGTCTCTGACCTCAAAATAGATGTTCTGGAACAGAGGAACTTCAAGCAGAGATTTGATAGGAAAACTGCAGAACTGAAAGAAATGCTCAAATGTGTTGGTTACCCCACCCGCAGAAGGCAGCCATGTTAGCTTGTTTTCGCTGCAGCAAAAGCAACGGGTCTTGTGGCTCCTTAAAGAACTAGCTGGCTTTGTTTGGCATAAACGGGCATGGGTATAGCCAACTTCTTCAAATATTTGATACACAGCATTAAAACCACAGGTTTTATGTGCAAATTGGATATGGTCATGGAGAGTAGATGGGATGGAGAGAAAATGAGATGGAGAAAATGACTATTGTATTGGGTAGCTCAGTGGTTTAGGTCTCTGGACTTGATGATGCATACAGTCCCTTCCAGCTCTACAGTTCTAAGATGATGATGATGATTGTTGTCATCGTTGTTGCTGGTAATAATTTTTAAAGGATGGTTCAGCATAAACATTCAGGCAATTGTAAGGTCAGTTACTCAAATCAATTAGCTTTGAAGGCATCAAAGCAATGGTCCTCCCTGTTTACCAGACAGAATCCCTTTCATCTACAGGCAGAAGCAATCTGCTTTTGCATCCTAGTGCTATTGAGCTGATTAATATACAGTGGCTAAAATCTTGCTGCAGAGCACTGTGTGCACAGTGGGGTGTTGATTTCATCAGCAACAGCAAATTGCTGATTAAAGACAAATCACCACTGATTGAAGGTGATTTCAGGTTGCTCATAACTCATACACAATGTAATGAGGTCATATGCATCCCAAAATCACCAAAGGAATCTTTTAATCAATGGTGATTTGTTGCTGCTGCTGCTGCTGCTGTCATTCCTGTTGTGCATGTGAAGCTGCAGAACAGGATCTCAGCCAATAAGCTAAAAAGCCTCTTATCTTTATTTAAGCCTACAGAGAAAGACTTGAACCTCTTGATGTATTCCTGTTCAGCTGTTTCTCTTTGGAATGGGTCACTGAAGTTCAAAAAGAACTGCCCTTAGGTTAGAGACAGAGTGTCTACATGAAGGCACCTTTTGGTTGGAGGGGGGGCACCCCCTGATATTTTGGGTTGAGGCACCCTCCTATCCTGGTCCATAAGCTGCCTCTGTGTCTAGGGAGACTGAAGTGTTATTCTCTTCAGAGAAGGGGCTTGTAATATTGTGCTCCTTGTATCTGGAGCAGTGGGCTGTGTCCACAAAAGCTCATGACAAGTAAAACTTGTTAGTCATGAAGGTACTACGTATAAGATTCTTTGTTGTTATTACTCTTTAATTCATTTCCACCCAGAACTCATTGCCCTGACACTTCAAAGGGCAATTTACAGCTTGATATCTTAGCAGTCATGTGTATGTGTTTAAAGATGCTTATCATTAAATAAGTACCTTTATTATTGGCAGCATCTTTATGCAACCAGCCCTTTGAAAATCTCATGCTCATGTGAAATAATACGTCATTTCCTCTATCCCACCCTGATCCCAACCTGCTCAACCATGTATGACGGGCATATATAGCTGATGCTGAATATTGTTCTCGACGCATCTGAGGATATGGGTTGCTATCCACATAAGGCCATGTTAGAATAAATCTCAAAGATGCCTCAAGGTTCTGTTTTGTTGTGCTTAGACAGACTAACACATCTTCCTCCTCAAAAATTGCTACACTGGGAAACCATGGAATCCCATGTGAGCCATTCAGACAATGACCTCTTCAACCAGTGCCCTCATTATGAATGCAGATGTTGCCCAGGACAATTGTCCTGGGATGTTCCAACATCACTCTTCATGTCACCTCAGACAGTTCAGTCAGGGATGCTGTTAGGCAGAGGAGTGGGCAGAACACCAACAGTCATCCCAAACCATCTCATTGACCAAAAGAGAGGTACAGACCCTCAATGCTGCTATTAGATAGAAAACTTTCCTGGTGAAGAGCGATTGTCCCCTCATGTCCAGGTCAATAGTATAATTCAGTTTGCCCACCCAGGTTACAGCAATACACCCTAGAATGGCTTTCTTGTCCATGATTAAATCATGGATTGTGTCTGAATATGGACTAATGGCACGAAATAATAGCACCATTTGGTACAGGAGCCGAACAGCTAGATCCCTGGACATTAAAAGAGGAGTGCAAAATGGAGTTGGCTTGCACCTGTCTGCCCCCTCTTTCCTCTAGTGATTCGCACTCCTTATCACATTTTATTTTGTCCTCCTCGAAATTACTGTCAATAATGGCACCTCGTATCTTTCTTTCTCTTCGCCTGTATCTCTCTGCCTCACTGTACTGTATACTTTCAGAATCAGCCAGGAAAGATGCTATTCCTTCCGTCTCTGTTATTGTTTTTGTTCTTTTTTCCTGGGAGTCAGGATAATAAAAAGGCCAGATCATTGAAATTGCACGGAGAGGGTTCTATTGTTAAAGAAGTGATTTATTTTATTTATATTTTTAAGAAGATGAAGATGAAGAAAAGGGCGGGGGAGGACCTTTCTGAACCATTGCTCCTCCTGTCCATGGTAAAATTGCTTGCCCAGGATAAATAATTGGCAGGTTTTCCTAAAGTGTCTTGACAACCTCTGGCCATGAAATTGAAAAGTCAGTTACTGACTTTCAAAAGGCTTTGTCCTTGCCAATGATTAGACAGAGAAATGTGGAATAGGTGGCTTTAGCTAGACATAGTATCTGCTGAAATGTGGGCTGAATGTCAATAGGAAATCGTTGCAGACGAGGGAGGTTGTGTCTGCAATTCCGCCTGTAACATGCCCACACAAACAGACTCAGTCACAGAAAATTATTGAACTCTGGCATTTTCTATTGACACATTCCTCTGATGCTGTAGCACGAAGGATGATTGGTCTGTTGGGTGGGGCTGTGAAGCTCAAAAGCTTGGCTACAATCTTAACATTTCCTTTTGGGGCTACAAGCATTATTTATTTAGTTTGTGTGTTTCTCATCAACCACCTTGTTTACCGTACTGTACTTGAAAAGACATAAAGCAATCAAAGCAGAACTACAACAAAGGTTGGGATTTGGCCAAAAATAGATCATAGAAATAGGAATGGGTGGCAGAAAATCTAAAGCAAGATAGGATCTATGATTGCTTGGAGCTGTTGTAGACTTAATATGCCTCTGTTTAAAGCCAACTCTGCCATTAGGCACAGTGAGGCAGCTGTCTCTGACACCAGGGGTGAGAGTAGTAAGACAAAGCCATGACAAGGCCCCAGGAATCATAATGTAGCATAATGAACTGCTAGGTAGCCCAGTGGTTTAGGTCTCTGACTGCGGAGTTCAGAGTTCGATTTCCACTGTGCCTCCTTGACAGCGGCTGGACTCAATGATCCATAGGGTCCTTTCCAGCTCTGCAATTCCAAGATTATTATTATCTTCAGATGTACTTATGCTGTCCTTTCACTTGTGTTCAAGTGCCAATCCAGTTGGTTGCTATACATGGAATTGGGGGTGCAAGGGTCTTGTCTCAGCCATCAAAATGTCTTGTGATCTGCTGCCTGTGTTTACTTCATGTTGGTGGGGTAGGGGAAGGAACAACAGAAGAAAGTGCATTAAGTAGCATTACATAGGGGTCTGTACTAGTGCTGAGTGTTATAGCAGCCCCAGTAGTGTTTTCCCTACTGCTCTGAATATTTGACTGTCGAAGAGCAACTCTAGGCGATCCTATGTGTGCACTGGAGACTCTGCTCACTATTTTAGTGCCCTCAAGCAGTCTTAGCTAGACTTATTCCTCTGTCCACACCATCCAAGTGATTGATTATGACTCTGACTGCCCCGTCCACTGTTGTTTTTGCCTTTGGCCCGTGCAGCTTCTGTAGCCAATGGTTACCTCTATGAGTGGAAATGTCAGAGCCTTGGTTGCCGAAGAACCCAGATTTAGTCCTTGTCACCACTAGATAAGCCTATGAAAAAAACCTTGTCTAAGACCCAGTAGAATTGATCCCAGTCAGTGCAGCCAGTACTGAACTAGACAGAACAAGGGTCTGACTAAAATTCTGTCCACACTGGTATATAAATATGATATATGGATAATTGAGGGCATGGGCTGGATAGAAAAAAATACCATGTCCACTTGTGTTCCTACTCAGATTGAGCCATCTTTCCCTTTTAAGAATAGTCTTGCACCTTTTTGTCCCAGCAGTAGGGCATGCATTCTTTTTGGCATGCTCTGTTTTGCCAGGAGAAAGCACCCTCCTGCACCCTCAATATTGTGGTTGCAGATTCCAAGTGAGAGTGGGGGGGGGGGTGAGAAGAAGAGGGAGGGAGGGAGGAAGGAAGGAAGGAAGGAAGGAAACGGAATAACAGGGACAAAGGGAAAGAGGAACAATGTCAAAAATACATTCACTTTCCCTGAGAAAGAGGATCCAGAGACAATCAGGAAAAGAGCTTAACTGATAGCTGATCAGGCTACAAGAGGTTGTTTGCTGTTGGGATGTGAGGAGCCTGCCAAATAGTACATCACTCTTTCCCCTGATGTCAACAGACTTTTTGTAGCCCAGTTCATCTGCACCCAAAATGATCAATCTGGACAGGCTGTAAGTCTAAGGCTGCATCCAAATGCTTATCCCTCACCTCATGCCATTTGAGGGCTTCAAGCGACTGCCTTCTGTTGCTTCCTTTACCAGCCGTCTCCTAATGTTCAGTGAACTTGACCAGACATGTTCATTTCATATGGAATAATATCAATATGTAATGAGAAATCTGTGCAGGTAGATTAAGGGATTGAGTTCTGACCTCCCCACTCCAAAATACAACAATAGTGCAGATAGATTTTAAATAGTCATATATGTTTACACTTTTGTTCATACAGTCAAAGCAGTTCAGTAGTGTTGAATGTCTGGATATTTTTCACTGCTCCCAGTGCAGAATGGCAATTCTAATTTGTATTCATGACTGCAGCACTCCAGGTTAATTAAAACCGAATAAAAGACACAGGATTACTAAAGTGCTACTGCAAGCATGTATTAAAGAGGCAAAGGAATTTCACCTTTAATCCACATGGACTGGCTGAATAAAAAGTTGGTTAAAATACGTGTGCTATTTTGTGTTAAATTATTGTGGAAAATCTGCCAGAATAGTGTACTGACCCAAAGCCCTTTTAGCGACTGGAAACAAAGCCGTAGGTGATAGTACTCTAGAGACAGTGTGAGTCTCTTCTTCTGGACGTTTCTGAGTTTCTAAATATCTAGAAAAACCCCTTGCCTATAAAACAATTCCATTGCAGTTTGAGGGAACCAAGCATGTGACTACATTGGAAAATACTTCACATTTTGCTCCAGAATTGGCATGGGTGAATTCAAAGTATTTTTCAGTGATCACACGACATAAAAATCAATGTGAATCTGTCTGTCCTTTTTTCCTTCCAATCCAGACTTTTCCCCACTGCTGCTGGGGGCTTCTACTTTTTTCTAACTGCAACTATTGGAATGGTGTTTTACCTGTGTGATCATTTTTTTCATTCTACAAAAGTACGAGGAGCATGACATTGGGTGGTTTTCTGGTGATGTAATAAATTGGGGTGTGATGTTACAGGACAGTAGGAACACTTCCCCCTTGAAACGTTCTTCTTAGTTACATCAAAGTATTTTTGTTTTTGTTTTTAAACAAACTATTGAGTCTAGTGCTGGATCGCCTTACCACTGCATTGCTATATTAGTTTAGCACTAGATAACCTGTGCACAGAAAAAAAGAAAATTGATATAAAATTGAAACAACTTTGATGAACTCCAGGAGACTACAAAGTTTCCATAGTATGTGTGTATGTTTGCATATATATATGGAGAACTTTGGAAAACTCCCTTCTTCCCTACTGCCAGATCAAACTACATTGGATTGAGAGGCCAGGGTGGAGCCAGGGTTCTCACGAGGTCGCTTAAATCAAATGCATTCACAAAAGAGATTGCACATCAAGCCAATCTCAATGTAGTCACACTCTAGGACAGGGGTCTCAAACTCAATTTACCTGGGGGCCGCTGGAGGCAGAGTTTGGGTGAGGCTGGGCCGCATCAGATTTTCTGCCAAGCGGAGCAAGAGCCCGAGGAAGCCGCCCAGGAGTTTCCTTAGCCCGGCTGGGGCTCCGAGGAGGAGGAGGAGGAGGACGAGGAGGAGGGATGCGCGAGCCCTTGTCGAGCCCGAGGAAGCCACCCAGGAGTTTCCTTAGCCTGGCTGGGGCTCCGAGGAGGAGGAGGAGGAGGAGGGGCACGCGAGCCCTCATCGCCGGCCACGACCCCCTCCGGCTCCTTCTTCACTACCACCAGCAGCAGCAGCAGCAGGACGAAGAAGCGGAGAAGGGAGGGAGTGCCAGCGACCGCCTAGCGGGGGGGAGGGCATGACATAAATTTTTTAAAAAAAACCCTCACAGAATCGCCTTGCCAAAGGAGAAAAGCCCCCATCGCTACCTGCAAAATTAAACAGAACGCCCCCCACACAGGTGTGCACGCGTGGGCACGCACACACACACACACACACACACACACACACACACACGGAGGTCCGGCAACCTTCCTCTGAGGGCCCCCCCTCAAAAAAAGGCGCGCTCAGCAGCAGCAGCTACCCCCACCACGACAGAGGAGCAAACTTTGCGAGGCGAGCCCAGGCAGCCTCCAGAGCTGAGGCGGCTGAAGCAGGACGAAGAGGAGGAGGAGGAGGAGGAAGCACCGCCGGGTGCTGAGGCGGCCGCTGGCCGGGCTGGTGCTGGGGGTGCCAAGAGAGCCAGAGAGCCGCTTCCCTGGAAGAGGCGGCGGCGGCGGCAGCTGCTGTTGGCGGCTTGGAGGCGCTCTTCGAGGACGGGCCGGGAGCGAGCTCCGCTCTCAGGCATCGCTCGGCGGCGGCTTGGGCGCTCGGGGAAAAGGGCCAGCAGCGCGCCTCGCTCGCCGGCTCTCCCCCAAGACAGCGCCTCTTGCACCCTCCATCCGGAACTGCAGCCTGCCAGCTGGCAGACAGGTGGGCTGGCTGGCAGGCTGCCATTCTGGATGGAGGGTGCAAGAGGCGCTGTCTTGGGAGAGAGCCGGCGAGCGAGGCGAGGCTTTTTTTGACTCTTGACAGCAGAAGACGCGTGGGCTCTTCAGGGGGGGCAGGCAAGGCGGGGGCCACAAACTATCATCCGGCGGGCCGCAAATGGCCCCCGGGCCGCATGTTTGAGACCCCTGCTCTAGGACTAAGGGAAGCCCTATTCAAGGCTTCTGTCTCTGCTTGTGTAAAGATTCAACACGCAAAGTGGAGAATAAGGATGAGAGTACTAGCAGCAACCCTTTTTCACCCAGGGCTGCCCCAAGACATGTTGCTGCCTGAAGCTGAAGAGCAAATAGCATCCTTACTCGCCCAAGTCAATGTGCATAGTACTCAAAGCCTCCCTAGTTATTTCGGCAATAGAAGGAGAAGTTTCTCTCCTCAACCTCAATAGCAAAAAAAACAGTAATGGCAAAACCAGTATCTAACAAGTCTCTCACTGTGCCCACCAGCAAGCTGGCTCTACCATTACCTTCCACAACTCAGGAACAGTTTTACTGGCTCCCTATGTGATTTAAAACCCCAATTTTCCAGGGTTCTCCACTGTGGCTATCTGTGAGGGTTTTTTTTGTGTTTGTTTTTTTGGTAAATGGAAGAGACTTGTTTGCTACACAGTACAGTGTAGTCCAGGGTTATTATACCCTTCCTGCAGCTCAAGGTTGAGGCTGAAATTGGAAGAAAAGCATGTAATAAAGCTGCAGTCTAACCCATTTAAGAAAGCCAGTTAAAGATGGTGCTGATGTTGGCTTGGGTAAAGAAGTGAAAAATAAATCCTCTTACCAAACTTCTCTGGATGCAGCTCAGGTTAGTATACTTGAAATACTGCAGCAGAACCCCTTTTGGCTAAATTCTCAACTGTATGAGGAAACCTTGTGTGCCATTGACTATCAGGCAGCTTTGAGCTTTCAAAGGTCTAAAATGCCAACAAATTAAATGTCTCACATTTACATACTGGTATTTTGCATCTGTTCAGGCAGTGTGATTGCTTGAGCCTGTGCAGAAAAGCATGCACAGGGGTGCTGGGTGGGGAGAAAGGAAACAAAGGAGCACTTGCAGGGTCAATTCCTCTTAAACATCTTGAGAGACCACCCAGGAGACTTCAGATCTTTGCTCATAATGCAATTTCTTTTTTAAAGGGTTGTGCCAGTGTTGCAGTAAATTTGCACTAGGGCATATAGGAGAGAGATAATTAGAGAGAGAGAGAGAGAGAGAGAGAGAGAGAGGAGGAGGAGGAAATTGGTAATCAGCTATGCTTTGCAGCTTGTTAAGGTAGCTGTGCTATAGCCATGTATCATGCAAATCTGAGCAGCTACAGCAAAAGCTGCCTTAAGCTGCAAACAAGGAATGATTTCCTCCTTTCTCTCTGCTGACTCCTGTGTGGTTGGCTAAAGTGAACTCGTTAGGGAAACCTGACTTCTCGGGTGCAAATTCCCAGCAGATCAATGCAAATTTTCCCCACTGTGTACTCACATTTTGAGTAGAGTGCTACTCACCAGATGCATCATGCAGATGTCTAACCCTAGACCCCAGTGACAGGGGATAATAGATTCATGTATGATTAATGTACATACAGACACAAGGTCAGCCAAAAATATATATTGAAGGGTAAAGTGGTCTTGTTAACTGTTCCCGGTGTTCAGTCATGGCTTTGATCAATATACTCCATTCTGTTTTTTCTCCTGCTCCTGTAATACACAGCCAGCATTCCATGAAAGTGCACACCCTTTCTTACTGGGTTGTTTTTGTACTTTTGCTTTTTAGGTTATTATCTTATGCCCTCTCATTCAACAGTATGTTCCTCTGAACTCATGAGACTTCTTTCTGAATAGACATAGATAAGACGGGACTGTTAGCATTATCCTTCCCCATAAATATCGTTTTCTGTCTCTGCCAAATGAGCACGCTGATACTTCCTTGTTGTTTTAGCCGTCATATCTCCATAACTAAGTTTCGTTAGTTATGTAGAAGTAGATCTTGCAGCAAAATGTTGTAGTGTGAAATGTTGCTGTTTCCAGCCAGCCATGCCTTTGCCAGAACATCACATTCCATTCCATTCCACTCCACTCCATTATCTTTTTCTTTCTCACCTCCATCCCACCACCCATTTAATCAGCATTCTGCATCCAGGAAATGTGCTTGAGCTGTTTTGGCATTTTCCTTCCTTAATGTATTATTTGTTCATATAATAACAATCTTGCATGCTTTGTAACACTGGGTATCAGTGGGAGGGAGACCTTTAAGACTTGAAGGGGTTCTCTCCTTTCCACTAATCTATTTCTAAAGTTCTTTTTTCCACCCCTGGCTTGCCCCTCTCCTCTTCCTTTTTTATTTGCTTCACTTACTTTTGTTTGTCTTCCTCTCTCCGTTTCTGATCTCCGACCATGCGGCTAGCATGGAAGGTCTGTTTCCCACATAGTTAAGACTCATCTCTCCTTTGTTTTTTCATCCTTCTAACCATAACTAAAGACAGCAACTGTAAGTAAAGATACTTACTTTTCTACTTTAAATGTTTCTAGAGTGATTTTATACCAACAAATTCTAGTCTCTAGTGTGTAGGGATTGTGATGAGACTGGCCTGATCTCTCCACGTTTCTTATTCTGCTAACTAAAAGGGAATTGACAAAATATTCTAAAAGGTTATAGGCCCAGACAGACGGCCCAGAGTGAGCAGTTTTGCTCAGAAAGATAGCGAGCCAGTAGAGATGGGGGTATCAGCATTCGTATACGAATATCCCCCCCCCCACAGGTGTTAATAACGAGGGTCCACTCACCATTCCACTGCAGACATGTGCTCAACGGAGCCTTCCTATCACGCCGTTGTCCGCAATGGATTAGCCACTCCTGGCAGGAGGTGGGATGACAAGCCTCTCTGCCAGGTCGCAGAGTGGCTAATCCATTGCGGACAACGACGCAATAGGAAGGCTTCGTCGAGGGCGCGTCCACGGCGGAATAGTGAGTGGACAGTCCGGCCCCTCGTTATTTCCACCTGTGGGGGGATATTCGTATATGAATACGAATACCCCCATCTCTACTAGCCAGTATTTAGGGTGGTAGTGGTGTACATGTTTTCTAAGTATTGTGATTCCCCCCCCCCCTTCCTCTCAACTAAATCACACACTAGCTGAAGAGAAAAAGAGTTGTTGTTTGTTCATTCATTTTTTCCCCTTTTTTCTTTTTGGAACTCCTTTTTCTGAGATAAGTAACCAAACTTGTTCAGAAATACCAGGATGGATTCTGATCAGATTAAAAGTTTTTCCGGAAAATGTCCAAAGATTACTTCTGTTAACATTTCTCAGCAAAAGATCAGGTTGAAGCTTAGTTTAAGAACCCTGTTGCTGCTCAGAGGGAACAGGAATATAAAGAAATTGTACGCCATCTAAACAAAGAGGTTTAAATATCGACAGAAAACAAAAATTTTAGGCAAGAATATTCGAACAGAGGAGGTCCACAAATTGACAAACACGACGGGTTTCCAAGAGGAAAAAAGAATCAAGTATTTGGGAATTCAAATAACAAACAAAACAAGTACACTGATAAAAGATAATTATATGAAACTTTTTAAGGAGATACAGAGAGACTTGGAAAAGTGGGATAAGCTACAACTTTCATTGATCGGAAGAATAGTGGTAATTAAAATTAATGTGTTACCTAAACTGATCTTTCTTTTTCAGACAATACAAATGTTGTTAAAGCAAACATTTCTACAGGAATTCAATAGAAAAATAATGAAATTTGTTTGGCAGGGGGAAAAAACGAGGATCAAAATGAAGGCATTTTAAGACTCTAAACAAAGGGCGGGTTTTGGTCTTCTAGACTGGGAAATTTATTATAGGGCTTGTGTATTGGTATGGATTAAAGAATGGATTACTCTGGACAATGAGAGAGGAGGGGCATGACCTTAACCTAGTATGGCCCACCTTTATATGGTATCAAAAAGCTAAAGAGTATAAAGTCTTCAATAACCATATGATAACGAAGTCTTTGTTATGGACTTGGAATAAGATACAAATATATAATAAAATTCCAGGCTGGGTGTTACCATTAGAAGCATTCACACAACCTACTTTAATGGACTCAAGAAGACTGGTAAGATACAGAGATTTGCTTAAGAAAGAAAGGATGTTAAAGACTAGAGAGGAATTAGAGGAGCAAAAAATCTCTTTAGATTGGTGGACAAGATTACAATTAGACTCCAGGTATTCAAAAGACAAAATAATGGGTTTCTATGAAGAACAAATGACATTTGATAAACTACTGTTAGAGACAAATTATAAAATAATTAAAAGAATGTATGAATATCACTTATATATGAAAATGGAAGATGATAAAATGGGCACAAAATGTTGGTCACAATATTGACTTAGAACAGTGGGCACAAATTTGGCAGAATAATATTAAACTTACTAAATCAGTACATTTTAAAGAAAATATATAAAAGATGTTTTATAGATGGCATATGACTCCAACTAAATTGTCTAAAATGTACAAAAATACCTCCAACAAATGTTGGAAATGTAAAATGTAGGAGGGTACTTTTTATCATATCTGGTGGACATGTAGGGAAGCAAAAAGTTATTGGAGATACATGAAATGCTACAAAAAAATCTCATCTTATGTGATACCATTTAAACCAGAATTGTTTTTACTGAATGTTATGACTGAAATTGTAGATAAAGAAATGAGATACTTGATAATACATGTAATTACGGCAGCGAGGATACTATATGGAAAATATTAGAAGAAAGAAGAGGTATCGTCTCTGGAGGAACTGATAGAAAAGATACTGGAAGTGGCGGAGATGCATGTACTAACAGAAGCATTAAATGAAAGATCATCTCAAAAAGGACTTTAAAAATGGGAACGATTTTATAATTGGATCCGAAATATGGACTGGAAAGTGTAGATAAAAGAAGTATGAGAAGGTCCAAAGGAATGGAGAGAGTTGCAAAGATAGATACCGTAGTCTGAAAAAATTGTTAGATCATTTACCTCTGTGATTTCCCTTTTTAACATAACTAAGTACAGTGGTGCCTCGACTTACGACCATAATCCGTTCCAGAAGATGGACGTAACTCGAAATGGTCGTAAGTCGAAGCACCATTTCCCATAGGAATGCATTGAAATGCAATTAATCCGTTCCGGCCGAAGAAAAATATCACCAAAAAAAATATATCAATGCAAGACTCATTGGAAACGCAATTAATCCTTTCCAGCCGAAGGGGAGAAAAGAAAAGAAAAGCAATCAAGCGTGCAAGACCCATTGGAAATGCACAGAAAACAAACGGAGCAGATTGGAAATGCACAGAGAACAAAGGGGGCAGGTCGGAAATGCAAAGAAAACAAAGGAAAAAGCAAGGGAAGCATGCAGGACCCATCGGAAATGGGGAAAAAAACCCCAAAAAGCAACCAAACCCCCCAAGACCCATCAGAAATGGGGGGGGGGAACCAAAAAACAAACAAATCCCCCCAAGACCCATGGGAAATGGGAAAAAACACTCCAAAAAGCAACAAAAAACCCCAAGACCCATCGGAAATGGGGGGAAGAAAACCAAAAAACAAACAAACCCCCCAAGACCCATCACAGCACAGAAACATAACCCCCCCAGCTCAAAACCACGCTGCAAAAACACTCAGAACAGTTTTTAAAAAGCAGAAAACAGCACCTTACCTTACAAGGCAGCCCGAAGCCTCCCTGCAAACACACACACTCACACTCACTCAGAAGCAGAAGGAGGCAGTCCCAAGCCTCCTCCTCCGACGCACACTCTCTAACTGCTGAGGCAAAAGAGCTACAAAGAAGCAGCCTCGTCACCACCTACAGTTAGCAATTTGAATTTCCCGCCTTTTTCCCCTGCCTTTTTCTGCTCGTAAGTGAAAGCTCCGGTCGCAAGTAGAAGCAAAATTTTGCAGCCGGAGCTGGTCGTAACTCGAAATGGTCGTAAATAGGGACGTTCGTAAGTCGAGGCACCACTGATAAGTGGATGTAAGAATACTCTTTCACTCTCTGGAATTTTACCCTTTCCCCACCCTTATTCCTTCCTTCCTTATTCCCTTGTACCCACACCCCAACCCTTACCGTTATTAAAGATGAATAAAAACCTTAAAAAAACTAACAATGAGGTTTAAATAAAAGATTTAGGGGATGCAATATACTATTTGAGCTTTCAAATTGAAAGTGAGACAGATGGCTCATATTTGCTGAACAAGAAACAAAACATTATTGAACTTGTGGAGACACTAGGCCTCCAAGATGCCCACACTGTTGCAATACCCATGCTAACAGACTTTCAGAAAGACAGAGAGGAGAGTGAACCTCTACCAAACAATAGCAAGTACAGAACAACTATTGTAAAGCTTCTGTACTTATCAACCACTACTGGACCTGATATAGCTACTGCTGTAGGAATACTGAGCATAAAGTTCACCAACACAGGGTAACTGGACAGTTGGATGCTTGAAAGGATCTATGGACTTTAAGGTAAGACAGCCAGCCAACAGAAACCTAAACAGATGCAGACTGAACAGAGGAGAGCCCAGACCATACGTTCACCAGTGGGTTCCTCTTGTTGGCCTGTTTCATGACATAATCAAAAAGAAAATGTTGTAGCTTTGTCTTTCACAGAGTTAGAGTTAATTGCTGCAGTGGAAGAATGCAGAGAACTGCTATGGCTAAATAAACTGCTAAAGGGTTTTGGAATAGATTAAGAGATTCTAATCCATATGATGGAAGACAATCAGAGCTGCATCAAACTACCACAGATGAATGCATGCACCAAACACATTAGCATGAGGCACAACCTGGTGCATGACCTGACTGAAAAAGGGCCACATTGATTATCTGCTGATCTACTGCAGAGATGACAGCAGATATCCTGACAAAGCCTCTAGCAAGAAATCATTTCAATAACTTGTGGAACAAGATGGGACTTGAAGGTTGTTGGGTCTGTCACCCAAATGATTAAGAATCACCTCTCCTTTCTTTTTATCCTTCTGACTGTAATTATAGACAGCAATTGTAAGTAAAGACACCTTCTTTTCAACTTTAAATGTGTCTAGAGTGATTTTTATACCAACAAAGTGTTAGTCTTTGGTGGGGGTATGTGATGAGACTGGGCTGATCTCTCCACGTTTCTTACTCTGCTAATTAAAAGAGAATTAACCAAATATTCCAACATTTTTCACCCAAAGATTGACGGTAGTTCTGCAGAACGTAGGCTTGTTCCAAGCTGTTGAAAATGCTGTTTGAGGAATACAAAGATCTATAGTCCGAGAAAGCATTAGTATATTAGATAAATGATGGTATGGGAAAAGTAATAGTGGTACCATATACCATATTCATGTGGCTCCCTACTCATGTATCCAGCAACAAGTGAAGCTGTCAAAAAGAGAAAAGAGTCAATATTGTGTATTGATTAGTGTTTTGACTAGGAACATGGGAATGACCAGATCTCAAATCCCTGCTGAACCATTAAGCTCATTGGTTAACCTTGTGCAAATTACTGTCTTTTAGTCTAGCCTACCTGACAGGGTTGTTAGGGCAAAATGTGTGTAAGTGTGAGAGTGACATATAGCGCACAAGTGTGACATACAAATGTAAAGAGTACTTATGGAAGCTAATAGGACACCAGTCAAACTTCACTTTTGCAAAACAGAAAAGATTGTGTGCTTAATAATTATTGTATTTGTTTGTTAAATAAGTTATTTCTTTAAATAAAGTAAAAATCAAGAACTCCCCAGCCCAAACATAAGCATCATTTTTAAAAAATGAAAAATCCTCCTCAGACCTTCTAGTGGTCAGTTTAACAGTTTTTTGGCAGGTGGGGTTAGGGGTTCTAGGGAGCCCCCAGACATGGCAAAATTGTACCCCAGTGGGCACAAGGGGACATGTTGGGCAATTTTTAAAAAAAGTTTTGAAGTTTTAAGAAATGGATGTATTCGGGGGCTCTGGGACCTCAGAGGTGATGGTGGCTGCATTTGGGCCTCGCATGTGAGGCATATGAGACCCACAACCTGCACTTTGCTCACCTCTGCCTGAGACAAATATATTGTATATATACGATCAGAACTTATAGGCAAAACAAGCCCTTGTAATACTCCCAAACTTCCTCCATTTTGTAAATATACCCCTGCAACTACTTACCTTCACAGAACCAGATGACATTTTTCTGTTGAAGCCAAATACTATAGTGCCTTTCTTCCTATTCAACATCCGTTTCACCACAAATGGAGTATTTACGAGAACAAATAACAAACAAAATATCCTAAAACAATCTTGAAAGCTAGCCTTAAGTAGTTCACGGATTTAGGTTTTGTAAGACGAGCACTACTACTCACATCCACAAATGTTTGACAGAGTATTATTTTTGAAACTAAAAAGGCATCAATTGGAATATTAATTCTGAAAAGAAAAAACACCTAACATAAAAAAAAAACCCAACATTATTTTAAAAATAGAGAAAGAGCCCCTCAAAAAAACAAAGTTAAAATGGGAGCTATTTTTCTCATAATGCCGTGGCTGGCTAATCTTATTATGTATGGCATGTAACTACAGAATTGGTAGTATAATGGAAAAGGCATAGTTTCTCCCACTGCTGCACAACAGTGATAGGAAAAGCTGGACTTCCTGAAATTCTCATTGCTAACACTTTAAAGGCAGATATCTAATTAACTTCTGCTAGAACAGAGCTGTCGAAGTCAATGGAATGTGGGTAAGTCCCATTATGTAGATCCTATGGGAATAGTCTAGTTTGAACTAAGAATTGGATTCCTGCATTGAGCAAGGTGTTGGACTCAATGGGCTTATAAGCCCCTTTCATCTCCATTATTCTATGGTTCTAGCCCAGAAACCCCTATGTATATGAAAGCTGGTAATCTTGAACTTCAGAGTAAGAGGCTGACTATACAGTTGTTAAGCCTGCTATTTGGAGCGCTGCAGGGACAGGCTGGCACACTCTTAAACATGGCACTCAGATGATGTCTTTGCTAGGGTGCACCAGCCTGCCCCCAGAGTATTCCTACCTGAGAATCTGCTGGCCCCTGTCAAGGGGCTTCTACTTTTCTGGTATAGGTAGGACCTCTTTGATTTAGATCAGCTCCACCATCTCTCTCTCCCTCTCCCTCTCTCTCTCTCTATATATATTCATTGTCCTTGCTCTCTGCTGAGCAGAGGAAGTGATTAACTACTAATTCTATATAGACTGTTGCTGATGTGTGGCATCTCCCTCTCCCTCTCCCCCCCCTCTCTCTATATATTCATTGTCCTTGCTCTCTACTGAGCAGAGGAAGTGATTAACTGCTAATATCCTGAAGTGGCTTGCTTATTACAGTAAGTCACTTCACAATATTGGCACAAACTATTTCTGTGTGAACATTTGGGCTTGATTAGATCCTTCTAATCAAGCTTGATGGTTCCAGAGTGGCTCACACTAGCTTGCTTCCTGCCACTAGTGTAGCCGCACCCTAACTATTTACAGCAAATGTGGTGCTTGTAAATAATTTCTGTAAGGAATAATGTCTCTTAAGATTTTTTTTTCTATTTACAAACTATATTTGAAGGGAAGGGGTGGAACCCTGCATCACTGGGGGAAAAGAGCCTAGGAAAAGAAGGCAGGAGAGACCCCTGATGGGCCAATTACTCGTATGTTCCTTGGTTGTTATAAGGCACAGACATATAGGAACTAGAGAAGGAGGGGTGCAAATGAGGTCACTCCTGAGAGCTCTTTGTTGCTGACAAATGAGCAGTGTTTGCAAGCCAAGCACTGCCTTGTGCTGCTGTATGGGAACTTGAAACTGTGATTTTGCACAAGCTGACTCCTAACAGAGATAGACTGAATCACAGTGTGGATGAGACCTTGCTGTGCTATGAATCATACTGTATTATTTAGTTGTGTGATCCAAAAGTTACCTTCTTCGGTTTAAAGCTCCTTTTGTTGTTTAGTCGTTAAGTCGTGTCCGACTCTTCGTGACCCCATGGACCAGAGCATGCCAGGCCCTCCTGTCTTCCACTGCCTTCCGGAGTTGGGTCAAATTCATGTTGGTAGCTTCGATGACACTGTCCAACCATCTTATCCTCTGTCGTCCCCTTCTCCTCTTGCCTTCACACTTTCCCAACATCAGGGTCTTTTCCAGGGAGTCTTCTCTTCTCATGAGATGGCCAAAGTATTGGAGCCTCAGCTTCAGGATCTGTCCTTCCAGTGAGCACTCAGGGTTGATTTCCTTCAGAATGGATAGGTTTGTTCTCCTTGCAGTCCAGGGGACTCTCAAGAGTCTCCTCCAGCACCACAATTCAAAAGCATCAATTCTTTGGCGGTCAGCCTTCTTTATGGTCCAGCTCTCACTTCCATACATCGCTAATGGAAAAACCATAGCTTTGACTAAGCGGACCTTTGTCGGCAAGGTGATGTCTCTGCTTTTTAAGATCCTGTCTAGGTTTGTCATCGCTTTCCTCCCAAGAAGCAGGTGTCTTTTAATATCGTGGCTGCTGTCACCATCTGCAGTGATCATGGACACCAAGAAGGTAAAATCTGTCACTGCCTCCATATCTTCCCCTTCTATTTGCCAGGAGGTGATGGGACCAGTGGCCATGATCTTAGTTTTTTTGATGTTGAGCTTCAGACCATTTTTGGCACTCTCCTCTTTCACCCTCATAAAGAGGTTCTTTAATTCCTCCTCACTTTCTGCCATCAGAGTGGGATCATCTGCATATCTGAGGTTGTTGACATTTCTTCCGGCAATCTTAATTCCGGCTTGGGATTCATCCAGTCCAGCCTTTCGCATGATGTATTCTGCATATAAGGTAAATAAGCAGGGAGACAATATACAGCCTTGTCGTACTCCTTTCCCAATTTTGAACCAATCAGTTGTTCCATATCCAGTTCTAACTGTTGCTTCCTGTCCCACATAGAGATTTCTCAGGAGGTAGATAAGGTGGTCAGGCACTCCCATTTCTTTAAGAACTTGCCATAGTTTGCTGTGGTCCACACAGTCAAAGGCTTCTGCGTAGTCAATGAAGCAGAAGTAGATGTTTTTCTGGAACTCTCTGGCTTTCTCCATAATCCAGCACATGTTAGCAATTTGGTCTCTAGTTCCTCTGCCCCTTCGAAATCCAGCTTGTACTTCTGGGATTAAAGCTCCTGTACCATAACAAATCAGTTTTGGTACATCTAGGTGAATTCACATATATGTGGCATAGTCTCCAACTCTACCTATATTCTACCTGTTCCACTTTTTCAGCAGATGTGTCACTTATTTTCTCTCTCTCCACATTTTGTCCATATTTGTGGAGTACTGCTGGACATATGCCATAATTTTTCATTTTGCTCCAAAGAATACTGTTCTAGAGTGGTACAGTATTCAGCAGTTTGGCAAGTATACCAGCCACTTAATCTTTATAACAAGAAATGCACATCTGCGAGATGGGACAGTGCCTGCTTCTTACATACATTCTGTATGTGAAATTCTGTACCTGTACAAGCTTGTCTCTGCACTAAAGAAAGCTGAATTCAGCAACCCATATACATTGTGTAAATCACAATGGGTTTTGAATATTATATATAATATAGAAAAAGATAAATCAAAGGCAGGTATTTTATCATTAGATATTTTTAAGGCATTCGATTGTGTAGAATGTCCAACATTAAAGATCCTTTTAAAGGGTTGGGGTTTTGGAAAGAAATTTAGGGGGGTAATAGACCAATTATATTTGGAGAACACTTCTGCAGTAATTGTTAATGATGGGATGACAGAGCAGATAGCTCTAGGCCGAGGCACCAGACAAGGTTGCCCTCTTTATCCAGTTCTGTTTTGTTTGATTATTGAAATGTTAGGAAATGCAATAAGGAATGACGATTTAATTGAAGGTATGGGTGAAAATAATAAAATAAAGATTAATTTATTTGCTGATGATTCCCTATTGACAGTGAAAAACCCATTAGAAAGTATAGATATAATTAAAATTCATTTAGAAAAATTTGGAAAAATAACTGGATTATGTGTAAATTGGCAAAAATCTGAAATAATGTTGTTTAATCATAATAAACTAGAACAAGAAAAGTTTGTTGACAAATATGATTTTAAGATATATAAATTGGTTAAATATTTAGGTATAGATTTAGTAAAAGATACTCATAAAATAATGGAACATAATTATAATAAATTAAAAGGAGATATTAAAAAGAAACTACAGGAATATACTAACTTAAAACTTTGTTGGTTTGGAAGGATCGCACTGATAAAAATGAAGATTCTACCAAAAATTAATTTTTTATTTAGAATGTTACCAGTACAGTTAACAGAAGATGATTTTAAATTTTGGCAAGGAATGATTAATAAATACTGTAATGAAGGGAAGAGAGCCAGAATAAATAAAAAGTATTGGTATAAAACAACAAAAAAAGGAGGTATAGGCATACCAAATATAAAAAATTATTATTTGGCTAATCAGTTGAGGTTCATTGGGGAAATTATATATAACCCAGAAAGGTTAATTTGGTGGAAAATGGAGTCATCAGAATTACAGGTGGATATTGAAAAACATCTATTTGGTATGATTAAGAAATATAAAATAAGCGAAATAACCCATTTTTAAAGACCACATTAAACGTCTGGTACAAGTATAGAAAGAATTTATGTCCATTTAACTCTCCATTAGGATTAGTGACTGAAATAGAGAATTTTCCTGCCAATATGAAAGTTTATGCAGAATTATTTAAAGAAAAAAAGTGATTAGATTAAAAGACTGGTTGTATAAAATGAGATCGAAAGATCAAATGAAACAAATCCTTCAAAATAAGAATATATCATGGTTGAATTATATGCAATTAGAAAGATGGAGTAATGAATGGGTAAAGAAGTATAATAAAGGTAGAGAATATACGAAGTATGAACAATTTCTATTATCATATGAAGATATTCAGATGACCGATTCAGTAAAGGGTGCAGTGAGTAAAATTAATAGATTCCTGCTTGATCTAGAAGAAGAAGAGACTGAGAAAGAATAAATGATGAAGAATGGAGGAAGATGTGGAAAATGAGGGTTTTACGATTTATGTCGGTGAGAATAAGAGAAAAAATTTTCAAATTGGGTTTAAGATGGTATTTGACACCGACAAAATTGAATAAAATTAATGCTAGTTATCTGAATGTCTGTTGGAAATGCGAGAAGGAAATTGATACATACTTTCATATGTGGTGGGAATGCGAAAAAGCACAAAGATTTTGGATACTAATCTTTAAAGAACTAAATGACATATGTGAAAAAGATATAGAATTTAATCCTGAGACAGCTCTGTTATCAATATTTGAGAATGTGGAATATGATAAGATGACTAGAGAATTGATTACCAATTTATTAACAGCAGCCAGATTAATAATAGCTAGGAATTGGAAATCAAAGTCTGAATTTCGAATAGAAGAATAGTATAATGAAATATGGAACATTGCTATAAATGATAAGTTAACTTGTAATTTAAAGGTTAAGAAAGGAGAGATGAAAAAGAATAATTTCTATGATATATGGGGCAGATTTCTTGAATATGTGCTAACAAGAGGAAAAGGGAAAGCTCCAAATCAAGAATCAATGCAGTTCTGGAGAAGAGGACAATAAAGGAAGAAGAAGAATAAAGATAGAGGAAGAAGAGGATTACTGCAAGAGGTCCCGACTATGGTGGTGGGGAACACAGTCGATTTGTATTTTCGTTTATGTATTTTATGTTTATGTTTATGTTGTAGTTTAAGAAAAAAATAAAATAAAATTTAAAAAAAACATTGTGTAAATCATTTCTACAGAACTATTATGGATTTGTTATTATTTCGCGTAGTTCACTATGAATTTGCTAGGCACAAAGATATGGAAGGTAGCATGCAGGGCTACGGTGAGTGAATCTGTAAAGTTCGCTTGCTTGCTTATTTATTTATTTGATTTATATACCACCCCATTAGTGCGATGCACTACTCTGGGCATTTTTTAGCAGGATACAAACACAATGGACATAAATTAGATAAAATAAGTAAATATCACTCAAACATAAAACTCCAAGAGGCATAAATTACAGGAGAAAATGCAGCATGTGAGGCATATAACAAACAAAGCAGCAGGAAAAATACATCAGACAGGGTTGCCAAGACAGGCCTCTCTGTAAACCAGTGTTTTCAGCAGTCTTTTAAATGTTGGGAGGGAGGGAGCCCAGGCGCAGCTCCACCCGTAGTTGGTTTCACAGCGTTGGTGCCACAACAAAGAAGGCCCTACTTCTAGTGGACGATTTCCCAACTTCCTTTGGAGTGGCTATTCAGAAGAGCATTGCCTGGGAGGAGCTAGTGGAGCGGGTAGATGACCTTTGGAAAAGATGCTCCAGCAGGTAACGTGATCCCAAACTGCGAAGGGCTAGATATGTTCGTTAACCCACATTCTTTAAAAAAAAAACACCTCTGTGGAATTGATGAAGAACACTGCAAATCTGGTACATTTTCATGCACTGTCAGATTGTTTCTGACTCATGGTGATCCTAAGAGGGTTTTTGAAGTGTGTGAGATGCTCAAGGAACAGTTTTTCATTGCCACCTCCCAGTGGGTTTCCATAGCCAGGAGCTGGCATTTGAACCCACGTTTCCTGTCTCCTCATCTGACACTCTGTCCGCTAATACCACACTGGCTCTTTACCAAAATAAAACCTACAAAAGTCCTAAGCCATCTTGTACTGCCCAAATTCAAACGGTAAAGCTATTCCTAGTACGAAGGATCCTGTTGTACCCACCTGCCACCTGCCTGTAAAAGCTTGTACACCATGATTTACATGAGTGGCAAAGGTTGTCCAAACCCCTAGTATCTCCTATACCACCAATGTTTTATTTTTTTAAAGTGCTTTGGGCCTCCCAGAGAGTGTGGGGGAGCAATTTTTACGTTGGAGGGGGTAGCTGATTTTAGGCTGTTGGGGTTCAAGCCGGTCACTTCCAAGCCTGGAAAAAGCCTCCTTGACTTAAACCAGTCAGAGGGCACCCTGAAGGCCACAAGGAGTCATTAACAGAAAAGAGAGTGAAAGAAGTTTAAGGGGGCTGTCAGTGGCATGGGGACAGGTTCTGGCCCTCCAAAATCTGTATGGTAGGGTGCAGCCCCTGGCCCTTCCAGCCCACCATTTGTAGTAAGCATCAGCCACCAATGCATTATAGAACAGACTTCAGCAGCTATGGCAGACAGGCCTTTCCCCTCATCCATCAGACACCACTGTCCTCTGTGCAGTGATGCAAGCACTATTTAATCTTCAACACTGTATCTCCCCAGTTAAAGTTAACATGTGTTTCATGTTTTGAAAGCTTGGGGTCAAAGCCCTGCTTAGCTTTTTCCTTGGCAACCAAAGAAAGAAGAGTTTTTAGAAACCTGGAGATTTAAAGACTGAAGAGCTTGGCTACAGAGGAGACAAATCACTGGCAACAGCTGAGTAGGAGTGTTTGCCCAGTCCATCATTCTTTCCTAAGGAATGTAGAGCATCTTTTGACCCTGCCTACTTTTACTGAGAGCCAGAGCTGAAGGTGACAAACTGTGGATGCTCCTCCACCTTTATCATTGGTGTTGCAAAACATGCTCTCTGCACAAGTATTTCCAGGATATTTCAAATTCCCCTTTGGATCTCTGGCATGCATTTAGCTTTTCTTTTATCTGAATAATTCCATATGCTACAGAGGGGTTCTACATGAACTTTAAAAATAATGTCTCTGGGTCCTGCTGCGTTATTTTAAACCAAGAGTGGGAAATAGTGATGTGCAACAGCAAAATATTAATATTTCTCTTGATTTGAGTTATTTTGCAAGAGCCTTCTTTGTGTTTTGTTTCTCATGTAGTGGCCCTTTCAATTTCCTCAGGTCATTGTGTTTTGTTTTCCTATGTTTATGTTTTCTGGCACCCCCAAAACCCTAAAGATCCCTTAAAAAAACTCAAAAAAAAAAAGCGCAAGGTAACAGATATTCAATCTACTACAAAAGCAGGGAGCAGCAAATGAGAAAGAAAAATAATTTTAAAAAACCCACCAAAATATACCCCTTTAACAAAACAATTACACAGTAACTTAACCAAATAACAATTGTTAAAAATGAATCAAAGAGGGAAAGCCCCCTGCATAAGGAAAGAAATAGCAAGAAACAGTAAACAAAAAAAAAACCAGCCCCCTCTCCCCAAAAGCAGGAAAAGCACACTAGGCAAATGAAGGCAAGAAATACAATTGAAGTCTCCCCTCCACCAAACTTTTAAAATATGGGAGGATTTTTCTTTGCCTACCATTTGATGCCTTCTCTTCTCCGAGTGCAGCAAGCAGCAACAGCAGGCACGTGAGGCAGGCAACAGCAAACATAATCCAACAAAATGAAGGGGAGAGGAAAAAAGAAAAGATCCAAGATGGAGGCAGAGGGGCACATAAGCAGGCAGGTCAGCATGCACCACAATCCAAGATGGAAAGAACCTGGAGCTCACATCCCCACAAGAAATGACAGAAGAAGAAGTGCACTTCTCACTCAATTCCAACTAATTCAGGCTCTTTTACAGGTTTAAAATTCCCATTCCCCCAACATCCTGATTGGCTGCTGACAGTGGTCCTTGCAATGCTATTGGATTTTTTTTTTCAGGTGATTTGACAATCCGTTACTGTTGGCCATGCTGAGCTGGCTGATGGGGGTTACAAATCAAAACATCTGGAGGCTAAACTTTCCTGATCTCCAACCCTGTTTAAAGATGACTGACAATCAGTAAAAGTAATCATCTTTTTCCTTTATAGCAAAACAATGTGTAGTAAGGACTAATACCTATGTATTAAGGACTAATACCAGACTAGTAGTGAAGAATGAGGATTCAGTGAATTGAAATCTGTAGTCCAGTGCACCTTTAATTTCTATTAATTCCTATTCTTACTCATATTAACCCTTAATTCCTGTTGATTTATGTGAAATTTACTTTTGGATAAACCTGTACAGGATTTGGCTGTATGTGTATAATTCTGTTTCACTAAAACTAACAGGAGGTTTGCTGTTGAGTTTAGTAGTAGGAGAATTGATTTCTTATAAGCTGGATCCTAACATGTTTGGGGTTTATTTATTTATTTAGTTGAGTAGGTTTTTGTGGCTCGTTTTCCCCTTCCCTCCTCATCCACTTTTCCTTCTGTGTTGTATTCTTTTTAGATTATAAGCATTGGGAGAGAGACTGTACTCTTTTTACTTGATCCTACAAAAGGTGCACTGGAAGCTTTCTGGCTAGGGTGGGGTAAAAATGCTTTAAACAAATAAGTAGTCCTGTCTAAAGATTCAGTCCATAAAGACTGCTCTGCTGGTCAACCAATAAATGTTGGTTGAGGAATATGAGACTGGGCTGTGTGAAGTCCCTTCCACTTGAACATTAATGAAAATAAAGCCAGGGAAATAACCAGGTACATGTTTTGCCCTATTTGTCCTGGACTGAGAGGGTCCCTGCATCCAGCTTCATGACAAATAGAAATTCAGGCAAAGATACTTTACCCTACGTGCTGTTGCCTGCCGGCAAAATGTCACCTGGTCATTACATAGGTCTTCAAGGTGTAAGAATTGTGGGGTTGAGGTTGGGTTGAGCTGGGCATGATAGTTGAATATGTGTGTTTGTTCTTATTCTAAATAAAGAGTTGGGCATCTTTGGACTGCTAAAGGTTTTAGTCTTCTGCCCCCACAACCTTTTAACCATGGGATATGCTGTGTGGAATAAAATATCGGAAGAGTCAGACCTTCCCCGCTCTTACTCTATGTATATTCAAAAGTGAATGGCTATGATGCATCATATTGCCTGGGTTTCAAGTGAGGTGATCAAATTCTGAGAAAAATAGATATGCCCACCATTTCTTATGTCATAGGCCCAGAACAGCTTGACATATAGTAGGTGTGGGGAACTATAACTACAATCAGTGCTAGCCAGCACGATGAAAGGGATTATGGGAGTTATAGTTCTGCAATATCAAAAGAGTCAGTGGTTCTCCAGCCTTGACAGACAGGAAAAAGTAGCTGCAGCATTCCAAAGCACAGTGATATACACAGTCATGCCTGCTAAAGCTTGAACATGATGATGCTTATTCAACTGCAATGTCCAGCAGAAAAAGTTGGCAAAGGGACACTGTGGCATTAACATTCCTCCAAGCTCTGCTTACAAGAACTTAGACCGAAGCTAAGGTTAGGAGCACATGTTTTGCACGTGATTATCTTAACTTTCAGAGAAACGGAACTGGCGGATAGCACTTCTTTGAGCTACTAATCTATGAAGACTTATCTTAATATAATGTGAAGGCTTGCAAAGAATTGCTTGTAAAAACTGATATACAAAGGAAAATCTTCTACTGTAGTACTGTGATGTGAAAAGCCACATGTGGTGAATTCTGCCCTCTTCTTGGTGCAATTCCTGCCCAGAATTACAGCCTTGAGGTACAATCCCTTTGTACACTTACCCTGTTTTCCCGAAAATAAGACCTAACCTGAAAATAAGCCCTAGCATGATTTTTAACAATGCTCGTAATATAAGCCCTACCCCCAAAATAAGCCCCAGTTAAGTGAAACCCCGCCCTCCACCATTGTGCAGCAACCAGAAGAAGATGACATGACTGTATTTGAATAAATGTAGATTGTTATACATGAAAAAAATAAAACATCCCCTGAAAATAAGCCCTAATGTGTTTGTTGGAGCAAAAATTAATATAAGACCCTGTCTTATTTTCGGGGGAAACACGGTACCTAGGAGTAAGTTCCATAGAACTGTGGGGGATATCTGGGTTGCCTATAACATAGTGGCCCGCCTCTGCTTGACCTGGCAACCCTGCAAAACTAAATCTCACTCTGAATTTATGGCTCCTGATTTCAGCAGCTTTGCAGTTCTTAATCTTTTAGGAGCATAAATTATTTACACTTCAGGCTCTGAATGTGGAAGATGGATTGTGAGGAGAAGCTGTTGGCATGCCGCTTTGCCTTCTTCAGTATAGTTT
Organism: Intellagama lesueurii; assembly: GCA_037013535.1. Classification (NCBI taxonomy): domain Eukaryota; kingdom Metazoa; phylum Chordata; class Lepidosauria; order Squamata; family Agamidae; genus Intellagama; species Intellagama lesueurii. The sequence continues at coordinate 205,934,691 of JBAJHW010000002.1, forward strand.
TTAATTTGAGGCTAATGTCTGTCTTTGTCTCCTCTTCATTGTCACCATCAAAGAGAATTGTTCATTATGGTATTAGTATTCATAGGCTGTTTGTGGCCATTTTCCTTGATCCACATTTCTACATTTGACATAATTTTTTAAAATAAGCTTCTCCCACCTATTCCTTTCCTCTCCTTTTTTAATTTAAGGGAGAACAGAAAAGAACAAAGAGGAGGGAGAGAAAGAAGAGGGGGCAAATTCCAGAACTGTTACATTGAGACTTTGGGAGTCAAAGTGGGCTAGTGGTGGTTGAGGGTTTGACAAATGAACAGCAGAGACCAGCAGGCGGATCGTGCAGTAATGGAGAAGGAAAGACTGGCTGACCTTAGAGGTCTTAAAAAGGCATTACAAGCCAGAGCTGGGAAATTCTATTCTATTTTATTTTATTGAACTGCAACTTCCATAATCTCTCACCCACCATGTTTTCCCAATACCTTCCTGCAGCTGCCTCATTCTGTCTTATGATAGAGCTGGCATCAGTCATCTCTTCACATTGTTAAAAGGACCTGCTGGGGAGTTCTACTGTTCACTTGTTATGTTAAAGGCTAAGTAATGGAGAGCTGGTTGAATAGCTCAGTGAGTGAGGTTGGGAGTTCGGTTCCCCACTGTGCCTCCCAGCTGGTGTGGCAAGCTGCACGGTCCCAGGATGCCCTCAGAAGAAGGGACTAGTAAAACATTTCTGAGTACTCTGTACCTGGAAAACCCTGGAAATGGTCACCATTTCACAACTGACTTGACAACATGTGTTTATTAAGTACCATAATTGAGGTGTGAAGAGGAGTTTTGCTGTTATATTGCTATTCTGGCTATAGGTGGCACTGCGTACAAAGTGAGACAGTCCCCTTTCCTGCTGCTGACCTTTCTAGACTGTTCTGTGCAATGAAGCTGGTGTTCTCTTCGTTATCCATTTTGGCTTCTTCCCTGAAACAACCTGACAAAGGGCCAGCTTCAGCCATTGGCAACTCTGCCCCCATCTAATGTCCTGCTTTAAAAGCAGGTTTTGCAACTTTTTTGTTTCCAGGTTCTGGCTGTACTTATGCTTCTAATTCTGTGTGATGAATGGAAATTAGACAGTAGTATCAGAATTTTTTTCTGACATGAAGAGGCAGTAGAGTTGACTGTTGCCTACCCAGATATGCCTTTGAATTAGGACTGCTGGTTTTAATGTTATTTATCCATTTACTTTAATTTCTCTCTAGTGTTTCTCCCCAGAAGGGACTCAAAGTGCTCTATTAAAATAAAGCACTTTATATACAATAATTTTTAAAAAAAGTTCTCTTAAAGCTGTGCAAGATTTCCCATCACTCCAGTTCTATGTAAGAAAGTATTGGAGCTGCTAAACATCTACATGTTACTGGATATATTGCAGCCTACATATAATGCCTTTAAGAGGTTTTGGCTGGGAGGGAGTGCAGTGAATGTCAGTCAACTCAAATAGTAGCCAATTGTTCCTTCTCTACCTCAGATTCTTTTCCCCATGTTTTTCCAGTAAGGATTAGAGTCAGTGTTAGTTATGGAATCTGAAGAACACAGAGTGAAATGTTCTGTTGGCTATGTAATCAGTCAGTCAGTAATGAAGCCAGTTAACCAGTTAAGCTCAGTGATGTAACAAGTTATCATTTTCACACAATATGATTTTTGTTTTTATCTATGAAGAACTGTAAGTAAATGGAAACGTATTTATTCTTTCTCATTACCAGAGTCTCTAAGTGAATGTGTTGAGACAGTAAGTGCCAGTTGCGGTAAATTAACAAATGGGTGGTCTACTGAGGGAGACTTGATGCCAATGTGTTCTGTAGATTCCTGACTGAACCATTTTATCCGCCATGTAATAGGGAGGAAGTTTTATTAATTTTTAATTAAGCCACACTCAAATTTCCTCTCACACAAACACTGCCCTCTCCCTGCAGACATATAAGGCTGGTACCAAAGATGTGGGAGTCATGCTAGGGAGCCAGTTTTAAAATAGGGGAGGAATTCCTGCTATTCTAGCTTTTCTGCCTTCTTCCTCTCACATATATGCCTCCCATTCTTAAAACAAAGTCAGAGTTCTGAATAGCGGATGTGGCCCAAGCCCTCCTGCCACCCGTGTGGTGGTAGTCTCTCACCCTGTCAAAAAAGAGAGGCACTAATCCCTAATCCATCTTCTACCAGAGGATGAGGCAGCAGCAGCAGTGGCAATCACACCACTCCACCAGTGGAGGAGGAAAGTCACCCTGCCCCACCATCAGAAGGAGGAAGTCGTGGCCCACCGGAGGACCGCTGCACATAGGGCGCAGGCGATTTTCTAGGTCAACCCTCCCAATAATTAGATCTTGGCTTTAAGGACCACCCAGAGTTAGATACTGAGGAGACAGCTGGCACAGCCATGACATGTCTCTAGAGCATCAGGGACACTCACAGAATGAGGAAAGGGGCAAATCTCTCACTTTCTTATGCCAATGCTAAAGAGACCATCTCACTCCGTCTCATGGCAGGACTGGCCTTCCTATATGAGAATCATCCATATTATACTGAGTCAGATTATTGTTCTACTCAGCCCAGTGTGGCCAGTGCTGACCAGCAGTGGCTCTTTGGAGTTTGGGGCAGGATTCTTTCCTCTGTCTACATCGATGTGCCAGGAATTCAACCTATAGTTTTCTACATGCAAAGCTATGGCCTGTCTCTTAGTTCTGCCAGGTTTAGTGAAGAAGGGAAATGTGAAAGACAGATTATGTAGCAAAAACTAGAGAAGGCGGCCCTAATAATGCAGTGAAAAGTAAAAATTAATTTAAGAGGAATGGCGTATTTGCATTCAAAAGCATTGTTGTTTTTAACTTTCCGCAGCATGCTTCTAAATGGAAGTGCAAGATGCATAGCCTTGCCCATGAATTTTGCATTGGCAGCTTCAAAACCAGGCTTGATCATTAAGTACTCGAAGTGCAAAATATCCACTCCCACTTGCCTTCCTTTAACAGACGCAAGAATACTAAAAGCTGCTGCCTTTAAAGCTTCATGCAGTGCTCATCATTTATATTTAGTTAAAGCAGAGTCCTCGCCAAACATGATGCAATCGGTTGTTTAAGAAAGATCCTTTCATCCAGCCTTCCATTTCCTTAGGCAACCTGGAGCCCTGGGAGGGTAGCAATTTCTTTGATTACATATTGTCGCCATAACACCCAAGATAAAAGTTTAATGCATTCTTATTGTCTCAGCAGTTCTAAGTATTTCGTTGTGCTGAGCAGTGCATGTTTTCCCACAAAGCCAACAGACTGTGGTGGTTTAAGATTAACTGATAATAGTGTCAGGACTTTTACCTGTGTGGTGCAATAGGTACTGCTAGAGAAGTCATCTGCATTCCGGGTAGGCACTGCTGTAAAAGCAGCTGACAGATGGGAAGTGCAGAGGCCAAATATGAAAATAACACAAAGCGCACTTCTCTGCTGCCAGGGTGATAGCCATCTGTAGGAAGCGACCATAAGAAGGGGACGTCAGTTTCACCCATGGATGCTTGTGAGAGAAGAACAGCTAGGCCAACACAGCCGGGAATGAAGCATAAACTATCTGAAGGGAGAATTAGGTGTTACAGATGATACAGAGCAGTTTCTGAGACTCAGTAGCCTAGGGTCTTGTTTTTCTGCTCTCATATAACACATAGGGTTAATTGGTGCAGGACGTGATGGCATCATGCAATGCGTTTTCCACCCTCCACAGGCACCAACTGATGAAAGAGAGGGAACCCTCACACTGGGAAAATGTTGCTTTATGTGTTTAGTATCTCTGGAAGTTACAACGGGTGAGATGAAGTATTCTTGGACTACGGCTTCCGTCAGCCTTAGCTACTATAGCCAAGAGTGAAGGTTCATGGGAGTTGTGGTGCAACATCTAGACAGACACAAGTTGTCCATCCCTGAATTGCAGGAAAGAGAAAAGAGAAAGAAACATAGGGCTGTTTTTTTCTGATATATTGTTAGCATATAACATTTTCACCAGGCCAAGCTACCCCCTAGACACATCTTTATGTGAGGAAAAGCACCATGTGTGTAATATCTGAAAGCCAGGCTGCTGTGATCTGAAAGCAACTCTCCTCTTCCTTTAAATCCACTATTAAGACTTCACAGTTTCCTTTCTCATCCATCTCATTAGTCAACTTTCCATCCTTTGGGGGGGGGGGGGAACGAGGACAGTATACACTGTATTATATCTTGATAATGCACAAAGATGTTGTTGTTGATGTTGTTATGTTGTGGACTAGCTAAGGAGGTTTTAGGAAGCTGATGTTCTTTGCTCTCCCTTGGCCTTGGCCAGAGGCCTGTTGCTATGGAGAGAGGCTCTTGATCTGACATGTAAGTAATCCAATCCTGCTGGATTTTTAATTCATTGGATTCCAGTGATATCAGAGCTTGGAAGTTGATACTCTCAAAGAAATGCTAACGAGAAGTGAAAAGCTACTAGCTAATTAATTAATGATCAAGAGGGAGAGGAAAACCCTAAGCTCTTCTGGTTCTTCAGCTCAGTCTGTAGATTTGCAGAAGTCTCTCTTCAGATCCTAATGTAGTAGACTGGCAACATATTCAGCGTTGCTCAAATTCTTATTGCAGGGATGGGTAACTTTGCAACCTTTCAGGTGTTGGATTGAAATTTCTATCTTCCTTCACCAGGGACTGGCAGTCCTGGCTGGGGTTGTGGCATTTGCAATCCAGCCACATCTGGAGGACCATCAGTTTCCCTGTGTTATTGCCTGGTGGAGAAATATTTTGGTGATCTGGTGTGTTCCTTCTTGCAGAGCAAATAACAGCTAGTCAGGGCCATGGCAGTAATGGGGGAGTGTTAATTCAGGAAAATGGCATAGAAGAAGGAGAAAAGATGAAAAAAAAATTTACAAATTCTTCCTGTGCTGTGGGCAACCCCAGTTCAAAAGACCTTCTTCTTATACCTTCCTCCTATGGCTGGCTACTTTTAAACATTAAAAATTAGCCTGAAATCCTTTTGTGCGACTTTAAGTTATGTGAGTAGGATAAAGTTATCCTCTCATGATGGTAATATTTAATTCATTTTAATTGAAAATTTCCTCTTCCCCCCTTCAAGTTCTAAGTCTCCCAAAGGTTTCCTTTTCCACTGGATAAGCCTTTGGGAGCCTCAGGGTGGAGAAAGGAAGCCTTTAATATCCAAAATTCACCACTGGATTGGCACTGGAGGGATTTAATATCCCCAAATTCATTTAACCTGTTGAATTGAGGGATTTGGTGTTCCAAGATGGTCCACTATGACATCAGGGCAGATTTGCATCACAAAGTTTATTTTCATTGGCTGTGTATGGAATTCATAGCACATTAGCAACTGAAAGGAGACTTCTTTGCTCTTGTACAGTTTGTGCTGAAGCTACAGTGTTCTTAGGCCAAATGCAGATAGTGGAACCAACAGCCCCATGTCTCCTTCTTTCTCCTCTGATAACATCTAGGTACATAATGTGATAACTTCATATCATAGGGTTCCTGCAAATGACAGCTAATGAAACTGATAACACGAGGGAAACTTGCTACATTTATTTAGTTATATTTTTATACCACACTCTTTGGCTTTCAAAGCTCCAGTGCAATTTACATAATAAAAAAGAAGAAGACAGTCCCGTCCCTGGGATTGGCAATCTAAACAGATGAGGGTTTAATCCAGTTGTTAGTCCCAGCCAGAGTAGACTGACTGAATCAATAAGACTTTCATGAATTTTGACTTAACGTGTGCCATTCATTTAACTAGCCTACTCAACTTAGATCGACCAAAACTTGGTTTTAGCCCTATAACACAAGAGAAATAAGAGATGAAAAACAAAGACAATTCAGGCACCAGAACTAAATGTTATAATGTTCTTGTACTGCATGATCAGGTGTAACACAACCAACTTTGGTCTTCTTATCACAACCCATTAGAATGGAAGCAGCCTAAAGGGAGTGGAGGAAGAGAAGGCAAGTTTTGCTGGAGTTCAAGCTGAGTTGGTGGAGTGAGCCTGCTTCCTGTTTTGTCCTCTGCAGCAGCCTGATGAAGTAGGCCCTTCTCAGGAGGGTTGGTGGTAGATTGGCCTTCCTTCTCTGTAGCTGCTTGCAGCCTGAGGGAAGGAAGGATGATATCATGTTATGCACTTTGTAAAAACAATTGTTATTGAGAAAAGAGGGAGCAGACAGAGCTGAAACCTTGACTGGTAAAAGTTAAAAGAGGTTGATAAGATTTATTTATGGAATAATTTATTCCCATCTCATTGGTGCTAACCAAGGGAAGTTTACTGTTAAAATTATCATCCATATGTTATATACAGTAAAACCTACATTAATAAAATCTGACAGCACAGAGTAGAAGCGTTAAACACAGGCCAACACCTTAAAACTAACAACAAATGCAGCAGAGGAGAATTTCCACACCAGTGGGACAAAAACATCCTGATGCTGTGCCGAAAAGTTGTAAATGGGATTGGATGAGGGCTCTCTGGATAAAAGCATGATATACAGTTCCTTCTGCTGTATCACTAGGATAATTTGAGTCCAGTGGTGTGCAGAGTCAGGATATGTGTACATGCAGACCCGGATTAACCATTAAGCAACATAAACACATGCTCAGGGCATCAACAAAGGAAGAGAGCACCACAGAGTTTTTTTCAGTGCCAGATTTACCATGGACTATAGTGCAAATTATACACCTTCCTTAAAAAAAATACAAATCCCTCTGCTCCCTCGCTCCCTCGCGAGCACCAAAACTCACAACTGCCTCCTTCAAGTATGCATCCTGCCCCCAGTTTGGAAATATCCTTATCTATGGCTGCTTTGTTCTTTGTCTGGTTTCAAACCTGGGAATTGGTTTATTTACTCACATTCATTCTCTCCTTTTCTGCCTCCCTCCTCATGTCTACTCTCTTTCTCACATGCACAGGGTTTGAGTCTGGGAGAGGAGTATAGTAAGAAAAGAACACAGGCTGCAGGCCCTGACCCTCCACCTCAAGTAAGAGGGCCAGTTGGGAATTGCCTCAGCTAAGAAGTAAGGGACGTGGTGGCGCTGTGGGTTAAACCGCAGAAGCCTCTGTGCTGCAAGGTCAGAAGACCAGCCGTCGTAAGATCGAATCCACGCGACGGAGTGAGCTCCCGTCGCTTGTCCCAGCTCCTGCCAACCTAGCAGTTCGAAAGCATGTAAATGCGAGTAGATAAATAGAAAAAACCACGGTGGGAAGGTAATGGCGTTCCGTGTCTAGTCGTGCTGGCCACGTGACCATGGAAACTGTCTACGGACAAACGCTGGCTCTACGGCTTGGAAACGGGGATGAGCACCGCGCCCTAGAGTCGGACACGACTGGACTAAATGTCAAGGGGAACCTTTACCTAAGCAGGTGGAAATGCCCCATTTGTCATAATGGAACTGCTTCTCTTGACTAGTGGTTATTAGTAGAACATATGTGTTAAAAGTACCAGGTCTTATCTCCAGAACCTGGGTACTGCCACCACCAGAACAGCTTTTGGGGTGTGGGCCTAAAGCCCCAGGTTCAACAATTCAGCAGTTTCATATTAAAACATGGGTGGAGAATGCTTCTGGCAGTTCCAGATGTCGTTGAATTGTAACTCCAGTTAGCCTAACCAGCATAGGCAAAGGTGAGGGATCATGAAAGTTACAATCCCACATTTGAAGGACCACATGGTCCTCAGTGTTTATGATGAAAATAAATGAGACAGTTGAGAAAGGAGATAGAATGCCACTTATGCATTGCCAAATTAGAAGAAATAAATGATCAAAACAAAGACTTCCTTAAAGATATGTCCCTCAGTAATCAGATTTGCATGCATTTTACATAGTTTGATTAATACACTGAAAAGAAATATTAGAAGTATTTAAAGTCATTTAAAAAGAAATATAGTGGCTGAAATCCTGTTGCTTAGCATAGTAGCTGAAGCAGGCCCTTTGAATCAGTGGGAATTTGGTGAGTCAACTCCACTGCAAATTGTGACTTACTACACTGAGCAACAGGATTTCAGCCATTATGTCTTATTGTAGTGTGGCCAGGTTACCTGTGAGCTGGCTTAGTCTCATATCCAGTTGCTAAATGCCGAAGGGCAACTCGAAGGCTACTGCTTTCCTGAGTTCTTAGAGTTGCTTGCCTTGAAATTGGATCTACAGAGATTCAGATAAAAATGTTGATGCCTGGGTTTCACTACTCAGCTTGGATCACATGAAATTGGCACATATGGTGAGACGATAGAGGAATAGGGAGGAATGCTAGGACTGAGCAGGCAAAGGCCAAACAGGTTATGCACTAAGCCCATCTGTGACATGTTTCCTTCTGCCTAGAGGCTGTATATGCACTTGGAATGGGTGCATTTGCACCCTTGCAGCAGCTAATACCAACATGGAGGTTTGCACCTTTTCAGCAGCACATTTTGAAGCATATGAAGTTTAACTGTGTAGTGGGTTTGTGGCGATTGTTAATTTCAGTTGTATTCTTACCATTTATGTGGTGAAGCATTTTGCTGTTAGATTGCTATGTTGCTGTTTATTTAACATGTGTAACGGCTGTTGAATTGCACTTCCTTTGGACAAAAGAATGACATATAAATGAAAACAAACACACAGTATACAGTATATGCAATCATATATATATAGGAGCTCTCTCTCTCTATATTGCATCCTCTCAGTTTTAGCACTCTGGGTCAAAGGCCTAGGTGTTGCCGCACCTGAGTTACGGCTCTATGGATTTGGATTTCACGTAGTGGGCCCCTTCAGTTAGAGTACTGTTCTCTATACAGTAAGATACAGGGACACCTTATAAATTGGAAACCCAGTCAAGATAAGGAAAGGTTTGGGAACATGTGGCCTTCCAGATATTTTTGGATTGCAACTCCTTACAGTCCTGGGCAGCATTGCCAGTGCTTGGGGTTTGTAAGCATTTGTAACATATGGGAGAACACCCTGGGGTATTCTGAAATTGATCATGCTGGTCTAAATAGATACATGGTCTGATTTAGTATAAGGCATGCCAGTTTCATCTGTTTGTATAATGGTTTTCAGGATGCTTTCTCTGTACAGTCTCAGCAATGGCTGTCAGGTCTCAGGGAACCGGCTGGAATCTTAGAGAATGGCTATGCTTTGGTTCCTTCAGCAAGGAGAGAAATCTGAGGGTAAGGAATGCTGGAAAAGCTGAAAGTTTTATTAGTGTGGGGGATGCATCCAAACCCTACTCATTCTTTGCTGGCCCACAGTGCATAGCTTCAGCACAAAGGTGCTTTTGTTTTTGTTGTGCTGATCCAAAATTGGCATAGAAAAAAATGAAGAGTAAAGGGGGAGGTTGGAGGAGAGCTGGTGGACACAAACATGCCATTTACAGCAAAGCAGGGAATAAACCATCAGTACCACAACCCAGAGTATTTCTATTGCACAGACCTTAGCAGCAGTTTATGCCCTTGAGAGCAACAATGAGCTTTCCACAAGCATCAGCAGCAGTGCACTGTGGGATGCAAGTGCTAGTGGGAATATTGCAGCCACTGCAGCTGCTGGGCACATTTCTGCCTGATTGCCACCAAATTATAATCCTCCCTCCCTCCCTTCCTGTCTCTGGGTTGCCATGTGACCTGGTTAGCTACATTTTACTCAAGATTCTGGACTATTTTACCAATGATATTCTCGTGCCTGTTTCCAAAATCAATTCTAGCCTCGTCAGGAACCCTTTTTTGCCTCATTTGGGCCCACCACCTAGTTTTAGGGTTTGGCCCCAAAATCTCAAAGATAGTATGTATGTTGCAGACGTGGCAACCCTAGTCTCAGCTGGCTGGCCTGTGGTTTTCTTGCAAGCAGTAGTTATTTATTTATTTATAATATTTTTATCCCGCCTTTCTCCTTGAAAGGGACCCAAGGTGGCTTACAGCAATTAAAAACAATATTTAAAGTTGAAAACAATGAGTATACATCGTTAAACGGTAATATTTAACATAATTAAAAGGTAATATTTAAAGCTAAGAACAGTAAGTATACACATATTTTAAAAATGCTCCTCTGAAAAATGCAAAAATGGAAAACACAAGTGGTACTGAAAATCCAGTCAAAGCAGTAATGCATAACAATCCATCTAAAAATCATACACAGGTAGCTAGTTACTGTGGGAAGGCTTCTCTGAAGAGAAAGGTCTCTGCCTGCTTGCAGAAGAACAGCAAAGATGGGGCCAGTCTGGCCTCCTGTGGGAGGGAATTCCAGAGTCTGTGAGAAGCAATAGAGAAGGCTCTCTCCTGTGTATCCATCAGATGCACCTGTGAAGGTGGTGGGACAGAGAGAAAGGCCTCTCCTGGTGATCTTAACACCCGAGAGGGCTCATACTGGGAGATACTGTCTGAGATAGCTTGGACCCATCAGCAGCCCCACATAGAGCATGTTACAGTAATCCAGCTGGGAAGTAATTAGGGCACGTGTCACAGTGGCCAGATCAACTCCTCTGCTAAGAGCCCTCTAAAGAGGATGCTGCTCTTCACAAGGACTGTGTCTTTGCCCACTGACCTTTGGAACTTCACACTGTCATGGTACTGGCATTATTCAAAGCTGGTGGTGGAGGTGTAATTAATTATCTGTCAGAGTCACATCGCTCCTTAATTAAACAGTCCCTGATAGCATCATTCAGAGAGACAATATCGAGATTGTCAGTGGCTAATTGCTAAAAAAGAAAGAGGTGTCAGTGCTCTTGAGCCTAATAAACAAGTGACCATTAAGGATTTTGACACATACATGCTGAGGCTGGGAATTGGGGGGGGGAGGGGGCGGCGGTCAGGGGGGACCACGGTGAAACTGAGAAGGAAGCAGTCTTATTTCTTTCAACATGACCGGCCCCATAGTCACCCACTTGGTAAGACAACACAAACCCCAAGGGCTTGAGAAGGTAAAATCACCGACCGCTGCAGTGTCTTATCTTTATGATGAGACTTCTCCATCTCACATGGCAGAGACAACGGCAGTGTTACCGTCCTGGGTCATGACACCACCATCACATGGCAACAAAAAGACTGCAGAGTCACGAGGCATAATTTACCTTAGCCAGTGCCCCTTTCTTTCCAAGGAAAACCAAACAAATGGTGCCAGGAATGTAAAGTTCACTGCAGCTGCACCCAGCCTTTGCATGTTCTGCTGCAGTGTCCTTGATCACCCTCTTTCTACCCCAAGCTCTTCTTTCTCACGCTTTCCGTTTTTCTAGCTTAACCCATTTTATGAAACATTCTGTGCCTTTTATCTCCGTGCTTCATCAGTTCTCTGTATCTGTTCAAGCATACATCTCCCTCCTTCACTCTGCCGCATTGTTTCTACCTCTGCCTCCTCTTGCACAACGGAGAAGCTTTCATTTGTTTACCACAGCATTACACACTGTCCTTGTGTCCCTTTTCCCTATACAACAGAGTCTTATGCATGTCCACTCAGAAGGAAGTCCCACGGAGTCCAGTTTGAGTTACTTCCAGGGAAGGGTCTCTAGGCTTGCAGCCCTAGCAAGAACTGCTGCCTGCAGACTGAATGAAGGTTGTTGAGCTGTTCACTGTATCACTGGGATAAACCGAACAGGGCACCAATAGGGTATTATGGCACCTATCTAGTAACACTGGTTGATGAAAATTACCCTGCGCAGAAATTTCAGCTTCTTATAAAGTGGTTATGAAGAACAAAATAACAACACTGTGCATTACATTTTTTAGAACAACTTATTATGAACAAAGGTAACCCTTCCCTCCCCCCCCCCCCTTTACTGCAGTCACCAGAAGCCATTTTTATTCCACAAATGTGCTATGTTGGAAAAAGAAAGCAGCACTAATTTAGATTTGTTCAGACAACAATTCAGTCTTCACACAAAAATATGCACAGAGTCTAGCTATGACACAGTTTCTGTTGTATTATGGACAGTTTTTGAAATATGAACAATACATACAAATGGATGGTTACCTTAGCTTAATTCTATACAATTTGGGGTACAGTTTATTTGGAACAACATTATAGAAGAAATGGGTATATCCTGGAACACTGGTGTAAATCCTCAACCAAATAATATCAAGAAGATTCAGAGATGTGCAACTGTGAGTCCAATAGGTTTCTTCTATGGAAGCAACATTCGGGGTGGCCAGGTCAGCAGCATCCTCTTCCCTGAGATCAGGGCTGAAATCTGAGATTGACAGGTGGGTGCTCGCGATATCACAGTGACAAGGAAGGGAAGGATTGGGAGGGAAGGAAAAACAACATACTGTACATGCACAATTTTTGAGGTTTATCACTCTGAAGTGTCCAGGAAGGAATGTCTGCTCCAAAAGTCCAGGCACAGAACATGTTCAGGTGAGGGGGCACACAGTCCCAGTCTATAGAAGATCTCTTAATCCCCTGGCCATTGTTCTTCTAAACTCTGGGTCAAACTAAACATGTTTCCTTTGATCGACCAATTTTTCTTCCCTTGATGGAATCTCCTCAGAGATATGTGAGCCGCCTTGGGTTCTTTTTAAGGAGAAAGGCAGGATAAAAATATTTTAAATAAATAAATAAATAAATAAATATGCGTTCAGCAGATTTGCAAACTGAAAGCATTTTTGCCACCCAGTCACTAGTTATCACGCAAAGGACATTTAATGCAAGATACATAGGTGAAGAAAACAGTAAGTTGTCACACGGACCCATTTCACCACATCTTCATCATCCTTCTAAACATTTGCTAAATGTATTGTCTAGTTTGACCCTAAAGTTGCAACCTCATACACATTTAAGTCCCACTGAATTCAATTAGGCTTACTTCTAAGTCAACAACTTGTACAACATTGCCCTGTAAACTGCTCCAGATAAATTGGTCTGCAATTCTCAGCAGCCCAATTTATTAAGAAAATATCATTGAACTCAGTGGGGCTTACTTCTGATGGTTCAGAAGAATTCCTAAGCTAACCATACAGCTCTTAATGCAGTGTTTTACTATGCATTATTCAGAACAGATTAAATCTTAGTAGAGAGTGCTTTGTATTTTTTGAGGAAAATATGCTGGAAAGATATAGAGGAACACAGGAAAAAAATGATAAAGAAGACCCATGACAAAAGATTGAATAAGCATTTAATCTTAAAAAGAAAAGACCTAGAGAACATGAGATTAGATTCCAAATGTATAAAATATGGTAATAAGAGGCCAAAATCACTGTTTCCCCATAATCACTAAAGTAGAGGGGAAAGGAAAAGGAAAAGTAATAAGATCTGTTGTAGAGAGAAAGAATTTTAAAACTTGAGTTGTTTGACACTGTGTGTGCTCCCAAGTGATTTGACTCTGTGTGTGCTCCCAAGTGAGCCTGAATGCTTTTTAGGAGAGCCGTAAAACTTTCTTCTGTGGGTTGGTATTCAACAGCCAAGGCTTAGTGGGCAGGGTTTAGGTTTAATTCGGTATTGGGTATTTTGTATTGATTTCCTGTGTTTTACAATTAACTAGCTTTTTACACACCACAAGCCCTGGAAATGGGTGGAATAGAAATAGAGTAAGAGACAAATCTGGGCCAGTATTTTTGTAATCCTATGCACAACGCTCCCTTTTATACAAGCGCCTAGCTCTAGACATCTGATTTACAAAACCCATCTTGATTTAGAGATTGGCTGGGCAACAGAGCAAGTTAGCATATAAGGTGGGAGACCTACGTCAGTGGAAGGTTTTTGAACAAACCGCGTTGTCATAGACCTTTCTGATCCAATTAATTCTCCTCGGTATAGTGAGCGGGACCTTGAGTTATACTGCAGCCTCGCCGTTTGAGGGCATTTGAATCCCTGCCACTTGCAGCTACTCTGGCCATATAAAATAAAGGTCCAAGCTTTTACCACTGCGACAGCTGCGAGAGTCGTCAGCCAAGGGGACTTGGATAGCCACTGGCAGTTCTGCCAAATTGTCACTCTGCTATAGTGCCACAGGAAGCTCAGCCATTTCACTCTTGCTTGGACTGACGCCTGCCCAGCCCGGGTAATGAGATGCAAGCTCTTTGATTTGCATGCCTGCAGCAGACACTACGTTCCCACCGGGGCAGCCATATGTGCAAAACTTCAGGTGTTCTTAGCAATGCTCTGTACACACAATGCAGTCTGCTTGAGGTGTGTGTCTGTGTGGAGGACTTCCTTTTCATTGTGAGGCATTGTAAAACATTTCTAACTTATCTCTTGGCATTGGCAATGTAGATTTCATCTGAATGGAGTTTATCTCATTGCTCTAAAATGGGATGTTACTGGATAGCATCTTTGTTTCATTAAGAGATTATGGAACAGACAACACGCGCATGCCCCCAACGCCTGCTTTCGTAAGGCCTGCCAGCATAGCCTTTGTGTCCCTGGCATAGACCATTGCATGCAGCTGTTTGTCAAATACCTGTGACTCAAAATTAGGCAAGGTTATGCACCTGAAACCCAGGTCACTATTTGCATAGAAGAGCTACAGAAATGGAGCAGTTGTTTTCCAGGATTAATCTTACTTTGCCAGCCTAGCACTTCTGTTGAGTTTCCATTATCTTCTGTGGATATAAACCTTGGAAAAGAGTGAAGCAATCACCTAATTCCTGACCTTTGTAGCTTAAAACGTGTCTCAGGTAGAGTCAAGCCGGGTCTCTGAACTGACTGACTGAAATACCACCTTTAAAAAGAGCTAGTAGTGAAGTACGGAGTCTGTTTGAGTTCCATTGAATTAACCTTGTATAAGGACTAAATCAGGATCAAGGTCAGGATAAGGAGAAGGACAATAAGTCAGGCCTAAGGCATGGACGCAAGGAGTAAATGGCAAACTCCCAGATTATTGTGAATCTCTGGGCAGAAACAGGTAAGAGACCAGCATCACAATGAGAAATGAAGCTCCCTTAAGAGTTGAATGAGCTTTGCTTTTCCTACCACATTTGTGATCAATCAGAAAATAAGCACTGGGTCCATTTGCAAGTTGACTGCACAGACAAGAACAATTAAAAAACATGGTATCTTCAGAGGAATAATATTTTATCACTTTCTAACTATGATATTTTATCACTTTCTCTGATACTTTCTAACTCATAAACTCATACACTTCAGTTCATCGAAATACCCTAAACCAGAGGTATTCTCCTTCCACAGTCCCAAGATGTGTTTCCATTGCCAACTTTGTGGACAGTTCTTTTATGATATGCGTCAATGTATTTTCTCCAGATTTTTCCCATCACACCCAGCTAATGAGTAGAGTTGTAGTCCAAAACATCTGAGGGGAACTGGGTTGGGAAAGCATGGTGTAATATGCCCCGAAGTCATAGTATTACCAAACTGAGAGAAAAGAAGTCACATGGGCACAATAAGCAGGTGTCATTCCAAGTTTCTTACATTGTCAAGTTTCAGTTGCTAATCAGAAGTGAGATGAAAGAGTGATTTTTCCCCCATCTTATTTATTTTCTACAGTGCTTTAGTTTACATTTGTCTTTGGTGAATATTCATTGCAGTTGTTTACTAATATGAGACCCCTGAGACCTATGTGAACATATGGCATTGTACTCTGCCCAGGTTTTTCAAGGCCTGCATGCAAACATCATCCATGTGATACTGTTCTGACTTTATTAATCCAGTAGTTAACGTCCTGGTTGCTCAGCAGAGTATAGCTAAACAAGTTTGTGAAAATTCAGCCGAATATTAAATCAGTCTTTCCTCCCAGACATCCTGCTGCCTCCTGAAACTGCAGACAGTAATTCCCTCTGGAGTTAGGAGTGCTGTTTCTTCTCGATCCACAGTAGCTGCTGTTGACAGCAGTAATATACACAAAGCAGAAAGCGGCGTACAGTTTGATTTTCTCGGAAATTGGGTTATTATGGCTGGCAAACTTGAGCACAGAGGCAATCTGACAAACAGACACATCTGACAGGCCAATCATATAGCTAGATATCTATTTGCTTCATATGATGCATTTGTTTTTGGGGAGGAAAAGCCCTCCATACAGAATCTGTTTCCCCAGAGCTCTGGTGTGTCTCCACTGAGTGTAACAGACTTGCCTCTAAGATGAATACCAAGCACTGGATCAATGGGAAATTAAATTGTTGTATGTGCATGCAACACACACACACACAGACAGACACACTTGAGCCTCAGTAGCAAATTTTTGGCTGTCAGAATATAAATCTCAATTATTTATAGAATCAAGAAAGAGTAAATGATCCTCTGAAGCTGGCTGTGTGTGTTATAATGCTATTCAATTTATATTATTTATTTCCTAATTTTCCTTTTAGGTCTTGCATGGTGCTAAAAATAGATACTCCCGATCTCTGCAAAAAAGGAAAAAAAGATTGCTTTTCGCGTATTCATCCAGGCTGCATCTCCACCCACTTGGTTATCTTTCTTCCTGCTGCTTCCACAAGCGGGAGTCATCGCAGCAGTCAGGCAATTATGTTTCAAAGCCAGAGAAAGCTGTTGAACTTTGCCCAAAACTGCTGAAGCAAGCAGGAAAAGGCACAATTTGAATGCACAGCACAGAAAAAAAAAAGGGTGTCTTGTGATCAAGTGCATTCAGGGCAGGAGCAGAAGAACAATGGAGAGATGGTAAAGCTGGAACAGGCAGCTAGCCCAAGCTTCCCACGAATGAATGCTGTGAATGAGTGGAAGCCCCCCTCCCGTGCATGCCTGTGTGCTCATCCGTCTGCATGCATGCATGTATGGATGCATCCGCCCACTCATAGGCACTGCTGCTTATAGAAAAGAAAGCAAGTCTCCCCAGTGTGCCAAGATCCTGTTTATACAGAGTCTGTGGAAACAAATACTTCCATCTTTTTTAAAATCAGGAGTAGCAACTACCACGTTGGCTTTCACTGAGAACGGGGACTTTACTGTCTATGAAAAAAGGCCTTACACAGTATCTGCTGTTTCTACTTTCTTTTCCACGACATGGTCTGGCCTGCTGTTCTAACCCTAGGCAATGATTCCATGACGTATCTAGGAGTCCTGGCTGCTATAACTATGCTTTTCTCATCAGCACTGTAGTCCCAAAATGGATGCAGTGTCAAGAAGCTTGCTGATTTCACAACTGAGTGAAGACTATGATAGAAATAAATACCTATCCATGGGCAACACTTATCAGTTTACTCGAGTTAACATCCTTCTCTCTCTCATCTTTCCTCTGCACTCTCTCTTGTCCTGTTTGGAGATGCAAATCAGGAAGAAAAATGGTGCAGCTGCATATTCTCTGGGGGAGTAGAACAGAAAACAGCCTGGCAATTTTGATTACAGCAGAGACACAGTGACTCAAATGACATGTGACTGAGGCAGACCTGTTTAAACCTAGATCTACCCAAGTTGTATGTAAAATGGAGGCTGATTTGGGGAGAAAAGTACAAAGAAGGCTTAGATTAGCTAGTATTTTGTCATATTATAGAGAAAAAGAATTCATATTTGATTAGGCTTCTGAATGAACAATTTGTTATTAATCTATTCTGGTTCCTTTTCTGACACAAACACAGCTCATACATTGTGCAACATGTTTGAACATAAGCTATACAAATGAATTATATACATATACCACTGGTTTTGTAGTAACTTACCCCTACCCCTCAAAGATTTATGCACTTTGTAGATCACCTGCAGGGCCAGTACAACCCATTAAGTGTTCCAGAGTTTTGAATTTTTCGTTAAATTCCTTTAACTATGCAGCAAAAGTGCAGGGATTCACAGAGCTGAATTAGCTTCAAATTCCCAGATTAGTCCACACCCATTTTTTTTTATTAACTGGTACTTACAGTCTCATCAACTCACTCTGAGACATTAGTAGGAGATAAAAATAAAAGGTTTCATTACTTACAATTGAACAGTTCAAACAGCAAACTGACAAACATAACTGCTTTCAACAACAGGCCTCAATAGACTCACTGCTTCCAACAGACAAAAGAAAGCGAAAGAGACAGAGCAGAGAGTCAGGGCTCTCTTTGATTTCAAAGATAGTAAAAGACACTATCCCTTCAGCAGTGTTGAAGACTACCACAAGTCTACTTATCTTTTGTATGGGGAGAGGAATGCCATCTAATTGCTTGCCTTAGGCAGCAAAGTGTCTTAGGCTGGTCCTGACAACAGTGGTTAACAATTTGTCCCTTGCAGAGTGACTCTGGGACCTATGGGAGTTCTGAGTGACAGGCAAATGATCTTTGACAGAGGGTTTTCAACAGTCTTACTAAACATGGTTTGCAGAAAGCCACAGCACACAACTGCCTTTGGCTTGCTTTGTAGATATATCCACCTGTTAGGCTCAATTATGATCTAAACCTCCACTGTACTGGGACCTATGCTCATTTCTGCTTACACTTCCCTCCTTACAGACAATGGGAGGGTGCTTTGATCAGCATTAAGCTTTTTTAACAAAAATATAAGATGGCAGCTTTCATAGATCTTACAAAGACCTTTGATTTGGTTAGCAGGGACAGCCTTTTTAAAATACTTCCCAATATTGGATGTCCACCTCGACTCCTTAACATCATCAGGTCCTTTCATGAGGAAATGAAGGGCACTGTAGTTTTTGATGGCTCAACATCAGATCCCTTTGACATCCGAAGCGGAGTGAAACAGGGCTGTGTCCTCGCGCCGACCCTGTTTGGGATCTTTTTTGCTGTCATGCTGAAGCACGCTTTTGGAACTGCAACAGAAGGCGTCTATCTACGGACTAGATCAGACAGAAAGCTCTTTAATCTCTCTAGATTGAGAGCGAAGACCAAAGTCCAGCTGAAATGCACGCAGGACTTCCTCTTTGCCAATGATGCAGCTGTTGTTGCCCATTCTGCTGAAGAGATCCAACAACTTATGAATCGTTTTAGTAAGGCCTGCCAAGATTTTGGACTAACAATCAGCCTGAAGAAAACACAAGTCATGGGCCAGGGCGTGGACTCACCTCCCTCTATTACCATCTCTACACAAGAACTGGAAGTTGTTCATGATTTCGTGTACCTTGGCTCAACGATCTCTGACACTCTCTCTCTAGATGTCGAGCTGGATGAACGCATTGGCAAGGCAGCTACCATGTTCTCTAGACTCACAAAGAGAGTATGGCTTAATAAGAAGCTGACGGCATATACCAAGATCCAGGTCTATAGAGCCTGTGTCCTGAGCACACTCCTGTACTGCACTGAGTCCTGGACCCGTTGTGCACGGCAGGAGAGGAAGCTGAACACGTTCCATATGTGTTGTCTCCGACGCATTTTTGGTATCACCTGGCAGGACAAAGTTCCAAATAGAGTAGTCCTAGAACGAGATGGAATTTTTAGCATGTATACATTACTGAAACAGTAACGTCTACGTTGGCTTGGGCATGTCGTGAGAATGGCTGACGGTTGGATTCCAAAATGTCTCCTGTATGGAGAATTAGTGCAGGGAAAGTGCCCCAGAGGGAGACCACAGCTGTGATACAAGGGTATCTGCAAGCAGGATCTGAAGGCCTTAGGAATGGACCTCAACAGATGGGAAACCTTGACATCTGAGCGTTCAGCCTGGAGGCAGGCGGTGCATCATGGCCTCTCCCAATTTGAAGAGACACTTGTTCAGCACGCCAAGGCAAAGAGGCAGTCCCGAAACCAGCAAAATCAGGGAGCTGGACAGGGGACAGATTGTATTTGTCTTCAGTGTGGAAGGGATTGTCACTCTCGAATTGGCCTTCTCAGCCACACTAGACGCTGTTCCATTCAGAGCACGTTACCATAGTCTCTCGAGACTGAAGGATGCCTACAAGGTGGATGCAACTGCTTATCTGCTTATTTTGTTTTTTTTAATAATTAGTCTAACATTTGCTTGGGTATGAGTAGATGGCTGATGCCCTGTAATGCATAGCAGCTTGATTGAATCCATTGGCCTGTCCAGCTGAAGATGAAAGATCTTTTTGACTTTGAAGTCATTTTAGATGTTGGCTGGTGGGCAAGGAGCCACACATGCCTCCCTCTATGTATACACACACACATGCAGATTCAACTGAGTGGTGAGGAGGTGCTCTGGGAGCTTCCCTGTGAAGGAGTAGGAGTAGATGAGAGGAATGCTGCAGATGTTGTGTATATTGATTTCAGCAAAGCTTTAGACAAGGTGAGCTGGTGGGATAGCTCAGTGAGTTAGGTATATGGCTGTGGAAGCAGAGGTTAGGAGTTAGCTTCCCCACTGTGCCTCGAGGGAGAACGGCCAGCCTGTGTGGCCTTGGGCAAGCTACATAGTCTCAGGTGGCCCTTAGAAGAAGGGAACGGTAAACCACTTCTAAGTATTCTCTACCTAGAAAACCCTGAAAAGGGTTGCCATAAATCAGAATTGGCTTGACGACACATGATGCTGATGATGATTTGGACAAGATGCCTCATGATAGTCTCCTGGCCAAGATGGCAAAATGTGAATTAGTGCCTAGTCACACAAGGGAATGTTTTCTAGTTCTTCCAATACCTTCCATACCTCTGTTGTACTGAATCGTGGTTGCGTGGTTTATATCCCAGGATGAACATCCCAAGACGTTTTAGCAGTACCAGTTTATTTCCTCCTATTTGAATCATTATGGCTGGCTACACCATGGTTCCAGTTTATTTTCTCTCTTGCTTCAAGGGGCAATTTAGCCCCTTGTTTTATATATATTTTTTAAAAATAATATTTATTGATATATCAATACATTAGAAACAAGTCTCCCCCTAAGGTGCATGACTGCTTCCACCCCCTCCGCACAGCTTTCCTCCTCCCCTGTGCAGCCACAGCTATCATTTCCAGCTCCTTTAGTTTCTGTCGCAACAGAACCCCACACGCGGGGGGGGGGGGGGCGGACTCACACACGGGGGATGGAAATTAGAAGGAACATTGATCGGAAATGTTTAGGAAAGTGTCCCACTGTTGTACTGGCTGGACCTGCAGAAATGCATTGCACACAATGGACTTGGGATATCCATGCAGCAGTACTGGCAATCCCCACCATACGAACGTTTCAATGTATCTTCCCACAGGAAAGAAAAAAATATTACTCGCCAGTAATGTTATGGCAGCAGGCCCCTGGTGACATACTTTTACCAACATACTGATAAATCAGGCACAAAATTGATATATCGGGCTGCAGTGATGCAGACCCCCTTCCTGGCTTCCTGAAGACCTCCTTCCTGGCTTCAGTTCTGAAAAGAAGCGGGACAGGTCGTGCACACAGGTAGTCCTGGTAAGGAATGAACCAGTACAACAAAGGTACAAAATAAGACAACCCTCCTGGCAATGGGGAAATGTTCCTCAGTTACACCACTATCCAGAAAAATGTCTTGGATCTGCATTGTGTGACCAGGGGGGAAAAAAAAACATAATTGGTGGATAACTACATAACATTTCCCTTGTGTGACAATTCTGTTGTAAGGTGGCCTTGTAGCTGGTTGAGATAAACCTGAGTCTGTGTGATACAGTGGCAAACTGCCCCACCCAACCCAACCAGAACCAAACCAAAACTCACTACATGCCATACTAGGCTACATCAACAGAAGCACAGTATCCAGGCCAAGAGAAGTAATAGTACCACTTTATTCTCCTTTGATGAGAACTCACCTAGAATAATGTGTCCAGTTGTGAGCACCACAGTTTAAGAAGAATATCAGCAACCCAAACTGTGTGCAGAGGAGGGCAAACAGAGTGGTGAAAAGTCTGGAAACCAGCTATATAGGGCCTTTAATGGGAAGATGTCATGTGTTGAAAAACTAGGTTATCTGTTTCATGAGGGAAAAGTATTAATGTTGTCACCTCATCTTCCACACAGAAGAGATTCTGGAGGAAGGGGGAAAACCAACATGCCCTTTACTGCCCTGACACCAATCTAAGAAGACTGTTGTAATCAAAATGACCTGAGACTAGCCTCCTGGATTCTTATCAGAGTTGTATAGTCGTTTGTGTCCCATCCTGCTTCAGAGTAAGGATCGAAATTTACATTCAGCCGGATGGGAGCTGTTCCCATTCATTAGCGTTTCACAGGCATTTGACTGACATCCCCATTTCATGATGGTAAATAAGTTACCTTCTGGCTGAGGTGATCGTGACCTCTTTGGCACTCACATTAGGATTCCGTCAGAAATTTTCTTTAGTGCTTGTCCTTGAGAGACACTGTAGCTTCCCGGGTAGCAGTGGCATTTCTCCCTCTCCTTTTGGTTCCATGACAGTGAAAACCATAATTGAGATTTGCTTGTCAAGTTGACCAGAAAGCTCTGAGCAGCTCTGGGCAACTATATATAGGACCAAGTAGGCTTAGCAGGGGAGGTTCAGAATTGTTGACAATGGAAATCTATTCCAGACTAAAACATCTGTTTTCCTTTTGCCGTAAGCCTAGAAAGAAAGGACCCTCTCATTAAGGAAGCAGTTGAATATAGCCTATGTAAAAGTTTCAGCAGCTGGATAGAGTAGGCTGCATGCATTAAAAATGAGTGGGGCTATTTTGTGTGTATGGCAGCAAAGTGTAATAAAGGGGTATATTTCTTTGTGAATGGTGACAGACGTCATATGTGCAGATTCATGTGTGGTCATAAAGCCACTAATGTATTCTGCAGTAATGGTTCAGATCATGTTTTTGTAGTCCTCAGGGAAGCATTATTGTGGAATTCTGGAGTAATTGTTGAATATATGGTTATGCAATGTCATTAGGATGTGTTTTATCTGTAGGAATATGCAAGCATGTTTACCTATGACTATGTGTGCTCATACATAGATGGTATAACAGAACCAGGATCATACTGGAAGGCTGAGAATAAATAACCTCTACATTGTTAATAATTTTGAGTTCGAGAGTGGCTCATTCCACCAACTGGCTCAGCAAAATGCAGCACCTCCTTCTGGCCAGCTGCATTGGTCGTACCTAACAGAACTTGGAGAGGTTAACTTTTTTGGACTGCAGCTCTCAGAATCTCCCAGACCGTAATGCTATTCTGGTTAGGGTTTTCTTTGGAAGTTATGGTCCAAAACAGTGATCTTTCCAAGTGCTGGTGCTCAAGCACAGCAGATAGCAGGTCACCAGCTCCTTCCCTTTTCTGGTCAGCCTGTATGCTAGGGGAAAGTGTAAAAATAAAATTATAACTCGAAGGTGTGCCCGCTGTAATGTCCTCATGTCAGCAGAAATGACCTTATGCCAGCACAAGCCTTTCCACTGGTTGATTTCAGACGAACCTGTCAGCAGAATTGATCTGTGGGGGCAACATCCAACAGTAAAAGACACCTGCAATATTAACAAGTGAAGGGAAAGTTACTCTGAAAGCATTTGGAAGCAATAAGTCAGCAGGGGAAATGGAATACTGACAGAGCTATTTCAAACTCATAAGACTGAATCTGTCAAAATCCTAACAAGAATATGCCAACAAATATAGAAAACAAAGTAATGGTCCACAGACTGAAAATGTTCAATATACATTCCAGTCCCCAAGAAAGAAGATGGCAAGGAGTGCAGTAATGATAGGATCATTGCACTAATTTGTCAGGCAAGCAAAGCAATGCTCAAGGTGTTACAACAAAGATTTTTACTTGCTATGGAGCAAGAAGTGCTTGATGTTCAAGCAGAGACATTTGAGGTAATATCACAAATACGTAGGGATTACTGGAGCACAGCAAAGAACTTCAAAAGAAGATCAGTCTCTACTTTATAGATTACAGCAAAGTCTTTGACGGTGTGGATCATGAGAAGCTATGGCTTGTTCTGAAAGAAATAAGTGTGCCTCAAGTGTGTAAGCTGTATTGTGGACAAGAAGATACTGTTAAGACAGAATATGGAAAAAGAGAATGGTTTCCCATGGGCAAAGGTGTACAAGGCTCATCTCCCTTTGTGTTCAATTTGTACACAGAACATGCCATACCAAAGCTGGACTAGCTTCAGGTGCTGGAGGAGTGAAAATTGGTGGAAAACATATCAATAATTTAAGATATGCCAAAAGCAGCAGTGACTTGAAAGCAGTAGTCCAAGAAAGGATTCTTCTGAATTCGTTGCATTTGTGTTTTTTCCACTGATTCCTCAGAATCACAGAATTATAGAATTGTTGAGCAGGAAGGGAGCCCAATGGTCATCATGTCCAGTTCCCTGCCACAGGAGGAAATCGCCAGCTAAAGCATGCTCGAGAAGTGTCCATCTAAATGTTATCTGAAAACCTACAATGAAGGAGAGTCCACCACCCTCCAAGGCAGTCCATTTCATTATTGAACAGCTCTTTATCAAGAAGTTCTTCCTAATGTTTAGATGCTTTCCCCCCCCTAGTAATTTGAATCCAAAACTTTGAATCTGTGTTCTGGAGCTACAGGGGGGGGAAAGCTTCTTCCACCTTCTTTGTGACAGTCTTTTAAATATTTGAAGATTTCTGTCATATAACCTCTCAGTATTTTCTTCTCCAAGCTAAACATGTCCACTTCAGTTATTCCTCATAGAGCCTGGTGTCCAGATGTTTGACCATCCTAGTTGCCCTCTTCTGACCATGTTCTAGCTTGCCAATATTCTTCTTAAACAATGGTGCCAAGAACTGGATCGAGATTTACAGCCAAAGTATGACCAAAGCAGAATGGAATGGTACTGCTGCTTCCCTTAGGCTTGATCTTGACCCTATGATTCCATTGAAGAACTCTAGTATTGCAATCACTTTTTGTTGTTTGTTCTTTTGCCCTCACATCATTCTGTTGATTTAGGTTTAGCTTGTGTTCTACTGAAATAAGAAGACAGCTGACTTGGCAGTAGTACATGTGAAAAGGATCTAAGGGCATCAGTAGACCAGTGATGTAGCCAATCAGCTGTGGAATGGAAGCTCACATCTGGATTTGGACCACCCTGGCTTAGACAAATTCATAAAAGATAGATTCCATCAATGAGCACACTAAGCACAGATATTTATAAGGAATGTACAGGATTTGTTCAAAGTTGGAGCACCAAGAACACACAGGGAGAGCTTTCACGTGTCCTTAGAAATTGCTGATGCAGTGAGTGTTTTTTAATGTGTCAATGCTTTTATATCTCTTCGGTTTTGCATGCAAGTTTACACACACATTGGTGATGCTACACCTTCAGTCCTTCACTTTTCTTTTCCTCTCCTCTTTCAAAACAAAAACTTATTCAGAAGAGTGCAATTGTGCACACTCAGTTCTTCACAAAAGCCACTAACTCTGGTCGGATCTCCCATCAGAAGCATGCAGGAAGTGTATGTGAATATTTTCTGTAGCTTGGTTTTTAAAAAGGCAGAGGGATGTTTGTGATTTGTTTGTTGGCAAAAATCACTTTTGCATTGTTACAATTTAGATGGACCCAAAACAAAATTCTGTTGAGTTTTATTCAGGTAAGTGTAGGGAGCATGCAACCCCCAACCAAGCTAGGAGGTGTGTAATAGTAATAGCAATAGCAATCAGCTGTAATATTAGTAGTGATTCACTACCATCTGAAATACAGTACATGGCTTGAATTTCTATCTTTTCTTCTCTTTTTAATAGAATGTCTCCAAGATCTAATATGAACAACACATACAAATTGGTGGTTCCTTATTCCTCAAACACTTTCCAAAACATTGCAATTTTAAAGATTATTCACAAAATTAAGGAAGAGCTTTTGATTTCAGTCACATCAACTATTTATTGTCAAATCATACCCTCTATCACTTGTCTTCCCCAGATGTTCTTTCTCATTCATTCCCCTGATCTCTGAAATCGCTAATGACTAGACATCTACGGTGTTGGAGGTGACTGGGCACAACTCAGCTTATACTCAAGAAGATGCATAACTTTGCATGGGGTAGAGCAGAGGACCTCCCTAGGTGGTCCCAGGCTGTACCTGCTCTGATGTGTACTGACCTTCCTTTATCCTTAGATTATTATTTTTAGGGTTGGTGATGTCATCTCCTTCCTTCTTACACCTTTCTCTTTCCCCTCCATGGAGGAGACATTTTACCTTTATTCTTTGGAGAGGAAATGGACACCCATTGTTGTTTAGTCGTTAAGTCGTGTCCGACTCTTCATGACCCCATGGACCAGAGCATGCCAGGCCCTCCTGTCTTCCACTGCCTCCCGGAGTTGGGTCAAATTCATGTTGGTAGCTTCGATGACACTGTCCAACCATCTCGTCCTCTGTCGTCCCCTTCTCCTCTTGCCCTCACACTTTCCCACCATCAGGGGCTTTTCCAGGGAGTCTTCTCTTCTCATGAGATGGCCAAAGTATTGGAGCCTCAGCTTCAAGATCTGTCCTTCCAGTGAGCACTCAGGGTTGATTTCCTTCAAAATGGATAGGTTTGTTCTCTTTGCAGTCCAGGGGACTCTCAAGAGTCTCCTCCAGCACCACAGTTCAAAAGCATCAATTCTTCGGCGGTCAGCCTTCTTTATGGAACTTGGACTTCAATTACCTTTCCTACCACAAGTGTATTTCTCTAATAAACACAACATTTCTTATTTTCTTAGAAATGTGAACTTTACAAAATGTGAAGTGTACTCACTTAATAATTTTGAGCCTAAGTACACAAGTTAACACTGCTCTCAAACATGCAGAAGTCAGCCAGCCAGTTCTGCACCTGAATATGGAGCTTATAGATCAGGATGTTCCTGTGCCCTTTAAAAGACTTTCCAATCCACTCTGCCAAGACATTCTTTGTCTGTTTCCAGTTCTGTCAAAAAAAATAAAATTGAAATAAAAATAAATAGGGAGGAAACACAAATGCCTATGACTTGTGGGGGGGCACACACCGCTCTAATTGTGTGACCTATCCAATCAAACTCATACAGTAATCATCCTTCCACAATCACTTACACATTCAGTCCTAATGGTGCAATCATATTTCAGTAAAGTTTCCTAATTGAAGCTGAGTGAGAGAAGAAAGAAAAACAAGTCTTCCAGAATGCAAAAGGGCTAAATAGTGACAGAAGTCTTTCACATGCCATACACTCTGCAAAATACAGTCCTGCAAAGTGGTTGCAAGAGAATACTAATATTTCAGTAAAGTTTGGTAACTCAGCTGAGTGAGAGGAGAGAAAGGCTGTTTCAAAAAGTGAAAAAGGCTATCTAAGCAGTGATGCACCTTTCACTTTGCTCTACAGTTCTGCGAAATGACTGGTGCGGTAGATGCAACAGAATACATGGCACACAGTGATCTCCTCTGAGCCTTCTGCAGAGCCATTGTGGTTGGAGTGTCTATGGAAGCTCTTGGGTTTCATTGCAAGTCAATTAATGCTCACTTTCTCCTTTGGTGCCAGGAACTCAGTGTACCAAAACTTTGTGTCAGCTCCAGTTTCTCCTTTCTTCATTTCAAAGTGGACAAATGTTTAAAGCCCACCAATGCCAAATGGAAGAAGGAGGATCTGTTAGTGGGTTCCTCCACCCCAGGGGTCAACAGCATCTCTTTAGTCACCCCAGAATTGAACAGATACCCCTAATTTGCCCCATCCCCTTTTTTGTACATTTCTGTGAAGACTGTGCACCACCAGCAACAATGTCATGTGAAAACCAGAGAGGACATGTCTGTGTAATGTGATGGCAAGGCAACATAAGACAGCTGTGTACAAAATCCCTTAGTGTGAAGTAAGTCTTATTGAGTTAAGTGGGAACTCTGCTTAACAATAGGTTGAATTCCTCCACTGAGGGGGCAAAAGGTATCACGGTTTATGTGTGCCAATTTAGATTATCTATTGCCCAGTTTTGTGACGCAACTGAATCTATTCTATTTACTACCACTGTAACACAGGCTAGTTTTAAAATGGTGATCCTGTTAGAATCTGCAAAGTCACAGGAAGAGATGGAGAACTCATTCTATAGATTCATTCTTTCTGGGCACCATTCAGAAAGACATGGTACTTGTATAGATGAACCACTGATACACAGATGATATCTAGCCTGATACAGTTGATTTCTGAACTAAGCCTTTTTTCAAAATCAGATACAGGCATACACTCTTTTAAATATCTAAAACAGAACAACTGCTGTCACCATAAGTTCATGTGGGAGGAGATAGTCTTGGTGGGGAAGATTTAGCGATCGTAAATTTGTTGGTTTCCACTGGCAACATGGCCACATACACTTCTAACACACCCTAATCCAGCCTTCTCCAAGTAGTTGCCTTCACGTGTTTTAGACTACAACTCCCATCAGTCCCTAATAACATGACAAAAGCCTGGAGACCGTAGGAATTGCATTTCAAAACATTTGGACAGCATCGTGTTATGGGAGCCTGCACTAGCCATTCAGTATATATCACATTCCCCTTGAGAAACAGCACTCAGTTGTCTTTAGGCTTCTGAAAACTCTAGGCCTTACTTACACCTACAAAAATTGGCACAACATAGAATCCCAAGCCTTGGAATGTATATGTTGCTAGCAAATGCACATCCCCCTATTCCCACCCCAGTAGATGCAGATGGCTTACTATTTAAAAGATAATATAATGTTGCGGTCTGCTGCAGCTGCTCTAAAAATGCTAAAGGGAATGCTATAGAAATGCAGAAACATCACATGTAGGCTGGCCCACTACAGAAGCACATATCAAAGGACACAAAAGCAGATCACAATACATTCCATCTCTGCTTCCATTTGTCTCTACACAAGTTTATTTTTCTGGGAAGCCTGCTATAGCTGCTACATCAAGATAACGGCATCTGCTGTTTTCAGGCTCATCATAATCAGAGCCCCCCTTGGGTTGCCAGGCAGCAAACTGAAGGCTGGAACGCCCATTGGGAACCCATTACTCAAGTCATCCTGCGGACAGGATTATTCACATTCTGCTGCCAATATTTACAGTCACAGCTGCTGAGATGGTATTTGCAAATTTGTGCTGATTTGATTAGCTAGTTTGGTCGCCACCACTCCTACAAGCAGGATCTGGCCATAAAATTACATTCTGCCGCGTGTGTGACTCCATTTAATGGTGTGTCGAAGGGATATTATGTTAATATCTTGCAGATGAACAAAGAGAATAGTAATATTGCTGGGGCCAGCAAGAAGCCATATGGTGCAATCAAGATCCTTTCCTCCCTCTAGTCCCAGGCAATTTTATACTCAGTGCAACCCAAGGAAGCTGAAAAACTATCAGCTCTCACTTGACTATTCAATGACTCTACGAAGCTAGCCATCTTTAATGGCTGGATCTTCCATTCTGTCTGCATTGTAAAGCCAGTCCTTGTTTGCAAAGTTCTCAATGTTCTCTATTTTCTCAATAAATATAATTTGGACATTGGCCTGGCCTGGGATGAACATAAGAAATAACATCCAAAGACTAAGCAAGTTTACTCAAAGGTAATCAGGGGAGAGAGAGAGATTCTTGTTCTGTTCACAGTGTGTGAGAGAAGAAAATATTAAAGTTTTTCTCTCTGTACCGGAGTTGGTGTTGTGTAGACACATGAACAATCAGTCTCACAATAGACCCACAGTAAAGCAGGAGAAGCAGTTAGAAACAGGTATCCTTTATTTAAAAAGTTACATTCCAGATAGAAAAGCCTAAACTGTAATCCTAACTAGATAGACATGTACTCTAGAAGGCACACAGGAGAGAAGCAACAGCTTGTCTACTCTTTAAAGAAACAATAAAGGAAAAAAGGTGAGACTGATAGGCGGATCCTATACAGTAAGCATCAGTCTAACAATAGGTGCATAGGCCAGAGAGTCAAAGAGGATGGGCAAGCTTCCTTGGCATCTATTCCCAAATACTCCTTCTGATCATCTGGGCTTGGATGGATGTCCAGAGGCAATGTTTAGAGCAGTGGTCCCCAACCTTTTTGACACCGTTGGGGGGGAATGGGGCCCATGCGAAGGGGGCTGGGCACCCCCGCGCTCATGCACATGCACGAAGGGGCTGTGCGCGGCTGCGTGGGCACTCATGCGCATGCGTGAAGGGGTGGGGGGTCTCATGGGGCGCATGCGTGCACTTGTGCGCATGCTCAAAGGGGCTGCGTTGGGGGAGAGTGCATGCGGGGGGGGGGCAAGATCTGTCTCCACAGCCCGGTCCGGCCAAGGCCACGGACCGGCACCAGGCTGCGGACCAGGAGTTGGGGACCCCTCGTTTAGAGGACACCAGATCAGAAGTGAGTAGGTTTATTTGTGTGTGTCTTTAGATTGAATTTTAGGAGGTGCCGCTTGAGCAAACCCTCCAGTTCTATAAACTTGTTAGGCACTTTTTCCTTCTTTGCATCTGGTCATTCTGGAAGTAAGCCTGTTGATTTCCTTGGAATGAGTGGGGCCTAGTTCCAAGGCTGCATGCTTGGCACTGTAGTTTTAAATTTACAGCTTCCATCTGATTTCAATCTCTAGTCCTAAAATGTCTCAGTACCCAGTGACTGGATATAGATTTAGCATGAAAGCTAAGAAATCATGATCTTCGCACAAAAAGGAACACAACCTTCAAGAAAATGTAAAAGGACACTACACAACAAATAAATACATGTCTATTATTGCAATATATTAGTCCCACAAAAAGATATTTATAAATGGCAAAACAATACATGCCCTTCGGACTTGTAAGAAGCTGGAACTGTTACTTCCGCCTTTAATAGCTGTCCTATTTCTGGTTTTTGGCCAGGCAGGCAGGTTGCTATGGCAACCTAGAAGGAGTATGGCTCCCAGCAATAGCTTTACAGAGCTGTTCGCTTCCTTCTTTTGGTGCTTTCCTAGAGCAGTGGTGTAGAGGTACATTTTAACATGTAGTAGCCCATCATGACAGTGTATGGGCACAAACAACTATACAATGTAATATTCAGTATATTAAGATCAGCAGGATTGCAATCTTCTGCATACTATTTAGGAGTGGGCTTGACTGAATTCTGTGGTGCTTACTTCTGATAATATAGCTTCACCTCATAATTTAGCAAAAGACCTTTTAGCTTTTAATTAAAATGCAACCTTTCAGCTTTTAATTAAAAAGCAAACAACCTTGCTAAGATGTATGGGCCACTTACCTAAAGGAAAAGAAAAAAACAGTCAGAAGCTTTCTCTTGATTATTTTAATCATTGTCTTCAATGATAATCTGGCACAAACAGTGGCAAAAACTGAAAGTCATGTTATTACCTCATTCACTTCTCAAAGCATGGAGGGTCTGGCAGTTAGATTGACACACCAGCACATTATGTCACAGCTTCTGCTCTGAAAAAGTTAAAGAACTGCCCTCACGTACATTTTCTTTCCAGTAAACTACTTAGGGCAGGTTTTTATAACTTTGACAGCAGCACAGAAGAATGGATTTTGTTTTTAGCAAATATAACCCAAAGACTTTCAACAGGGGACTGGTGGTGCCAACCAGGGAGTAAATCTCAGAATGGTTTCTGTCCATGCTTATGTTCACTAGGCACATAGGGACTTGCCATTCTCTTCTGTAAAGGGAAATGCTCAGGGAAATGCATGCCTTTTGTCCAGTTATGCCTGTGGGCTGTTCTACTCCGTGTAGAAGAGTAAAGAGAAGGCCTGCAGGTGTACAGAATTTCTGTTTGCACATCAAAGTCAACGGTGCAATAGCTCAGTTGGAGAGTGGTTGACAATCAGAGCAAACACTGCTGAGCAAGAGGGACCAAAGTGCTGAGTCAGTGTGATGTAACTTCCTGTTCATATTTGTGATATAACTTCCTGTTTAATTATGTAAAAGTCTGATTCTCCCAATAGCTTTTCAGAATGCAGTAGCAAGAGAGTTAAGAGCAGTAGGAGTTGTTTCTTCCACAGGTTATCTTTGTGTTTACTCTGTTAGATTGGCCCGCTCAGACTGTTTCATCCGCTAGCCCCTCAGTAATCTATTAGGAAGCACACATGGTTTGGAAGGGAGTCTGAAAGGAGGGGGCAAGTGCCCAGGGAGAAGGAACACATGGCTGATGTTCTGGAAAAGCGCACAGATAAAAGAGAAGCCAGTGTTTGTAGTGGAAATTAGTTCATTAGAAGATTACGTTTAGGTTTTAAAGAGGCTATTATGCAGAGGATGAGTTGGTATAATGAGTGCATATTTATTTAAATACTTAATTATTTATTTTTTAAAGGGCTAACATTTGGAATCCTAACCCAAGAAGAGAAATACTGTATATTTCTTCCTATGCATGCATGCATGCATACCACACTTGTGCTTGCTCAGCTTTCTACTGTTAAAGCCTCGTTAACGTTTGCTTGAAGACTCAAATGTTATTTACAGGAGCAATTTTTAAGAAAGGTTTTATTCCATATAATCCACTGGACGGCAGAAAGTGGACATTTTATGTCAGACCGAGCTGCCATTGGTGAAAGGAACACATTACTCAGAGTTCAGCCAAAGTCAGACATTTTTAGATCCTGCTCATTTCAGCATGAGAGAGTTAAGCATGTGCATTGCTCTCCCACCCATATAAATAGGTTGGAAGGGTGCTGAACTTTATATGAACAGCATAGCTTCAAGAGGAATCAAACCACAAATTATGTTTGTGGTTTGCCCTCTCTCTCTCTTTCCCTCACATAAAACACAGAGCCAGCCCCCTGATCCTGAGGCTTACTAGGCATCTATTTCAATCTGGGGAAGCCTTTGGGAGCCTCGGGATGTGGGGAGGAGCCTTCCACATCCAAAAATCGCTGCTGGTGGTCTTGCCACCAGAATTGTCAGTGGTATTACAGACAAAGTGTGTGGGAGCCATTCAACAATGCCTGTGACATAACTCCTCCCTCTGTGCTGTATCCATACGCAATTCCAGCACTGTTTTTACAAGTTCATTTGTTTTCATTTCATGCCTGCCCATTTATTTGTTTAGAATACATTTTTATGAATTATTTGGTCATGGAGTCATTTGCCATGACAGGAGAAATGGAAGAAGGAGAAAAGGGGTGGGGAGAGAGCTTAAATAGAATATGGGGACTGGGATCCCTCTTGTTAAAGCTCCACAGCTGTAAATAAATAAGTAAATTTAAAAATCCTCAGTGTTCGTGTGTGCATGCTTCAAATTCACGCCCCCCCAGGAGTAAAATTCAGTAAACCTACACCACTTAAAAACGTTCACACATTTTTTATGACAAGTGAGCAGGTGAAAATGAAAACCGTTATATGTGATGTCATAAAAAGTGTGCCATAAGTCAAAGCTAGAAGGAAGTAAGCTCCTCCATGTTCATCACAGAAAGTTGGCACATTAAAGGGACACTATAGGGCAGAATGAACAATTTCAAAATGCCATTGCAGTATATTTAAAGGGTGAAGGCAGAAACAATAAAGGACAAAGAAGAGCTCACAGTGAATATGCCAGATGGAAAAGTGAGTCTGGCTTTGCAAATTAATCAACAGAACTGCATACGTACACCAGTACTGCTCTTTAGGCCCATGATTCAGGAGGACTGTTGGCTTTAAAAAAGACCAGGCAAGCAAACAAACTGTGTAAACCAGGTGTGGACAGTGTATGAAAGACTAGGGACCATTTTGCCCTTTTCGGAGTGCCATATCCCATTCTGACACCCTGTTACCTGGGGGTGGGGGGGAAGCATTTCAGTTGCCAAAAATGACAAATTGCAATCCCCAGAAGCCTTGGAGTAGGCATGGATTTCTCTATAAACACATTTTGCACCCTTTTGGACTTCTTTTAGTCGTGAACATGCCTTTTTGTAGAAACTGGAAGTGATGGGCTGATCACATTTGGGTTGTGAAAAAAGCCATTCAAGACCTAAAACACCCTGGAGATTGGAATTGTGCTTAAATGGCAAACTTACTTCCCAGAAGCTCCTAGAATCATGATTTGCCATTTTAGGGGCTGATTCCCCACCCCCCTGAGGATTGAGGGGGCCCTGGCGAGCACACTGTGGTTAGGATACACATGCTGCCCGCAGGCTGTTCTTTAACCACTCCAATTTAAGCACTCTGGACAATCATCCTAAAAGAGAAATGCAAACTTTTCAAGGGATTGATGAGAGAGATTCTTTATGGTGGAGGATGAGGGAGCAGCTGGCCAGCATCTTGCTTCTAAGGCAGAATTGTTGCTTTTTTTTCACCCTAGAATAGAATCGGTATGATTGGATTGAACATTGCAGGGGTATTTCCATGATGGCTGAACTATTGCATATATGTAAAATTTGCTGCTGTCCTTCCCTCTACAAGTTGTTGTATGTGAGCTAGGCCTCATTTCAAGGCCCTAAAATTTCCTTACTCTCTATGCAAGTACTAAAAAGAAAATAGTCTTTAATGAACTCCAGCACTATGGCTGTATCATTAAAAAGGGGACTGAAAATAAAACAGCCAACATTATAATGCCATTGTACAAAATGCTGCACCTGGAGTATTGCATACAGTTCTGGTCGCCGCACCTCAAAAAAGACATAGTGGAACTGGAAAAGGTGCAGAAGAGAGCGACTAAAATGAATACTGGGCTGGGGCACCTCCCTTATGAGGACAGGCTACAGCGCTTGGGGCTCTTTAGTGTCTAGAGAAAAGGCACCTGAGGGGGGACATGATTGAGAAGTACAGTGGTGCCTCGATTTACGACCATAATCCGTTCCAGAAGATGGGTGTTACTTGAAATTGTCGTAAGTCGAAGCACCATTTCCCATAGGAATGCATTGGAATACGATTAATCCGTTCCAGACCCCCCCCCCCCCAAAAAAACCACTCCAAGCCCCATCGGAATGCTATGGGGCTGGGGGAAAAAAATCAAACACCCCCCCCCATACCCCCACAGCCAGCTCCATCGGAATGCGATGGGGCTGGGGGAAAAAAAAATCAAAAAACCACACACACACATACAGCCAGCCCCATCGGAACGCCATGGGGTTGGGAAAAAAATAAAAAAACCACACACACCCCACAGCCAGCTCCCTCAGAACGCGATGGGGCTGAGAAAAAAACCCAAAAAAACCCCACCCCCACACACAGACAGCCCCATCGGAACGCCATG
The DNA here is from genome assembly GCA_037013535.1 of Intellagama lesueurii. Lineage (NCBI taxonomy): Eukaryota > Metazoa > Chordata > Lepidosauria > Squamata > Agamidae > Intellagama > Intellagama lesueurii. Next base: position 205,969,459 of record JBAJHW010000002.1, read on the forward strand.
GGGCTGGGGAAAAACACACACCAAAAAACAAAACAAAAAAACATCACAGCACAGAAACATAACCCCCCCAAACCCAAACCAACCCTGCAAAACCCTGTAAATGTACTCACCCAGAAGCAGAAAGCAGCACCAGGCAGTCCGAAGCCTCTCTGCAAATGCGCGCACACTAACTGTTGGGGCGAAAGAGCTACAAAGAAGCTCTTCGCTGACCAACGGTTAGCCCTCTAATTTGAATTCCCCGCCTTTTTTCCCTGCCTCTTTCGTTTGCAACTCGAAGCTCCAGCCGCAAGTCGAAGCAAAATTTTGCAGCCGGAGCTGGTCGCAACTCGAAATGGTTGTATGTCGGGACGTTCGTAAGTCGAGGCACCACTATAAAATTATGCAGGGGATGGAGAAAGTGGAGAGAGGGAAGCTCTTTTCCCTCTCATGCAATACCAGAACCAGGGGACATCCACTCAAACTGAGTGTTGGGAGAGTGAGAACAGACAAAAGAAACTATTTCTTTACCCGGCGTGTTGTTAATCTTACCACATGATGTGATGATGGCATCTGGGCTAGATGCATTTAAAAGGGGATTGGACAGATTCCTGGAGGAAAAGTTCATCGCAGGTTACAAACCGTGATGGGGATGTATAATCTCCAGGCTTCAAAGGAAGGTACCTCAAAATGCCAGATGCAGGGGAGGGGTATCAGGAGACAGGTATCTAACTGTCTCATGTGCTCCCAGAGGCATCTGGTGAGGCCACTGTGAGATACAGGAAGCTGGACTAGATGGGCCCTTGGCCTGATCTAGCAGGGGTCTTCTTATGTTCTTATATTGCCTTTAAGGCACTGACTGCCTGCTCAGGAGACTATTTTTGCACAAGAGTTTCTGACTGCTCTTGTACCATGGTTTTTCTAAGGTTTTTGTTTGTTTTTGTTTTTTTAGTAGAAAGATCAGAAGTTTTTAATTTCTTTTCAGAAATTCCAGCATTATCCATCAGCCTGAAGGATGGAAGGAGTGGAGGTCTCTGGGAAAATGCCCAATTCTTAAAGCCATTTTCTCTTCCGCTTATCCGCTTTGCACAGCTTGTTTGTCCATATGAAGCAATTCTCCTGTCTTGCACACATTAACATTTCCTGATGAGCCAGGGTGTGAGTTTTGTGCTCCAGTGTTCTCTGCTCACAGGCATCTGCTGGCAAAGGAGCTGCCTTTCCTTCTGTTAAATAAGACCAAGCTATTCAGCCATGATCAGCTCTCATGCACATCATGCATGCATGAATCTAGTTATCAAGATTCTTAATCTTCTATGAGCAGGACAGCATACTTATGACCTACCCCAACTCTACTGTTATTAAGAGTATGGAACGTTTCTATACTCCTCTCTCCCCTTGATTATTTCCAATTCAAAACATGCATTTAATGTTTATTCCAAACATAAAAGCAACCTTTCTGGCATTCTATCTAGCTCTGCTGCTGGATAAACAGAAGGGGAAACTGCCCTTTACGCCTTCAGAACTAAATACCAAGCCAAGATGTGATACTGCAAGGGCACGATAAGAGAGGACAAAAATCATGAAGAATGTTTTCAATAGCAAAAGAGAGCAGTGAAATCAGAGGCAGGTTTTTAAAAATCAGATTTCCCAATAGCATCGGTTTCCAACTACACAGTTTTTTCCTACTTGACATTTGTGTCCAATTGCACACTTAAAAACAACTGATGAGAGCTGTATTTGTAGCATCATGGATCATCCAAGCTGAGGAATGTAGACTTCGATTTACATAAACACTAGTACATATTAGATGCTCCTTGGGGCAAAGACTTGTCTTTTATTCATGCAGCTTTTTCAAGGAACCATGTATATCAACGGTGTATTTATTTACAAACGTAGAAGTGTATTTTTACAAACTTAGAAGTGTATTTGATGCAAAGTTAGAAGAAATGCAGAATTTCCCCCAATTAACATAGTGCAAAAAGCAAAACTCGGATTCTGCAGGCACAGGCACAAAATTCTCTAATAATAAATATATAAAAGCTTGGGATGTCAGATTTCTTGCTGAGTAGACATGGGAACCACCAAAGGAAGGAAGGAAGGAAAGAAAGTAGGCAGGCATGCAAAAACAATAACAATTTCAAAAAGTTACCAAGATGTGACCAGAATCCTGTTTAGCAAGCTAGGCCATATAGCTTGTGTGATGCTGTGAGCTGTGGTCATTTCAGGAGTATTAAAAGCTTCCTATTTTTTCCACTTCCAGATTCTGCAGATCCCTAGGGATCTCCTTTGACTTGGAGAAATCTGTGGGAGCCATGAAACAGGAGAGGGAACTTTTTAATGCCTTAAGGCTGGGGCCCAGACTTACCTTAGTTTGTGGCCGAAGTGGTGGCCCGGTCCATCAGGGGCTTGGCAGTGGCAACCCAAGATGGAGACTCCACATGGCAATGATGAAGGGAGCACAGGGAGTAGGGCACCTGCTGGATCATGCTGGTACAAGGTGATTGGCTGGTGCAACCAGTAGGCGGGGAGACTCCTAGCCTGTAGACCTGAGGGGAGGAGGCTTCACTATGGTCTGTGTGCCCAGAAAATAACAGGGAGGGTGCACAACACTTGGCGCAGGTTGGAGCATTGGGATGGATCCAGGTGGCTGGAGGGTAGCAGGCAGGTACCTGTATGCCCTGGATGATGGTGGAATCCCTTTAAGGGAACTAAGGGCATGGCCATGGACTGGCTTAACCCGAGGGTCAGGAGCCCGGCCATGCCCCTGGGTGGCAGGGAGCCACAAAGTGGCCTTCGCCTGTGTGACCTCCAAGGATTGCCATTCTAGGTTGTCTCCCAGCTGATGTTGGGGAAGACAGTGGCTTACATCAGGTGGCATTCAGGTGTTGCGATGAAATGGATCCATTTCCAATGCTAGACCAGGACAACTGCTGCTGTAATCAATAAAGTTGTGGCCTTTTTCCTTCCAGTAAATGTGCGGTATTTTATTCCTAGGACCAGGCCTGCTCTACTGTAGGCTGACAAAATAACCACATTTGGTCTCATTGAACGGCTAAAGTCTAAGTCAGTACCCATGTAAATCCCATTAATTTAGTGTATCTACTCTACCTGAGATGAGCAACTGGATTTTGGGCTTGGTTTTTAAGTGTTCATAGTTGACAACTTTGCCAAATAATTTCAAAACCACAAGAACTAAGGCTGCAGCCTAGTAAACACACTTTAAAGAGTGCAAATCCCACTGAATTTAATGGGACTTTGAATTAAAAAAAATACGTAGGACTACACTGAATGTTAAAATAGGCCTTTACATTCTATTTTGTAAAACAATGACTGGGGATTATAATAAATCTGACTTTTGTAGGTTAAAATAAGAGACAGAATGCAGCACAAACAAAAGATCTGAGCAGTGCATTTTGTCACAGTAACAACATATGGATCTTTGTGCATCATTAATTTTGGGAGGACCAGGTGCACACCATGGGGGATGGGGAGAGCATTCAGATGTTCTGCCTCCAGAGCAGAAATGTCTTGGTTTGGCTGTGGCTAAGATTCTTTTATAAATCACATAAATCCAGAGTTTGGAACATTAATTTCTAAAAGTATCAGGCTAGGTGTTGCTTGTTATTTTCCCATAGTAACACATTAGTCATTTTGCATTACTTTATAAATAACACATTAGTAGCACATCGGTAACATGGTAGTTTTTGTTAGCTTTTAAAATAACCTTTAAATTAACTTTAAAACACAACATTGTAAAAAAAAAAAAACACCCAAAAAAACCTTTCTGGAGTAATCGGTAAATGTTCCTTACAACACACACTAATTAATTATTCTCCCAGTTGTTATACGTATTATTTTTATTTTGTGAAAATAAAACCATTCTTCCCTTGTTATATAAAAATGACACATTACAGGTAACAGTGATATTCATAATGCATTACTTCAAAGGTCTTCATAATTTTGAGAGATGAGTCAGTAAAAGAAAAACTCAGTACTGCTGTGAAACTTAACTACACGGAAGAAATAACCAGAACATTCAGCATACAATATAATCAAGACCACCCCATGTTTCTTTATCACAGCATCCAAAACCTTGTTTTATGTATCTTCAGCTAAGACCAGTGTATATATTTTCTAAAATAATAACATATGTTTCCTTTAATTGTGTTTTACAGATGACAATGAAAAGGAAGAAGAAAACACTAATTATGGATGATAATCCAAAACACCACACAGGGATATTTAGGGACAGCAGATCAAGTGAGACATGTAGGGTTGTGAGCTAGGTAGCATCTTACTCCTGTGATTTCACAAACACCTGAAATTAGGGGATGGGTCCTTGTGATTCCTTGAAGGCAGACTCTTCAGCAAAATTGTCTAGCAGACAGACAAGGTGGAGATTAAATGATGAATTTAAATGGCCAATGAAGTAATGTTATTAAGAGTGTGTACCCCAGAGTCTATGAGCAGAGATATGAAAGCTGGAACAAACCGTGGGAGGCCAGTGTGTTGCTAAAAGAGAGGGGAACACCGTTTTTCTAAACTAAAGACAGAGGAGAAAATCTTTGTCACTAGCAGCTTTCTGGCTGACCTGCAGTATCAAGCCCAAAACTGGATCAGTGTTGCCAGGTCAGCAGTATCTCATTCCCTAAGATTTCAGGGCCTGAAACCTGGAGGACGAAAGCTTGAGATCTAGCAGTCCTAGAGAGGTGTGAAACTAGTAAGAGTATTTTATTTTTTGCATATAAAAATGGCTACACATATATATCAATATGTCAGATCGTCATCCTCTCTCCAAAGCAAACTCTGGAACTATAGTTATATGAGGGAATGACTGGATAGGTGTTGGTTCCACTGTTTGTGCCGTATTTCGCACTGTTCCTTTCGAAATTTATTCTGTCGACTACCTGCTGTTATGCCGTCATACTCATACTTTTGGCATGATTATGTGATATATTTTGTTCAACCTGCAGGTCAGGTGTTTTTGTTTTTTTTAATGCTTGTTTGTTTGTTTTGTTTTGTAGCGTTTCCACTTGCATTATTTTGTCTTGCTTTTGGCTTTTGTTTTGTCTACTCCAGTTCTATTTCATTTCCTGAACATTAAAAAAGAAAGAAAGAAGGGATTTGAATGCCTGTGAAAAGTTTGGATAAGAGAAAGGTGAGGGAGAAGGGAGGCTGTGTAACATGTAGACACTGGAAACACTCCTTTACCATATACTTGAACACTTCTGTGTGAACCATAGCAGGGATTTAAATGCAAGTAACTTCTGTGTGATGATGCCCTGAGTAACAGAAGGGAAATGACAGAACTGTTTACCTATTTACCTATTTCCATCTGCTTTCAGATGGAAAAGCTTGTATCACTGATAAAGATTTGGTGTTCTGCTATAAGCTACAAGCAGAATTACAATTGACTGTTTATACTATCACGGATATTATGCTCTTTTTTATGCCACAATATTCCATCCATGTTGCTGCTGTGGGTGTGAATCTCTATTAAGGGGGATAAGATTTTAGCATAAGTAGCAACTTGAAGGGCAGCCGAACCTTTAACAATTCAGCACCTATTTGCTGTAGTCTTTGCTCTGGGTTCCATTTGAATCACCTTTAAAATAACTGATCCTTTGTTTATTGCTGAAATACTTTTATAGCTGTTTTCTGAAAGCATCATTAAAATAATCGCCAAATACAGCTCAAAGTTGGGAGTGTAGTAGTGCTATACTCCTATAATGTTATAATGAAAAATACTTTAAAACAAAAATCCTTTCCATTCACGGTCATTTTAGCAAGGAAGTTAATGGTAGTAACCAGAAAGGCATGTGTTTGTGTTATTAAGAAGTTGTAATAGTCCTATTATAGCATTATTAAAGAGGTACAATTCTAAATCTTTATAATGGTATAATAGCATTATTTGGAGCAGTATTATAGGGAAATAGCATTTCCGGAGCACTATTATGGGGAATAGCATTATAGCTATATAATGCTAGACTGCTACTTTAAGGAAAATGTTTTATAGCATTGTAGAAATATGGTGCTAAACCCTTATAATGCAAACTTTTAAAATAATATTTAAAAATCCCTTTCTGATAGTCCCGCTAAAATGACTTTAAAGATATTGTGTTTCACTTACTAATATATTTCATGGTATTTATACTGCATTTATAAATATATGTGTATATTTCACTTTATACTTCACTGCTGGTTTAATATATTTTTAAAAGATTATAGGTGAGAAAGCATTTAATGCTACTTAACACATCATTTTATCAAATAAATAAATAAATGAGTCTGATAATGAAAAAGCACAGGAGCCTATGCACATTATTCAGAATGGTGCTGCAAATGTATTTGGGGGGGAGGGGAAGGGAGGAGAACCATTAAGGTACTGGTTACCTGTATAAAATGTAGACTACAATTCCAGAAAAAGGGACTAATGCAGAAGTAACCTAAGGTAAGGTTTCTGCTCAAAAGTGAAGTTTGTTTTATTGTAATATGTTGGCCAGAACCATGTTAGCTATGCCCACTGGTGTAAATCTTAGCAACAGATTTCTGCTTGTCGAAAAAAATCAGTGCTTGTATCTAGGCATGGTTTTCAGAATTTGTGAACTACAGTCCCCAATGTCTACAGCAATCCCACCTCCCCGCCAGACCTCCGGGGGCTTTAATCAAGCAATCAAAGTCCTAACAGGTTTTTTCGTGTGCTTACAACTAACAAAATCAGACTCTGCCAGCCATTTTCACCTTGTGGAGAAAATAGGGGAAATGGGTGGGTGGGTGAGTAAGGCTAAGCTCTGTGGGAACTGCAAGGGATTATGGGTGTGGTAGATTCTGTCCATTACGCTCTCCACAGCAAGCCTCTCAATAATAATAATAATAAAAGAACTATCAGAACATAAAAGAACATGAAAACACCTGTCAGGACTTTAATTGCTTGATTAAAGCCTCCAGAAATCTATCTGGGGGAATTCTTGCAGGCTTCTGGGGGTTGTAGTCTGAAAATACCATGCCAACTTGTACCCATAGTCACTAGGGATAAACTCAGCAGAAACATTTGTTTCTGTTTCATAGCGAGTACCTCTTTATTTTTCGGGCACTAGCCTGGAAAAAAAAAAAACGCCCCAAGAACCCCGTGGTTGGCAGCGGTGAGGCAAGGAGAAGGAAGGGGAAGAAGGGGTGAGCGTATGGCAACTGTCGGTGAGACAAGGAGAGGGAGGGGAAAGAGTGGGACAGGCACATCAAGGTGGCACATGGTTCCTGTGGTGAGGCAAGGGAAATTTGGACAAAGGAAAAGTTTAACAAAAGAGCGAAATGTAAAAAAATGAATCCTTTGCGTTTGAGAGGCGCTCTCCTGGGAATTCACAATAAAACCCAAAGGGGAAAGTAAGAGTCTCTGTTTGTGTTTTTTTTCCCCCCCTTTTGTTTTTAAATGAAAGTCCCTTCCCTAATCGTTGCACATTGGTTGCGTGACTTGGCACACAACAAGAAATAGACTTCCTAATTGCTGGCAACCTGCCACTGAGATTTATGTCAGTGAACTTAGATGGATGGGTGTAAGTAATAGGATTCTGGTCACTGTAAAATTGAGTGATAGGGATAGATGATCTTCTGTTATGATTTGTAGAAAACTGTTTCTATAGTGAAAGAGGATCAGCTTGTATAAATGGCATGCAGCAGTTGGAGAACGGGTGGGGAACACTAGTCCTCAAGGTGGCCTTGGACTGCAGCTCTCATCAGTTTAGTCAGCTGAGCTAATGGTAAGGCATAATAGATACGTATTGTCCTCCAACCACTTCATATATAAACAGGGTCTGGATTTGTATATCCAACCTAGATGCATGAAATGTAAGAAAACAACACATTGCTATTGTCAGTGTCAGTAATCTCGGCATTTATTAAGAACTGATTTCATTGTCAATAATCCCACTTCAAGCCATAAGTACTATGAATGCCTGAAATTCTGAGTAACACATCATATATCTTAATGGCCTGTACTCTAGGAAAGCTTCTGCCGTGTGCTAGTATTTCAAGTGCTAGTGGAATCTTTGCTGCTGGTGATACTGTGGATTTACATGTTTCCACACAGCCCCTGTTATTATAATTATAATTTATTATCATTAATTAATTATCATTAAGTTTTAAGGGCATTAAAATTGCCGTAATATCATTGGGAATAAACAAAAAAGTAACAACAATAATTATTCTATTCGTAGTTAAAAATTACAGTCACACTGTTGAGTATAAATTTTACTCCTATAGTAAGTGTATGAACAGAAAGGTAATTAAAAAAAATTGAACAAGTATGTTTGGGAATAATTTTTATTGCTATGAACAAATCATCAGCAAATGTTATGAAAAACCTTGAAGCTGTCCTAGGCTACTTCTGCATCTTGCTGGTGGCAGGCATATTATTATTTGTGAACTGTTGCTTTCGGACTTTCAAAGCGTTCCCTTTCACCGGGTAACCCGGTTTCAAAGAAACCGTCCACTTCCGCCTCGCCCTTTGCCACCTTGGCTGTCTCTGCTGTTGCCTGTTTCCTCCTCTTGTCTTCTCCTCTCAAAGGCAAGGCTAACACAGTAAATCAGAATAGAGCAGGCGTGCTGCACTCCACCACTGATCCACTGGAGGGTGCGTGACTGCATGAGAGAGTGGGTGGCGGAGGAGGCAGGCAGCTCTCTGGAAGCTGGCACGGTCAGCAATCAGCTGACATGAAGACAAACACCCTCTATGCAAAGGGCAGGCCGAGCATTTGGTATTTGTAATTAAAGCTTCTGGCTCGCTCACAGGAGTCACTCCCAGGGTTGCTTTACCAACCCAGCATGCATAACAACGTTGTGCCTAAGGCAGCAAAACCCACTTTCAAGCAAGCGTCTTTTGCCCTACTTGTCTTTCAGGCCAGTTCTTCAGGCAGCCGTCAGTGCCTGCTCCTCCCTGCCTTGATCATCCTCATTTTTTCCCTTCTCCCTTACAGTGAAATGTCTGTCTGATTGCATTCTCAGCAGAGTACAGAGAGTCTGTGAAAAGCTGAAAGTAACCAGTTCATCCACATTGGAAACAACACTTGGGTGGCTGCTGTCCATTCTTTAGGCCTAGAGTGGCCTTGTGACCTTCGGATATTCAAGGGGAAAAGAACTTTTGATATTCAAAAGGACACAGAGCATAGAGAACATACCGTGTTTTAATAGCACTTTGTGTTTGAAGAGCTGGCCTGAGGTTTATCAGTACTGGAGTGTTGTTTTCGGTCATTCTAGGGTTGCTTTGAGTCATTCTAGTATTTTTGTTGTTGTTTCAGATTTGGATACATCCTCTTGGTACTACTATCAGTGTCCACATGTGGGGAGGGTATTTCTTCCTGGATGTACCAGGATGCACTAGGTTGTCCTGGTATCCCCTGTCCACAAACATCCAGAATTGCTTCCGGAAGTCTCACTCCTAGCACAGGCCACCTCTCTTGCTTCTGTCCCCCCACCCTCTCCCCTGCCTACCTCATTCTTTCCTCCCCTTCTTTCCCTGTTTTACCTACCCACCCACCATTCTCAAATCTTTGTGGGTTTTTGTTTTTTGCTGCAAGGCTTTCTAATTCAATTTTTAACATTAAAAACAAATTAATATATAAGCAGAATGGGGCTCAGTACCAGTATCACAAGGACAGTTGAACAGATGCTCTGTGTGCAGGCCCTTAAGCGGAAAGAATATTAAGGAGGGAGATCAGGGACTTAGGTTTGGCCCATCTACCTGGGCGTTGCTTTCAGCAGGAACACAAGTCACCTAGTCACTATTCTCCAGTCGGATAAGATCTACTACAGTTTGGCTTAAATTATAAAAATCTTTTATCGTTTTCAGCCCATACATAAAAATTAGCATATGGTTTCCTCTTTTGTCTTCTTTTTTGGTGACACCTGCCCTTTTTATGGGCGATGTGTAAGTGGCCACCCTATTGTGCACGTTTCACACAAACTGGCAGATCTCAAGCATACAATGATTGCCTGGGGCTGCTCCAGATGGCTCTGTGTGTGTGTACATATGTGCATGTGCATGTGTTTATAAAGTCACCAGCCTTGCACAATTTGGACTTCCATTACAGAAGGTGTTGGTAAAAGATTCTGCTGTTGTATCTCTGGATGATTTGCAGTAGATCAGCAAAGGTTTCTGATACCCGAATCCTTTAACTGCAGTGATAACAAAAGTCTGGGTTGCCAGACCCACAGTATCTCATTCCCTGAGATTTCAGAGCCAAAACCTGGGACTGGGGCTACATCCTTGTAACACCAAAGGGACAGGGCAGCCAAGAGTTGAGAGGGAAGTAAGCATAATACTTATACAAACACTGTGACACTGAGCCAGCAAGCCTTGGTTGCCAGCCGGAAGGAGAGGAGAGGAGTGCACGGGCTTTAAAGACAACTCACACACAAATATCAAATTACCTCTTTCCCGTGCCACTCAGCTTGAGATTCTTCTCCTTTCTCGGAGACACAGAAACATAGTAATTGCCTGAGACTTCAGCCAATGTCTGGTGACCGTGGCAAACCTAACAACAGGTCTTTCCTACGTCTAAAGTAGGGTGCTGAAATCAAGAAGGATTGAGGGGAAGAGAATAGATTTCTGTGTGAAAGAGCTGGAGTACAGGGGGAGGGTGGTGAGTGGGTGAATCTCAGGCTTAATACACTCTCAACAGTACGTTGTTCTACTGCTCTATGTCTGCTTTTCTGGGGGGGGGGAAGTATATCCTAAATAAAAACGAAACTTAGGGATTGTCTAGATGGAACATTTGTTCTGCACTTTCTACATGGCATGCCACTGATGTTATTGTTCTTTCCCCCTTCATCCCCATGACACAAGGCTCTTTTTGGTTCAGTTGATGACAAAATATGTAATTTTGCAGGGTTTTTTTGTCCCTTCCCGAAGGCATAGATTTTGTTGTAGTTTTGGTCTGTTCTGGGTTTGTTGGGGTGTGGAGTTTAGTCATGAAATATGTTTCTTTCCCTTCCTTTCCCTTTTCCCTTTTCTATTTTTGTCAATGAAAAAAAGTGGTTGGTGAGTCTGCCTTGGATTTCAGTTTGCACTGTTGTGCTCACTCGCCTCAGTTGCACTGTGACTGGAGGCCCGGGAAGAAGACCAAGAAAGAAGCATCAGTGGCTGAGGAAGGGCAGTTGAGGAGGGCCATTGTGGAGCCAAGCCTTCAGACAAAACCAAAAGGGATGAACCAGGAAAAGACAGTGAAGGATTTCCCCCCCTGTCTGGAAAAGGCCTCAACTTTGCAATTCATTAACAAAATAGAATAATAGAATTGGGGTATGCCTCTATTGGAGCACTAAAATATAGGGGGTGGAAGGTGTGGGAGATAAGATTTTTTTGAGGCCTTCAGGCTCTTCATCAGGCTCTAAACATGAGATGGGGGACAAAACAGAAAAGTCCAAAAGTTACCTGGTCCCAAAATGAAGACTGCATTCTTGAAGAATAAGAAGTATGGTGCTGTTAGCTTAGACCTCATAGATTGTGGAATCAACTGGCTTTATCCATGTCTTCTGACAAACAGATAAAAAGGGCTGAGCCAGCTGTTCATTAAATCTGCCCACACCAGCATTGCACCACAATTAAATCTCTAGTGGTTGAAGCCATTTTTATATTGTTGTGTTACAAGTGACCATAGTTTAATAAGGTAATCTGGACCTCAGAGAGCAGCACAGGTGGATGAGTTATACAACTGTGATGGTGGCAAACCATTGCGACTACAGAATCAGCTATTGGCTTTGATACATATATTGAACTTCTCTGTACAGAGATAATATACTACTGAATCTCAGATTCTGAGGATAAACTACACAAAATGGTACCCGTCACTGTCACACTTTTTTTTTAACTTCCAGAGGCATCTGACTAATGCTGAAACAGATGGACCACTGTCTATTATGAGCAGGCAATTCTTTGTCTGTTTGCTCTTTTTTTGTTCAGCCAAACTTTTTTTTTATTATGGCCTCCCACATCAGGATACATGTATGAATCAGTCCTGATTGAATGTGGTATGCAGCATTCAAATATTTGATGCTCAGGACTGAGGGAAGAAGAGTACAGGAAATTAGTGACTAGGGGTCAAGCTAGACATTAAAGGAAATATGTATTCCCCGGAATTAACCTGTTTTCCTGTACAGTTTGTTATTAGAGCTATTAGCCTGGACAATCACACTTGCAAATGAAGACCTTGTTTGCCTTTCACGGATCAATGATAAAACAACTAAACTGGGACGCAAGATAATAGAAATGAGCAATGCAGAAGCACTGTTTCTAAATCCAAGCTAGCAGTATTATGTAGTTTTACCCTTACTGAAAGGAAAATGAAAACTGGAGCAGCTCTTAAGTTATTAGTGATAGTATTGGGAAGCTGGAGTGGCAGATGGAACTGAGGGCTGGGAATTTCCAGATATGAATATACATCTTCTAAATGTAGAAGTTAGGGTGATGCCACTGAGCCCATGAGAATGGGGTCAGGAGCTTCAGTCCTGCTCATCTCCAAGTCCACAGTCAGGGAGAGTCTACTTCTGTGATTAAAAGCCAGCAGTTTTGGGGTAAAAACAAAGCCCTCTCTCTGGCTGTAATTGCTCCCTGTGCTGCTGAGCATAGATTGCTTGTGCTATCCTTTTTTCTCCTCTTTCTTTTTTTCTAACATCACTATGTCCTCACTAATTTCCCTTGTTTTTGTCACCTCAGGGGAAGGGTGGAAGGAGGCCCAAAGTTCTGCTGCTTGGCTTTGCTTAAAGCTATAATCTCCAAATAGCTGGCAACAAATGGGAGGAAAAAAGTGATGATGGCAAATGTGGCACAAGAACCCAGCTTGTCCAGGAGATGGAGGAGAAGGTGTTGCATCATCAGCCCATCACATCCAGGAGGTATTTGAATGTGTAGGTCTATATATTTATGTATGAGGAGGCTTTGCTTGCCATTTCTGTGTCAAATCAGTTATTACAGTTAGCACATCATTAAAAGAAGAAAACACGTTAGTGTTTCAGCCATGCAATCCCCTCCAAGTGTCATGTGTCTGAGCGACTGGAATATAACTGGGCCAGGATTTAATAGTTTACAAGCATCAGGAGATGAATAAAGCTCATGGGATTACAATCATAGTCTTTTAACACTTAAGGAATTGCCACTTAAGACAGTGCTTCCCTGTATTGTCTAGTTTGGCCTTCAATATTCTGCTTGAAAAGGCTTAGTGGCTTGACAGAAGGAGAGCGAATGAGACCACTAAGGTTGCCAGTTCCAGCTGCCAAATGGCTCCTCCCCTCCTGGGCTCCTTTAGCAGTTGTCCATCCTGCCACTTAGCAGAGTAACAGGAAAGAGAATGTAAGGACCTTCCCATGGATAGCCACTCTGCAAGACAAGGGAGGAACACTGACACTTCCTCATTTGAATTGCTTCCCTTGAGCCATTTTATATTTCTTTTCACACTTGCCCTGAGTGTTTCTGTTGGAAAAAGGAAGATGGAAGAAAGACATAAATATATTGTAATTTATATTAGTTGTTTATTTCTTATAAAATATGAAACATCAAGAAAAAACAGTGTCTCATCTGTTGCTCATGGTGTTGCGTTATGTGCTGTCAATTCACTTGTGACTTATGATGATGCTATGAATCAGTGACCTCCAAAAGGTCCTATTAGTGACAACCTCAGTCAGGTCTTGCAGTCTAAATGCCAAGGCTTCCTTTGTTGAGACAATCCATCTCATGTTAGGAGTTCCTGCTTTCCTGTTGCCTTCCAGTTTCCCCAGCATTTTTGTCTTTCTAATGAGGCCTGTCTTTTCATGATATGCCCAAAGGACCATACCCCAGTCTTCGCTTCTAAAGAATTCAGGCTAGATTTCATCTAGCATCTACTAATTTGTTCTCATGGCAGGCCATGGTTTGTGTAAAGCTACCAGTACATTTTAAATGAATCAGGTTTCTTTCCCGGTCAGCATTTCTTCATTTTTTAGTTATCACATCCAAACATAATAATTGGGAATATCATAGTATGGATGACCTTGGCCTTGGTCTCCAGTGGCACATCCTTACACTTAAGGATCTTTTTCAGTTCCTTCATAGCTATCCCTCCAAATCTCCTCAGTCTTCTTTTGATTTCTTGGTTGCAGTCTCCATTGGGTCTCATGATTGAGCCACTGCTTATACCTCATGACAAAGTCATTCCTAACAAGCCAGGGTTCCTTGCATAAGAGTGTACACTGATGTATGCTCCAGGTAATTCATTTTTCTTGGCCTCATCAACCCTTGCCATTGTCACTTCCATTTTTAATTTCTATCACCGCAGCAATCATATCTCAGCCTATACCCACTACCCTAACCTAGCGATTCTTCAGATGTTTTTGATGGCAGGTCCCAGCATTCCTGACTATTGGCTATACTGACAAGGACTGATAGGAGTCAAAATCCAACAACAACAACACCGGAGGAACATCGGACTGGAGAAATCTGCACTAGCTCCATGTGACCGTTCTAATATTTGGTAATATTAGGCCACTTGGGTTTACTTGTCTCGTAGACCTTCTTTCCTGCCTGAAGGGCTTTGTGTTCTGTTTGAAAGGAATATTAATGAGCGTGTGTCTGGGCATACACCTAAAACAGCAGAATTGCTAGTGCAACCAGGATACAAACAACCTCCTCATTAAGCTTCTGCAATGGCAGCGCATAAAGAGATACTGACGTCACACTGAAACCGCACACAAAGACTTTGCCGTACTGCATAAATCATGTATGGCCACATAATCTATTATAGATTCACAAAGCAGTAATTGCTAATTATACTGAGGCATATTTAGTTTCCTATGGGATTCTGGCTTGCAAATCTTCAGACTCTGGCATTCGCTCGTTGCACACATGCAGTCTGTTTGTAATTTAATGACAATTTAATTTTATGACTCTTGTTCTTGTTTCCTGTACCACACAGTGTCAGGGAGAGCACACCTAGGCTTTCTATGCTATAGCCAGCAGCTGAGCCTCTTCTGCTGCAAGTTGTAGCCCATTCAGGAAGTGTTTGAGTGGTGCAGGAGGGACAAACTGAAGATAACCCAGTCTCTCGCCATTTTCTCCTTACATTTTTCAAGCATTTTGTTCAGAAGAAGGGAAATATAACATGAGATCTGGTGGCCAATAATGACATTTAGATGTGACTAAATTGTGCTTATCACTAGGATGTGTGTGAAACTGCTATGCTGTGATGAATCATCAGGAATCCTTGCCTCCTGTCACTGTGTCTAGTTACCAGCTGAGAACTGTTATGTCATCTGATGGCTATAATTTAGCTAAACACGTGAATTCATCCTTGCTAGGGACACTGTCTAACCTTAAAACTGCATCTTTCTCACTGAACTTCTATTCAGAACAACACTTTGATTAATATTCAATATGACTGAGCTTATATGGGGCAGGAGGAGAAAACCAGCCATGATTATTTGGGAAGCTTTTAAAACAAATCATAAGTTGCAATGAATTACCCCTTTATACAGTTGATCTGCAATTACTCCTTTACACAGGGTTATTCAATGTTCTTCACTCCCAACCACAGCAAAGTCTAAGTAAATGTATCAGTACACTGGCTCACATTTATTAGCACTGCCTTTCCCAAACCTTTTTTCCCCTCTGTTATCTTCTGCTGTTGACTTGTGAACTCCTTATGACAGGACTAGGGTGAGGTGGAGAGTAGGTAATACCAACTTATAAAGTAAATACTGTAATGTGTATATTTTAATATATGATGTCATATGTCAGGGTAGTGAAGATTTGGCCGTCCCAATGTTTTGGCTTAAAGCTGCCAGAATTTCCTACCCAACAGCAGCAAACATCAACAACAATAACATTTTTTCAAACGCTTATGAAGAGCCTCCTATTGTCCAGGGTGTTCATGCCTTAATATCTGGACTAACAGCTTCAATCTAGTGTCCTTTCCCTAGAATTACAGCCAAGAATGGAACTGTCTTGAAAGAACTGTCTGCCCAGGTCTCAGAACGTGGGATCACTCCTGAAAACAAGCATAGATTTGCTGTGACAAACATTGAGCCAGAACCCTATTTATGCAACAAGGCAATGGATTTACTATTTAAGTGGAACAACATGTAAGGCAAAATCCTATTGCATAACTTTGTGCTTGATGCAAGTCTAATGAAGAGCTGGAAACATTTAACGTATTCATTAAAAGATTCCTGTCCCCTGTTTTATGTTCTGAGGCTCCCTCAGGTTCCCTTTTGCCCTGAGGAAGCCTTTGGGAGCTTGGAACAGGGAAGGGGGAGGGGAACCTTTAAAAGTCAACAATTGCCACCAGATAACTGCCGACAGGATCAGGACTGCTGCTGCAGACTCAGTGACATTTTTTTTTTTTACTTTTAAAGACTCTTGCCCGTCTGAGGCTCTCAAAGGCTTCCACAGGGTGAAAGCGAGCAGGAAAGAACCTCAGAACCTAAAATGGGGATAAGAAGCTTTTAATTAGTATAAGTGAAATGTTTCTGGTGCCCAAAGAATGTTTAGACAACCATGGTGCTTTGTCTCTGTTCAGGTTTCTTCTTTAGTTATCTTGATTAAAAAAAAACTCCAAACTACCCAGGATGACTGCAACATCACTTGATAGCCAATGTGTGAAATTACCATCCAAGACAAAAACATACATCACCAATGTAGACTTTTACATCACCTCAGTCATAGGAGTTAAAAGACAATGATTGATGAGAGATATTCACTGCCAAGGGGTCATGTACAAATCAGCCACACCCATACACACCTTTTTTTTTTTTACACAGGTAGACCAAACAGATTCACAAAGTGCACTCCTGTTTTTGTACTCTGACCAACGTCTGGTTTGGTTTTATTTTTCTTTCGTTGTTTCTTTCCCTCACTGCTCCCCTTGCTTTGCAATCCTTGTGACTCAAGAAGTGACATCACAGGGCTTGGCCAAAGGTTAGGGTTCATCAGATTCAGAATCTCTACCCTGGCATAAGCTGTTCAATCATTTCATTCATCTGGTACATTTGGACATTTTGATGAGAAAACTCCCAGAAGACCATTATTGACAAAGGGGGGAGGGGGGGGAATCAGGAAAGAGCTTCATTTCTGGAATGAAGCCATTTAAATTAACTAAACTAAACAGAAGTGAACTTTGCTGAAAACATTTAGTTAATCTGTTATGCTCAGACACTGTATTACTAACAGCTGCACTTGAACAGGCAGAAGAAAACCATACTTCAAAACAAAAATACCTGTAAAGTATGATAGGTTGAAATATATGTAATAAAAATAGTAACATATGTTACAGCATTCTGTGGACTGTAAGAGTGAGACTCAAATTGTTACAACAAAATCTATCACAAGTTCAGTTGTCTGCTATTGTATTTTTTTAAGTAAATAGAAAAGTAAATAGAAAATAAACTAAAGAAACAGGATTCATAAGTACAACAGTGTACATCTTTCCTAGATTACCTCATTGTTGAATGTTTGTTCCCTGCATCATCATCATCATCATCATCATCATCATCATCATCATATTTATCAGGTCATTGTACTATTACTACTAATTTCAGCAAGTGGAGCTATTCCAAATTCAATTTAAAACAATAGCTAATATCAATAGATGCTAATTTGCTTCCCGAAATTCAAAAAACAGTGATTTTGCAAACATGACATCTTAACAGCAAAATTGCAGGACTTGACTCCTAAAGTTTAAGTTTGACCCTTTGGTCTGCCTCTGTGCAAAAGCAATGCTGTGAAAAAAAAGAAGTGCAATCTGAAGAAAAGCACAGTTAAATCTCGGCAAGCTAATTTTCACTCATAGGCAGTGGTGGAGTTATTATGATACAAGCTGGCACTGATGTGGCTGATGACACTGCTACAGGGTTCCCTTGGATACCTTGAACTAAAGGGCTTCTGTCTAAAATGCCCAGGAATCAGTACACCAAAGTATCAGTCATTACACAGAGCACGAAGGAGAGAATGCACCCCATTATGTGCTTTCCACCGCCTGCTCTGCCAAAAGGCTCCTTTAAGGAACACTGGGCATCAGATAGTATCTCAGTTGCTCTTTCCTGCTCCACCTGCTGGCACCAAAATCCTTTAAAACACACAAATGCACACATACACACAGAAATGAAGAAACTGACTCTTCCTCTCACCTCTTCCTGTTGCTCGGTAACGGGTGTACGTGTGAGGCGTTTTAGAGAAGGCGAGGCAAAGAATCTTTCACTGTGTGAAATGCATGTTATCTCTCGATAGGTTGACTGAGCACAAGTCCCTTAGGGTGGCCACTTACAGATCACCAAAAAAGGAGAGCATGTGTTACCGAAAAAGGAAGACAGAAGATTACACATTCTTGTATAAAATTGTATATTCTGATTTATATGCATCTATACATAATTATAAATATTTTTAGTGGCCAGGCAGCTTTAAAATGGCTGAGTTTCCTCCTTGTGACTCTTAATAGTTAAATCAGACTTGGACTGAAATGACTCCATATTTCAAGACGAAGACGTCTTCAAAAGGAAAGTTGTCCCTTGGCCTGCCTTCCTTCAAACAAAAGATCATCCTCTCTAAAAGAAAACATGTGGCCATCCTTAAGTACCTTCAAGCAGGCACTGAAGTCATTTCAGAAAGGCAGCAGTGACAAGCACATGTAACTTTTAGTGAGGTTGGGGGAAGAGTGGTTTAGAGTAGATCACCAACTCTCAAGGGCTAGGTGTACTAGCCAGTTCTGCACCTTGCCTTTGGGAGCTGGTTGGTTGGTACCCTGTCTGAGGAGGACTAGTATAGGAAATTAAATACTTGCGTGTAGATACTACTACTATTACTACTAATCAAATCAAATTAGAAGATTTGGATCAAAGGAGACGGAAACTAATGAACATGCACTACATCCAAAATGTGATGTGGACAGATTATATTTACCATGAAAAATTGGAGGCCATGGATTACTGCAAATACAGCAGGTAGTAGAGGAGGAAAAAAGATGCCTAAATGATTATATCAGTACAAGCAGAGAAACATTACTTAAGTCAGTGAAAATGAAGAATATTTTGAGAACAACAGAAACAAAGGCTCGATATGAGACACAAAAATTTGAAAATAAACGTCTGGAAAAATAAGCCACTACATGGACAACACCTGAGAAATATTGATGGAAAGCATGATCATAATTCAACATGGGCATGGCTAAAACTGGAGACCATTAAGAAAGAAACCAAAGGCTTGATTTTTGCTGCACAAGAACAAGCACTCCAAACCAATGTGATGAAAGCTAAGATCCAAGGAACTGGTGCTAACAGCAAATGTTGACTTTGCCAAGAAAATGAGGAAACTGTGTCGCACCTCATCTGCGAATGTTCAAAGATTGCACAAACAGATTACAAAGTTAGACATGATAGAGTGGCAAAATTAGTGCACTGGTCATTATGCAAAAAATATAACTTGCCAGCTTCCAAAAACCCGTGGGAACATCATGTAAAGAAGGTGTCAGAAAATGAGTAAGTCAAGATCTTGTGGGATTACCGGATCCAAACGGACAGACACCTTGAACATAACACACCAGACATAGTAGTAATAGAACAAAGAAATGCCTGGATCATTGACATTGCAATTCCAGGTGATGCCAGAGTTGAAAATAAAGAATTGGAAAAACTGACAAAGTACAGGGACCTGGCAATCGAAACATCTCGCCTCTGGAAGAAACACACTTCAGTGGTCCCCGTAGTCATTGGGGCTTTGGGAGCAATATCAAGAAATTTCACACAATCCTATAAGCAGTTGCAGATCTCAGAAATCACACTATCAGAGCTACAAAAACCAGCAATATTAGGAACAGCATAGATACTGCACCAATATTTAACAGATACTTAGCTTTTTGGTTAAAACTTGTATCTTATATAATACCAGTCAATGTTTTTATACTTTGCCTGGTGTTTTTAAATAATAATAATAATAATAATAATAATAATAATAATAATAATAATAATAATAATAATAATAATAATAATAATAATAATAATAATAATAATAATAATATTTAAAAAAATTAAAGAAGAAGAAAAATCAAAACAAAAAATTGCAGGGCCACTCTGCTGATATTATTTATTCTTTTTAGTTGCTAGAATGGTGAGACCATTTATGGGTTTTTTTTTGCTGCCTGCCATGTTTATCCACACAGCTGCAACACACAGAGATTATCAAATTTAACTCTGGATGTTTGTAAGGCATATGGTTTTACTCTACTCCTCTTCTTTCTCTCCAGTGATGCTATGCACTCTCTGTGTGTCTGGCTGCTGGCCAAAACATACAGGGTCGTGCCTGAAAGCCTTGAGCATTCCCAGCTCTGTTTGAACTGCCAGGGTCCTACTTTGTACTGCCTATCTCTGCTGCACATGCCGCATTGAAGCTCCCTGTTGGAAATAAGTCAATCCCTCCGTGGAACAATAGCAAAATCTATCTCAGATGAGATCATCTCCTTGGGACAGAGCAAACAGTTAATCTCCTAGCTGCTTAACCATTGTGTCAACAGAAAGCGCTGACTCGCAACATGAACTGAATGTGACTTTGACAACATGACCTTTGCCCTCCCCCTCCCATCCAAACCAACATAAAGTTATTAGAATCATGGCTGCTCTTGCCTCTTGTGGCATTGACTGCTGTTGAGAAGGGCCTTAGAAAGGCCTGCTCTACTGTCATGCATCTCCACCTGACAACAGAGCAATTGAGAGGAGATATTTGAAACAAGGGTTGCTATAGCTAACCTATGCACACATGAAACATAATACTTCATGTCTCAGCAGTGCTGCTGTCAGAATATTGTTCCTTGCCATTCACTGTAGAGAAAGAGCAAGAGAGAGAGAGGGAGAAATTCAATAGATGGGAGCAGAAGACACCTCTCCATAAACATAATGTGAAGGGAATGTGCTCTGTTGTTCCCCTAAAATGGCTTATTTCTACTTGGGCTGGCTTTCTGTGACTAGAACAAAGTACAGGGTGGGGGAGTGAGGATTTTTTTTCCACATGCTTGTAGTCTTGATTTTTAAATAAGTCACAGATCTCACATGGAGAAGAAAGCTCATAGATAGCTGACTAAACAAGTTCTTGCATCACATGTGGAAAATCCCAAGTTCAGTCTGTACCACCCCCAGTTCAAGGTATCCCAAAGTGCAGGGATGAGAAAGCCTTTTGGCTGAGTTCTTGGAAATGGCTACTTTTCCCATTTCATAAATTCTTATATGTTTATTTATGAGATGGTGAAGCTCAAGCCCTCTGGATTCATGTGTATGAATGTTTGTAACACTGTGTAATGATAATCAACTACTCCTGAGTATTTACTGAAAGTTGTACAACACCCCATTGTAAGGAAACCATAAGACATTGTACTAGTCATACAAAGGGGCATTGTACCCTGAATTGTAGAATGTAATCAGAAGCTAGATGGCATGCTACTTGTTGTCTTGAATTTCTTAATAAACATTTTGAAATAGCTTTGCATTTTGCTATGTTTATTTTAAAGGGTTTGGATGTAAAATATGATGCTGTCTTATTTATCATCAAGGCCTACCTTCTTCCTTTCAAATAGAAAAGAAAAAGACCTGTTCATTTTTCAGTTCTTATTTTGAACTCTACCGTGTTTCCCCAAAAATAAGACAGGGTCTTATATTAATTTTTGCTCCAAAAAACGCATTAGGGCTTATTTTCAGGAGATGTTTTATTTTATAGTCATGTCATCTTCTGGTTGCTGCACAATGCTGCACAATGGTGGAGGGCAGGGTTTCACTTAACTAGGGCTTATTTTTGGGGTAGGGCTTATATTATGAGCATCCTGAAAAATCATACTAGGGCTTATTTTCAGGTTAGGTCTTATTTTCGGGGAAACAGGGTACTTCCCATATTTGACCATATTCTCCTTGTTGGTTCCATATTCACTTAAGTATCATGAGAAGAATGTTTTCCTCTTTAGCTTGTCCCAAATTGGTTTGGAGGAGATGAAGATGCCACAGACCTCAAAGGCTTATTCTGAGATAACTTTGTCATTCTGTCACCTGTCACTTGTGCATTTTCCATTACACTGTTTTTTCCAGTGTGTTTGTTGGGAACCTGGCTTGCTGAGGAGGGGAAGGGGAACGAGAGAAAAATGCCTACTGCTAGAGGCTGGGGAAGCAGAGTTAAAACTGAGCTCTGTCCTGGATTAGATTCCAGAGCTTGGAATGATGGTGGCGAGGGTGGCGGCTTTTGCCACTTTCGTTCTTTGAAGTTAATATTAGTCCTTGCCAGAATATGAAATCAGAAACTAAGAGTTACACGTTTTGGCAGTATCTCTCTATTTCTTAAACATCATAATTGGCCATCACCTTCTCTTATTCAGGTCAAACAGACATTTTGTTTCTAAAGGAGGTGGATAAGGATGTCCCAAAGGCCCTGAAGGGTGTAGCAATGTACTTTGCCCATAATATGCTGTGATTTTGCAAGCTCTGCTTTGGGATTGAAAACACACTTCACAGAACTTGAACTTCTAGTTTTTTTTCCTCAAGTGCTTGACTGCTCTGGAAAGCAAGGCTGCAATCATAAACACATTCACTGAATATAGTGGGAATAAGAAGATGCACGTAACATTTAGGATGGTCAGGCATTCGACTTGGCAGAAGATTGATCCTCTCCTCTATATGAGGAACCAAAATAAAAATGGGGAGGGGAAAGAAGGTTCATCAACAGTTAGTATGTGAGTAGGTCCTTCTCTAACTGGGAGGAGGTAACAAGTGGGGTACCCCAAAGCTCAGTCCTGGGCCTGGTGCTCTTCAATATTTTTATTAATGATTTGGATGACGGAGTGCAGGGAATGCTTGTCAGATCTGCAGATGATACCAAATTGGGTGGAATAGCTAATGCCCTAGAAGACAGAAACAAAATTCAAAATGACCTTGATAGGATGGGAGCATTGGGCTGAAAGCAACAGAATGAAATTCAGCAGGGACAAGTGCAAGGTACTGCACCTCGAAAAAAGAAACCAATTGCACAGTTACAAAATGGGGGATACCTGGCTCAGCAAAACTATGAGCGAGAAGGATCTTGGGATTGTTGTAGATCACAAGCTAACAGTGTGATGTGGCTACAAAAAAGGCAAATGCTAATTTTGGCTGCATTAATAGAAGTGTAGTTTCCAAATTCCGCAAGGTGCTAGTCCCCCTCTATTCAGCACTGGTTAGGCTTCACCTTGAGTATTGTGTCCGGTTCTGGACACCACACTTCAAAAAGGATGCTAACAAATTGGAACAAGTTCAGAGGAGGGCGACAAGGGTGATCAAGGGGCTGGAAACCAAGCCTTATGAGGAAAGGCTGAAAGAATTGGGCATGTTTAGCCTTGAGAAAAGAAGATTGAGGGGTGATGTGATAGCATTTTTCAAATACTGTATCAGGAAAAACTTCCTAACTGTTAGAGCAGTACAACAATGGAACCAGTTACCTCAGGAGTTGGTGAGTGCTCCAGCACTGGAAGCATTCAAGAAAAACTTAATCACCTGACACATATCCTTTGAGTGTATTCCTGCATTGAGCAAGGGGTTGGACTTGATGGCCTTGTAGGCCCCTTCCAACTTCACTTTTCTATGATTCTATGATTCTAGGTCTCTTGTTTAATGGTCTTCCTCTTCTTAGCGAGATGTACAGTATTTTCATGTATGTTATATTATTTTTATATTTTTACATTTGCATCTGTAAGTGTAAATGGGCAAGTACAGGCATATTTCATACAAACCTGTGGCCTCTTCCCCTCCCCCCTTTTTTGAGTTACATGTAAATGATCACCTTACCAGGATTGCATTGCACTTCAGAAAAACTACACCTGAGTAGCTAAGTACCTCAGATCTCCTAGGTCATGCAAACACGTTGCCAAAGCTATCGAGCCCAGAAGCTTCAAATAGAACAAAAGGCTGAAGTCTATTCTATTTTCTTAAAGTGTGGTGGTAGGAAACATCACAAATGTTTTGCTTTTAATGCACATTTAGGAACACAGTGTGAAAGAATGCACATATTCACAATATTGTCTGTTGGAGGTCAGTAGCAAAGAATTTTTCTGTGTGCATTGCCAGAAAACAACCTCTGCACAAAACCATTTTTATGCCTTATTTCTTTTTTTAAAGGCACTCTCCCAGTATTTCAGAGTATGTCTGAAAGTGGCTTTGAAAAAATGATGATGGGAGAACAGTGCCCAGACAGACAGATCAATAGGGGAGTTTACCTTTCTCAGATTTCTCTCTATTCTGTCTGACAGACCGGCGTTGGTATTTGCCCTGTTTAACCTTTAATACCATTTGAAGATTTTGTGTGTGTGTGTGTGTGTGTGTCTGCTTACATATTGCAGCTGGATTATTTACAAGCATATAGGCTTGAAAATAATGTGAGGCACTGAGCAAAGGCATGCTGCTAATTGTCTAGTTGCTTCCTCTGTCTTGAGGATATTAACTGGAGTTATTATTTTGTTTGTTTATTTTTCTGCAAACACATATGAGCAAAGTAATAACATTTTGGCTTTTACACATACATGGAGATTCCAGCCTTCATCCCCCTCTGCTGGGCATCTCCATCAAGGTATTTATCTTCCCCCAAAGTATTTACGCTTTGCCTGCAAAGGTATACAACAGTTATTCAATTCAAGAAAAATATGCAGCTGAAAATAAGCCCCTTTTCCCCAGTCGGAATGATGGCATGACTCAAACCTAGCGCTCTGAGCAAGAACCCTTCTGCATGACCTTAGGTGCTTCTTCCAGATAAGGTTTTTATTGTGCCATCAGCCTGCCTCATTCTCAAAATGTTAGGATGGTGTGAGGTGAGGTCCAGTTGACTTCTTCTATTTGAAATGCTCCTATGTTTTCCCACCTTTTCTTCTTTCTTTTTCCGTACTGACGACAGCATGGAGAGCCAGCCTAGCTGCCCTATGTTGGTTAACTGATAGTGCTAGCAGCCATCCATCCAGAAGCAGCCCTTGTCTCTAGAGCATTAAGCTTCATTTAAAACCATTGAGCACTGAGAGAGAGAGAGAGAGAGAGGTTGCTTTAACCCTGGAGTGTGAAGCAGATATATCCAGGACAGAGAAAAAAGCTACAAAGCAGGAGGGGTGGGGAATGGATGTACAAAAATGGAAATGCAAGAAATTTGGCACAAAACTACAAATGCAAGAGCTGGTGATACCTTTATTAGACCACTAAAAAAAAAATGAACAAACATCAGGCTTTTGTGGGTCAAGTCCACTTCTTCAGGCTATGCGCCTGTATTTTGTGGATAGTGCAAAAAAAAAAATTATAAATGAGAGTCCCAACCAAAAATTCATGGCAGGAGGTTGTGCTAGGTCTGCTTCTAGAGGTGAATTCAAACACTGGCTGCAGACAGCCTTTTGGGCGGGGAAGAGGGGGAATTCAAGCTGCATCCCTAGTAGCATTTGGCTGGAATTTTCCACCCAGCTCTTCAAATGAAGGGCTGCCAAAAAGCCCCACGGGTATCTCGTTCCCTGTCTGCTTTGAAACTCAAGGTTCCTGTTGGGCTGGGGGGGGGGGGGGCTAGGGAAAAGGTGACACAGAAAGTAGCAGCCTCCATCAGAGAGCTGGGGTAAAGATTTATTATTTTCACCAGACAGGAGAAGCCAATTAAAGCCAAATTAATAGTGTTATCTGGACGGTGTAGGCAGATGTTATTTTGAGGTTGCTGTCCTCCTTGGCTGAGGTCAAGAGTCCATGTCGTCCTACAGGACATTGACAGTGTCTTTCATATTTTAGAAAAAAATCAGGAAAAGGTCATGTGGTCCTTAAAATTACACAAATGCAAGAGAAGGTGATACCTTTATTAGAGCACTAAAAGTAGTTGTCTACTGAAATGCTATGCAAGTTACATTCAGATGAAGTTGTGTGGTGGAGCCACAATAAGGCTTGCATGTTAACTCTCGAGGAGTTTTTACATAGTTATGGAGCACCATCTCTACACAAGTATCTTTGGAGAGCAGAAAATGGAGGAGAGAGGAACAGATGTCTAACAAAAGCATAGCAGGGAGGAAAAACCTGAGACACAGAAAAAACTCTGTACTTAAGTTAGTAGCAGGTATATGGCATGCCCCCCCCCCCCACATTGACACCCATTGTTAAAGGAGATGCAGGTAGTATTGACGCTTTCCAACAATTATTCAATTTCAAAAAACAAGTACTCTCACAATGCACATCCTTAGGTTCCAAATTGCATAGTCTTGGAGCTATGAAAGAGAAAGACAGATGGACACATGGACACATGTTCTCGTCTGATTGTAGCAGATGGCAAACAAGCATCAAGTCATATCCAGAAGAGCAATGTTAGTCATCTGCTCACCAGTTTGGCTGTGCACTCTTTTGCACAGAATCACCGTGGCCTGAATTGTGATAGTGGAAGCAGTGTTCTGGAAGCAAGATGATTAGCCTTTCTATTACAGCTGCAGAAGAAGAGAACACTGTGTGCTGTCAGCTCACTTGAGTCACTTTGGTACATTCCTTGCACTATTGGGGGTGGAGATAACATTGCTGGCCAAGACTGGGATATTTTGTTTGACTAGTTGTGTTTTTCTAGAGGGTGTTTCATCCTGTCCTTCTCCCTGTGTCCAGTATAGAAACAGCCATTGAATTGCCCTATCCTCTCCTGATCTTGTTCCTTTATTCTTTGTTTTTAAAGCAAATTTGGCAGGAGTTGGCAGCTGCTGTTTGGACAGTCCTGGAGACAGAGAGTCTTTTTAATTTTTTTTATTTAAAAATCTTTATTGTTATTGAAAATTAGTCCAGCAGGACAATGTTTGGATTGAGATGAAATCTGGATCAGAACAGAAAGCTAATCAATTAAGGCCATACCAGAATAAAGAGTCAGGTGAGGAATAACAATCAGCAACTTCTCTCAAAATGTTTTTCTTGTTACGTAATTAAAAGACCTGTGGGTTACACACAAAGCTTGAAAAATTGTCCCATATGAGTCTTTTAAACAAAGATTCCCCCATCTGGTAAGAACAATGATCACTTATTTCTCCCATTGATCAGACCATGAGACACATCTCCATTTCCAGCCAGCTCCTTCTTCTACCAACATGAGTCCTTTTTAAGGAGAAGGGCAGGATAAAAATATTTTAAATAAATAAATAAAACCATCCCAAATTACATGTGACTGTGGGAGTATTTCTTGATTGGAAAAGAGGGATATAAGAATCACCCACTAAGCTTTCCTCACTCTCACCACATCCCTTCCTTCTCCATTTCTTGAAGCACCTTTTCCCCATTCTCACCAATATCAAAGCCAGGAAATAGAGAAAAGTACCTAATGCCTGGTGAAGCAAGCTAGTCGTAAGATGGTGAGGGAATGATTGGGGAAAGTTTCTTTCTTTCTTTCTTTCTTTCTTTCTTTCTTTCTTTCTTTCTTTCTTTCTTTCTTTCTTTCTTTCTTTCTTTCTTTCTTTCTATCTATCTATCTATCTATCTATCTATCTAGTTCATTTACATACCACCCCATTGGTTCATGGCAATATAC
The DNA here is from genome assembly GCA_037013535.1 of Intellagama lesueurii. NCBI lineage: Eukaryota > Metazoa > Chordata > Lepidosauria > Squamata > Agamidae > Intellagama > Intellagama lesueurii. The sequence continues at coordinate 205,996,946 of JBAJHW010000002.1, forward strand.
TGGAAGGTGAACATAGTAGTGAAATCCAAAAATCTATGACTCTTTTAATTCTTAACATAACCCCACCTACTCCCATTTCATATAAACGTGTACTTATGGCTCTTATCACATCTAGCTTGTCCTTTTCTTCCACAGCTTTGTTATATTCTGTTTTTTTAAAAAATTTGCAATATAATGGCTGAAATCCAGGAACATGAAGTTACACCACGCATAGCTGATGATGTCATCAGCTATGGCTGTATTTTGGTAATTAAAAGTTTCCTATCTCCCCTCCCCACAGGTTCCTAGGCTCCCTTAAGATCCCTTTGAGGACTGTGGGACAAGGGCAGAAAGTCTTAAATGTCAGAAAATTGCCACTGCCAGTCCTGAAATAGTCACTTGCAAGCTGACTATAAAATGAATTAAATACAGACACATTTCCCCTTCTGTGTTACTCTATGTATGACAACCACAAAAACAAAAGCATATCTGGCTTTCCCCCCTCTATTTTCAGAGCAATTGACAAAGCCATCCCCCCATCTCATCCTCAAAGGTTTTCTGTTTGTTTATTTAAGCTGTTGATTTTTTTAAATCCCCAAACTGTCTTTGATCTGTAACATGGAACCCAGTTTTATACTCTCTCTTTCACAGGGGCATCTCTTATTAGTGTTTGTACCATATCATAACCCCCAGGATTTTCAGGAAGACATAACCATTCAATGAATCTAGAACCAGTATAGGTTTCCAATGTAGACACACCCACTTTCTCAAGGCAAGCACCACCATTCAACAAAGGATGCAATCAGATGGTGACATAAGGATTACATTGGGTCTCACCAGAAAGGGTCAGTGCCAAGGTGTGATCTTAAAAGGGAGTCTTTAAAGCAACCCATCTGGTCCTGATTGCATCAACCTGCTCTGCTGTTTGACCAAAAGGATCTGGACCAGGCATAGAGCAGGATTGGGCTGATTCACAATGTGGAATATGTTGTCTGGTCACCAGTAAATAGAGCAAATCGGACCATTCTGTCAGTGCTCCAAATAGTGATCTAAATTACCATCTGATCACACCCAAAGTGAGGCAGCTGTGTCAGGTGGTGGCACAGCAGCAGCAGCAGCAGCAACATCATCTTAGAAACTGCAGAACTGGATCATCAAGTCCAGCCCTTGTCAAGGAGGCACAGTGGAGAATTGAATTCCCAATCTCAAATTCCACAGCCAGATTCCTAGTGCAGGGAGCAACAGCAAGATGCTGGAGAAGAGGACACCACCTTGTTCTTTGCCTTGGGGTAGAACAATGTTTTAGGGAGCCTCTGGTCTTTCATTGTCCTTCTCTTCCTATGGTTCTTCTTCTGCCCCTCCACTCTGCTTCCTGTTTTAAAACAAATGTGTTTGTGCTGCTTATATACCGCCCCATAGTGCTTCAAGCACACTCTGGGCAGTTTACAAGTTAATTATGCAGGCTACACATTGCCCCCCCAGCGAACTGGGTACTCATTTTACCGACCTCGGAAGGATAGAAGGCTGAGTCAACCTTGAGCCGGCTACCTGGGATTGAACCCCAGGTCGTGAGCACAGTTTTGGCTGCAGTACAGCAGTTTAACCACTGCGCCACAAGGTTCTTGTGTCACTCACTGAAAACCAGTTCCTTAGGAGAATGGCTTTTATATGGAATGCCACTCCTGGACTCTCTTCAAGCCACTCCAAGCCCCATTCAGATACTAGCAACCTTTTATTTCAAGGATTGTCCACCTCTCTTTCCCATCCCATCTCTTTCAACAGAAGCAACCACAGGAAACTGATAGGGAGGCATGATATGTCGTGATTTCTCCATGCTGGGTGGGCTCTAAGGGATGGATGGAAGGCTGTTCCACACAATCACGGGACCTCTTTTCTAAAAGCTCCAGCCAGCACTTTTGCAGTGTCTAGTGATCTTGAGTGTAAATTAGAGCTTGGAAAGATGCATCACAATGCTGACACAAACATATTTGTAGGCAGGGATTTGTAGATGGTAATTTAGTTACGTATAGCAAATAGTATTTAGTTACACATACTAAAATGGTATTTAGTTATATTTCCTGCCCCTGAAGTGGTTAGTTGCCATTTTAATTACTTGTCATGTGTTGTTGTGTTATGGTTTCTTCTACTTCTTTGCTGCAGTTCTCTTCACCCCTATATGCAAGTTGCTAAAAACACGTAAGACTCTGACCCTATTTTTGTCCCCTTTTGCTTTTGCTTCTCATCTGGAAGTCTTTTTCTGTTCTTCCCTGATAATATCTCTAGCTTGAACCCATAGTTCTTCTGGTTCGCTGTCAATTAGACTATTATATGCCATTATAATCACAATTTTTTTAAAAAAGCAATTCTTTACTGTTTTTCAAAAGTAGTGAACTTAGTTACTTCTATTTACTTTTTTAGAATTGCATCTGAATGCTGAACCTGTAGGCCTGCAGTAAAAAAAAAATTCTCCTCCCATTCACCTTGTCATTTCCTCTCAGTACTCTCAGTAAAGCACCAGGCAGCAGTGTGAGACACCACATGATTAATTTTTTTCTACTGTAGCATATTTTCCCTCTATTCTTTAGTAAAGTCTCACCCAGTAACTGCTTAAGAATTCCTGTTATACTAACAAAGAAGTTATATTATTCCTTATTAAGAAGTTATATGATTCTATTACAGCCATTGTAATGGAATGTTGTTCTACTACCTTAGTTACTTCAATTATTTGTAATCAACTAGAGTTCATTATAGCTTTCTAGTTAGAAACAAGTTATTTGCAATTACTTCCTGTTTCAAGATTATTACCTTCCAAGCTCTGGTGAAATCTATCAGCGAGTGTTCTAAGCCATAGCATTCCTTGATCCCTTTCACATCTGTGCAACTGCTGCTGGGTTTGTAGGTTACCTGTTATAATGGAGTGGAGTATGATTGTTCTTGCAGCTTTGTTCTGAATCAGGCTCATCAGCAGGCAGCCATGAGTCATGCATACACGCAGCCTACCTCTGCGGCTTGCCAGATTTTCATCGTGTTTCTTTACCTCCCCCCCGCTCCCTTTTTAATTCATGAGAGGTAAGATTATAGTTCTTGTATAGCTTCATTAATTTTTGTCTGGGCAAAGGCAAGGTTATTCAAATGTCTCTCTTCTTTCTGAAAGGAACTGAATTTGTGTTAGATCCGACCTGAAATATAATGGACAGCAAACAGTGTTAAGGATTCAAACCCAGGGACATTTTGTTTTGTTGAAAGAATGCAAACTTCAGTGAGCTCTAGAGCAGTACATTTGCTGCACAAGCTTCCATTTTGTTGGTTTCCTGGAACAGGTTCCTTCCCCCTGGTTTTTCTTAAAGAAAAACGTTGTGGTGTGGATTCCTATCCTCTTTCTTGGCCAAAGTTTCTCTGGAGATGGGTGTGATGGGTGTGCCTGGGTTACCAGAAAAGGAGGGATGGGAAAGCTTCATTCTGTGGAGTTCGTTAACTTATCAGGATCCAACCTGACAGGGATTTGAGGTGGCTCCCCTACCATCTCTTCATACTCCAGAGAGTTTTTTGGGGAATGCAGATGGGGAAGTAGGAGCAGGAAGCACATCCCAATATATCCAGTCTGCATATACGAACTCCCAGAACAGAACAGAACAGTTCTTAGTATTGGCAGGAGGGGGTAAATGCAGCTTGTTGGCTAGAGCTGGCATCCGGCTCCAGAGTTAGCACAACACGGCAAAGGAGAGGGTGCATCAGTGCTCGCCTTCTCTTTTTTCCAGAGTGGTCAAAGTTTTGCTGGTTCGGCTCCTCCCTTCCTCAGCAAGCTTTGCATTGCACTTAAGCTACTCTTCTGTGCAGGCCTTGTTTACATAAGCAAGGACCTTTGTTGGGCTTCTTGAGTTTCTCCTTGTATTAGTGACGTTACCGGTTAAGGCCAAGCCATGCCCCGCAGGCCCAGAACTAGGTCTGGGACACATGCTTTCCACACCCCCAAATCTGTGCAGTCAACTGCTGGAGCTGGCACTAGAGCCCTGGGAGGCAGCTCTGGAAGGTGCCCGTTCTGTTGACCAGACTAGGCCAAAAGGACAAGCTCCTAGCAGATGGTGTAAGAGACTGCATTGTCTGAATGGAAGGACCCACACTTTGTACATTTCACTCTGCACCTCGGTAGCAGAGCCTGGAAAGTGATTTTTAAGTGTAATTTCTTCCTGTCACTCATTACACTATATGAAAAGCAAAGCATTCTTGTGATGTGAGGGGGTTGTCACAGGAGCTCCTGGCAGGCTGTCTGCCCTTGCCACTCACCCCTGCAAGAGGTTGGGTGGAGCAGCCGCTCTGGGCTCTCGGCAAGGCTGAGAGAAGGGAAGCCCAGGTGTCTCCAGGGAGCTGGGAGACAAGGAACAGTTGTCAGGTCAGGAGGAGGGCCTGTCAGCAGAGTTAAAGGAGGGCAGGGACAAAGGTTCAGGAGGTTCAGGGCCCATGACTCCTCGCAAGGGGTCAGCAGAGGAGGAAGTGAGCTAGGGGTCAGTGGCAGAAGAGCTAGGTCCCATGTTCTGCAACACAGGGTAGCTGGCTTGGAAGCATGACAATGACCCTTGGCAGGAGAGGGTCTCCCACCTAACCAGCTCCATGGTGCCCAAGGCGCCCATTGAGTCCTGTAGAGAGCCCACCTCATCCCAGATAAGGCACTGGTGGCAGAAATGCTGAAGTGAGAAGAGGAATCTCCTCAGGGAGCAAGGGGGAAGCCAATGGTCACCATCAGCTGTTTCTACCCACCCTTCCTTAAAGGCTTCAAGACTGATCCTGGTCTGGGCTTGTTCATCACCAGGACTTCACTGGCTTCAGTAATTGGAACTGGAACCAGTACTGAAGTGCTGGAAGCTCAGTCCCCTGTGGTGTGGCGTGGTGGTGTCAGGGAATCACTGTTGATGGCACCTGGCTCAGTAAAAAGCACTCTAACCAGCAACCAGGAGCCAATTGAGTTATTGGCAGGAGATACCAATGCCACAGGTTCTGTTGGGGGTGGGAGTGTCTGGCCCCACATATGACTAGTTACAATGTTGAAAAAGTTATGTTAAATTCTTTCATTATTTATTGCTCCGCCTTTTACATTTTTGTTACATAAAAAACAAACAAACCCTAGGATCAATAATGTATCATTTTCTTGTCTAAATACATCTAAATATTCCTTGAAATGCTATTTGAAAGTCAGCTTCTGAAAGTAATTAGAAAATATTGCTCATTGCAACAATGAACTTTATTTCTATTCATTACAGTACTTATATTCTGTTCCCTACATCAGCGGTCCCCAACCTTTTTGGAACCGCTGACTGGTTGGGGTGTGTGGGGTGCAGGCTCCGTGCGCGGGGGGCGGGGGCACCCCCGTGCTCGCAGGTGGGCATGTCACGCTTGCGGGTGGGCGTGTCGCTCTTGCAGAGGAGCGCGACATGCCCCTCCGCAAGCGTGACACGCCCACCGTGCGTGCGTGCGCGGGGGCGGAGATCCGTGTCCGCGGCCCAGTTCAAGGAAGCCCATGGACTGGCACCAGGCCGCGGACTGGGAGTTGGGGACCCCTGCCCTACATTACATTCCCATTACCCTCCCAAACAACTGGTTACTGATGCCTATGTTTCTTGTGCTGGCTAGATAGCCCTGTGGTTTAGGTCTCTGGCTGCAGATTCCTCACTCTGTCTCCTGCAACCAAAGCCAGCCAGTGTGGCCTTGGGCAAACTGCACAGTCCCAGGGCACTCCCAGAAGAAGGGAATGGTAACCCACTTTTCAGTACTCTCTACCTAGGAAACCCTGGCAAGGGTCACCATAAATCAGAATTGATTGGATGGCACATGATGATGATGATCATTTCATTATGGTCAAGCGTTTGTTTAGATGGGTTTGAGCACATAAGGAAAGATCCAACAGTTTACTTTGGTAGCCAGCACCAGTGGGATTGAATTTCTTCTATTCCAGCCTGGCTGCAACCATCTACTCCAGAGGGTTTCCCAGCCCTGTAGAGATATTTTTTAGTGTGCTTTGGGTACTGCCAGAGGGAGGGAAGGTACCAATTCCATGAGCAATGGGATCTAGTATATGTCATTGATTTCTTTGCCTCATGGGAAATCACCACTTCCTCATAGAATTTCACGGATTTTATGTTTGGCTAAGGCATGCATAGTTAGGATGATGAAATATCTTGTGGTATGTCCTCTCTGTGTCTGCCAGCCATGAGCATGATAACATCCTCCTCTGGTAAATATCAGAAGAGCAGAGTCATGAAAAGGCTTTGGAAAACTGCAAAGATCCAGTTCAACAGCACGGGGTAATTGAAAGTAACAGTAATTTTGCAAATGTGGCTCCCAAATGGAAAAATCTGCCCAGATAAAGGAATTTAACTGTAAGAGTTTAATTCTTCACAGCTATGCACACCTTGATCCTGTGCCTGTTTACTTACAAGCGTGTGAGTGTGCCCAGGAAGGAATCCTTAAATGGCATTGCTGCCTCTATGCAGGGTTGACAGCTCCTTGCACTGTCCATTTTCTACTCTTGAGAAGCATAACCTGTCCCTTAAATGTGTGGTCACTCCCGTGAACACACACACACACACAGAGAGAAAGAGAGAGAGAGAGAGAGAGAGAGGTCAATTCTGTTTTATCTCCCCACTGCTAAAAATTATATGGCATAATATCATTCAGTGAAAGAACTGGGCCCCTGAAGGCTTCTGAAGGTATGCTTGTGCATTTCTGGGTCAACTTTCTTTTTCTGCCAATGGGGTTGGTGGCCTTGGGCCTCCAGGAGACCCCTAGGAGCTGCACAGTAGGCCCTTGGTGAGCACTATGCAGCCCACCAGCTGCAGAATTCCTGCTTCTGCTTTAGGGTATGAGCACTTTATCCTAAAACGGAGGTGGGAAACACTTCTGTCCCTGACACCTGGCCACATGCAATGAGGTGTGACCGGCCAGGACCGTACTGGTGATGCGAAACATGGTAATGGAGAGCAGTTGGGATGAAATACTCTCAAGTGGTGCTTTCAAGGTCATGACAAAGGATGTGAAATCCAGCAGAAGATCAAACCAAAGAAAATAAATTTCTGCAAATATCTCTGTAAAATCATCCAATATGCGGATCCTCCTCTCAAATTCTGAACCCCAGTTGTGTGATTGGCATGGCAACAATTGTGACATGATAACCAAATCTTTCCCAGGACTGCCAACATGTATGTTCCATTTGAGCTTGCAGCAAAACCAATGCGAAATCCCTCCTTAAAGGAGCAGACAGGCCGTTTGTGAATGAACTCATGGGAACGCAAAAAAAAAAAAAAGGTTGATCTCTTTGGGTTATATCTAAAGCAATCTCTGTAATGAATTTTTGCTGGGGGTGAAGTTTACATGGATATTCACACAGCTCTATATCCATCCCACTGGGATGGTTCCCACTGTTACCAGGTCTAGAATGTTAAAGAAGTATGGCTAATTTGCATAATATAGTAATAATTATTAATTTATAAAGCGCAAAGGTGGGGGCAGGGCAGGCAGTACAACTGATGATTAGCTTGATTAACCTTTGATGAGCAAATAAGACACCAATTTTTAAAAAGGTGGTATCTATATTTTTATAAACTAAGGTAACTATGTCATCATTTGCAAAACTGGGGTGTTGCTACTTGTTTTTTTGTTTTTGTTTTTCAAAATGAGATACATAAAGTTCCCATGGTGGGAAAACGTAAGATGATGACTCCAAAGCCCACACAGTGGTACACCCGAGACCTAGAAATTACGGGGGGGGGGGGGGGGGATGGCTGGTAGTGTAGGTAGGGTTGTGGGGCAGGGAAATTGGAGTATGAGGCTCCCTCCCAGTGAAAAATGGACACTTTGGCTGTACTAAGAGGCATTTACATAATGACAGGGAAAGCCATTTAAATGCAAATAACCCCGTAAGATGGTTGGAAAATCGGCAGCCGCTCCAGCAGCCTGGTGTGATGTAAAGACAAGGGTGGATAAACAAATGCATACTCCATTTGAGAGTCCATTTATTGTAGGCAGCGTTTTGTTCCTTTGGCAGCTATTCTTTCACCAGAAGAAGAAAGGAAGGGGGGAAAGTGCAGCATCTTACATTGTTGCAACAAAAACATTCATCTGTACTGTAAATTTATTTAATAAATTCTCCGAGAGCAATGTGTAATGTATGTATTTATGAAATGCTTTTAGCCAGGGCTGTAATTGCAGGTGTTGTAGAAATAGGGACAATAAACACCCAACTCCCTTGCCCTTTTGCTCCCTTCCCTGTTTCCTACTGAGCAGTTGGGAATGGTCCAATTCCAAATTACTGTATTCAGGCAAGCTTGCCATTTGATTGGGGCCAACCTGATAATGTAAAGGTTTGCTTGAACGTCAAGAAAAACTATATAGTTTATATATATATATAAATAAAATCATCCCTTCCCCTCCCCCAAGAACGGGCCTCTTAGGAAATCAAGGCACCAGCCAAAGTTCTCAAAGGGTTGGATTACATTTCTATTTGATAAATGGATTGAATCTCACTTAGTATTGGCACTTTGATCTCTTTGTCTCTCCCCCCCCCCTCTCTTTCTGTGTATTCGACAAATAATTCTGCAGTTGCTGTTCCATTGTTTTACAGAATCCAGGCATATAAGTAGCACTGTGTATAGCCATCCATTCCAACAGTAAAATCTAGAGCTGAGAAGAAACAGTGATTCAGCCAAAAATACATGAAACTGACTGTAATTCAAGGGGAAAAATGTTTTTGATAAGCCCCCTCCCAGTAGTGACTAGAAAACCCAGTTGCCTCTTTTTCTGCTTAAGGCAATTTCCGTGGTGAGGGAAAAGACTGAGAAAGGAGTGGAAGGCAAGAGAGGGGGAGAAGTAGAGAACTTGGTCAACTGGAAGTTGCTGTAAAATTCAGTGAACGAGGCTGAATGAAGGTTTTGTAAAAGTCTCATCTGAAAATGCTCTGATTTCTGTCTGTCTGTCTCTCTGCCTATCTCTAAACATATACATGGCTTCAAAGTAGTTCTGAGTTATGGTCAGCCTAAAAGAGTTTTCAAGGCATGTCAGATGCTCAAGTAATGATTTAGCATTGCCATCCCCCAGTAAGTTTCCATGGCCAAGTGGGGATTTGAAGTCAGGTCACCTAAATACTAGTTGGACACTCTAAAGATATGAAAACCAAGTCCTATGGGGAATAGCTGTGAGAGCTGGGCATGTCTATACTGGGGAAAAGCCTGGTAGGTGATAGGATCATTGTCTTCTGATACATGAAGGGCTTTCACATGAAAGATGGAGTAAGCTTGTTTACCGTGGCTCCAGAAGTTAGGACCCAAACTCATGCATTCAGATTGCAGGAGATTCTGAATAAACATTAGAAATAATTATCTAACAGTAAGAGCTATTCAACAGTGAAATGGATTGCCTCAGAAAATGGTAGACCTTCCTTCCTTGGATGGCCATCTGTCAGGAATTCTTTAGCTGTGGATTTCCTGCATAGATAGGCAGTTGGACTTGTTGACCCTTGAAGTTCCTTCCAGCACTAATTCTATGATAGCAAGACCTTCATTCTGCAATCAGTTTACCATTTGATGAAGAGATACCAGGCAGTTTTGCTGACCGATTTCAAGGCGATTAAGAGGTGCTTCCAGTTTATTCATTTAGCACCATGCTGGAACAGATCCTGTTATTACAGATACTTCCTCTAGAACATCATATGGCTGATACTCATTTATTCACTCTAAATGTAACTGATGGAAGCTGCTGTGACCATGGTAAATTATCTAGGAAAATGGGCCTTTACCAAGCAAAAATGTGAGCTTTTTACAGTAAGCATAACTACAGTAAACTGTTTTAATTTTGGGGGCAAAAAATAATTTGGTACTTTCCTCTTCCTCCTCCTCCTCCTCCTCCTTCCATTTGAAAAAAGGAAAAGAATCTGCACTATTTTCAGCTTCTTTAGAAATATATCAAAAAATATACAACCTGAATTCAGTAAAGAAAAAAACAACAACTCACTAGATGAAACCACCACTCTTGTCACCAGCAGATTTTCTTATCAAAACCTGAGAAACGGGAACCGGTGGCCCTAAGTTTTCTAGCGTACAACCAGAAAACAGATTTGCAGCCTCTTTTTTCCACTAAAGAAGAAATCCAGGCGGGAGAACAACAGGGGATTACAGTAATACCCAAATCAGGCCATTCTGAACACAAAGTTCTGTGGCTTAAATCCCATGCAGGGGTAGGCATTAGAGTTGTCGGGTCAGCAGCATTCCATTCCCTGGGCTTTCAGGCCAACATATAAGATCATGGGGTGGACCCTTGTGATGTCACAGGAGTGGGATAGGCAAGGGTTGGGGGTGCCAAAACTACTTCTGGGCTAGCAGAGGGTGAAACTGGATAGGACAGTCTGGGTAAATAGGCCCCAAATAAGGGCAAAATGAGGTAATGCCATGACCCAGCACTAAAGGGGAAGAATAATTTTGGCATCCTGCCACAGAGCACTGTGCACCCAAAAACTGCAGTAGTGGCCACCATTTCCACCCAGGTTTTGTGCCTAATCATTAAAGCCTCTTTGCACACAATAATCAAACCTTCCCTTTCTGCCCTGCTGGTTACTCTTGTCACCTGATAAATCATAGCAATTTCCTAAGACTCTGGGACCTGACAAACCCTGGCAAGGAGTTTAAAACCACTGATTTCACTGGACTGGACTTGAGGTTGCTTGACTCTGTCAGATATAAACCACATTCTGAAAGTGGATGAGGAATTGTGATCTCCCACTTTTTGGTGCCATGTGACTGATTGCCATGATGGTTTCATCTGTGACTGTTCATCAATACTTCTGGTGAAGGACCTGATCATTCTTGGAGACTGATCTACAATTCTAGCTCCAGGTCAATTGACAGGAACATTAGGGAAGATAAGACTAACCAAAACTGAATGGTCATAGAATTCAAAGACAGAGGAAGAACTGGGAGTCCTTACTTCCACTTGAAGTTTGAAAGCTGTGGTATGTGTATGGATGGGTGGGGGGTGGGGGCTAGGAAAGAGACCAGTTCAGATTTAATTATGGTAGTTACCCACCCCTTCCTGTATGCCGTACCTCACCATCTCAGTGCTTGATAAGGCCCAGTTTGAATGTCTGCATCATCCTATCACATACCACTTTTATAAAGGAATGAAATGTGAATTCCATGGCTTGAATATCAATACCACTTCTTTCACACTTTCCACCATCATGTCTGATGAAGAGCTATGGAGTATTCAAAAGCTTGTGCATTATTTGTAACTTTGTGTTGAATGTTGATCAGTTAAGCCATGGCCTTACCTGCCATGTTCCTTAACAATCTGTTCCATTATTATATTGACTTCCACAAAAGATAATATGAGCATTCTTGCCCTGTCTTTGTTGTTGCCGTGTACACTCACATGTTGTCTAAACCATGTTCAAGAAGGGACCTCTTAGAAGTTCACTGGAGAGTTTTATTCCTTTGCAGGTTGCTCTCTCGCCACACAAAGTGACAATTGTGTAGCTCCCTTTCTCCATTGCTCCCTTCCCCCAACAATATGCTTTTGGTTTACAAAGATGCGCAGGTGGCCTCTCTCATCTTCTTCAACCCCTATAAATACATCAGGGCCAGAGAAAACATCATTGCTTCCTTTGCACTAGATATCATACTTTAACCATTGTCTCTTCACTCAGGGAGAAGCCCATGTCAGGGTGGCGGGTGATGGTATCCCAAGTAGTGGTATCAGGACAAAGGTCCCTGTACAGTAAGAAGGATTCAAGAGGGCCTGCCAACAAGGAGGACATAGAGATCCAGTGGATTAAGGACAACTAATGAGCAGACAGAGGGACCAGAGGCAAAAGTGTAATCCTAAATAGGCAAATAATCAGATTGACAAAGTGGAGCAGAGGCAGAAGGAATGGCACTCAGTCTGACGAAACTCCCTCACAGGAGACATATCACTCAGAGGGGAAGAGCAAGCTCTACCACTGATGTGGAGCTGCAGTAGCTCTTGGAGCCAGACTGAGCCAGCCAGTGAAGCTGCCTGCCTGTGTGGCCCCTCTGGGTTAGCACACCGCCTCCTGGAAATGCCTCTTTTACCAACCGTGCCATCTTTGTGGTGCAGAAGGCACAGCACCTTGTGGACTGCTGTCCCGAAAGAGAGACAATTGCCCTACAGAAAAGGCAGATGACTGTGCAAAGTGTTTTAAAGAGCAACACATAGAGAAAAGCTTTTTCCAGACATCAAAATGTTCAACATCACTTTCCTCAGCAGAAGCATTTAATAGATTTTGCTAAGGCCCCACCTGGGTGCCCAAACATGAAGGGATTTCCTCAAGCAGAAGTGAAGTTAAAAATCAGACTTGGAAAGGAAAGAGTGGAATGGTTTCAGAGTTTCTGAGACTACATCAGCTGAGCTGCAATATTATGATGGCAAATGTGTGTTGGCGCAATACGGCTCTGTACTTGTAACCATGGTAATGCTGATGGCCCAACAGGCCTGAAATAATGCACATGGCTGCTTTCAATAGGAGGCTGGCTAGCCTGATGTGAGAAGAGGTTTGCGTCGTAAATACGGCAGCTTGTTAATGAAAAGCAGAGAAACAGAATGGACAACTGCAGTGTTTGGTGTTTGCTCCCCAAAGCCACAAATGTGCTTAGCAAAGAAAGATATGACATGTTTTTACTTGGCTTCTAATGAAGAGGTTCCTCTGCATGCATGCACGCACACCCACACCCACAAACATCCACCCCAACAGCAACACAGGGCCACATGGGATGAGATAAAATAAATGTTTTCATATGGATTGAATCCATAAAGATTTAAAGTGTATCTCAGAAGTCCAGGATCATATTGTTTGAATGAAAGCAACATTAAGAATGATTACTATATAATCTGCGGATTTACAGATTTTTACAGAAAGGTGAAATGCAGCTTCTGCTTTAATCATCTTACCATTCCTCTTGAACAATAAAAAATACCAGTGCCTGCACACTGTGTGGTAATATCACTGCTCAGTGTTAAGAACTGATTCAGTTGAAAAGATTTGTGTTCTTTACTCTACTTGCGTTGAAGGAGAGAATGAGACTCTCTTTTTAACCCTTCTGGGAGTGACTTTCATGCCCATTTACGCCTATGGTGCCTGCAGCAAAAGCTTTTCCATGTAAGATTTCAACCTCTTTGGCCCATGGCAAAGCACAGGTTTTCAACTGCTGTTCTGCATAGTAATAGGAAACCGGGCAGGACTGTTGGCTTCCTACCGCTCATAGCTGTGACCCATAGCTGGCTTGCCGAGGGGTGAAGCAGCTGGGGAACAACAGGAAAAAGACTTTCCCACCATGCCCATTATACCAGAAGATGGTTATTAACACCTCATTTTCTATTAGAGGAGCTGTTGTTTTACTGATGAAGACTCTGAGAATGCGTACTTGGCACGTGAACATAAGAAGCAGCCTCACTAAGTCAGACCAGGGCAAGAGGAGAAGGGGACGACAGAGGACGAGATGGATGGACAGTGTCATCAAAGCTACCAACATGAATCTGACCAAACTCCGGGAGGCAGTGGAAGACAGGAGGGCCTGGCGTGCTCTGGTCCATGGGGTCACGAAGAGTCGGACACGACTAAACGACTAAACAACAACAACAACAGTTCCCAAAATCCTTCAGTCAAGATAGTTTCTGACTATAGTGGCTGGATATTCTGAAATCTCTAATTCAAAAGGGAAGTTTTCCAAGGTCAGACTCAGACCATTGGTTCATATAGCTCAGCACTTCTTGCACTACCTTGATTGGCAGTGGCTTGCCAGGGTATTAGGTGGCCCATTCTCAGGTTTCCTGGAAATGCCAGGCACTAAAACCAGCCCCTTTGCAGGCAAAACAGTTGATCTACACCTGAGGGCCTTTTTGTCAATGACACTCTTACCATTTTTCAAAAGGTGATTGATTTCTGTTAAAAAGAAAAGGCACTCTGTACAAGCCAAGATATATTTTACTCTTAGGTGAGTTTAATTAATATGATTCAAGTCAATCTGCACATGCCAGAGTAGACTATCTGTCTAGATGGGCGGGGTATAAATCTAATAAAATAAAATAAATAAATGCCTCGAGACATTCAGCATACCATATCAGAAATATTTAAATATTTAAATATAAATATATATTTAAGTTGTTCACAGGGATGTCAATGGCAACATTTTTCATTTCGTGTTTGATTTGCTTCAGTTTTGGGGGTGTTTCTATCATTTCTTCTGTTTCATGCGCTAGTCCTTTCATCTGACACAAAAGGGACAATTTCTTTTGAGTCATTTTGTATTGTTTTCCCCATTTGTTTGCTGGAACTTTGATTGCTGTTTATTATTAGCCCATCCCAACAGGAACCTTCAGCTAGGTCTGTGCCTCTCTTATAGTCCTGCATGCAGCCAGCCAGCCAGCCACACTTCTTAGGCCTGCTGGTTCACTGCTTTTGCACACGCGCGCGCACACACACACACAGAAAGGCATAGCTAGAAAGCAACGGTGTGTGTGTGTTGTAATCTTTCTTTCTCCTCCTCCCCTCTCTCTCCGTCCTCCTTCCACCACCAGAAAAAACAAAACAAAAAAAACTTGCACAGCCAACCCACAGTAAGTTCTCCCTGCTGGCTGATTTTACCCTCCAAGGAAGTCTCACTGACCGACCAGATGGTATTGTTGGGTCAACAGTCAGTTTGTGCTTATCCGGAGCATCAGCAGCTGCTCAAGACACCAAAATGCTGAGAGAAGGGCCTGGTTAGGGGGGGAGGAAGAAGGGTTGCTGGCAAGGAAGTCTTCTCAAAGGGGCAGGAGGGCAAGCCAGGAGCTGTCAGAGAGACAATGACTAAGCAAACTTGCTCATAGCAAAGAAAATCTAAGAAAGTATTCCTTAAGTGGTCGTGTTCTAATTGGCTGCTGATAGCAGCTCTCATAAAGCTATATGACTAAATATTTCCGAGGTAATTTGACAGACAGACTCCAGGTGAAAGAAAGGACAAAGGAAAGAGGGGAAACAAAAGAGATATGATTTTTTAAATTTCCCCCTATTTCATTTGAATGAGACATTCATAGATAAGAGGCACTTTTGGGAACAAAAGGCCACAAAAGTGAAAGAAAGGCCTTCTTTTGTAGGGCTTTTCATTTGTTTCCTATCCCTAGTTATCCATTTTACAACTGAAGTAATATTTTTGTTGTTACTAGTGCTGACACATCACTTCCAATAGGATTTTTGAGGTATATGAAATGTTGAAGGAGCATTTTATAGTTGTCTTCCATCATCGCCAGTGTGTTGTATAGTCAAATCAGATTTGAGCCCAGGTCTCCTGAGTCTTAGCCCAACACTCAACTATACCACGCTGGCTCTCACAGTGGACTTTGAACTGTCCACTAATCAGATACTGCAGCAATTCTTTATACTGAAGCTGTAACTCCTTGCTGCGTTGCATCTTTGTATGAGAAATTTCTTTTCAGTCTTACAGGACATTTAGGATGGGAGTGATTCCTTAATGATATATGCAACCCAGTGCGTGATTACTGACTTGATATAGCAATTACCTTCCCTTATGAGGAGAGATGGGATTGGTCCTGAAGAGAGAGGTCATAATAACAGAGATCAACATTCATGTGTTGTTTATATATGCTGATTACAGTTTTATTGCTAGTTATTTGAGATATGGGAGGAAAAGACATCATGAGGTTGCCATAATTATAGGTATTTATTTGCTCTTATTATAATTGGATTTCTTACAGTAATACAGGCATGTCTGAGAATGACACATCTGTTTTTCACCCAGGTCTTACATTTAAGGTGGATGCTACTTTTCATCTAATAAGAAAGAAACTATCTTTGATGGAAATGAGAAGTGGGCATCTTCTGTCGGCTCAGGAATTTAATTAGAGTTTCTTAACAACTAGAGGTAAGAGGAACAAAAGCCAAGAATAATTTCATTCTATTTCTGTGGAAGTCCAGAAACATAAAGGTGAAGAACGTGGGCGGATCTATTGACATTCTAGCTATTATTTCATCCTCCAGCAGAATAAGATCGTAAGACCTGGATGCCGTCTATCTTGGCAAGAAGCTAATTACATCCTGTAATTTCATATACATTTTTGTGGGCCTCAGTATAAATTATAAGATATTTTACTAAAATCCTTCAGAAAATGTATACACATTAATTATGCAATTGGAATATAATCAACAATTAATTGCACAAGAAATATGAATGCTTGGCAAAGCAAAACACTTGGACACACCCTGTATTTTCTAGTCTGCTGAGAGACAAGTCATGGTTTCCAATTAATAATGTATGCTTGGGCTTGAAAGCCTATTCTCTGTGTCTATATGCTAATAATTAGTAAGTAGGAACAAAGGATCTCCAATTTTCCTCACACTGCATGGATAATCTAGCAGTCATAAATGCCATAAAAGTTTGCTTAGGTTCCATTTCTTATCACTGATTTGCTGGTGGTGGTGCAGCTGAGTTAATCAATAAAAGCAGTTTAATTTTAGGGGCTATAACCTTGCCTCAAAGCAGGGTGATGGCATAATTTCCTATCCAGTCAGTAAGTTGGGTAGTGAAAGAGAAGGAGAGAGGAAAGATAAAATCACAGATTATATTCTCCCATCTCAGTTTTCAGGAGTATGTTTGTGGGACAGACAGTTGCAGGAAACTCAGTGGTCACTATGTGAGATTGTCTGATTTTGGAAGAAGGTGGAGAACAGTCATCAGGGCAGTCCGGTGGTCTGAAGTTCTCGAACATTTTGTCACAAGCAGAAGGGCAATTTTTGATATGCTGCTTCAAAACAGAGAAACTTTATAAACAGAGCTGGATGGAAGAATGAGAGAATGCAACTTATACTTGGGATAGTGTGGTTCAGGTAACTGGGTCACAGAGAGCTATACACTGGCAGAAAAAAAAACAATGGAAAACTTCGCACATAGTAATTGAGTGAATGAACATTACTGTTTGAGGCAAAGTATAAAATGGTGCCTCTTCAGGCATGTATGCAAAAGTCAATAACATTGGCAAATCAACATTTCCTCAACAATGAAGTAAATAACAAAACCAAAAAGAACAAATAAGAAACCCAAGAACTTTCAATACTGGTGATGGGGTAATGCATCCAGTGGGCCAATTAGGGGTCCTCATATGGTACTTGCTTTCCTTTCCTATAAGATTATTTATGCCACTCCCTGTTCCCCAGCCCAAAGAGGATAGGGCTTGGCCCTGGTAAGGTTCAAGGACTCTAAACAACATATAAATCTCTCAGTCTCTGTTATTTACCAAAGACAGAATCCACCTGTCCAGCATTCTAACTGTGGCCTGTTAGAGGATTTTGAAAAATGCACAACAAAGGTAGGAGTAACACACACACACATGCACACATCATCTTCCCTATCATTGAAACGGATGTTTAGAGTAACACAGCTTCTGAACTTGGTGGTTCCATGTTTCCCTCATGGCTAAAAGGTTTTTAAATGGCTATCACCCATGAAGTTTTCTTTGTTGTTTCGAGAATTATGGGCATAGGAAGAGCCATGCTGGATTAGAACAAAGATCCAGCTGGCCCAGCACTCGGAGAGCTCACAAGCAGGACATGTGTGCTGTACCACCCTGCCATTCATCTTCCCCAGCAAACTGATATTGAAGGGGATACTGCCTTTGACCATTGAGGTAATACAGTAATAGCAATTAATAGCCACACCCACCATGAACACATATGAATTTCCCTTTAAAGTCATCCAAACTGGTCACTGCCACTGTATCTTGTGGTAGGTCCTCCTATACGTCCACTGAAATCCAATAGTAAGTTGCAACTATAGTATGTATGTATGTATGTATGTATGTATGTATGTATGTATTTATTTATTTATTTATTTATTTATTTATTTATTTATTTATTTATTTAAAACTATAAAAATCAAAATTAAACACATACTGTACACAAAACAACATACATTTATCTAGAAATAATTTAAAGTAGTTTAAAGGCAAGGTGGCGGAACTGATAATATGAATGCTGAAACAGCCACTGTGTTATGGTGTTACAAGGTCTGGGAAGGCCTGTCTGAAAAGCCATGTTTTCAGGGGTCATTTAAAAATTCCCAGTGAAGGGCCCAGGTGAATTTTGGGCAGGAGATTATTTCAAAGATGGGGAGCGACCACTGAGAAGGTCCGGTTTTTGGTCTTCTCTTTCCAGGCCTCTCTTGGGGGGTCAATATTCTAAAACACGCAACCTGGGAAGATCATGTAGGATGGGCAGATCTCATTGGAAGGAGGCATTCTGTCAGGTATCGAACTCCCAAACCGTTTAGGGCTCTGTATGTAATTAACATTAATCCCAAAACGGAATTAAGATTGCCGGAAGAAATATCAACAACCTCAGATATGCAGATGATACCACTCTGATGGCAGAAAGTGAGGAGGAATTAAAGAACCTCGTAATGAGGGTGAAAGAGGAGAGCGCAAAAAATGGTCTGAAGCTCAACATCAAAAAAAACTAAGATCATGGCCACTGGTCCACCTCCTGGCAAATAGAAGGGGAAGATATGGAGGCAGTGACAGATTTTACTTTCTTGGGCTCCATGATCACTGCAGATGGTGACAGCAGCCACGAAATTAAAAGACGGCTGCTTCTTGGGAGGAAAGCGATGACAAACCTAGACAGCATCTTAAAAAGCAGAGACATCACCTTGCTGACAAAGGTCCGCATAGTCAAAGCTATGGTTTTTCCAGTAGCGATGTATGGAAGTGAGAGCTGGACCATAAAGAAGGCTGACTGCCGAAGAATTGATGCTTTTGAATTGTGGTGCTGGAGGAGACTCTTGAGAGTCCCCTGGACTGCAAAGAGAACAAACCTATCCATTCTGAAGGAAATCAACCCTGAGTGCTCACTGGAAGGACAGATCCTGAAGCTGAGGCTCCAATACTTTGGCCATCTCATGAGAAGAGAAGACTCCCTGGAAAAGACCCTGATGTTGGGAAAGTGTGAAGGCAAGAGGAGAAGGGGATGACAGAGGACGAGATGGATGGACAGTGTCATTGAAGTGACCAACATGAATTTGACCCAACTCCGGGAGGCAGTGGAAGACAGGAGGGCCTGGCGTGCTCTGGTCCATGGGGTCACGAAGAGTTGGACACGACTTAACGACTAAACAACAAAATGTCATTAACAGCATCTTGCAGTTGGCACAGGTAGCGGTGCAGGACGGCCAGAGCAGGGGAGATATGTTAATATTTCTTCACACCGCTCAATAGTCTGGCCACCATCTTCTGGACCTGTTGAAGTTTCTGTAGCAACCTCATAGGCAGCCCCACAGAGAGAGCATTGCAGTAGTCTAATCTTGAGACTACCAATGCATGGACCAGCACAGTGAGGGACCTGGTGTCAAGGTAGGGACACAGCTGGGCAATCCGCCTCAGGTGGAGATAGGCAGAGCGGACCGCAGACGCTATCTGGGACTCCATTGATAGTGCTGGGCCTGGAAGTACACCCAGGCTGTGAACCTCATCCTTTGCCTCCTCCCCAGGAGAGGGAGGTCCCCAATCTGCAGACACTAGGGGTACCCACCTGCAGGATTTCCATCTTGTCCGGGTTCAGCCTCAGTCTATTATCGTTCATCCACCCCAGTATGACATCCAGGTAGTGCTCAAGGGACGGGACAGCATCCTCTGCAGATGGATGGAAGGAGAGATAGAGCTGGGTGTCATCTGTATATTGATAACACGAAGCTCCAAAACTCCTGATGACCTCTCCCCGTGGCCTCATATAGATATTAAAAAGTATTGGGGAGATGATCATCCGCTGTGGGACTCCACAACTGAGAGTCCAAGGGGTGGACATCATCTCCCCAAGCTGCACTCTCTGAGGATGGTCCTCTAGGAAGGACTGGAGCCAGGCCAAAGATCCCCAACCCAGAGAGCATCCCCAGGAGGATACCATGGTTGACAGTATCGAAGGTCTCTGAGAGACTGAGGAGGACCAGCAAGGACATTTTGCCCTGTTGGTCTACCTCAAAAGAGCATCTTGCAGGGTGACCAGTGCTGTCTCAGGCGGCCTGAGCCTGGACTGGACTGGATCAAGGGCATTGGGTCAGCCACCACCCTCTCTACTAGCTTGCTTAGAAAAGGCATATAGTAGGCCCACTGAATCAATTCCCATTGAACTTATGGGAATATGATAAGTCGACTTTGATGGGCCTACTCTAGTTATGACTCCCAACAGCCTTTTAGTCACTGACTATGTCATCATCATCATCGATCTCATGGTAGTGAATGCTATGCTTATTATGGTGTTGTTTAACAAAGCCCTTTCTTCCGTCTGTCCTAAATCTGTCTGGACATAGCTGCATTTCACGACATCCCTTTTTGTGCACCAGAACTTGGCACAGTTACTTTTTCTGATTGCAAGTCTCAGAGCTCCTTTTCCCAAAGATCTGGAGAGATGAGCAGGGTGATGTTAAATAACCCACCAGTTTTGCTCTATGCTCTTGTCCTGTCTTCAGCTCCTCCCCACTTTCCTCCCAATTTGGCATGGTTTATGTTAGGAATGTGTGCTATGCCATATCTTAGGAGAAGAACGGGCAACTGTGGCTGTGCAAATGCTGTTGATTTGCAACTCCCATGAGTCCTAGCCAACATAGACAGTGCGAGGGATCACGGGAGGTACAATCTCATACCCTGGCCTTTGGATGTGGTTTGCCTGGTTTGGATTGACCTAACCTCACAGGGATGTGTGGCATAATGAGACTGACACAGGCCCTTGTACATTCAGTAACCTGATGTCTCTATCCTGACCATAGGTAGTTTAAAGAGTTACATATTCTTGTTATGTAGCTGCTTTTGCTTTCTGAACTTGTCCACCTGTAGAGCTGGGAGCTGAACAGGTGACTGTTCCCTTGTGCTAACTACAGTTTAATCATTACTTTGGATCTTAACCCTGCCTTTCCATTGCCATTCCTTCTGCGCATTGACTGCAAAATAATTTCAACTTTCCTCAGCAACAGTCAGTGCAATGGAGGGTCACCAAGCAAGCCCTACGGCAACTGATACACAGGACTGTTTTAACCTGTACGTTAATTAACTCTTTGCATGACTGCCCTCACCCTTTCTTTCTCCTTCTGATATTCGGCATTGGTTCGGCACAAGCAAGCAGCTGCAAACTAGCAAAGGCACAAATCTGTCTTGCACGCACCTAAATACACACAGCCCCAAGGGGACAGATGCCAAAATGGCATTCACCACTGCGGCATAAAAAGAGACACTACCCTCCATTGTCCAGATGACTGTAATTGGTGGACCTTTCTTTTCCTGGGTGCCCCTGACACCATATAAGACTGAGCAACCAGAACAAGTAGATGCTGAAGCAATGACCTGGAGTGTCACATCAGAAATGGGGTCTGAATTTAGATGGCTCAAAAGGGGGAGTTAGATATATTCATGGATGATACAATTATCAATAGCGAATGGTCACACTATTTGTATGTTACTTCCAGAATCGGAGGTAACAAGCTTCTGAATCAAAGCTTTGAATATTAGTGCAAAAAGCCTATTTGGTTAAGATTTTAGTTGTATGATCCCCAAACCTAATTCAGCTTAGATTAACATTGGTGGGTAATATATTTTTTTTTTAAAAAATCATTACATTAAATATTAAGTTAAATATTGTTTACAACAAAACCCTGGGAGAAAAGGGCATATGTTGCTGTGGTTGACACCATTTCCCCTAAGAGCGCAATGGTGTTACAGCTTCAGATGAGCTCTTTTTTGTAGTTTAAGGCTGTGATCAGACAGTTAAAAAGGATTGTGTCTAATTGCATCAGAAAGAGTCGCTTTGCTGAGAGCAGTCTTCCTTTCCTTTCCTAGATGGAAAAGGTCTAGCTCGGGCATGGAGCAGGGCTGGGCTGGTTCGTGATATCCTGTATGTCATCCGATTGCCAGAGAATAGCCTGCACTGGACCATGCCACGAGTAGGTCAAAACATGAGCTGTATCTCCAGCTGACTGCACCCTCTGTTGGCTTTTCCAACTTGACACTTTATAAATGCCTTCGACTACAAATTCCATCACGGCAGGTGCCTCCTGCCTTATCTATCCCATAGTTCCTCCTGCAAGGACGTATTAGGTACCAGGTGGGTACATTTCTGGTCTTAGAGAGGACTAAGAAAAAGAGAGTAGAAGACAGACAACATGTGATGCAGCTGTGGTGGTAGTGATGGAAGAGACAATTTGACTCAATGTGACATGAGAATGAAGTTTGGAAGAACTAGCTTCAGATCTACACGTGGCCATAAAACACATTGGGGACCTGGGCCAATCACACCCTTCAAGCTGGAGGTGCTTCATAGGGTTGTTGTGAGGATACAATGAGGAAGAAGGTAAAGGTAAAGGTTCCCCTTGACATTTAGTCCAGTCGTGTCCGACTCTAGGGGGCGGTGCTCATCCCCGTTTCCAAGCCATAGAGCCAGCGTTTGTCCGAAGACAGTTTCCGTGGTCACGTGGCCAGCGCGACTAGACACGGAACGCCGTTACCTTCCCACCAAGGTGGTACCTATTTATCTACTTGCATTTTGCATGCTTTCGAACTGCTAGGTGGGCAGGAGCTGGGAAAAGCGACGGGAGCTCACTCCATCGCGTGGATTCGATCATACGACTGCTGGTCTTCTGACCCTGCAGCACAGAGGCTTCTGCGGTTTAACCCGCAGCGCCACCACGTCCCACAATGAGGAAGAAGAGGGCCACATATGCAGCTCTGATCTCGCTGGAGGAAAAGCAGGATGCAAATTTCACAGGCAAGTAAGAACACAAACAAGTAATTGCTGGGCTAGGGAAAAGCTAAGCACTCCTGCCAGTTGATTTGCTACAGGAAGTGCCCACCCAATACAAGCATGATCAAGTAAACAGTTCCTGCAGAGCCTCATGTTGGCTGTATAATACATAGGTTTACCCCACATTTTCTGTCAATGGCCAAGAAATGTCTGGCCTTACTCTTATTTTAATACCTGGGGTGCAATTTAGGTGTCTCAATGGCCTTTGTAGGAACTTTCCACCACAGGCCCAGAATGTGACTGGTCAACACCTGCGAAGTTGGGCTGTGCAATGAAGCACTCTTCTCTGACTGAGCTGCATAGCTGACTCTTTGCAAATCCCAATAATAAGAAATACTTCCTCCTGTTTAAAAAAGCAACCCACACTGTGACCCCTACCCATGGGTCATCTGATTCGGCCTTTTAGGCAAGCCAAATAGCTTGAAACCAAATATTCTTTCTCAGCAGCAACAAATGAAACCCCCCTCAGTCTCTTTTCAGGAAACGTGTGTTATCATTACTGGAGTCTGAGACAATATAAATGAACAAGCCGTATCCCAACAGCTGCTGTAACCTTTGACTCTACTGTTACCACACAGCAAGTGCTGAATGAACCCAGACCACTGAGTTAGCTTCCTCAAGCTGTTTTGCTTTGGTGTCAGAGTGCAATCAGGGTGGATGATTTGCAGCCTGACTATCCTGCAAACATATTGACTCAGAAGTAAGTGCCCTTGAATTAAATATCACTTACAGCATGTCCAGGCAGGCATATCACCTGCTATTTGGGTCTCTTTTGGTGCTGGTTCATTCAAATCAAATTACAGGGTCCACATGTGTTTTGACTTGCAGCCCCTTTTTAGAGTGGTCCCACTCCTGTTTGGAACAGCACTAGGGCTACAGGGCTTTTTGGTGTGATTTGGAGTGCTCCTAAATATCCCGTTCTGCAGCCCATGCAAATGGTTAGTTCACATCAAAATAGAGCTGTGGGTGTTGTTATCTGAGGGAACAACCCTGTGATATATTTGGTGGATTTGAAAGGGACGTCAGAGAAGCCTCCGTTCCTCTATTTTCATCTACTCTACTGTTTTAATTTTTTATAATATATTTTCCTATTGATGCAGTGCTATTCTAGATAAATGAGACATATTGGTAGTATTATGTGTACCATGTCAAGTAGATGCATTGCTGTTTCGCTATATCACTTGCTTTATTTAACAACAACAACAAAAAAGGAAAGTTGCTGTGGCCCACTGAATAACGGCTATGGGAAAAGGCAGGGAAAGAGGGGGGAAAGGGAATGTCATTAATCAAAAGGCGGACAAATTGGAGTGATCCACAGACCTGCCTGAACCCTTCTCACAGGAGAAAAAATGTCAATCAGTGTGAATGGAAGGATCACTCAAGAAAGAGATAAAATGGAGTGCCCTATATAAAAGAACCTTTTAACTGCAAACCAGACTGCTCCAACTTTCCCCCATCTGGGTGTGCCCTTATTCTGTAGTAAGTAAGATTAGGACCACGGCCTTTGTGATTCTGCTGTTTTTATTCAGACTACCAAAGCAATCAAAACTTTTGCCTGTTAAAAAGCCAGGCAGTTGTTGCTATGGTGTCTGATTGTCGTCTTTGTGTCACCTAGGTACTTGTTGATGAAGCCAATCTGAACAGCACATTGCTTCCCACACATACGTATCACATTATAAAAGAGGAAGCAGTAAGTTACTATTTTGATCTCTTAAATGAGAAACATTTAGCTTAATCAGGTGCTATTCTTTATTTGGACGACAACATTTTATGCTATAGGCATGGGGTTAAGAAACATTGACCACCCCCCACCCACCACCCCACTGTTCCTTCCTTGTGTACACAAAGGAGAACATTTTGCTGAGGCTTTCTCTCATTTTGTACCAACAGGATTCTTTTTTTCTCTACGGTAGAACTTTCCAACCTGAAAACTCTGTCCCATCCACAGACCACCACGCGGATGTGCCAAAGCCTTCCAGAAACCGTCCACATATTCTGGGTTTACGTGGGCTGGCTGTGAGCAAGGAAATGTACTATGCACAAGACTCAAGCACACTATTTTCTGTTCTTTAATGCTACTGCCACAGTGGAGGCCTGGGTTTATACATACTTTCTAAAGCTAAGCTGTGGTTCATTTTAATTGCTTTATCCGACATTTCTTTCTCAAAACTATGTCTAAAAGTTGCCGTGCTGCCAGATTTAAATATAATAATAATAAAATAATAATAATCTTAGATCTGCAGAGCTGGATGGGACCCAAAGGATCATCAATTCCAGCACCGATCAAGAAAGCGCAGCGAGGAATTAAACTCCCAACCTCTGGCTCCACTGCCAGAGGCCTTAAGGCTCTGAGCTATTGGGTGCTTCCATCTCATTCTAGGAATACTAAACAGTTTTGCCCATTTTTAACATGGGGGATTATTTAATAGACAAAAGCAAAAATGCACTTTTGTTACAGAATGCTACTTTGAGGGCAGAAAAGTGGCATATATGTGCCATAATGTATGGCACTTTTCTGCCCTCAAAGTAGCATTCTGTAACAAAAGTGCATTTTTGCTTTTGTCTATTAAATAATCCCCCATGTTAAAAATGGGCAAAACTGTTTAGTATTCCTAGAATATATGTGCCATAATTGTAAAGGCAAGAGGAGAAGGGGATGGCAGAGGACGAGATGGATGGACAGTGTCATTGAAGCTACCAACATGAATTTGGCCAAACTCCAGGAGGCAGTGGAAGACAGGAGGGCCTGGCGTGCTCTAGTCCATGGGGTCACGAAGAGTCGGACACAACTTAACGACTAAACAACAACATGTGCCATAATAATAAGGCTACTGTCTGGTCTTTCTCTGGCTGCACAAAATGTTGTCATAAAGATGTGGTGCAGAAGCAGGGACCTGGCTACAAGTGCAGCTGATGGGTACCAGCATTGGAGTCTCTGCTTTTATCATGGTGGGACTCACCTCTGACAACAGTGATCAGTGGGACGTAATATACAAAATATTGAGAATTTTGAGACAAAAGTGAATAAATCACAGTCTATTTTTTTTGAGAATGTACTGACCATTACCTTTCTCTCTCTCTCTCTCTCTCTCTCTCTCTCTGTGTGTGTGTGTGTGTGTGTGTGTGTGTGAGTGAGAGAGAGAGATGGAGGCTGAAAGGGTAGATTCTTTCCTTCTTTGAATTCTGATCTTTCCTGTAATGTTTGTTCTCACAAGAGTATCAACAAACAGCGACCGACCTTGCCCATTGCTTTAAATGCGCAGCTACACTGAAAGCATGGGAATGACCGAGTCACATGGAAAATGCTTAGGCTCACATGGACTGTTCATGTGCAAAGAAAGGGGCAGCGGGGAGGGGGGGCAGCTTTCACAAACACAATAATCTCGGCCGGAATCTCCTGCTCGCTTGCTCACTCTCTCCAGCGGTGAAGCAGAGCAGCTAGATTTTTTGCTTTAAGACCAAATCATATCACAGTTTCAAGCCATTAAAAAAAACACCCAAACAAATCAATGCCTTTGCAGCCTAATAGCCACTATATGTGTCACACAGGAAGCTCCAGTCACCAGCACAAAACTTTGATACCCACAAAGAGTGGCCCAAAATAATCCAAACGTCTGGAAAATCTTAACATTAGCATGTGGGGAGCGAGCGGGAGGAGTAGGTTTTACTGTTTAGGGATGGGGTGAGGTTGGTCGCTGATTGTTTCGGCTGAGGGCAGAACGCTGATTCAAGGTTGTTGGCTTGTTTTGTTCCATTTCTTCCCATCTGATCCCGGTGCAACATTTTGCTTTGCTTTACATGCAGGCCTATTCATTCTGGACCAGGATAAATATGTTCAGCTTACATTTTATTGATAGAGTGACACCGTAGCTATTGCTTCATCGTCCAGTAGAATATGACTTGAGACTTTAAAAGCCTTTTAACATGATAAGAAACCAAACTATAATTTTGCATACATGCTGTACATGTGGATCTCAATTATACCACATTTTACTAAAATCCTCCAGAAAAATTATACATTAATTATACAATCAGGTAAGAATCAACAATTACTGGAGAGGTGCCAGGATAGGAAATTTCTGGAGCCTAAAAGAGAGTTTCTTCTTTTTTGATTCTGGACATAAATGTAGTCATTTGTCAAGAGATGATCTACCTACCATACACGGATGAGTACTCAGAAATTTAATCATTTAGTCAAAGCCTTACCTGTCTTATTCTGGTTCCATACAAAACTTTCCCAGTCCGCCTACTAGAGCTCCTACTCCATCACAAGTCTTTCAGATCTATAAACCAGAACTTACCTGAGTCAAAAATCTTTCTAGGGTTGAATAACCACAAGCAACTTTGCAGGCCAGATGTGAAAACCACCCTACCTCAGCTTTATTGGATGCTGTTGCAGTGCTATGGGTCACACAAACAACCAGGCATGACATGAATTGGTGCTAGAGATGGGCACGAACTGCAGGTTTGGTGGTTTGTGCCAGTTCATTTTTCAACTGAACAGGTGTTTGGCACTTCCCAGCCCCCTCTCCTCTTGTGGGCAGCCACTTGGAGCTAGCAGCCTGGCTTCCTTGTCCCATCTCCTCCAGGCACTGCCGAGGAGGCAGGGCTGGGAGGTGTTGAACACCTGTTCAGCCAAAAAATGAACCAATATGAACCACTGAAACAGTATTTCATGCCAACATTAGAAGGTATACTAGTCAATTGTAATAGTCTTTAGGACACACTTTATGAGAGTGAGGGTGGACAAAGTGTGTATTTTCTGATATTGTTAAACTGCAGCCTCACTGTTGGGTATGGTGATAAGGCTGATGAAAGTTGCTTCCAGCGACATCTGGAGACCTAACCTTTCCCATCTCTCTTATTAACATCAACAGATGGCCATGTATTCCAGTGGTAAAGTCTGATCCTCCATGTGTTGTTGGTGATGGAGTTTTATTTGCAACCTTGCATGCTGCCTGTACCTTGTTTGACTCAGAGGGACTTTTCTGGGCTGAGGTAATTACTTACTTACTTACTTACTTACTTACTTACTTACTTACTTACTTATTTGATTTTTATACCACCCATCTGGCTGCCAAGGCCGCTCTGGGTGGTTTATAAAACAGAATAACAACAAAAAAATAACATGGTTATCTATCCAGCACTAACCAATCATTTCTTCCACCCTTTGAATTCAAAGAAAGCCCTGCCTCTCTCCTGAGTATTCTTTCCCTCTCTTTCCTGTGTTGGTGTCAGTTGTTTATTTGCTTTTGATCTGTTTGTAACTGTAAATAACGAATTCTTTCTCCACAAATATCTCAGAGTGAGTCACTGAGACTTTATGTGCCAGTTAATGAGAAAAGGGTAGACTCTGGGAAACTTGCAGCTGTTCTCTGTGGATCTGTGTAGTTCTACTGTATAGCAAAAAAGAGAATTTTGCCAGAAATTCAAAACTCTGCAACAGTTGGACTACAATAACCCTGTACCTATCCAGGGTCACTAATGGTGAGTTCAAGTCCAAAAGGTGCCCATCCCTGGTCTAGACTTACAGATAAATTTATAGGGCAACTGGTATGTTTACAACTTTAAGGATGCCACATGTTATATTAATGTCAATAATAAAATATTATGAAGTGAGGAGAAATATATTTCTTCAAAGAGCCAATGTACAAAGCTCCTGGATTTCACAACTCACTGAGCAGCCCTATATAAAACAGAGCTGTGTTCCTGTTATCCAAACATCTGAGTATTAAATTGTGGGTGGGTGGTTTTCTTAGGGGAGGGATGTCTTTTAGGCTATTGATAGATGAATTTTTCACTAGGAATGCATTTCATATGAAAATGAATGCAGAGGTGATATTAAAATGGCCTCTTCCTATGCCATAAGCACGCCATATGCAAAGGAAACTACAAAAAGCATAGATGTGCTGTCTAACTAGTCAAAACACCTAGCCACATGAATTATGCCCTGTCTGTCCTGTCTGTGGAGAATGAGTTTAGGCAGGCAGGTGCAGGCTTACACTAAGGCTAGGATGTGAATGCAACAACCCAAACCTCTGGATCTCAAAATTGCCATTTGGCGGACTAGAAAACTCAGAACACAGATGATGAGGACGAAGAATGTAATGTGCAACAAAGGCTTAAAACTCGCTGAAGAATTAACATTGTACGGTGCTGTGTATACTCAGTTCCACTGTATGGCATGACAAAGGACAGAAACATATGAAATGTGGATTTATCAAAAGATGCTAAGAACTTCCTGGATTGCAAGGGCAACCAACAACATTGTAAAGCAAGTGAATAAGGACCAAGAAATGGCAAAACATGTAACATGAAGAAAGGTGAAACTAACTTGACAAAAAACAGTTTTGATTGTTACAACTATTCAGAGTAAAATAAGTGCAGGAAGGGGAAGAGCTTGTTGGCTGGAGAACCCTAGAGTTTGGCTTAGTTTGGATGCAACACAACACTATTGTTTAGAGTTTCCACATCCAGCGTATCAAAGTAACCATGTGATTATGTCCAACCAGAAGCAGAAAAAGCAGATTATATTATACACTTTGATCCCAGAGCTTCTTAACCGATTAGTGTCGGTACAAGTTGGTACAACCCACTCTCCACATACACATTTGTTTAGCACTTTTTGGGTGTGCAAAATGCTTCACTGTAATCAGCCATTTACCCCATTAAGGAAAATATGTGGTTTAAAAATAACAAACCGCTGTGATTGAACAATGATTCAAAAATGGAAGAATAGTATTTGTTGGACCAGCTGCTCTCTGTCAGCCAAATTGCTCTTACAGTGCTGTTGTGGGGGAAAATGGGGAGTGGAGAAACATTTAAAGCAACTGTGTAAATTTTGTCACACATAAGCCCTTCTGGAAGTAATTTTGTCCACTCATGTTACTGTTTTTGCCCATCAGCTTTTACTCAAAAACTCACGACCAACCCACCAACAAAAACACTACATAACTATGAGAACAGCACGGGAAACTGCCACGAGTGACATAGGGTCATCTGATTTCCGGGTGGGTGGGTGGGTGGAATTGTGGCTGAAAGTGTGGAAAAATATCGGGAACCATGGGGTGGGTGGGTGAACACATTGTAATTTTCTTCAGAGAAGAGAGAATGATAAATATTTTGATTAAATGATAAAAATGTTATGGTAAAACATTCTTTGTCCTATTTAATTTTTTTATTACAACACATGGGGAAGTTAAATATATAGTTTATTACATCCTACGATGTCTGTGCTATTACCCAAGTGTTGTTTATTAATGATCATGGTTAAGGTACTGAACAATGTTCATATTTTCTCATGTTTTGTACTTCCTGCATCTCACTGCCACCCAAGCATGCATAGAATGACTGAGACAAACCTGCATAACTAAGGAAATGAGCTGCACTCCCCAAATGCTTGTGAAAAATTTTCTGACAGGGTGTCTCATTGTGTTGAGATATCTCTTTTCATAGAGGCTGATAAAATTTGCAAGTATTACAATCTTAATCTGTAGCTTAAATTTCCAAAAATCACATTTACCCGGGAATTAAGAAACATTGGACAAAATCTTTTTCATGCAGGAGTAATATAAAGTTACAGAAAATTGTGCAATTTCATCACACAATAGGCAACACCAATTGTGACCAATTGTGCCATGTGCTGGCAGAGATGCTTCATGGATGGCACTTCTGCCTTGGCACTTTCATAGTTTCCATAAGCATAATGTGTTGCTATCTCTCAGCCCATGTGTTTATGTGACAGGATTTGGCCCAATGCCTGAAATCCTGTTTGTGTAAGTCTGTAAAGGCTGCAGGATGGGAAGAAGAAGTTTTTAATTACTGAACATTACCACTGCCTTGATGACTTTGCTGTCAGTGATAATTTTCTTTAATTAAAGACTTCCTGCTCTTGTCCACCAGTTTCCTGGTGATGAAAGGGATTACTTGGGGCAGGTGGGGACCAGGGGATGGAAGGAAGAAACATTTAATTTCCAAAACGTTGCCCTGGCTGGCTGATGACATCTAATCAATCAAACCGTCAGCAGCATCACTCTAACCATACTGAAAGGCAGGAAAAGGGTCATATCTGGTACAACATTTCCTGTGAGTTTCAGCTTATACAAGGTCTAAAAACATATTATTTCAAAGAAAGAAAGAAAGAAAGAAAGAAAGAAAGAAAGAAAGAAAGAAAGAAAGAAAGAAAGAAAGAGAAAGAAATGAAAGCTTGGTGTAACACTTTAAAGTTCTGTGGGACTATATGCTTACTTAGATATCGATTGATGAACCTTGCAAACACAGTTTCACAAAATGAGTCTTTTCTTGTTCCCCATTATATAACAGACAACATGAGAAATTATGACAACAACAAAATGCTACAATTTGTGCACCCAGGTCTTAGGAAACAGCACCAACACAGAGATTGCTTGTAGAATTGCAAAGTTCAAGTGTCCCTTTGATTTCAAAGTCAGACAAAAATTCAAGTCATCTTCCTCAGCTGCGTTGGGTGTCCAGTATATAGAAGAATCAGCGCCACATATGGAATCTTCAAAATCCTAAAATATCAGTTCAATTGTATGCAATTCATGAATTCCCTATGTGATTTCACCCCCTCCAACACAAACATATAGGAGTTGTATAAGGGGTTGCCGTGTTAGTCTGGTGCAAGCATTATAGGTGAAAACAAAACGAAAAAATAACAAGTAAACAAAAACAAAAATGTGGTGGCACCTTAAAGGCTAACTTATATATATATTTTAATGTGAGCTTTCACAGACAAGTCCACTTCATCAGACCCCAAACATGTAGGAATCATACTTAAACCAAGTTGGCAAGGGCCTCAGCAGTCCAAGTGGCAACAGCAGCTTCAATGTCTTCAGCATTCCAGCTCTTTCTGATTCAAATCTCTTACAGCCCTGCTCTTTCTTAGTCCCACCCCTTTAGGCTGAACCAATATTTCATAGGGATTACATTGGAAATCTCCTAGAGAAAGAAGCAAGGCAGAACTCCACTAGATTCTCTGGGAAAATTGAAGGAAGATTAGGACATTTACACACTCCCTGCTTACACCAGTCACCAGTCAACATTTAGGCCCTGAGAGAGAGAGAGAGAGAGAGAGAGAGAGAGAGAACACTCTTCAAACCTCTCCTTTTCCCTTGTCAAAGACTCACCCCGCAAATGCCAGACTCCACAGAGCATTCCCAAATCTTTCAGAGACAAAGGATCTGAAGGTCCCCAAATATTTGGGATCCCTTTCTTGACCAGTCAAAGGACAATGTCAGTGTTATGAAAAGGGAGATGATGGTGGAAAAATACAACACATCCAAATGGAGACCTGACCAGGACAAGGCAAAGCTGCACAGAACTGCTCTAAAAGTGTCATGAGAGCAACAAGGTGGTCCCCAGTGTATGAAGCTTTACTATGTGATGTTTATTTTATTTACTGGATTTATTTATTTATTTATTTATTTATTTCATTTATATCCCGCCTATCTGGTCAATTATGACCACTTTATATCCTGACTTTCTGTCAAAGAATGGTGCTTAAAACAATTACAATGATAAAATCACATAATATAAATACAGTTAGAACATACATAAGAAAGAACAACACCCAACTGGTTAAAACCCCCTTCTACTACAATACAACATCATCTGCATTAGTGTAGTCCGGTTCTCTGTTCGGATGATATTCTCCCACTCTGGGTAAGCGTCTAAATGTCACAATGTGTGGCCCTAAGCAACCAGGCATTGCACTGGGATACACAAGAGAAATGCACAGGTGTGTTGTAGCTATGAGCAAGAATCAAATACAACTAAAGAGCCAACTTAAGACCTGGCTCTTTAGGCAGGCCTTCCCTCCTGTCACTACTTGATCTTTACTATTTTTATTTTTCCATCCTTATTTTTCTATTTTGATCCTTACCTTTCCATCTTGAATGATATTATTGTTGTTGTTTTAAATTGCTGCTTTTAATTGCTTTTATGCTATTTCTATTGTAAGCCGCCCAGAGTAGACGTGGTCTAAATGGGCGGGGTATAAATGTAATAAATAAATAAACAACTGCACAGCTTGAGATTTTTCTTTATTACAATACTGACATGAATGGTGGTAGAACTGCATGTTTCCTGTTAGCTACTCATGATATTTAGCATCTCCGTGATGAGATCCTGGATCTTGCAAAGTTAGAGCATGTTAAGGTGACAGTCCTAAACCTAGCATTCCCCCCACTCTTTGGTTTCTTTTCTCATGCTCCTTTCTGTGTGTGGAAGAGCAAATTAATACTAATATCCCTTTTATTCCTATAATTTGCTAACTTGCTAGTTGAATGACTTTGGCCTTTCTTCCTTTTTTCCTGCTCTGATTTCTGAGAATACATTTGCTACTCATGAGTATTCACGTTTTGTGAGAATTCCTAGATGCCTTTAAATTAGTAGGTCTCAGTGACTGGCATGCATACCACCAGTAGGACACAGAAACAGTCTGGGTGGAACAAAGATGTTCTTATAACATAATATTATGGAAATATAATTTTTGTGGAGTTTGGCAGGGTTTTAGTCACAGCAATAACATTCATTGGTAGTAAAAGTATTGCAATTTTAAAAAGTATTGTCTTTATTACTATCATCCAAACCCTATTCAGTACACCTGCTGACATAATGCTATTGGTGTAACTTTCACCTGCAAATTACTGAAAATTAAGAAGTCAGCGTGGGCACTTCCTGTTGGACACCAAGTCATATGATTGGTGTGTGATAGGAAGTGTGTGACTTTTTAACTTGTGGAAATCTGAAAGTTTTGCTGATGGAGTTATGCTGCTGGTTGTAACAAATAAGATTTTGACTGATGTTCACCTATGAATGGAACTATTAATTTTGTTCGTTTGGATTTGCTCCCAACAATACTACTGCAATTTTTATGCCCCTAAAATATAATGTAAATTTTAAATGTAACAGCAACTTGCCTACAAAAATATAAATGTCCTTCTTGGGGGAAATGGATGTTTTCTCCTATCAAGAAAGGATGCAGGGTCCTTGATTGAGTGATTAGTTTAAATATAAGATACAAAAGGTTGAGAACCACTGCCTCAAATCAAGGGGAATATTTATTCTCTAGGAGGATTTTCCCTTGTGCCCTGTTGATATTTTAGCCTACATCTCCTTTTAGCTACAGCCAGCATGACCAGCAGTCAGGTATGGTGGATGCTGTTGGTCCAAACTTGTAGGGCACCAGAGTGGTTGAGACTGCTCCAGGATAACATAACCTCATGAAACATAAAGAGTGACTTCAGAATTCTGCTTCCCTGCACTGAACTGATTGTGCGCCTGAGCTTCAGTATCTAAGTTATCCATTTACCAACACTTAGGGTAGAAGACAACCAT
This sequence comes from Intellagama lesueurii, assembly GCA_037013535.1. Lineage (NCBI taxonomy): Eukaryota > Metazoa > Chordata > Lepidosauria > Squamata > Agamidae > Intellagama > Intellagama lesueurii. Next base: position 206,031,111 of record JBAJHW010000002.1, read on the forward strand.
CCTAGTATGAGGAATAGTGGTGGGAAACCACAGCAACACAGCTGGTCATCATCTTTAGTCTTCTCTGACATGTGATTGGCTGGTCCAAGTGAGATGGGATGCAGTACTCAGTCTGGATCAGTGAGGATCACTCTAGTCCTCACTAAGGTTTGGTTTCACTGTGCAATCAGCACCAGTCATCTGACAGCCAAACTGTCCTTTACAGATTAGAAGAGAGAGTTCCTAAAGATCAAAACCTGATTGTCAAAGCAGACGTTTTTCATGCCTACTCTAGTTTGCAAATTAGCTAGCTCTTTGTTACGTGGTTGGTCTTCAGAAGGTAAGCAAAGGCTTTGTTTGCAAGTTTTATTACTCAGTCCCAAAGGCCCGAAGGAATCACACCTCTGGTTTAACAGTCGATTTCAGTGTCTAATAACAGACCATCTGTGGCACATATAGTTCAAATGCCAATCTGATGTAAGAGGGCATGCCCACCCTCCCAATGTCAGATGAGACTCTCTGCCTGTGTTAAACCACAGACTCCTAGTGCCAACCAGTAGCTTAAACCAGATTCAATAGGCATGCTGGCCATGTCCTTGAGCACATCTCCCCCTCCTCTTTCTGCTGAAACCTTCTCTCAGCATTGTTGATGCAGGACCAAGTTTCTTGGAGAAAAAACAAGGTAAAAACATAAACAATCAATCAGTTCTCACACTGTTCAGTTAATCAGGAGTGGAACTGCTTAGGTAGGAGTCCTTTTATTAGTGGCACATTTTTCACTGTGCTCCATTTATAACATGATTCATATAGAGTGAGCATACACAGTGACTGTCTGGTTGACCACTTGCAAAAACTGGTGTCAGAACTCCTGTGTGGAAAAGGAAGTGAACAAGAACGGCTGTGATGCTGGCTGCTTGCCCTGGTTGTCGGCTGGTGTTTTCCCCTTCTCAAAGGCACGCTTGCAGACTCAGCCTTGATCCTGCCAGCAGAAAGTAAGCGTCCATCCACTCTTCAAAGAGTCGGCTTATTTATTTATAATTTTGCCCGGAACCATTCAACCTTGTCGCTCCTGATTTTGTAACAGGCCAAACTCCAAACCCTCACAGGATAAACAAGATTGTGGGGCTAATGATTTGTGAGCTTGATCTGGATGCCATTTTGCTGCAGAAATTCCAGCCTAAGAGACTCTGCAACCTGCTAATAAAGCACTTTTTGGCGGAAGCTGTGCAAACAGGATTTCACAGTCCCCGAATCTGGGTTTCTAGTACTGGTGCAACTGGCAGTGACAATGGCTCTTTTCAGAGTAGCTTAACCCTCCAATAATAAACCACTTGTAGTTGTGCCAGTTTGTCTCTCCCCTGCTGGCCAATCCTCCCCCAACTCTAATTAATTTATGTCTTTTTGTGGGTAGTGAGAGAACCACTGCATACTTTATAGAGCCTTGATCCTTTCAATGCTGGATTTTGTGTGTGGTTTGTTTGGGGGGGTTTTGTTTTGTTTTTTTGACAATAGCAAAGCATTTAAGTCCCCATTAGCTAGACACATTTTTGTTTATGAATTAAAATGAGTTGAGATGCACCCTTCTCTTGGCAGAAGGGAAAGGGAGGTGGGGCTGTGCTGTGAGAGGCCATGCTGATCAGCTTTGCTACCATGGTGAGATACATTATTACTGCAGAAGGACTCTGAGAGGAAGCGCCTGAAGGATATTTGACCTGCTTCTACTTTCACTCTAAAAGAGGAAAGTAATGGTACCTGTTAGTGAGAGACTGGGAGCCAAAGCTATATATTAGAGAGGGCAGATCATTGGAAGTAGTTTTTAAAAGGATCCGATTGTCACAGTAGGAGTTTTCTCATGTCCCATAATTCCCAAATTAGCTTGCTTTGTTCTGCTGGAAACAAACACGGGCTTAGTTTGTGAATCTGATTCTCAGACACAGAAGTTTGCCTGAATCATGTCTCTGGAACATGAACATGACTTCATCTAGAATGATGGACCATCTGTAACATACAGTCTGGCCCTGAGGGGAAAGTTAGTGATCACCTTTAGCTTCAGAACTATTTAAAGGTACAACCAGTGTTCTCATCATCATGTATGATGTACTATGCTTCCCAAAATTCCCTGCCAGTCTGGTCACCGGGGAGTGACAGGAGAGCTACCAGGAGAGGGTGGGAGCTGTCATTCAACATGTCTCCGGACAGCCAGACTGGGCAAGGGTGGAAAACCTCTTTGCAAGAGAATATGTAATATGAATGTGTTCTCTGACTGTTCACTTTGGTGTACTTGGGGAAAAAGAATACAGCTAACAGCATTTGTAACAGGAATGTGAACAGAGTGCATTAGTATGGAGAATTTCAGTTGGCTCAGAATATGGCAACAAGGGTGGCAAAAGGAATACAGATATGTGAGCAGCACATCACATCCAGCTGTGATATTGCACATTTCATGCAATTCTGACTACTGGTCATCTATCTTGTCCCATATCATCCTGACTGTATGCTGTACTTGGAGAGCCTCCTCTTTGTTTCCTAACACAGGCGGATACAAGGTTGGTTGGGACCAGAATCTGGAAAAGTTTCTTTTTTGGATCACAAATTTCAGAATTCCCCAACCAGTATGACCAATTGTCATACTGGTTAGAGGATTCTCAATGTTGTCACCCCAGAAAAATAACTTTTCTGTGCTCTGGTTGGGACATGTGTATTGGGACCTTGTCTGTGGCTGCATCTCAGCTGAAGAATTCCTTACTATGGGAGGTTTGTCTAGCCCTTGCTGTGGAGCCAGAGGTTGGGAGTTCAATTCCCCACTACTTGGGAGAGCTGCACAGTTCCAGGGTGTTTTCCCTAGGGGGGAAATAATAATCATGTGCCATCAAGTTCATTCTGACTTATGTTTATGTTTTCCAGGTAGAGAACACTCAGGAGTGGTTTAACATTTCTTTCGTCTGGGATTGTGCAGCTTGCCCATGGCCACAAAGGTTGGCTATACTCACATGGGACACAGTGGGGAATTGAACTCCCAGTCTCTGGCTCTGCAGCCAGATGCCTAAGTCACTGAACTATCCAGTCAGCACTTCTGGGTTACTCTCTACCTAGAAAACTTTGACAAAGAGTTGCCATAAGTCTTGATGGCATGTAATTATTAATTATCTCAATTTTAATGCTTAAAAAACAACTTACCAATTGTTCTGTCAAATGTTTATGGACTTTTTTAAAAGAAAAAAACCTTTGTTTTATTTTATTTTTAGTAGTAAGATGAAATAAAATTATCTTAAGGGAAACAAATAAATAAAGGGATAAGAGATATGTATATTAAGAGCTCAAAATCACAGAGAAGATTCGAATGACTCTCCTCTACAGTACCTCCAAGTTTGGTGAAGACTGGGTTTCAGACATCCAAGTTATACACTCACTAAGTGGATCCCCCCAGGAAATTACCCTTTAATAACTGACTGGGGAAGACCCAATCTTCACCAAACTTGGAGGGATAGTAGAGGAGAGTGAGCGGACGCTTCTCTGCAATTTTGGTGTCTCTAGGTGCCTTGGGAGCTGTTTTACAGCCAAGCGAATGAACGAATCAAAAATTTAAAAATTGCTAAAAATTCATTGATTTGTGATTTGTCAGGGTCATTGATTTGTGTGAAGACAAATAGATGAATTAGCAATTTTTGAATGAATTTGGTGATTTGTTTTTTAATTCATGCCCATCTCTGTGCTTAACTGTCATATCACTGAGGGGCTACTTTGTAGCTCCTAATTCTTCTGCCTCCAAGGTTCCCTGAAATTGATTGTTTCAGTGTTGAGGAGTCAATAGAAACACCCACAGGTGATAGGCGTTGCTAGGCAGGGGGCCAAGAAAGTTGTTTACTTGCTCAATACTGTACCCATTACACCACCTGGGGGCACCACTTGGCCTACAAGCTGCAGGTAGTCTCAGAGGGCATTTATGTAGCCTCCCCCCCCCCCCCCAGCCACCCTGGGGCCTCTCAATATTAGCAATGCAAACACACATAGATAGGCCATGGTGGTATGGAATGTGTCTGTGTGTACGTGCATTTGCAAACACCCTCTCCCCAAAGGCTGGAAATGTCCATCTGCCCACCAAAAATGAGGGGAAAAAAAAAAGAGAGAGAGAGAGAACACTGAATGATGTTATTTTAAACAAAGCCAGAGCTGTCTTGCGGGCCTCAAACTCCCCCCAGTGTAGTTGTGGAGACCTTGAGATATGATTATGTACATCCTCCATATCACATGGCAGGGATGCTGCAGTTAAAATGCCTGATGTTTGATATGCCAGAATTAGAAACCTCTTCCAATTAAAAAGACATTAGCAGGCATGACCAGGCTGTTAAAAGGACAATCGTTACTGACTGCCCTGTATGTAGTATTCCAGTAAGTACCTGCAATTGACTCCAAAGAGCTCCATTGATTGAAATGGGCTCTCATCACAAGCAGAGAGAACAATACCCACAATGGGATATGGAACCATTAAAAATTACAGCAAACAAAGGTCCTGCCATGTATTTTTCTGGTTTGTTGAGCTGTTATTCTATTTGTCCCATCATTTGGGAAATTACCCTGCAATCACTCTTACAGCTCTTCCATGAAAGGGGAAATGAGTGTAAAATCTAACAACTGGCAGCCAAATCTATCTTCATTTATCTGTTTATATTATGAAAGGGCTCTCTAGTTCCTAAGATCTTCCTCCAAGTATCAGTTTTTTCCCCCTGGTCCTGTTTCCTTCAAGGGAAATTTGGCTCTAAACTGGATGCACATGACTTTGTGGTCAATGTGATCCTCCATGGCAAGTCACAGGATTCAGTTCAATTTGTACTCATTCGTGCTCTCAGCTAGTGGGAAACCCTATAGATAATTCTTTTATCCATGGGCATCGTTCATCAAATGGCTGTAAGAGGTGAAGTGAGTCGCCCCTCCACTGTGCATTGCTAACAGTAGCATCACAACCACATGGTTGTTACTTAGGAGATCAGGGGTGCTGCATCAACACATCCAGGTCCACCAGCCCACAGTGCTTCAATGCCCTCTGAAGTCCAAATGTGGCCCTACAGAACCTACTGGAGGCGCCCCTTGGTGCATTCCCCCCCCATGCCACCATGCTGCAGCAAAAGCAATGTCCTCCCCATGAGAACCAAGGGCATGCTCTTCTTTTCAGAGCGTAATTGTCCTTTAAGGAAACTCTGGGATCAGAAATGTGCTATAAATGAAGGTATACATACCAAGTGCTTAATTTTTTAGGAGAAACTGAGCTTTTATTTATTTATTCTTTGCCACTATCCAATATGTTGTTGAATTTGGGTGCCACGTTGGTAGTTTCGATAGCAGAGATGTGCGTGTAAACAGGCTGTGGACTTAGATTGGGGAACATCTAGTTCATAAACCATGTGTTATTTATTTATTATTTATTTACTTTCCCTTGTTTTAAAGAGATGCTTGGTACTGAATCTGGGGCCTTACAGCACTTACTAAATGATGTACTTCCAGGTCTCCATTTAATATCAGGCATAAAGGGCAGCATAGAAAATGAGGCAGCTTTACATCTCACCATGCGTTCATTTGGTAATTCATTTTTTCTTGTTACTCTTCACTGTAGGCACCCAGCATCACTGGAAAATTCCTATTCAAATTCTGCAAGGAATTCCCCACGTTTATTAATAGAGACTTCAGCTTCACATCCAAAATGGACCGCTTTGCCCTTCCAACACATCATTCCCTAAGTGCCAGCCAAATAAAATGCCCTACTTTTAAGAATTATGGTTTGCACCAAAGGAATGTATGTCCTTCCTCCCACCCTGTTTTCTGGTTTCTTGGCCTCCTACTTGCTTAGGAAAACGACAGATCAAAAAACAGTACCCATGAAATTGTTCCATCAATAAGACTGCTGAGGACCTCTCTCTCTCTCTCTCTCTCTCTCTCTCTCTCTCTCTCTCTCTCTCTCTCTCTGTGTGTGTGTGTGTGTGTGTGTGTGTGTGAAAGCAAACAATCTGTCTGAATAATACTCAGGGGAAAAAAATTAAACTCTGCTCTCTAAACTAATTAAACTGTACTGTGTGTCCTTGTATAGTTCCTAGTGCTTTTCTGGTTCACTCAGTTTCAATAGCTACATCAAAATTGGAGCCAGGGCTCCTGAATGACTAACTCAGAACAAAAGCAGGTCCCCTGAGTATTCTTGAGCAGCCAGCAAACTGAGGGAAAGTTATTTCGGGTTAATCAATGTACTTCAGTTACAACAATCACATTTAACCCTAACAGCAGAAAGATTACAAACAAGGCCTTACTGTTCTTGGCTTAAAGAGTGTCACTAGCCAGACTGCTCTTCTAAAATGCTTTTGTTTACACAGGCATGCACATGGACATACACACACACGCATACACCACGGGTTCTGATGGAATTTTCAGGATACAGAATACATGCTGCTCAAGGTCCAAGAAAACACTCTTGAGGGTATTTGGGGAATGACAGCAAGCCTGTGGGCATTCTAACTAAACAGGGGGGCTCATTTCCACATAAGTGCATTGGGCAGAGATCTCTTTACTGGGCTCACCCAAGGCCTTTTGCTGCCTGAAGCAGAGCCCATATGGCATGCTCTTTCCACTTTAAAAAAACACCTAAACCTTGCTGTACTGTTAAGATGCCAGTCCCTGCTTTTATTTATTCCCCTGTGTCTCCTCCATGGTCTGTAACAAAATCCTCTCCTGGTGGAGTTAATTAATTAATTACCTTTTTAAAAATCCTGCTTTGTCACCAAAGAGCTTGTGGCTGCTTAATTGTTCCTGTTCTATCCCCAGTTGTCCTCGTAGGAACCCTATTGGATAGACTGGACTGGGAAAACAACTAGCCAAAGGCTCGCCAGTGAGCTTCATGGTACAGTGTGGATTTGAATTCTCCCCTATTGTAGTTCAAAATTCTATCCATTAATAGTGGCCTGTGTTTGCTGCATGTGGGTTCAAGAGGAACAGGCAGATTAGGCTGCCATCTGGACTGAGGTTCAGAGGAGATCCTGCCATTCTGTCCCATGTCTGAGTTCTCTCCCGGAACCCCTCCTATATGATGGATGCTTCAGAGGGTTTTTACTATGAGCTGGAGTCGGTAATATTTAGATTCACATATTCATATGCATGTCTCTGTGTATACCTCTCTTTCATTTTGCATGGCCTGGGATAAATGTTGAATGGATAGTATGACCATCATATGAGCAGCACATGCTGATTTCTGAGTGACACGGCCAGCAGTTTTCACTAGCCTGCCCACTGAATATACACCATAGTCTTCTCTGCAAGCAAGCAAGAAATACTGGGACATCATCTCAGGGCCAAACTACATAATTAGAAGATCAAGAATTGTTATCCCACTAGAAACACATTCCTTCAGAGCTGTTGCCTCTGTGCTTGTGAATGGAACTTCGTGACCATTTACAAAACAAAAGCAAGTGTTTCACAAACTTGCAAAGATATAGAAACCTCATGGTGCAGTAAACAAACATCCTTTATCTCTTAAAGATGTTCCACTTCTGACTGTGACTCTGGTGCAGACTCTGGTGTAGAGGAAACCAGCAAACCAATCAATCAGGGAACCCAAGTCAGGTGTGAGTGGAGAATTGATAGATGCTCCTGGGGTGTGTCACAGCATAGCTTGGGCATGTTTTTATTTATTTTTTTGGACTACACCTCCCAGAATTCCCCAGCCAGCATGCTCAGTGGCCCCACTGACCAGGGGATTCTGGCAGCTGTGATTCAATAAAGTAATATGCCCAAGCTACGGAATCTGCACAAACTATTTCTAATGGCTTCACAAGCAACCTGCTTTAGTAGATGCTTTTAGTCAAGATCAGGAGATGGTGTTGTGAGTCTGCTGCAGAGAACCACTCCCAAGAAAAGGTGCTGAGTCACCCTTTAGTCATCAGCAGCTGCTTCCCTTTACTAGTAAGGCAGGTCTCTGCCTCTCTGCCACTTGTCCTTTTGCAGACTCTTCGGCGCTTCTGTGCTACTCCTGTCTGACTGTTATGCTTGTCAACTTCATTTTGCTAATCTAGTCCATTTTCAGCATATCCAGATGGAGGGCTCCATGTACTAGCAATTAGAAAGCATTGTGTGTGCAGCTATTCTGTCTTTTTTCTCCTGAATTTTCTGCAGTAAGGAAAAAGATGGAAGAAGTGGTGGTGGGGGGATGGGGAAGAAGATGGTTACAAGCAGAGTAGCTGAGATCCTTGTAAAATTCACTGATTGAGGCAAAGCAGTGGCATCATAAAAGCTCCATCTAAAGCTGTCCTTCCTTACCCTCCTAGTTTACTGCTGCATACAGTTCCAATATAATCACATGTTTCACCCCATAAGATCCATTCCTAGCTTTGGCCTTGGCTCGTAGTGTCCTTGAATGTGGCTTGCAGCCATGTCTTGGCAGCTCATAGTCTTGTTGTAGAGAACCTTGGTAACAGGGGAAAGGTTGGTTATTGGCTGGAGTCAGTAATATAAATAACTGAAATAAATAAATAAAATAATATTCAGATTCGCATATTCAAAAGCATATCTATGTATACCTCTCTTTCATTTTGGATAGCTGGGAATTAATGATGATAGATAGTGTGTATATTTATTGAAGAAAAAGGAGGAGGTGGAGGAGAAGGAAAAAGAGAAGAAGAATTGGCTCAGCAGGTGATCCGATGCTTTGGCCATTAGACTTCAAGGGCATCCTGATAGCAAAGTGGAAAGGTGACTTGCGCAGGGGCATTGAAGTACATTTCATGTCAAGCTTAGGGTACTGGACTGGGCTTAGGACACCTGGGTTTGAATTCCCACCCAGATTTCCTGCACTGAGCAGTGGTTAGGTCAGGTGTCTAAAAAGACACAGTCCAAATCTGTCACCCTGTCTAACAGAAGCTCAGGAGGTGGCGGCCAACAGGATGAAAGCTCAAATGGGGTCACTGGGAAACCAGGAGGAAGCATTCGTATGCTAGAGAGAACCCCAAAGTTTGTGAAGTAATATTTTTAAAGGACATAAAGCTTGAAGTGATACCCTCCCACCTTCAGCAGTCCCATGTAATGGTGTGGGTGGGTCTAGGTGTGAAACTAAAATGTGTTTGGGCAGATGTATTGGAATGAAGTATTCTGGAAAAAGGCATTGCTGGTTGGCTGGAACACTGAGCAGGACCACTCTGCGTTGAAACAGTTCCTGCTACAGCTTTTTGTGAAGCGATACGAGAGTGATTTATAAGAATATTTGGGCCAAAATCTCGCTGAGAAAAACTGTGCATGCAAGAGCAATCACACAATGTTTTCTTTTCCCTGGTGGGCGGTTCTTTGCGTGATTGGCTTCATGACTGGTCATGAGCCCGATTTCCTAACCTGTGCACAATGGATTGCACGAAGGACAGCTGGCTGGAGGGTGGAGAAAAGCACATGATTGCTGTTCATGCTGTGGTGTCAGTGAAAGAATTCTGTCCTTGCTGTAGTTGTATTAACAGAGCAATAGGCCAGCGCTAAGCTTATGCCGGGAGGCAGTGGAAGACAGGAGGGCCTGGCGTGCTCTGGTCCATGGGGTCACGAAGAGTCAGACACGACTTAACGACTAAACAACAACAAGCTTGTGGTAACTGCATAATAGAAACTGCTCTGGCAATGTGTAATTGTGTAGAACAGAAGATTTGCATGTGCTACCTCTGGAATATATTTAGGAGTAGTGCAGAGAAAAGCATCCTAAGCTTCAGTGTGGGTGCCCCTCCAGTGGCTTTTGTATGCAGGTTTGCTCAGCCAGTATGGAGAAGCTGTGAGCCGGAGGAAGTGACCTCAAAAGAAAGAGAGGAAGAAATGAGCTCAAGAATTGCAACCTGACCGTGGATCTAGGAATGACAACAAGGAAAAAAAAGGAAAGCAGGGGAAATTCAGTGCTTTCCCTCACTAGTCCAGAGCACTGGCCACATGTGCTAGCTCTCCATCTCTAACTCTAATTGAGTGAGCCTCAGAGTATATGTGACAATGATAAGCCCAAGTCTTGCCGAATTATGTATAAATATGAGTGGTGGTGGAGATGGAGAATCCATGTTTAGAACAGAAAGAGTGAGCATGTGGTGGTGGTGCCACTCTCCCTCCTCTGACAGAATGTTGTTTCTCAGCCATGGTCTGAAACTAAGAGGGAGCTTGAAAGTGAGAATACAATCACCTGTGTTGCAGGAATAGATGTATTGTTATGTGTCATAAAGTCATTTCTGACGTATGGCAACCCTATGAATTAATGACCTGTCATTAATAGCCCTGCGTGCAAACTAAAGGCCATGGCTTCCTTTATTGAGCCAATTCATCTTCATGTTAGATCTTCCTCTTCTCCTACTGCCTTCCATTTTTCCTGCCATTGTTGGCTTGCCATGGCAAGTCCAATGGGAACAGATACATACACAGTGTATTACATTTACTCTAACAATTGGACTGCCCTTGCCTTGGGAAGGGCTATAGCTCAGGGATAGTTCACATGTTTTATACACAGGAAATTGCAGGAAGGCCTGGAGGGGTTGGAATCTTATGTCTGAAACCCGAAGGAGACACTGCTAATGCCTACAGGAAGTCCTGAGCTAGATGGGCCAGTGGTCTGACTTTCTACATTGTCGCTTCCTCCACTTCTTCTCAGTGTTGGCACGAGATACTTTGCTGCCTGAAGAAGAAGACAAGATGGCATCCTCTCCCCTTGTCCTAAATACAGAAACCAACAGGTCTGACAGACAAATCCTCATCTAACATGAGCCATTAAATAGTTTCATCTACCGCAACGGTGAGCAACAAGCTAATTTAAGGGCTTCAGGACAGCCTTGGTCCTCTAAGAGGTATGACAGAAGGGCTGAGCAGGGATGGCTGGTGTCTCTTCCTGTTGCCCCTCTTCGTCTATCGTCTGCTTCATGAGACAGCTGCCTCACAGTCCTTAAAGGTGAGGCCAGCCCTCTTCCTTCTTATCTGTGACAGGTCAGACTCAGGTTTAGATAAGAGCTCCTGCAGCTTTCCTGTATGCGTCTCCCCATCCACAATCTAAAGAAGCTGGCAGCATTTTCATATAGCTAGGGGTAAAATGTATTGAATCCAGTAAGACTCTTGGGCTTCCATGTATCTGATCCTGGCTGCTGTAAGACTAAACCATGGGTAAGGTTTCAATGGAGGCTTTACAAAATATCTATGGCTTAAATTTCTTCTCTGTGTCTCTCAAGTAGCATCAGTGACCAAAGGAAGTTGTGTTCATCTTGATTATTTCTGTGGTCCAAGGTAGTAAAGACCAGTGATGGAATATTTTTTAAAAAAACCCAAAAAGTCTATTGGTTTCAGTATTGGTCTCCTCAGACCTGTGGATTCAACCACCATGAAGATCCTCTGAGCTAATTAACACTTGCTAATGGAATCTCCCTCATTCTCATTCCCTTTGACAGGACAGATTTAAAACATACACAGAATTTGCCATCTGTTAATTATGTGGGGAAAATAAATGTATGATAAATTAGAGCCAGAGGTATGTGGAGCAACCAGGGCCTCAACACAGGGCACCAAAATCAAGAGGGTGGAAAAAAATTTCTTTGAGAATGGCATGAACCCGCTGGTTGGTATTTGCTGCTGGAAGGGTTTGAATCCACCCACCCTGAGTCCGTAAATCACCTCTAGCTACTCCTTCCTATAAAGAAGGAAACACAAAAAAGATGCTCACAGCAAAATCAATACGACTGTCATAGATTCGGATTCATATGTTCCTCCTCATTTCTCTGTCTTTTCCCTGTGTATGCCAGTCTCATGTGAACCATGCTTAACCAGTAGCATACCATGGCTCCAGATACCAAAACTGCTGGTTACACTGATTAGAGATGGTCACTCGTCACTGTAAAGGAGGTTTAACTATGCTTGGCTTATCTTCTGTGGGAAGAAAAGCAACTGATTTACCAAATAAGAATATAAAGTAGCTTGCTGGAACATAGAATCATGATCCATCGTACATTGAGGTCTGCTCTTCAAAGTTTTCAGAAGGAATTGGTTACATTTATAGCTCCAAACCCCCCAGTTATCATTACAGCTCCAATTTTAGAAAGTAACTTATTTTTTTCAAATGTAATTGAAGTGAAAATTCTGAATGCTATAGACCAATGATCTGTGGTTCAAAACAGTCTCTAGCCACCCACCTTGTCATTACCTCAGTGGCCACAAAGGAACATGAGATAGCAGCACAAGTTCCTCCTTCCTCAGTTAGTGAGGCCATCCCTCTAACTGGCCATTGGTGCTGACTATAACTGCAAATAAACACCTATTGGCCTCACTCAGCATGTACATACCAAACAGCCTGAGGAATAGAATTAAGCCCTGCAGCGCCCCACAGCTCAATAGTCATGGGGCTAAAAAGAAGTTCCTCAATAACAGTTTCTGGAAATGTCTGCCTCACAACGTTTAAAGTCAGATGGGAGCAGAACCACGGAAGCAGAGTGCCTCCTGTTCCCATCCAACACAGCCAGTCCAGGAGTATAGCACAAAAGTCAGCAAGTGATCTAGGAGGGACAGTGAGGCAACATTCCCTCCGTCCTGCCCCTGGAGCAGGTCTTTGGTGAGGGCAACCAAGGCTGTTTCAGAGCCAATCCCTGGCCTGAAACCAGACAGAAATGGGTCCATATAATCTGCTTACCTCCTACAATATGTAAAACTGCCCAGCCACCTCATGCTTGACAACCTTGCCCTCACTGAGATATTTGTCCTAGGGCAGTAGTTCTCATATGCCTCCAGATCCAGGGAGGTCTTTTCAAGAGAAGGTTCACGGCTTCCTGTTATAATGAAGTACTTAGCACAGCTGGAATCCACCCATCAATCTGTCTCTGTGAGATCTTAGCCACCAAGATGAAATAACTAATTGTATGTTATTTGTAATTAGTTACTTCCAGGCTCTGGCCTACTTCAGGATCCTTTCCCCACCAAGAGCAAGCAGCCTAAGACTTTGCAAAGTTTAAAGCAGGAGGCACAAATATACTAGCCATCCTTTATTGCTTGATACTAATAATTGGTTTTCTGAGATATTCTGCCCTTGAACATGGGGATTCCATTCAGCTGTCAGGACCAAGAGCCATTTGTGTTCCTAGCCTCCATTTATTTGTGCATCCTCCCCCTTTGAACACCAGCTAGGGTAGCGGCACTGCCACATATTGTGACAATAAGCCCCACAACATGGTCCATATAACCTGCTTACCTCCTACAATATGTAAAACTGCACAAAGAAAGGCTTAACTTTTCTTCATCTCAAATTTAATGCAGAGCTTGGAAAAGTCACCTCTGTGGATTACCGGTCCAAGAATTCACCATCCAGTGTGGCTGCTGGCCACACTGGCTGATTGATTCAGGGAGCTGAAGTTCAAAAAGCAGTGTTTTGAAGCTTGAATTCAATCCTAGTCAAATTCACTGGGTGCCCTTGGATTCCAGTTTTATATCAAACACGCTAAGTAGGGCAGAGAGTGATTTCTTCAAACTTTACTTTCTTTCTAGTTATTTACGTAATTGGATTTATACTCTACCCCCTCACGATGCCTTGGGACAGGTAACAAAGCAAACACTGTAATTATTCTCTTCTGCCCTTCCCTATTCTTGGCCACCAAAAGCCGATTTGAAGAGCAAACCACACTAAGATGTTCTTGTCAAAGTCAATGGTAAGGCTGGGGCTGGGGATCTGTGCCGTGGCACAAGGCTCCTATAAGAGTTGTGTGCACACAGTCCATCATGTGAAACTTACACACATGTGTGCAAGCATACCACGTAAGTGGTTCTCTGTACAGCTGAGAACTATGTAGGTGTGCTGATGGCATGGAGATGCTCCTATATGCCTAAATTTGGACACACAATATATATATAGGTTGGTAATGGAAAATTACCGGTATGTGTTCCTTTTCCACTGTAACAATGTCTGAAAAGAATGATAGTCTTAAGAGGACTAGCCTAGGAGGTTTTTCTGCCTGATTCAGAAAACTGAGATGGAGCCCTTCCTGATTCTACATACGGGGGCGGCGGGGGGGGGGGGGAGGATTGAAAGTTTCATTATATTTCAACAATGGTAACCAACCAAGGTCTACCACTGAACTTAAGGGAAGCAGCTTAGCTCAAAAATGCAGGACAGCCTGTGTGCCGTACATAGAACTGTGTTCCCCAGCAGAGTGGAATGGCTGCCCAGAAGGGCTACCATTGCTGCCCTCAGATGGCTGAGACACTTGTCCCGTCCTGCTTATCTCGGTGTCTGGAAGATGTCAAGGATAAAAATGCCAAATGATGCCGACTTCTGCAATCCTGAGCATAGGAAAGCTTGCTGCGACTACCCTTCTTTGTTGTTCTTGTTGCAACTTCCAGCCATCTGAACAGTCAGTACGTAGTAGTTTTACTTTTTGTTTCTGTTACTTTTTTTTTTTTTTTTTTTGCCATCCCTTTTTGGAATATAAATCTCAAATGGAGCTTCTAGACCCTGAGTGCTCATCAGCACTAGAGCTGCTTGGCTGTTTGCTTCGAGCATCATCTGCCAGTTTTCTGTGCCTCATCATTATGGAGGGTCATGTACTGAACCTGAAATATTTACCTGGTTTCCTTGTCATTATTACAGATCTCATGGACAAATAATGGATATCTGAGCCAGGGAAAAGATACTTCCTGCAGCAAAGTTCTTTGATTTTTAGCATCCATTTTAACATGTGTAAATCCTTATGCTTTTAAAAGACACCACCATTTTTAATTGTTTATATGTCCTTAAAGTCACAGAAAACAAATCCATAAAATCATAAGCATTTTGAAAAGGACTGGACTCCAGTCATTGTCCAATTCATTTGACCATTGTGCATTTCAGTGCATTAAGTATAAGTGGAAAAAAACAGTGCATTTTCAGCAGTGACTTTACTGTAATATCAGTATTCAGCAGGAGCCTTGGGTGTAAAGAAGGAAGGTCTGGGTGACTCATCAAATTGCAAATGGTTTTCATGGCATTATACAAAGCTGTAGGCAGGGTTTAACAGGGTGTGCAGACCTGAAGGATTTGAGTCTTGCTAAATTAATTGAATGTTGAGTCATGTACTTTGTGGAATATGGAGCATAAGTACTAAAAACTCTGGAATGGGAGGCACCACGTCTGAAATTCCTGTGCAGAGCAGTTTTAAGAAATCAAATATATGTGCCCATCTAAGCCTGAGCAAAGTTGAATCACTGTATATTCCACTTTTCTGAAAGATGTTTTCTTCAGTGCCGCATTTCTGTTTAACAATAAAAGATGAATGATCACTATAAATAATAGCTGAGAGAGTGCTACGGTTATTGGGCTATACTTCCAGTCCTTTTATCTACATGGTGTATTGAGGGGGCAAGGCTTGGCAATGGGAAGGCCCCTCTTTGTCGGCACTTTGGGGATGATGCTGATGATACAGTTCAAGACTGCTAGGAGGCTTTAAAGATCAAAGATAGGCCATAGGGGTATTTATTTAAAGACAGTTCTATGATGTTTTTGGTATCACAGAGTATACCATAATAGAATTATCTGGCAGCATTTTGTAATTCAGGTCAGGCTTTCCCCTGTCTCATTGTCCCTCTGATTCTTAAAACAATGAGCACTTTATCCCAACAAGAAGCTCTAATTAGATTAATCTGCTTCTGTATCTGACAGGTCAGATGTC
Source organism: Intellagama lesueurii (assembly GCA_037013535.1). Lineage (NCBI taxonomy): Eukaryota > Metazoa > Chordata > Lepidosauria > Squamata > Agamidae > Intellagama > Intellagama lesueurii. Next base: position 206,046,743 of record JBAJHW010000002.1, read on the forward strand.
TCTGCTGAAATAGATGTCTGCGCTTTTATTTTGTCTTTATGATCAGATTAAATTTCGATTGAGGCAGAAAAAGATTTCCTGATATAGGCTTCAAAAGTGTCTCCCCTTCCCTGGCTCCAGCCATTGGGAGACAATGGATGGGAGGGTGAAATGTAAAGTCAGTGCGGGGTAAATGGAGGGAGCAGGAGGTTGACCCAGAAAATTTGGGTTCAAACTCTTGCTCAACTCATGAAGCTTAATGGCTGACTTTGGGCCAATTCCTAATCTCTTTGATGGGTTTGGGTCTGAAGTAGGATACATTCTAACTACTCTTCCTTGTGCTTCTTGGAGGAAGAGTATGAGAGGCATATGATGAGGGCACCAATCCTATGCATGTTTACTTGGAAGTAAATCCCATAAAATTTGGTAGGGATTGCCTCCAAGTAGAAGTGCTTAAGACTGGGCTGAATATTTGCAGTGACAACAAGAACAAGCGGAATGGACAACCTGTGGCCCTCCAGATATTCTTGGATTACAGTTTCTTTCATCCATCACTGTTAGCTATGTTGGTTGGGTTTGAAAGGAGTCACGGGAATAATGTCGAGGCCCCAAGTTTCCAGCCTCTGCAGTACATACTTACCTGGTCTGTAAGTCTCACTGAATGAAATAGGAGTGACTTCTGAATAGACTTGCACAGAATTGCATTGTAATGTTAAGGACAAACAATAAATAACAATGGTTGTTGTAGGTTTTTCGGGCTCTTTGGCCGTGTTCTGAACACAGCCAAAGAGCCCGAAAAACCTACAACAACCATCGGATCCCGGCCGTGAAAGCCTTCGAGATTACAATAAATAACAACTTGCTCTGTATAAATCCTTGCCCACCTATGGACTATGGGTAATAAGAACTACAGAGCTTTTGCCACTAGGTACTTGCATACTTTGCAAGGATATAACAAATAAGTCAAACAGTTTCTCATCCTCAATGAAAAGGAATGTCTTGACACATCAAAACAACCCATGGAAAAAACAACAATCACTGTGGAGATTTTGTTGTTGTTGTTCTTTCACAAAAGCAAAAAGACCAGCCCTAGCATTTTCATCAACAGCAGAACTTGTCTTTGGCAACAGTTTTTCTTTTTTGTGAAAAAACCCTTCTGCAAATTTGTGGCCTAAATAAGTAAATAAATAACCAGTTGAAATGCAAAAACTCCCATAATCTTGCCTAGTGGGGAGAAAGCTGTTGAAAGTTTACCTTCCCTCCTGCAAGAATGCAATAAGGAAAGATCTGCAACACTGGTACATAGAGCTGTATCAGCCTCCACAGTACTCTCACACACTAGAAACACTGATCATATCATATTCATAATCATCTTAGAACTGCAGAGCTGGGAGGGACCCTATGGATCATTGAATTCAGCCCCTGTCAAGGAGGCACTGTAGGGAATCGAACTCCAAACCTCTGGATCCACAACCAGATACCCAAACCACTGAGCTATCCAGCAGTTGTTAGTTACCAGCAGATAATACAGGGAAAGAGTGGGTTTGAAAGCTTCTTGGAGGCCCAGATGTCTTCCTTCTCAGCCAGGATTCGCCTTGCAGGGCACAAGATACTGCAAAAGCTTTCCTATGCAAAGCTTCTTTCAATGAGTGGGAGTTGATAAAGACCTCAGTTATGCTCCCGTCTTCTCTTGGTTTTCGGATCCTCTTCCATCATTGTTAGCCCCAGCATTTTCATCATCATCATAATCAGAACTTGCATTTTGCTGATGATGATATCACTCTAAGCAAGATAGAGTAGTACTGTTACTTCTACCACCTCTTTTCCCAAGTAAACACAGAAATTAGTCCCCTGGGGCATTCTCTCATCAGATATCTTGGTCAATCCTTACCAAAGTAAACCATCCTAATCAAGATGGGGATATTGGTATTTGTAAACAAATACGAATATCCCCATCCTGGGTGCGCTTAATGCAAGTCCGGCCCTCAGAACCATCTAGTCCACTCACACCACTAGCCTCCCGCTCTTCCCGCCAATTACAGAAGTAGCTCCGCCATTTCCCTGCTTAGCTGGCCACTCAGCAGCTGCGTGGGGAGACTTGTTCTCCCGCCCCCTGCCTGAAGTGGCCAGCTGAGCAAGGAGACAGCGGAGCTACTTCTGCGATTGACAGAAAGGGTGGGAGGCTGGCGGCATAGCAAAACAATTTGCCACTGCTGATTACAACATTCCTTTCCCTTATACTGGCATAAGCTACGCAAAAGGACATTGGTCAGTGGTGTTCACTTGAGATGTTGATATCAACCCCCACGAGATCTGCAAATCCAATTTCTTCCTTTTTATTGAATTAATTTGAAATACCTAGGTGACTGTCTCCATTTTTCTTTCTCCACCTATCCAGACTAGTGATGTGTATATTTAACTAGTGCAGGGTTTGACACACGTCTCATTCTGGTTCATCAAAGAATCCTAGAGGAATCCACACAGGGGTTCCTACATACAAAAGAATTCTCTTTGTGGATTTATAATGATTCACCATTTTCTTTTGTATTAGGGAGTTTAGTTTTGTCACTTAGTGAGGAATATTATAGATCCAATTGTACGCAATGGGGCTTAACACACTTTTCCTATCCTATCCTCCCGCCATCACCCCTACATGTACTCCAAATCTGCAACACTCCCCACCCCAAATATAGGAAAATTGTTAGGAACTGAGTGATCTGGTTTTGTTTTGAAAATGTATTTGCTTTTGTGATTAATGTAACAGTGAGATTGTTGTGTCTATATCTGTTGTGAACTTTGAGTGCAATAATTGCGGGAAACTGAAAGGGCATATATAAATAAACCTGCCTTGGCTTCCTTCTGAATGAATATGCTTCAAATTACCCGACACATCTTTCAGAAGAAATGTCTCTGAGTGCAATGCAGCGCATTTAGAATATGTACACCTGCAAGCATAATTGGGCAGCAAACAACCATAACATTATTGCAATGCTAGAAGCACTTCTAGATCACGATAATCACTGAAACATCAGATTTGATATCTCTTATTAGAACCCCTGACAAAATCTAGCCTGACTGAACTTTAACACAATAGAGGGCAAAAAAATTGCTTACTGGAAGTGGGAGGCTTTATGGCTACAACTGCAGGGAGAAGAGCACAAATATAACTTCCCAAAGCAAACATGATGAGGCAGCTGACTAGACAAGAGGCATCACTCTTTCCCTACTCATGACTAGAGTTGGCAACACACACTAGGGGAAAAAAAAGAACACAGGTTAAAAAAAAACTGGCCTTAGAAAATAACAAAAATTCTGATTACTTGCTAGAAGAGAAAAGGGCAGGGGAGTTTGATCTTGCAGAGAGTTTTTTAAAAGACATATCTTACTTTATAATTTTTTTTTTACTAGATTTATATCCCACCTTTCTTCCAACAAAGGAACACAAGGCAGCTTACAACAATTTTAAAACAGACATGTAAAATCACAAGAAATGGGTTATCATTAAAATAGGATTAAACTGGGAGAAATGTTAATACCATTGGGTTAGAAAAGTTAAAACAAATTTAAATTTAAAAATATATTGCATTCCTTCTAAAACATTCAGTCCTGCAAGGGCATTTAGAGGTTAAACACCGATTTAAAACGGAAGGTGTTCACCATTCAGCCAAAGGGCAGGGCCAGCCAGGTCCTTTACCTTACCATGCCTGCAAGTGCCTCCAGTGGTGTTGGGACCGAGAGAATGCCTTTGCTTGAAGGTTTCAGAGACTTGGGGAAGGGGAGGGATTAGGTGAATAAGCCCAGAACTTGGAAACAGCTCCCAGAACAGCCCCCAATCGGCATGGCTAGAGATTCTGAGACTTTTTTTAAAAAAAAACTTTACTTTTACTAAAATAACTTTCTAAAATTCTGCTTTGAACTGTTGGGCTCTTCTCCTCATGTCTCCATCCTTGGACCGGCTCTATTCCAGGCACTATACAGAAACCAAGAACTCATTGATTGATTGATTGATTGATTGATTTCATGAGCTGGCAACTCTATTCATGATATAGAATCTGGAAGAAAATGTTCTATGACCAGAGATGCTGGCTTCCTTTTCTTTTATGCCATTCTGCTAATGAACCATACTCCCAGTTCCAAGTCCTTGCTTCACTGATGCATTTCAGCTAAGAAAGAAAAAAAGGTGTGCCAAATTTCCCAGTGACCATATATTGCTTAGCCAGCAGAGAAGGAGCCAACTTGATAGATCAGAATGGAAATAGATTCTGGAAACAAGACATCAGAAGAGCAAAGTAATTTTTCCCAATGGATCAATGTTTGCTCAGAAGTTTTTCTCCCAAGAGTCTTGTGACACTGTAAAGACTAGCAGTTTTTTGTTTTTGTTTTTTTGACATATGCTTTTATGGACTGCAGCTCCCTTCTTCAGGCAAGGACAACAAATGTCAAATAAAACTCCTTAGAGTGCAACTACACTGCAATTTGATTTGCAGCCTGTATTACATCTGAAATCATAATCAGTGCCCACACAGGTGCTGCATATTAATTCAAGAGTTCATCACTCATACTAGATGCAATGCTAGTCACATTCCAGTCCACACACCTCTCCCTTCTTTCCTTCCTTCCTCTGGACTCACCACTGCTGATCCTTTTATGGTTCATTGTGAAACCGCTTTCTTATTTAAAGCTTCAGACTACTACATTTCTCAAAAACCTTTCCATAGAAAAATATCATGGAAAGATACTTAACAATCTAAGAGTACAGAACATCAAAAGTCTGAACAGTAATTTTGCAAAAAACATCCTAAATCACGTCAGAATGATTCCATAATTGTTGTTTAGTCATTAAGTCATGTCCGACTCTTTGTGACCCCATGGACCAGAGCACGCCAGGCCCTCCTGTCTTATACGTAGTTTGGTCAAATTCATGTTGGTAGCTTCGATGACACTGTCCAACCATCTTGTCCTCTGTCGTCCCCTTCTCCTCTTGCCTTCACTCTTTCCGAACATCAGGGTCTTTTCCAGGGAGATTTCTCTTCTCATGAGATGGCCAAAGTATTGGAGCCTCAGCTTCAGGATCTGTCCTTCCAGTGAGCACTCAGGGTTGATTTCCTTTAGAATGGATAGGTTTGTTCTCCTTGCCGTCCAGGGGACTCTCAAGAGTCTCCTCCAGCACCACAATTCAAAAGCATCAATTCTTCGGCGGTCAGCCTTCTTTATGGTCCAGCTCTCACTTCCATACATCGCTACTGGAAAAACCATAGCTTTGACTATGCGGACCTTTGTCGGCAAGGTGATGTCTCTGCTTTTTAAGATGCTGTCTAGGTTTCTCATCGCTTTCCTCCCAAGAAGCAGGAGTCTTTTAATTTCGTGGCATCACTCCTTTCAATGTTAGTGTATTTTTTTACATTTTTGTATTTCTGGAGAAAGGGCTTGTATTCAGTGCTAAACGTCTGCTGGCAGAACAGTAGAATCCAGTGAAAGAGGGGGGAGGTGAACTCCTCTTCCCGATGTAGCCCCCACACTCCTGGGCATTAAAACAAAACAAAACAAAAAAACCCAAAAAACACCCACCCTCCCATGGAGAGCCGATAAATCTCTGGAGCTCATTTTAGAGCTGTAGGGGATAGAAGGTAGGACGAAAGTTCCATAATATAGGCCATCTTTATTGCAGAAAATGAAAGAATCTGAAGCAGGCATGAAGTAAGACACGCTGGAGTCTGTGTTCTGCAGAGGTCTTTCTACTTTGTTCTATAGAGGGTTATGCTTACTCCATACTGTGTTCCTGGACTCAACATCTGAAAACATTCAGCAATATTTTAATATTCTTTCCAGCTAGGGCTATGTACCGAATCTGGACCCATGCTTAATTCCAGACTGATTTGGACCAATTTATATAAGCAGAATGGGCAGATTTGGTGGTTCCAGGGCAGGGCAAAGCAAAGTGAGTTCACAAATCTATTCAGATTCAAGGCAAAAACTGAATCAGGCACAGCAGAAAGGGCTTCAGGGTTTGTTTGTTTTTAAAGCACTTTTTAAAGGTGTTTAGTGCATAAACCCCTGAAGCTAGCCATTTGAACCTGGGCAGGCTTATCCCCCTCTTTAGAGTAACGTATCATGCGTCCAAATTTCATATACATCAGTGCAAAAAAAAAAAAGTATATGTTTTTGGTTTTCTACTAGCTGAGCTTTACAGTTTTATTTATTTATTTATTTATTTATTTATTTATTTATTTATTTAACTTATATGCCGCCCACTCTACCCAAAGGTCTCTGGGCGGCTTACAACAATTAAAATACAATAAAAATACAATAAAAAGATAAAACAATTAAAATACAATTAAAATAGATACTCTAAAAATTGCCATCAGGACCCACAGTTGATATTATTTCAGTTAAAAGCCTTCTGGAACAGGAAGGTTTTGACCTGGCGCCGAAATGTCATCAGCGTCGGCGCCAGACGAATCTCAGTCGGGAGGGCATTCCATAGTCTGGGGGCAGCTGCCGAAAAGGCCCTTTGTCTACAAGCCATCCCTCTTACCTCCTTGAGGGACGGCTCTTTCAAAAGGGCCCCCTGGCTAGATCTTAACTGCTGGGCAGGCTCATATGGAAGGAGGCGGTCCTTCAGGTATCCAAGTGTTATATAGTGATTTGGATGTAGTACATAAATTGAATTGAATTTGGGGCAAAAATAACACCAGGTTAAACTGAGATACATTCCAAAGCCCTAATTTGGCCCTCAAACTTAATAGGGAGACCCATGCTCAGTGCTGTTTTCAACATCAAGTCCTACATATACTTAGAAACCATCCCCCCCCCCCCCCCAGTATTTTAGATTTCCCTCCTAATCCTCAGTGGGTGGGAGATGTTTTTTGCTCCAGCAATGTTCCCATTCTCTGTCCCCTTGCCTCTGGCTTCTACATCTCCTATTAATGTGTATGTCTGTGGTTTTGATGTAGGCGCCTTGCTAGAACATCACACTTCTCATTTCATGAAGATCCACAGCTCAGGCACATGTTTGCCACTAGGTTTCCAGACTTCAGTCTTGCCAGAGACCCTTGCCACAGATGTTGGTTTTATTTATATTGCTGTTTTCATGGTCTTTGCCATCCTCCTAGTCCTGCAGCGCCCACCCGCACTGTTGCCATTCCAAGTTTGCCCACTTCACTGTAATGGGTGGCTGATAAAAGCCACGCAGGAATAGCAACACCAGGAATTACTGGGATGTTTTCATGACATGGGGGTGGCAGGGGAGCAGGAATGGCTATAGGTGAACAGGTTGACATGCCTTTCGCTGAGTGACTGGTTGCCTGAGTGGGGTATTTAAATGGATAGTTGTACCTTGCTGCTTTGAATGTGTTTTGATGTTGCTTATGTTTTTTTGTATGCTATTTGTTTGATCCTTTCTAGTATTTATTTATCCATTCGACTTGTATGCCGCCTGCACTCTGCAAGAGTCTCCGCAAGAGTCTCTTGCATACTTGCTATTGCTAGCTTTAATATTGTCTTTTAATGATGTAAGCTGCCTTGGCTCCTTTTAAGGAGAAAGACGGGGTAAAAATATTTTAAATAAAATAAAATAATAAATAAATAAATATAATAATATGTGAACATCTGTGTTTGGGGGTAGCTTTGTCCCTACTCACAGTTGGGTCCAGCTCAAATCCCCATTACAGGCATGCAGCCGCTAGTAGGTTTTCCTTGCAGGAATGGGGCCTTTGGGTCAGGAAAGTTTCCACATCCCTGAAGTAAAGGGAGGGGATTTTCTCTACAGAAAATTCTTCCGGTAGGAACAGCGAAGACAGTGCCAGTGGGGGAAGAGGCTTGCTCTACCTCTTCTCAGCCACCACCCCTTCCCCCCCCCGCCTTTTCTCTCCCTGCACCTTCCTTCTATTCTTCTGCCACCCTTCCCTCCTGTATCGACTCTGGCCCTTATACACAATTCTTAGTGTGTGAGTGTGCCCATGCACCATCTGCTTGTCCCCTGTCCTTTCTTTAAATGAGTAGATGGTCTCTTCTGTGTGCTTTGGAGGTGAAGACTAGGAGTCCTGGCTGCTGTTACTGCTGCTTTTTCTTTTCATCTTCCCATCAGCAGCAGACAATGAATTTTAAATCTGTTATGGAGGTAAAAGGAAGGGGGCAGGGAAGTCCTGTCATCAACACATATAGGCCAGAATCCTGTTCATGAGGGGGTGCTTAACCTGGGTGGCTCATTGCAGCTAACTGATGAAGTGCTATAGCATGTCTCAACTCTCGGTCATGTCCCTTGCCATGTGCCCGACTGCATGATGGAAATGTACCCCATCATCTCTTGAATTAGCTACACTTATCCATGGCAAGTTAAAAGAACCTTACACAAACACCAGTAGGATTCCAGACACACACACACACACACACACACACACACACACACACACACACACACACACACACACACACACACACACATTGTTTCAAGGGCTTTTGGGAATGCTATGATGACTCTGCAGAAATTGCTGCACTGCCTGAGAGATGTATTTTCTCTGTGTGAAGCACAACTGTAGCCCTTATGGGATACTGTCATTCTAATCATCACTAGTGATTATGGGGAAGATGTCAGTGGGTGTGTTAGTTTAATATATCAAAAACGCATATACAATCATACAAAAATACTGTTGGGAGAAGGACGGATCAGAGGTTGCTGGTCAAGCTGATGGTGTACAAAGGAGTCTTTGTTTTTCTTTCAGTCAATGCCGTGAGTCGGAGGGCAATCCCATACTATACATGTAAAACAGTTTCAAACCTGTCCAAACTTGTTACAGCTGCCCATCAGAATGCCGACCCCTGGTTGTTCATTGATAGGTTACAATTTTCTAGCAAATAATACTAAGCAGGAATATTGGCAAAGTGAAAGTCCCCAAAGCTGTCCAAGAGAAGCATCAAACTTAAAACCATTTGAGTATGGTGCGTAGACACACCAGGAAAGATAAGGCAATGCTGTCCACTGAGATTCACTGTGGATTAAGTCCATGGAGTGACCAAACGTCAACATTCTTCTGAATGCTAGACAGGCAGATTACATTCACTTGAAAGAAGTCACCATTTATTTTTCTGGTGGATTGCTGCTTGGCTGTGTTGCTTCTGTCTAGCAATCAGGTACGTAGCCTCAGAATAAAGTAGGGGCAGGTCACTCATAAATTTATTTATTTATTTATTTATTAGATTTCTATCCCGCCCTTTTAGACGGAGTCTACTCAGGGCGGGTTCCATTAAACATTATAAAAACTAAAACAGTTAAAACAATTCAAAACAATAATGTTTGTAGTGCTCAAGATGGAAAAAACAAACAATTATAATAAAAATAAAGTCAAGTATTGACAGGAGGGAAGGCCTGCCTGAAGAGCCAAGTTTTTAATTGGCTCTTAGAAACACCCAGCGAGGGAGCCAGGCGGATCACTGATGGAAGGCTATTCCAGAGCCGAGGGGCCACTGCCGAGAAGGCCCAGTTTCTTGTTCTTTCTTTCCGGGCCTCTCTCAGTGTTAGGCCCCTCAACCGTCCCTCCTGGCTATGGCGAGTGAAATGTGGAATAAAGAAATAAAGAAATGTGGAATACTAGAAAACAGTATCCTTCTGATCCAGGCTCTAATAAAGGGGGGGGGGGGGGAAGCTACCCGCATGCCCGTAGTATAATTTTCATCCTCTCCAAAGAACTGTAAACAAAATCAAAGATATGCATGTGCTGAAAGGACCCTCATTACTTCAGATGGCTATTCTAATCAGCTTGGAGGCTAATCAGTGTTTTCCTTGAATGGAGAGTACTGTTGTGACTTCACATAATTATGTCTGAACCAATGCTCTGTAATTTAATTGTACTATCGCAGGAAGAACGCCACCACACCTCGTTCTCACCCAGGGTATTTTTCCCATCTCAGCTTTGAAGGTAAAGCATGTTTCCTTCCAGATCAGGGAAGGAAAGCGATATATTGTTTCCAACCATATTTACAACAGAAACAAATTTGGGAGAAATTGATCGTTCCAAAACCCAGAGCTTAGAAAAATTATTTCCTCCTCCTCTTCCTTTTCTTCTTCTTGAATTACTGCTACCAGAATCCCTCACCCAGCATGGCCAATGGCTGACTGGTAGATTCTGGGAGTGGGTCCAGAAATGTCATTTCCCAAGCTCTGCAACCATCTCAGCTGGCGGCCATGTTATTGTTATTGACAGAGTCAGGCCAACTGTTGAGAAAAGAAGTTTTCCAAATGTACCTTTTAATTCATTCATCCGTCTGTGCATATTGGAATTATTTTATGAAGCAGACAATCCCAGACAACCTTGTGAATGCTTTTCACAGTAACTCCTAAGCTTGCTTTTGGTGGCTAAACCCTGTCCTGGGAAGCAAATCCCACTGAAATGAGAGAAATTGTTTCCATGTAAAAATGTACAGGATGGGGAACTTAAAATGGTGGTTTGCCATTCTGAAATGCTTAATCTGGAAGAAAAGGGAGAGTAATGTGCCTCTTTTGAAAAAGAGCTTGATAATAGCAGAACAATAGAAGAAATACCACACTCTTTGTGTCTCTTTCCTGCCCTATAATATTTTAGCTGTCATGTTGTCAGACATACCCCTGCAGATATGGAGATTTGAAACTTATACTTACCTGGGTTGTGCTATTGTCACATCTGTGATGCCATCCTTCAGAAGGTTAAGACCTGGGAAAACCTCAGTGTACAAGAACAGATGGAGTAGTGTGTCTTCCTTGCTCACTTTAATCCTAAATTTTTCCAATTTAATGTTATGTTGACCAGCGCTTTGCACTCAGGGAAATGGGTGTGTCAATTGCTTACTTGAAGAGCAACAAGGGATCCATTGACAGCCTTACTGGTTCAAAAGAGGTAAGATATTAGCTCTCTGAAGCCTTCTATTAGTCATTCTGACCCAGCATTTCAAAAGAACTGGCTGTTTAATTAAAGGTTGTCCACTTTGTGTCAGTCAAGGTCTTCTTGGCAGGACAATATGTGCATTGTTGGTGTGGTGCTCTTCTTGTGTAATGGGATTGACTGCTGTAATGGAACTCTAGGCCTCTGTCAGGAGGAGGAGAGCCTTCCAAATGGTGCTGTTTACTAATAATAAAGATGCTAGCAGCAGCAACAACAAAAAGATTTAACACCCTTATCATGTGTGGTAGTTTACAAAGAACAATATGACATGTCTCCATCACAAGAGGTTACAATCTGAAGTATTCTATAAGAAGAATAGGAGAAGGGGAGGAAAAGATGAAGAAAATAATATGGTACTATTTCAGGGCCAAATTTTATGTTGTAGCTAGCATATCATTATAAGAGAAAATTCTCTAAGTGCTGAAAACATCTGATTATCACAATATGATGAACTGTTCACTCCTCCTGTCATTTGCAAATTAACTTGCTATGTTAGTGAGATAAGCACAGGCTCAGTTGTAAAGTCTACCAGAAAGTTTTCCCTGGAATGCTACTAGTATTTCAGCTTTTACTGACATGCTATCTGTAACGTAACACATGAATTCCATGCTTAGTTGTACTTCAGCAGGAGAATTATTCCAGAAGCTTCACAAAAAAGTAGGGTAGTGAGGCGGGATATGAAGAAGGAAGAGAGCTGGCATGCCCCATGTGTCCTAGGAGGCAGCTGCAAGCATACGTAAAGGGCAGCAAGGGGAAAAGGTAGAGTCTCCAGAAGGATCTAGAGTGTGATGGGCTGCAGTGGCTTACTGCTGGCACCCCTTCCTACCTTGAGTTATCCTCATACCATATCTTGCAGGGTTGATCCTTTTGTACTCCCACTAGCACCTCTGTGAGTCAGGAGCCAGCTCGGTCTGAAGAAGTGGTGCCACCAACCCTGCAGACTACAGGTCAGGAGTGGGCCCCAAGGTTCCAGCCTGGGCCGTATCCTGCCACCGCAGACATACGTGCAGACCCAATGACCACAGTATTGAGTTTTGATCGAGCAACCATATACTTACTTGATGACACTCCTTTGTCTTCCTCAGTTTTTTCCCCTCCTTCCCACTTCTACATATGGCGCATAAATGCCAGATATACTGTACTGCACAAGATGTGTGAGTTTGCCACTCTGCCCCATTAATGCCTCTGGGCTCTTTGCTCCAATCCATGGTAGCTTGGAAAATACACAAAAAACCCAGTTTGATTTCCTTTTTACACATTCATCCAAAGACAATATATATGCCTAATTGTAAATATGTCTCTGGACTGGACGGTTCCAGACTGAGCAGTTTGTGCATGCGCGGGTATGTGCAAACATGTGTGTCATGACAGAATACATGTTGATACTAAAACTGTCATATATCTAGAAACTTAGAATTTGTGAGAAGACTGTCCTACAGCTGTTCTTCTCTCTGATACTAAAGTTTCTATGTGCAGGAGTTATTTTTGGAGAAGGAACCCTGACTTCCCGGCCTGGAAGTGATGGGTACAGTGAGAACCAAGCCTTTGGCTAAAGAGAAGCACACTCTGAAGAAGGTAACAGCCACCTCTGACAGCTAACAGTGATTTGTTGGTAGAGAAAATTATAGAGAAATCCTTTCCCTGAAATCTTGCTGCATGGTAAGTGGCGGCCAAATCAGTGAGAGGGCACAGTTCAATTTCTGCTGGTTTGGAGGGACAAGAGTTTTAATCAGGCAAAGTATCTGAAGGTTTGCAGACAAAACAATGGGAGCATCTGTTCCCAACCTCCCTCCACAATTGTTTCACTGCATCCATTCGTAAATTACAACCCGTTTCTCTTTCCATGGGGGCCAAGAAAGCTAACCCCTAGATAACAATCATATTTCCTTTGTAAGGAATTTCACTTCCTGCCTAATAATCTTTCCTGACAGGCCACAAAGATACACCCATGGTTTTAAAACGGTCACAACGGCTGTGGATGCCCTCCACGTTTTGTAAGAGAAATGTTCAAAAGTAAACAATAGAAATCAAAGTGACAACTCCTGTAGATGACTTCTCCTGGCAACTGAACATCTAATGTGAGAAACACTGGATTCTACTTTTAAACATTTGTTGTAGATTTATCTCACCGCTCCTCCAAAGATATCTCAATACACATGAAACTGGTCCCCGAGTTGAAACGAAACAGGCCTAAGTTGCTCTCTCCTGTTAGCACACTCTACAGGTTACCTGGAAATATGTTCCTTAAACTCTTACTGCATGGGAAGGGGCAGCCACAATTGCTACATAGTAAGAGCCTGACACATGAAGGTGATAGCAGGATACGCGGATATTTATATTCTAGCACTGGGCATTCTCCAGCATCTTTTTAATAAGGACTATCAACTATGTTGCCCTGGCCTGAACTAGGAGTGCTTGAGGTAACTTAGTTGGATACAAGTTGGCCACATGAACACCTGTCCATTAGAGACAGGAACAAATTAAGTCTCCCCTGTCTGGGCCGAGTCGTCGTTGCACCTGTACAGGTGTTGTGTGGCCACGGTGCCTCCCTCCCCTGCACACTTGCCCAGATTCCTGTTCCGCTGCCTTTGAGTGGTTGGCTGAGGGAGAAGGTGGAAGAGGACGCAGCAAATGGCGAGTGGGCCGTCCTGCTGGGGAGGTGGGAGGGAAGCGCACGTCACCCGAGGAATGGGCGAGTGTGCAAGGGAGGTGGGTGCCGTGCGTGACAGGGCCTCAGCTCAGACAGGGATGACTTAATTTGTGCCCATGTCTACTGCCCATTCATCTTTCAGTCAACAGGCTTTTCCTGAAATTATATCCTTGCCTTTATGTATTGCAATAGTACTATAGGAATGTGAATGTTTCACTAAAGGGAATGCTAGTGTTAGAATTGGAAAGGGTAATGCATTTAACCATTTATGAATAAAAAGGGGCTTCCTATCATTTACAACTTGGGCAGGAGACATATAAAGTCTCCCTTTTTGACCATGCTTACTATATTTCTCCTGTTTTGTCCTTCTCTCCTGTTGTTCTGAATCACTTCCAAGTTCTTCTTCTCTTCTTCCATCTGTGTTACTAAGCGAACAGTCCTGCCTGTTTCCCTGACTCTCTTATTTCCGTTTGCCAAATAACTTTTATTGTACTTCTATTTTACTGATTGATCTATTGATGGAACTGTTCTTCCTGTTCCCGTTTATAATGTCAGAAACATCAATGAGCTGTTACTCTTTTTATTTTTAATATTAAGGCTTTTGTGAACATTTTAAAAAGACTTAAATATACCTTAGCTGAAATAAATAATTAGATAAATATGAATGATGCATGAAATTTCTTGGTAAAAGCAATTAGAAAAATGTTGAATGCCCGGACTCTTCCCTCTTCCCTGCCTCTTGTGAGACCTGAAACAGAGACAGCAAAATGGCATCCATTTCTTCTCCCAGTCTCAGGCTGCTAAACTGCCCATTTTATGAATTCATGAGAGCTGGACCCATTTTCATAGAGAAAGATGATCCCCAGTTTTAATGATAGCCCACAGGCCTGACTATAAATATCATCTGAAATACTGCATGTAGATAAGCAAGAGAATGTGACCTTTTGCTTAATAGTCACATTTGGATGGAAGGTCATGACTAACATTATTTTGATCTTTCACTGTCATGTTCTGCAGTACATTGTTAAGTGCCAAACCAAGAAGTGATGCAAGAAATTCACGTGTTTAAATAGAGACCTGCCACAGTGGCACAGAAAACAAAGTGAAAAGAGCCTGTTTTTAACAGCCAAGGTTGGGGGATGTGCCAAACTTTCCACATGTGTATCTTCTCCTTCCTTGCAACTAATCCTCCAAGCAATTGCTTTTTGGACCAGAATGAGTTGAAAGAGTAATCATCTAACAGAAAAGTGCTTGAGGAGAAGAGTTGCAGGAAGTTTTCTGTACTCCTCCCACATACACCCTTTTAAAATCAGCCTGCCCTCTGCTCCCCCATATTCGGTGGATCTGAATATTCTGCTGACTCTTTTTGTTGTACTTCTCAGGTCTACGTCTGGTTAAGATTATTGTTTTCTGTTTTCTCTGGTTTTACTTCTTTTCTTCACCTCTGTTCAATTTTAGTTCTCTTTCATTTCCCGGACACCAAGCAGGGAAGCTGCAGCAGGCTTAGAAATGGCAGAAAGAAGGGCAAAAAAGGAGAGCTGGAGATGAGTGATGGACAGGCCAACCTGAAAATGTCCATGTGCTGGTGTGAATGAATATGCACAGCTGTGGTTAGAGAGCTGAGAGCTACCTGGAAGAAATAAGCCCAGGGAGAGTATCACAGAGGGAGCAAAGGGAAGGGGGCGGGGGAAGGCCTAGGAAGCAAGCAAAGGTGGAAAAGAAGAAACAGCTGGGTTCTAGGCATAGCAAGGAAGTTGTTTTATGAAGGGGCAAGGGTTGTGTCCAATGTAGGGTCCTTTAGCACTGCTGAGGCATTGTTTTTCTACAGTCATCTAGAAACAGAGTTAAAATGTGAGTGAGCAAACGATGGCAATTACAGACCAAAGGGCAAGCCTGGGAGCTGCCTTGGTCTGAAAAGGAGATTGAGGTTTAAACCACATGTGGCAGAGAATGTGTCTTTTCTGCTATTACTGTGTTTTCCCTCCAGGCATGCGATTCCGTAAAGGCACAAGTGGATTTACAAATGAAGGCTGGATTTTCCTCCCAATGGCCAAGAGCAAAACAAAAGCAAGAAAAAAGGGGGAAAGGAACTGATCCTGTGCTAGGAGGCCTGCTTCCAGTGGAATGCCAACGGTGTCCTCCATGTTGGGCTTTTTGTCAACTGGACCCATGCCAAATTCACACACACACACACACACACACACCCATTCTAACCATCCCACAAGCATATTTGTAACAGTCTAAGAATCAGTAAGGTTATTTACTATAGCTTCTACTTTTGATTTTATTTCACAGATCAGTTTAGATGGGGAAGGCAGGAGTATCCATAATGACAATCTTCTAAATGGGTCCTAGAATTGAAATGGAACAATGACTAACTAAATATTAGATTGACCAATACTCTGGTTTCTCTTTAGATCATGTAGATCAAGCTGTATGGTCAGGCTTTGCTCGTCCTTACAAATGGTCATACATAAATGATTAATTGCTGCACAACCAAAAGAAAGAAAGAAGGGGCACAGACTATAGAGTAACCTACAGAATATTGGTTCTGTAGGCCTGTCTCTCAAGGATGGCATTGTGGGTATAAAAGCTGAAAGGATACAAAGTGCTACTGGGAAGCAAAATACTGTACAAGGTATAAAGACAATACTGTTGTTGAAACGATGGTGTGAAAAAGCTTAGTCTGTAGTTTCCAAGCATCCCTAGGAAGACTGAAAGAACCACACCTGTTTTGGACTAAAGACAATGGAACAACAACACTATTTTGGTTCTTATTGTGGTGTACTCTCAGATAAGGCACTACTGTAGGACTGAATAGAACTGGTGAAGCTCAGTGGGTTGGAGCACCTGACTACAGAGTCTGGGACTGGGAGTTTGAATTCCCACTGTGTCTCCCAAGAGAGGGTTTATCTAAGTTTATCTATAGCGTGTATGGCTGAGTGGCTCTGTGTGCCACCATCTGCGTGGCCTTAGGCAAGCAGCATGGTCCAGAGAGGCACCAGAAGCTAGGCCTGGTAAACCACTTTTGAGTACTTTAGACCTTTAAAATGCTGGGAGGGTTGCCATAAGTTGGAAACGACCTGATGGCACACCATTATTGTTATAGGAATGAATGCACCAACATCACTGTGGAACTGTGTGTAAAAAAAAAATCCATTTGTTCCCTCTGTGTTGGCCACGTGTCTGTTTCAATGTTTACTGATGGATTTAAATGGCATCAGCTTTCGAGTGTGGCAGCGTGTAGGCAGATTGCTCTGTATGAGATGCAACAGAATCACAGCCTTTGGTATATATATATGCCTGCAACACAAAGCAGTGGCTCCATAAAGCTTTGTGGAAGAACACAGCCTTTCCTGGAATACCACTGTATCAGCAAAGTGCTGTGGTTTGGGCTCCAGTGTCTCCATTCCTGGAAAAGCTGTTCAATTATTAATCACAGTCCTACTGTTGTCACTGCCAGTGGACAATGGAGTTTTTGCCCCTTTTATTTACTCCTCTTACTCAGCAGATCTCTCTCTCCCTCCCTCCTCCTTCACAGCTCAGCAGATTAATTGGTAGAGAGGCATCAGCAGATTAACAATATGCATATGACAGAGATCCAAGGGAAACACAGAGTTTTCTCTCTGTGTAGAAATAATAAGTATTAATGCAGGCATATGCCATTCTACAAAGTGTTTTCCTTACATTTCTTTCATTGCAGAAATGCTGCTGGTAAAAGATTAAGGATCAGCAATTGTAGGTACCGGGTCCAAATCTAGATCACGGAGAAATCAGGACTGTTGTAAAACACACACACATATATACAGACACAAATGCACTGCTGAGTTCCAAGATGTGAATAGTGGAAGTACATCTGGCTTCAACTGAGTGTTTTGGGAAACATATGGATTCCACACCATTGGCCTCTTCTCCTCCTATTACAATTTCTTCAGAGGTAAGTATCTCAACAACCAGATTGGCAAATTAAGCCTGTGTTTCCCTTCCAATGACCAATCAGAAAACAAAGCTTGTTGGAGCATATGATGCAGTAATTAAAGCCCATGTTAAGAGGAGCATCTGACTGCATGGAAGGAAACTTGCTTCTGATGATGTTCTAACCATATCATCTAGTTTGATTCTATGTGTGGAGAGCAGTAGGGCAGGAGCCTCTTATTTCCCCTCTTCTTGTTCAGGACTTGGCACAACAATGTAGCCTAATAAGAACAGAGAAGAAAAGCACTCCTCTGGCTGTGAACCACTCCCAGGAAAATGCTGTAGTTAATAAATGTGCCAAGGCAACTTCCCTTCTTTGCATCTCACTTGGTGCCATCCTTGCTTCCATGTGGAGCTGAAGCACTGGAGTACCACCTCTACATCTGCAAGGGTTTTCACCTAAGGTCTACAAAGAAGCCAGACAAAGAGGGACCTAGAACTGGGGAAAGTGAAGAGCTCGGAGGCAAAAGTCAATGATTTGGGGGCACGTTATCTGTTGGAGCATCTTTCCCTCAGAACATCATTGCCATCCCACCCATTTCTCACAGGACTTGCTTCTACAGGTGGCCATGCCAGAGCAGGCAAAAAGTCAGTTACAAGAAATTGCCTTCTCGGTGGTGGCCCCATCTCTATAGAATGGGCTCCTGCCAAAAGTACGTAAGGTCCCTCTCTCCTATCCTTTAAGAGAATGTTAAAGACTGTTCTCTTTCAAGAAGCATTTCAATACATTCTTATTTCAGTTCATGTATATTCCTGTTGCCACCATTCTTTGGGTTTAATGTAATATATGTTTATTTGTGGGTATGTATTTTGGTTTATGTTGGTTTATGAAGGTTGATTATTCATTGGTGTAAACTACTTAAGAGTAGTCAAGCGGTCTGTAAATGTCTGAAGTAAATTAATAAATGTGAGAGAGGGATTACAGGTTACAGGAGTTAGGGTGCAAAAAAGTAACTTTTGCACAATCTGATAAATCTCACTGTAAAAGGCCACGAGAAACACTCTTTGTAAGAATGCTTGGTGATCCAAGTTCATAATAGTGAGTGGACATGGGGCTTCCTTTGTCTAGCAAAATTCCTCTGCAGTCCACAAACCAGTTGGATAAAAGTCTTGAAGCTGGTCCTGCAGGAGGTTTGCAGTGGCTGACTGCCTCAGCTGAGCCCCAGGTGACAAAGGCCCTTAGCTAGTGTCACACAAGAGGAAGAATGTGTGCATTGAATGACTTTGTTTTCTTTTACAAAAGTAAAGAGAAACAGTTTCCCTTTAAGCTGTTTCACCCTGTAGAGGGATGGAGGTAAATGCCACGTTGCCATTACTGCAGGGGTCACAGGTGCATAGGCCACTCAGCTGGCCACTAATAACCCCAAAAAGAGCAACCTGTGAGTGTTTTCAGTTGCCTTCTTACTACTAGCAACAAGTAAGTGCACATAGGACTAGCACCTCTCACACACCCAGGACTTCCAGAGGTTTGTGAGTGACAGGACATTTGTTCAGCTTAATGTCAGTATGCTGTTCTTTCTATCAAGAAGGAAGAGCAGAAATACTGTTGTGTTTATGTTATGAGGAACCTGGTAGGAAATAGCCTTCTACTGCTTCCATCACATTAATGGTGGGCATGGGTGTTGCTGAAACCTTGAAAATTCTCTCCTCCCTGCTGTATCTTTGCCATTATATACTGGCTTTATCCGTCTGTGGATTCTTTCCTCCTCCTTCCCTCTCAACTACTGGGCATTTGCCCTGTCATTTCTTCTAGCTTGTCCACCTTCCTGTGGTTATTCTCATCTACATTGTTGTACTGGCTGCACATCCTACCCCTCACAGACGTACCTGGCCACTGGGAAGCTCCTCAGCTATCTCTGTGGATGGTACCAGAACTTGAGGCTTGCATCACCTCCTCCCCTTTTCCTGAATTTTATATCATATTCAGAAGTCATTTTCCTTCACCTTGGACTACAACCCTCTTGTCTTCCAGCTGTTTCTGTTGTTTTTATTCTTGCATCAGAATACCTATTAAGAAGAAAAAGAGGGGAAAGCCGCATACTCAGAACCTTCTAATTACTAGCATGAAGAGTCCTCCATCTGGAAGTGTTGTGTGTTGACAGCCATAGTTCCATAGACAGAATCGATGGGTCTTGTTAGAGATGTAGCTAATTCTAGTTTTACACTATCCTTTCCCCCCCCCCCCCCATTTCCTCTTGACACTTATCATAGAACAGGATTACAGTCTGTTACCCTACAGATATTTTGGACGACAGCTCCCATAATCCATTATCAATAGTCCTGCAAACTTGGGCTTCTGGGAGTTGATCCAAAACCTTTGAACTTGACAAAATGTCCCTTCCCCAACCAAACATGGTCTCGCTTCATTTCATCCTTCCAACAAAACATAGTAGATAAGACTGAGTTAGAGAAATGGGCATATTGTTTGACCTGCTGTAAGGCAGCTTCCTAACAACCCTATGAGGTAGATCAGCTTGATTGATAGTGACTGTCCCCAAAATAACTTGGTGAAAAAGAACTTTGAACCTCCATCTCCAGTCTTAGTCCAACACTTTAGTTACCAAAGTTCATTTTATGAGCCACATTACACTTGGTAGAGAAGGAAGGAAGAAGATTGGTGAAATGTTTAGATAATACAACTCTAGGAAACCTGCACTTGTGATGGACTGTGTGCCAGAGAAATGAATATCGGGATGAGGAGCTCTTATTAATCTATAATTTCTTTGGCCTCTGAGCAAACAGTGTGCTTAGAGCCATACTGAAGAACCATCTCCTGCTGCTACCATTATCACTTCAGGACATTCAGGTTGACAAGACCAATTCAGTGTCATGGTATATATATATATAATATATATTATATATATCTATATCTATATATATTCTATATTAGTCTCAAAATTCACCACCTGAGATTGGGCCTTCTACTTCCTTCAAGACCAGTGCAGGCTTGAGCCACTGAAGTTATGATCTCCTACTTTCTTGCATATGAAGTCAATGAGTTTGTTTCTCAGTAAACATGTATGTGATTTGTGTGATAGAGTTACATCGGAAAGTGCTGTACTGTATGGTTACCCAGCATGTTAGAATTTGACAGGCATGTCAGGGCCCTTTTTGAACTTTGATCTTTGCAGATGTATCTGCCTGACAGAATCCATTTGTTTGCTTTATATTTTGATAGTAGTTTAGGCAGTAAAATGATGTTGCAGCACATGAACAGAAGCTGACAAAAAATCATTCTTACCGGCAAACATTCACAGATAGGAAAAGTATGCACTGTGTCAGTTAAAACTGAAAGAGAACAAAAACAAAGAAAAGAATGCATGTAGCATGATATGACAAAAGTAATGAATGCAGCAGAAAATAGCAAATTGAGAGCACTCCTGAAAGAGACACTTCTGGCATTAGTGGAGGTGGTGTTGCAGATAATTGCCTATGGCATTCATTACAGATGTGCATTATTGTTTGCAAATGCTGGTAACTGTGTGGATATAAAACTGATGGAAGGGCAAAAACCTGTCATATTTTGGGTACAAATACTGTATGATCATCTGCATAGATAATTCATTTTTTAAAATTAACACAGTTGCTATTTTCACCCAGTACTGCTCGGAGAGGGAAGCTGTTCAATCCAGGAAAGCAACAAAGAGCCTGCTGGTCTTGCAGGACGGACATGTTCTTTTTCTGAGAACAGCTTCCTTTGCTGAAGCTGTGTAATGAGATGTTCATGCCTACCAACACTTTTGGATGTAGCCCCTTGTATTTGAGATGCAGATGAGTTAAAACAAGGGGTAGAGGGGCCCTAATTTCTAGTTTGCTTGCTCAGTTAGAAATCCATATATGATTGCTCTGTGCCCAACTGTGCATGAGAAACTGAGGATAAATGAGAACTTCAAAGGAAAGAAATGGGTGTTTAGTCTCTTTAAAAATCAGCCCAAGGGGGGTTGGTCATAAGAAGGCAGTCAGTGGTTAAGTCTTAGAAGCTTACGTGGACATTCCTGATTCTATGGAACTTGAGGTAATAGCAGGGAAAAGGCATTCTGTACATATTCCTAGACACTATCTTGTGTAACTTATATCTGCTAAGAATGAGCTCTGACATTAAGGTGTGCATTGTGGAGGTATATTAAACCTGCAAGGAAAGAACTTACTATGAGCATTTGTTCCTCTTGCCTGCTTTTCCACTTTTACCTCTAGCTTCTGGTCTTGATCTTTGTATTTTCAAAGAAAAGCAAATAAAATCAGTTTTTGTTTATTGTTTGCTCACGTCTTTACTTAAGTGTACCCTGTGCCTAGCAGGTGCTCCTGGCAACAGACAGGAAAAACATTAAAAATTCAACCAAACAATGCCATGAGAATGGGAACAACATTTCATCACTAGTACTCTATAAAAATGTAATGTAAGAATAGCAAGCAACTAAGGAACCTTATAAGCTTGATGGAACAAAGCAGGCTTTCTTACCTCTGCAAAATAAAGAGGGAACTAATCTCAGCTTGTTTGGGAGGGAGTTCCACAATCTGGGAGCTGCTGCTGAAAAGGCCCTGCCTTGACTACCGAACACCAATCGTAACCTCTCTAGGTAAAGGACATAGAGCAAGGCTTTCTGTGATGATGATAAGTTACACACTCAGGCAATCCTTCACTTGGGAACTTTGGTACAATGCTAGCTGTCACATCACTGTTCTCCCTCTTTGCTGCCTTGCCCTGCCTTCTTAGGGCTCTATGAGAAACTAAAACGTGTCTTGGCTGATGGGATAAGACAACTAAACTTTGCAGGTGAGATCTTCATGAAACATGAAATGAGCACAGGATCAGATGACTTTGTGAGTTGCCTTTGTTACAACAGAAAGTAGATGGGTAAAGTGCAAGGTACCTGCCTGTTCTCCTGTCCTTATTTTCCTCCCACACACATACACCTCCAAACCAGACATGCCTGACAGTCTGTTCTCTTTAGCTCCCTACGCAATATTCCTCTGTATAATAGTCAGAACTGGATCCTGCTGTTTGAGAAAGCAAGTGGGAATGCTTTGAATAGGCTCTCCAAAATTAGATTTTGGGTGACATTCCTTGTTGACACATCCTGACACTCACCAGAAACCTTCCTAGGGTTTTCTCCTCTTGTCCTCATAATATATTACTGTAAACCAAGTGCAGAGAATATTTGCTTAGTCATTTGAGCAAATACAGAGCTCGAGATGGGCTTTTGTAATGTGTCTGTTGCAATCTGTTCTGTCAGAGATTTTGAAGGCACACGCCCTGCTGAAAGATCTCAGCAGAATCTGAAAGCCTGTAAGTTATGGCAAACCAGCAGGACCAGTCCAAATGCCTAGCTGTTTTTCCTCTCTTTGCATCGTTCGTGAGGTACTCACACCCATAAACGTGTATATGTTTTTAAAATAATTGTTGAAGGACTAGTTAAGCTACATTCTAACACAGAAACCTTGCTGAGTCTGTTATTCAAAATGTATTTGAGAACTTCTTCATGCAGGGCATTCTTTAGAGGCAGGTAAGAAAGAGCCGTACACCCATGGCCGCTTCCATGTGTGAAAATCCTGAGGGCATCTGAATTATGCCACAACAACATCTCTTTGGGATGTCATTTTGTACTGTGCAGCGTTGGGAAAAGAAAGTAACTGCAAATTGACATTCTCACTGCTTTTACATGTATACATTATAATATAATAAGAATACTCTTTGAACTGCAGAGCTGGAAGGGACCCTATGGATCATCGAGCTCAGTCCCTGTCAAGGAGACCCAGTGGGGAATTGAACTCCCAACCTCTGGCGCCACAGCCAGAGACCTAAACCACTCAGCCTATCCAGCAGATGCCAAACACTTTTTTCTTTTGAAGAGGAGAGATGTATCATAATAACATTATTTATGGCTTATTGCCAAGGTGGGGCAGGATAGGTGGGAGGAATATGGGCTCCAATACTTTGGCCATCTCATGAGAAGAGAAGACTCCCAGGAAAAGACCCTGATGTTGGGAAAGTGTGAAGGCAAGAGGAGAAGGGGACGACAGAGGACGAGATGGTTGGACAGTGTCATCAAAGCTACCAACATGAATTTGACCCAACTCTGGGAGGCAGTGGAAGACAGGAGGGCCTGGCGTGCTCTGGTCCATGGGGTCACGAAGAGTCGGACACGACTTAACGACTAAACAACAACAAAATGGCTTATTGCCAAGGTGGGGCAGGATAGGTGGGAGGAATATGATGGGAATTATAAAACGTCTATTGTTTACTTCACTAATAAAGCAAAATCTAACCAGTTTCTAGCCTTTGGCAACTGTGCTGTTGTAACAAATAAAGTTGCTTTTCAAGTACAGCTAGCTTGGTGAATTCAGCAACAGCTTCTTCCCACATCTGACCTATGTACCATTTGCACTTTGAATTGAGTTGTTTCTTAAACTTATCGAACACCTGACAATAGCATTCTGCCTTTTCAGGACACATAATTCACTCAGTTTCCATCTGTATAAGTGTTCTGCCACTTTAGCAGCCAAGGTGAGCAAGGAATCAAAGTTCAAGGCTAAGACTCTTGCTTATCCCAACCAGAGTAGACCCACTGGAACACATGGCAGGTTTGTTACTTGCAGACAATAAGTCTCATTAGCTTTACTGTATCTGAGACTAAAATTAAGTCCATAGTTTAATACATCCTTTGTTTCTCTTATTTTAATCTTGTTATCATATTTGAATATTTGACAGTAGTGCAGTTATAAATGTCATTAACATGATAGATACATATTCAAAAATATTTTTAAAGTTTGGTGTAAATTAACTTAGTGTGCTGTTTATTAAAAAAAAGAAATTGGGCATGTTACAGAGTCATGTTGCTGCAGTCATTAGTACTGAACTATAATCTGCATTAAATACATGGATGGAATTAAAAAATCCCTCTCCTCTTTGTACAAAGGTAAGCATGCGCAGTGCAGCTCCGCAGTGTAAGAAAATACAATTGTAGGGCCATATTTCAAACACTAACGGAATAAAACACATACACTTAAGTCCTGACAACTGTGCTATGATTTAAGCAAGTGCTATCCTAAACAAATCCATATCTCAACAAAGGCCACAAGAAATGTTTCAGAGTGACAAATTGAGCAGGGGCCTCCTGTGTTATAGCTATAGACTATTTCATGCATTGGTATAGACAAACCAGATTTTCAGCCACTAGATAGAATGAGGAGATGGAAATGATCTCATATGTACAGCCACATGCCATTGAGAGCGGCAGAAGGTCAAGGACACACTTTAAGCATTGTTAATTTCCTCTTCCACCAGATAAGTATGCTGCTTTTACTTTAGTGAATTGCTATTGATGTTGTTCCACAACTGGTAATTAAGGGATTTTTGAATAAAAACTGTTATTCTGCTGTGGTTAGTTCTCAGCCCTCGGACAGGAAAAGAACTGGTGGCCCAGCGTGTTTCAGAGTACCTAAAGACGTACTTTAGGAGGAGCTACAGTTGGAAGTAAAGTGTCTTGCTGCAATACAACCTGGGATTATGTAGGCATGAAAGTGCTCTTCAGTAGCTACTTGGCTTCTGATTCTTCCCAAGCCTGAATTATTGTAATGGCATATCTGCACAATGGTTTGCACAACATTCTTGCAATTCTTATGTGCTGTCTTACTAGTGCAGAAGTAAGCACACCCTATATTTTGGATGTGCATAAACTGGCACAGCAGGTCCTGGGACCAAGCCATAAACCCAGTTCATTATTTACTAATTAAGGAAGAAGCAGTTACAGAAAGATCTATTATCCATCAACTGTACTGTCCCTCTCTTCCCTGCAAAGAATAATTTACTGAATTACATTTGCCCTCTATCAATCATATTTTGGTGCATGCACATGATGTTAATGGATTTCCTGTGTTTTATAATATTGTGTAAAAGAAAGAAAGATGTTCAAGCACGATGCTTCATTTTATCAGTTTCTAAAAATAGCATTAAATTTAAGCTCAAATATTAAAGAGGTGAGGAGTCCCATGGCACTAACTTGTCTCTCTAGATCATTTTGATGCTTGTGTGTTCCATTTAAAAGAATAATCTGTAAATGACTTATTATCAAGAAAAGTTGTTTGTTTGCACTAATTAAGCCTTAAACTTGGAAAAGTAATGTGGAACTAATTCCTTTTAACTAACTAATCAACACGTTCCATTCATAAGTTGGGATTTATCAATATGGCACATGAAAGGAGCAAATATATTATTATTTCAATTTAGATAATATGCAAAAAAGCTCTGTGTTTGTAATGACCTGCTTTCACTGAATATAATCAAGCTGCAAAGCTCTATTACAGGCTGGAAATAGCAGCAGCTTACTTTAATGAGATTGCTGGCTCTGGGCCCCAGCTGTTCTGTGCAGGGCTGTCCCCTTGCTCTGTGACCTACCAATATGTGCTCTCACCAGTAATGAGACAAACCTGGTTTCCTAACATGGGGGAGAACTACTAGGCATGCGCTCCTCCTTTCTACTATTGCAGCAGATGCCCCGACTTCCTCCCACCCCCATTGCAGGGAAGGCAAAAGTAGAATATTAAACGTGTAACGTCTCTTTTACTCAGCCTTTTTGCCTAAAGTAAGCCCCCCCCCCCCCCGGCCCAGAAAACTCAGCATTTAAAATCTAGGATCTGCACTTGGCCCAAGTGTAAAGAAACGCTGCCAGGTTGACTAGGTATGTGCCAGCATGACACCATTTTGTATGGCTTTGTGTCTTACTCCTCTTCTGCACCACGGCCCTCTGGTACGTAACAAAACATGGGGCAGGAGATGATTTATAAATCATTTCCAATGTGAGTTTGGATTCTCTGGATTTTTTAATTTTATGCCAAATGTCAAATTGCAAAGCTGCAATGGGAATGTGCCAGGAGGAGCTGAAAACTCTGCACCTGATCTGCATAAAGCAGCAGACTGCAGATGCTCTTGTTGCTCATACAGGGATACAGCCTAGAGACTACTAGTCCCAACAACCAATTATCCATCTTCATCAGAGCCGCCTCCTCAGTATGATCAAGAGAATCCAGGGTTCTCATGCATGTAGTCACTGAACGCTCCAGCTTTGAAATCTCACATTGGAGTCCCTATAAGTCTTTGCTGGAAAACAGAGCTAAATAGGCCATCATACGGTTGCAATTCAAGGGGCCTGAATTCAAGTCAAGTCAAGAGATATAACCTATGGTTTTCTATATCACACCAGGCAGTACTCAGAGGAAAATGAAGTACGTACAATGTTGTGTTTGCTCTTTCATTTGCTGCTTGTTTAAAGCAAGTTGTATCCTCACTTTGTGCTTGTCTGTATAGGCTACAATCCTGAATATGCTTACTTGGGAGTCAGTCCCACTGACGTCAATGAGACTGACTTCTGAGTATACATGTATAGGACTATGTTATATCACTAGGATACAGTATGTGGAGCCCTGCTCACTTTGGCACAGTCCTATTATTGCCTTGTTTTATCCGAGATACATTTGCTAAGGCTGAGTGAAAAAGGATTCTTCCATGGAATTAACTACCTCAATTTTACGTGTATTGGTAAGAGTACCACCAGTCTGAAAATGCTACCCATTTCTGATTCTCAATTATTTATGCATTTGTTATATTACGCTACATGAGCTGTTAAACCTGAGGCATTTTTGCAGCATCAGGTAATTTTCAAGAAGCATATTATGTACAGCAAATCTCTTCCATTACATTAAAAGACTTGCAAATACCACTGCATGTGATGCTGTTCATTAATATTACATAATTACTACATCTGAAAATAGTTCTTTGGGCAGTAATGCCTTTTCTAAAAAATGAGGCACATGGACAGACACGCACACACAGACTTCAAGGCAGCGAATTTTGTTAGAACCTTAATGTAAGGTGTATCAACATATAGTACCTTACTGCAATCCTAGAACAGGAAAGGTGGCTTTATTAAATGATGTTATTAATACTTATAAAAGTGCCTCATGCACAATTTAAATGGCTTACTGAGTTTACAGAACTAGCCTTTTGTATTGCAGCAGCTGATCGGAGAAGCTGCACAATGTAGGAAACTGGAACTGCAGTTGCATCTTTCCTCAGACAAAAGACTTGTCTGTGAACAAAGAATTTGCATTGTGCTGCTGGGGCTCTGTGCTTGCAATCCTATACACAATAATCTGGGAGTAAACTCTAGTGAAACTTATTTCCAAGTAAATGGGTAACACTGCTCTGTAAAATATCTCTTGGACGAACATTTGAAACACACATACACGCATATATATATATATATACTATATATATTCTGTGTCAGGCATTTGAGTTTTGGTCTAAATCTCTAAATCTGGCCTATTCTATATTTAGTTTCTGGTTGGTTGCCTGGAGATAACACAAGACAAAATGGACTGCACTTTTTCTTTCTCCGATTCAGGATGAACACCCCTTGTCTACTGTGGCACATTGTAAAACTCCAGAATATGCATCACTGGCCCTATGATCTTGATTGGCTTCTAATGCAAGCTTCATTGTATGACTTACACTCCCGCTATATTCTGCTTAAAACTATTCAAGTTATCTTCACCATCTATAAACATGAGTTGCAGGGCAAGAAGGATGAGTTTGAGGGAAAGAATCTGCTGGAAATCAATTTTATGAATTTATTAAATTTAGATCACAACAAATGGTGTGCAAAATACCAAACAGCAATTAAATACAAAATGAAATACAAAGTAATGATCAGAAGCATAAAAACATGCAAGATGAAATATCAGATGTAAAACAGCTTCAGTAACACATTATCTTAGGCATGATAAAAAAGCATTGTGTTGCTAACAGTTCTCCCTACCATCACCCTCCCTGTGATCAGAAATCAAGTAGCCACAGGATTGTTTAAAATGCTCTCTGTTGACTGACAAGAGCAAGGGCTTTCCTTTCCCTTGGTCAGATGATACCCTGACAAAAGGTACTCAGATTGCCTCTTTTTGGGCTTGAAAGGAAAGGCACCTTGTCAGAGACCATTTTCTTGCAGACATGATAGGGCCTATCCACATGGGCATACAGCCATGGCGTATGGATCACTGATGGCATGGTTTAAATGGGGGTGGGGGAGGCTTCATCTGCAAGTGTTTCTACTTGGAACAATCCCATTCTTTCCCTTTAAGAGCTGTTATGCACCTTTCTGGCCCAGTGGTAGGGCATACATTCTTCTTGGTACACTCATTGTTCAGCCTGGAGATACCAGCCTGCAGCAGCCTCGGCCATCATGGCTGCAGATTTTGAGGGAGGAAAGAGAAAGGGGGAAGGCATAAAACAGAATGGCACTGACAGAGGGAGCAATGTAAAAAATAATTCACTTCCCCTGGCCCTTGGCAGATGATTGGGGAAGCGTTTAATTGACAGTCGATCAGGCTACAAGGGGTTGTTTGCTGTTCCAACAGGAGAAGCACGCCAAATGGCACATCACCCCTCCCCCTGACCACAACAAACCCTTGCAGCCGAATCCACCTCACACCCAAAACAGCCAGTCTGAACAGGCCTTTAAGTCTCCAACTTGAAAGGATATTATATTAGAGGCTTACAAGAGAAGGGACAGGGTTACAGATGTAAACAAACCAATGTCAGATATGGATATGAGAGTAGGGGTGTGGGAAAGGCCAAGGTAGTTAAGAAATCTGAAAGATGATTTTTTTGGTGGTTCTGCTTTCTGTTTTATTGAATCTGAAAGCTTTTGATGTAACAAGCAAGATATCATCAAGCCGTGTCAATTCGCCCTTTTATTGCACAGAAACCCAATATGAGTGGTGCAAGGGACCATTTTCAAAATGGTGGGAGAAGTGTTAAGGAGGAGGAGCATGGAATATAAGACTCCCTGAGCTTGCCACTTTCTCCTCCAATGCAGGACAGGAAGCACGTCAGTCATGGTTAACTGGCCAATTTATCTGAGGACTCTCGAAGAGGTGGGAAGTTGGTGGGTCCTGGTCCGTTCCAACAAGGCACATCATATGGTTTTCAAAAAGAGAATATGCTATGGAAATGCTAGGTTAGCACATCTGTTTATTTATGGAATTTGTATGCTTCTTGCTATAATAAAATCTCTAAGTGCTTTGCATTAAAAACATACAAAATACAATACAAAACCAACACAAAAGAATTTAAAAGCTGTTTTAAAAATAATACCTTAAAACATATCATCAATATATAAATGGAAAATAATAATTACCAGCCACAGGAGGCCTGTGTAAACAAACACATTTTGAGGCACAGGACTGGCCTGAACTGTTCCCATTCCTTTCCATAAGTAACTTTCCATTTCCCTTAGAATTGTATCTGGCAAATTTCTTACATTGATATCACTCCTGTATGGATAACTGCTACCAATTGCCACTGAAGTTCATTAAGAAGTATTTCACTGTGTGCGCTTCTTATGGTGGTATGCAGTGTGGTGTAGTGGATAGAATGATGGACTAAGGACTCGGGAGGACTAGGTTCTAATCCATGCTCAGCCATGGAGACTCACTGGAAGTGTGGAACTGGTAGAATCACTCCTTAAATACCTCATCTACCTTGAAAGCCCTATTGGGGTCACTACAGGTCAGCTTTGACTAGATGGCACATAACCACCACCACTTCGTATGCTACATAAAGGAGTGTCCTAATGTGACCATACGTCAGCCTGCAACTCTTAGGTATGACAGGAAACATAGAAGATATACACAATTTTCTGTGAGGAGTAATATCTAAGTAAAAAATTCATGTGTGAATTTGCCCACAGAGTCTTGTTGCAGAGGGAGGGAAGAATATAAATAGAAAAAGGTGTTAACAATCTTCAGTGAATACCAAATTACTGAACAGAATTTATAATGGACCCTGCAATTTCCCCAGGCACATAATCCATCTTTTCTACCACTTTGCTTAGAAACAACATACAATCAAATACTGGATCTCAAAATTTTGCAAAACTATGAAAAACTGCATTATAAGCCTAATTTATGTGCTTTTTTCTTGCAGAATGGTGAACAGAATATTTGCTGAGTAGTCTGAGAAATTTAGTGATACTGCTGCTAATAGATGTTGTAATAGAAAAGCAAAGCAAGACAGGTGGAATGGCTGGAGGAGGAATATGGATATGGAACAGTGTAATATGTAGCAAAAATACATCTGGCACAGCACCAAGGTACAGTGATTTGCTTTAGCTTTGCAAATTCACTTTGCATAATAGCACTCTGGTTTACTAATCTTCCTGGCATACTGTAATAAGCATCTATACTTGCAGGCACTTTGGGATGGACTGAGAAAAGGCTTTAGAGATTACTGGTTATGGCTCAGAGTCTTTTAAAAGTTGGTTTGCAGCCCTCTCTTTTTCTTTCTTCTCTTTCTCCCTCTTCGCCTTTTCCTTTTTTTCCTTCTCCTCCTTTTCTTTCCTCTCCTTCTCTTTCTTCTCCTTCATCTTCTTCATCAACATCAACATCTTTGGTCTCTAGATACCTGCATGAGAAGGAGAAAAATCCAAATCTCCATTGGGAACAACCAGACATTCATAGATTTAAGAAGTATTTTTAATTTATTCTAGTTTGAGCAATGTTATCCCCATCCCTAGTTCTCCTAATGGCAAGACGTATGTATGCATGCACGTATGCAGGTATGCTTGGTGTCAGTGAACTAAAGTCGACTGGAATGGGACATTTTCAGTCAGACAACTACAAAGTCTTTTAACTCTGGAAATTACAAAGTAGGAAATAAAACAGAACCAAGTGTCCAGAAACGAAGCAGAATGACTTGTAGTGTGAAGCCAACAATTTGTTTATTGCAAATGCATGCTTCAAGCAACTGAACGGAAGACTGTACACATGATTATCACCAGATGGTCAATGCAGAAATCAAATAGACTACGTAACTGGAAGCAGGAGATGGAGAAGTTGTATTCTCTCTGCCAAAACAAGACCAGAAACAGATTGTGGTACTGTTCATGAACTGTTAATAGCAAGTATAAGAGCAAAGCTTAAGAAGAGTGCTAAAAGATTCCTAATGCCAAAATATAATTTAAACAATGTTTCTGATGAATTTTAAGTCCACAGAGCAGATTTCCTTTACTGAACTCAACTGACTGTGAACCAAAAGAACTGTGAATGAAAATCAGATATATTATCAGAGAAGAATATTAAAAAAAAATTCCTGTAGCAAAAAGAAAAGAAAAACCTAGATGGATGATGGAAGAAACACTTAAAATTGCAAACAACAGCCAAAAAGCAAAATTTAAAAAGCGTCAGAAGTACGGTCAGAATGCTGAATGCAGCTTTTCAGATTCTCTGTCTCTGCATGGTACAGAGAATTATTACAATAGTTGTGCAAAGAAATAGAGGAGAACGAAAGAGGAAAAACAAGAGATCCTCTTCCAGAAGATCCAAGAAATTGAAGGGAAATTTAAGACAAGAATGCTGGAAGACCAATAGGGAAGCACACTATCTGACCAGGATCAAATAAAGAGAAAGTGGAAAGAGTATACTGAAGACTATACAGAAGAGATAAAAGGATGGCAGATTCCTTTGAAGAGGAATCCTACAACAAAGAACCCTCAATTCTAGAAAGTGAAGTGAAATATGCTCTGAAAGCACTGGGAAGAAATAAATAACATAGATGGGATACCGATGGAACTATTTCAAGCCACAGAGACTGAATCTGTCAAAATCGTAACAAGAATATGCAACAAATATGAAAAAACAATGGCTCAGACTGGGAACACTCAATATGCACTCAAATCCCTAAGAAAGGAGATGCCAAGAGTGTAGTAACTATAGGACCAATTCCTCTAATTTCTCATGCAAGCAAAGTGATGCTCAGGGTGATGAAACAAAGGCTTTTTCCTTATATGGAATGAGAAATGCCTGATGTTCAAGCTGGATTCCAAAAAGGAAGATACACCTAAGATCATACTGCAAATGTCCTCTGGCTACTGGAACACACCAAAGAATTTCAGAAGATCAGGCTATGTTTTGTAGACTACAGCAAAACGTTTGACTGTGTGGATCACGAGAACTTATGGATTGTTCTGAAAGAAATGGGTGTGCCTCAGCACTTGACTGTCCTGATGTGTAACCTGTATTATGGGCAAGCAGTTAATGTTAGGACAGAATATGGAAAGTATGGTTTACCATACACAAAGGTGTCAGGCAATCAAGCATTTTATCACCCTATCTGTTCAATCTGTATGCAGACTATGTCATATGGAAAGCTGGACTAGATTCAGATGAGGGAGTGAAAATTGGTGGAAGACACATGCATAATTTATGATATGCAGATGACACCATCTTACTGGGGGAAAGAAGCAATGACTTGAAATGACTTTTGGGGAAACTGAAAGAAGAAAGTGCATATTGTAAGAGTAGAAGTGCAGTTGAAAATTAGGAAGAAAAAAACAAGACTGAGTCTAGGAAGGATAGCAATGAAGGAATTAAAAAAGATAATCAAGTGTAAGGACCAAGATCTTCCACCCTATTGCATTTCTGATCATCATGTATGGGTGTGAAAGTTGGACAGTTAAAAAAACTGGATTTGTTTGAAATGTGGTGTTGGAGAAGAGCTTTGTGGATACCTTGAACTGCCAGAAAGACAAACATGTGGGTCCTAGATCAAATCAAGCCTGAACTATCTCTGGAAGCAAAAATGTTGAAACTGAGGCTGTCCTACTTTGGACTCATAATGAGAAGGCAGGATCCTCTGGAAAAGACAAAGTTGGGAAACACTGAAGGCAGCAGGAAAAGAGGAAGACCAAATATGAGATGGACTGACTCTCTAAAGGAAGACACAGGCATGCATCTACAAGAGCTGAGCAGGGCTGTTGAGGCCAGGATATTTTTGAGATTGCTCATTCATATGATTACCATACGTTGGAAGTGAATATGCTATAAGCAGCATGCTTTGCTTTTACGGCACAAAACAACACAATTGATGGTGCTATTGATGGGGAAAAGAAAAAGGGCTCTCAATAACTACCTTAGCTTGAATGCTCTGCTCTGGAAGGCTGGGTTGGCATTCTTTTAGATAGCATTCCGCCATATGCATGCTTGTTTTATGAGTTTTATCTTATGTTTTATCTAGTTTTTATTATATTGTAGTTGTTTCAAAGTTTTATGATATTTTATTATTTGTTTTAGTTGCTGTTAGACACCCTGAGTGATATATACAGTAGGTGCCAGACTGGTGAGATGTGCTCTTTTTATTAAATAAGCAAGAAAGCCCACATTAAGATTTTTTTGGACTTCTAATCTTATTTTCCTATTATTAGCTGCAAACTGTTCTGAAAAAAGGGATTAAAAAGTATACTAAATATGCCTTTAAAGAAAATATTTACATGGTAAAGTTTAGTAACTGGATAAACCAAAGCCCTTAGGAAATGGAACAATAATAAATCACATATTTCTAGTAAGGGCAGGAAGGTAGCATATCAAGATTATGTGGAAAGGAGGATTTGACTGGGTAGTGCAAGATGGTTCCCTGAAAAAGACTCAAAAGGATGAGCTGCTACATGACATTTTACACTCACACTTGTCAGATATGCTTGATACACAGGGCTGTTTATGCTGGGCAACAATAGGTAACTGTCACTGATGACAATATTATGTTTGTATTTACATAGAGGTAAATCCTACTGAAGTAAATGGGACTTACACAAAGTAAATGGCACTGCAAGATCACTCAGCAAAATGAGTTTTGTTACATCAGTGATTCTGGATTATGTGTCCTGGTTTTATCATTTTTAGAAACCAAACCACGTGACATTCACTTTCTCACACAACATTCCTGCACATCATACTGCTTAAGATGAATCAAAACTTATTACGTATTACCTTTTGCATACCTGAATTATTGTAGATTTTAAAAAAATCATTGCCATCCAATGCAAAAGCTACATAATCCTCTAGCAAATGCCTTGCAGCACTAACTCAGTGGGACCTAGAAATGGATGGTGACATTTGGTACTGCTAAGTGAGTTCTATTTTTAGATTGTCAAGAAAGGAGATTTTCCAGAATTGCCTGCTACTTTTTCAGTTTCATCGTGTATGTGTTTGAATGTAAACGGGAAAAAAAACTCCTCTGAATATATATAGCAACCTTTACAACCAAATCCAATGAATTTTAACTCTGACATGCCCTACTGTGTTAAATACACAGGATGAGGCCTTATTTATCCCTACTGTGTAACCTACTGTGACAAATTGCAACAAGAGTTCTTTCCCATTTCCTGCTGCCTGATTCTTTGGTGATACCCTGTTTCCCTGAAAATAAGACCTATCCTGAAAATAAGCCCTAGTATGATTTTTCAGGATCCTCATAATATAAGCCCTACCCCAAAAATAAGCCCCAGTTAAGTGAAACCCCGCCCTCCACCATTGTGCAGCAACCAGATGACATGACTGTAAAATAAAACATCCCCTGAAAATAAGCCCTAATGCGTTTTTTGGAGCAAAAATTAATGTAAGACCCTGTCTTATTTTCGGGGAAACACGGTACCAAGGACTGGACCTCAAAATGTCTACATGCAAAACATTCTACTGCGCTACAACTCCTCCCCTTACAATTGTAGCCTTAAACGCTTCTGCTCATTTATGAAATGCAAAGGAGGGCTCAAGGGATCTCTTCACTTGCAGTTACTCCCTCATTCAGACTACTTTACCATAGGTCCAGGTAGCACTGCTTTCCACTTGTAAACATCATGTGTCTCCTCCACTACATGCCATTTTTCTTACCACAAAACATCTGTAGAAGATGGAGTGAGGCCCAATGCCATTTATTTGTTACTGCTAGGAGGTGTCTGCATAAAATTACCCCTCTTTTCAAAGCCCCTCTTGTTTGTGTGTTTGTATTATCAGGGCAACAATTTGTTCAAGTCTGTTAAATGCTCATCAGTCAAAGCACTTGTATTCTCTCAGAAGTCCACAGGTGTTGGTGATTCCCATTGGGAGGGCTTGTACTGACAGTTCAGTGAGATCCTAATCTGAAGGTGGGGGACTGAAATGCATGGCCTAATTCAAACTAAACAGAGCAGAAAAAAGGCAGAAATTTGGGGGAAATTTTATAATGAGAATTGCAGAGCTGGACAGGACATTATGGATTGAGTCCAGCCTCTATCAAGGAGGCACAGTGAAGAACCAAACTCCCAATATCTGTCTCTGCAGCCAGAGAAAACCCACTGAGCTATCCATGTGCTGTCAAGTTGATTCTGATTTATGGAGACTCTTCTTAGGGTTCTTTAGCTAGAAAGTGTTCAGACATGGTTTACCAGTTCCTCCTCCTCTCAGTGCTCTAGGACCATGAAGTTTCCCCAAAGTCATACTGGCTGGCTTTTCACCATGATGATACTTTGGGGAATCAAACTCCTAATCCATGGCTTCACAGTCAGGTGCTCCAACCAACTAAGCTATACAGCCATATGAGGCATTAAATGCAGTTGTGTCCTGAAAATAGTTACTGAGGCCAGCAGGTGGGATCTGGATGACCTGGCTCATATGATCAGAATCAGTGCCCATTCCAGGTGTCTTGCAGAGTTGGGAGGAATGGCCTCTATCCGCAACTAATAGCCATCTAGAGTTCAAAAATAATTCTGTTTAAGCATGCCCAGATCAGAGCAACAGTGATGGTTTTTCATGGAGGAGAGAACTTAAAACTCAGGGCTCAGCCACAGCATGCTACTTTTGATACTCAAGAGTTGTTTTGTTTTATTTTGCACACCAGCTGTTGAGAACTGCATGAAAATTTTAATTCTAAATGCTTGAATGTGAGCCAGGGCAGCCAGTCAGGTAGGCACCTTAGCTTTCCAGCTAAGATTCTGGACCTACGTTAAGCATTATATGTTGTCAGACACAGGCAATATCTCAAGTGGCTCACACAAACATTTTCAATTATGATGTAATGGTTTACATAAAGAAAAGGCTGGATACCACTAGTTCAAAGGACATGCTCATCTATACAAGTGGATGTAATGAATGTGTTTGCTTGGATATTTATTTACAGTTTGACCAAAAAGAAAAGCCTTGTTTGAGTGACAAACTATGTTTGGTAAGTATTGTGAATTGGCAGTCTAGAATTTCTGTTATTAACATTGTTGATCTTCGATTATCCCAACACTGTAAAAAGATGTGTTGAAATTTAAATGAGGAACGTTCACACACATAATTTCAAAACCATTTATTCAGCAACAGCGCATTACTGAAGCCAGCCTCATCACTTTTTGACATAGGTGCTTGTTAACTTGGAATCTATGATGACTGTGGAAATAACAAAGTAGTGGCTAGAGAATGTAGAAGAATATTTTAAAAGTTGGACAGGTTTGAGTGTACTGCACAGCAATAGCCAGAAACAGAATGGGCAACTTGGTAATTGTTATGCTAACAATTGTTAATTTTTATCATCAGCATGTATACATTTTGAATGAGGAAAGAGTTAAGCATGGATGCAAACCAAGAAGGTTGGTCTCTACCTTAATATTGCACTAACAGGAAATACCATTATCAGCAGGTTGTAAGATGACTAATAGGAATGGGACTTTTGGAAGTCCAGGACTGTTACTCCTATACAAATATGATCAAGTAAAATCATGATAAAATCACAGACATATAAAATAATAAGAGACCCTTCATATCTGGGAGTCCCCTGCACAATTAATCGCGATGGCTCTCAGGAAATTAGCGCGGATGTTTCTGGCCGCTTTTGCAAACAGTGCTATTCTGTATGTAACATAGGAGTCACAGTCCAAAAGTAACTTGACCACCTTTATCTGAGGGCTAAATAACTTGAACTTGTAACTACTCCTATAATTCAACTAGATTCCTCCCTGCACCTTGCAGAATTACAGGAGTGAAAGCCCCCAAACCAGGAGTTGGAGTTGCCCTTTCTACCTCCATGTCCTTCCCATGCCACTTCATCCTTGAACAGTAAGAAAAGCGACCTGCTGCAGGGTGGGAGTTGCACAGATCCCCTACAACTTGTAAAGGTACATGGGAGAGTGAGTGCCAATGGAGGGCACTTCCACAAACACTAATGGACATCAGGACTTTCTTTTGGTAGTTTGTTTAAAACAGACACTGTTAACTTCCATCATATCAAATGAACTAACCTTCAAGAAGTCTTTAAGCCCGTGAGAAGGCAACACCTGGCAGCTGGAAGCCTAACGGTTACTTAAGCTGGTGTAAGAGTAATGATGTAAACTGGAGTGACAAACTGACCTTACTTACAGTATTGGCATGTATTCCTCATTGTGTACCAGGTCACATGACTAGCATTGCAATGAGGAATACAAGCAGCAACTCAGTAACTACCAGAAATTCACAGGTGCAGTTTATCCCATTCTACTTATGCTGATGTAAATAACCAATAGGATTCTGGTCAGCATGTTCAAAAAAAGACTAAGTTACACCACGTTTAGAAATGACTGAATGTCTCTTAAATAAACCAAAGCCAATATACCTGCTAAGTTGCTAGGTACTTTGTACTATTCAGTAAATTTCACAAGTTGACTTCAGTAACTCTAGACTTTAATTTCTGTTTAATTTACAGCTGCATTCTCATTTTTGATACTAGAAAACTTTACCAGAAACAAATTTTTAGACTTTGATACATTGTCTTCCACATCAATTTCTAAATGGTTAGCACCTAAAACGATCCCCGTTCCATCTCTGTCAAATCTCGGAAGCATCTCTGAATTGTCCTTATTGCAGAACCCATGCTTTTTGCCTGCTCTGTCAATGTCTTAGCCTGGTTCAGGAAGTTCTCAACCTATTTCCTTTGGAGCAAATTCAATCTATTTTTTCAATTTCTATTTATTTTTGAAGCACTTCACAGACCTGATACTTTCCACAACACTTCTCTCTTGAGATGTAAGCTGGTTGTGCAGTGAACTCTCACAAGAAGCAAGTCTAGCAACCATTTATAATTAGCAACATGTGTATATTCATCAGACAGAGATGAATGTGCCTTGATTTCTACGATTTTCCATCTTTGCACACCTTGATTTTCCATTTTCATACATATACCTCACCACACAGAAACCTTACACCTGGAGAACATGAGCTCTCCATGTTTCAGCAGTTTAAGCTATGAACTTAATAAGTTGGTTCTAACATTTACCTACCTTTTAAAAAAATTTCCTCAGTTGTGCCATCACATTAACCCTTATTTGCCATACAAGCCTCCAGATGTATTACACAGTTACAATACTGTACAGTAATTCATGACACCAATTATCCCCTTTGCTCAGAACAGGAAAAGTCACTTTCTCAGTCACTCATGTTTCTCAGTCTGTGATGGAAAGACGACTTTATTGAGGAACAGCTTTTATAAACTGTTTACAAATCTTTACGTATAGGATCTTCAACATAACCTGTGCAACAGGATTTCAGCCATAAAGCATTTCATTAGAGATTTTCTATTTTCATATTATGAAAATCTATTCTAACACTGATGCAGAGCCGAGAGGTATCAATCATGTCTGCGTATTCTCCAAGCTGCAGGTAGAAGCAGGTGCAGTAATGCAACATCATCTGTGTGCGCAGGACCAGTAATCTCCTACATGTGACAGTGAATGAGCATGTCAGTCACTTTTGTTCTATTGTTCTCTTGTAAGTTACTATGATGCAGGCAACTTCATCTGCTTTTGTTTTGTTTATCAAGGGAGAGTGGAATCAGATTAGTTTGGGCCCAATATCCGTGAGGAGTGTTCTGCCTGATTCCTCTTTATACTGTCATTTGCTTTAGGGAATGAATCAAGACACAGAATTTCTACCTGTTCTGCACAATCATGAGTCATCTCTGAAAGGTGCTCCAAATCAATCCCATGTTTCCTAGCTATTCTTACATGCCATTAAGTTGCCTCCAACTTATGGCAACCCGATCAATGAGTGATCTCCAAAATGTCCCATCCTCAACAGTCCTGCTCAGCCCTTGTAAACTCAAGGCTCTTGCGTTTTTGATGGAGTCAATCCATCTCATATTTGGTTTTCTTCTTCCCTAATATCATCATTGGTTTCAAAAAAGTTTTTTTGGTTCACAGTTTGAGTTTAGTAATACAAATCTGTTCTTTATGTGGACTTAAAATTCATCAGAAATGTTTAAATTATATTTTGACACTAGGATTTTTTCAGTACTCGTCTTCAGCCTTACTTTAATATTTACTATTAACAGCTTGTGATCAGTACCACCATCTGTTTCTGGTCTTGTTTGGTAGAGAGAATACAACTTCTCCATTCCCTGTTTTCAATTACAGTCTACTTTATTTTAATACTGGCCATCTGGTGATGTCCATGTGTATAGTCATCTGTTTGATTGCTTGAAGCACGTATTTGCAATAAACAGCTTGCTAGCTTCACAGAACTCTACAAGTCGTTCTCCTGCTTTGTTTCTGGATGTTTGGTTCTTCATTTCCTACTTCTGCATTCCAGTCACCTTTAATAAGCATATCTTATTTTGATGTGTGATCAATTTCCTCCTGGATGCTTGTGTAAAAGCATTGTTTCATCTTCTTCAGCATCTGTAGTTGGAGCACATATATGAATGATGGTATGTTGATGTTTTCATAGAAGTCTGATGGATATGATTTTGTCAGACCTTGCATTATAGTCCCAAACTACATGTGCTACCTTGCCTCAGTATAACAGCCACTCAATTTCTTCTGTCATTTCCAGAGTAAAACACTTTGTCATTGTCTGACTGAAAATGTCCACTTTAGTTAACTGATACCAAACATTGCGATGTTGAAATGTTCCATTTCTTGCTTTATGGTTTTCAGTTTACCTTGATTCATATGCTGAATGTTCCAATTGTACATGTTGTGTAGTATCAAATTTTCCTTTCACCTCTGTGCATGTCGGCCACTAGACATCCTTTCGGTTTTAATCTTGGTATGACATTAGCAACAGCACTATTCATACTTGCCCTTTCCCCTTCCTCTGCATCTCTGAATGGCGCTCCCAACGAATCCCACGTTTGCTAGCCGCATTAAACAACTTCCCTCAGCACCCATACAGACGTTAAATCAGTTTTTCCCTCTGTCCCTGAGTACAGAGATGTACCTTTCAAATTGGAAATATCCTGTGTTTTCCCACTGCTACATGTAAATAGGAAAGCTATGTGTAGCTTGATAAACCAATTTATTGCTTAAAATAATGACTATTAAAATAGTATACTGATTGTCTATTTGAGCTTGGAAACCTGTTCCACTTGTTACCAAACAAAGAGACACCCCCAATAAGCTCTTGTTTGCTATTACTGTAAAGCTCATACTGGACATACTACAGTTTACAGAGTTAAAACCAAAGTCCTACTAAGATAAAGGCCCTAGCACTATCAATGAAAAATGCTGTACAGCTATTCTATTTTCTGTCAACCTTTTTTTCCCTGATAAGAAATTAGATCACACAGAAAGGTAACATGATAGAAGATACCATGATCTCCATTCTCTGCCCCCAAAATTTCATGTTTGAGACAGTGTGACTACAGGACAAAAACCTTAAGATTGTAGCACATGCAGTTCCAGCAAACCAATCTCAGGCATGCCTTAAAAGAGGAATAAGGAACCTTTGCACCTCCATATGCTTTGGTCCAGAAGTGCCAGGCAGCATGACTGATGATAGCGGCCATTTGAGTTACAGCTCAAAACATCTGGAGGGCCGAATGTTTCCAAGCACTACCTTACCAGATGCAGTGTCAAAACAGAATTCCTGGTACCAAATACTATACAGTTGGACTTACCTCTTAGCAAAATATGTAAGATGACCATTTTTTCCTCCCACCCGACAGCTATTTTCCAATGAAGGAAAGATTGTGCTGTATGCACGCACCAACACCAGTTCTCAAACTGCTTAGAAGGCCAAGGTGGACTCAACTCACTGGATCTTTTGCTCCACCACTTTGAAGGATGTCTCTCCTTGCTCGTTCTTTTCTTTCTTCTTAACTTGTGAAAAAGGCTGCAAAATTATATGTTCAGGCTCAAATATTGCACAAACCACAACAATGCAGAATTAAGAGCTATTTTCATTGTCCTATGAGAAGCAGTGAGTTCAGAAAATCAGTGTATTTGCATTTTAGTTCTCTACTGTCTCTTGCCCCATCTTTACTGTCCCCAACGGTATTCCTCAAATCAGAATGAACATAACACTTCGAGAGGGACCGTAACTGTTATCCCCACAGATCACAAGGGCAGCACCTCTGCTTCCTTCTTCAAGCTCCTCAAAACTCCTACCTCCTAGGAAGAAACAAGAGCCATAGAAAAGGAATGACAAATACACTGAAAAATGCCAGGCTGCTCAAAGCAGGCCTTAAATGACCTCCAGGTCTAACCAAGGAGCCTTCCCCTCCCAGATTCCTACTACATCATCCCTACCCAGAGTATGTTTGGTTTCTTGCCCCACCCCGGACAGTTATAATGAACCATCTTCTAGTTACACAAAATCCATCTCTACAGAGGCAGAAAGGGTTGAGCCCTGAACTCGATAAACCTGTAAAAAGCTCACTCTTTACCCGCCCCCCAAGGGATCCAACTACCCAACCAACCCCAGGAACTGGACTGACCAGACCTTTGGCTCATTCCCCAATGAAGAACAATAATCAGAAGTAACCAGAAAGCGGGGGGGGGGGGGGGAAGCGAGGGCTAGTTTAGCATCCCATCCATCCCTGGCAAATAACATGCCCAGGGTAATAAGGACTTCCCAAGAAAAACGCCCTCCTTGGTACTCCGTCCCCCGCCCTACCTTCTCTCCTTGGCATCAGCCCGTCACGCATTCCAAGCCGCCGGCTTCCGGGTTTTCTCTTCAGGGCAGACGCCGAGACCCCGACTCGCCGGTCAACTAATAGCAGCAACAACAACTGCCACTGCCGCCCCCCCCCCCCCCGCTCCAACCGCTGCCGCCCTGCCCCTCGACGCTCAGTCTTCCGAGCAGCTCCCGCCCGCGTGCTTACGCGAGGCGCAGGCGGGAACTGCTGGAGTTTGCCGTCCAATCCGAGCACCGACACGGATGTGGGCGGGTACCTCGGAGATGATAGGCAGAGCGCAAGCCCTGGGCAGGGAGGGGGGAAGCGCTAAGTGGGCTCCATTGCACCAGCCCCATCCAGTCCTGAAGGAGGGGAGGCGGGGCCGCACAGAATCCTCGCGATCGCCTGCGCGTGTGAGGGAGGAAGAGGTCCTGTAATCTCCCGGTAGATGATCAACGTCTTCCCTGCGGCCTCTCGTCTAGCGGCGGAGGGAGGGAGGGAGGGAGGGAAGAAAAGGGGCGGGGCTTTTGTCCGAGCAGGGCGAGAGGAGGAGGCGTGGCTTAGCTGAACCGGAAGTGCCGCGCTGCCTCTCTCCAGCTGGTTGTCATTTCGATCGGAGGCTCCGTCCTGTGGAGACGACGGCGACGGCGGCGGCTGAGGCGGCCGGGCCGGAGCGACGCACCGGCAGATTGACAGAACCACTACCCCCCGCCAGCCTCGCAACGTGAAAGGAGACCCCCCTCTTCCTACCCGCAAAACGATTGTTTTACATGAGGGGCAAAGAACAACGCCGGGAGGAGCCAAGGCGGAGGAGAAGCAGCAGCAGCAGCAGCAGCCGCCGCCGCCACACCAGCCGCCCCAGAGCCTCGGCAGCGGGAGGAAAGGCAGGACCTCTGGGAGCTGCGCACACCGCCGGCGACACCTCCTTCTCCTCCCCGTCGTCGTCGTCGTCGTCCTCCTCCTCCTCAGGAGCCAGGCTCGACACCGCCCCTCCCTGCTCTTTCGCCACTTAAGCGGTCCTCGTGACCCTCCTCCCTTGTGAAGCCGGCTCCCATGGGGGAGAGAGGAGCCCGGCCCCCCGCCAGCGCCGTCCCCTCCCCGCCGGAGACTGCTCCCCTCCTGAGGTAAAGTCCTTCCCCTCTGCGCGGGTGGAGGAGGCGATATCCCCTGCTCGCTCCCCCCCCCAATTCCCCCCCCCCGCCACCACCTTCTTTAGAGTAAAGGCGGTATCAGCCCCATCTCTTTCTTCCCCCCACCCCTCCGCGTTTTTCGGAACAGGCTGAGGGAAGGTTTCCTCTCCAAAATATTCCTAGGTCAAGGATTTTAGCCAGGTCCGCCTCACTTGCTGTCGCACCATAAATTATTCCGCTAATGGTTTTTTTTTTTTTTAAAAAAGCCTAACGTATGTCCCTTATGTATTATTT
Organism: Intellagama lesueurii; assembly: GCA_037013535.1. Lineage (NCBI taxonomy): Eukaryota > Metazoa > Chordata > Lepidosauria > Squamata > Agamidae > Intellagama > Intellagama lesueurii. The sequence continues at coordinate 206,090,390 of JBAJHW010000002.1, forward strand.
CCCTCCTCCTCCTCCCCGCTCGCCCCCCCCCCCAACACTTGACTGCTGATTTTCTGAGGTGAAAATTTTCCTTTGCAGGCAGCCACGATTCATTTGAAGGACACACAAATATCGGATCAGAATAGGAGACGAGCTTGGAAAAGCAGGAACCCACCCAAACAGCAGCAGCGGCAAGAATCCACTCTTCTGCTCCTGCACAATTCAATCTGTACACATACGCCCAACACTACCGAATACTAATATCTACTAGAGATTAAGAAAATAAGAAATCCTTACGCTTGTCCCGCATTTACATAGAAAGGCCTTGTAAGAAGGGCATCTGCATAGAGCATATTACTCATACATACAGTTCTCCAAGGCATAGGCAGCAGTACAGGTGTGGGGAGGGAGGCTTCCTATATAGTTCCTTTATTCCTTTGAGATCCTGAGGTAAAATCTTTACATTTTAAGCATCAAAGACTGTTAGAATAGAATACAGATATATATTAGATTATATAGAATTTATTAAATTATTCCAAATCTAAATATATTTTTAGAGGTGTGAAGGAGTGAGGAGTACCAGATGTCATGGTATTTTCCCTGGGCTAATGCTTACATGGGCAGGCTGAGGCGGTTGATAAGGCAAGAAAGCTAATAAATAAATAAATAAATAAAAAAAACCCCTCCCAGGAGCTTTGTTTCATCCCAAATTCATTCTTGTGCATTTCCTTTTAGGAAAAGGAAATCTCTTATTTTGTTAACCAAAGATTTACTTTCTATTTTTTTTCTGGCTGTTGGAAGGAAGCAAAGACAAATTGACCCATGTCAATGTTTTAAATTCCTCTCACTTGTAAGAATCTAGGAATAGTATCCAAATCCGATATCCTCAGTGTGTACGTAGAAAATAAGTGGAAGATCTGTTATAAAAATTTTCATTTCATTTGCTTTAGTAGAGGAAGATAAACATTTTAAGGTTTGTTTGTTTTGTTTTTTTTCAGGCGGAATTCAAACCCTAAATAAAATAAATGGGGGATTACGGGTTTGGCGTGTTAGTGCAAAACAACACCGGGAATAAGTCAGCTTTTCCAGTCAGATTTCATCCACATCTGCAGCCTCCACACCACCATCAAAATGCGACCCCCAGCCCTGCTGCTTTTATAAATAACACAGCTGCCAATGGCAGTAGTGCTGGGTCAGCTTGGCTCTTTCCTGCTCCAGCTGCCCATAACATTCAGGATGAGATTCTGGGGTCAGAAAAATCTAAAACTCAGCAACAGGAAAAACAAGACTCCCTAGAAAAACAACAGCTTTCCCCTAGTCAAAGTCAGGAAGCAGGCATGTTGCCTGATTCTGAGAAAGCTAAATCTGAAGAAAACCAGGGGGATAATTCTTCTGAGAATGGCAGTGGAAAAGAAAAAATAAGAATAGAATCACCAGTGTTAACAGGATTTGATTACCAAGAGGCTACAGGGCTAGGTACTTCAAGCCAGCCCTTGACATCTACTGCATCTTCTCTGACTGGTTTCAGTAACTGGTCAGCGGCTATAGCTCCTTCTTCTTCAACAATAATTAATGAAGATGCAAGTTTCTTCCACCAGGGAGGGGTTCCTCCTGCTTCAGCTAATAATGGTGCTTTGCTGTTTCAGAATTTTCCACATCATGTCAGCCCTGGTTTTGGGGGTAGCTTTTCCCCTCAGATTGGACCCCTCTCTCAGCACCACCCTCATCACCCCCATTTTCAGCATCATCACAATCAACATCAGCAACAGAGGAGGTCTCCTGCAAGCCCTCATCCACCTCCATTTACACATAGAAATGCTGCTTTTAATCAACTGCCTCACCTTGCTAATAATCTTAACAAACCACCTTCTCCATGGAGCAGCTACCAAAGCCCATCACCCACACCATCTTCTTCATGGAGTCCTGGTGGTGGTGGAGGATATGGTGGGTGGGGTGGGTCCCAAGGGCGAGACCACCGCAGGGGACTGAATGGAGGAATAACACCCCTGAACTCCATCTCACCCCTGAAGAAGAATTTCCCAAGTAATCATATCCAGTTGCAGAAGTATGCACGGCCTAGCTCCGCTTTTGCTCCAAAATCTTGGATGGATGACAGTTTGAATCGAGCTGACAATATCTTTCCTTTTCAGGTGAGATTTTCCTTGTAACAGTAATGTATGTGAATGTGCTAAAAAGTTGCATAATTGACAAAACTGTGCCTTTATTTCCATTATTAGAATTTTACAGTTGAGAATTCATTTTTGAAAATGCACCTCTAGGACATAGTTACCTTCTGACACTTCCAGTGCCACAATTGCTCATCTCTAAATCATGGGTGATCCATATTATGCTTTTCAGAGAAATAACTATAGCCAACTTGGCACATCTATTTTGTTGCTACCGTAGTTTGTTGTCAGATTAGTATACCTGATTGATAAAACATTGCCAAGAAATATGATTAAAATTGTTTTTACAAATGGGGTGAATAAAATAGTTCCCAGAACAGCTGAAAGTCTGAGTCCCCCTCTTTTTTAACCATATGGAAATGATGTTCTGTGTGCAGCTGAATCTTGCACCTGGTCTGGTCAAAAATACATCTATAGCTTTGTAATGCAAAATTTCTCTTTGATTTGGTGCAATGCTTCTGTTCTCTTTTAGATCACCTAAAGTTAGTTTTTTAAAATGTTGAGTTTATCTTCTCCAGCAAGGTCAATAGATTTTAGTGGAAGATTATAAATAGTTACTAAAAATAGGTATACCCTGTTTCCCCCAAAATAAGACCTAACCTGAAAATAAGCCCTAGTATGATTTTTCAGGATGCTTGTAATATAAGCCCTACCCCCCAAATAAGCTCCAGTTAAGTGAAACCCCTCCCTCCACCATTGTGCAGCAACCAGAAGAAGATGACATGATTGTATTTGAATAAATATAGATTGTTGTACATGAAAAAAATAAATCATCCCCTGAAAATAAGCCCTAATGTGTTTTTTGGAGCAAAAATTAATATAAGACCCTGTCTTATTTTCGGGGAAACACGGTAGACTCACTCTGGGCATTGGCCTGTTCTATTCAAATGTGGCCTTCTGCTATGCACTTCAGATGTATTTGAAAATGTTCTCCTGTTTGTTTAAGTTAACAGCCATTAAAATCTTCCAGGCAAGCAGTACCATGAACATTTCCAGCTTATTTTCCAGGTTATCTTTGGTCTATAATTAAATTTGCTGCTTACCTGTTTTTTAGACAAGATCTTGAAACCTTCAGGTACATGGATTCAAAGCAAAGATTGCAAAAATATTGTTGCATTTCTAGGCATTGTATAAGTAGATGGTGTGACCTAGTTTTGTTGTAATTTGGAATGGAAAAACTGGTACATGAGAAGAATAGAAAATCAGTGTTAAATACTGTCTTGAAGTATAATGCAGTTTAAAATCTAGTAATGCTGGTGAGGGGACTGATATTTCTGGTTTTATCTTGTACATCTGGCACATACAACTCTTTAGTAAGCTTACTTCTATTAGTGAGGCTGTTTCAGTTCATGTTACATAGTCAGAAATCTTGAAATAATTTTGAAGACTGGAAGCAGAAGACTAAATTTAACATTTGAAACCATTAGCAGAAGAAATCATCTGAATTTGTGCAGGCGGGGGGGGGGAGGCACTGAGTCTCACTGCAGCAAGACTTAGCTCTGTATTTTATTCATTCTGATAACGCAGAAAGAGCTACACTGTGTCAGGAAAAAAATTGTGTCCTTGCTCCTGTTATGAAGGTCTCAAATCTATGACGTCTAGAGATAGGTTTTAATTTTGTCATATAGACATAACATTTATTTGTTGCTACACTTTGGGTTATGTTACTAGTCTTAATATGTGTTTATTTTGATATTTCATTGTGGTAGGAAAATAATTTGCAGCAGTGTGTTGGTGTCTCTTTATGCCGTAAACTGAAAGCCATGTGAGGATCATATGTGACACAATTTTAGGCCTAGCAAAAGCGGGATTTTAATGAAATACCCAATTTGTTGCTAGTGCTGAGCAAGTCAAGCGCAGGGCATCAAAAGAACTCAGCATTATGGATCCAGAAAGTTCTCACATTTGCCTTTGTCAGTATGAAATATATGGTGTTTTTTCCTCTCTTCACATAGAACATTTTGGGAATGGCTCCTTTCCAATATCTAAAAACTGATCGATCTGTTGACCTTTAGTGTTCAGGTGAACAGGCAAGGTGTATACATGATTAAAGTGTGTGCAGACATGTGTTTATGAAACTTCACAGAAATGAAGAACCGTAAATACAGCAATATAGTTTTGTCTCTGGAACTCGTTGTGAGAAACTGCTTGGGTCCATGTTTAATATTGCTGCACGTTCTATCTATGTAGAAACAGAAGGGCTCAAGTGTTCGTTCTTGATTAACCCCCTTCACTGATCTCTTCTTATTTTATCATTCATTCACAAGCAGTTTCCTAAATAAAAAGCAGTTGGTTCCTTTTTGTAAAGAGAGGTTTCTCAATGTTTATATAGCTATAATAATCATGACATTCTCTTATAGAGATACTGGGCTTGTCGCCATGTCTTTTGTATACAGATTGCATATTTGTAAAATTTAAAAGGTTCTCTGGAGCGGTACAGAACTGTTTTCTTTTTAAAGGACGGTGCCTAGTGTTCACGAAGATAACTGATAAGAGCTGGCTTTAAGTGTAGGTCCTTTCCAGTGCTTCTGTTCATCCCACTGTGATATAATGCATATAAATGGATAGTTTTGTAACCACCACCAATAAAACAGGATAGTAACCGAGTGCTCTTGAAAAAGTCCTATGGCTAGTGTGGAACCTGGGTCTTAGGGTTACAGTACGGTATTATTAATTGGTGTTGTGTCAGCATTTGGCATAAGTTCCTCTGTTACAGAACAGGAATAAGGATTCCATGCTGAAGAGTAGCTGAGGGGGAAATCATACTCACTGTGAGTGGCATGGCAGCCCATAGGACAAAACTAGGAATGCTAATTAGATGCCAGGGAATATGTCCAATAACAGAATAGAATCCTGCTTTCAACAGTAGGTGTTGATGATCCTGTACCACTGATTTTCCTATGTGAGATGTTCCAGTGTTGCATGAGAGAACACAGAGGAGTTCCACGAACTCTATTATCCAGCATTTGATGAATCTTAGGGGCCCCTTGGTGCTGTGAAAGTGAGCAGAATATTGGTGGGCTGTTAAGGTGTTTGAAAACATCCTGGTAGAGAACTAATCTGATGCTTTTATAATGCAGCAGTGCAAACTGGTATTTGGACTATTGCAACTGAAGCTGCTCTCCAGACTTCGAATGTAAATCCATATACGTGCATGCACACACACAGAGTGGAACAGTTATACTTACTCTCTGTGGCCTGTAGTATTTGCTCCCTAAAGAACAGATAAAGCTGCACACTAATGTTTGATTTTCATTCTTGTCCATTTGCCCCCGTAGTAGCTTTTTAAAGACGCAAGGCAGTGTGGATTGTTCTATTTTGGATTATAAAGTAGTTCTGTATAAATTTATGTCTTAGAAGCCATTATTACCTGGATAGTAAAAGGAGAAGACAGCTATATGCAGAACCAGTGTAATCTGCAGCACAGCTCCATTTCAGAAACCCAGTGCAAGGGTGAGGCACGTTCTCCCTTTTGTTTTAAAGAGCCTCTAGTGTTGTCAGTAGTAGTACACACAGATGAATCTGATACGATAGTGCATGATATTTGTGGCCTAGTATGGCGGTTGGTAGTTACTCATATTGTTAGGCCTGTTTTCTGTTGCTGTGAATATTTAGTTCTTGGGATAACACCATGATAGTTGGAGAAGAAGATGACCTAGTGATACCTGCTAGCAAAGTGGCTGTTAAAAAAAAATTACAATTTCAGAAATGTTGCCTGATCTGATTTAAATATTCCCTCAACTATCTTTGATTATGTGATCTGCTCAGAATTCGCAGAATAGTACACAAATGTCAGTATATTTTACTGAGGAGATATATAAAAAATGCTTTGACTATTTGAAAGTGCTAAGTAAACATAGTGGCTGCATTTGCACAACGCAGCAAGGTGGAATTCAAGCTTACCAGAAATGAGGCAGTTTTGTTTTGCAACCTGCCTTGTTGCTCCTGCTTGTAAGTGGAAGTGGCTGAACAAACTGCTCACTACCTATGAATGCCCAAACCAAGGACTCTGGCTTGCCTTTCTCCTGATTATGATTATGGCTTATTAGGGAATAACAGGCTAGACTGTGAGATTCAGACATCCACATAAGAAAATTGTGGACAGAAATCTGAGGGTTTTCTGCCTTAGCACGCAATGGCACTTTTCCTTGTTCCCTGTAAGTTTTGGAGTGCTGTGCAAACATAGCCTATGTGGAAAAGCAGAATGTACCTAATCACATAAATATCACATTCTATTTCTTTGCAATCTTTCTATTTTCTTAAAAAAGAGACCAGAAGTTTTTTTTTTAAATTAGACTTGTAGAAAACGACCTGGTTGCTTCAGCTACAGATCAGTTTTACTGCACTTCAGTTTAAAAATCTCTGTTGGTTAGAGCTTTCATCAGGAATTTGTGCTCCAAATTTCAATTTAGAGTGTAGTATCTGGTTAATGATTCCCTAAAGACAATACATTTATTTTATTTAAAATATTTTTAGCTTGCCTTCTCAAAAAAGACCAAAGGCAGCTTACATGATTAAAATACAATATTTAAAGCTAAGAACAGTAAGTATACAAATATTAAAAAGGACCAAGCAAATACCACACTAAAAAAAGGAAAACAAAAACATTAGTTTTTCCTACTTTGAAGAAAAAAAGCCGCAGTAGTTAATAAATATTACCAGGTTGCTTTTTAAAAAAATCCATTTGCCTTTGTTTTAAAAAGACCTCACTGCCTTATTTTTCGTTGCTTCAGTTTTTTGGATCACTAGTATATAATGGGATTGCATATTGTAGTTGGTTTTTGCTGGTGCGCACTGCCTTTAATTTGCAAACACTTGCTTCCTGCTGTGTGCTTCCTTGTAGAAGTGAAACACCCTGCTTGTTTTGTAATAAAGAGGTTAAGGTTGAAAAAGGAAGATATCCTTAATGATTGGCAAAAAGTATTTTCCAAGTGTGTACTTATGCGTATTGCAGTAATCTGCAGCAATTTTAAATACTTGTTCTGAAATCAGTTGCTTTATTATATGACTCTTAAACATACTTATTGTCATTTTGCTCCTAAAGAAACATTTAAAGAGAAGTTTTCTCCTGAAATTGTTTTTCACCATACATAATTCTATTAAAATCAATGGACTACTTGCATCAGTAGCAAGTAAGGTGTTAATTATGCTATTGGTAAGGTTTTGGTTGTAGGAAACAGACTGAAATTTTTTGTGATTTTGCTGTATTAAAGAATTGAATTCTAATTTTTAAAAAGCTGTGTTTGAAGATCTCTTCATTTGCATCATGGTCATATTTTTATTCCACTTCAGCTTGCTGTGGTAATAAAATAACATAATTTTGACATAGTTGTAAAAAATTGTTTAGAATTTTTGTCTTAACGTCATCAAAGTCTTATGTTATTGAACAGGTACATTCCAGATTTCAGTGTCTTGGAAAGGTTTTTACTGCAAGGTGCTTTGACCAATACATTATGTTCTCTAACTGGTTCCCAATCTTTTTCAAGTCATTTTATAGTAGTCAGGTAACCTGCATCCCCCCTTTACATAAAAAGGCATTTTCAATAGGGTAAAGTCATCTCTTCTGAGAAAGTAGAGACTTCTTTCTCCCCTACCCCAAAGGACCTGTTTCTGATACATACACACACACACTAACTTTCGTGATTCCTTGACAGGGGCTGGATTGATGATCCATAGCGTCCCTTTCAGCTCTGCAGTTCTCAGATTATTATTTAATATCCTGCTCTGAAAGATCAAGGAATAAATTTTTAAACAAGGGCTACAGCACATATGAGCTGACCCACAACCCTCCCCCCCAGAAAACACTTTGGGGCCCCTTTGGGGATCACCACCCTCATGTTGGGAAACACTGCTCTAACTTAAAAAAGAAGTCACCCATTCAAATGGAACTATAAGGGCAATAGCAACAGTTATTTTATATATTGCCCAACATTGATTTACTGTATATTTGTTTAAAGAACTGGTTGTAAATCAGTCAGATGTTCTGAGAACCAAATAAGGACTGCATGGGTATGTGACTCCAATATACTCAACCTTTGCCTGGTTTGGTACAAACTGAAATATATCCAGCAGAAGTAAGATAGTTTTTATAGTAAAAGGGAGCTCTTTTCCTCTAGATCCCTGAGCATTTCTGTTAAATGTAAATATTTCCTCATTTAAAAGCCTAAGAATAAATGCACATATAAATGTGTATGAAACCCCTTCCAAGTGTTAATTGGAGGTGCAGACAGCCAAATGTTTGATCTCCTTCAAGTTATAGGTGCATGGCAATTCTAATCTCATATCACAAGAGAGGTTCCTGCTGTTACCATCATTTAATGGGACATCTGTCTTCATGCTTAGATAGCAAGCAAATAATTTCACTTCAGAGTGTTGCAAAAATGGAACTTTGTACCAGTGGCTTAAAATATGCTCAGTAAGCATATTTGTGTACTATTGTAACTTGGAATCTAGATGCGAAAAAGAAAATTGGTTGGAACATCATGAGGTTTTTTTGGTGCAGAAAGCTGATTTAAAAATCCTGTCTCATTGGTTGTGCAGACACGACACTCTTAAATGGGAAATATTTTTCCAGAAGTACTTAAGGTGGTTCTTCAAGAGTAGTTTTAAGGTGGCATATCTCAACATTCATTCATGCTGCTGCAGTATCAGTGTACCTAACATCACTATGTGGTAATATTTATTTATTTATTTATTGGATTTCTATCCCGCCCATCTAGACCAAAGGTCTACTCTGGGCGGTTTACAAATTTAAAAACAATAAAACCAAAAAACTTATATTATAGATCCAAGGTGGCGAAAGTATAAGAAATTAAGATATGGCAGGAGGGAAAGCCTGCCCAAATAGCCAGGTTTTAAGTTTATTCCTGAAAATATTTAAGAAACAGAATGGATGTATCCCTGTTCTGTAAACAGTGCTTTAAATTGCTTGGGTCATCAGTAAACTTTGTTTCTGATCCTATACTCTTCAAAGAAGTCTCGCTTTAAAAGATGCAGCATTACTTTGTTATCATTGTTTGCCATACCCAGTAAGGTTTTTCAGTCTGGTGTTTGATATTGTAGTTGGCAATTTATGGATGAGATTGTCTCATCTTGTGAAGTGCATGATAGAAACTTTCCGCAATAACCTGTTCATTGATACAGACACAAACTGTACATGCTAATACTTCAGTCCACCTACTTAAGGAGTAAATTGAACAAATACTAGTTCAGGAACTCATTGTGTTCCTGGCTTGAGAGAGCGTAAAAAAAAAGTAGATGCAATAATATTATGCCCCCTTTTCCATTTGCAGCACATAGAATCTTTGCAGGATGGCAAAATTCAGGATCACTGTTTCCAGTTTGCTTTGTCATATGAATGGTATCAGTGTTTGAATTATGGAGGTCCGGATGCCTTACCTTATGTGACAATCTCTTTGCTATAGTTCGTAAAAGCTGTGGGATATGACTTGACTACAATTGGTAGTAGTCAAAAGCTAGGACTTGCCGATTTGATTAACACCCGACTACATCTTTTCCTCCTATACTTTTTGCCTGGGTTAAACCTTCTTTTAAAAATATTGTTATGGTGGATTACTGTTGATGAAATGCTATAATTTCTGATACTGTGGGAAGTGCTGTGTGTTGACACTTGGCCTGTGTCCAGAACAAATTGGAATAAGACAATTTAGCTATTTATTGCTGCAAAAGATGCAGATTTCCCAAAGTTACATTTACACCAAACTTTTTGAAAGAGGTCGAATTTCTTATACTTAATATCAATAATCAATAATATTGGAGCACATATAGTGATTCTTAGAAGTATGTGGTTTTGAATAGTTCTTCATTTATTTATCTTTTGAAGTGATCCTTTATCCAGTTTGGCCTATGATTCCAAACTGTTTTGTCTCTTTCCTCAGTTAACTAGAGGGAATCTAAATGTGAACTGATAAAACAGATGGATACTGTTGTGAGTTAAACCAAATATTGTGGAAATTTGAGTCAGTGATAGTTGTGCAATCCAGAGGTATGTCTTCATGCATTACTGGGCATTTTGCTGAACTTTATTAAATATTTCAAAATAGTACCTAAGGAACCTTGAAAAAATGATTCAATTTTCATTGAGCTTATGCTGCTATAGAAGTTGGAAGTCTTTTGCTGTAAATTAAACAGATAACTGCTTTAATAATACCATTAATGTTTCCTTCTACAAAAATACATTCAAAATCAGAGCTTTACTGTAGATGTAACCACACAGACGTTTGTCCTGAGTTGATCTAGATCTCTTTGTACTGCACTCTGGCATTTACATCACTGTTGCTGTTTACACAGAAACGTTTATTATCTTGGAAATGTGTTTCAAGTGCCTACATAGCACACAACCCCTTTTTCCCTACCCTTCTCTGCTATTGTCACCACCCTTACTCAACCCTTTTGCTGACATTCAAATCCCCTTTAAAAAAATGTTTAACAAGTGAAATAGTGCTGAACTGACAAGACATGGTAAGTATTTGAATTAGAGTTTAGCACTGTAGCAGACTAGCTATACTCGGAAAAATATTTTAAAAAATGCAATTTACAAATTGCATTGCAGTTGTAATCCTTACCAGTAAGAACAGAAGGCACTTGAAAGAAATAAGGTTCACTTCCAGACCACATCCCACTCTGTGCATCATCAGTGATGTTATCTGGACACACTCAACAATGACCATAAAGAACCTTTAACAGGTGATCACGTAAACCAAAAGCAATACAAAATAATGCAAGTGGAAATGCTACAGAAAACCACAAGCCTTGCTAGCCAAACAAAATATACTGCATATCCATGTTGAAAAACTGGATCTACTTGTGATTAGCAATAATGTTAAGTGACTGACAGAATAAATATTGAAAGGAACAGGGAGAAACGTAGCAGAAACAGTGGGAAAAATACCCATCTAGTGCTCCCTAAATTTCTTATAAGCTTCTTGAGTGTTGATTAGATTCACGAAATAGCCTGATGCTATTGGTATGTGTATCTGAGAAACAGCTGCTATTTCATTATCTGTTGACAGTCTTCTATTTTTTTTATATGGGAGAATGTAGTAATTTAGTAATGTAATCTTTATTAGCCAGGCTGTCATTAGCACAATTATGTGCTTGTTCTTTGTAGACTTTTCCATTCAGTATCCTTTGTACCATCTGTTAAGGCAAAACTTGAGATATATTACAGCAGACTGCAGTAAATTCAAGTTCTTGTGCTTTGTTTTGGTGTTGGTCAGTTTAAGTATTATGCCGGCATATTCATTCATTTTATTAATTCCTGTAGGTATTCTGGCTGTCACAAAAGTAACTGTTCAGCTTGGTGCAGGTTTCATGAGGTTCATGGACGAGATTGTTAACTAATTTACAAAATAAACCCACTATCTGTCAATGAAGGCCATATCATATTTTACAGAAGAGCACAATAGAATAACATATGAAGACTCTCTTCATACTTCCCATTGTAGGTGTGTTAGTCTGTTTCACCATGTGTAGCAAAAATGAAAACAAAAGGGTTGGACTCACTTTATACTCAATAGACTTTGAATCTGTTTTTATATTTTAGTCTTCATTCTAGAGTACAAACTAAAAAAATGGACTTGGAACCTTGTTCACCTCCAGGGATCCTGACGGTTTACACAAGACTGCAAAGACCTGACAGTCACAAAGTGTGTTTTGAAATATTGTGTGGAAGCTGTCCTGTCCTATAACATTTTGGAATGAATGTATGAAGCTTCCTCATACTGACTAAAACAGTTGGTTGTCAAGTCCAGTACTGCCAAAGACACTACATAGTAGCAATTCTCTATCTTATTCAGAGATACCTGACATTGACCAAAGTCCTGTTGCTTAGTGTAGTAAACTGCACAAAAGTAGGCTCATTGAGCATACGGAGTCATTCATTAAATCTCCATTGATTCAATGGACTTGCTCTAGTGCATTTTATTGCACTAAGCAACAGAATTGTGGCCATTATTTAAACCAGTGGTTCCCAACCTTTTTCAAGTTATGACCTTCTTTTATGATAGCCAAGTAACCTGTGATCCTCCACCATATTTGCATAATTGACCAGATAGGCGGGGTATAAATGAAATAAATAAATAAATAAATAAATAAATAAATAAATAAATAAATAAATAGACCTTTGTCATCGTTCATGACATGGCAGCACCATCAATGATGGTGCTTGCCCTACTACTGCTCCTGCCACTGATTCTGCTGCCACCCCTTCAAAACTGGGAGGGAACAGGCTGGGGAAGGTTAACAGTAGGGAGAAAAAAAAGGCAAAGGGCATCAAAGATGTACTGGAGGGGTGAAAGGACATTGCGGTACCCAGGGAGGGGGCAAAACCTTCGCTCGGAGAGGATCTCCCTCAGAAACTGGCACAAAGCTTTCCTTGCACCTGCTGCAGAAAAAGCAGGCTGTTTGTTTTTGTGTTCCCCTCCTGGAGGTTTGCTGAGTGTGTGTTGCCCTCCCCTTTTTTCTTTTCCTTCTCTTCTTTAGGCTCTCAGAAGTGATGCGTCATAGTTAAAATCTCTTTTTTGTGGAAGCGGAAGCAGTTATATCTTTATCCTGGCATTTCTTTGTTTCTGAAAAAATAGTCCTGGTCATTCAGAAAGCAGAGGCTTCTTTCTTGTAATGCGACCCCCCCCCCCTGAAAACACTTTGTAACCCCTTTGGGGGGATCACAGCCTCCAGGTTGGGAAACCATGGATTAAACCATGGAGGTTGAGAAATTAACAGAATTTTGTTTTCTTCCTCATAGCAAATCATGTATAAACATTTGCTTCACATGTATGAATGAGTTCCCTTTTGGAATGTTAAAACATGAAACGAAAAGCAGAATCGCAAGTGATTTGTACATCTCATTTTTACTATTTTACAGGGTAGCAGGAGCCTGCCACTCTTCGATGAGAATGATATTCAGTAGGCACTAGACCAAATGTCTCTAAGTAGAAGCCTACTTCCGTTTTAGAGACTGGTTTATTCCTATTTTTCCTTACTTGCATCTTTATTGAATCATCCTGATTGTTGGCTGTGTGTTGACTCCAGTGCTCTCTGTCTTTAAAGATAAAGACCAGAATCTTGTTGTTTATTTTTGCTGGAATAAGTGCAGTGAATTGCTGCCAGTCAGTGAGTTGCCACTTGTTTTCTTTAAAGCATGCCAAGTTGCATGACGGTTGTGTTGATGAGCAATACAAGGGGGAACTCAATAATTAGTGGCAATTTGCCTTTATAATTTATGGCATTGCACCAATACTGGTGTAAACAAGATTCTGGGCAACATCTTAGTTTTATTACAGATGTTGTGATTTCTTTAGGATGTTTTATGTTTATTTTTTAAAGATATTTTACAGCAAAGTTGTGCTTCCAGGTGTCTATCTCTTGGTTTCTTTAGTGATACTTGAAGGGCACAGTAAGCATGTGCCCATAGGAGTGCATGTTTAGCACATGTTATTAGAATTTATGCATTCATTCTTAAATGTAGAAAAATTATAATCCACAGTGGAAATGCATGGTCCCATCCTGTGTGTGTGTGCAAAGCAGATCCTAGTGAAAAGATTTAGGAAGGATACACTATATTGTATTTCTTCGTCACAGCAAGGGATGTTTCATTCCAGAGTTATTCATGTGGCAGCTTTAAGTATTATTTTTCTGTAGTAGAACTGTCCAGGCTTTAATTTGTGGATGCTATTTAAAGGATGCACCTGGAAAGATCTTACTGGCTGTGGAGAATGTTTACAAATATTACCGAAGGAACAACAAGGAGTCTTAAACACATTTATTTGGCACAATGTTTTGTGGACTATTATCCACTCTTCAGATGCATAGTGGAGTCTCCATTTATAGACATTGGCTTAAATTCTGTTACATAAATGTATGTCAGTCAATGCTGATAATAGCAGATGCAAGTTTTTAAACCTCATTTAAAACATCCTGTTCCCTTTCTTCTGGTTCTGAGAGATCTCTTTTGCTCAGAGGAAGCCTTTGAGAGCCTCAGTATGTGTGCATGTAAGCGTGCACATTTGTGTGTGTCTTTAAATTAGGAATAAAAGCATCATCAGCTTTGCACAGGCACACTTCACTAACTGGATTCTGGCCATTGATACAGTAGTGGGGAAGGAAGGAGTATGAAATATTTTAGAAGGACCTCTACGGTTGTAACCATATTAAACCTTCCATGGCAAAAAATGAAAATAGATTGTGTGCTTCCTTTGGTAGTAATATCACACCAGAGTGAAATCTTTGCATAAAGAGAGATGAAAAGCAATAGAAACAGATCCACTCAGGTTCTCTGAACACTGAATTTAAAAAATGTGTTAATGGGAAGTGAAGAATCTGCACAAAATAAATAGTAGAATGACTTTTTGCTCTCCAAGACTTGTCAGCCAGGTGGAGGGAAAATGTCTAGTTGGTGTGTGCATATATGAGCTAAATATTGTGAATAGTAGGTGAATCAATTTTTTTGAATAATGTTTGTTTTCTCTGAATGCTATACTCTTACTGTATCCCATGACTTCTAAGAATGGATCTGCTGTAATTGGATGCAAGAAGTAGGCCCTTAGCTATGCTGTCTCTGATCTCCTTGGTCTTTTGACATGTACTGAATGACTGCAGAGCTGTTTTGATCCATGAATGCTATCTATTAGTGGCTTTTGCAGACACTGTTACAAGATGTGGCAGAACTAAAATTGGCATTGCACTTTCCTGATGCCAGTTTCTCATTAATCCAATAATCCATTCTGAAAAGTTTCAGACTTTTCATTAATGTTCTAATGTACTCAGAACTAAATGTTAATTTCCTTCATAGTCACATATGGATTTGGTTAAATTTAACTTAATATTTTCCCTTCAGAAGGCTAAAACAAAAACTTGTAAATGTTGTCAGCCTGAATAGAATTCTTGGTACACTGCTACAACTCAGCAGCATGATAACATCTATTAGGAATAGCCCATGTGGCTCCTTGACTTGATGATCCATAGAGTCTCGTCCAGCTCTGTAGTTTTAAGCTGCTGCTGCTTTTTAATAAGCTTCACCCATACTTGGAATATGTGATAAATATATATTCAATAATATATTTAAAATATATATTCAAATATATTTGAATTCTCTTTACTATACCTTTAATTACACAGATCAATTCTGATGTGCACTGCTCTTTTACTTTTTCATCTACATCCTCTTGGTAGTACTGTTACAAATGTGAAACTGTGGGTGAAAGAAAGTATCTTATTTTTGACTATTTGTTTAGGCCTTGGCTGTGTGAGAAGATCGGACTTTTATTTGTTTTTTTGTTTTGTTTTGGACCTTGTATTTCTCTTAATCTTTGCTTACATACAATTATATTGCATTATCCTGTCTGTACATAATTTCCATGGTTGTAAAAGCAATTGACATTGTGAATTTACCATGTATGTGTACAAATTTAATCTGAAAATATTTCAGCAAGAAACATGAAACAAAAGAAAAACATTTTGGCACTAAGACTAACTGATATACCGTTTCCCTGAAAATAAGACCTGACCTGAAAATAAGCCCTAGTATGATTTTTCAGGATGCTTGTAATATAAGCCCTACCCCAAAAATAAGCCCCAGTTAAGTGAAACCCCACCCTCCACCATTGTGCAGCAACCAGAAGATGACATGACTGTATTTGAATAAATATAGATTGTTGTACATGAAAAAAAAATAAAACATCCCCTGAAAATAAGTCCTAATGCGTTTTTGGAGCAAAAATTAATATAAGACCCTGTCTTATTTTTGGGGAAACACGGTATTTTAAAGTAAGCTTTCATGGAACATCATCCACTTCTTCAGACATATGAGTTAGAATACAGAGACTGCATAGTAAAACATTCATGTCAGACTCTAAGAGTCATAGGTTTATGGTTGCATTTCACACCTGTAGTGATTCATGACTTCTGTTTGGTATTCAGTTCTTTTGTAGTATGGTTCTGTAAACATTCTAACAAGAGACACAAAACAAGACAAAAGGAGAAAGAAAAAAAGAGAGAGAGATGTTGTGGCACTTTAAAGACTATCTATAAGCAGTAACATGATTAAAGGAAACAATAGAGGAACAATATAGAGAATAATGGACTTTATCTTTTGAGTCTTGTTCTGAGAGATGGGTCTGGTAATTGTGAAGAAAAATAACAGATAACATCATAATTATTGCATTTAGTAATTGATATGGATATGGTTTCTTAAGTCATTGCCAAATGTAATAATTATGTTGTTATCTAACTTATTTTCCTTCACAACTACCAGACCCGTCTTTCAGAACAGGCTCAAAGGTAAAGTATGTCATTCTCTATATTATTCCTTGATTGTTTCCTTTAATCATGTTACTGCTTTCAGATAGTTTTTAAAGTGCCACAACATCTTTCTTTTTCTTTTTATTTGTTTTGTGTCTCTTGGAATATTTAAAGAACCAGACTTCAAAAGAATTGAATACCAAATAGAGGTCATAATTCACCGCAGGTATGAAGTGCAACCATACGCCATTGTCTCTTAGAGCCTGACATCAATGTTTTACTTTGTAATCTCTGTATTCTAACTCATGTGTCTGAAGAAGTGGATGATGTTCCACAAAAGCTTATATTGAATTATAGCAATTAGTTTTTAAAGTGCCACAACATTCATTTCTTTTCTTTTCTTCTGTGTTTCTTGCTGAAATGCTTGCACAGACTAACATGGCTACAACTCTGAAAACTGAAATTGTAACTTATGAGGACAAAATGCAATATGAATATAAAACAAGACAGTGCTTCTTAATTTAAGGTCCATTTTCTTGATAGCAAGGCCTTTTACCTGCCAAGACCTATTGGTCTTCTCCACATGTTGAAACATTCCTTTCTGTTGTGTTTCAAAATGACTTCCACATATTCTGTTGATATAAAAATCAAGTTTGGATGAGTAGGCTTGGATGCTCATGTGTGGGTAGTGATTCCAGAACCTCAAGTATTTTCTGGAGTATGAAGAGCAATTTGGGAATTTAATTTTAAAAATACTATGAAGAAGAAGTAGTAGTATGTATATAGCAAAATTGTAGTTTTGTGCTCGGCCCCTACCACTGTTTAGAATTCAGAGGGATTTTTTTTGGGGGGGGGGGCTGGAGTTTCTAAAAAGATGCTCAGAAGTATATACAATCACTATAATACCTGCATTGCTAATGTTTTATTATTTAAATTATGAGAAACTTTGAATCTGGACAGGCTTGAGTATTCACTCAAAAGCACACAGACATTGCAGACAGGACTTTCCTTATATCGTTTGCTGGCCCTTGAGAGATGATATAATGTAAGCTTTTAACGATTGAGGAGGGCATTGTAAATTGCCATAACTTTCTGTAACTTTTCATGTAATGTGGAACTGCACTGATACAGCTTGAACCGCAAATGGAACATCAGTATGTTAGCTCCTGACTCAGAGAAGTCTGTTGCGCTTATTACAGATATGTTGCTCATGGATATTAAGTAGGTGTGACTTCTCTTGTTGCTGGAGAACTGCAGTGATAGGATAAGGTCTATTTGGTAACTTTCTTTTTGCCACAGAAGGAGGACAAAAGTACTGGATGCATAACAAACTTAAAACCAAATATTCTAGTGAAGCTTAGTGTTGGAGAAGTCTTCCTTCAGGTATTGCTTTACAATTTACTTCACATCCTCCTCTTCTCCCTTATTGTGGGGTTTGAGCAGGTATTTGAACTTTGTGTGGACAAATGTGCCTTAAACATACATGCCAGATCTCATTTTAGTATCCTGATCTTCAAGGCAAGTGTTGGATTATGGTGTTCTTGTGGAGTTATCTTAGACCCGGGAAATGCTTCTTGGCATTGAGATGGTATTTGAGCTTACCATAGATAGTGGTCCTGAACATGTGCATCTCATTCTGCCGTCTCACTGTTCAGTACTTAATTGCATTACAAACAAGACAGCAAAACACTGAGTGAGGTAGTTAAGCAATGGCCTCACTTGCTTGGTCAGCTTTTTGATTCTTTGCCCATGTTGATAGCACATCTCACTGCAGGTAACTGTGAATATAGTTGTGTGACCCTTCAGAAAGGAGCTAATATAGTATACAAACATGATGTGTGGGTGGAATCATGAAAATATATCATTTAGTTTTCTTTTGATTATAAATAAATATACGTAATTGTAAGGATGACTTTAAACAATTTATAATTCACTGAAGGGAAGATTTAGTACAGGGGTGGACAAGGTGTTGCCCGTGGGCTGCACATGGCAACCTATGAGACCAAATGTGGTCCCCAGCACTCCTGGGCTGCCCCCCAGGACCCCAGTGGAATTAAAAACACAATAAGATATACATTAGAAACAATTACACTATAAAACTAATTAAAATACATTGAATAATTAAAAAACGATAAATTTTAACAAACTATCTTAACTAAAAATGCAATTCAGAGACTCAGTCATGATTGTTAAAAGCCTGCCTGAAAAGGTGGGTCTTCAGCTGTTGGCAAATGGATAAAAGGGAGGGGTCCAATCTGACCTCCCGAGGGAGAGCATTCCATGATCTGGGAGCAGGCATAGAGAAGACCCTCTCATTTGCTCCCATCAGATGTGCCTGTATTGGCAGGGGGACTGGAAAGTGGGCCTCCTCTGATGATCTCAAGATTAAAGAAGCCTCATATGGGGAGATACTGCTTCCTGATCTTGATGCAGCTTCCTGATTCTGATAAGTGTCTAAGGCCTCAGTCCTAAATACAGCTAATAGAGACAGAGAGCAAGTGCCATTGAATTAAGTGAAACTGAGTAAACGTGTTTGGGATCATGCTATACATTGCAGCTTTCTGCTAATTGAATAGATTTCACATTGAGACTGAGATGCAGTATTTATAATTTTCCTGTTGCTGTTTTAGATTTACTCCTTAGTGATTTTATTGTGATAACTGAAATTTACAGAACTACTGATTTTGCAGTAATCATTGGTGTGCTGTACCATGTATGAGGGGCCCCAGTATCCTTCCTAATTTTGCTGTTGTTTCATTCATGCATTTAGATGTAAGAAGTGATACACCAAATCCCTTTCAGTATGGTTAGGACAGGTTCAACCAGTAAACAAGTAATATTTATATGTAGTAATTTATTTGTATTCTGTTTTTAAGCAGTAATGCTTGTAGCAGCTTGCCTTGAAAACATATGCATAATATAGTTATAAAAATACAACTAGCTTTTAAAATTTATCTCGACCTCTTATTTTTAAAAATATGTTATTAAGATGTGAAATGAAATGCAAACACACTTCTTTAGTAATTTGACACATCTTTAGTAATGTGGATCACATATGCATTGTCTATAGGAGAGAAGAATTCATTTTTAGCTACCATTCCTACAGTAATTTTAAACATAATTTCCTCTATGCATTTAGTGAACAAGCATTTCTCTGCTTAGCCATGGAAAATTACAGAATGACCTCCAGTGTCGAAAATGAAGAAATGCCAGCAAGACTTGTATATATAGTTAAACAAAATGCCATTGCTAATTCCATGTGATGAGAAACTTCATTTTACTTAGCTTGAAAACCAAGGATTATTGCTTATATTTCAGATAGGCAAAATATTTGGCTTAATATTATTCATATTTAAACAACAGCTGCAAGCAACAGTAAATATAAAATCAATGAATATAGCTTACAGTAACATTCATATGTGTTGAACTGATTTTAGAGAAGACTAAATGGGACTGTCTGTTAAAGTTGCTTCCTGGACTAAAATTCTTCTTCCCAAATTCATTGATGGATGACATTATGACATTAAAATAAGTACAATTTTTTGGATACATACAGAGTGTTGAAAATCAAACAAAGACAGACTGCAATAATGGAACATAAAACATAGTTAAATGTGGATGAACAGGAAAACTAAATTAGAAAGATATGTCTACTTTTGATCTTTCTCTTTAGCTGAACATTTGCTGTTTCTCTCACATGGCAAACCACAAAAGTAAGCCTTAGGTACCATTGGCTATTATAAATTGAAAAATACTTAAAGTGTGTAGCAGATGGACTGAGATGACAAGATGGTAATGTGTATAATGTAGGTTATTCTATCTCCCTGTTAAATGTGTATGGAAATTCCTATGTTGATTTAACTACCTTGAATGACATTTCAGAGGGTGCCATGTAATCTTGTTACCTGGAATACTAGACAATTTGGAATATCAATATTTTCAGGAAATTGAATCCCAAGATTTGCAGTTTTTATTGTACACCATCTGAATCTACACCTAATTATATAGTACATAGTAAATGCCATTCTGTATTGAAATGCTACATTAAAGGTTTAGTCACCATTTAAAGTAAATGCAAGCTCTTCAGGTATTGAATATGGGAAGACAACTTTGTGCTTTCTGTCATAAATGATTGTTTGCCATAACATTTAAGCTGCTTAAGATTTTAATAAATCTTTCAAGATGTGTATGTTGTTTGTGAGTGCAAACTTGAATCTGTCATGCTATTGAAAATTAGTAAAGTGAGACGAGTCAGCAAGATAAATAAGATATAGTTGAAACAGTTCATGTGAGGATCTTCCCAATATAGGGTTGCAATGTTTCATTTCTCTCTCTCTCTCCATGTAAACCATGTATAAATATTCAAGGAGTTGGAAGTATCACTAATTGTTTATTGCTCTATAACTGTTTGAGTTTAAGTGTAGTTCGTCGTAGAATTAGTTGAACTGAACTTTTAGAAGAGGTAGATGTGTTAGTCTGTGCTAACATATAAGGCATAAACAGAAGGAAAATAAATAGAGAAGACAAAAACGCTGTGGCACCTTAAAGACTAACTGCTGTATTTTAATATGAGCTTTTGTGGACAAGAAGAAGTGGATTTGTCCACAAAAGCTCATATTAAAATAAAGCAGTTAATCTTTAAGGTGCTGTAACGTTTCAGTCTTCTTTATTTTTTATTTTTCTTTTGTTTTTGCTTGAACTGAATTTGAATGCTTTAATATTGTGGCCAAAATCCTCCAGTGTAATCTATGCTGATGTAGGAGAAAGATGTTACTTGACTGGCACTAATCAGAGTCCCTGCTTCAATTCCTCATTATTTCAATTCTGTCTCATTCTGTGTAAGCTGTATGTGACCTGGAATAGAAGCAAAGACTCCTTAATTTGTGGCAGTGTGCTTCTGCTGTTCATGTCATTTTTTCATGGGAAATGAGTGAGGTACCAGATGATTGGAGAAGAGTTAATGTTGTCCCTATCTTCAAAAAGGGCAAAAAGGAGAAACCTGGGAACTACAGATCAGTCAGCCTGACATCAATCCCAGGGAAAATTCTGGAGCAGATTATAAAACAGTCATTCTGCAAGCACCTAGAAAACAACACAGTAATAACTAGAAGCCAACACGGATTTGTTAAAAACAAATCCTATCAGACTAATCTGATCTCATTTTTTTTTTTGATTGGGTAACCTCCCTGATAGAGAGAGGGAATGCTGTAGACATTGTATATCTTGACTTCAGCAAAGCTTTTGACAACGTGCCCCATGATATTCTGATTAGCAAGATAACTAGGTGTTGGCTACAGAAACATACTCAGAGAGGGTGATGATTAATGGCTCCATCTCAAACTAGGAGGAGGTAACAAGTGGGGTACCCCAGGGCTCATCAATGCTCTTCAACATTTTTCTTCATAACCTGGATAAGATGGTGCAAAGAATGTTGATTTGTATATGACACAAAATTGGGTGGAATAGCTAATACCCTGGAAGACAGAAACAAAATTCAAAATGATCTGGATAGGCTTGAGCACTGGGCTTAAAAAAACACAAAAAACAACAACAATGAAATTCAAGAGGGATAGGTGCAAAGTACTGCACCTTGGAAAAAGAAACCAAACACACAGTTACAAGACGGGGGATACCTGTCTCAGCAATACTACGGGCAAGAAGGATCTTGGAGTCGTTGTAGATCACAAGGTGAATATGCGCCAACAGCGTGATGTGGCTATAAAAAAAGCAAATGCTATTTTAGGCTGCATTAATAGAAGTATAATCTCCAGATCCTGCGAGGTACTAGTTTCCCTCTATTCAGCACACATTAGGCCTCACCTTGAGTACTGTGTCCAGTTCTGGACACCACACTTCAAGGAGGATGCCTACAGATTGGAACAAGTTCAGAGGAGGGCAACATGGATGATCAGGAGACTAGAAATGAAGTCCTATGAGGAAAGACTGAAAGAACTGGGCATATTTAGCCTTGTGAAAAGAAGACTGATGGCCTTATTTGTCCCTTCCAACTTCATGATTCTATGATTCTATGTTGGCCCATGTTTTAATCAGAAATTAAAAGTCTATACTGATTATATTTGGCAAATAGGATCTTGATGGATATGAGAGAGAGATCAGATGATATATATGTTCACTGTTATATTTCCAAAATACATTTCCAAGCTTAGTATACTTAAGGTTGTTTACATAGCAGGTAGCAGAGGCCACTCAATATAAATATATGAACTGTACGCAAAGACAATAAAACTATTTCTATTGGAAGTTGTGAAATAAAGTGCCTTCAACATTAAATGTATTTCCATTTGGCCTTTAGAATGTATAATTTAGCTCTGCAGTAGATAGGAAAATTTGTAGAACTTCAGCACAGCCATAAGAAAAGCCTATGTTGCACATCTGTGTCTAATTCTCCTTCTTGGGCAGTGTCTCAAGTACATCTGAAAGTGTCCTGAGTTTATATCATTTCTGTCACATATAGGGCTACTGCACTTTCTTACCTAAGGGGCTGATCAAGTATGTATGGTGCCTAACTTCAGTGAATCCATAGCCACTGTAGTTCCTTCTTTTTTGAGCCCTTGGTAGATACATCCCAACTGTATGTGAACAAATGGGTGCACACACACACAATTATTTCTATGTTTTTGCTCATCTGCTGGTATCATTCTCTCTAAACTAGTATTTGTATTTAATTGCAGGATCGCACAAGAACCTTTGACATGCATTCACTGGAGAACTCGTTAATTGACATAATGAGAGCTGAAAGTGATTCACTGAAAGGTAAACTTGGAAAGCTATTTTTATCCAGTAAATTATTGGAATAACATATTTGCAAAGAGTATCAAGTTTTAGTATTTACAGAATGGCTAAGGAGGTTGCTTCACCTGTTTACTAGTTTGCCCCTATTCAAGACCACCTTTCTCATCTATCTCAAGAGAAAGATGCAAGTCAAACATTTGTATATGCCTGTTGCCTTTCTTTTAATGATACAATTTAAAAACACAAGCCGTACTGTCCAGAGTTTGAGGTGTTTAAAATTCTTAATGCTTTTAAAACATGGAGTTGAAAATTAAAGGCAGTATGTGAAATTCTCCTAGCCAGTTGGCATATTTTTTGTGAAATAATAGTTATAGTGTTGTGAGGATATCAGAGGCTTTGCTATAATAGAAATGAACCAACAGGGCTAGTCTTTCACTGTGTAGATATGGTCTTGCAAAACAGAGATCAAGTAGAACAGGTATATGTATGTAGAATTGTCCGTGTTTGGAATATTTCAGGTAATGTTGTTTTACCTTCCTTTGTGGTCTGATATAGCCTATAATACAGGGTGATGTAGAATTTGTGGCAAGGTGTAGGCAACGTAATGCAGAATTTGTCATAGTAATGTGCACAGTTCAGGCAGCTAGGGATAGTGACCAATTACTAGTCCTATTCCATAATTTAGAGGTTTTCAATTCCTCTCGGCAATATATTTATTTATTTTAATTTCTATTTTATTTAAAATATTGTTATCCCTCCTTTCTCCTTGAAAGGACCCAAGGCAGCTCCATGAAATGTAGTTCCCATTTGCCAAGAGGCATCTGTGTTCCAAAGCCAAATGATATGGTATCTTTTTACATATAAACTACATTTTCCTGGTGGAACAAAACAAAAATAAAAACAAAACTATTGTAGCAACTTAAAGATTGATAGATTTTTTTTAAACTGTGGCCTTCAGCAACTCTGGTATCTGACTGTGCAGCCAAAGATTGGAAATTTGATTTTCTACTCTGCCTTCCCAGATAAGAGACGGCCTGTATTGTCTTAGGAAGGCTACAGGGTTCCAATGGTAAACCACTTTTAAGTACACTGTACCTAGAAAACTCTGGAATGGGTTGCCATAAGTTGGAACCAACTTAATACCACACAATTGTTAGTTTTTGTGGATTACGACCCGCTTCCTCAGCCAAAAAGCAAAACATTCTTTTTCTTGATATAAGGTAAAGGTTCCCCTTGATATTTAGTCCAGTCGTGTCTGACTCTAGAGGGCCATGCTCATCCCCGTTTCCAAGCCGTAGAGCCAGCGTTTTGTCCGAAGACAGTTTCCGTGGTCATGTGGCCAGCGCGACTAGTTCTTGATATAACTCTAATGTTATCACAGCGTCTGAAAACAATCACCCCTCTGTTTGAAAGACAACAGCCTACCATTGGTATCATCTGACATAGAAGCTGATTTCTGCACCTACTACAGAATAGTCATATAATCAGTACTTTGAATGTTCATTATTGGTGTTAATAATGCCATTGTCACTTTGAACATTCATTAACAACGTAATTGTCACCCTTTCTTACCCATCTATTTTGTCTTCATTTTGTTCCATGTACTCTAGATATTTAAGCCTCCGGCCTGTTATACTCCTTATATTTTAGGAAGAGGACTGTAATCCATCAGTGCTGATACTGAAATAAATCACTCTAAATTGCCACAGACCTTTTTTAATTTTTGTTTTGTTTTTATTATTTGTTTTGTTTTCATTATTTTTGTTTTGTTTTCATTATCATTATAAGACAGTTACCTCTTTGAAAACTAGTACATTTTGCATGATATTGACTTAGCCAAAGCCCATCCACCAACAACCCAGAGTAGGCTGAGGCCTAAACAGTGCTGATCTTTGACCTAAAGTCCAAAGAAATTCTAATTCAGAGGAACATTTAAGGCTCTGGCAAATATAACAACAGCAGTACTAAGCTTTTGCTTAGCTCCATCTGCATGGCTGCGGACACCAATAAAGTCCAGGCTCACCCAAAATGAATTATGATCTCCTAATCTCCAAGTTTGTACTGAAGTCTGGTCAACTCTGTCAGTAACACCATTCCTGCATAAACCTTTGGCAGATATGTCTGAGGGTGTGTGTGTTCTCTACTCTTAATACAAAGAATTAACTAAATCTCTGCTATTTGATAAAATGAGCAATACTTCTATCACTGTGAGTTTAAGTACTTGGGGGATTGTGGAAGCACCATAAATGATCATATATGTGTCCTGAAAATAGTTTGAAATCAAAACATGCCTGCACATTTTGAATTCATACCTGTAGAAAACAACAGGTTATGCAAGTTAGTTGTCTTGTACAAGGTCACTGCTGATGCAGTAATTTTAATTTACATGTCTGGGAGTTTCATACATCTGATTCTTTATATACCCACTTTGTCCAAATTTTTCTGTAGTTCATTACTGACCTAGGGTAGCTAGAGTAGGTTTAGGATCTTCCTTGAAAGTACATTTCTTCTTTTGTTGAGAATTACCTTAACATTTTAATAGTGCTTCTAGGCTCAGAGAACCCCCAGAAGCTGACAGACTGGTTTGCTAGTGTTTTTTCCACCCATGTGTGGTGTGACAAGAAGTAGCTATTACTGTCACAATCCTACATAGCTATTTAAGGTGGGGAATAAATAATGCAGGTAAAACTTGTATAGAGACCTGTGTAGCAAGCATCACCTTTGTTTATTACTTTGTGAGCCTGAGAGGAAATAATGAGTATATCTTAACCTTTCTAGAAGCTGGAACCACCCAGCATAGTATAATGTGTCAAGAGGTGTGCTGTATTCTGGGAACTTCCATGTCTTGAGTAATAATAAAGAATCTAAGTTATTGTTTAATTTCAGCTAGTTGTTACTAATGCTAGCTTCCAGAACCTTTCAGAAGGCACCTTTACGTTCTTCTATTAGGTGGTAGTTGAAACTGTTTCTTCATTGCCTTTTTTCTGGGGTTGAGTAGCTTAGAGCACATGCAGATTTCCTCATCTCTGAGTATCTGCAGCTAAGTTCCATTTATTTGAGAAAGCAGTGGTCAGTGTATTGCTGAGGGGACAATAACCTGAAGGATTTCTAGGCTGATGTGTGGCATTTCCAGAGAGGCAGAAGAACCTGGGGTATGTAGAGATGTCAGTTAGGCCCAACTTTTCCTGTTTCAAAATACTTTCCCTTTTGGTGTAAGTGTTAAGGGTAATATATGTGTCTTTATCTCTAAAAGATACAGTGGTGGTAACAATTCATTGAAGCTGTCACATGATTTTAAAAAATCTTAGTTAATCAAATGTTTGAGATCAATATCAATACTAAACTGAGTAAAGCATAATATATATTTTTCTAGGCAGTGCCAACCTATATCACAGCACCACCTTTTCACATTCTGTCTTCTCATATGTCATCTTAGAGTGATGCCTCTGCCATTCATAGCCGTTGTGTATACTTCTATTAGTTTTTAAAAGGTTTGCCTGTGTATTATGAGGGGAGGACCTTTTAAATAGATTGATATGACTGGATAGATGACTGAGCCTTGGTTTTAATATAACATTAACTATGGTTGAAACTATAGCCCTTTTTGGTCATTATCAGAACAAGAATAAGTATGGCGGCTAGAGAGGTGTGCTCTAGCCTTGCTCTGTTTCCAGTTTCATTGTTCTCTTATACATGAAAGCCAGTGAGTCTGAAGAAGAGTGCTCATGCCTATCTGAGGGTGTTCTTGGTGTGAACCAAGACCTTGGAAAATAAGCATCCTGGCTCTCCTTTTCAGATTTATTGCATTCCATGTGTAAAAGAACAATGAACCTGGAAACAGAGGGAGTGAGGTTGGCATGTTTCCCCCTTGGTAAGTGTGTCTGCTTTAATAATTGCTGAATAAGGTTAATGTAAAGGAGCACGGAATGAATTTTGGGCTTGTGCCTTTTCTTCCTTCTCCATATATTGCAATTTCCTACCTTCCTAGTTCTCAGCAAACTGTAATTTCCGTTACATATAAACTCGAAAACCATACACCAGAACGAGTCCCTTATCTGTGATTCTTGTTTGCAGGGCAAGTGCAAACTATACTTCTAAAAAGGTTGCTGATGAACCTTCGTATTTTGAAGAATACGGTCCTTTTGTTAAAACAGAATTGCTTTAGTATCCTCTAATAATAATTCAGCTTGAGTTAATTCTTACTAACTGAAAGACAGTCTGTACATTAATCAGTGGTTCTTAACCTTTGTTACTCAGGTGTTTTTGGACTGCAACTCCCAGAAGCCTTCACCACCAGCTGTGCTGGCTGGGGTTTCTGGGAGTTGCAGTTCAAAAACACCTGAGTAACAAAGGTTAAGAACCACTGCATTAAATGACAATTGTATAGCTGACACAAGCTAACTTTTGCTTGAGTTGCAGTATTAATCTAGCAGAGATACTGTACACTTTTTGTTTAAACTAGTTGAGCTATAAAGTAGGCCCATATGCAAGGATACATAAAATACTAGCTTGCTGTTCATTGTGGTTGCCAGTGGCCCTAGAGTGCTTCGAAATAGGGCATAATCTTTTCTCCTCTTCACTGATGTTGTAAAGAAAGTAAGAAGCAGTGGGGCATTCTTCTATTTGCTTAGGTGAGACTCCTTTTTAATTACTTCTGTGATGCTTAGTACCAGTGAGAGCTCTGGGAAAGCAACCTTTGTGTTGCTGAGAATCCTGCTCTTCAGAGGGCCAGGATTATTTTCTCCTCAAGAGCTGCTGAATGGATTTCTGAATGCCTAGTTGCATCAGTTAGATCTTCTTGGCCTGGGAAATATTCCTTGTGTTTTCTGTTTGATGCCTCATCCTGATAAAGGCTGGAGAAAATGGACATAGCTTCCTTTCATAAACAAGCAGTCAAGGTTAGTATCCTTCCCTCAATAAATCTTATCTAGCACTTGATGGCTGTCAAGGGTTTTAACTATCACAGGCTCTGTAAGTATGAAATGCATATGATAATTTAGTTCCACTATTGCTAGTTTGCCTTTGCAAGTTTTAAAGAGTCTATTTATATTATTTATTCAACTAGAATTTTTAAGAGGCTATCTCTGCAAGATTCAGGATATGTATCAGCAAAATTATTTAGTGTTCAGTGAATCCAGCTGTCAGTTAACTGCAAATAACCAGCAATATAAACACTGCTTCCAATAGACTGCTCTTCTTTTCGCAATGGTGTTTCCCTTACAAATAGTATGAGATAATTGTCAGAAGACTTTATTGCTTTTGCTTTTTTAAAAAAAGCAGATTCTATAGTAACTCTAGAAACTTCCTAAATTTCATGAAATAGATTGGCATAGTGGATAAAAATAGCATAGTTAACATCTGGCTGAATGTCTGGCTCTGTATTATATTTTCATGTTAGAAGGACATAGGTAAGGTTAGATTTTGATCACTGAAAATTCTGAAATTTTCTCAAAATTTAGCAAAGAAAGATGGGAACGAATTGTAGGCAACTACTGTATAAGAAAGCAGGAGGCAGTAGTTGCCTTTGTTCTTTCAGCTTGGGTTTCCTCCCTCCTTGAAAAGCTATTGTTTCTGATGGTTGTGGTGATGATGGTAGTTAACAACTAAGAACACATAGGTAAACAGAGATTAATTCCTGCTGCCTTGCTTTAGTTTGTGTACACACAGCGGGATTCCATCCCCCCTTCTTCTCCTTTTTACATCTGTTTTAATAGTTGAAGATCAGCGCTTGGCTATCTCTGACATAATGTCACAGGCAGTCAGATTCTTACTTGGAGAAGCAGGGATATAAGTCTCAGTATGTTTCTGTTGATCTTTTTGGTCCATATACTATTCTTCTCCCAAAGATCACAAAGCTCATGCAGTGCATTTCTTGCATTTTCTTTCTTTCCCCCCAGTAAGAAACCAAATCCAGTAAACAAGTTTTGAAGTATGCAAAGGAAAAAAATTATAGTTGCAAGCAATATGTATAGTCTGTGCTATAAGTCCTAAATAAATTCCTGGAGAAAAAATGAATTATTACCTTACTATTTTGCAAGAGCCATCCTGGAAAATGTCCTAAATTCCAGTAACTGAAAATAAATGTCTATTGGCCCTGTCATGAATAGCTATGCCCAGTGCTAACTGGTGGCATGCCGTCTTGCAGTGGAAAAGTAGGATCTAATCTAAATAGCAAAGGAAGACACTCTTTATTACTGATTTGAACAGTTGTCTTAATAAAGCCATCACATCTGAAGCAGTGTTGAGTCCTTGCATGTTGCCTTAGTCCATGGCTTTAAAGAACTGATAAACCTTATGAGTTGCTTTCAGTGTAACATTCCTGCTCTGTAACAATGGTAAGAAAAAACTGTTTTTTTAAATTTAAATCATAAAAAAAAAACCCACCACCCCCTTAACCATTTTGGCTAATAATTGCTGATAGGTTTGCACCAGGCAGTTTTTGATATTTTTAAAAAAACCTGCCTAAGAAAATGTCCATAGTTCGTGTTTGTTTTTTCTCATTTATAGGCTCTTGATGGGGGCAATCAAGGAACCTCGCAGTGTTAAAAAAATTAAAAACACAATAAATTATATATTTAAAATAAACTATAATTGTAATTAAAATACACTGAATGAGTAAAATGTTTAAAACTTTAAAAACAAATTTGCTCAGCTAAAAAACAGCATTCAGATACTCAGTTATGATTATTAAAAGCTTGCCTGAAGAGGTGAGTCTTCAGCTGTCAGTGGAAAGATAAAAGGGAGGGGGCCAATCTAAACTGTTGAGGGAGAGTATTATCTTGTGTCCCCATCAAATGTCCCTTTGGTCGCAATGGGACCAAGGGGAGGGCGTCCTCTGATGATTTTAAGGACCGGGAAAGCTTGTATGAAGAAATACTATCCTTCAGAGTACTCTTGAAGGTGTGTGAGTTTAGTTAGAAGCAACCAAATAAAAGTAATATGATATGCTTTTAAAATGGCAAGTTATCATGGTTAGTAATGCTCAAAATATTACACTCCTTTTACAGAATAAGTTTTTTATGGAGAAAGTCATAATCAGATTTCTTTTATGGAGAAAGTCATAATCAAATTAGTGATAGCAGAGTAGACACTTTAAGATTACACTTCCAAGTATCATTTAAGCCCTATCGGTTCCATTGTGTGCAACCAATCAAAGAGTTGCAGTATGCTTTTATACATTATTCCTTTAACACACCTTATTTTAAAGAGAAAGACATGTCCCTAGCACATGAACAGCAGAAGAACAGCACGCTAGCTGAACACTGAAATACTCCAGGGTAACAGATTATATTATATTAATAGCTTTCTTGAAACTGTAAACAAAATGCTTACATGGAATAATGTGGAAATGTTTCAGGGAAGTGTGGGATATGTCCAAAGCTCCAGGATTTCTTAGACTTTTCCACCCTGTGCTTCTGCTGATTCCCAAACTATATGGGTGATACTATCTTCTGTGCACAAAGCTTACACATCGTGTGCTGTAGCTGTGCACAAAGCTAGAGCACACAATGTGTAGCTTTAGTCATAAAAGGGCATGAAGTCTGCAGAGGGGGGATTTAACTTGAACACACAAGCATATTAGTGCAGACACTTGGGGTAGAAAAAATTCGCCACAGCTTTACTGGCTGCAACTGAAGTATCTTGACACAGTGTAGGCCACTGATACCAGTACCAGATGACCTTTTTGACAGCTGATGAACTATCTGACCCAGCATACCAGTTAAGGAGAGCCATAGTTCAACAGGCTTACCAAAAGTTATGGCAGAATAATAGCAAGGAACTCATATGAATGATACAGGGAGAGTGGGTTGGGCTTATCTAGCAACGACTGAATAGGAGTGTCATGCTGGACAATGTTATGCTGTCCAAGTAGACTGAATAGGAAGTTCCAAATTTTTATTATTTTATTTTATTTATTTATCTTACTATAGGCTGCCTTTCTCCTGATAAGGAGACTCAAGACAGCTCACGGTATTAAAAAGAATAAAATTAAAAACACAATGAATTATAAATTAAAACAATTAAACTATAACACTGATTAAAATACTCTGAATAATTTAAAACATGAAACATTAAAAACTATCTTAAATAGAAAATGGAATTCAAATACTCAGTCATGATTATTAAAAGCCTGCCTGAAAAGCTGGGTCTTCAGAAGCATAGAAGGGAGGGGGCTTCCCAAGGGAGAGTGTCCCACAGCCTGGTAGCAGCTGCAGAGAAGGCCCTCTCTTGTGTCACCATCAGACGTTGTCTAGCAAGGAGAGACAATAGTCCCAGGATGTAAAAATGGCTATCAGTATTTTATTCAAAGGTAAGAGCCCAATGCGTTTCGGCCAATACACTTTCAGCCTTCTTCAGGGGCACTAACATTGCACTTGTATTGAATCTGTCTCTGAGGATTTTTTTAGGGACAGTTTCCCACTCCTTTTCGGATAAGTGCCCCTGAAGAAGGCTGAAAGTGTATTGGCTGAAACGTGTTGGGCTCTTACTTTTGAATAAAATACTGGTACCCATTTTTACATCCTGGGAACTATCGTCTCTCCTTGCTAGACAGCTTCAGTGGATGTACCAGTCCTTTTTCTTTTTTGTACCATCAGACGTGCCTGTGGAGGCAATGGGACCAAGGAAAGGGCCTCTTCTGATGATCCTAAGGACTGGGAAGGCTCATATGGGGAGGTTTTAGGTTTGCATATCAGCAGCTTCCTACCTGTTAGTTGTACCAATCTGCGATTAGCTGAAGCAGAGGGGAGAAGTTCCAATAGCCACCAAACATGTGATGGACTACAAAAGAAGTCATGCAAGTCCTGCAAGCAAGGCAGAACTCACCACTTGAATCTGCACCTTGCAAGGACCCTGGTTGATGTTGGACCAGTGCTTTCTGCACAAATTAAGGAGGATGTTTGCTTGTTCCGTGTACTGTAATACATGAATATTGTTATAACTTATTACAACTTTTTTTAAAATGGTAATTTTTACAAGGACCTTCTTGGGGGAACATTGTGGGCAACATCTGAGAAAAGGGCAACCCTTCCCCTACCCCCATTGTAAAAGAATTTAAACAGCTTCTTTCTTCATGGAAGATACAGCACTGCTTTGTTTTTAACTGACTGCATTTTGAGAACTCATATTTGGAGACATATTAGAGATAATTAACCCCTCATATTGGAGAAGCTAAAATTCTTTGCTTCAGATCGTAATACCAAATAGGAAGCCAAATGTTTAAAGTTCTTTTGTCTTTAATGTTGTTATGTGCTGTCAAGTAGGAACCCACTTATAGTAACCCTAACAGAGTTTTCAAGGTAAGCGAGATGTTTAAGGAGTGGTCTTACCAGTTCCTCTTCCTCATTCAGTTTCAATGGCTGAGCAGGGATTCAAACCCTGTTCCCCAGAGTCCTAGTCCATCCCTCTATCCACTACTCCACCCTGGGAACTCTCAATCTTTAAAGTATATACTGCCTTTTATGTTTAGGTTCCTCAATAATATTTTTGCAACTTAGTACAGATAAACTGAATCTGTGTTGCATCAGCTACATCAGTGATTTTAGGACAAGGGAAAAGTGTCAAAAACTAAAGATAACTAAGATTAGAAACTCAATACCCGAGTAAATGTAACCATCCTTTTGATTTATTTTCAGGAGGCAGAAGATAGCTGAGGGGAGTGGTGTAGTTAATATAATAAATGTTGAATTTCCCCCCCTCTCCCGGCACAGCTCATTCTTAAACATATCCGTGGAATTTAGTGTCTTTTGTATTTTGGAGGCAATCTTAATTTCTTCTGGAAAAGACAGCTTTTTTGTGGAGGAAATTAAAGAGGAATACTTTTGTAAAGTTCAAGTAGGAGGTGTGTGTGTTCTACTGGGATCAGAAGGGTAATGAGACTGTTTTGCAGTGTGTGAGCACATAAATCAGAAGGTGGTTTTGACCAATGGCAGAACTTGAAGTACTAAGCAATCTATGAGCTATCCTGAACATATATGTTGTATGCTATATATAATATGTATTATGTACTTACATTGTATCACTCCAGTGAATGAAAACATACTTATTTCTTGTACCCTCCTAGTAAGTAATGAGCATTATAGCTTAACTCATTTCTATATGTAATTGTTTTAAATGGTCTGTGACTGGTTCTAATTATGTGAATCAGACACATCATTTTTAGTGCAGAATTTGTTAGATTCTTTTAAATATTTGTATACTTAACTGTTCTAGCTTTTAAATATTGTCTTTTAATGATGTTAGCCACCTTGAGAGAGAGAGAGAGAGAGAGAGAGTCCCTTGTACTGTTCTCACAGTGGCTAGTTAGGTGCCTATCAGAGGTCTGCATGGAGAATATGCATGTAATAGTGCATGCCTATTTGTTTTCTCCAGCAGCTGAGTAGCATACTGCTTTTAGTAAGTGGAATGAACATGGAACTGTTATGACCAGTGGCTATTCATGGTCTTATTTCCCCATGAATTTCTCATTCTCCTTTGAAGCCATTCAAGTTGATGGCCATTCCTATATCATGTGGTGGATAAAGGTTAGTAGGTCTTCCATAGCTTCACTATGGGCTGTATGAGACATATTTGCTTTTGTCTTTCCTGAATCTCCCACTGTGGAACTTAATTGGAGTACCCAGATTCTAAGATTGTGAAAGAGGGGGAAAATGTTTGCCTAGGACATTTTCTCACACTGCATGTATTTCATATTCTCCTATTATGCACTCCCATCATCTTTTTTTTTCTTCAAAATTCCAGAACACATGATAATGTAATTATTCTCATAAGGGTTGATTTTGGGTGTTTTAAATTATTTTCTCATTTCTGACTTTTCGGTGTAAACTTAATGTAATCTAGGGAATTGAGGATTACAGTTTCTATTTATTTCAATTATATGGTGCAGTTTCTCCCAAACTGTGGATGCAAGGTGGTTTACAATGTGGCTAAAAAACAGTAACCCTAAGGTCATTGAACTGTAAAACAGTGTATTCATTCATTCATTCATTCATTCATTCATTCTTTCATTCATTCATTCATTCATTCATTCATTCATTCAATCAATATTTTTACTGCCCATCTAGCAAATTGCTATCTGGGCAATATACAAAAAGTAAAGAAAAATCATAAAAAAATCTTAAAACACATTATAAAATACAAAGAACGGGGGGGGGGGGGGAAGACAGGAAGCAAGAAATATTTCATATAGGCAGGACCCAATAGTATTTTAGATGACCTTGACCCAAGTTGTATAGAGCTTTATAGGTCCTAACCTGTGTTATTTTCCATGAAGTTGGAACTTACGGGAAACCTAATTGGGTTTTCAAGGTAAGTGAGATGTTTAAGCAGTAACCTTAGAAGTGCCACCCATTCAGTGAGTTTCTATGACTGAACAGGGATTAAGCTTCAGATTAACCACTTTCATCCACCAGACATTAGTTTAGGATCAAACCAGTTTACTCAGATTTAGATGGAAAGGAGAAGTATGCTGGAGTCATCAGTTTATTGCTGGTGCTGAACTCCAAATCTCCAGACAGGCTCTCTGAGTTAACATGTAAAGGTTAACTACCATATGAGAACACCTGAGGGACTCCTCGTAGTAATCTGTCTTTGAAGTTCTAATTTCTATCCAGATTGTTAAATAAAAGTTAAAATAAGTTTCCCTACTCTTTCATCTGTTTGCTTCTTCACTGTTTGTGTTTTTATAGAGTCATAGAGTAGTGGAGTTGGAAGGTACCTGTAAGGCCATAGAGTCCAACCCTGTGCTCAATACAGGAATCCAAATCAAAGTATACAGTATATCACAGAAGTGACTACACCCCCTCACATTTCATAAATATTTTAGTATATCTTTTCGTGTGACAACACTGAAGAAATGACACTTGGCTACAATGTAAAGCAGTGAGTATACAGCTTGTATAACAGTGTAAATGTGCTGTCCCCTCAAAATAACGCAGCAAACAGCCATTAATGTCTAAACCGCTGGCAGCAAAAGTGAGTACACCCCTAAGTGACAATGTCCAAATTGGGCCCAAAGTGTCAATATTTTGTGTTGCCACCATTATTTTCCAGCACTGCCTTAACCCTCTTGGGCATAGAGTTCACCAGAGCTTCACAGGTTGCCAGTGGAGTCCTCTTCCAGTCCTCCATCACAACATCACAGAGCTGGTGGATGTTAGAGACCGTGCGCACCTCCACCTTCCGTTTCAGGATGCCCCACAGATGCTCAATAGGGTTTAGGTCTGGAGACATGCTTGGCCAGTCCATCACCTTTACCTTCAGCTTCTTTAGCAAGGCAGTGGTCATTTTGGAGGTGTGTTTGGAGTTGTTATCATGTTGGAATACTGCCCTGCGGCCCAATCTCCAAAGGGAGGGGATCATGCTCTGCTTCAGTACGTCACAGTAGATGTTGGCATTCATGGTTCCCTCAATGAAATGTAGCTCCCCAGTGCCGGCAGCACTCATGCAGCCCCAGACCATGACATTCCCACCACCATGCTTGACTGTAGGCACGACACACTTGTCTTTGTACTCCTCACCTGGTTGCCGCCACACACGCTTGACACCATCTGAACCAAATAAGTTTATCTCTCACCAGACCACAGGACATGGTTCCAGAAATCCATGTCCTTAGTCTGCTTGTCTGCAGCAAATTATATGCGGGCTTTCTTGTGCATCATCTTTAGAAGAGGCTTCCTTCTGGGAGACCAATTTGATGCAGTGTGCGGCATATGGTCTGAGCACTGACAGGCTGACCCCCCACCCCTTCAACCTCTGCAGCAATGCTGGCAGCACTCATACGTCTATTTCTCAAAGCCAACCTCTGGATATGATGCTGAGCACGGGCACTCAACTTCTTTGGTCGACCATGGCGAGGCCTGTTCTGAGTGGAACCTGTCCTGTTAAACCGCTGTATGGTCTTGGCCACCGTGCTGCAGCTCAGTTTCAGGGTTTTGGCAATCTTCTTATAGCCTAGGCCATCTTTATGTAGAGCAACAATTCATTTTTTCAGATCCTCAGATAGTTCATGACCATGAGGTGCCATGTGGAACTTCCAGTGACCAGTCTGAGAGACTGAGAGCGATAGCACCTGCTCCCCCTTCACATCTGAGACTTGTGACACTAACGGGTCTCATGACACCAGGGAGGGGAAATGGCTTTTTGTTGTTGTTGTTTAGTCATTAAGTCGTGTCCGAAAAGAATCTTTTGGACTCTTTGGGCCCAATTTGGACATTGTCATTTAGGGGTGTATTCACTTTTATTGCCAGCGGTTTAGACATTAATGGCTGTGTGTTGTGTTATTTTGAGGGGACAGCACATTTACACTGTTATACAAGCTATATACTCACTGCTTTACATTGTAGCCAAGTGTCATTTCTTCAGTGTTGTCACATGAAAAGATATACTAAAATATTTATGAAATGTGAGGGGGTGTACTCACTTCTGTACATGACATATGGTTGTCTATTTTTCTCTTGAATGCTTCCAGCATTGGAGTGGTCACCACCTCTCAAATAAATTGGTTCCATTGTCATATTGCTCTGACAGGACGTTTTTCCTGATATTCAGCTGAAATCTGGCTTTCTGTAACTTGAGCTCATTGTAACGTGTCCTAAACTCTGGGATGATGTAGAACAGATCCTGCCCCTCCTCTGTATGACAGTCTTTCAAGTATTTGAAAAGTGCTATCATATCTCCCCTCAATCTTTTCTTCTCAAGGCTAGACATGCCCAGTTCTTTCACTCTTCCCTGATAGGGCTTGGTTTCCAGTCCCCTTATCATCCTTGTTGCCCTCTTCTGAAGTTGTCTTGTAAACAACTGTGTGTCCATATGAAAGTTTTTCTATCCAACCTGCACCTTGCTAATCAGAATATCATGGGGCACTTTGTAAGAGGCTTTACTGAAGTCAAGATATATTACATCCAAAGCATTCCCACCATGTACCAGGGAGGTCACCTGATCAAAAATGATATTAGTCTGGCAGGACTAATTTTTGACAAATGTCTGTTGGGTTCTAGTTTTTACTGCATTGTTTTTAAGATGTTTACAGAGTGACTGCTTTGTAATCTGCTCCAGAATTTCCCCTTCAATTGATGGCAGGGTGACTGATCTGTAGTGTATTTTCAAACATTCATCGACTGATGTAGAAGATGGAGAAACCCATGGCATGTGAGAAGTAAAAGGAATTAGACACCCTGTTGCATATGGGTATTTGGTAGATTTCTTTATCTAACCAAGCATTTTGGGTTGTTTTTTAAAAATATGCCATCAAATTACATTTAACTTATGGCATCCTTAACAGGCTTCTCAAGGTCTGTGAGATGTTCATTGATTGGATTACCAAGGCCAATCCCCAAAAAGTTTCTATGGCAAAGCCTAAATTTGAACCCATGTCCCCTGAGTGCTAATCTGATACTCTGTTCATTACGCCACACTGGCTCACAAGCTACTAATTACTTTAGAATGTTTTATATTTTAGAACATTTTAAGTTTGTGTTGAAAATCATCCTAAGACTTTCATGTTTAGTTATTTTGTTTAGTTAACCCAGACAAATTCAGTAGCAGTGCCAAAATCTTTGAGTCCTGAATAGACATGGGACGAATAAAAAAATGAATTGCGATATTCGTTAAAAATCGCTGATTCAT
Organism: Intellagama lesueurii; assembly: GCA_037013535.1. Classification (NCBI taxonomy): domain Eukaryota; kingdom Metazoa; phylum Chordata; class Lepidosauria; order Squamata; family Agamidae; genus Intellagama; species Intellagama lesueurii. The sequence continues at coordinate 206,128,192 of JBAJHW010000002.1, forward strand.
TAAATATTTGTCCCTTCGTATTCATGAGTTGCAGAGACCCTGACAAATATAGAGGGACAAATATTTGTCCATTTTTATTCATCCTCCATACAAAGAGAGGGAAGTCTAGCCTTCCCTCTCTTCCTATGGCCTTCCCATTCTGCCTATGGGCCCGCCAATCAGCTGATCGGCAGGCCCATCCCCACAGCCTATCCCTCGCCACTTTTCCCTCCCTACGTTAGCCGCTGCCGCCATCCATTGCCGCCCACTGCCGCCGCCGCCATCCATCACCGCCTGCTGCGGTGGCCTCCGCAGCCATGGCCTGCCATAAGGGACACTGAATTTAAAAGATTTAAAATAGTGTGAACTGGCTGTAGCATTTCTTTGAAACATTGCTTTAAAGATATTTCACACATCATTGTGGAAGACAATGAAACACTTAAAGTACCGTATTTTTCGCTCCATAAGACGCACCTGACCATAAGATGCACCTAATTTTTAGAGGAGGAAAACAGGAAAAAAAATATTCTGAACCAAATAGTGTAATAAAATATTTGCCTAATAGGGCTACTGCTCTGACAAAGTCCGCCATCCTAACATGTTATCACTGAACACAGGCGGGGCGATGTCCGCTTGTTCAGGCACAGGTGCCGCGGTTACGGTAACTACCTGCGATCTCCCTCCTCTCCCCTCCAGTACAAGGAATGGTTCCCGCGAAGAGCGCCGGAAGTAAAACTCCGCCGCCTTTCAGAGAATGGTACGCTCTGTCTTCACGCACGCGCCTACAACTGCTAAGGCATCAGGGGTAGGGAGCCGCCAGCTCCCTTACCGCACCAGCCAGCTCATCATCTCTATGGGACTCGTCAGTTGACCGCTCGTGGTCCAGAAGTGCTCCTAGGCCCTGCCCCGGAAGGGGAGGAGAAGGGCGGCGTGGTGGCGATGGCGGCGGTGGGGGCTCAGCCTGGTGCTGAACGAACCAATATCGGCGGCAGGCGTGAGAGGGGGAAGCCGGAGGCGGCGGCGTGGAAGACAGGAGGCGGAGCTCGCCTCTTTCCCTGCGGAGTTGAGCTTTCGTTGCCGGCGGTGGGAAGCCAAAGAAGATTTCTGGGGCGTGCTGTCGGGCTTGGGTTGGGGTCGGGAGGGTAAAAAAAGACTGGTGGGGGGGAGGAGTACAGATCCCAGCCGCGTATGACAGCGGTATGGGCTCTGGGGGGGGGGGTGTCTGTTAATGTCCACAAATTGCACCATTTTTTACAGTATTCGCTCCATAAGACGCACACACTCCCCCCCCCACTTTTTGAGCGAAAAATACGGTATTCTTTCATACACATACCTTGCTGCAGATATAAATCTTCATTTGTCTTCTGCTTGCATGCAAGGATGAGGAACTGTAAAGTTCTTCTTGCCAGCAAGGATGGTGAGGAGTTTTCTGGAGCCTTCAGAATTCTCATGATGATAAAAACGAATGGTTTTTCTGTGCAAAATGCCCCTTTTGAATAAAATAGTAGAAGTTGTGCATTACATGAATTGTACAAATTGCCCCAAACTAGAATGCCTACTGCTTTAAGGATTGAATGCAAAATAAAATACAGAGCTCTTCAGGGAAGAATATGAGATCTTTGACTTAGTCCTAGTTACAGAATGGGAATCTTGCTGTGTTTTAAAATTCCTTGTTGAGATGTCTTGTGTCAGGACAAGCCTACATTGATGAGAATGAGGACTTTAAAGTATTTTTTCCCATCCCTGTATTTTGCCGGGGATATGAAATTTCTATTCTCGCCATTCTCCTGCCCTACAGTATTTGCCTAGGACAGTGGCGGCGAACCTTTTTGGGCCCGAGTGCCCAAAATGAAACAACAACAACAACAACCCAGCGGCCAGTGGGCTGAGGCGGCGGCGGAATCCCGGGCACAGAGGTGCCTTGAGACCCCACTCCGTATCCGCCGCCAGCACCAGCTGCTTCAGATCCTGGCCCTCCGCCTGTCAAAGTGCCAGCACCGCGGCTGCAGCCACCTCATGAGGTTTGGCTGCGGGGGGGGGGGGATAGCGATCCGGCAACTTATGGCTCGCGTGCCCGCAGAAAGGGCTCTGCGTGCCAGCTGTGGCACGTGTGCCATAGGTTCGCCATCGCTGGCCTAGGACATTTTGTTGCTTAGAGTGGAATCTGAAATGCTGCTTCCTACTTCCACTACTATTAACACTTAGGTTTTGCTGCCCCTTTCAGACTATGTTGTTGCCCTTGTCTATCTCCCTTGCACCAGTGGTGTCATCTGAAATTGGTTGTTTCACTGTTCTGCTTTGCAGAATGAGCCTTGCCCCCCAGGTCTTCACATCTCTAGCTCTCAAGCTTCCTGCCTTTTCAAATATATCAATAATTTAAAGATAATTGGTATTTCAAAATTGTGATCCTCAGCACATTAAATGAAGTTGGTTGGAGCCTTGTTCTCCATAAAGTTTAGTAATAAATTTTCGTATTCTGTTTCCCTTTGACCAGTTTATGCTGTCAAACCTCTAATACGTGAGACAGAAATTTGAATACTAACCACTTCTAAGTAATTGTCCTGTACATAATTTATCCATACTCTAGTATTTGTAGTCCCCTGCAACTTCTTTATGCCTGTAACTTCTTTATGCCTGTAACTTTACTAATTTGGATCTGTACTTGTTTATCACACCAAAGCAAAATACTTAGTATCTTTGGACATTGTTTTAAAAAAAAGATTTTGAGTACTTGCGTAACAGTCCTTTTCGCTGAATTCTGTATCTTCTATATAAAGCATCATTTTAATCTAGCAACTGGAAAATGGCAATTTGCCATTATAAATAGGATTTCTACTTGACATAAGAAAACATCAGTTATCTTGGCTAACTTTTGGGTGAATGCTGCTTTTGAATTGTTCACTTGGCTACAAATACAGGTTTTTCAGTTCACTGCATTCATTTAGACTACACTTGGCAAACGGCATGGGAGGTGCTATGTAAAACTTCACTTTCATTAAGCCAACAAATATATCATTTGGAAAAATTATAATTCTCAAAAGAGCAAATGCAACAACCGCAGTGGCAAGTTCATTCAGCACTAAGCACTCTACGATAGGGTGGGGACTAATAAACTGTTACTATGATGAAACCTGCTTTTCACTTTTGGTATCTAAAGAATTTTCAAAATCATCACTAGGGCCTATTCCTGGTTTAGGTTTAGGGTTCCATAATGATGAGGTTGAGCGGGAGGGTGAGATACAATGGTCTGAAAAGAAGTGAAGCCAGCTTAAAAAAAAGAAAAAGAAATCAGGAGTATGGTTTTATTTTGAAGTGAGCTTTGTAGACCCTTTGGATCTTGAAGTTAATTCTTATCCAGTACCTGCCCAGTGCCTGGTACTTTTATAGGGTTTTGGAGGGCTTTTCGTCATTCTAATTTCAGATAGTGAATTTGCCGTTCTTACAGGTTTTTGACTAGCTGTACCTCATGTGAGGTATTTATATTTCCCAGAACTGATTCTGATTGTGATAAATGCTGTTCCAGATGTTATGTAGAATGTGATGGTGGTGTTCCACATCACCCTGTTTGTTGGCTGCAACATCAGTGGTAACAAAGCAGAACAGTATCCTAATCTACATCCTGATGACATTTTGTGAATTTTATTTTTGTGTTTTTTTGGATTGAATTGCTTATCCAGCTGTATACGAGGCTAGGAAGAGAGAATCAGCTATTCTGTTTTCCATATTGAAGAACTGTTTCTAATATTTTACATTTTCAACTTTTGGTACACAAAGCTGAATTGAAAACAGTACCCCTTCCCAACAAAAACCAAGGATATCACCCATTCTTTACCTTCAAGGGCATTCTATTTATTGCCTGAACATAAACTATGATATTGATACTATGTGGCCTAGTATTTAGGGCATATCACAATGAATGTGAGAGAAAAGCCCACCATGTATAATATGGAAAGGTCCTGATCTTTCTGATACAACTTTTGAAAAAGTGGCAGCCAGTTGGTGGTGAAGGAATTTTGGCTAAGAATTTATGCTTTAAACAAGCATTAGGGGTGGAGGAGGATGGCACAATGCATCAGAAGAACCTTCTACTCTACTTGCACGATACACATTTGAAAGCATCTTGTTTGTATTCAGTCCTTAGTTTTGTTACTATAGGATTGTGACATGCAAGCCAAGAAAAGAGTTCTGGAGTTTGTTTTTTATACATATATGTGAGAGACTTTTTATGGGATTCAAGTTCTTGTCAAAACCTATTTTGAGAAGTTTAATTCAGAAAATTTTGGCTCTGAAAATTACAAAAATTTGAGAGCACATTGGTTCTATCAGAGGTAACTTTTCCTGCTAATGTCTGTAATAGAGTCTGAATTGTTCATTTTTATGGTATGTCTTTAGATGATGCACAGCCTTTTTTCTTAGAAGTTGTTTGAATTATGTTGGTTTAGTTGTATGGATGTTTATTTCAGTTTGCCAAAAGAAACAGTTGCCATTCTCTTGTTCATAACCTGCATGTTTACATTTTTAAATGCATGTTCTCACATTAGGCATGGTCATTTTCTAGTCTGTTTCTGTGGATTTAGTTTTAAGTCCTGCCCATCCTGTTTTGTGCATTTCTGTATAAAAATATGAACATCTAAAATTATAGGTAATTGACATATAAAGTTGATACCAACTCAGTTTTCTCCATAGCAAAATTTGAAGAAGTGAGCAGTCCAAAGGATACCTGGTTCAATCCTCATATTAGTCTGGGGAATGTGGATCAGGTTAGATTGCTGAAAAAATGTGGACAAAATAAAGTTTTCCAGCATTCCTGACTCACACTACGTGCATGTTTAGCTAGGGTATCATTCCTTATGAATACTTTGAAAATCCCCGTTTCCATGTGTTGAATCCTCTGAGCCACTTAATATACGTCTCTTGGAAATATCCTGAAAGAGGCTAGAAGCTTTTCAACTGTGTAGTGCAAATTTCAGGTGCTAGAATCAATAGTGTTTTGTGACATAGACTTGGAAGTCTCTCTTGCATTGTTATGAAGTTATTAATATGAGTTACAGGTACTTGATGTTATTAATGTGAGTTACAGTTCAAGTTTACTATCAATGAATTTGTACATTTTAGTAGACTCTTATTACAAGGTGCCCCATTGGAGAAGCCTGTAATTATTTTTCAATTCAGCACATATAAACTGATGATCAGTCTTTCTCTACCTGGCACCCACCAGAGTTTGTGGACTACAGTTGGTCAGGGATGATAGGAAGTGGAGTCCAAAATGTCTGAAGAACTCCAAATTGGATTTTCAGTGTTGCTTAGGTATAGATTCTGATGCAAATGAAGATCAAATTTGGAAAACAAATCACATTTTAATTTTAGGTCCCCCCCCCCCCCCCTTTAAGCCAAATGTCAGATGTAGGATGACCGGGTGTATTAGCATTATGAAGCTACAGATGCCTTTCAGTTTCTCATACAAAACTTTAATTTAATTTTATTAAATTTTAATTAAATTAAGTAATATAAAATGTATTAAATAGGCATTATTTTATTAAATAACTTATAGTATAAGCCGATTACTGGTAAAAATATATATTTAACATTCCATCTGAAGTTTAGCTGCAGAAATATTGAGCAATGCTGGCATCCCTTGTTCAGACAACCAAAGGTAAAGCAGATTAAGCAATTCTGAGGACATTTATTTGGAATAGTATGTTTCAGTATTTCCAGAGGTACAGAGATAGTCAAAAAGCAATGGATGTTCAGCCTGGAGCTGTTACAATACTGAACAGACAGTGCAATGTCATCATTAGCAAACAAAGAACAAAGGCTAAGTTTATAGCCAGAGTTAAGTACCTTGTGGCACTTTCACTACAGTTCTCGTTAGTTTTCAGTAATCTAGTCACTAATGACAGATGATGGGAGTTGTAGTCCAAAAACAACTGTAGTGCCTCAACGTACTCTCTCTGGATTTAGAGGATGGGAGATTCCCATCTTTCAGAGCCCTGTGTCTATCACTTGTTTGGAGGTGCATTCACCCTTTCGGGGTCTGGTTCCCAGCATTGGTTCTACTGACCATGTTCTGTTCTGGAACTAGATTAGTGCTGAGTCAGTATTGTACAGAAGTAGAGGATGAAGTAGGAGCAAGGAGGAGTGAAATGCAGAAGGTGACTGAGAGATCAGCTGTACCAGATCCCTTCCCCTTTGTCAGGTGAGTGGCATCTGGTGGGGAAATGGGTTAAGTGTTCAGTGCCATTTAAAAAGGTGTCCACTTCATAAAAAGAGTGCATTGCCCTTCCCCCACTGTATTCTTTTTTCTTTTCTTTTTACTATGCTTTGATAAACACTGGCTATGGGATGCTGCTCTTCATTTTGCTGGAACAGTTAGTATGAACCCAGCCTGGGGTGTTGGAACTCAGGAGCTCAGTAGTGCACCATGAAACAGACCAAGGTTTGCAACTTTGCTGGCTGGCCACTGTTTCCATTTGTATATTCTCTAACAGACTTTTGCAGGATAGTAATGTCAGCTGTTCCAGTAAGTGCTTGTTTGGCTACCTATTCAGTCCTATAACCTGTGCTGTGCTTGCCAACGTTACCCTGCAGCAGTATTAATATAGGATGATGAACAAGGGGAATGGGAAACAAGCATCAGTGAATAAATATTTCAGCCTTCCTAGACATTCCTTTTCTGAAGTAAGTCATGATATCTTGCTGCTCGTTAATAATAAAAGCCAGTTTTCAGAGTTTGAGAGTTAAAGGTAAAGGTAAAGGTTCCCCTTGACATTTAGTCCAGTCGTGTCCGACTCTAGGGCGCGGTGCTCATCCCCGTCTCCAAGCCGTAGAGCCAGCGTTCGTCCGTAGACAGTTTCCGTGGTCACGTGGCCAGCGCGACTAGACACGGAACGCCGTTACCTTCCCACCGTGGTGGTACCTATTTATCTACTTGCATTTACATGCTTTCGAACTGCTAGGTTGGCAGGAGCTGGGATGAGCGACGGGAGCTCACTCCGTCGTGTGGATTCGATCTTATGATTGCTGGTCTTCTGACCTACTTTTTTTAATTGAAGAAATACTGTGCAAAAGAAGAATCCTTCATGAGTTAGATAGTATATACCTGCCCATGTGTCAAACCCATCAAATAGCCCTTACATGCATTTCTTACTACATCGCTGACTGATTCATATATTGTATTTTATAAACCATCCCTCATACCTATGATTGTGGCTAGATTTGAGGATGAATTTGAGGTTGGGATTATTACGATTCAAGAGGACTAGAGAAGGGCATAGACTGTATAAGTTGGTTCTGCCTAAGATTCAGCTTGTTATAGGTAAGTGGTGTGTGTCCTGTTAGTCCTTAGTGGTTTAATTCAAGTTTCACACAGAGCACTACGTGTGTGTGCGTGCATGGGTGCGCATGCACACAAGCATACACACAACTTTTGAATAAAATCTGCTAAGGTGGTCCTAGCATATATGGAGTCTAAACTGAAAATATACTTCTCACATAAAAAAAATTGTTCTGCACTGTTGCCATTGCACTATAAACATAATGTACAGTCCTCTGTGTGTTTGTTTAAAAAATAGTTTAAACTGTTGATTTTGATTAAATAGTTCTGAACAAAGATTTGGACAGATGAATGATTCAGATTTAACTTTAAAAAAATCAAACATGATGTACAGTACCATTTGTCTTTAATAGATGTTGTGCACAAACCACTAAATTAGAATCTTAAATTACAGAATACTCATATTTAGCAAAGTTATTTTAAAACTACTGGAATCTTTAATAGTTACTTATCTCTTTTTATGAGAAGAAGCATGTCCTGATTTTTTGTGGATTTCCATAATACAAAAGTTCTATTATCACTGTTTGTGTTCATTCATCAGGCATTTTAGCTATAAACTGTTTAACATGTGATTCTCATATCCCCCTTTTTTTGTTGCTGTCAAAATAAGAAGTTTGTATTCAGAGCAAGTGGGTCAAAAGACCCAATAACATTCCAGACTGCTGAATGATCATTCTTTCCATAGGCAAAAAACAAAGAGCTTTTGCCTTGAATATATTATTATTTTCCAAATGATGTTGAAACTAGTTGTTTAAACCTTGTGGCATGCTTATACATGCCAATATAATCCTAGCAAGAAGCTTTGTGAATGAATCATGTATAAAATTTGAATTTCCAGTTATCAAAAGCTCTTAAAGAACATAGTCTTCCCATGCATTCAAATTGTTTAGCTTGCAAGCTTGGGAAGAGAGTAGCACCTGCTTGAGGGGAAATGCTGTAACAAAGTGCTTATGATTAAGCATTTGGTTGTATATTATCTATATCTGTAAATGGGTGGTTCTGTGGAAGCTTTTCCAGATGTATCATATGAAGCTTCCCAAACATGTCAGGCTAAATAGTGGTGTTGAATTCAAACTGGAAATTGATTTTTTCAAATGAAAAGTGCAGTTCTTGTTCTAGGCTTTACTATTTTCTGTGATCACCTATGGGGATATGGTCAAAACTCATTCTGTACTATTTTTAGAAAGGTTGAGATGAGCTTGTCTTGAAATATAAAGATACTATTTTTAGTAATATGTGTTCTTGAGTATCCTTTTCTCATTGGGAATGATGTATTAGATGAACCTTTCCTATTGTTTCATAAAGGTATTGATGGAATGTAGTTAACAATAGTCCTGCTACTTAAGAAATTTATTTTTTTGTTTATGAAAGTATTTTTAGCCTACTCTGTATGGATAGATCTCAGTACAATCAATAAAAGTAAAAACTGGCCAAATCCTTTAAAACACTTAAAATCTACAAAACAGGTTGTTGTTGTTGTTGTTTTGACTTATATATTGTCCCAGAGCACACTTTGGGCTGTTTACACTATAATTATGCAAGGAACACTTTGCCCCCTCCCCCGTGACCGGGTTCTAAATTTACCAATCTCAAAGGTTTTATTTAACAATTCAATAACAAGTAAACTAAATGATGGGAGACCTAGCAATAATTTTACTTCCATGTACGGTGGTACCTCGGTTTATGAATTTAATGCGTTCTCCGGGACGTTTCGTATTGCGAAAAATTTGCAAATCGAAAGGGAGTTTCCCATAGGAATACATGGGGGTGGCACTATAAACCTCCCAGGCACAATGCATCCTGGGGAAACTTGCTTCGCATTGCGAAAAAAATTCGTAAACCGAGGCATTATTTTAAATGGATTTTCATTCGTAAACCGAAAATTACGTTAACCGAGACATTCTTAAACCGAGGTATCACTGTTTTTGTTTCTATAGAGTCAGACTGTTGATTCATCTAGTATTGTCTAATTTGACTATCAGCAGATAGATCTCTCAGGTCTTGCTTCTGATATTTGAGATTTTGCTGAACAAGATATTATTTTATACATGATATTTTGCACCAGTGGGCTTATGGAGAGTGACCATGAAGATGGAACCACAGCAAAAATTTAACCAATACAGATAACAGACACAATGGGAAAGCACTGTATGTGTTGATACATACTAAAAATTTTGGACTGAAATTGCTAATGCCACTTAATGCTTAACAGCATACCGTGTTTTCCGGAAAATAAGACAGGATCTTATATTAATTTTTGCTCCAAAAACACATTAGGGTTTATTTTCAGGGGATGTTTTATTTTTTTCATGTACAACAATTACATTTATTCAAACACAGTCATGTCATCTTCTAGTTGCTGCACAATGGTGGAGGGCGGGGTTTCACTTAACTGGGGCTTATTTTACAGGATGCTTATACAGTATTACAACCATCCTGAAAAATCATACTAGGGCTTATTTTCAGGTTAGGTCTTATTTTTGGGGAAACAGGGTAGTAACTGAGGCAGTAATAATGTGATTATGATGAAAGCAATGGCACAATTAAGAAAGGAAGTATAAAAATCATGCTTATCAATGGCTCCTTCTCAAACTGGGAGGAGGTAACAAGTGGAGTACCAGAAGGCTCAGTCCTGGGAGTGGTGCTCTTCAGCATTTTCATTAATGATTTGGATGAGGGATTGCAAGGAATACTTATCAGATTTGCAGATGACACAACATTGGGTGGAATAGCTAATACCTTGGAAGACAGAAACAAAATTCCAAAAAATCTTGATAGGCTTGAGCACTGGGCTGAAAACAACAGAATGAAATTAGCAGGGATAAATACAAACAATGAAAAAACTGGGCATGTTTAGCCTTGAGAAAAGAAGACTGAGGGCAGATACAACAGCACTTTTAAATTACTTGAAAGGTAGTCATACAGACGAGGGGCAGAATCTGTTCTTGATCATCCCAGAGTGCTGGACATGTAATAATGGGTCATGCTCCAGGAACCCTGATTTAGGCTGAATAGCAGGAAAAAACTCTTAACTGTTAGGGCAGTATGGCAATGGAACCAATTACCACGGGAGGTGGTGAGCGCTCCAATGTGGAAGGCATTCAAGAGAAAATTGGACAACCAGCTGTTAGATCTGCTTTGATTTGGATTCTTGCATTGAACAGGGGGTTGGATTTGGTGCTTTATAGACCCCTTTCAATTCAGTTATTCTATAAGGAGTCATTAGTTCAGTTTATTTCTGTTTTGCATCATGTGGTCTTCTTGTTTGTCAATCTAATAGGTATCTTATTTTTTAATTCATGGAGCACCTTCTATATCTTATCACTGGCTGTGTCTGAGAGATACAGCCTGAAACATCTGGAGGGTCTTATTTGGTGCTTGTGAAAGGCTTCAGTAGATGTTTTCAAGCACTTTGGCACACTTCAGCTAATATTTCTTTTCATACATTCTGTTAATAAATAATGACAACTTTTAGCTCCACATAATTTTTTGTTTTAAGAAAAGATACGTTGCTCACCATTTTGGTATGCTGACAGATTTGAAAAGTCCAAACATACCAAAATCTGTACAATTTTAATAAACAAATATGCTGGAATGGAATAGGATCGAACTGCTGACTGGAGTAGAGCTCAAGGATTTTTATGTTTTCTTCTGTCTGTTTTGTTAATCACATCCTTTAAACTCAGGAAGCCTCCAGATTCAAACAGGTGCATACAGTACACTGCAGTTGCTTTGCTGTGGGTATTCCTATAGAAGAAAATGTATACCATGAGCTGATTGAACAGCTTTAAATGTTTGTTAACAATTGAAGCTGCCTTACTAATGCAGACATTGATCAGTTGGTACTACTCTGACAACAGTGGTATTCTGAGGTCTTAAGAACAAGTTTCCTCCCCCAGGCTTTGTTGTCTGGGGTGGAACCTAGGAACTTTGGTACACAAGGTACTTGCTATTTGGAGGGCTGCTTTATTTTGGAGACCTGTGATCCAATCAAGCCTCCCTAACCTCCCTTCATGATGCATGAGTATCATTCAAACTTAATATGTATGGTTCAGGAAATATTGATGTAATGCTGGCGTGTATTTCTGGCAAATATGATTGCTGCTTTAAGTGTGGAATTGCTCAAAGGCAGAAGGAGATGCAGTATTACTTGGTAATGAGAGAAGTGAGCACCAGATGCCTAGAACAATTCCTCTTTTTAAATCAGATTCTGTCCTCCTCCTTTTTCCAAACCTGTTCCTCCTTCAGAGCTTTTCTTGGACTATCACAGCCTCACATCTTCTTGTCGTCCTACCATGGTGAAGATTTTAATCCTGTTAAATTATTTTCATCTCTGCCCTATTTCAGATTTTGAAAACTATAAACCAAACATATAGGGAGTGTAGCATTTCTTCCCAGTATGGTGCATTAATTCTTGGTCCTAAATAAATGAAGACTAGTGCACACTTGGAATGCTATTGGAAAAATTAATTTCCCAAACTTCATATTTACACTGATTATCTGTTGTGGTTAGTGCATGGACATATCTATCATAACTAATTAACTGAAATAATTTTCTTCCATAGTTCTTATTGTAGGGTTGAGATCAGATCATAAATGCATGTCCTTATTTTTGACATCCGTTATTTTTACTTTACCTTTGTTGAAAGTGAGTGCAGTTGACACTTTTTTTTGGTTTTCTGAACTTATTGACACATTTATGAACGTCTGGCGTAGTAGGACTGCTAATAAATAGAATGAGACCTCTTTAAGGGATTGTATGAATTGATATTTATATGATTTTGGCCAGTTGCGGGGCTAAATTAAATGGTTTAAATTATGTATGAAATGATAATGGGGCAAATGGAGTACTACACATTTAATCCAAAATCCTTATTTCTCAAATATCCTGAGTTAATGGGGTGTTTTGTAGAAAACAGTTATTTTACTTGTTTACATTATTGAAACATTTCACTGAAAACTCTCACAAAGCCCTATAATTTCAACTGTGCCAAAATGTTTCTCATTATGGGTCAGTTTACACCGAGTGCAGAGAATAAAATGCTTTTTGTTAGGAAGATTCAGAGTGGTGGGGTGATTAATTTTGAAAACAGATTACATTTCTCTGTCACAATAAATGGGGTTAAGGATGAAGTTACAGACAGTTTTCTGAGATGCCATGTCATTTGAAATTAAGATTTTGAAATTTAGGAATGAAAGCTAGGTTCATCATTAAAGAAAGCAGAGCAATGTAGCATTAAAATGGCATCTATTTTTGGTCTAAACTGGTTTTTTGTTTTGTTTCAGAGATTAGGCATATGATAATATAATTTGAACTGAGGTGCTCCTGAAACAATAGGCTTCTTTTGGGTAAATAACAAAAGTACTGAAAAATGGTTCAGTAAATATGATAGATATTCTCTTAATCTATCACAATTTTTAATGAGCATCCTATGAAAAGTACTGAGGTGACAAGCTGCCAGTTGAAAACTTCTGCTTAAATATGAATCACAAATGCTTGAAACTATTGGAATGGTTCAAACGGGAATAACACACCTCATTTAAGAAATGCTTTGAAATTGTGTTTGTAGTATAGTCTAAGATTATGCAGATATAAAGGGCATAGATGTCACTATATTTTCAGTGAATAGATGAATATTTCAAAAAACGTTTGATGAAGGTTTTTAAGCTGTATGTTGACGGTAGTTTCTCTGAGGAATCAGGACTCTAGGCAGCTTAGAAATAGTCAGAAAACCTGATGCATGTCTGCCTTCTTTTCTTGATTCTGTTTCTGTCAAAAACAAACGTGTAGGGATTCACACAGTGGCAGTGCAGCAAGCTTGCCAATTTAATGTCAGTCTCTCATGGGCCTCAGTAGGAATTGCAGCTATGCTGACTAGCTTGTGAGTCCACCAAACAAGGACAGTTATGTTGAATATCTGGTTTTGTTAGCCAGTTATAGATGAGAAGCAGGATTTTACAGCTTTTTAGGCAAGCACACTCTGAAAACATTTGAAGCTCTGTCAGACACACACAGGACAGAGCAGTATACCTATATTTTTAGTTCAGGAATTACAGAAACACCTCTGGGTATTCTGCATCTATAAACAATGAACTACTTGATGTTAAACAGGAATTATTGTCAAGACTTTCCATTCTTGTCAGTTTGGAGATTTAAACTCACCTGATCACCAAACAGTTGACAGTTCTCTCCAGCTTCAGCCTCCCTGAGCATACTGTTGATTTTACCTGATCTGTGTGTGACTGTGTGACTGAAGCACCATTGCAGTTTGTCTGAATGGTTGTGGGAAAATGAAGGTGGAGAGGGAACTTCTGCCAAAGGTTATGTTGTGCAGAAAGCCAAGCAAATTTGTTGGAGCTGGACAGGATAGGGAAAAAGCAACAGGCTTTTCAGAAGGAGAAACGCTTCATGGGTCTGCATTTTCTTTTTAACTCCTAATAACTTCAACAGTTGATGCCCATTATTCATAAAAAGTGGATTGTGTGAGCTTTTTGGGGAGTGGTTTCTAGTAGTTAATGTTGAATATATTATGATGTAAGGCACTGACTGTGTGCTTGGCCACACTGGACCCTGGGGTGCGAGGAATTCAGTTAGTAGGGTTCATAGATAACAGAAAACCATTATGAGTATTCACTGTTACTTTGTGCATGGAGTGTGTACTGATGCTTGAAAGCTTTTTAACAAGGTGGTAGGGTAGCATCACTGTATTTTTTTTTTTCTTAATTGGCATCACATAATATTTGCCCATTTGTTGGAGGCACAAGCTAGAGTCTTGGAACAATGTCCACAACCTGTTAGCAAGAAGTAATAAATGGCAAACTAGAGGGAGTCCTTGAGATGTAGCTAGAAAGCAACCTATGTTAATGTATCACCTCTAATCGACAGAGCTCTTCAGTAGTTCAGTCAGATAGATAATGTGCTGACAAAATGGCTTGCTAGCTGTCGGGTTTAACTGGGAGATGCAGGCTGCTAGCTATTAACCTTCTTGTTCTTCTCCTTATGGTAATCATAAAGTCTTTTACCTGTGCAAGTTTGGAATGAAGAAGTTGGTTTTTTGAAACAAAATTGCATGGTGTTTAGGAGAGAAATAGAACAGTGGGATGCAGTTGAAGGATGCAGTGTCTTAGCAATTTGAGAGAAGCACTCACTGCTAATGAAGTTGCAGATATGCAGGGTATACTAGTAAACACAAAGCTGCTAAGGTTTTCCAAATCAGATCTACTTGCTAGCTATAACATTATATACCCAGAACAAGAATATGTGGAGATGGATGTGGAGATGGGCAGAACAATTCTTAATGTGGTCTTGCAGTGCACTAAAGCTTGAGAACCACTGACCTACCATGAAGGAGATGAAGCAATATATTTTTAACAATGTTTGAAAGGTTGTTTTTCTTCTCATTTGACATGCAGCAAGGACATATGGGAGAAGGCGAGGTAACAACATTCCTCTTTAATTTTCTGATGTATAAAATGTCTCATAGGACTCCTAATGCACAAGCTGCTTTTGTAAGGAAGACTGGAAACAGGTGTTTTTTTTAAAAGCCAGACTTCCTCAGTTTGCATGCTGTGGTAATCTTTAATAACTGGTTATAGCAACTTCCCATAATAAGACTGTCCAGAAAAAAAAAATAGTGTTATTATATCACATTATGGGGTGAGGGTGTGTCAACAGTATTTCAGCAACATAGACCAGAAACTAAAATAAAAATGTTAGGTTTGACTATATATATATATATGTTGGGGGGTTGTCATCTAGAGAAGCACCTAAATGACTTGGGCTCCCTGTCTCCCACCCACCCATCCTGAGATGTCTTTGACCACAGTCTACTGTAATTAGTGTTGACTTTGTTTCAAACATCTCTTATGATATTGGGGGAAGGCATCATTTCTGATACCTATTTAGGTATTGACCACTCTGACAAATGGTTTCATACTGTCAGTGTGCTATGCTATGCTCCTCAAGAGTCCATTGGTCTAATTTGACACCCTTTTGTGAGCAATCTGAAGCTCTCTGCATTTGAGAGGTACCTGGAGTTTTAGAAGTGTGTTTTGAAGGGTTCTTCAGCCTGTCACTGCTTGGATCATACTTTTTAGGTTTGTGGGAAATTTTTTGTCATTTGTGAACATGAAACCTGGCAATTAAAGTCACTTAGGTGCTTTTTAGAAAGTATCAAGCAAGAGAAGTGCATTGCTAGGGCTGCATCCTCTAAGCAAGCATGCTGATCCAATAACTTTGGACATGTGCCATTTATTTGATTTGTTCTGTGTGCCTAGTTCAGGATGAGGGTGAGGAAGTTTCTGCTCTTAATATATTTTTCATAATAAGATTAGATTGGTTAGGGGAATTAACATTAAAAAGGGGACTCTGTAGAACTTTCTGGATTAAATATTTATATTATTAAAGAAGACTCATCCCTTTCAGTGGTTTTCATTAGAAAAATAGCATTTGTAGAATGCAGATGATAAAAAATGATTGGAATGGTTGTGCTCATCTTTTAAACTGGAAAGTTATTTTGTTGTATGTGGTAAACTGGTAAATTACTAGGTCACTATTACTACCTAGAATTCTGTTGTCATGCATATTCACCTTGTCTCAGTGCTGTAGTGATGCTAGTGCCCTGGCTAGTTAATCAAATAGCTGAAAGTTTTTGTGAAAAGGAGGTGGATCTTCCTTCCACTGTTATGACCTTAGCTCTTAAGCAATGCACTATGACTCTAGAGACTGGTTCCCTAAAGTTGCCACCTCTTAGGAGGTAAGAAGTTTGTGGCATTTTTATTGCTGTGCTTGCTGCTGAATAATCAAAGCACACACACAACTGGAATTTTGGAAGTGGAAGTATCACAATGGCCTGTATAACATTGGCATTTCAAAGTTCTTCATATCAACGTTTGCTACCAATACTGAAATGTTGAACTTTCCGTATTATATGAAGAATGACTTCATTTCAAAACTTTTGGCATGTATTTTCAGCATTTTTGATGTGCTCTGAACAAAATGGCATAGCAGTGACCCTTGTGGAAAAAATCTGACATTTTGTCACATTTGTCTTGAATATGAATATTAATCTAAAACTAAGTAGCAAATTTACCAAAAACAAAGAGGCTTTTTTTCTTGAAATGATAGAAGAAAATGTGCTAAAATGGGCAGTTTTATGTTACCTGGGGATAAAGCAAAGCCTCACATATCATTATATATAGAGTAAGTTGCTATAGCATGGGACACCTTATACAGTTCCTAGCAGAGGATGATTTACAGCATAGTTTTCCTAATTGATCTGTTGTAGTCTTGCATAAGGTCAGAGTAATGGTTACTGCTAAGTGAAGACATTTTCTTGCACATAGAAAAATAATATGTGAGACATAAGACTGCACTATGAACCCTCTTCTGTAGTTTAGAACAGCACAGCTAAGAATATTGATGGGTGAGCTCTGGCACATGTCTGATTGATTTGGAAATAAGCAAAAATGTCCCTTTCTCAGGCATATTGGATAATAGCTGACTAATTTCTGAGCCAACCTGAATTTCTCCCTTTAGTCCTCTCATCCAGCATAAAACATTGTAAGTGGCAGTCATGCTCAGGTAGTAGCAACCCTGCAAGGAGGCAAAACTGGGAGCTTTCACTCTGCCCCTCACCCCCTATCAGGCTGCAGTCGCTACTGGAAAATGTTTTTTCCCCAATGACATTGCTAATTAAAATATTAGAATGTTAAGGGGTAGTAGTAGAATGAAAAAAAAAATCAGAATCTAAAACATTACTTTTTATGTTTGTTTTTGCTGGGCAGCTTTTGTTTGGTAGGATATTTTAGCGGCTTTTCTCATATGATGGCCATTTGTAAGAGCTAAATGCAAATTAGATACAGTATATTTCATTTAAACTATGCTGCCATATGGACTGGATAAACTCAATTTGCAGTGTCTCAACGTGTTTTCATTTGTCATTGAGGAATTTTTTGCTGCATTACTGTAATATTCCTATGCACATTATTTAGAATTGAATTAATTTCTGTGGTTGTTGAGAACAGAATTAGATGACATCTGAGCATAGGAGGTTTCTAGTAGTTAATCATTTACTAGTAACACCCCCTCCCCACTTTTTCCAATACTTTAGTTTAACTGACATCAAGTAGTACTGGCTATCTGTGTAGTTAATGATGGATCTTAGCATACTAAGGTATCAGATTATAGGATTTTTTTAAAAAAATGCATAGAAAAATGCTTGTGTAGCAGTTAGTATTGAAATAATTATTGCTGTGAAAATCATTGTTCTTCTGTTAGTATGTTTTGCCTTTTGTTTTCTTTTGTGTCTCTTTCAATGTAGGTCAGTCTTCTCTGTTTCCAATGGAAGATGGGTTTCTGGATGATGGACGTGGTGATCAGACTCTCCATAGTGGCTTGGGATCACCCCATTGCTTCTCCCACCAAAATGGCGAGCGTGTGGAACGGTACTCCCGCAAGGTGTTTGTAGGGGGTTTGCCCCCTGATATTGATGAAGGTATACTTGGATATTAGTGTAGCTACAGTTACCAAAACTAGCCAACTGCCAGGCTTAATTGTGACATGGAGAAAGAAGTATCTCAGATTGCAATGTTCTAGCATCCTGACAGTGTGCAGTATTTTTAGGCTGTGAAAATAATTATCTAAGCTATGAGCTGCTAGGCTATGAACTGTGAGGAAAAGGAGTTATGAGCTGCACCTCTCATGTAATAGGTTTCTTCTCCATCTGGTTCAGTCAGTTGCATATTATGTTGAATGACATCATAAAACTCTTTATGAAGGCCTTTTATTGTGGATATAGTTGTGCTTATGCCTTACTGTTAAAGATATTAACATAGGCCCAAATTTCAGATAATGCCGTGCTTCAGAGAAAGGAAGGGAGTAACACGTATGGCATTGTGTCTTTGGAACCACAATATTTCACTGAGGGAATCATTGTTCCTACATGATTTATTTTAAAAAAACCATTTAAGTGTAATAGATATGGCTGGGAGTATGACCAGTAGCTGAGAAAGATGGTAAAATATGTCTTTACTTGAATCTCTGCCAGGTAAGTGACCTCCCCTTAAATCTGTCAAGGCAACTTATTAGAAGGATATAATAAAACTTCTTTTTTCAAGAATGTCATAATTGGAAGGGATTTCCTAAGGATGTCAAAGCCTTAAATATATCTGTTTTAATTTGGACCACAGTTTCTGTCAGACTACAAACGTCCAGTATTTTTCACACCTCCTTTCTTTCCAAACAAAGCATTTTTGTTGCTTCCATGGATATAAAAGAATCTGACAGGCTTGTGGCTGCATCAGAGATCATTGCCTTACAAATGCTTTGGAGAAAGAAATCCTGACAAAGTGGGTGAAATCTGGAGCATAGTTTGGGAGGGATTGATATTAAATAGTAAATGAACAGATGACAGCAGATAAAGCATTTGTGATAGTTCTGATACTGTGTTTTGCATTTTTTTTCTATCTGTACTAGCTTTAATTTTTAACTTTTAAAGCAAGACTGAGTAGAATAATCATTCTGCCTCTTTAAAAAGCTGTATAGTTTGATTTTTGTAATATCCTCCAACATGCCAGTCACCTGAGCTGGATTTTGAAATGGAAGAAGGCTTTGAAATGGCTGCAGCAGTGTTTGCTTTCTGCTAATGTGGTATGCGCATGCTGTCTGCATACTTGTCTCTGTACCTATTACATAACAGCTTTCTGCAAGCACTGCTGAAGTTAGTCTGAGGTCATGCTCAGATAATGTGCACAGATGTGGCTTAAGCATGTGATATGAGCAGTGGGCATGACTAGACTGTGGGATATTCTTTTCCCTCCTCTCCCAGACTTTTTCAAGGCTGCTCTTAGGGGAGGCTGCACAGCACTCTGATTCAGGCTCTGCACACTGTCTGTGGGAGAATGCCTGAAGCTAGGAAGTGATAGTACTTCAGATTTTCTGATTTCATTCCTTAGAGTGGGCTGCTAGAAATTGTTATTTGGTAACCTAAAAGACATGGCTGTCTTCTTCATTATTAAACATATGTTTTGACTTGTCAAGCCTTTTGACAATTTCAGCTGTTTCAGGGTTGCTGAAAAGACTTGCAGACTAGACAAAAGGATTACTGCCAAATTACCTGAAAAGGCTGTACATTGGGCAGTTTTTAAATCAGTGTTAAGACTTTTCCTGCTTGTCTTTCCCCCTTGCCCTCCCCATCTGCAGATGAGATCACAGCTAGTTTTCGTCGCTTTGGCCCTTTGATTGTGGATTGGCCTCACAAGGCTGAAAGCAAGTCTTATTTTCCTCCTAAAGGTAACAATTATCGGTCTTTTTGTCACATTTTTTGCTACTCAAGAGTAATTAATGTTCTCCTGTCAAACAGGTTAGGCTGAAAGATTATGACGTATCTTGTTTACCTTTGTGTGCTTCATGGATGAGGTAGCAGTTTGAACCTTAACACACACTCTGGTTGAAATCTGACACTTTGTGCACTATGCACATAGGTTTTTTATTATCATGAAGCCGTTACCTTAGGACATGGTTATATTATTCAAATGAATTGAGAGCTGATCAGGTTATTTGAAGTCAGTTTAAAATCATGTGGTAATTACAGTCTGTGTTGGTGTGTACATCCTCATGGGACAACTTATAATCCAATTGTAAACTGTGCAGTGTATTGGTGCAAGGACTACATGGGATTTAAAATCATGGTGTGTGTATCTGGGGAATTATTTTTTATGTTATTTTTCCAGCTGGCTGTCCCAACCATGCAGATTCATCATTTTGGGGGTTGGGGGTGGGGAGAATGGTGAGCTGATCTGCCTTCCCATCCTTTGTCAGTGGAACCCCTTCCCACTCCCCTTGTCAATGGCTGTGCGTGTCCACCTTGAGCATGCCCACTCCAGCCCCTGACACACATACCCGGCTCTCTCCCCATCTGTGGAGGGGAAAGAGAGATGGTCACCCCTCCCCCAAATGTTGCTGGATCCACATTATTTGTATATGTATGATCATCCCAAACCACAAAAACATTGGTCCCAGGTATATGTCCCATGGATCCACATAATTTATTTATATGTAGAATCATCCCAAACCACATTGGTCCATTTTAACCACCTGTGGAGGATGGACCAACACACACACTTGGAGAACTAGCACGGCAACATAGAAATGGGGAGCAATTTCTCCTGACAGAGGAGTGCACATTGGGCAGGTTGATTCATAAAACATGGAGTTAAAATAAACAGTCCCTGGCAGAGGAGTTAAAATAACATGTTCCTGAACAGAAAAATGTGAGTCTTGGGGGGGGGGGGGGCAGAAATGAGCTTCCTCCTACACCAGGAAGACACCTTTCACAACAACAACAACAACAACAAAGCCACCATTAATATATGCTAGACCTGATTCAGATCCGTATCTGTTGGTAATGGGATTGAGCTCTCAGTCATTTTGCAAATTGTAAGGTATTTTAGATTCTCAATTTGTCTGTATGAAATTGTATGAAATTTTGTATGAAATTGTTTTTCAATGCTGTTTTCATCATAAGTCCCCATTTCAGGTGAAGGATTGATGAAAATATAGTTTCATTTTGTTTCTCATAAGAAACAAAATTTTCAAATTCTTTCATATTTGTGATGAAAAAAATATTGAGATTAAAAAAAAACCCTGAATGTGGGAGAACCAACTGATTTTTCTGTCAAGGCCCAAGGCTTTGGATGCTTCAAAATCTAGGCCTCACTTCCTGTGTATTCAATAGGAATGTGAATTTTGCCACCTCTTGTTCTTTGTGAGAAACTGAGGGGTGGAGTGCGGGACTTCTCTTTGCTGTTAGATTTCTTTGGGCAAGCAATCCCTGCCCCAGAAAACTGTACACAGTCTAACAGGATGTCTTAAAGTTGTGTGGTCATTTTTTCTGAAAATGGTTACAATTTATATGTAAATTTATTGAATTATTGCAATTCCTGTTCAGAATTATTGAATTACAGCAATTCTTGTACAAATTTATTGTACTTCCTGTGCAGAATGATGTTCTTCCGTCACAAGATTCTCTGCTTCAACCTTATACAGTATAGCTGTTGCAAATGCAGGTGGCGTTCATCTGTGCAGGATTTGGCAGTTTCCTGTACAAAAGAACAGGCATAATGAGAAAACTGAGAACAGGATCTTGTTTTCCTGGAAATCTCACTAGTGGGAGGGAAGTATTGGTAGAGCAGGACTTAAAATACCACTGAGAAAAAGATGAATTTTGAAGAATTTGCCCTAATTTGAATATGTCATGTTGAAAATACAAAGAACCTGTGATTTAAGTTCAGCTGTGGAGGAAAACAAACTTATAGTTTTGGGACTATGACCTGTGTAGGGAATTCACCAGGTATAACCCCAGTCTTCAGATTCAACTCTGTTATGGGAAAGAAATAGAAGAAGGTTTGAGTCTTAGAGTTTGCTTCCTACTTTCTTCATACTAGCATTTTCTTGGACCAGAACTTTTCAGACTGTTTCTCCAAAAAGACAGTTACTATCTAAGAATGTTTGTAGGAGTTATTGTGTACACGTTTGTAAAAATAGATACCTTCAAGTCTCAAAACTTGAAAAAAAAATAAGGCCTGGTTTCTTTATCTAGGATATGCATTTTTGCTGTTCCAAGATGAAAGCTCCGTACAGGCTTTGATTGATGCATGCATTGAAGAGGATGGAAAGCTCTACCTGTGTGTTTCCAGTCCTACAATTAAAGACAAACCGGTAGGTGAAATAACTATATTACACTTCAGCAGTCTGTAAAACATGTATACTTCTACAACCACATGTTTTCAGTGTGTACTAGCCCTTTTTCTCTTGGGTTAACTAATTACGACTTATAAGATATTTTCCTAAACAGTCCCTGCCAAGTATTATATCAACGTTAGCTAGCCTTTAGGAAGCCACTACAGATTTAGCCTAAATTTCTTCTGTGCAACTATAACTCCGGCTTTCTCTCTCAAGTTGCAATCTTGATCCCATCCCAGTGTGAATTGCAACCAAGGATGCCAGAATTCTTCTCTGTGTGCCTTTCTTTCTTTCTTTCTTTCTTTCTTTCTTTCTTTCTTTCTTTCTTTCTTTCTTTCTTTCTTTCTTTCTTTCTTTCTTCCTTCCTTCCTTCCTTCCTTCCTTCCTTCCTTCCTTCCTTCCTTCCTTCCTTCCTTTCTAATATTTTTATCCTACCTTTCTCCTTAAAAAGGACCCAAGATGGCTTACATCATTAAAAATACAATATTTAAAAGCTCAATACTAAAACATATGTAAAACAATAGAACACAACAGTCCATTTAAAAAACCCTCTGAGACCACCAGTCATTGAGGGAAAGTCTGTCTGAAGAGAAAGGTCTTGGCCTGTTTACATAAAGACAACAAAGATGGGGCCAGCCTAGCTTCCCATGGGATGGGGTTCTAGAGTCTGGGAGCAGCAACAGAGAAGGCCCTCTCTGGTGTCCCCACCAAGTGCACTTGTGAGGGTGCTGAGACCGAAAGGCCTGATGATCTTAAAGCCTGGGCAGGCTCATAGAGGGAGATGTGGTCTTTTAGATAGCTTGGACCCAAGCTGTTTAGGGCTTCATAGGTTAAAACCAGCACTTTGAATTGTGCCTGGAAACGGATCGGCAGCCAGTGGAGTTCCTGTAACAGGGGAGTTATAATTTCCCTGTAACCAGCCCCAGTTAGCAACCTGTCTGCAGCGTTTTGGACCCTCTGGAGTTTCTGAACACTTTCCCAAGGCAGCCCCATGTAGAGTGTGTTACAGTAATCCAGCTGAGATGTAACTAGGGCATGTGTCACTGTGGCCAAATCAAATATCTCAAAAAACGGGCGCAGATGATGTTTAACTGCAAAGGCACTCCTGGCCACCACTGAAACCTGGGCATCCATGCTCAGGGACGAATCCAGGAGCACCCTTTAGCTGCTTATTTCCATACACAAGCGGAAAACCTTGATAATAGAGAGTGAGAAGCAGAAAAGGAAGAACTTTGGAGGACCTCTTGGGCGGAGTTCTTTGCCTCCCTCTTGGCTCATGTTGTAGTGAGTCAATAAGTGGAGCCAGCATTGATAGTTAAAAAACTTTGTTTGAAAAAAATAGTTGTTGATCAGGGAGTTACTGAAAGCTTTCAAATCACGCCTTTACCTTAGGGCAGCACTGTGGACTGGTTTAGACTGGCCATTTCCGCCATAGAATACATGTTTATGAAAGCATATAAAGGTTCACATTCACATGAGTTCTGTTGGGTCCACACACTTTACCAAAGTAGTAGAGTGAGCAGCACTGGGAACTATTTCTTTGGTCTTAATAACATTCTGTTTCTGCATTTTGTGGTAGTTCTGTGTATGTACACAGATTTGTTTTGATGGATAAGCCACCTGTGACCAGAGAACTAGTTGTTCTTCAGAACAGGAGAAATGGAACGAAAAGACTTGTGTGCAGTTTGCAAACAAAACTCTTTGTAATAATGTCCATGTTCGCCATAATGAGTTGTAGTAGATGGAGATTGTATAGAACTGTATATAGAAATATAGCTGGCTGGATAGCTCAGTGAGTTAGGTATCTGCATGCAGAGGCAGAGGCTGCAAATTCAATTTCCCACTGTGCATCTCAGAAGAGCTCAGCCTGTGTGGCCTTGGGTAAGTTGCACAGCCCCAGGATGCCGCCAGAAGAAGGAAATGATAAACCACTTTTAAGTATTTTCTGCCTAGAAGACCCTGAAAAGGATCACCATAAGTCAGAATTGACTTAACACCACATAACTATTATTATTAAATGGAAATATAATGCTGTAAATTTGACCATATTTATTAAATTTTCCAATCCCAATTTTGTTAATACATTTATCTAGAAACCTATTCATATATAAAGCTCAGAGTGCTTTATGCAGTAAAAGCCTGAGGTACAGTGAACTCTGATTTGTAGGTTTGGTTATGGTCCTATTGACAGGAGCAAAAGTTGTGGCTGCCTAGTATAAGTAAACGCTAGTTATTAGCACCTGTCTTGTAGTGATAGGAAATAGTGGAATAATGTTATCATGAATGTAGACTTTTGTGTAGATTCTGATAATACCCTTCAGGAAAAAAGGAAGCTTAAAAATTTACAAATAAGCAAGGAGAGAATGTCAGATATGGCTTTGTTGTTGGTTAATGGAACTTATGGTCTAATGGATCTTGGTGTTTGATGTTGAGGAAGAGATTTCTTGCTAACATTGACTAGTGCCTTGTTTTAGTTTTGGTCTTCCCTTATACTGTATGACTGAGCTTACTTGATCCATCCACATTAGATAATTTCACTGTTGTTTTTCACATATTCTTTTTATACCACCACTTCCTAGTAATGGTCAAGGCACATTACAATTTTAATCAACAGCTTTACCTTCTAGATTCAGGTTATTCCTGGAATTGGGCAAGCATCTTGTTTGCTTTGTTTGTTTGTAGCACAACCCAGCCAAGTTAATGTTGGTTGACTAGTATGAAAAGGAAAGAGGAAGACTGAGAATGGGTCAGAGGGTCCTCAGGTGCTTTTGAACATTATGGTTCATGTTTGCTTCATCCAAGAAGTACTAACTTTTTCTATGAAGGGAAGGATTGGTCCCCATTACTACACTTCCAGTTTTTGCACAGCAGTCTGGGCATGGCAGTCCTGATTTTTTATCCTGCAAAATGGGGCCAGTGAGGTTCTTGGATTCAGCTTGGTGATCCTCTTCCCAGTTAACAGACTGTTAGACCTATACTAGTACACTCTTTATGTGTTAGGTCCTGAGAAACAAACTTCCTGGACTGATTTCAAGTGTTCACTTCCTTCTGTCCCCACCTAACAGTTAATTTGTCTTGTGAGAGATATTGCTCAAAAAATCTCCTTACACTAATGTTCTTGCTATGCAGAGTTGAAGGTTGTGCATACTACAACTGCTCAAGACAGCTATGCAGATGATGTAAGCTGGTCACTTAACACAGACACTATTCCCACTGTAGTAGCCATTTATGATCCTACAGCAGTAGCTTTTTGTGTGACAGAATGATTCTGTGACTGTTTGGATGGATGAATAGGCAAGCAGAGTCTAAAAGCCTATGGGTAAGTGACCATACAGTTGGCTGACTGCAGAGCCAGAAGTTGGGAGTTCAGTTCCTCATTGTACCTCCCAGGAGTAGAGCCAGCCTGTATAGCCTTGGACAAGCTGCATAGTCCCAGGGTGCTCCCAGAAGAAGGGAATGGTAACCCACTTTTCAGTACTCTCTACCTAGGAAACCCTGGCAAGGGTCACCACAAGTACAAATTGATTTGATGGCACACAATTACTATTAAGTGACTGTTCAGGAATGCAGCATTTCTTTATTTCATAGCAAAAAATATATTTTAATATGTGAACAATATGAAAAAGAAATGTTTTTTCAATTGTCTGCTTGGATTATTGGTTGTTAACTCTTCTGCTGCTCTCCACTGCAGGTTCAAATCCGACCTTGGAATCTTAGTGATAGTGACTTTGTGATGGATGGCTCACAGCCTCTTGATCCACGAAAAACCATTTTTGTGGGAGGAGTTCCACGACCCCTACGAGCAGGTATAGTATGCAGAGGACAAGAAAAATGGCTTGTTGATTTTGTCCAAGCTGCCTTACTGCAGTGAAGGGAACATTGTGTCCTTATTTCTGTTACAGAAATATGCCAGTGCTTGCTAAATTTAACTTCTGCTGACACTCCAATTATTTCCAGATACAAGAGTACAAATAAACATCCTTGCCTAGGGCCTAGAAAGGAAGGGGATTTATGTATGTAAAGTATCTAGGTAAATTGTTTGTTACTACTTTATTTTAGTGGAGCTTGCAATGATAATGGACCGGCTGTACGGAGGAGTTTGCTATGCTGGAATTGACACAGACCCTGAGCTGAAGTACCCAAAAGGAGCTGGGCGTGTTGCATTTTCTAATCAACAGAGTTATATAGCTGCTATCAGTGCCCGCTTTGTTCAGCTGCAACATGGAGAGATAGATAAACGGGTAAGAGCTAGAGCACAGTCTTTTTATTACTCAGCATTCTTTGAATAGCTTCCCTCCATATACAACTGCCCATGTATGACAGGAGAAGCGGCCTTTTAAAAATTTCTCTTCTCTCACTCCAGGGATATCTGGTTTTAAAAAAATGTTGCCCCAAAGAATTGGATATGTAGTTTTTACACTGGGTTTTTACTACCTTCTGGCACTTCCTAAACTAGTTGTTCCCTCCAGAGACATTTCCTGTAGCACAGCATAAGCCTGTGTTCCTGATATTATCTTGTTACCTCTGCATGACTTGCTTAATGTTCGTCTCTTTTTCAGCCTTT
This sequence comes from Intellagama lesueurii, assembly GCA_037013535.1. Classification (NCBI taxonomy): domain Eukaryota; kingdom Metazoa; phylum Chordata; class Lepidosauria; order Squamata; family Agamidae; genus Intellagama; species Intellagama lesueurii. The sequence goes on from JBAJHW010000002.1 coordinate 206,154,811, forward strand.
CTATGTGCTTAGAAGTAGAATTATCAACTGGTTTGTCAGAGTGGAAGGCATACTGCTGCATTGTCTCCATTCATTTTTATAGGATTTGTGAGTCTGTTTCACAAATTCTGTTTTAATTTGGAGAGGACTATGTAACAACGATATACAGTCACCTACAGATCATCTGATACTAATGTTAAAGCTACCTGTTTCACATTTATTTGCAGCCCAAGCCAACAAAAGCAAGAGGATCTTTGCCACAATTGTTTACCTTCCATATAGTTTATTGACATATTACGAGAGCAAGGTGGATTATGAAATTGGCATTGCTTTGCTATGGTGGAAGGGCTTTCAAGCCATTTTTGTTACTGTTACATTGTTCTGCCTTTTCCTAGCAATTTGACAACTTCAGCGATTCTGTGACTCAATAATTCAAATGTCCTAGTTTATTTCATTGGATTTTTAGGGAGGAGAAACAATTGGTGAATACTGATCTGTAGGCCCAGCACTTCTCTATCTTGGGCAAGCTGTCGTGTTCTCATTCTCAATACTTAATAATAGCATAAAGATTACATTTACTGGTGCTTAATAGGATTAACTGAAATGTGAGTGAGAAATAAGAATGATTCGGAATGTATCCACACAATCCCTGTGCAAGACCTTTCTGGATAGAATCAACTTTGCATAAAAAATGTGCCACATAGGCAATTCGTCTTGCTAGATCTCCATATTTAGAACCTGAGTCTGTGAAAGTATTACCTAATGGGGAACAGTGCCATATATAAATGTTCAAACAGATGACTGGCTCTGTCAGGCTGTACAGTGGTGATCAAATGAGGTTTTTCTTTGATGAAGAAAGGATGAATCTAGCCTTAGCAGGGCTATGTGAATTCAGTGGAGTTAAACCATGCAGTGGCAATCATCTGTTTGGCAGTTGTGCTGGCACAGATTCTTGCAGATGATGGCAGTCCTGCTGTCATATGTGAAACTCTGGATTGAGAACTGCTCTAATTTGTGGCTTGATATGGTCTAGTTATCACTATAGAACCCCTAATCTATTTGTGGTTCAGGTTCATGTTGAGTAAATGTATCCTTGAAATTCAAAATCTATCAGTGTGCCTCTCAGCTGTGTGGAAATTCACACATAGGCACTTGTAAGTATTCACCTTGCACATACATGGTGTACTTGTAGCAAATACCACTGCAGTCTGTCCAGAGAGCATACTGAATGGAATGAGAACTTATTTTATCCTTGTTTAATATCTAGCTATTTTTGTTAACTGGTTCATACAGGGTACAAATAGAAAAAAATGGTACATGATCTGTGATTGGATTCCTTCCTTTTTTTAATAACAGTAAATGGCGTTTGCAGTTGAGTGGGTGGGGTTGAATTGGGTCAGTTACAGTTTTTATTACTCAGCATTCTTTGAATGACTTCCCCCCACATACAACTGCCCGTATATAACAGGAGAAGAGGCCTTCTAAAAATTTCTCTCCCCTCACTCCAGGGATATCCAGGGATATATGGTTTTTAAAAAACGTTGTCGCAAAGAATTGGATGTGTAGTTTTTCCTGATCTGCATTCTGTCTTTGAACCAATTATTTACCTGACATATGGAAATGGTGTATTTTGTTCTGTGAGGCATGGATATGTCATAGAAGCAATATGGATCATGAAAATGGGGTCAGGAGAAGGATTAAAGCTCATTCTCCTTGCCCTGCAGTCTACTTCCAAGTCAGGTTTTGTCATGCCTTTTTTTAAAAACCAAAATGAATCCAGTTGCACAACTTCACCTATCTTGTAAGCTGTGACTACACAGAGTCTCTCTAGTAGTCATGCAATTCTTACGTTTTTATTCCAGTGCTCTGAATTTTCTGTGCTTTTGGAGCATTTAACTTCCCTTAATAAAAATGCTTTCACATGATCAACATTAACTTGATAAGCTGTCAACTCAGGACAGATTCAGTTTTGTATATTGTTATCAGCAACATGATATTCCTCTGTTGTCATGATTAAACACTGATACAATCAACATTCACTGTGCTAAATTGAGAAGCCAGTTTAGCCTTCTCCCTTGGATACATCAATTATAGTGTGGTATGTTCTTCATATATATAAGTACTCTAAGACACCCTATCAAAACAGTGTTTATAGACATGCATATGGCCTAGCATATTGCCACCGGATATGGCAATGGCTTCTAGCTAGGATGGTTTTGAAAGGTTAGGGAGATTCATGGAAAGTAAGTATATTACTGTGTGTTAGTAAAATGACTGTAATACTGAAAGATGATGATGATGGCAATGATGATGATATACCTTGTCCATGGAGCCTAGAACATTATATACATTGTCCCATTATGTCTTGATTATATGCTCTGGGTTAGGTTACATGTGCATGGTTACCCACTACTTTTGTGTCTAGGTGGGAATTTGTACACAGCTTTTTATTATGATAATCCAACAATCTGGCAATGCACCTCTGAATAAAAGAGGATGGAAGACATTTAACAGCAATGAGCTTTTTCTTTCATGTCCTTCTTGTAGACTTCCTGGAGGGCATGTGGTTGGCCACTGTTAGAAGTAGGATGCTATAGGCTCAGTGGACCCTCTGTTTGATCAGATGGGTCTCTTCTTCTTTACTGAAGAATCTGTATGAACAGTTGGCTTGCCGTTGGAACCTAAAAATGGAAAATGTTGGGAGTGTAACCTTTCTCTCTTTCTTCCAATACAGGTGGAAGTTAAGCCATATGTCTTGGATGATCAGCTGTGTGATGAATGTCAGGGGGCCCGTTGTGGTGGAAAATTTGCTCCATTTTTCTGTGCTAACGTTACCTGTCTGCAGTATTACTGTGAATATTGCTGGGCTGCTATCCATTCACGCGCTGGCAGGGAATTCCACAAGCCCCTGGTGAAAGAGGGAGGAGATCGCCCGAGACATATTTCATTCCGCTGGAACTAAGTGATTACTGCAATGCGTTCATATGCAGGCCTCAAAATAAGTGCACTCTTCTGTTCTCCCGATTCCCTTGCCCTCCCTTCCTCTTCTCTCTTACTCAAGATAGCATGTCCTACTGTTATAGTATGTAACTTAACAATAGTGTAACAAAAGAATGACCTATAACCATATAGGTATTTTGTAGAATCTTGTCATTAAACTGTATAGGGAACTCCTTTTCATATGGATAACACAGCGCATGAAAGCCAGGTTCTCTTACCTTTACTTACCCAGGGGACAGTGCTTTCCTGCTATCTTTTCTTGAAGGGAGAGAGAACAATATTAAGAGAAGAGAAATGAAACAATAGAGTATTTTGTTTTTTAATTAAATTATTGCTAATAACAAAAATCATTAGAATACTTTTATTAAAGTAACCACAAGATAGGAAAACTATGAGTCTATTCTGACACTTTGTCCAATCCGCCCTTCCCTTGCTTTCCTCTCCTCCCTCCCCTACCCAAACCTCTGGGGAGCCTGTTTTCTTGCCGCCTATGATTTTATAGCAATGGAAGCAGTTAGCCGTTAACCTAGTAACAGGAAAGAGCATGTTTAAAGCAACAAAAATGCATGAGCAAGGTTTAAAGCAGCATTATTTTTTATTTAAGGGTTCCGAAGCTAAATTGTTTAGCACAGTATGTGTGTCTCACCGTGCCTCCAACTTCCCACCACATTCAAACTTTTACTAATTGAGTAGGCAGAGCTTAAATCTGTGTTCTTCATCCAAGCAATCACATTTTAAAAGTTCCCGAATGTAAATCCTGGGTCAATTTACTATGGGGTGGGTGGGTGGGGAGTGCACTTATTCTTTATTGTTGTTGTCGTTGTTGCTTATTTTTTAAGAAGAAATGTCATTATCAGAATACAGCCCTAGAAATCCTACCAAAGCTAAAATAATGACAACTAGTGAACTGGCAAGTCCTCTCCTGAAGAACAAATGTATAGATTTTATTTTTGATGGTTATATAGATCTCTATATCCTAATTTACTAATGTTAATCAGGGGCCAGCTTTGCTCTCCATTTTGACATGAAATACAAGAATTTAAAGATATACCTCAAGATTATCACACTGATTCCCACCCCCTCTAAAAACACTAGTAATCCACTCTTAAAAACAGGAATCAAAATTTGGCTATTTATTCGGCTGACTCTGGGATGTAAAAATGAGTGTTATTATGCAATCCTATGCATGTCTACCCAGAAGTAAGTCCCACTGAATTCAATGAGACTTACTTCCAGGTAGAGATGTGTAGGATTGCAGCCTTAATTGCCTAAGGAAATTGTATTGTAGAAAGCATAAGAGGGCATTTGTGAAGTTTGTTTCCAGGGATGTTTTGCACTGTTGGCTGAATGAATAGGCATACACATCTGCAAAGAAGAACATGCTTGTCTTTCAGCGGAGAACAAGTGAGGAAAGAGTGCAGTGGCTTTTAACACAGAATTCTTTTCAGAACCTAGCCCCCAAAAATCACTAGGCTTTAAGTCAGCAAGTTGCTGACTAATGCAGTGAGGGGTTTTAAACATGTAAGTGGGAACACAGCACATGTTCAAGTTAAGGCGCAAGGTGGAGTTGGTTAGTTTGAAATTGTCACTTGATGCTCTGTCAGTCTGAGAAAATTGATAGGAGTGAATGTGTTCAGCTGTTAATAATGATAAATGTAGCAGTGTGCAAAACAGCCAAGTTCCTTGGCAATCTGAACTGGCATAGTTACCACCATAAGACTCTTAAACCAAAGACTTGCCTTAGCACAGCTGCAGAAAAAAAAAAAAACATCTCTTCCATAAGCCCACTCCCTCCCCATTCCTACCCTCCCAATTATCTTCGAGAAGCAGTTTTTATTTTCAGTACATAAAACATACCTTGTTATTTTCCAAAGGTCAAAATGGAGACATTTGCTGTCTATTCGTCAAGTAGAGAAAGGGAGCTGCTTTTAATGAAATCCCTGCAAACATTGACAACAGTAAACACAAATGGAGAGTGCTCTTTTGTAGACTGTCAGGGACCTTTTTCTCTGAAGTAAATAATTATAGTTGGAATATTCCTTTTAATTTTTTTAAACGCTTGTAGGTGGCTTGGGGTGTCTTATTGTGCCGATCTACCCAGTGAACAGGTGAGATGGGTTACCATTACAAGAAATAACACTGTTTGAGAAGTAGCTTTGAATAATAATTTTTTCCCTTTGTACATGACCTGCTGAATTTCGGTACAGTGTTTTTGTAGCTAACTTATTTTGTCATGCACATAATGTATATTTGTTATGCACTACTTTTGTATATCTTGTTTTTCCAACAGTGAGCATTTTTAGGCACACTTTTCACTGACGGGATATCTCTTTATGCAATACCTCAATTTTTCATATTGCAAAGAGTAGCTTTTTGTACTTTTATTACTGAGAGATCTTCATATACTTCATTTTTTAATATAAATAATTTTAATAAATTTTATTTTCTTATATTCTGCTTTTTATACATTTCAGTGCTCTGCATACATTTTGAATTATGGATGTTGTGCACTGGCAATGCTATTTTAGAATTTGCAGAGAAAAGAAAGCATGTTGCTTAAACATCTTTAGCCCAGCACCAGGTATTTGGTGTACATATAATTTAAGAAATACTTATATGTAAAGTTGAGACTTAAAAAAAAAGACATTTTTAAAAAAGCATGAAAGTGACAAATGAGAGTTTGTCTTTAGACCCTTGAAATTTAATGCATAAGCATAGAATAGAAATTTAAAAGTAACATCCCAAAATGTCTACCGCTTCTTAATAGGTTTTTAAAAGTAATACACAAATGCAGATGTTTTTTGGTGAATGTTTAGCCATTTTTAATCTTAACAAATTGATGTTAGGTGTTTGCAGAGATGTGTCTGCTCTTTTAAATCATATTTAAGGAAATAAACCCAAGCCTGCCCAATGGTGGGCATGTAATGTTAGTATGCATGACTAATATTAAAAGAAAAATGTTATTCTACTAATATTCACTTGTGGTGATTGTGTGAAAAGCGTGTTTACAGATTATTTGGTTACACTTCAATTTACAGGGCATAAATGATTATCTATATTACTCTGTACTCAAAATAGTGCTAATATAATATGTCCTTTTGATTACATGGGAGGTGGAGTTGCCATGTCACTCTGAGCATAACTAACATGAAATTAGTGTTAAAATGTTAGGGTATCACTTTATTTTGAAGGGATGTAAACAAGCATGTCATGTTCTTTCATAAGCATGGCACTGGCCATGTATTTACAAGTAGTTACAGAGTAATTACATGGTTATTTTTGCAATGTAAAATAAAGTGTTTCGGATTATTTTGTATGTAAAGGAATCCCCACTGCCCCGTGCTTTTTTGGTATATAGTATCTACTTCTCCATACACAGACCTCTGCAGAAAGCAAATCTTAAAACTTGCAGTGAATGACTTTAGTGTTTTATAAGGATGCTGTTGGAAAGACTTGATAATTCACCCCTTTTTTTGTTTCTTGAAGAGTTAAAGCCTTCTGTTTTAAAAGGTGATTTAAAACTTGAATGTGATGAATTGTGGCAAGTTAACTTCAAGTTATGTGCAATACTTATTTCAGACTTCTGGAAGATCTTTGCAGTGTAATTCTTTGTTTTTAATTGCAGACATTTAAAAATGTCATTTTCTACTGTTCTAGTAAATCCTCTTTCTTGCTGGTGTTTCTAAAGAAAAGAATCAGAAATCAATCTTTCTACTAATGTAAATTTGAAATTATTTTTTAAAAAAGGAATAAAAGAGGTTTTGGTCATTTGCTTTATTTTATTATCTTATTTTAAAGCTACTGTGATTGATAGCATTGTAAGAATTGGGACAATATTGTATTCAACTGTTTTATTTTTTATATTTTTAAAATTTAAAGTATAATTAGTTTTTATAATTTTCATCAGATTCTTTTGTTATATTTTTTGGAATTGAAACTTTTAGCAAGTGGGTGTCTAGTTTTTACTAATTCCTAATATGTTTTCCCCCAATGTAATGCTCATATTATCAGAAGGAAAAGTTATTTAAGTATGTCAGTTACTTGTACTACTTGGCTGAATTTCCATATAGTTTTTACTGTGTATGGGGAGGTTGTAGTATTTATTATAGCATTTTAAATAAGGGTAATTCATTTTTTATTAAAGTCATTTTCACAATTTAAGTTCATATTTTTGTATGTTCTACTCTAAGTTATAACACAAGTTTCTTTTTTAAGAGGGTTCATTTGTTGAAGTGCTAGTGAAAAATTAATGTTATTAAATAGTTTGCAAATGACTATTTATACCAGTATGCATATAATTTTTAAATATTTGTAATGTGAGATGTTGAATGAATAAAACTTTTAACGCAATTATTGCTAGGCTTGTTACTTTGAACTCTTCAGAGTTGGGACATAATGATTTACCTTTTCAGCTGGGTCAGGAGTCTGTCTAGCCCATTATTTATCAAGGAGCTGTGTGGTGGAGTGGAAAGAATTTTAGGTGAGAAAGTAGCTGTCTCAGAATCAGATCTCTGCTCAGCCATGAAGTGCATTGGTTGACCTTAAGGCCAGTAATTTCTCAGCCTTGCTTGCATTTATTTTATTGCTGTTAATGGTAGCAGTTGTAAAACATTGAATAATGTGTCCTGGAAACAACTAACATCTGGTTTTTTATTATGTTTTATTTTTTACATTGTTCCATTTTCTGCTTTGGAAGAAATTTACAACAACATAAAACATTAGTGAAGAATTATCTAATTATGTGCTGTGTATACTACAGAGCCAGTGAAATACAAGAGGACAAAGTTTTGGATTTTGACCAGAGAGACTGAGGTTCAGATTTCTGGTCCAGGAAGGGAACAGGAGAAGGAACAAAAAGAGGAACCCTAAAAGATATACTAGGTTTAATATAGCCAAATTTATTCGAAGTCTTGCAGGTCTTTAGGAACAGTATTTAACCAAAACAGTCTGCTATATAGTGAGTTGTGAAAAAGCTGGTTAGTACTATTGCCTATGAATTTCTTGAGTCTTACTTCAATCTAATAAAATTGGCCATTGCCTTGGGTCCTTTCCTGATACATAATTACATAGTATTGACTTTCATTGCCAAGCCACAAGGAAATCTGCCCTCTTCAGTCCTGTCAGAAGCCTTGTAATAGGTTGTCCAGTTGTTCTGGGATGCTTTTGAGTCCTTGACCCTCCCAGTGATTGTCAGCTGTGGTTGAACATGTATTATTGCTGGGCAAATTGAAGTCCAACAATAGGGATAGTCCTGAAGGACTTTTCCTCCAGACATTAGTGATCGTGGATAATGTGCTGTGAGGATAAGTCATCAGCTGTCTTCTCAAATGTCACCATGGGGGATGAGCCAGATACTATTTATATTTTGTAAATTTGGTACTTGGGAAAGATCTGCTGTCTCTGGCGGGAGTCTCATGTGACTTTGGCATGAATCTTCAGCACACTCAGCATCCTGGCATTTATTTTTAAACATACAGCCTTCCTTATGTCAGCTAGGCCAAAAACAAGCAGCCAAGTGTGTTCAGTCACCTGCTTCCACTTACTGTTCTTCTTACTCAGTCACTGGGGACAAAGGGAAACCCTGTGCATGATGTACAAATAATGGAATGCTGGGTGATCAGTGTAAGGCCTCTGAGGTGGCAAAGTATGTGACAAGAAGAATGTAAATCACTGGGAAGTCGGACAGCTTGGCAGACTGCAGAAGAAGCTTCACCAAGTCTGAGGTGAGGCAAGCCTGGCTTCTTGTGGATTTCTCATTCATCCCCTCAACACGCTTGGAACCTGCTGTGGGAAGAAAGATGTTTATGTTAAGTTCACAGCTAAGGCCTTGGCCTACATAGGACCAGCTTTCTCTCTCAATCTCTCTTTTGCAATGAAAATCTTTTCCCAGATAGCTGAAGATAAGTATGCCAAGATGTTGATGTATTTGTTGCATGCAGACTACATTTGTAGTTGAAATAATATTAGGTATAAATTAAACTTGAAGCCTAATGGTGAAGTAGCTTTTATTCTGCCTGAAGCAGTTTATACTTTGCAGACCTATTGAGAACATACTGTTTGTATACATTGTCTTCTGAGCTGTCCTTCATTTTATCCCATCTGTAAATGCAATTAAGACGGAGGGTCAGTCTTAGAAAGTCCTGCATAATTTCAAGTAGTTTCATGAAAAATGTGGACTTGACTAGAAGTCATTGAAGCATTTTCTGAATCCTTTGGGATCACTTGATGCAACACATTGGCTGAAATCCTGTTGCACCATTACGTAAATAGTGTAACTTTAGAGGCAAATTGGTGTAAGTTAAGAAATCTCCATGAACCTGAATTGTTCCACTCAGAGCTACACAACTCAGTATGCAACAGTTAATGTCTGTGAAAACTTCTTAACTTGAAGCAATTTGCTCCCAGACGTTACACTATTTGCATAACTGTGCAATGGGATTTCAGCCACTGCCTTCCAGTAGAGTTACTCTTTCACAACCTGAAGTCCAATTCACTCTTCAGATCTTGTATTTCTGTTGAAAGACAAGGTTGTAATTTTCAGCCTGGACACCTGACATGTACCTTTTTAATATCCTTATGCAGCAGGAAACATTACAATGACTTTCTCCCATCTGTTCCCGTTCTTGCCATCACTGCCATAGACAGCAAAACTCAGGGTGTGCTGCTGTACAGTAGGCGAGAGAACAGTACAGATGATAGGATTGCAGAGGGAGAAGTAGAGTCTCTTTCCTACTGCATCAGCTATGTGTCAGATTCAGAGATGTATGTTCTGCCTTCTCGATCAATTGGAAAAGAGCTGCGTGCCTGATCTTTTCATGATAAGGTCCTGCCAGTCTAGTTGACTTCTGAGTATCTGGTAGGTGTGCACACTGTTGGGTGGCCTTGTTTGTTAGAGGACTACCTCCCCCCAGGTGGTCAGGTTGTCTTCCACTCTGCTGGTGCTTGAGGACAGTTCTTTTCCAACAACCTTTTAGTTTTGCTACTGTATCAATTTTCTGGCTCTTAGATGTTATTTTTTTTTATCTTGCTTTTGGTGTTTTGTTAATTGTTGGAGAAATCTTCACTTATGCATGTTGGTTTGTTATTTTATTGGGCTTTGGTGTGTGTTGTCATTGGGCATTTCAGTGTTGGTGTGGGACAAAGTGAAATGGAAGCAAACAAATATAAAGTGTTACAGTTATAACTTGTATTTGGTCAAGTTTGTCTGTTTGTTAGCTTAGCAGAATTTCTGGTCTAGCTGATGAATTGCAACTTCCTTCTGCAATCACCTGTATTGTTTCTTTTCTGCCATGTTGGTAAAAGAGCAATTGCATCAACATACAATTGGCAATGTTAGGCAAGTTCAGTCAACTATGGTAGTGCTTAACTGTACAGTTTATACAGAAATATTTTTTTGTTTAAACCCAGTGATATCAAACAATGGTTCACTCTGCATAGCCTGTCCTGGCCATTTATTTTTGGCTTGAGAAGATTTGGTGGTTTTACAGTGCAGTCTGAGGACATGTGATACAACAGTTATGCCGTTGAAGCCAAGGAGAACTACATCTGGCTAGTACTTGCCTGGGAGGTTAGCTGATAATCCTGTATATTCTGGCTTGAGTTGAGTATCTTATGGGAGAAAGACAAGCTACAAATGATAATGATTGTCCATATCAAGCACTGCATTTATAACCACCAGCACTGGCTCTGTGATTAGGCAGAATGAGGAAACAGTCACAGGCATCAGGTACTGGAGGTAGAGGTAGCAGTGCCAGCATCCTGTTACTCTTGAGTACCTCATATCTTCTCCTCTGTTGGGCGCCAGACCTGTGTGCCACATAGCTGGCCTTGCATCTGTTGATCTAGTTTGCTATTGTCAGATTCACAGTGAACACTGTCCTGTTACCAGGGTTCAAGTAAAATGTAAGTGCTAATTAAATTTCAGGACATAGAACAGCGGAGAGGCCTCTTGTCCTTTTTTGCCTTACATAGGAAAAATGCCTTGGACTGCTCTTGATATCCCCTTAATGTGAGCTGGCAAAAATGGTAGATTATTCACAAGGAGGACTCATGGGTCTGCTTTTTTTTGTGAATTATCAGGAGTAGATTTTGAGTTTGTGCAAATGCGTTTAGGAGGAGTTGCTTTTTTCTTGCAGGTCGAAGCTTGCCTTTTCCATCAACCGTACAATGGATGGTGAACTAATTCTGTTTAGAATGTGTGTGTGTGTGTGTGTGTGTGTGTGTGTGTGTGTGTGTGTGTGTGTTTAACAAGAAGTTTAATTGTTGAGATTTTGCTTACAAATCTTAGAAGACTGTAGAATTCTCTTGATAGCTAATTGTGCTTCGTTTTTGTACTGACATAGTATGCATAGAAATAATCCTTATTCTACAGTTGTGATTTTTCAGTGGATGTTTTCCATTTTAAGTCCTGAATTTGCACATATGTGCACTTACATACACCCCCATGCTTTAAAATGGATGGCTCAGTAAAAATCATTGCTCAGCCAGAGTCTGTGAGGTGATTCCTCAGCTGCTTTTTATTCCAGGACTATGAAAGCCACCTCTCACAAGAACCCCAAAGGCCCAACACCTGCCTACAGGAAATCGCTGCAGAAAGGATAGCAGAGCAGAAAACATTGACGTCTCTTTTCTTCAGTAAAATAAGCTGATTCAGTCAGCATGACAACCAGTATCTGGGAATGAAGCTGTGTGTACAGCTGTCCTTTTCAGGAGTATGGTTCTTTTTTTTCCCCAGGGTGGGGAAAAAATTCAACTAAATTATATAAACGCATTTTAACTTAACAATATCACAATGTGAAATAATAACCATATTTGTGTGATTAAGATAGTCTTGTTATGTGCTGTCAAGTCACCTCTGACTCATGGAGACCCTATGAATGAGAAATCTCCAAACTGTCCTGTCCTCAACAGCCCTGCTTAGGTCTTATAAACTCAAGTCTGTGGATTCCTTGGTGGAGTCAATCCATCTCATATTTGATCTTTTCCTGCTTTCCGCAACTTTTCCCAGCATTATCTTTTTCAGAGAATGTTGCCTTCTCATCATGTGCCCAAAGTAAGACAGCCTCAGTTCCATCATTTTGCCTCAAGATAGTTCAGGCTGTCTGGCAGTCTAGGGTACCTGCAAAGCTCTCCTCCAGCACCAAATTTCAAATGAATCATTTTTTTTTCTGTTAGCTTTATTTACTGTCCAGCTTTCATACCTATACATGGTGATCCGGTATACAAGAGTGTCGATGATCTTGGCCTTCGTTTCCATCCTTACACTTTTCTCATTCCTTCATTGTTGCCCTTCTGAATTTCAGCCTTCTGATTTCTTGGCTTCAGTCTCCATTTGAATTGATAATTGAACCAAGATATACAAAATCTTTAACTATTTCAATTTCTTCATTGTCAACGTTAAAGTTGTGTAGTTATGATAGTCATATTTGCCTTTAAAAAAAGGCAGGTCATTGGGTTACTGTTCTTTGCTATCATATATTGAGAGATACGTTATCTTGTTTTTTAGTGCTCCTGTGTCTGCAAGAAACCAATGGCGTTGTACTCCCTCTGCTGGGCTTACTGTAGAATTCTATTCACACACTTTTGCAGAGATTTTCAGAGAAGTAACCATATTAAGATGCGACTGCTGAATTAAATCAGGAGCTGGTTTGGGGTTTTAGAAATTTATTTAACATCACATGGTTTTTCTGCCATTGTGTGTGTCCTCACAGAACAACTTTTAGTGTGGTTGTAAACTGTGTGGTATATTGGCACTTTAGTACTCTGGATCCTGGGTTTCCCTCTTTACTAGGAACAATTCTTCACCTCAGCTGTACCTTGTGCTTTTCTTGAAACTTGCATGCCTTGAAACAGCTGATGCCAGACTCAGCAGCTTTTATTTAGCAAAGCCAGCACAGCAGTCTACAACATAGCCTACAACTACGGTAACTGCCATTTACTTTGTCCTTTAAGAATCATGTCTGGTCTAAATCACATTTTTTAATATTTAATTTTTTAAAATACAAGTTTTGAAGTGGCATAATGTGAGATCGATGCAGTACTAAAATAGAAAGAGATGGGGGGGGGGGAAGGAAGAGTCTAAAACCTGTTGTACTTGGCTCACAAAACTTGGCAAACCCCGAAGACAACCCCCCGCCCCCACATACATTATGTACTCCAGCACGGGCAATCCCACATACCAAACATGTTTTTTTTTAAAGCAAGACCAATATCAATTTAAAACAAACAATCCCTATGTTGGTGTTTAAAAAACCCAGTTTCCAAGCTGAAAAAAATGAGCGCTTATCTCTGTCATGTACTTGCAGATTTTTAATTTGACTTCAAGTGTTTTAAATCCAACACAAAAACGGGTGTTATCATGTGTAATCGAGCCCTTTGTCTGTTTTGCCATCAACAGAAACTAAAAAAACAAAACAAAAGTAGTATGACTCCAGTCAAATTTATTCAGCATGGGCTTTTGAGAGTTCTAATTCATTTCTTCAGTTTAAACTATGTATTAGGGACATGAAGAATATTTTTAAAAATCTTGTTCTTGGCAGTTTTCCAAGTCTCACACTACCACTGCAATATTTTTTTTTTTTTTGCTTCCTATGAAAATGAAACTCAATCTTGCATTTTTCTTCTTCTTTTGCTTTTGTTTGTTTCAGTATTTCACCTCTTCTTTTGCACAGAAACTTTCAAATTCTGACCAACTCAGGGAATCTTGTGCAGGAAAGGTGCCATTGTAAATGAATATTACTCGTTCTGCATAGATTCATAAGGAACTCAATGAGATTTTTCAGGGAAACCTGTGCCAAGAAATGTTGCTGAAATGTTGCCCTGAGAGCAAGAGAATACAAGATTAACATCCCTGCTTTATATATATATTATATAAAAATACCGTTTCCCCTAAAATAAGACCTAACCTGAAAATAAGCCCTAGTATGGTTTTTCAGGATGCTCGTAATATAAGTCCTACTCCAAAAATAAACCTTAGTTAAGTGAAACCCCGCCCTCCACCATTGTGCAGCAACCAGAAGATGACATGACTGCATTTGAATAAATGTAGATGGTTGTACATGACAAAAATAAAACATCCCCTGAAAATAAGCCCTACTGCGTTTTTTGGAGCAACAATTAATATAAGACCCTGTCTTATTTTCGTGGAAACAGGGTAGGTATGGCCCATGCATTGTGCTCTATATATTTCAAGAAGTGGATTACAATTCATAGAAGCTTGTGCTGAAGTAAATTTGTTAGTTTTAAAGGTGACATAATATGTTTTTTTTAATTTAGTTTTATTTTTGTAGAGAGTTGTGTATAGAGTTGAGACTGGGCTGAAATCTTCCCATTTACTGAACCTGCAGTTTCCTGAAAATATTCTCCCCAGAGAAAATGGGGTCTAAACTTCTGTTGATGGGAGAGAGGAGGAAAAACTGCATTGCTTTTTGTGTGTGTGTGATGATGGTGGAATTATTGTTTGCTTTATTTAACTTCATGAGCTGTCAAAGAACTTGACAACCTCTGACTACCTTATAAGGTTAAGTAGGCTAAGCACCCCTCCATTTGGGAGGGGTGGGCATTACTCCCTCCATCTTCGAACTGTACTTATTGTAAATCTGTGTGGTGATTAGTCATCTGGGGACTACATGGCACTGCTGGCTTTGAACTCCCAGACACAATTAAACAAATTAATACCAACTAAATAAGCTTGTGGTGCTCTCCTGGTTTCCACCTAGTATGCATACCAAGATGCAGGTGTCTGGGTTCCGTGTTCTTAGTAGATATGCATCTTCTTTTATTTCCATGGAGATGAGCAAGACACATTTTCTGGAGCTAACATATACTGTGTTGATGTGTATGGGGACACCCCCAGATATGCCTAATTGTGGGGGAGGGATACATCAGAAGCATTGTTTCAGAAGCTAGAGAATTCCCTTCTCCAAAGGTAGAATTGCATCCCAAAAGCTATTTGTTTATTGTCTAGGTACTTCTGTTTACACTAAAGGTGTCTGTTCAGGACTACAGCACTTCACACCATATTGGTGAACACTATCATATACTGTACACTAAATCTTGGAGCAGCTATTGAGTGTGGGAGAGGAGCACCCTGGTGCATTAGGCATCCCAACCTCTGCACAGACAGAAAGCCTGGTATTTGAGATCTAGATAAACATATTTCAGTGATGGGTATGGAGTGTTGTCATCCTGGAGGATGGCCTAAATGTGCAACCAAGGTGCCTTGAAATGCGAGCTCTGAAGGTGGGTAATTTCTTTTGTCTTTGTGTCGTGTCTCACTGAAGCCCTTCTACTGTGACTCAACTACAGATGTTCCTTCCTACGCTTGTACAAAACGTTCTAACTAAAGAATCTCATTTTGTGATGGATTTTAAATTGGACTTAAACATCTTCACTGCAAGGATATAAAAGTTTTACCGTGGTTTATAATGTGTACTATCTCCTTCTTAAATAATGAATGTTGCCACACTTCTATCAAGCTCGACAAGGTATCTTTGATGTTTCCAAAGGCCTTGGGTGTGTAGGCAGAAAAATGTCTTGTACATCCCTGTTTCCCATTCCTTTTCCAGGTGTAGAAACAACATGGCAAAAAGGGAGCCTCCCTTCAGGTATTAGTCATCACTTCTCTCTCTCTTCTGTTAGTTATTTGCCAAATTCTTTAGCAAAGGCTTTTCTGAGCTCCCCCGCCCTAATCCTACTTGTATGTCTTCATTACTATCCAACTTTCTGGCCTAAATCTGGGCCAGTATTCACGTGCAGGTAAGTTTGTTTTTTGTCTGCCACATTTTGCCTCTTGTATACACTCAGCATTCCAGATAACACTTGTCTGCTCAAAACTGTAGCATCCAATTGGCAGTAAGCATATTGTAATGGCTAATCTGAGGGCCAGTGCCATGTAGTGGATATAGTGTTGCATTAGGACTTGGGTGACCTAGTTGAAATCCCTGCTCAAATATGGAAATTCAGGGGCAGGGTGGCAGTAGTAAACAATCCCTTGAACTTCTCACATACCTTAAAAACCATATTGGAGTCTCCATAAGTTGAAAGTGACCTAACAGGACATAGCAATAACAATCACAAAGCCGTATCTGTTACAGAGAATATTTCCATTAGTGAGACTAACAGTGCCTGGCTAATCAAGTTGGTTCAGCCATTTGGTGGCGGCAAGTATCCTGGAATAAGGAGATCCACTAGAGATACACTTAAGGGCTGGGGAGAGACTTTCGGCCTGATTGTATTAGTGCCCAAAAAGAGATACTTAAGAAAAACAGCCTTTGTGTTTCAAATATGTGGATTCCAAAAGCTATTTGTTTATTGTCCAGGTACTTCTGTCTACACTAAAGGTGTATTTGGGCTTGATGTTTATACATTTGCAAATAATCTTGCAGGTATGCTGCAGATTTCATTTGCTTTCGCCTGATCAGGAAACCAGATCCCATCCACAAAAAGTGTGTGGCTCAGACTGAGGCAAGTTGGAAGAGTAGCCCCCTTTCCCCATAGGTCTGGAAAACTTCCCCACTCATGCCAAACTTCCATAGCTTCCTATCTAGATTTTTCTGATTTCAGTGTCTGCACCCATAAGATATCCCCTCTTCCCCCACCCACCTTTCACGCCACTTCCCTCTCGTGCCCTTGCCACTCTGCCCTGTCTCCACTGTTTGTCTCTTACTCTCCGTAGAAGTGTCCTTCAACTTCCCCCTGCATATATGTGCTTTCTGTGAGTGAAAGGAGCGAACATTTCCTCCCTCATGATTCCCTGGATTTGTCACATGAAATAGTGCACAAAAGGATCCCAGATCTGGTGGTGATCATGCTGCTGGGAGACAGTGGAGGTCAACGACAGCTTCTGCAACTGCTAATGCTGACTAGTGTCCTTGGGCAGATGAGCAGGCATGTGCTCCTGGTCCCAGAGCTGCTTCCTTCTGCTGCTGCTGCTGCCCACCTCACCTCCCTTCCAGTGTCAGGCTGGGCAGGTGCTGTTTCAGCTCTTACAGGATTCTCACACTGGTGAGAGTTTGTGTTTGAATGATGGATTGGACAGGTATTGGAACCGGGATTTTAATGGTAACGGCAGGAAATTGTAGCTCATCTGAACTCCCAGCACTGTGGATCAGGCGATTACAGTGCTTGGAGGGAAAGATGTGCTGGGGACGCACCCGGACCCTCGGTTGGCACAGAGAGAGGGGCATGGGGTCCGGGGCAATAGTGAGGCCGGTTGTTATCCCACGGTCATTAAGAAGGGGATAATGGAGGCCAGTTTGGATGGCCATTTGAGAACCCAAGATGGAAGCCTGAATCCGCACTACAGCAGGACCCCCCCCCCCCTTTGCGAAAGGATTGGCAATATTGATGAGAACTGAATAGAGTTTAATAAAGTGTGGCCCGTGTTTAACCCATATGCTTGGTCTTGCGTTGTTATTCCGGGGTAAGGGGGCAAAGAGAGAGGGGAAGAGAGAGAGCAGCGAGCAGCAGCAGTAGGCATGCTGAAGAGTGTATGTGGGAAAGAGCTGGAGGAGGGGAGAAGATGAGTGGCTTTGCTGCCTTCTTGGGACAAAGGAACAGATGGGGCTGACAATCCAGAATGAAGCAGGCTGCAAAATAGGGGGGGGGGGGACAGTTCCCAAGTGAGGGAAAATAATCCAGTTTCAGAGGGAAGGGGAGGGACTGTTCGGGGTCTGCAGTAACATCATGTGGATCTATAAGACCAACCCAAATCAATGGATGACGGAACCGTCTCTTGAGCAGGAGCAAATAGGATCTGTGGATAAGCCAGCCAGTAGTATTCCTGAGGTTCCTGTAGGTGAGGGATGATGAATGACCGGAAGTCAATGTTTAATTGAACCATGAAAATACACTCACCAGCAGGACAAAAATAGATATGTTCAAAATGCTTGAATTCCCAGGAGTGTATAAGCAGAATTTCCTGGTTAAAATTGTAACACTGTTCTACTTGATCAGTATATAATGCTCAGCAAAAGAATATAATTGCCAACAGCCTTCTCATCAGGGTTGTACTTTTGAGCTAACTTGTGTGGATCTCTGTCCCCCCCCCCCCCAAAGTGGAATTACCAAATTCTTAGCCCATTGAACTTTTAGCAAGCAAGTCCTAACTTTCTGTTTCACCCTGTCTACTGTGATTTCCCAGGGAGGAAAGGGTTGTGCTGAACTCATTTTAAAATACTAAGAAGCAGGTTTATTCTCATTCATTCATTGGCAAGTATACTCACCCTATGCAGTCCTATTTTTATTGGATGAATATCTTGAATTGCTGCAATGGGCCCAGGTTCATGTGTTGAAAACAAATTGCCTATCGTTCACAGCAAACTGTTCCCCTTGTTTCTGTGGGTTGTATTTGTGCCAGTAAGGCATTTGATCTACAATGTAAAAATCGGTTGCTATACTGGAATACCATAGGGATGGATTTCTTATAATGATTTCTTCCACAGATTTTTATTGAAATACTTCATTTAACAGATGTAGAGAGGTGTGTGTGTGGTTCAACAGCTAAGGCTGCCATCTTATGGTTAATCTCTGAACAACACTTAATACCTTCTGGCTATACTTCAAGCCCATGAAAGCATATGTAAAGAAAAGCTTGAGACTGAAGGGAGCCCCACACCAAGCAGTGCTCATGTTATCATTAACAAACAAACAAAAAACTGGATGAACTATATCACTGTGATTATGAAATATGGTCACTGCACAGCCCATTCTGATAGCTCATTGCAATTGAAACTACAGCTTGAGTTTTCGTTTATGTGAAAAGCAATAAATACAAATTCAGAATGTGCTTGGGTAGTGGTCAGGTTTGTTAAACTACATTAACTGTTGTAACATTTTACAACTATGAACTGACTGCAACATTTTCGGTCTCTCCTCTTTTGCCTCCCCCTCCCCCAGGAATCCCAAGAGATAGAAGGGACTGTAGAACCTAAGAAAAATGTTGCAGGATCAAACCAAAATTACATCTACTTCAATGTTTTGCACACACAGTGGCCAACCAGTTGTATTTGGGAAGCCCTCCAGCAGGTCATTAATGCTAAAGCTTATGTGCCCTAGCAAATATGCCTTAGTACACAGATGCAGAGTGCTTCTGATATGGGAACTAATACAGGATCATCATCATAAGGCCATCTCACTCAGCCAGCTGCTCAGCGCATGAAGTTGCAGGATGCAACTTCAGCATCCCTGACAAATGGTCATCTGCTTTATACCTCCAGAAACAGAAAGCCCCCCCACTTCAGTTTCTTTACTGTTCAACAGCTCTTGTGTTTGGATGTTTCTTCCTAGGTTTAGCCAAAATCTGAATCCCCGAAGTTTCAACCTATTGGTTCTAGTCCTCCTGCCTGTTACAGTAACAGAGAATAAATATATGGCCAATAGAGGAATGGCATAAAATTCAGCTGGTATTCAGGAAACATCTGATTTATACATTACTTTGGCTTATGATTTGTGAAGATAGCCAAACTGCAGTCTGTTTGACTAAGAAGCTTTCTGTGCTTTACCTTCCTCTAATCTTTTGTTGGAACTCAATAGTCAAGTTAAGCTTTCCCAGTGGACCAGTGCAATGAATATGCCATTCCTCTTTCTTGCCTCAATACTTGTGTGCCTGAAGGATTAGCTAGACCAGGGGTCTCCAAACTTTTGACCATGAGGGCCACACCGGATATTTTCAACATTTTTGAGGGCTGAAGGAACAGGAATGTGAGCGCGCGCATACACATGCCTGCACCGCCCACGGACACCCACATGCACACCTGCACACACCCCACGGACACCCCCCCCCGCATGGACACCCGCACTCACATGCTGAAGGGAATGGGCCAGATAAAACAGCAAGACAGGCTGGATGTGGTCTGCGGGCCTTAGTTTGGAGACCCCTGAGCTAGACCATTACATTATGGAGGGCTCTATATCAATACTCTTCTGCAGTTCAGGCCCTTTCACAAATCAGTATTTTCCCAGATGATTACAAAGTTTGCAATTAAATGGTTAGATTATTATGGTGCTGCGTGTGTGGTGGATGGCAGGATGAGTATGACTGAGAAAACTGCAAGTGAGTTTTCCAAAGTGGGGTTGTTTAAGGTGGAATTTAAAGCAGTGTTGGTGGTTTGGAGGCGCTGTCTGATATGTTCAAGACTGGTCCAAGACATTTTGTTGCCCAAAGCAAAGAATCCATCTGCCTGTCATCAAGTTTTCCCATCCTGGGCCAGTGCTTGGGGAAGCCATAGTGAAAGGGCAGGATGAGAGATCCATAAAGGACACAGATCTACTTTTGATTACCTTCTGTCCCCTTTGAGAGGTACTCTAACCCCTGAGTCATGCTGGTGCTGTCCTGGGACCTCTTATGGGGATCTCCTTTTGTGGTGAGCAGATAAGCCTACCTTTCTCTTACCCCAGAAATACGGTAGATCCTGGACAATGTCCAGTTGCCTCCATTAAAGCAAGCTGTGACACTGAATTGTGCATACATTAACCAAGTTTCAAATGTGGCAGGTAAACATTGGTTAGTAAGGACGAGGGGAGAACGCTGAGCCTGTGGCCAGTCCAGTCTGTAAATAAAATTCCTTCCCACCCCCAGGAAGCTGGCAGTTGGTAAAGGTCTGTAACAAATACCAGAGGCCAAAGCCCCTAAGGAGGGTGAGTAGAGAAGCCCAGGAAAAAGAGGCTGAAACACATGGTGGGCCCTATTAGATATTTTCCTTGTCCGTCCAACAAAGCCCCACCTGCTGAAGCCCTCCAATGACTTGCTTGGGCTAGACAGAGCAAGCCAGTAGTTTCTTCACGCAGTGCACCCAAAGTGAACACAGTGTTTCTGCTATGTTGCAAGATGATCCAGGGTAGGGTTGGCAGCATCCCTGAGACTTCAGTGCCAAATCGTGAAACTTGTGGGGCGTCTCTTGTGTAACAATTGCAAAATAATATGTGTGCATGGAGGACAGACAATGTGGATTTCCTACACTGTGTCCTGAACAAATATGCACAAAAGACACACATAATCTCCTTTGTGCTGACATGAATTGGCAGTCTACAGGAGAGTAATCCACTGTATCAATGAAACCAAACCTTCCCCTCTAGTGCTGCCTACTCTGAGATGAGTTTTCCTGTAGACCTGGAGAACCATAGCAATTCCCTGAGACTAAACCAGCACCCAGAGACCTAGCAACCCTATCCAGGCACCTCCCTCCTGCTGCACCATGGGAGCACATCCCCTTGCCCACTGCTGGTAACCATAGTCGAAAAGGCACTCATAGATTGTTCAGGCAAGTAAGAAACAGCAATCCATTTTAAAGCAGAGAAGATTTCCAAGAAAATCATTGTACATTTCATGTCCAAACAAAGTGTGTAAACGGGTCAACCAGGAAAGGGTTGCATTTGAAATGGGTTAAAATAATGCTGAAATCTTTTCATGTGAATTGCAAAGTATGAAGCAGATGATATTATCTGCCAGGATGATTTTTTTTAAAGAACTTAAATACTTCCCACTTAAATCTTTAGGAAACCATGGCTCCTGTATTATCCTTTTTGTTGTCAGGATCCCATTGGGGCCACAGCATGGAAGGAGGAAGTTATTTAATTACCTAAAGTCACTGCAGGCAGTAAAGTCATCCCAGCGGCGGCGATTTGTTTAAATAAAATAAAGTTACTGACATAGAATCATAGTATCATGAAGTTAGAAGGGGCCTATAAGGCCATTGAGTCCAACCCCCTGCTCAGTTCAAGAATACAAATCAAAGTAGATCTGACAGGCGGTTGTCTAAATTTCTCTTGAATGCCTCCAGTGTTGGAGCACTCACCACCTCTCAAGGTAATTGGTTCCATTACCATATTACATACAGAGGACATGATGGTTGGACAGTGTCACCGAAGCTACCAGCATGAATTTGACCCAACTCCGGGAGGCAGTGGAAGACAGGAGGGCCTGGCGTGCTCTGGTCCATGGGGTCACGAAGAGTCGGACACGACTTAACGACTAAACAACAACAACCATACTGCTCTAACAGTTAGGAAGTTTTTCCTGATATTCAGCCGAAATCTGGCTTCCTGTAACTTGAGCCTATTGTTGCAGGTCCTGCACTCTGGGATGACTGAGAACAGATCTTGCCCGTCCTCTGTATGACAGCCTTTCAAATATTTGAAAAGTGCTATCATATCACCCCTCAGCCTTCTTTTCTCAAGGCTAAACATGCCCAGTTATTTCAGCCTTTCCTCATAAGGCTTGGTTTCCAGCCCCCTGATCATTCTTGTTGCTATCCTCTGAACTTGTTTTGATTTGTCAGCATCCTTCTTGAAGCGTGGTGTCCAGAACTGGACAAAATACTCAAGATGAGGCCTTGTTGTTTGTTGTTGTTTAGTCGTTAAGTCGTGTCCGACTATTCATGACCCCATGGACCAGAGCACGCCAGGCCCTCCTGTCTTCCACTGCCTCCCGGAGTTTGGTCAAATTCATGTTGGTAGCTTCCATGACACTGTCCAACCATCTCGTCCTCTGTCGTCCCCTTCCCCTCTTGCCTTCACACTTTCCCAACATCAGGGTCTTTTCCAGGGAGTCTTCTCTTCTCATGAGATGGCCAAAGTATTGGAGCCTCAGCTTCAGGATCTGTCCTTCCAGTGAGCACTCAGGGTTGATTTCCTTCAAAATGGATAGGTTTGTTCTCTTTGCAGTCCAGGGGACTCTCAAGAGTCTCCTCCAGCACCACAATTCAAAAGCATCAATTCTTCAGTGGTCAGCCTTCTTTATGGTCCAGCTCTCACTTCCATACATTGCTACTGGAAAAACCATGGCTTTGACTATGCGGACCTTTGTCGGCAAGGTGATGTGTCTGCTTTTTAAGATGCTGTCGAGGTTTCTCATCGCTTTCCTCCCAAGAAGCAGGTGTCTTTCAATTTCATGGCTGCTGTCACCATCTGCAGTGATCATGGAGCCCAAGAAAGTAAAATCTGTCATTGCTCCATATCTTCCCCTTCTATTTGCCAGGAGGTGATGGGACCAGTGGCCATGATCTTCGTTTTTTTGATGTTGAGCTTCAGACCATTTTTTGCGCTCTCCTCTTTCACCCTCATTAAGAGGTTCTTTAATTCCTCCTCACTTTCTGCCATCAGAGTGGTATCATCTGCATATCCGAGGTTGTTGATATTTCTTCCGGCAATCTTAATACCAGCTTGGGATTCATCCAGTCCATCCTTTTGCATGATGTATTCTGCATATAAGTTAAATAAGCAGGGAGACAATATACAGCCTTGTCGTATTCCTTTCCCAATTTTGAACCAATCAGTTGTTCCATATCCAGTTCTAACTGTTGCTTCCTGTCCCCACGTATAGATTTCTCAGGACATAGATAAGGTGGTCAGGCACTCCCATTTCTTTAAGAACTTACCATAGTTTGCTGTGGTCCACACAGTCAAAGGCTTTTGCGTAGTCAATGAAGCAGAAGTAGATGTTTTTCTGGAACTGTTTGATGAGGCCTAACCAGTGCCAAATAGAGGGGAACTAGTACCTCACAGTATTTGGAGACTATACTTCTGTTAATGCAGTGTAAAATAGCATTTGCCTTTTTTATAGCCATATCACACTGTTGGCTTATATTCAGTTTGTGATCTACAACTCCAAGATCCTTCTCGCTTGTAGTATCACTGAGCCAGGTAGCCCACATCTTGTAATTGTGTGTTTGGTTTCTTTTTCCTAGATGAAGTACTTTGCACTTATCCCTTTTGAATTTCATTCTGTTATTTTCAGCCCCGTGCTCAAGCCTATCCAGATCATTTTGAATTTTGTTTTTGACTTCCAGGGTGTTAGTTATTCCACCCAATTTTGTGTCATCCGCAAATCTGATTAGCATTCTCTGTATCACCTGTTCCAGGTCATTAATAAAAATATTGAATAGCACTGGGCCCAGGACTAAGTCCTGGGGTACCCCACTTGTTACCTCCTCCCAGTTTGAGATGGAGCCATTAATCATCAGCCTCTGAGTACGATTCTGTAGCTGTGTATCCACCTGGCAGTTGTTCTATCCAGCCCACACTTAGTTAACTTGCTAATCAGAGTATCATGGGGCACTTTGTCAAAAGCCTTGCTGAAGTCAAAATATATGATGTCTACAGCATTCCCTCTGTCTATCAGGGAGGTTACCTAATCAAAAAATGAGATCAGATTAGTCTGGCAGGATTTGTTCTTGATAAATCTGTGTTGGCTTCTAGTTATTACTGTGTTGTTTTCTAGATGTTTGTATAGTAACCACTTTATAATCTGTTCCAGAATTTTCCCTGGGATTGGTGTCAGGCTGACTGGTCTGTAGTTCACAGGTTCCTCCTTTTTGCCCTTTTTAATAGATAACATTAGCCCTCCTCCAATCATTTGGTCAGACCTCACCTGGAGTATTGTGTTCAGTTCTGGGCACCTCAATTCAAAAAGGATGTTGACAACCTGGAACGTGTCCAGAGGAGGGCGACTAAAATGGTTAAAGGTCTGGAAGCCATGTCCTACGAGGAGCGGCTTAGGGAGTTGGGAATGTTTAGCCTTACAAAAAGAAGGTTGAGACGGGACATGATAGCCATGTTTAAATATTTGAAAGGATGTCATGTTGAGGAAGGGACAAGTTTGTTTTCCAGGGCTCCAGAGACTAGGACACGGAGCAATGGTTTCAAACTACAGGAAAAGAGATTCCATCTGAACATTAGGAAGAACTTCCTGACGGTCAGAGCTGTCCGGCAGTGGAATAGGCTGCCTCGAAGGGTGGTGGAGTCTCCTTCTTTGGAGGTTTTTAAGCAGAGGCTGGATGGCCATCTGTTGGGAGTACTCTGATGGATGTTCCCGCATGGCGGGGGGTTGGACTGGATGACCTCAGTGGTCTCTCCCAACTCTATGACTCTATGACTCTATTTGGCACCTCATCCATTTCCCATGATTTCAAGAAAATAATGGATGGTGTTTCTGAGCAGTCTTCAGCCAGTTCCTTCATTCTCCTGGATGCAGTTCATCTGGCCCTGGAGATTTGAATTCATTGAAGCTGGCCCTGGAGATTTGAATTCATTGAAGCTAATAAGGTATTCCTTGACTAGTTGTTTACCAATCTCCAGCTGCAATCTTGTCCCCTCCACCTG
This sequence comes from Intellagama lesueurii, assembly GCA_037013535.1. Taxonomy (NCBI): domain Eukaryota; kingdom Metazoa; phylum Chordata; class Lepidosauria; order Squamata; family Agamidae; genus Intellagama; species Intellagama lesueurii. Next base: position 206,179,888 of record JBAJHW010000002.1, read on the forward strand.
TACTTCACATTTGTATGGAGGATCATAGTCTGTCCTTTGGGCTAAAATACGAAACTTCTGCCTTTTCTTTGTCTTCTGTTATGATTTTTCCATCTCCATTGAGTAGCTGAGCCACTGTTTTCTTTGTCTTTTGCTACGCACATACCTGAAGAATGCTTTTTTGTTGTTTTTAATGTCTCTGGCTAGCCTCAGCTCATTTTCAGCTTTTGCCCTCCTAATGCCATCCCTGCAGTTCCTTGGTATTTGTCTGTACTCTTCCTTTGTGACCTGGCCTTCCTTCCTATATGTGTCTTTTTTTGTTCTCAGGCCCTCTCTGAGTTTTTTGTGAAGCTACATTGGCCTTTTTTTTGATGTCTTCCACCTTTTCTTCTTGTTGGAATTGTTTGTAGTTGTGCCTTTAGAATTTCATTTTTTAGAAGCTCCCACCCTTCTTGGACTCCTTTTCTTTTTAGGATCTCCTTCCATGGGACTTTACTTATCCTTGTTCTGAGTTCATTAAAATTGGCTTTTAAAAAAAGCCTTACATGACATAATTTATACAAACAGAATTTCAGCCACTGTTAATTAGAGAGTCCTTTCATTATAAATCAAGCACGCAGACTAATGCTCTAATGTCATAGAATCGTCGTAGAATTAGAAGGGACCTTGGAGGTCTTCTAGTCCAACCCCCTGCCCAAGGCAGGAGACCTCATACCATCCCGGACCTCATACCATCCTGGACAGATGGCTGTCCAATCTTTTCTTGAAAACCTTCACTGTGCATCTGGTTTCTCCTGCCTAACTGCAGGACCTTACTTTTCCCACCACTGAACTGCATCTTATTGAATAGGGACCAATGTTCAAGTCTGTCTGGATCCTTCTAAATATTGAGTCTATCTTCCAAAGTACTAGCAATTCCCCCCAGCTTTGTGTCATCAGCAAATTTGATGAGTGCTCCTTCAGTCCCCTCATCCAGGTCATTTATGAAGATGTTGAAGAGCACTGGGCCCAAGACAGAACCTTGAGGGACCCCACTGCACACTTCCCTCCACATAGATGTGGTTCCATTGAGGACCACACGTTGAGTGAGGTTGGTCAGCCAGCTGCAAATCCATCTGGTAGTTGTGCTGTCTATCCCACTTTGTTCTATCTCACGCAGAAGTAGGTTGTGGTCTACCTTATCAAATGCCTTACTTAAGTCTAAGTCTACTATATCAACTGCGTTTCCTTGGTCCACTAATTTAGTCACTTTATCAAAGAAGGCAATAAGATTTGTTTGGCATGACCTGTTCTTAACAAACCCATGCTGGCTTCTAGTACTCACCTTGTTATTTTCTACCCTGTTTCCCCTAAAATAAGACCTAACCTGAAAATAAGACCTAGTATGATTTTTCAGGATGTTCGTAATATAAGCCCTACCCCCAAAATAAGCCCCAGTTAAGTGAAACCCCACCTTCCACCATTGTGCAGCAACCAGAAGAAGATGACATGACTGTATTTGAATAAACGTAGATTGTTGCACATGAAAAAAAATAAAACATCCCCTGAAAATAAGCCCTAATGCGTTTTTTGGAGCAACAATTAATATAAGACCCTGTCTTATTTTCGGGGAAACAGGGTAGGTGCTCACAAATCTGCTGCTTGATTATTTTTTCCAGGATTTTCCCAGGTATTGATGTCAAGCTGATTGGTCTGTAGTTTTCTGGATCCACTTTTTCCCCCTTTTTGAAGACTGGAACCACATCAGCTCTTTTCCAGTCCTCTGGCACTTTGCCCGTGCCCCAGGACTTCTCCAAGATGGTTCTAAGATAACATCTGCCAGTTCTTTTAGTACCCTAGGATGTAAACCATCTGGTCCAGGAGACTTGAACTCATTCAAAGCAGCTACGTGTTCTTTTACCACTTCCTTACCTATTTTGAATGGCTTCCCTCTCCTGTCTCCCACAGTGCTGCTTTTGACAGGGTGAACCAATTTTTCCTTTTGCGTAAATACAGATGCAAAAAAAGAATTAAGCAGTTCCGCTTTCTCCCTGTTGCCTGTCACCTTCTTGTCATCTTCTTCCATTAGTGGACCAACCATTTCCTTGACTTTCCTCTTGCTCCTTACATGTTGAAATAAACTTTGTTTTGTTATTTTTGGCATTTGTTGCAAGTTTTAGCTCATTCTGAGCCTTAGCCTTCCTGACTCCATCCTTGCAGATTCGAGTTATTTGCTGGTATTCTGTTCTAGTTATGAGCCCCTTTTTCAGTTTTTTATACTTATCCTTTTTGTCCCTTAGCTTGTCAGAGAGCTCTGTGTGCAGCCACACCGGTCTTGTCAGACGTCTCTTGTTTTTCTTTCTCTGTGGTATTGTTTTGGTTTGGGCCTTTATTATCTCGCCTTTCAGAGTTTCCCAAGCATGTTCACATCTCAGCCGCAAAATGGAAACAATCCTATGTTAAAATTACTGTATTACTGAGTTAATGTTGGAAAAGCATTTTGTATGCTCAAAGCACACTTTAATATACTAAATATCATATGATACAGAATCAAATAATGCTTCTGGACAATGCCTTTTCTTTGAGAAAGGATCTGGGTTATGTTTACAAAGTGGATTTAAGGGCCAGTAGTCTCTGAGCAGAATGCACCCTCTCCTTTTTAAAGTCAGTTAACATTGCAGGCCTATACTGTACATGTCTGGTCAGAAGTAAGTGAGCACTGAGTTCAATAAGGTGTAAGGTAAAGGTAAAGGTTCCCCTTGACATTTAGTCCAGTCGTGTCCGACTCTAGGGCGCGGTGCTCATCCCCGTCTCCAAGCCGTAGAGCCAGCGTTTGTCCGTAGACAGTTTCCGTGGTCACGTGGCCAGCGCGACTAGACACGGAACGCCGTTACCTTCCCACCGTGGTGGTACCTATTTATCTACTCGCATTTACATGCTTTCGAACTGCTAGGTTGGCAGGAGCTGGGACAAGCGACGGGAGCTCACTCTGTCACGTGGATTCGATCTTACTACTGCTGGTCTCTGAGCAGAATGCACCCTCTCCTTTTTAAAGTCAGTTAACATTGCAGGCCTATACTGTACATGTCTGGTCAGAAGTAAGTGAGCACTGAGTTCAATAAGGTGTACTCCTGGGTAAATAGATCTAGGATGACTTATAGCCTGAAAGACAAAATTACTCTACCGTATTTTGTCTCTGGCATACACATATATGCACATACACTTTAACATACCAGCTATCTGCTTTCAGCAAAGGCAGATCACAGTGATTTTGTTACACTGGAAGTAATAATATCCCTTTTACAGCCTCCGCCTTATTAGAGTTGTAAAACTACTTGGGAACAAATATTGGGGTATATCTACATCTGTGTGTATTTGCAGCTCTTTTTATAAGGAAAAGGGAAAGCTTTTCGCTGCTAGAGCCATACACTTAAGATTGTGACCTAAAATTAATTAAGAATATGCAATGCTTTTTGGTTTTAAAAATAAGCATTCTCTATTTTTATTCACTCCATACTAGGGAATAGTATGAATAGAAAAGGACTTCTTGCCAAATCTACATTGTGGCTTTCCATTATTTGGAAACCGCCCAGAGTATGTGTCTATTTGTTGTAAATCACCAAGAGTGGCCCTGGCTGCCAGATGGGTGGTATATAAATAAAATAAATAAATAAAATAAAATAAATAAATAAAATGTGCAGCTGGATATCCCTGGGTTACAGTTAGGTCACAAAATGCTTTTTCCACCTTGTCTTACCACATCTAGCACAAAGGGCTGAGGATGGCCTCTTTAAGCCTTTAACCATTTAATAGCAATGCTGCTTTGCAGTTTCTTGCTGTACGTGCATGTACAATGCAGAAACGGATGGTCGCTCTACAATTTAAATCTCGTAGGCCCTGTCTGAAATTTTTGATCATAGCTGTGTGACTTCGCTAATTGGCTGAACAGCATGAAAAGCAGAAGCAGACTCATTTCCTGCAAACCTGCTGAGCAGATCAGTGATTATATATTTTACTTTATGTTTCTGTTTCTTCGTGTCCTGCTGGCTTTTAGGGCAGCTAATGATGTAAGCGGGCAGCAGGTGACAAGACTAGAATCTAGGCAGAACATGGTTAATATAGCAGCAATTCTAGAGGAACATTGGGGGAAGGGGGCATCCCTCCATCTGTCACTTGATGTACTTTCCTCACTCTGCCAAATGCTAGGCTCGCCTCAGACGTATCTCTTCTGATCCCATAATATCTAGCTTTTCCTACTGTCTGCAGTAGCCATTACAGGCTCTTCTGCCCCTCCCTTCATGAACCTGATATGCTGGATTTACAGTATTTTTTTTTTACATAAAAGTAACACTTTTCAAATTTCAGAACTGCATATAAAGCAATTATGTGATTGCTTTCTCTCTGAAGTATATATAAACCAGCAGCAGAAGAAAAGGGCTATGTGTTTTTTTTCAGCCTAGCAACACCAAATCACTGCCTTACTGCAGCCAACCCTCACAGAACATGATTATTAAATTTATCAGCACTGTTCCTATTCTGTCTAATATAATGTATCTTATCTTCTGATCTAACAAAAGGAGGTCCTGATCATTATAGCAAGATATTGATAACTTTTCTTTCCAAACTGAGCTGACTAGATATGGTGTGGGGCAGGGAAAATCTGTATTACAGTCCAGGTCCTATTGCTCCAGTGAACCTGGTGCATGACCTGTCTGTGTCGCTTCAGATTCCTGCTTAAAAACCAGTCAAGTGATGACCTACTGTGTTTTCCCAAAAATAAGACAGGGTCTTATATTAATCTTTGCTCCAAAAAACGCATTAGGGCTTATTTTCAGGGTTTTTTTTTTTTTTAAAATTTAATGTACAATTTACATTTATTCAAATACAGTCGTGTCATCTTCTTCTGGTTGCTGCACAGCGGTGGAGGGCGGGCTTTCACTTAACTGGGGCTTATTTTTGGGGTAGGGCTTATATTATGGCATCCTGAAAAATCATACTAGGGCTTTTTTTCAGGTTAGGTCTTATTTTTGGGGAAGCAGGGTAAGTGTAAATGTGTGTTTTTTCAAGGCAAGAAGCTGGAATATTTTGATGCTACATTCCCTATCTTCCTCTCTCATTCTCACAAGAAACAAGCTGCTTACTCCTTGCAGCTGCAGTATGAGTCATCCATGCATCATCTTAGTACAAGATGTCTATGTAAGTGCTTATTTCCCATGCACCAAATGTGGAAAAAAAACCCCTACCATTTTCTCATCCACAAACCCTATTTCTCAGTCTGTGGCCTCATCCCCTGCTCTCCCCTGTGCTTTTGGTTCAGCCTTAACTCCTCCCTGTTGTGCTGAGGAGGGGGAGGAAACTTTTTAGTCACTTCTGTGTAATGCCACGGGGGTAAGGCCTGCCAGGCCGCCACTAGCATGAAGCCTGCTTCTGGGTCTCGCTTTGGCCGAGAGAGATTCCAGATCGTTTACGTCAATAGTTTTGGTCACCACCGCTCTGGCAATGTGATCCACTATAGTGGCAGCAACAGCTGCCGCCACCTCAGGGAGCAAGAGAAAGTGGCTCTGACAGACGCCCACTCCGCCTGTCTCACGGCTGAGGCGCCCTCAGCCATTTCTGACAGGACAGGTTCAGGAGGCGCAGCCGCCCCTTCTCCTTCCTCAAAGGAACCACGGAGCCCACGCTTGCTTCGAGCCACTTCGGCTCAGCAGGTTGAAGGTGCTCGTGAGAGGGGGCCGCTGAGCAAAGCAGGGCCGGCCAAGAGGTTCAAAGCCAGAAAGCTTCCTGAAGGCAAAAAGATCAGGACAGAATTACTACCCTCTCTGAATCAAGAGTGGGACAGGAAGAGAGGAGATTTAATTTTCCCAGCCTCCACTGGTCAAAAGGTAACTGGTATGAAGGGGCAAGCACATTTATTATTGTGGTTATTTTTTTATGTGCTAATTTTTATCCCTCAAGAGGTCAAGGCAGTGTACTCAGTCTGCTTTTCTTCCTCATTTTTTTCCTCAGAACAGCAACTCTATGGTTGAAATGTTGGTACAACTCCACCGTGTAAATAATGGTGATGATGTGATCACTCTGCAATGATACTCTTTGGTTTAGTTTAATTTAAAACTTCATAACTCCGTCCCACCCTTTTTCAGGTTCTGGGGCTCCCTAGGGAACCCTTTTGTCCTGGGAAAGGTTTTCAGATCCTCAGAATGGAGGGAAGCCTTTAATATTGTAAAATCATCACTACTGGTCCTGTTGCCTGACTGGAATCAGCAGCAGTGATCTGGTAGTGATTTTCCACTATGAAAGGCTTCTTCATCATCCTGAAGGTATTAATTACATATCTTAACTTTAAATAGTTCTGTCTTAGCATGGCCAGACACCTCTGTGATCCAGAATAATCTTGGTTACAAAACTGTATGGAGTGGAGACATTTCTGAGAATTTTCATGTAGAATTTTTTATCTGCTGTTGACCAGTATGTTCTCTTGGATGGCACAGCACCGTTCTGCCAGTTCAGTGGATACCTCTACCAAGTTATGTAAACTATCATAATGTTTACAAAGTTCTAATTTTTAAAAGCCTGCAATACCATAGCATGCTCTGCTATTAAACTACCAAGGGGTAGGTCCAACATTAGTCTTCCCTAGAGTAGACCCAGTGAAATGAATGGGATCTTTTAAATTAGTTGTGACTAACAAGGCCCATTGATTTCACTGGGTTTACTTAATGTAGGATTAACAATGGATGTCATAAAGGGAAAATAAAGACTTGATTTTGACACTTTAAAGATACAAATGAATCCTAACCATCACCAACAATAAAGTTTTGTACTGCAGAGACAAAAAGAAATTATTACACCACCAGCAGGCAGTGTACTGGATCCTCAGAAATCACCAACTTTGGAGTGCTGTCTTCCCCTTAGTTCAAGCTGCTATCTGAAGAAAAAGATCAGTTATACAAGATAGTATTTTACAGTAGCCCCTGCAAAGCTGATGTTTCTTCTTCCAAGAAATATGAAGTATCAGTCTTTTAAAGTAGTTTTTCAGAGATCACCACTTAAACTTGAACAATGATTGTAGCAAAGGAAGAGAAATAAGATTTCAATTAGAGTAGTGTGGTCTAATTTAACTCTGGTATGTCTTAGTGCAGCATGGTACAAGTTTGATGGAACAGGAACACAATGTAAACACAATTCAATTGTTTTAATAGGTGGCCATCAAGAGACTCAAGCAGATGCGTTTGAAGTCTCTGTGCCCATGGAAAATGCCAATAATACGATCAAGAGACAAAAGAAAAAGGGAGAACATCAGCATACTGGGAGGAAACTAGAAATGACATATGAAAGTGCTCTGGATACTGTTCTAGAACTATTCTAACAGTCTATAGAACTGGCCCACCAGGCTGGGCCCCACTAATATAATGGTGAAAGTAGTTTTCTGCAAATTCTGAGGTTTACGTGTTCTATCCCAGGTGCTGCTTCAGAACATGACAACATAAGGAAGCCATAGTGCACCCAGTTATTGGCAAATGTAAAAGTTTTCTCAATTAAAAAAAAATTATTTCTAGGATAAGATGTCATATTTCAAACTTCCCTGGATTTCATGTTCGGTAATCTAAAAGCACCTTCCCATAATCCAAGATTTGTGAGGTCTGGTGCTACTTAATTGGCAATGAAAGGAAAGCACTATCCACATACTCTTAGACAATCATGTCTCATTTCTCAGTTCTAGACTTAACTCCAGGAACTGAAAACAACAGTAGTGGAGGTGGGGCTAAGCTGTGCCTCAAATTCTCTACATGCTTTAAATGCTCTAGCAGAAATTTTGAATATGGGTTGAATGGAATGGGGAAAATGCTAGTGCTGACTATCATACAAGTATGACTACATCTGTTTGTCAGCATAAGTTCAGGTGATGACTTTCATGTGATAAGCAAAGACTTTAAGACACGGAGGGCAGAACAACGAACTACAGGAAACCTGGAGTTGCAAGCAAAAATAGTATCCCCAATTTCTTTCTTTTCTATAATGCAAACAAAACAAAACAAAAACATGTTATATTTTGTGTGTTTCCTCATCTTTTTTTTGTCTTTGTGGAACATTGCTGTGAGAGTGGGAAAACTGCACAATATGATAATGCTACAGTTAGGGCTGCCAGATCAGCAGCATCCTGAGATTTTAAGGTAAAAGCCTGATACATTTGTGATACCTGCACTGGACTGAAAGCAACAGAATGAAATTCAACAGGGATAAGTGCAAAGTACTGCACCTTGGAAAAAGAAACCAATTTCACAGTTACAAGATGGGGGATACCTGGCTCAGCAAAACAACGAGGGAGAAGGATCTTGGAATCATCGTAGATCACAAACTAAATAGAAGCCAACAGTGTGATGTGGCTACAAAAAAGGCAAATGCTATTTTAGGCTGCATTAATAGAAGTATAGTTTCCAAATCCTACAAGGTGCTAGTCCCCCTCTATTCAGCACTGGTTAGGCCTCACCTTGAGTATTGTGTCCAGTTCTGGACACCACGCTTCAAGAAGGATGCTAACAAATTGGAACAAGTTCAGAGGAGGGCGACAAGGATGATCAGAGGGCTGGAAAGCAAGCCTTATGAGGAAAGGCTGAAAGAATTGGGCATGTTTAGCCTTGAGAAAAGAAGACTGAGGGGTGATATGATAGCAGTTTTCATATATTTGAAAGGCTGTCATACAGAGGAGGGGCAAGATCTGTTCTCGATCATCCCAGAGTGCAGGACACGCAACAATGGGCTCAAGTTAAAGGAAGCCAGATATCGGTTGAATATCAGGAAAAACTTCCTAACTGTTAGAGCAGTACGACAGTGGAACCAGTTACCGCGGGAGCTGGTGAGTACTCCAACACTGGAGACATTCAAGAAAAACTTAATCACCTGGCAGATATGCTTTGAATGTATTCCTCCATTGAGCAGGGGGTTGGACTTGATGGCCTTGTAGGCCCCTTCCAACTTCCCTTTTCTGTGATTCTATCAGAGAGAGGGCCTGTGTGATGTAATTGTGTGCCTTTCTGATATCATAGAGGTGGGGCAAGTGTTTGGTGGGAAGCAAGCACAACAGTCATAAAGATGCCTTTGTGCTGAGCCAGTGAGGTTGTGAATGGGTGAAAATTGGTGTCCATGCTTCAAAGCCACCTCACACACTTTCTCTTCCTGTCTTGAGATTTTTTCCCCTGCCTGGAGACTCAGCAGTTCCCTGAAACTTCAGATGGCACTCTGACACATGGCAAACTTAGCTACAATACAGAATAAGTGTTCCTCACTCTTGGTGGTCTTTACTACAAGAGCCCCAATAGGGATCCTCATCCAACCTGGATTAGAGACCTTCCTATCCTGTCTCCCAAATTTGATTCTGTTCTATGTGCATAACTACAATACCTCAACTGTAAAAATCTGTGACAAAAGAAAAATGCTATAATATGTACAAAAACGTGTCCAAGAGTACTGCCACATACTTTTTTCCTTGCCACCTTCATTTTAATTTCTGAGGATCAAGCCCATAAATGACATCCACTTGTGGGGAAGGATCGGTGGAGAAGTCCAAAAGACAACTGAGCTGGAGAGCATCAGGGAGTTTAATTTATCCTACACAAATGGACCAGACTAAAGACTTCCCATCTTCCAGCTGGCTAAGTCCAAGCCTCACTAGCTGGCTGGAGCAGGAGGACCCCTACAACTATGGAAGCTGCCAGAGTCCCTAGCAGCCAAAGATAACCCAAAGAAGAGTTTGCTACAGTGCTGTAAACTGTGTCCCCACTTAGTCGGGGGATCCAGGCCTTGTGACAGGTACATGTTCCTGGGAGCTCCAGGGCTCTTTATCGTGTATGCAGAAATATGCATTTGCCTGCCATAACGTATGGGGATGGCTGATCTTCTAGCAAACTGTGACTGATGGTTACTATTCATAAGTCCTGCAGTCCACATCACATCTTCTGATATATCATTCCCTCACTTTTTACATGCAAAAGCTTGCATTTCATTCAAATACAAAACAAGCTGTTAAAGATGCATACTTTCTTGTTCTTGCATGATTAGACATAAATCTTTCACTGTTGATGTCCCTGATGCTCTTATGCCATGTGTCTTTCATTACTGGATCTTTTCTTTTAGCTCCTGTGCAATTAAACACTGACAATTGTGTCTGCTGAGTTCATTTAGCAGAAGCCAAATTTAGCCATGTCGTTCTGTCTGTGCATCTTGCTCTTCCTCAAGAGAGATCAGGGTGGTGCAAAAGGGATCTTCATTTTATTCTTGAAATAACTTTTGTACAGTAGGTTAGATTAGAAGCAGAATGACTTGTGGTAATTTCATTCCTTGGCAGAGAGTTCAACTTGGGTTCCTAGGCATTGTTCCAAAGCTCAGCTATTTTGCAATAAAACTTGTAAATTTACTTATTCATACTATAACTTCCAGGATCCCCCAGTGGTCTTGCTGGCTTGGGAATTTGGGGACTTGTAGTCTTCCCAATTTTTTCCCCAAAGTTCTGCTTCATAGTCCGGTTCCATGGTTCCCGTTTCACCTTCTTAACACGCTATATAAAATTTATTCTGATATACACACATGGAGGGAACAAACCTTAAGGTGGGGACAATATTTCTTTAAAACAGTCAACAACAAGACTAATGCTGCAGTTTTGAGAAGAAGCAGCAAGCATGAATGAAAAGTGTACAAAGACTGGTAAGCAGAAATTAGATGCAAAGAATCTGCGAAGGTTAGCACGGAACAAAGAAACCATCAGTATTTAATATATATATCAGTACAGTTGTTTTAGATTACAAGGTCATGCTCTAATAACTAGTTCTGAATAGCTCTGGAAAATATTGTTAGAAAGGAAAAAGGTTTGTTTCAATAGAAGCATAAAGAAGATCCTTCTAGCACTTTTATACCAGACCTATAATACTTTGCATCAAAAGATACTGTTCTTTCTATGGATTTCAATTTAGTTATGACTTCACCTACCGAACAAGCAGGTTCAGAAATGCTAGTTCATGAAAAACATTGTGAAGTCAAAGTAAAAAAGAATGATTAGAAAACATCCTTTTAAAACTATCTTTAATTGGCTTGCACTTTAAAAAAATAAACACAGAATAATTTTTAAGCCAGCTCCACTTAACTGCAATTGCCAAGAGGACCTTCTTTATTCTAGTTTTCTCATCTGTAGAAGATTCTGAATATTAGATAAAGCAACATTGTTATGCCAATATACCTCACGTATCTTTCTTTCTAGTCTGCAGTGTGGTTTGGAGTATGTAAAGTAATTTCTAAGATGGTAGAGGAAAACAGTCACTTTAGAGATAGACTGATGTCCTGTAGCCAGCTCTCAAGTGAAGGTAGGTAGTAAGGTAGCTCCTCACAGTGCTCATGGTTCCAACGTGCCTGAAATATAAAGCTCTGGTACTCACTGGACATACTACTTACAAACAACATTTGATACACAAGATTTTGCCCTCCATTTTGGTGAACACCATTTAGTCCTTTGTTCTTTGAGATCTGCAGACTGTTCTCAGTCCAATGTACATCAGTTGTGCTTTAATACCATGGAGATCAAAATAATAAGGTTGATATTATTAATCAGTCCCTATTGATTTTAATGGCAGTTGAAGAAAAAAATCATTTGGATTGGGTTCTAATTTGCTTGTTCTGCGGTGGTTTCCTATGAAAAAGTTCTACACAGCTAATGCGGAATGCTGTGTTATGGCTTTCATGTGAAAAGAGTTCAGAGTGAAGTTCTGGGAGGAGATTTGACAGGTGCTTATGGCAAAACTTACATTCCAGTTACCTCTCATTAGAAGCTGTAATCCACTGGTATTCCAGAGACATGTTTCCTGCAAACTTTCGTGACTGAGCCATCAGTACTTGTATTATGCTTGCAAACAAAGTCTGTGTTTATGTTTTGATGACAAATCACAAAACAGAGCAAGCTAATTTGCAAAGTCTAATGAGAGATGTGAAAAGTTCCTGTTGTAATGATCAGAGATTCTTAGAACTTCTAATGAGAGGTAACTGGAATGTAAGGATTGCCATAAGCACCTGTAAAATACCCTCCCAGAACTTCCAGAATAGCTTTCCATAAAAACTGTATTTCATTATCAGCCAATACATATTAATCATTCTTGGTATTTATTCTGTATTTATAGCATTCTGTGTCTCAAGGTTTGGAAGCAATAAAATCATTACTTTTTGTGCCTTGACATACGGTGGTTACAGTTTATCTTAAAATCATCATGTTTCAGTTTTAAATAGGTATTATAATAATACATCTCCTTTTCAACCAAGCCTCTAGGAGGGAATAGCACACATATTAATATGTGTTAAAATATCAGTCTGGTTTTCATAGTAAAGAAACGTAGATGGGTTCAGAATGTATACACTATATGTTTTGCTTTAAAATGCCCAGATTTCAGTTGCTGATCTTAATGTTTTTGAGCAGTGTAAGAAAAGCCGTGATGAATCAGACCAAAGCCCAACATTTCCTCCAACATTCTGTTTCCCATAGTAACCCAATGCACCATCTCCAAAAATCTATTGGAAGCAATAGCTCTCTGTTATTTGTTGCTTCTCAGCACCTAGTATTCAATGGCAGATACCAGTAGTAAGTTACAACTAGAGTAGGCCCATTGAATCAGTGGGGATTTGGTGAGGAACTCCTTTGTAAGTTCCACTGATGCAGTGGGCCTACTCTAGTTATGACTTATTGCTTGATTTCAGCCAATGATGTGCATAACACACAGGCTCCATATAGTCATCCTGACTAGCATCCATTGATAACTTTATATTTCAGGCATTTGCCCAGTCTCATTTTAAAGCAATTTAAGTTAGTTGCCATCATCACATATTATGCTTAGAAATCCCATATGTCAAGAAGTACCTTCCAGAATCCTTTGTCAGTCTAAGTGCAAAACTGGACCACAGGCTAAGTGAAAAAGATTTTTTGTCCTAAATCCCTTTAATTTCAATGGGTCTGTTTCAGCTTGACTAAAATTGGATTCAGCCACATGAGGTTAATAGTGGAAAGGCAGTTAACAATTATGCTTTTCTTACTTAAAAGCAGTCACAGAGAAACCTGGACCTTGGATCATGCCTGGAAGTTCAGGAAATGCTCTCCATGATGTAGTTTGGACAAAAATCTGCAAAGCTGTTATTTGTATTCTAAAAGAAGCTCTGAGTAAAGTGTTGGTGCCTGTGGAGGCTTTTAAGCTTTGCATGTAATTTAGAAATGAACAAAAATGCTGGGTTTGTTTCACGTTATTATTATGATCACCTCCTTCCTCCAAGTGGTGAAAAGATTTAGAAGCACAGTACTTTCCTAGCTATAGTTTCCTTTGGAAGGGGATCACTAGCACTGTTTAATGTTTTGTAATATTTACATTCACTTATAAACATAAACAGTGGGTACAGATGGAGGAACAGCTTATTAAGCATACCAGAGGACAGCCAAAAGCCACTACCTCCAGATCAGATCTCAGGAAGACACTCAATCCATAAGATGCTTACATAGCCCAATATGATTCTCATTCTCTTTCCCTTTGTCTCCTCTTTGGTCTGACAATTGCAGTGTGTCTTCTTTTCACACAGAGACCCAGCAGTGCCCTCAGCTGGGTAATTTTAGATTTGAGTTTAAATTTTCTTGTCTCTGTCTCTCTCTGTGTTTTAGATGTTTGTGTGTGCACACGCATGCGCACCGTCAAGTTAATGCTGATTTATAGTGACCCTTTTCAGGGTTTTCCAGGGAGTGAATACTCAGAAGTGGTTTACCATTCCCTTCTTCCAGGGGCATCTTGGGACTGTGCAGCTTGCCCAAGGCCACACAGGCTGGTTCTTCTCTCGGGAGGCACAGTGGGGAATAGAACTCTTAGCCTCTGGCTCTGCAGCCAGATACCTGACTGAGCTGTCCAGCCATGGATAGTTTTAGATAGCCATGTGTGTTACTTTACCTGCAAAGCACACAATTACCATTTATCTTCTATCACTCTCCTGCACCCCACTGCCATCCATGTTTTACAACTACTTTCACATCCCTAATATGTTAGCGCAAAAAACAAACAAAAAACCTCCCTAGAACTTTTTTGCCAAACATAAAAAAGGAAATACTTCAAACAATTCAGTTTAGCGTTTTTCACACACTATGATTATTGGAATAAAATATTCTAGAATTTGCTGCTGGTGCTGCTGACCTGTTAAGCACATATACTTGGGAATAAGCATCATATATATACCGTGTTTCCCCGAAAATAGGACAGGGTCTTATATTAATTTTTGCTCCAAAAAACGCAGTAGGGCTTATTTTCAGGGGATGTTTTATTTTTTTCCATGTACAACAATCTACATTTATTCAAATACAGTCATGTTATCTTCTGGTTGCTGCACAATGCTGCACAATGGTGGAGGGTGGGGTTTCACTTAACTAGGGCTTATTTTTGGGGTAGGGTTTATATTACGAGCATCCTGAAAAATCATACTAGGGCTTATTTTCAGGTTAGGTCTTATTTTCGGGGAAACAGGGTATTGCAAAAATATTAAGAAATGATCTTCTCTGCCCATGTATATACCTGGCCAGTCTAGAAATGTATATACTGTATATTTTAAAATAAGGGGGGGGGGCAGAAAGGATGGTTGGCAAACAGCATGAGTCTTGCTTCGTCCTAGTGGCCTTGTGATCCTATGCCAGTTCAAATGCTGACACTGAAACTGTTGCCACCATCCCCATTACCTCCTGCCCTCTGGGGTGACTGTTCTCCTCATTTTGGGGTTCCTTGGACTTCAGGTCTAAGGTCCAGTCCTGTTGACAACTAAATTTCAATTGCTGCAGCAAAAACAAAACAAAACAAAAACAAAAAGAAGAAGAAGAAGAAAAACAATAGGGTGGAATGGAGGTGGAGAGAAAAGCATGATTTTTTGTTAAAACAGCACTCGCATCTACAGGTGTCTTCAGCATATACCTGTAACTTCCTTAAAGGATGAAATACTTGCCACCTTTGCCATGGCCATTAGGTCAATAAAGCACAGGACATTGGGCTCCATTATCCCTTTGCTGTCTGAACATTCAGTATTACAGCACTGTGAATCAAAGAGGCACAAAGGAACGGCTATTGAATGGCCAATATCTGATACCAAATCTTAAGAAAAATTTATCTTCATTTGTAAAATTGGGAAGAAGATAATCTGCCTACAAAATATCTATACTACATAAAGAAAGTAGCTCTCCATATAGGTCAGCTGTGGCTTGTGGTAATATAATTTCAGAATATTTGCTGTCCACTCAATGCCTGGGTGCAGCAATTTCATTATGGGAAAATGAAGCATGAATTAAAACTGACATTCTATTGATGTAGTTGTCATTAGAGCTTTGTAGCTGCTGCACAATTCAGAATAACACCATATTATGCTTAGCGACATAATTGGAATTTCTGCATCACCATTTAATTAGTTCTAGGAAACAGATTTATCAATCCATTCAATACTATCTGTTAAATTTAAAGTGGCATATTATCGCCCTCACTCTGTCTGTTTAGCTCACATTTGTGTTAGCAGCTTGCAAACTATATAAGTGCAGAAAATATATCAGGACCATGCAAAACACTGGCAATAGCTTCTTTTAGTAATACTTCTTTTTTTTCCATTGAGGCCAGAATCCTATGATTTATGTATGCTGGAATAAGTCAAACAGCATAAGTTGCAGTGGTGGAATACCACGAGTTAGGAAGCTGAGGCTCATATTCAGTGTTGCATGCCAGGTCACACTTATAGGCGTGGATGAACAATACATGTTTTTAACTATTTCAACTTTTAAACTATTGACAAGTTGCCACAGTGATTTACACAGTTTGACTTACACCAGTGTACATAAGTAATAGGATTCAGGCACCATTTGCATACATATGGTAACCCCCCCTCAAAAAACAACAACAGGTTAATCAAAATTTTTGTTATATATTAAAGAAGTGTGGTATTATAGATTAGCTTTACTTGTACAGGCACAGACAATTATGTTGCCCATCCTTTATTCTAGTGCTATACCAATTCATTTAAAATAAAAGCCTATATATGTTTACTCAGAAGTAAATCCCATGGATTGCTGCCTTGTCGTGGCGAAGGGGCTTGAGTAATTCAGAGAAGCTATGAGCTAAGCCGTGCAGGGACACCCAAGACGGACAGGTCATAGTGGAGAGTTCTGACTAAACGCGATCCACCTGGAGCAGGAACTGGCAAGCCACTCCAGTATCTTTGCCAAGAAATCTCCATGGACAGAAACAAAAGGCTAATAGATATGATGCTGGAAGATGAGCCCCTCAGGTCGGAAGGCGTCCAACATGTTACTGAGGAAGAGCGGAGGACAAGTACATGTAGCTCCAGAGCTAATGAAGTGGTTGGGCCAAAGCTGAAAGGATGCTCAGCTGCCTGGAAGTGAAAGGAAAGTCCGATGCTGCAAAGAAAAATACTGCATAGGAACCTGGAATGTAAGATCTATGAACCTTGGTAAGCTGGATGTGGTCAAACAGGAGATGGCAAGAATAAACATTGACATCCTGGGTGTCAGTGAACTAAAATGGACAGGAATGGGCGAATTCAATTCAGACGATTATCATATCTACTATTATGGGCAAGAATCCCGTAGAAGAAATGGAGTAGCCCTCATAGTCAACAAAAGAGTGGTAAAAGCTGTACTGGGATACAATCTCACAAATGATAGAATGATTTCAATACGAATCCAAGGCAGACCTTTCAACATCACAGTCATCCAAGTTTATGCACCAACCACTGATGCTGAAGAGACTGAAATTGACCAATTCTATGAAGACTTACAACACCTTCTAGAACTGACACCAAAGAAAGATGTTCTTCTCATTATAGGGGACTGGAATGCTAAAGTAGGGAGTCAAGAGATAAAAGGAACAACAGGTAAGTTTGGCCTTGGAGTTCAAAACGAAGCAGGACAAAGGCTAATAGAGTTTTGTCAAGAGAACAAGCTGGTCATCACAAACACTCTTTTCCAACAACACAAGAGGTGACTCTACACATGGACATCACCAGATGGGCAATACCGAAATCAGATTGATTATGTTCTCTGCAGCCAAAGATGGAGAAGCTCTATACAGTCAGCAAAAACAAGACCTGGAGCTGATTGTGGCTCTGATCATCAGCTTCTTGTAGCAAAACTCAAGCTTAAACTGAAGAAAGTAGGAAAAACCACGGGGCCAGTCAGGTATAATCTAAACCAAATCCCTGATGAATACACAGTGGAAGTGAAGAACAGAATTAAGGAACTAGATTTGGTGGACAGAGTGCCTGAAGAACTATGGATGGAGGCTCGTAACATTGTACAGGAGGCAGCAACAAAAACCATCCCAAAGAAAAGGAAATGCAAGAAAGCAAAGTGGCTGTCCAACGAGGCCTTACAAATAGCAGAGAAGAGAAGGGAAACAAAATGCAAGGGAGATAGGGAAAGTTACAGAAAATTGAATGCGGACTTCCAAAGAATAGCAAGGAGAGACAAGATGGCCTTCTTAAATGAACAGTGCAAAGAAATAGAGGAAAATAATAGAAAGGGAAAAACCAGAGATCTGTTCAAGAAAATTGGAGATATTGAAGGAACATTTTGTGCAAAGATGGACATGATAAAGGACAAAAATGGTAGGGACCTCACAGAAGTAGAAGACATCAAGAAGAGGTGGCAAGAATACACAGAGGAATTATACCAGAAAGATCTGGATGTCCCGGACAACCCAGATAGTGTGGTTGTTGACCTTGAGCCAGACATCCTGGAGAGTGAAGTCAAGACCTTAGAAATCAGGGCTAACAACAAGGCCAGTGGAGGTGATGGCATTCCAGTTGAACTATTTAAAATCTTAAAAGATGATGCTGTTAAGGTGCTACACTCAATATGCCAGCAAGTTTGGAAAACTCAGCAGTGGCCAGAGGATTGGAAAAGATCAGTCTACATCCCAATCCCAAAGAAGGGCAGTGCCAAAGAATGCTCCAACTACCATACAATTGCACTAATTTCACACGCTAGCAAGGTTATGCTCAAAATCCTACAAGGTAGGCTTCAGCAGTATGTGGACCGAGAACTCGCAGAAGTACAAGCTGGATTTCGAAGGGGTAGAGGAACTAGAGACCAAATTGCTAACATGTGCTGGATTATGGAGAAAGCCAGAGAGTTCCAGAAAAATATCTACTTCTGCTTCATTGACTACGCAAAAGCCTTTGACTGTGTGGACCACAGCAAACTATGGCAAGTTCTTAAAGAAATGGGAGTGCCTGACCACCTTATCTATCTCCTGAGAAATCTATATGTGGGACAGGAAACAACAGTTAGAACTGGATATGGGACAACTGATTGGTTCAAAATTGGGAAAGGAGTATGACAAGGCTGTATATTGTCTCCCTGCTTATTTAACTTATATGCAGAATACATTATGCGAAAGGCTGTACTGGATGAATCCCAAACCGGAATTAAGATTGCCGGAAGAAATATCAACAACCTCTGATATGCAGATGATACCACTCTGATGGCAGAAAGTGAGGAGGAATTAAAGAACCTCTTAATGAGGGTGAAAGAGGAGAGCGCAAAAAAAAAAAATGGTCTGAACCTCAACATCCAAAAAACTAAGATCATGGCCACTGGTCCCATCACCTCCTGGCAAATAGAAAGGGATGATATGGAGGTAGTGACAAATTTTACTTTCTTGGGCTCCATGATCACTGCAGATGGTGACAACAGCCACGAAATTAAAAGATGCCTGCTTCTTGGGAGGAAAGTGATGACAAACTTAGACAGCATCTTAAAAAGCAGAGACATCACCTTGCCGACAAAGGTCCGCATAGTCAAAGCTATGGTTTTTCCAGTAGCGATGTATGGAAGTGAGAGCTGGACTATAAAGAAGGCTAACCGCCGAAGAATTGATGCTTTTGAATTGTGGTGCTGGAGGAGACTCTTGAGAGTCCCCTGGATGGCAAGGAGAACAAACCTATCCATTCTGAAGGAAATGAACCCTGAGTGCTCACTGGAAGGACAGATCCTGAAGCTGAGGCTCCAATACTTTGGCCATCTCATGAGAAGAGGAGACTCCCTGGAAAAGACCCTGATGTTGGGGAAGTGTGAAGGCAAGAGGAGAAGGGGACGACAGAGGACGAGATGGCTGGACAGTGTCATCGAAGCTACCAACATGAATCTGACCAAACTCCGGGGGGCAGTGGAAGACAGGAGGGCCTGGCGTGCTCTGGTCCATGGGGTCACGAAGAGTCAGACACGACTTAACGACTAAACAACAACAAAAAATTCCTCTGTGTTCAGAGGGACTTAATTCAAGTAAGGGTGCACAAGATTGCTGCCTCAGAATAAGCTTAGAATGTTAAACCTGCACCTCACTTTCTTAGAGGAACCAAGCATGTCGATATCTAAGTGAAAATATCATTGTAAAAAAGTACTACTGCAGAGACGGCAGGATGCTGTGGACACCTTCTTTGTACCTGCAAAGATGGCTTAGTGATATTTATATTTGCCTCTTGACTGTTTTAATTATTTTTTTAAAAAATAAATGACCAAGAGTGCTTCAAAAAAAGTTGTGACCTGCAGCCATGTACTTCTTTAAATCCCCTAAATGCCTCTTGGCCCCACAAGGACCTAGAGATATTCTTCGGAAATGAAGATCATAGGCAGCTGGGAGCTAGCATTTTTCTTTAAAGCAGAGTCAGGCAAGCGCAGGGAGCCACGTGGACCCTGAAAATGATAATTGTTTGTGATTAAAAAAGGAAAGTAAGCTGAAAACTGTCCAGATAGACATGTTCTGTTTTGTTTTATTGTTGTTATATCTGTGAAGATTCTCAGTCATCCAGGTGTGGTTATCTCGAAGTTGAGTTATGGCAACTGGACTTCTTTCTTGTTAGGTTGAAATATCTGGTCTCACTACTCATCCAAGCAGCTTCTTCAGTCTGAGGAGAGTTGGTAGGAGATCCCTGATAAATCCTCCACTTCTGCCTGGTCTGAATAGGCTCCTTAGAAGGACAAAGGATTTGGGGTGAGGGATAACCCGACTTCTGAAGTCCTTCTCCACTCATTGTCATGGGTCGTTGACATTTGTTAACAGTGATCTTTCTTGTGTGTATCCCTAATCCTTCTGGGGACAGATGAAAGGGCAGCGTGATAAAGAGGAGACAGATTGTATCTAAGGCCTCCACCCCTGTTGAGTGAGGGATTTTCTACATGCACATGTATGGCCTTCTTTTATTGTTTTTTTTTTAATGGTCATAGTGGGTTCTTAGGGATCTCCCAAAGACCATAAAGTAAAAACTGATGCGCCTGCAGATCTCCAGGAGCAGAAAATCATAATTTTGTTGTTTACTTTTTGTTTACGGGGGGCTCTTGGGCACTTTTGGGAGCCACAAAAATACCTGAGGGGTTTTGTGAAGTCTATGGGCTACACTTTGCCTACCCCTGATTTAAAGAGGTTCAGTTTGGCTGCAGATAAGTAAGAAAAAAGGGACGTGGTGGCGCTGCGGGTTAAACCGCAGAAGCCTCTGTGCTGTAAGATCTACAGATCTGCAGCTGTAAGATCGAATCCACGCGACGGAGTGAGCGCCCGTCGCTTGTCCCAGCTCCCGCCAACCTAGCGGTTCGAAAGCATGCAAATGCAAGTAGATAAATAGGGACCACCTCGGTGGGAAGGTAACAGCGTTCTGTGTCTAAGTCGCACTGGCCACGTGACCACGTCTTCGGACAAACGCTGGCTCTATGGCTTGGAAACGGGGATGAGCACCGCCCCCTAGAGTCGAACACGACTGGACAAATTGTCAAGGGGAACCTTTACCTTTACCTTTTAAGTAAGAAAAAGGAAGGAAGATGCAGATCTTATTGCTGGTGTCTGATAAAGGCAGTGCAGAAATAGCTGGGATGACTCTGTGGGATGAGATGAGGAGATGTGGGAGAACAGAACTGCACATAGAGAAGGCTGAGAGAATATCCCAGCATACAGTGGGGAGGAAGCAGGGCAAATGGGCTTGGAGGGGCCTATGGAGAGCAACCAGAGGAGGTAAGAAAACACATAAAGTAGAGGTTCCCTTACAGCCTTTCCTGCCTCACCTTCTCAGAGCATTGCAGAAAGAGTTCTGACACTTTTGAGGGCATTTTATTTAACTTAAACTGAACAAAATCCACTGTCTTGACAGACATGCCATGCTTTTACTTTAAAATTATCTCTCTGCCACTGTCTGTTGATATTAAGCACTGCCTTGTCATGCATTAGGAGAGAGGAATGGACACTGGTATTTTTCCTCCTCAGATGTGGTTTCTGATGCTTATTTCTGTTATCATCCATTAGGAATTGCATAATGGCAATTATCTTTGGCTATAATTTGCAACTTTTTGAAAGGCACCATTACGCTACCCTCAGTGCTAATTGTAGCTCATTCTTTCAGAGCTTTAATTGTGGCTCACTTATTTAACTCTATTTAGCTGAAAGCACTTGATTCTAATGCCTTCTTCCTAATTAGCAGATTTTGTACAATATTGCACCAAGGAGATAAGTCTCCTATTGATCTGAATCTATTATCAGATAAGTAGTAAAAATACTTTGGAGTAATCCTAAATGGATTGCAGATACGGAACAACAAACTTGAA
The DNA here is from genome assembly GCA_037013535.1 of Intellagama lesueurii. Classification (NCBI taxonomy): domain Eukaryota; kingdom Metazoa; phylum Chordata; class Lepidosauria; order Squamata; family Agamidae; genus Intellagama; species Intellagama lesueurii. The sequence continues at coordinate 206,201,483 of JBAJHW010000002.1, forward strand.
TTCATACATCTTTGTTTTGCATCAAGGCTGTTTTTAAATGCAAGATTAATATGCCACATTTTATTTATATAAAGTGTTTTCTTTAAAAATGATAATCCACTGCAATTTTAATCATATACATTGCTTCCAGGAGAGAAAATGATACTCCTTTTCGGTACAAATGAAAGTGATGCATTGTTTCCTCTTATGAACTTGCTCCACAGGCAGAAATACGAGTGAGAACATACAAACTGGGACTTCATGCATTGGCACAGTAAGTTAAACATTGGGTCAATGATGAAATAGTGGTATGAAATCCCCATTTAGAAATAAATTGTCTCATATTTGCCTTTATTTGTTTAGTACAATAAGGGTCTTACTGGGATCTGTAATGTATCTCTTTTAGAGTTGATTTTTTGCGGCACAAATATCAATAGCTGAGTATCACCCCTTACTCATATGGAGCCCTTCCACTGTAGATAACATCATTTTAGAAGAGTGGGTGGGTGGGAGCTTTGGTCCATCTGAGGTGTTGAATAGAAAACCTGACTGTAGGTATGTGAAGAGAGAGAGAGAATAAGGGAAAAACAGGAGATCCCCAGAAAAACACAGTAGCATAAGCTTCCAATGCAAATTACAAAAAATCTACAGTATTTAAATACAGTGATAAGGTTATAACAGAAGAAATATATACAAAAATGTCTTGTCCTCTCTAATGTGAGAAGTATATTTATATGCTTTCTCATTCTCATGTATGTGGATGAGACAAGCAGTGATTCCTCTCCCTAGTGAGATTCCCCCCTTGCTACCCTCCCCCCTGCCCCCTGCTGTTGCTGCAGTCCCAGTCAACATCTTCCTCATGGAAGTGGTAGCTTCTCCTCCTCTTCTTTCTTAAGAAACAAAGGAAAATCACACACTTTACATAATGTACGGTGTGGATTTACAGTACCTGTGAAAGTATTTCATTATTCTAACTTAAATTTAAAACTTCTGTTTGAAACATTCTTCCTAAACCAAACATGTTTACTTGATAAAGGGTAAGTGAAACTTTCACAGAGATGTATGTATAGATCAGAAGTGGGCAAACTACATGTCACTCTGGAGTCATTTATGCCCCTCGCAGGCCCTTCCTAGAGCCCTGGAAGTAAGAAATAGTGAATCACCAAAGCCTCTAGAAGTAGTGGTTTTCTGCTTCTTTCTTGAGTGGGGGACATCCTCCAAGATGCCTTAACATCCTCTAAATGAATTGGAAGTGCCCATCTGGGAAATTTCTTGTTTGATTGTTTTTCTTTTCTGGCCATTGCCAGGCCTGGTGCAGTGGGGAGGGCTGTTGATTTGAATGTGGCTCAGCATTTGCCCACCAGTGGGGTATGTAATACAATGAGTGATATTCCTGTGAAATTCTCTGATTTTAAATTGATTTTTTCCCACATTAATTTCCACAATAAATTTTGCATATTCATAACAAGAAAAAAAAGTTTTTATGTTTTGCAAACCAACTGAGTCATGGATACACCTAACTGTATAATGGAACTGCAGCTGCCAAAGGCATGCAGAGTCTGTATTTACCATGTTTTAGTTTTTGGTTTACTGCCAATAGGACACTGTCACACTGTTTTTCAGAGTGACGCATTAGTAAAGACCTAAATATTTGCAAATACTATGATATCAATATTCTGCATAAAATAAAAATAGAATAAGTTGCAAAGCCAAGAAATAAATCTGCCAGATGATACAGGATCCAAGAAAAGAAAAGAAAAGAAAAGAAGTACAGTGGTACCTCGGTTTACGAATTTAATGCATTCTCCGGGACGTTTTGTATTGTGAAAAATTCATAAACCAAAACATGGTTTCCCATAGGAATGCACTGAAAACCAATTAATCCGTTCCAGAGGTCAGAAAAAAGTAAAAAAAAAGTCTTTTATCTGTTCAAAACTCTTTATAAAGTGCACTTTAAAGGCATAAATACTGTACAGGGACATAATTAATCAAGCAATAACATTTCAAACATCCAGCTTCAACTTTTAAAACATCACAGATCAATCTGTCCACATAAGCTGGCATGGAAACCAACCTACAATGCAGAACATACAGTAAAAAGCATGCAAATGACAAAGCTCCGTTCCCTACCTTTTCACCGCTTGAGAAATGCACCAAAAAAGTTCCAAAAAGTCCCAAAACCGATGCAAAAAAATTCCGGAATGGCTCCAAAACTCGATGCAAAAAACCGCTCCAACACCTCCACACTTAATGCCACATGCTACCCACAGACTCCAGCATGCACGGGGCTCTATAAACCTCCCAGGCACAATGCATCCTGGGGAAACTTGCTTCGTATTGCAAAAAAAAAAAATTGTAAACCAAGGCATTATTTTCAATGGATTTTCATTCGTAAACCAAAAATTACATTAACTGAGGCATTCGTAAACCAAGGTACCACTGTAGCTTCTCCAATTCTCTATTATAGTCATTGTCCAACATGTTGGAAATCTAGATGTTGAGAACACAAGTTCTATCCCATATCTAAGCTGTAGATGTGCCCCAGTTTATGCAGATGTTTCTTGCTTAACTTATTCCTCACTACAGTTTCATCAGCAGCCATCCAAAAAATGGATAGTTGACAGACCACAGCAGCCTTGTGTCCATTTGCCCCTCTCATCCTGTCAGGCCCACTGAACCTGCAGAGGTTCTGTGCATAGACACTGGATAGTTCTTCACCATGCAGAGAAAGCAAAGCTTTTTCAAGTAACAGGGATGGGGAACAGCTTCACCTCTTCCAATTTGATAGCTCAGACTGCTGTTAAAGGGACAGGAGGTGAGTCGAAAAGGATGGCAATTCTACGAAAGGGCCACTCGCGAGTAGTTGACAGTCCATAGTGGCAGCAAGATTAAATAAATATGGAAAAATTATAATTTATTTCGACTCCTGGATGACATTCATCTGAGAAAACAACCCTAAATTATATCCTGTCCGTCCTTTAGCCTATATAAATGTTTATGTTTCCTCTAAGGAACTCAGCACATCCCCCTAACATGTTATCCTCATAAACCTAGTTAGAAAGTTAGAAAATAACTGCATCTGTTGTGCATGTACTTTTGTTAGGACTGTGGCTACAGGTGGCTACAGAGGGTAGAGTTAAACCTCCCACATGCATTGGAGTCCCAATGAAAAGTCTTGTCCTGCTATTAATTAAAACAGAGTGGCCAAAATGTGACTTTGGGGTACCAAGTAGCCCCAAAGTTGTTTTTGCAGTCCCTATCATCCCACACTCTCCTGAACCTCATCGCTCTCCAATTTTCATCCCCAGTAAAAATAGACAAATTTCTAATCATAGGAGGTTCAAGAAGTGATGATTCACATTTTAAATAGGTTGGAGAGGTACCATTTAGCACAAAATTTTCATCCATTTCTCATAATCAGAAGTGGACTGTGGGTAACTTCTGCTTTCACTTTTTGGCTATTTTGTGAATGTTCCTTGTGATCCCTAGAATTCTAGGGGCAAAAACTGGCCCTCAGACATGGCAGATTTGTCTGCCCCTGCAAAATTTTGATATGCTTCCTATGGCATCTTTAAGGCCATATTTATTCTGCCCCTTAATGGGGCTTTATGATCAGCTCCCCACTATTCTAATCTAACCATTACACATGCTGAGTTTCAGTTACTCAAAGCGGAAATAATACTTTTGGTCATGGAATATAAGAAAAATAAACATTTTAATGTGGTTGCTTATTTCAAACAAGACATACAGTATATAACAATGTTTTTACATCTTTTTTTCATTAGGATGAAGCCATTTTTGGATGGGTATAGGAAATGAAGTAGCAAGGAAATGAAGATTTACTGTCACTTTACAAATTAGATTTTGTTTTAAAAAATCTGTAATCCAGTGACCTTTGACCATTCAAAAGGAACAGATTGTTGACATCAGAGAGACTGGAATACAAATCCTGTGCAAGTAATGTGGAACATACTTCTTTTTGCCTCTTTAGTGTAACGGCTTCATTTTCGGTGCAAGTTTGATGAAGTTGCATAACCAGGTGTTCTGTTTAAATCCTGGATAAGCAAATCACCATTTTACTTTGTTATTGTTTGTTTTAAATCCTTGTACAAGGATTCGATAATTTATGAATACAACACAATAAAACATGTTAATGTTGATTCTACATGTTCAAAGCTAATTGGCTGTTCAGAATAAAATATGGTTCTCTGTGTTAAATAAAGAAGCGCAAAGCATTTCCATCTCTGGAATAATTCTGATTCCTCGTCCAGTGTACTAGAATGCTACAATGGAATCTTTGTGTGTATTTTGAAAATAACAGATGATAATTTTGAAAATAACAGATCAGTCATACCTGACTATAGGTAATAAGTGCAACAAGGTATGAATTCATGAAGGTGATGAAACTGAGACATGTGAAACTCCAGCAGCTGTTCAACTTAATGTAGCTTACTGGTGGGGAGTTATAGAAAGGCTCTGCCTCCTCCCAATGTTTGCTGTTTTGAAATAGCTCTTCTGTAGCACCTCACTTCTATGGATAATTACCTGAAAATACCAACACTTGTATCACAGATGTGTAGTTCAAGTGCTGCACAGCTTTTGGTACCCCAAATAAACTGACAGTTTTGAGAACTGTTGCACCGGTTTCTTGTCACAAGCAAAACAAAAAAGTGTAGTAGAACAAAAAGTTTAGTCATCATAATCCATTCCTAGCTACACCAGAGCTTCATGCAGATACGGGGAGTACGTATTATGGATCTGCCAATGACTTTGATTGCCCCCAGTAGCTCTTGGGTTTATAGACATGAGCATCAACTGAACTTGTCTGTAAAAAAACAAATTACTTAATCCATTACAGAGCTCTGAAAGATTTTAATGGAATGTCCCGAGGCCCATTACAATGGGTGATGGCATCTGTCTAGCCCATACTGTGCAGATTGCTTGGAGAGATAAGTTTGCTGACTATCCCACGTAGGATGTATTTTTCACCATGAAGACATAATGCAAAGTACACTTACTTGTGAGTGAGCTCAAACAAATTAAATAAGACTTAATAGCGCCAGCTGGTCTATGTAAGAATATCTTAACTGCTTGAGTGATTTGTATGCTTCCTTATTAATGACATCCACCTACAATATGCTGTTGGAATCCAAAAAACCAAATATGAAAAGAAATATGTTTAAAAGAACAACCACTCCTCTCTTTCACCTCAAAAATCAGGCATATTGCATAAGATCCAGCCTTCCCCATTTTCTACAAGGGTGAGAATGTGCCCATGATTTTCCTTGCTGCTCCTGTCAGTGGAAGGAGTAGTTTCAGGTATGCACCCTTTCCTTAACTGGGAAGTCTGTGTGCTAAGGAATTATGTCTGCAAAACACAGTTCATATGGGGCTCTGGATTGGGACATTTGCATCTTGCCATAATCAGTTTGTTAGCTTACATTTTCATTAGAGACCAGTAAATGATAAGAAAAAAGAAAAATAGATCAACTCCTGGGAGAGTTACATACACTTTGTAGGAGATGCTGGTTGCTTTTGTCCTTTCTTCTTTTTGGCATCTCCCAGGACTGAAATCTTTCATTCATTATATTTTGCACATGGCCTGCAAATGAGATTCTTAGACCCTAGATCCTCATTTAAAATCTGAATATCAAACAATGCATTTTCTGAGACAAGCATTTTACTGAGTTGGGGATGAACATGACTGATTTATCTATAAGGGATGCATCGTGATGGAATGAACTACATTTGTCCAGTGTACAGGCTGAAATTCTTGGAATGAATAACAGAAAATATGTGTGTAAGGGGGAAAAAGGAGAGAGAAACAAAAGCAAAACCGTGACCAATGTACAAAGTTCTTGGGAGAAAAAGTCTATACTTCAGATAGACATCTCTTCACCTAATGTTATGAAAGCACATTTAGACATTTGTTACTTCTAGAAAAAAATTCCTTTCAGTCCTGATACTCTTGCTTGGATGAAACTGTTTGCATCCCAGTCATCAAATGAAATCTGGTATGTTTACTTCCTTGAGCTGTTTTCTGAATGTACTGCGATTTTGTTTTTGGACTGTTTGATTAGTTACTGTACATTCCTTCCTTCATAACTGTTACCACTAATTTCTACCTAAGTGGTAGCTCACAATAATTTGCTGTAATCATAGCCTATTCATATTGATCACAGTCAGTGAGATATAAATAATCATAAGTGCAGGAAGGACCAAAGAACTGAGCAGAGATGCTGAGAACTCACATGCATCTTATGGACTGCTGCAGATGGAGTGCATGTCACTTACTGTGTGAATGAATACTGCCAGAAATGGCTTCTGATGATTGACCTTTGCTGCAGCTACAGTGTGTGAACAGCTGTACTTGTTACATTTAATATAGCCACATTTGGGTTACAGTGTCTTGATTTAATAAGCCAAGATATGAACAGGGCTTCTGCCCAAGCACAGAACCCCTTTTCGCTTGTGGCAGGTTTCTGTAATCTAGGACAGGGGTCCCCAACCTTTTTCACCCCGTGGATCAGCTGGGGAAGGCGGGGCACCCCCCTGTGCTCGTGCGCATGCGCAAACGAGCGCCTGCTCTCTCGTGAATGAGCATGTGCGCGCGGCGCTTGTCCGAGCAAACGGCGTGGTGCTTGTGTGAGTGCGCTCGCGCGCATGCGCAAACGGCAGTGCGGCGCTCGCACGCTGGAGCGCGCGTGCATCCGCAAATCAGCTGTGCGGGGGTGGGGACCTCTGATCTAGGAGATTCCTTATTAAGTGCAGTCTCCAGAGCGTGTGCATCTTAGTATATAAAGCTGAGACAGAATTGGCTGAACTGGGCTGGTGGCAATCAGCCCTTTTGCTTTTATTGAGCCCTGCATATGTAGATACCAACTATAATGTTCCAGTTCAATGCTCTGCATAAGTTAGGGACATCATGCAGTGAGTTTTGCCGTCCATGCTTCCTATCTTTTTTTCTGTTGGGGCACTGAAACATTGTGTGATGGCTGTGGGTCAGAGAACATACTTGCAGCACGAGTTTCAACTAACTTCTCACCTCTTCAAAATAGGGCTTGGAAAGACTGAAACACTGCAGAAGTGCTGTCAGTCGCTGTAGGCAATACTGAGACACAGGGCACAATGGCCTGATTGTTCTAGAGAGATATAAAACAGATACAATAGGGAATGGGTGAGTGGCTTGTGACTATCAAGCCCTGTACATCTAGCTCTGTTTTACTGTTTTGGCCACTATATGGGTATCCCTGTTTTTGTATTGTTAGAACAGCTTTGGGCTAACAACTACTGTTGCAGTGCATACACACATAGCCAGTTCATGGAAGGAGTTGGGGGTTCCTTACTCCAAAATTTCAGAGGGATGCTGCCCTGCTCTAGTCACAATTGTTTGTGCATGCATGTGTGTGTGCATAAGTATTTTAGAGGTGGTGGGAAAAAGTTAGACTTTCCACCACCTCTAAAATACTTATGTACTCCACCTACAGCAGTATTTTAGAGGTGGTGGAAAGTCTCACTGTTAAGAGAAAGCATGTTTGGCATACCAATAATATTGCTCAGACATATACACCATCATATTCCCAGCACAGCTGTTTCAGATTTCTACTGTATATAGTTTATGCAATTACTATTTTATTTTCAGTAATGTGTGGAATAAGGGAAATAATTAGCTGTTTTAGGTGCAGACTCATTTACCCTTGGGATCCCTTCCAACTCTACAGTCTTATCATTCTATGATTTTTAAATTTTGATTCTTAAATAGATAGCTCAGTGAATCGGGTCCCTGGCTGTAGAATCAGGGATTGGGAGTTTGATTCCCCACCGTGTCTCCCTGGAGAAGAGCCAACCTGTGTGGTCCAGAGCATCCCCAGAAGAAGGAACTGGTAAACCACTTCTCAGTACTTTATACCTATCTGCAAAGGGTTGCCATAACTCAGAATTGACTTGATGGAGCACAATTAGAGAAAAATATGCTCACTTACCTGTTTTTTCTGTCTGGGTGGAAAGTCTAGTAGCAGAAATATGATAATCAAGAGAACGTACATGTGAACTTATACTGGAATACAAAACAGAGCAGGTGGTCAGCATTATGCTTGTCCAGGCAGTTAGCTTATGTACACTGCAGCTATTGAGGCCTAAACCTATTCTTTTGCTGCTAAGTACAACATCAGATTTCCCTCTTGTTTCTCCTTTCAGCCCTCCATATTGTCCCCAAACTGGAGGGCTTCCAAACCTTCCAAAACTGATTGTGGGGTTTTTTGAGTGTTGCGGAGGAAAAGGGAACTGCCTCCCTCCCAGTTCCACTAGATCCCCCTATCCTGCCAGCAAAATACCGCCACCAGATGTTCCTCTGAATACCCAAGGCAAAGGGCACCTGAAATGTGTAGCCTGTCCCTCTAAATAAATGGGATTGTTAGAGGTGATAGTGAAAGCAAAACTTGTATTTTGATCTGGTTAGTTTGCAAAAGGGATATACTGTGGGACTTCTATTACAGGAATAAAACAAGGACACAACATTCTGTTGGCAAAAAGTAGAGGTGGAAGTTCTTCTTTTGTTGCTTACATAGGTCCTCTGTGGGTGGATATGTCAGACTATATCTAATGTGCAATAAAATCGGAAAGTTTCCCTTGATTTGTTGTTGCTTTGCCTTCTGCTGTCTTAATGGCATCCCTACTGAGATTTCACTTGTTCTCAGTCTCTGGGCATGTCTCACAGTTTTAAACATGAAGCGCCCAGTTTATATAAACTCATTACTGCTACATCATATAAATGTACAAAGAATTGATTTGGCAAGTTTCAAAGAGGAGGTTTTTTCAACCCTAAAATCAACCTTTTAAACTTTCTAATGTAGCTGCAGGGTTTCCTTTGCCTTGAGGAGAAAAACCCAAATTAAATTTCTCTTGAGTGGCTGCTACACTCTTGTTTTCTTTCCAAAGGGATGGAAACAAGGAATGTTGCTTCATGTGTGGTTCTTATCATATTAGATAACAATGCTAATTTTGCTTTGTCTTGTTTTTAACTCACAAACTTGTATTCTCACCTCAAGCTTGATAAAATGGCTGTTTTGTCTTCCAAGGGGTAGCCAAAATGATTTTTTTCTTACCTTTTCTTGTTACCTCATACATTACATGCATTCAGACTTCATGACGGCAAGAAATAAAGGAGTAGGCTTGTAACCTGTCACCCCTTGTTTTACTCATTTCCTGTTCCTCCGAGTTCCTTTATTTTACTGCTTGATTTCCAAGTGTTCACAAAAGGGAATAGCATCAAAGTATGACTAATGTAGAGGACCCATTGTCTTTTCAGTTGTGATTCTGCATATTGGGTCTAAACTAAAATAATGATGGCTGAAATCCTGTCGCACAGTTATGCAAACAGCATAACTTTGGGAAGCAAATTGCCATAAGAAATTTCCATAGACGTTATCTGTTGCATGACTCTATGCAATGGATAATGACTATGCAGATTTCTTAATTTATGGTAATCTGCATCAAAAATTATGCCATTTTGGTAACTGCACAACAAGATTTCAGACTGTACAATGGCCCTTCAATATATCACCATAACATCTGGGAGCATTTCTAATGAAAATTCACAAACTTGCTCAACTTGAAGTGTGGCAGTCCTTTAACTGGTCTTGCCAGCCAGCCCACTCCATTCCTCCACAAGCTAGTAAAATGAAGCTGTATTGAGGAATATAAATCATGACTTGTTCCTTCCTAGATGTAATAATGCAAAATCATCATCACCATCACCTTGCTGTAAAAAGGAGAGGTCTTGAGGGTGGATAATAGACTCTGAGAGACCATTCTTGAGACTGCATTTTGTGCATTTCTGCAAAACTGGAAAATATGCTAGCTTGTCTTGTTGCACGAATTAGTACAACCAGTAGCATTGGATAGCTTGTTTGTGTCTTTGTGATCAGTCAGCCTGTATTTTGCTGTGTGTATGTGCTTACAGATAGCCAAGACTGGGCTAGAGACAATTTTTGTGCATGGAGAATTGGGAGAAAAAGCATTTGGTGGCTTGGTCTCATGTGGGGGGGAGGGGGCTCCAGATGTCGGTAGACTGCAATTCCCATCAGCCTCAATGGTGAGGATGATGGAAGTTGCAGTTCAACAGCTGCTGGACTACAAGTGCTCACTCCTACTTTACCTTGCTTGCTCCACTCTTAAAAAACAAATCTTCACTGTTCTATTGGAAACATAATGTTGCTGAAGAGGATTTAAAGAGGGAGAAGCAATTGATGTGTTCATATTTCATTTCTCTCTTTCCTACAATACTGCAGTGTAATGCAAACATGAAGCCTGCACAGGCGAAATGGCACATGCTGTTTCTTTCCTATGTCTTACCGTGTTTCCCTGAAAATAAGACAGGGTCTTATATTAATTTTTGCTCCAAAAAAAGCAGTAGGGCTTATTTTCAGGGGATGCTTTTTTTTCATGTACAACAATCTACGTTTATTCAAATACAGTCATGTCATCTTCTGGTTGCTGCACAATGGTGGAGGGTGGGCTTTCACTTAACTAGGGCTCATTTTGGGGGTAGGGCTTATATTACGAGCATCCTGAAAAATCATTCTAGGGCTTATTTTCAGGTTAGGTCTTATTTTCAGGGAAACGGTAGATACTAAATCAAGTCCACTCACAAGGATACAAATACTGCGAGAGAGGTTCAAGAGAAATAGTTGATGTCACATGCGGAAACAGCTTTGGTTAATCATTTCTCTGGGGTTCTCTGTTGCTATAGGGAGGAAGACATTGTTTTCTGCTGGAAGGGAGTAAGTGGGCTGTCACATTTTTCTCCACAGGGAAATTGGTTTGAGAATCAGCACCCTGATCCAGATTGTTTTCCAAAAACTTCTATGCTAGTGGACACATTGTTTACTGATTAAACACTTCTTAGGTTGAGGTTAGGCTACAATGTGGTCCAACAAGACAGATAAATAGCTGGAAGGAGCAACTGTGTCAGAGCAAATATAGTCTCTGACGTCTTTATGTCTGTGCCATTACTGACTTTTCCATGGGGGAATGGCAGTAAGTTGTTGTCCTACAGGGAGCCTCCAGGTCTTACACTCTGATCCTAAACACATCAGGAGTCATTGCACTCTTCATCCCAACAAACATTACTTTAATTATTTTATTATGTTGTTGTATTTTTGTCTTTAATTTTGACTTTCAGTTATTTGTTCTTGTTCTTCTTGTTTTATGATGTTGCTGATTTGTAAATTACTGAGAGTGGCCTTGGTAGCCAGATGGGTGGTATAAAAATAAAATAAAATAAAATAAATAAATAAATGACAAGTGTGTGTAGGGTTGCATCAGCAGGTGTTGTTTTACAGCTAGGACACTCCTATCAAACAGGCCACATATTCTTTGCAGGCTACAGCCGGTGGGCAAAGGTGTTAACTGGACTGCAACCCCCAGAATTCCTCACCATTGGTCTTGCTGGCTAGGGCTGACCAGAGTTGCCATCCCATGACTGCTGGTGGGCAACACTTTACAGATGCTGTACATCTGCAAAGGCTGTGCATCTTAAACCCCATCCATTCGTTTCTAAGTTGATTTTACTTAACGTGAGTTGACTGGAGTAGACTCTAACTGGCCTGTTGTTCAAGATCAGGCCACAAAACCAACACCACTAGGAAAAGTGAGTTCAAGGGAAAACCCCGTTTAGAATTTCTCAGCAATAAGGTTCGCCCTTGCTTACAGCTCCCGGTATTGCATGGCCTCCTTCTTACCGGACTGGTGCTTCTGTGTAAATGACATCCCACGCAGTCAGGCGAGACACACCCAGACGGGGACACCAGACCCGGTGACAACGTCGGCAGCAAGGCCGGCAAAACGCCGAACAAGCCCCTGGTCTGCCATTCCCTGAGCCGACTGTAGGTGGCGTCGAGGGTAAACGCCTCGCCGTTCTGCCGGCCGCCTCCTTTCCCCGCTTTCTTTCCCTCCCTTCCCGGCGCTTGTGGCCATGCTCGGCAACAGCAGGTGGTGCCAGATCCCACACAGAAGCCGCCGCCCCAGCCTGGGAGGGTTTGCCTGCCTGCCGCAGACTCGAGCTGCTCTCGCTCGCTCTGCATTCGGTCCTTGATTCGCTTTCAGGCGCGTTGGGAACCAGCCGGCTGGAGAGCGTAGCGCTGTCCGTTCAGCACCACCGAGGCGAAGGAGGGGAGAGGGGGAAGAGCCCGCGTCTTTGCGCAATCCTACCTGAGCCGCCGTCTAGGAGCGTGGGGTGTCCAAAAGTAAGTACGCAGCGGGCGACGAAGGGTGGGGAGGTGGGTGGGTCGGTGGGCTGCTGGGGTCGGCTGTTCTGGTCCCTCTTGATCCATGAAGCATGATGCATTGTGTCCTCTCCCACACTCCCTTTTACCGGTACAGATTTACCGGCTGTGAGAGGAGAAGGGGAACGATCACCCTACATTTGGAGGGCGAAAAGCCATCCCAGAGGATAAAATAATTCCTTTTTTTACGACTCTGCTCTATCCATAGCTGAAGAACCAGGGTGGGTGGTTTTGTTAAATAATGACCCTTATTAATCACTACACACGAGGGGGGTTGATGCAGCGGCTGTGATTTAAAATGCACAAGGGCACCCACACGTCTGTGCACATACGGCACACCGCAAAGCACACAAAACTCCCCAAACCTGGGCCAAACCTACTCTCTCTTGTGCAAGCCTCACTGGCTTCCATGGATGTGCAACAAAGCAGCAAGGCGGGGTTCGCTCATATGGCAGGGATCTGGATTTGTCACAGTTCTTGTGGTGTTTGGATCGAAACAAAGGGAGAGGGGATGTGAAGTCTCCAGGAAGGTGGCTCAAGAAGCAGCCTTGATGTTATATCTTTTTAAAAGGGTGCCTAGAAATGGAGTGGTACAAAATATGAGGTCCTCCCCCCCCCCCAAATCTAGCAGAGAGCTTCAAATGGGAATGGTTTAGGAGCCATGGGTCTGACTGAAGTGTCACAAAGCAGCCTCTCCTTCTTAATCTCCGGTTCCCCTTCCCTATCCCTTCACCTCTTTAACACGGGCTGTCTCAATCCGTTTTTAGGTCTGGAAACTGAGGTCTAAGGATGGTGAAACTGGGGAGCAATTTGAACGACAAGAACAAGCCGCAGCCGTCCAGTGAAGATGGTTTTCAGACAGTTCCTTTGATAACACCTTTGGAAGTAAATCATTTGCAGTTCCCAGCTCCGGAAAAGGTAAATAGGGGAAAAAAATTAAACAAAACAAAGGAGAGCAAAACCCCAAAGCAAAACAACAGTAACAACAGGAAGAAAGAAAACAACAGATCATCTTTCTCTTTTGTTCAATTGTCTCTCTGAAGCATTTAAAAAAATATCTATTCCATTCAAATGCAACAGTATTAAAAAGGCCTGTCCTTTACTGTGTGCTTCTCTGTGTGTTCAGACACAAAGCACAAGAGACCAGCACATAAAACTCAATAAATGATTCATGGCAGAGAGCTGCAAAATGGTAGAATTTGTTCACCCTGTTACTCACTATAGTTTAGTCAGGGTCAGATTAAGCTGCATCAGAGCCACTAACATGATTTTGTAAATCATTGGCTTCTGAACCCCTAACTGAGATTGTGATGATTTGGTATTTTATTTCACAATTCTCAAAATAATGTTCTGTAAGTGCAATCTGGATTGGTTATTTAATATCTAATTAGCCTTCTACAGATGCATAAAATAAGTGAATTCTTCTGTGTAAAATGATGGAGATAGAGATTCTGTATCTTCTTTATTGTCACCACCCCAAGAACTGGCTTATGGGAAGGGATAAAAAAGCTTCAGTCAGACTCACAGATTTCAAGTTACATGCTCATAAATGGGTGTCATTGATTGGCATCATTGATCTGTTTTATTTATATAGCCTATTGTCTATTCCACACACATTGTTAACTCCCATCAATATAATCACTGAGAGAGACACTGTGGTTCCATAAACATGTCTCACCATAAAATTATGTGCCCAGAACTTCTATGCGATATAAATCTTTGTGGAAAAAGAAAATTACTGCAGTGTTGCATCTACAAAGTAAATCTGTTCAGTTTTCAAATGGCACAGATAAGAATATATTAAACCTCCCCCCCCCCCCCCATTATGGGGATATGATTCTAATTCATCTATAGGTGAATAGAGAGGAAAAGGTAACAGGTGACTGGGCTTAATTAGTTCACCTCAGCAAAATCCACACACTAATATCAAAATGGAAGAATTCCTCTCACCATTGCATCATTAGAAGATATTCTGCTAATGTAATTTAGAGATGCAGATACTGAGGGATGACGACACTAGTATAAGTAAGAGACAAAGACATGCTGAGCACCTCCATTTCTATTGCAAAGTGATATAATCAAATTAATGTTCAGAAGCAAAGGCTGCACAGTCTGGTTATTTCTTGGGTAATGGGAAGCTTCTAGAATTTTGAAATATTTGAAATGGATAATTCTTTTCTCATGTTTTTCCTTTTAAAGCTGCATTGCTTCCTAAGTGCTAGTTTTCTGGAGTTCGTTTCCTCCCTAGAGTAAATGCAAAAAACAAACAAAAAACAAAAAACCCCAAAAACCCAAAACAAAAAAACAAAAACAAAATTCCATACAATTGCAGTTCTGTTTCCCAAGCTATATATGCTCTATTGAAAAATTAAACATTTCCAGACAAACACAAATGTGGACTTGGAAAAGCAAATCATCCTTCTTCTGAACTCCAGAAAAATGGCCTCATGTCACCTTAAAATATAGTCTATTGGTTGTAGTATAGTAGACAACAGACTGTTCTACTGGATGCATAAGCTGGTCAATAAGTGGGTCCTGACCACGTCATATACCTGATACAGGAAGTGTTGTGTACAAAATGAATTTATAATCGTTCTAAGTCAACCTAGCCAGTTGGCTGAATAAACAGCTTGTATGGAAGACAGAGAGGTGGGTTGCTATTCAGCCATATGGTGAATGGGTTAGATGGGGCAATCATGGCAAGTTGTGCCCATTTTTTTCTTTTTTCTTCTCTTCTCTTCTTTCTTGTCTTGTTTTGTCTCTCTCTCTTTGGTAACCAGAAGTTACTAGATCATTTCTAGTTTTTCAAAATTGTTATTTTAAATGAGGTACTGTGAGGGTGGATGAAAAGCAAGATTACAGTTGTGCCCTTAGAGGTCTCTGTAAATGTAGTTGTTCATTTTTGGTGGGTTTTCTTTCTTTCTTTTTCTTTTT
Organism: Intellagama lesueurii; assembly: GCA_037013535.1. NCBI lineage: Eukaryota > Metazoa > Chordata > Lepidosauria > Squamata > Agamidae > Intellagama > Intellagama lesueurii. The sequence goes on from JBAJHW010000002.1 coordinate 206,216,680, forward strand.
GGTAATGGGGTCTGGTAGAGTTCCAGGAATCATGCAGAAGGCCGAGAGGCTCCACAGTGCCCTTCCCAGTTTAAGGCTTACTGTTCAGAGGCTTGTTTTCTTATTGGTCAAGTGGGGTGCAACAATTGAGAATAAGCTACAAAACATTACACCTGAACTGTCATTATGTGACAAACATCCTACTAAAGTAGACGTTTGGAGAGACAAACATCTTAGTTTTGGTAGGTGCTTCTGGAGCTCTGTCTTAGAAAAGGAGGCCAGCTCATGAAATTGTTTCACTTGGTCCTCATATAAAACAAGCTAAATATTTCAGAGAGGTATTTTGACTCTTCAGTGAAGTCATTTAAGGCAGACATTGCACAGAGTGATTTTATGGTTACCTTCCCAAACACTAGTTAAACACCACTTCTCTCTCTGGAGTAGTTCCTTCAGGGCCAGAAAGCAGCAACATGCAGAGAGAGCTAACTCATCTGTAAGGGCATCAAATATTTCCTTCTGGTGGCACGGGGAAAAGATCTATCTGTGGAAAAAGATAGCCCATGAAGATGACTCATCCACTAGGAGGAGCAAAGAATTATAGCCATCCTGAAGAGTATTTTTGTGCACTTGGGAGTACATTTAGAACTCTGGACTAGAGGAGAAATTGCTTTCTACATGATGTTGACTAATAGCATGTTATTATTTTATTGTTTTTCATATGGAAATGTGGTCTTCTTCTACCTAGGAAGCTTTTAGAGAAAAATTGTTATAAGGACATCAGAAAGCAAATAAGGCAAATAAGATCTGTTGTATCATTTAACACAAATTAGCAGGTGCTCCTTCAAAAAGAAAGGTGTTATTGGAAGAAAAGATATTATTGAAGATGACAGAAAGTTGTAATACATTGGACAAAGATATGAAAAAAAGACAATGCTGGAGAAAAATCTTTTGAACCATGATATATCAATTAATTCCTTACAGAGTTTTCCTTTTAAAAATAAACATACCATTCTTATGCCATTATTTCCCTATTTGTCTAGCTAAAGATTTCATGTTGATGATAGCCAGTGGAGGTGGCTTTTTGACAGAGATTTACCAGCAGAGGTACCATAATTATAGGGTTAAAAAAACTTTCATTGAGTGACTTGTGAGGTATTTTCTGACCCAATGAGACGTCCAGTGTATTGAAGATGAACGTGAAGGGTGGGTTATGGATTTCATATACATTTCTTTTATTTTCTGATCCTAGAGAGAATTCCATTGTTCTGCTCCCTAAAATTGATCCAATCTATTGACAACTAGTGTCTGTGATTTCTGATACTCAGCACTTTGGTTTACCCAAAAAATGGCACAGGATATTTTTGTACCCATATGTTACATTGGCTGGGCCAAAGGGGCGGGGGGGGGGGGGGAAGAACCTTGAGTGGCAAAAAGCAATAGATTTTTTTTGAGACATTTTGTCCCATTGTTGCTTTTTTTTTTTAATGGAAGGGATTGTAACCTGAAACCAAAAGGTACATGGCAGTTGTCCAAGATCTGGGGAAATAGTTTACAATTCTTCAGAAGACAATGTGGTAGAATGCCTGCATTGGTCTACTTTTATTTTTAAATTAATTCCACTAGAAAGCAAAACCCCAGTGGACAAAAATGTCCCACTGTGGTACAAGGGGATTCATTCAAATTAAGATCCCATGTTCTTATCATAAAAGACAGGCACATGAATAATGAAGAATAGCACACGAGTAATGAAGAATAGCAAATGCCTGAAAATTGGGATGGAGAGAAACTTAATCTAGTTTCCTTTTTTTCTTGATAGATCTGAGATTGTCTACTGATGAAGACATGGTACTAATCTAAGCAGTCTCAGCTCAATGTGATGCTTACCACACTTTCATCCAGAAATCTTGAATTTTTGGGAATAGATTCCTTTGTTTCTGTATTGTGTTGAGGGGCATCAGTTACTCAAGAGACACATCTTGGATAAGTTCCTAGTACTTAATGATAGCTTTGTTTGAAAACAGATCAAATGATGAGGGCAAAGTTCCCTAACTCACAAATCAGTATTTGTTCAAGCAGACGTTGCACCACTAAGGTTTTCCCCAGCCCTTTGATATAGTAATAAGAAGGTATTGGACATGGTCTCTTGAAATGACAGCTGGGAGCAAGTCTTTTATTAACACTAGCTTCACCCAGATGGATCTGAAACATACTTGCTGTGGATTGTGTTGTTTGAAAATACTTCAAAAATGTTAGATCCCACTAGCTTCGGTTCCTGGATAGTTTTAGTCTCTGAAACATTCTCCATTAACCTTAATTTTTTAAAATGTAAATAAAAAATATACAATTAAGAAATGTATTTTTCCATGCACGGGAAGAAGATTATATTGCTCCTTAAGAAAAAAAGCAAGGGGCTTTTCCAATTTAGACTTAGGATCATTCCATTCTGTGTGGGATAGACATACTCTGAAAGGTACACTTGACCTTGAATTCCCTCATTGGGAGAAAGTTGGCCTATAAATGACATTTATTGAAGGAAGGAAGGAAGGAAGGAAGAATGAATGAATGAATGAAAGAACGCTAGCTAGCTAGCTATACTAATGTATATCAGCCTGCTGCTTTGCAAGCCTAGCACCACTTTTTTGGCAGAGTGTTTTGCTGTAAGAGCATGGAATGGTCACATATAGAGATGGGCACGAACTGCCACCTCAGTGTTTCTTGCCAGTTCATTTATCGGCGGAATAGGTGTTTGGTGCTTTGCCACCCTGCCTCCTCTGGTGGGCGCCCACTCAGAGCAGGTGGGGCAGTGAAGCCAGGGTGCTGAGTGGGTGCCCACTGGAGCAGTTTGTGTCCATCTCTAGTCACATACAGTATAAAGAGAATAATTTTTGTTAAGACTATCATTAGCTTTTGTCTGCTTTCTCAGCATGCTGGAGTTGAGAGCTTGTTATGTGCAGGTTCCTTTCAAGTGGAACGGCAGACAATAAAAGAGGTCTGGGCAATAGTCCCAGATGTCAAGGGATACAGTTTAAATTAACCTACATGCTTCCTTGAAGCCAGAGTATGACTCTGTGTAAGACACATCCTTTGCCTGTGAAAGCTCATTCAGTTTCAGTTCCTGGCCCTTTCGATTGGGAAGACCAACGAGCAGTAGAAGCCTTAATCTGAGAGCCACATCCAGTCAAAGTAGGTGGACTGATAAAAGGCTCCTTCTTATGTTCCCACCTTGTCCCCATTGTCGCTGTAACAAAGGCTCTTGCTCTTCAGTGACCCGTCTCTGTCTCCTGCCTTTTCCCCTCCCCATCCCCTCAGTTCTTGCCTGCCCAGCCTAGAGTTTTAGAAAACCCAGACCTTGGGGAGAAAAATTAAATTAAAATCCTTCTTTTAAGCCCAGTAGGCCAAGGTTTTGCTTACCCAGTTACCCTTGTATGAAGGGCAACGGAGTAGCCTTAGGTTGACATTTTGTCAACTCTGAGACAATTATGGGAGAAAAAAAGGGGGGCAGTCAGTAAAGGATGAACATAAGTTATGGGGAAAGAAAATGTAGGGAGAAGGTGAATTTGTCTTAGTTGCCTTGCTTTTCTGTATAAGCAAGGAGTCTCTGTCTTTTCATCTCCTTGTACTGGTTCTTTAAAATGGTGTTTCCTGTTCCCATTTGCCAGGGAGTAAACCTAGCTGAACTCAGTAAGACCTGCTCCAGAGTAGACATATGTAGGATTGCATTCTCAGGAACATGAGGTGTCATAACTTGAGTATGAAAATGAACACTTTGTAAGCTTTTCTTAATTTTTTAAAAACCAGTATTAACAGCACTGTGCTGAATGTTATCCCTGAGAAATGTCTAAAAATGGATTTTAGCACATGAATTCATCTTTCAGCTTGTCATAGCGGAGCTCCCCACCACCCAACCTGTTGTATATCTCCCAGGGAAATTATTGCAAGCCTAAGACCATTTCTTCTTGTAAAGGACTTCCAGATTTTTCCAATCAAATTCATGGCACTTAAGCATTATATATAGAGGCAAGCATCCCATACACTCCTTTGCATTTCTACTGAGAAATAAATGATTCTACATTTAATGGGGCTTACTGGGTATAGGATTATCTTCAGTTGGGAAATAAATCTTACTGAAATTAATGGAATTTCCAAATAAATATGGTGCACTATAAGAACAACATTAAACACTCTTAAATCTCCTTAGTTTCTATTGGAAATATGGGCTGCTTGTGAATTCATGACAGATTATAGGAGGGAACTACTGCTCCCTATTTCAAAGCTTTCCTTTACCTCACTGAGGCAAATTCCATTAGGGAGGTGGTTAGGCAAAGTTGGCCCTGATAGATGCTGGAGGAGGGATAGGCTCAGTGGAAAATATTTTAATCTGCACTGTATGTGTGCAATATTGTGTTATGTTATGCATCATCAAGTCACATCTGACTTAATGGTGACTCTAATAGGGTTTTCAATGTGTCATTCAATCTGCTACACAGCATCAGTACACCAAAAGCCTGAAAAGGGGACAAAAGAGAGAGCTGGTGGTTGCAAGCACTTGTGTTCATCAAGCTATTTGAAGCAAGGCAGGAGGGAGAGTGCCTTGTGCCTCCTGATCTCAGGTTTTGGCCCTGGAATCTCAAGAAATGGGATGTTGCTGACCTGGGAACCCAACTGAGGTGCTGTGGAGGATCTTGTCCTGTCACCAGCGTTGAAGTCACATTCAGCTGCCAGGTTGCCTTCCATATGTATGTATGCTACAGTAAGGTGCCATCTTGTCTTCCATTTGAGGCCTGCCTGCAAGCAGCCCTGGCACCAGCTCTTCCTCCAACTGAGATGGGAGGAAAAGTGCTGCACTGAGCTCTGCCACCCCCAGCGAGAACACTCGCTGGAAGTGAGAAGGGAGGAGGACAGGGCAGTGGCACCTTTCTCCCCTTGACAACAGCTCACTTGCTTACTCCAGCCACTCTTTGGCTGTCTATGACAATTATGCCATGGCCTTGAGGGTCTCCATGGCCAAGCTATTATGGGGAGAGTGGCCAAATCTGGTTTCTGTAGAAACAGTTTGCTGGGTGACCTCTCCCCCCGCAAGAAGGCTTTGGCCCTAAGGACCTTTGGGACAAAGCCATTATTCTCACAGCCAGCCAGGGAGCAGCCAACATGTGCAAGTGGGCTGTGATGGAGAGGATAGGGCTGCTGTTGTTGGGTGGCTCAGGTAGCAAGAAGTGGATGGTAGTGGCCATTCTGCTGCCCCTCCAGCACTCTGCTGCTCAAGGCAATTGCTTGGCATGGCTAGTGATTAGGCCAGACTTTCCCATAAAATGCTGTCAGCAGTCTGCTACCCGTTCATTCATCTCCCCTGTGGAGTCCAATCTACACCTTCCAAAGGAAGAAGATAAGGGATGAGGAGGTCACTGCTCCTTCCCACTGCTCAACTCACCACTCGATGACTCAGATGCTGAAAGTGGACAGGAGGGAGTACCAGAGGTTCCAGGGCCATCTACTGAGACATGCCTTCAGCAGGTGCCCCAGAATTCCAGCCATGAAATGACACATCCTTGGTCAAAGGACTATCTAATCCAAACATAGAAATCTGAACAAAGGAGAACTAATGCTGACCACTAAATTCATTGTTGCAAGTAACAGCAAAATGAGAAAAATTGAACAACAGATTATAAATAGAAAGCCTGGAAAAGAACAGAAGAGTTGTGATTGCTTTATTGCAAGAGTGGGGAATCATTGGCATGCCAGATGTTGTTGAACTCCAGCTCCCATCAGTCCCAGCCAGAAAGGAAAATGGCCAGGAATTATGAGCACAGTTGTTCTGTAGAGGAGAGTGAACATCTCTGTGCTTAAAAGGTATCTGCATTTAAAAAAACCCTACCGGAATATTGGCTGTCTAGATAGCTTAGTGAGTTTGCCAGAGCCAAAGGTTGGGAGTTCATTTCCCCACCATGGCTCCCTGGAGAAGAGCCAGCCTGTGTAGCCATGGGCAAGCTGCAGAAGCCTAGAACACCCCTAGAAGAAAGGAATGGTAGACTGCTTCTGAATCTATATAGGTAATCTTGGAAAGGGTCGCCATAAGTTGGAATTGACATGGTGGCACACAATTATTATCAATATTACCAGAATATCAGAGCCAACCATTTCAGATTATACTTCTTTGCTTCCTTATAGTGTATGGCACTGGCCTCAGGTAGGGAAGAGTTATTGGAAGGGGGGGGGCATAGTTCTATCATTCAGCTGTTTGTATGACTGAGACAGTTTAAAATGGATTAATTTTTCCAATATCCAAGCATTCATGCTAATGGATACTGTAATTTATTTATTTATTTATTTATTTCATTTATACCCCGCCTATCTGGTCAATTGTGACCACTCTAGGCGGCTCTAGTAATTGTAACAGAATGTAACTACCTTGCAGGAGAAGGTGTTGTATTCCATTCTTTGCTGCACTGGGCTACAGAATTTAAACATTTGAATTTCCCCTAACAGCAATGTAAAAGATAGAGTCCATTCAATTATATCAGGAGTCTGTCCTTGATTCTTCTTCATATTAGGCCAGTCTTCAGGATACACAACAAACTAATAAATATTTTTGAAATCAATTCATATATCCTGTGTTGCCCAGATCCATGAAAAGCATATACTGTATGTTGTTGTCATGTTGTTCCTTCTCCTTAAGGTCAGATGTTTCTGACAAAGCAATAAGCTGTATTAAACTGCAAAGAGCAAACACTTATTTTGAGAGTTCATGTAGCCACTTCTGCAGCTGTTTTGATCCATATCAGCAAGCTATTTGTTTCAGTTTTCATCTCAAACAACTGATAGCATTTTCAGGGAGCAGATGCGTTTCAGTTGCCCGTTCCATTCCAAAATGCTTTGTATTACAACAGGCGCAGCTCAAGGCTATACGCCGATGCTGGAAGAATTCATCTCTTCTCCAACCCGAAAGGCAGCTATTAAGGTCTCAGCTAAACTCAGAAGAAACAGGAACATTTGAGAGGGAGTGGCAGATGATGTCACTGTCACTGCTAAATGGAAGTCCTGGGGCTTTGATCCCACAGGCTGTGTCTGGCTGCACTACACTGCTAGCTATAAAGCTTTATTCTTGGAACTGAAATACAACAGCCCTACAGCATTATATTCAGCAGAGAATTTAGAGAGTGGAAGGAGAATTATAATGCAGCGTCAAAATAGGGCACAGTGTCTAAAGCTATGGCTATAATGCAAGTTAATTTATTTCTGCTTGTTGCAGTAGTGCATTGCTTATACATCATACCTGTCTGGTTGTGAACACCTTCCAGGAGTGCTGTATTAGAATTCACATCTTATGGCTATAAAGTGCTCACTTATTCTAAGGCAGCTGTAGCACAGAGTAAGTTAAGGATTCATGCTTTGTCTCCTTCCCTACACTAGAACATAAATTGCTGCACAGTAGCTGCAAGATGTGTAGCATTTTTTTTCCTTTTTAAAAAAATCCTTCTTTAGTTAAAAATTTTGCACCTACATGAGGCTGTATCTATTTGTTCTTATTGGTTGCACCTTTGCATGTCAGCCTCTGTAAAATCAATACTTTACTTTTAAACAGACCCTCCAGGGGTGTAAAAAATTTAAAATTGCAGTCATGAAGCTTGATCCAAATTCCACTGATTTCAGTGCGAAAGTGTAGGGTGTACTTAAATCTCTCCTGCTGAAACCTTGCTGGATTGTGTCCATGGGTGTTTTCGTCATACATGTCATCACAGTGTTTTTGACTTATGGCAACCTTATGAATTAATGGCCTTCTGTCATTAACAGCCCTGCTCGGGTTTTGCAAGTTCAAGGTTGTGGCTTCTTTTATTGAGTTACTCCATCTCATGACTATGGTTAGGAAGCAATTGATCAAGAGTAAGAACCTTTGGTCTCCCAGATGATTTGCACTACAACTTCCATAACCCTTTACCATTGGCCATGCTCAGTGAACTTCTGGGAGACCTAATACACATCTTGCTGTGCCTCTTAGAATGCTGTTTACTCTCATGCAATTGGTTTTCATGGGATGTGCATCTGCAGACACGTTCTCATCTACATTCTGGTCTATCTAATGTATAAATATCCTTTTAACTTGAGATTAGAGCTGTGTATTTAATAGGCTTTTCAAAGATTGCAGAGTATTATCTCTTAAGCCAGCCATGGCCAAACATGTGGTGTAATGTGAGAGTTGTTATTTCTATTAATGCATCCTGATAATGGCATGTTTGTTTCATTCAGCAACTATTTCAGTTTGCCATCCTTTTCCTTCTCAATAACATTGAAACGTATCATTACATTTTGTTGCTGAAGGATCATCCTTCATGCATTGTCTTGCATTTAGCTTTGCTGAGTTTCAGTCCCTTGTTTACAGCCAGATCATCAGTCGAGTTAAAGAATGTTGGCAGTCCATCTTCCAGTTACCATCCTCTGCAGATCCGATGCATTTATACCTCATTCTTTTATGTAAATCATTCCTAAGAGTTAGATACTCAAGTAAATAAGATGCCTTTGTATTTGTATATAAAGCAAATTGAATTGCAGATTCCCTCTGCCCTTGTCAACATAGCAAATGACAAAGAATGATAGGAGCTGCTGTCTAGTGATACATACTGTTCACCCTGAAAAAAGCCCTACCCAGGCATGTTACTTCCTTGAATAATCAATATATGTGCATGGAGGAGAGGAGGACAAGGATGAGCATGGTAGTTTCATCCTGGTTGATGGTACCTTTATCACCCTTTGTGACCTGGGGGGATAATTTCTGAAACTACAGCATTCTCAGTTTGTGTAGGCTCCCTGAATGGTGTAAAAACTTCTTATGTAAAATGAATAGAGAAAGCTTCCCATTTCAGAAGATGAATGACAACAGTGGGGTTAGACCTCCTTGTCCTTTCTCTCTCTTGATGTGTCAGTTATTTACAGAAAGAAAACTCATACCTCCTTAACAGGGGCTAGACTTGATGATCCACAGAGTCCCTCCCACCTCTGTAGTTCTAAGATTATTATAATATTATATTATAAAGCTGTAGTGACAGTCATTCTTAAAAGAATAGCAAGCACATCAATCCATGAAGGCATGTTGGCCAGGGAATATCTGTGGGTTGTGTAGTGTATTTCAATAAATCTGGTTTTGATTGAGAGTAAGAACAGCTGCATAAAACCATCGTTCTCCCATAATAGAGGATTTATTTATCTTTCTGCAACCAGTACTTCATGACGGTGATGTGAACTAACTATTGTGAAGAGTCCAGCCTTGCCAAACATCACACATTATCAGAAAAAGAAAAGACTGTTGTTTGTTCTCAGAAAGGAAAGGAGTCAATTGTAGGTTTTTATTTTTAAAAATAACCTACTTTGATATGGGAAACAGAAGGAGAGAAAAATTAAATGCAGTTGTTTCTCAACAGAGTTCTAGAACTACTGGCCAGAATTTTATTGTTAATTTACACTTGTATAAGGGAAACTGGGCAATCTGTGGTAGTAAATTGCTGCTCATTAAAAGGGTGCTGGTTGTGTTCCTTGGCATGCAGCCTATCACACAACCAGACACAGGGCCAAGAATAAAACCAGGGCCTTCTTAATGAGCAGCATTTTGCCACCAAAGCGTATGCAGCTTCCCTTACACAAGTGTAAATCGACAATAGGATTCTGACCAGCTACTTTAAATATTATTTATCTTAATCTAGCAACAAGACCATGCTGGTTGGTGCTACTTGTAATGCAGAAGTTTCCATAGTCTCTGCTAAGAAACCTGAACACGAACCTTTGAGAGACACAACTGAAGAAGGTGCCATGGACAGGGTAGCCATCTGTATTATTCTGCAGAGCAAAGTTCTTCATTTGAAGAGTCTTCAAAGGAGAATCCTTTGTTTGAAGAGCTGTTCAGTCCAAGTATGGTTCAAAGATAAACAGTCATAAAAAGGGAAGGCAGGGGGATAAAGGCTTACAAGCATAGGCAGCAGCATGATAGATGACATGAGAATGAAAGAAGATTAAGGAGGATGTGTGATGCAAGTGTTACAAGAAGCCTGTGAAGGGACCTAAGAAGATGGCTGACATCATAATAGAATGGGGAGGGGGGAAGTATTAGCAGTGACCTCCTCAACCATCTATAGTGTAGAAATTTGGCAGGAGGGATAGGGCTATAAGTTCTAGGAATCAAGGTAGACAGCACATGGGCATGCGTTCTAGCAGTAGTATTAAAGGAGAATTGTGGATCTTGGAGATGCTTGGAGATAATGGTGAGGTTTCAAAGATGAAACATGAGTTGTTTGTCTCAGAGACAAGGGAGACAACAACATCTCATAAACAGGAATGTAGGAAGAGGGAGGGCTTGGTTAGGAAAATTGTAAACCCCATATGAATCATAATCAACTTGGGATATTGAATGGAATATGAAAAATGATATCTTAGAAACAGAGATAAAGGACTGGACAGGAAGTACATGGTGAGAGAAGAAAGTGTACACAGAGATATTTGGTATTTGTCCTCATAATAAAACCATAAGAAGCAAAAGGAAAGAACCAAGTCATATGGAGCTGTGAAGAGTGAACAATAGGGACCAGAATAGAGCCATGTGAGGTCCTTCAAGAAAGAAGAAACATGAGGGCAGAGGTCCTCAACAACAACAACAGAATGAATGGCCAGAGACCATTCCTTAACCCCTTACAATTTACTTCTGTTTGATAGAACTTTTGAAGTTGAAGTAAAAAGCATAGTGAGGATCAAAGGTTCTCTAAATAGACATGGGGATGAATAAAAAAATGATTCACGATATTTGTGAAATATTGCTGATTTGTGGGATATTCGTCCCTTCGTATTCGTCAGGTCTGGAGACCCTGACAAATATGAAAGGATGAATATTTACTCAGTTTTATTTGTCCCTTTGTGCAGGCTGGCTGTGGGAATGGAAATGGGGTGTGCCTTTCCATAGCCAGTCTGCTTGTCAATGACCCTCCAATCAGCTGTTCGGTGGGACATGGTGTTTTAATGACAAATTGACAAATATTCATCAATTCGTTGCTAAAACGTGGTGCTTTGTCATGAATGACAAATCCTGACAAAGCAGCATTTTTTCGGATTCATCCCCATCTCTATTCCTTGACCATTTTAGGAAATAGGACAGACTGAAGCAAGTTTTAAAACATATGGAAAGAAGGCTGAAAATAGGAGAAGAGTAAAGTTGTTGGAGAGATGTATGGGGATTGAGAAATGTATTAATGGGGGGAAATGTTGGGCTAAAGTGAATTGTGCATACAACGTTTAGGACAGGGGTCTCAAACTCAATTTACCTGGGGGCCGCTGGAGGCAGAGTCTGGGTGAGGCTGGGCCGCATCAGATTTTCCGCCAAGCGGAGCAAGAGCCCGAGGAAGCCGCCCAGGAGTTTCCTTAGCCTGGCTGGGGCTCCGAGGAGGAGGAGGAGGAGGAGGGGCGCGCAAGCCCTCGTCACCGGCCACGACCCCCTCCGGCTCCTTCTTCACTACCACCACCAGCAGCAGCAGCAGCAGGATGAAGAAGCGGAGAAGGGAGGGAGCGCTGGCGACCGCCTAGCCGGGGGGAGGAGGGCACGACATAATTTTTTTTAAAAAAACCCCTCACAGAATTTGCCTTGCCAAAGGAGAAAAGCCCCCACTGGTACCCGCAAAATTAAACAGAACGGGGCGGGACTCCCCACAGGTGTGCACGCACGCGCATGCACACAAACACACACACACATGGAGGTCCGGCAACCTTCCTCTGAGGGCCCCCTCAAAAAAAGGCGCACTCAGCAGCAGCAGCTACCCCCACCACGACAGAGGAGCAAACTTTGCGAGGTGAGCCCAGGCAGCCTCCAGAGCCGAGGCGGCTGAAGCAGGACGAAGAGGAGGAGGAGGAGGAGGAAGCACCACCGGGCGCTGAGGCGGACACTGGCCAGGCTGGTGCTGGGGGTGCCGAGAGAGAAAGAGAGCCAGAGAGCCGCTTCCCTGGAAGAGGTGGTGGCGGCGGCAGCTGCTGTTGGCGGCTTGGAGGCACTCTTTGAGGACGGGCCGGGAGCAAGCTCCGCTCTCAGGCATCGCTCGGCGGCAGCTCAGGCGCTCGGGGAAAAGGGCTGGTAGCGCGCCTCACTCGCCGGCTCTCCCCCAAGACAGCGCCTCTTGCACCCTCCATCCGGAACTGCAGCCAGCCAGCTAGCAGACAGGCGGGCTGGCTGGCAGGCTGCAGTTCCGGATGGAGGGTGCAAGAGGCGCTGTCTTGGGAAAGAGCCGGCGAACGAGGTGAGGCTTTTTTTGACTCTTGACAGCAGAGGACGCGTGGGCGCTTCGGGGGGGGAGGCAAGGCGGGGGCCACAAACTATCATCCGGCGGCCCGCAAATGGCCCGCGGGCCACGTGTTTGAGACCCCTGGTTTAGGAGATTGTGTAATCCTACCCATGTATGAGCAAATAAAGATTCCACTAAACTGAATAGATGTTACTCCCAGGAAAGTATGCATAGGATTGCAGCCTTGTGGCATTGTTCTCTGAGATTTTGAAGGCAAAATTCAAGTGGCCCTTAGCTGGGTGCTTTAAAACCTAGTACCCCATGTGATCACAATAGCTGTTATTATGTTAGGTAATACAGATGACAAAACGGAGAACCATCTGGCTTTTCATGAAGTCAGTATGAAGTGGGTTGCAGATTTAGATGAGTCAGGAGTCACCTCCTGAACACAAATGGAGGAGAGAGAAAATAAAAAATCCATTTGCCTTTCTTGTTCCCTCGAATTCAGGGAATGCCCTGGCCATGAGCCTTGCAAGAGCGCACAGGCCATCTATGAACCTGGAAGCAATCATTCTCCTTGGCAGGAACAACATGTTTTATTTATCAGTCCTGCCAATCCGAGGGACTCCTGCAGCAAGTGGGACTTTCTATTATTAATAATCCTGAGAAGCAGTATTTTAAAATTTCATGATCTGCACTTTTTACACCACCTGACCTGCAATACATTATATACTGCTTGGCCGCAAAGTGGGAATTACATCAGGGCTACATGTCCTTTCTTCAAATGAAGAAAGGCTATGCCTTTCTGGCTATGCCCAGTTATGTTAAATGTTATCACTCTATCTTTGGTGAAGGGAGAGTTTGCAGTGGATGTGCAAAGGGCCATTAAGTGATACTGGGTTCTCCGAAATGAAGGCTTTTGAATCAACGCAAGTTAGGATGCTGGATTGCTTTATTCCTTCAGCTGCAAGTCAGTATCTAATATTACGGCAATGAAGTAACATATTACATCTTACTCTTTTCTATTGCTCATCCATGATTTCCTGTTTCACTCACTTAAGTAGATTTCCACTAAAAGGACTGTCAAAGCTCCCATCACTCAGACAGGAATATGAGCACCAGGGGCTTGCAATGCTCCCCTCAGAGAAAAGAAAAATATTGCAACCCCGCTCAGTTTTTCTTCGGCTGAGATTTAGACCTCTTGCCTTATTCCCTTCCATGAATTTAGTAGTAAAAGTGCAACCACGTTGTCAAATACTGTGGAATTTGCTCAGTTTATAAAATAGGTGAATTCAAAGTATTTTTTTATTGACCATACAATGCAAAGGCTGCTTCGGATTGGTCCAACCCTTTTTGTTCCCAAAGCAAGTTTTTGTCTCTGCTGCTGAAGGGCTTCTACTTTTTCAAGCTGGAAGGATTTGAATGGACTTTCCCCCATGCATCTAATTGTGATATATTCTTGTAAAGATACAGGCCGTGTCTGTAGGTGGTGTTTCAGTGACATAAGCAGTTGGGGTGTGATGTTCACAGGACCAGGGTAGAGGAGCATGCAAGAGCAAAGCACTGTGAGAATTGTTTGCTGTGAAACTTCTTTCTCATTTAAAGCTTCTCAGACTACTACATTTCTGAAAAACTTTTCTATAGAAAAAATAACATGGAATTACTGTTCACAGTCTGAACAGTAATTTTTTTCAAAATACATCATAATTCACAACTCAGAATTTTCTGATTCCATATTGGGACCACCCCTTCCCACCACCCATCTATTACTCCTGTCCCTTACTTTCAAGTAACACATGCAAGAATTACTGATCTCTGGTGACATATCATTTTGCACAGTAAAAAAGAAACTGCACCCAAACTACCCCTGGCCAAACCAAAATGTGAAAAAGACCCACAGATTGAGAAGATTTGCAAGCCAGAGAAGCCTCTGGGAGTGAGGTGGGTGGGTGGGATTGGAATCCTATTTTCCTCAGAGGACGCATTTGCTTGAGGAGATGGATTTGTCAATCTTCTGTGTGGAAAATCACATCTCTCTCTCTGCAGCTGGCAGAGAAGTCCCAGCATAGGATATGTTTGTTCCAGAAAGAATCCCCATTGGGACAAAACATCAAATTTTGCATTTAAAAATAGAGAGAAAAGGATATTCATTACATCCCTATTTTGAGGAGATATAAAGAACTATTTTGTATTAAACTAGAGCAGTGGCCCACCTAATTTAGCCCGGACTCTTTTGACTGAGTTATTTTAAGCTAACGGTCCTAGAATCCCCCAGCCAGCCTCACCAGTGGAATTGCAATTGCTGGAGCAGAGAAAGAGGAAAACAGCTTTAGAGTCTGATTTACAGTCTTTGGGCCTCACAGTCACTTGTCAGCAGTGGCTTTCTTTCTGAGGGCAAGAATGGCGAGCAAACATGAACTCGTTCCAAGGTATGCCTTCAACATTAGCCTTACAGCAGGGTAGCTATATTCCAGTGCTCCAGATCCTAATTTATATAATATGCAAATTAATATCAATATTTGGGTGCTATGCAAATGAAGCATATTAGTTGCTGTATTTTTCTACCAATATGCTTCATCCTTGGCCTTGCTTACATAGTAAGTACTGATCTGAGAGAGCCAGTGTAGAGCAATGATTGAAGTGATGGTCATGGAGCAGGGGGACCCACATGCAAATCTCCTACTTGATCACAAAGCATTCTTACTGAGCTCTTGTAGCAACCATGTAAATTTGCTATGTACGCTGCTGGTGCATGTAGATAGGTAAATTATATTGGATAACTTTCATCCTTTGCCATTGTTTTTTTGTTGACAGCAAAACAAAAAAGAAACCACCTCTCCAAATCTGTGAGAAAACCACAGGGACGCCCCACATGTGACCTAGTACTATCTGATTTGTAGTGGGAATTATAGTGAAAGATCATGTTACACTGCAGGAATAACAGGACAAAATATATACTGCTTTCCTTCAAAGATACGGACTAAATATTTCATTATTTTAAAAAAATATTCAAACTTGTTTAATTTAACATTTCATCACAATACATGTGTTAATCAGCTCATGAATGCTAGCACAGCTCATGTACTGTTTGTCAGTGACCATAATTAATATAAAGAAAAATGTTTTACCTTCTGCATCAGTCTCCGATGTACATTTACTTAGGTGTAAGAACTGTTCAGCTTAATAGGACTTCTATTTAAACAAAATGCCATACCAAACTTCCAAGACAAGTAAAAACAGAATTCGTCCTTCCAAAAGAAATCTTATAATTTCATTATCAAACATATGGAAAATTCATCCTCTGAAAAATATATTAGCTGAAATCCTGTTGAGTAACAATATGGGCATACATGGTGATAATGTCATCGGCTCACAATGCTAATTTTTAATTCAATTCAATTAATTTAGTTTAGTTTAGTGCAAGATTCCTATCCCTCTGCTTCAGATTCTGAGGTTTTCTAGGGATCTCTATTGACCTTTGGGAGCCTCAGGAAAAAATCACTGCTGGATCACTATCACCAGGATTGGGCTGCTGCTGGCGATTTGGTGGTGCTTTTCCAATATTAAAGGATTCCTTCCCTCTCCTGCCATCCCAAAGCTCCCAAAGGTTCCCTCAGATTAAAAAAAAAGATCCTTGGAGAGCCAGGAAGCCTGAGGGGGAGGACAGGAAGTTTTAAATGAAATTATATTAAAAAGCAACATTGCAGCCTGCTGTCATCAGCAGCAGGTGATGTTGTGTCAGCTGGATGTCAGCCCTTGTTTCCTTATCATTATTTGAAACTTTCCCCCCAGAAGACTAAAATTCACAGCAGGCATGCATTCAGTAAGTTGCAGCATCTACCCAACAGCTGGGACCGGCGGACTTTAGAATCCTGTCAGTCAAACTGCTAACGGCTTCATTCATTCGCTAGATGCACCGAAAGGCTTGTTTCCTGTAAAACTATGGACCAACTAGTCAGCGGATATTTTGCTTTATATCCACGCATTTCGTAAGGGCTAGAGATTTAGTATTTTTCAAAATGGAAGTTGAGAATTTGGGTGAGCTGGAGGTCCAAAAGGGACCAGGTGGCATGTCCAGAGTCCAGGTAAAACTCAGCCAACTGGGTAACATGACAACCCAGCTTTAGGATTCCCAACAAATATGATGCACATTTTCTCCAGAGTATCTTACAGTGTAAGGCAAGGACTTAGATCGTTGCACAACAGTGAGTTGCCTTGATTCAGACAAGAGCATTGGAGGGCCCAGAAGATGGTATCAAGGGGGATGAATGCACCAGTTAATTCTTGTTATAGCTGTTTAGGAACATGTTTTCCTAATAGGATCACTTCGATCTAGTGTGTATGGAGCATTGGCTCCCATACATACGGAGCACAGGTCCATTTCTTGACTGCAATGCAGACTCCTTTATGGTACAAACCAGGTTCTGTCTAAACCTCCACTCTGCCCTTACAAAAGGTGTGTGTGTGTGTGGGAAGTCTGGCCTTATTGAAACAAAATAATGAAGCACTCGCATATTATGCTGATAGTTACATTAAAAACAACGGGGAGAACAATACTAATGGGCAGAGGTTACAGGAGAAGCAGCAGAACTTAAATAATTTGGGCCAAAATTGCCACAATTTCCCAGCTAATATGGCCATTTAACCATGAACCCTGGGAATTTTAATCTAGACGAATTAATTTTCAAAGCTCTGGATAGTGGTAGTTAATGCTCTTGTAAAAGGGGGGAAGAGCTTCATCTACAGTAAGCCTTCATTAAGTTCAGATTTGTTTTTGTGAATGGCCTATTCTTGCTCTTTAGAGCTGCCCCATCATTCCCTAAAGGAAATTTTGCAGAGCGTTCCAAAGAGGCTGCACCAGGCTATAAAACCCCATATGTTCATGCAAATCTCTGTGTGCCCAATGAAACTGTCTCAGAACTGAGTTCTTTCACATGCCATTCAGAAGCAGGGGCTCATACTTCCTCTTCCATCTGGGTGCAGCATATCATGTAGGATCTCATGCATCGTCTTTGTTATAAGATTTGTGATGCTATAGCTATATCAGATGCATACACAGGATAACTGCTTGAGTTCCAGTTCCAGACATTACATTAGAAGCATAAAAAGGTGAAGCAGAACACATCTGTATTTCCTTGATCTTGCTTCGTCCTTAATGACTAGCAATAACTTTGTCCTGTCTTGTGAAAATTCAGGCAATGATACAATTAAAGCCTAATAAGATAAGAAGAACCATATTCAGTCAGACCAACTCCACCCCACAACACTCCAATCTAGTTTAGTGTGCTGTTCCCATGATGATCAACAAAAACATCTATGGGAAGCCCACTAACAGGACATAAGTACAATGGCAGTTGACCAAAGTTTGGAAAGGTTTGGCAGAGTCAAAATTAGCAATTTGGATGCCTGAAGCTTCACTCTTTCCCTGTTGATTAAGTCTGAATCACAAAACACTGGCATGCACAGGGAGAGGATGGAGGAAGGAGGAGGAGTGCTTGAGGCAGAATGCATGAGGCAGAATGCATGCATTGGTGCTGCCTTCAACCCACCTGTTTTGTGTTTCCTTCTGTTTGGGGAGGAGTGACTGGAGATGGCATATGTGCTTATGGCCACCTTGGATCCTTTTGAGAAGCAAGGTCGGGTAAAAATATTTTAAATAAACAAAATTAAATAAATAATATATTTATTATTATAAATATAATAATAAATTATTATTATATTTATAATAATATAAATTATCTGTGCTGCAAGGTCAGAAGACCTGCAGTCGTAAGATCGAATCCACACGATGGAGTGAGCCCCCGTCGCTTGTCCCAGCTCCCGCCAACCTAGCAGTTCGAAAGCATGCAAAATGCAAAAATGCGAGTAGATAAATAGGTACCACCTCGGTGGGAAGGTAAATGGCGTTCCGTGTCTAGTCACGCTGGCCACGTGACCACGGAGGATTGTCTGCGGACAAACGCTAGCTCTATGGGTTGGAAACGGAGATGAGCACCGCCGCCTAGAGTCAGACACGACTGGACAAATTGTCAAGGGGAACCTTTACCTTTTATAGCAGATAGATTCACATCCTTCCAGCAGCAAATACCAACAGGTTGTTTGCTCTCTTCCAGAAGCAAAATGTTGTGTCTTCTAAACTTTGGCACCTTGGGTCAGCAACCCCCAGTTGCTCTAGCACAGGAAGTGCTCTAAGTTTTGGGACTCGGGATCTTAGAATCCTCCTAGTCGAGATGGACACTGGTCATGCCATCTGGAGGGGGGACGAGATGTTCAGGGAGCTGTAGTCTTAAAAAGTAACATTTCCAAGCTCCACAGTCAATACTCCCTCCTTACTCATGTTCTCCAGCAACATGTAGTGAGAGGCATATTGTGTCTGATAAAACAAATAATATAATATATAACAACCATCTTAGAATTGCAGACCCTATGGATCATCGAGTCCAGCCCTTGCTAGGAAGGCACAGCAGGGAATTGAACTCCCAACCCGAGATACCTAAACCACCGAGCTACCAGCAGTTATAGCCATCATAAATAGTAAGCATTGGAGGCCTTATCCGCCATAAATTTGTCCAGCTCTCTTTTAAAGCCACTTGTACTGGTAGCCATTGTGATATTTGTGGCAGGGAATTCCACAGATTAACTATGTGCTGTGGCAAGTGCCATATTATGTATACACATATGAGACTCCCTGGATGAGCAGGCTGTAAGATGGTGAGCAATAAAAATAGAAGAAAATGAGTTGCTGTTTGAAATTTATTATGTACAATTTTATGAGGGGTCTTCTGCCGTTTATTAATGAAGACGGTTATTAGCAATTACAGTGGTACTGAAGTTTTTTAAAAGGACTTTGAAAAGTAGAATAATCTTTTTCTTCATTTTATATTTTATACATAAGAGAAACACGAGTGAAGGATTTAATAACTTAATTTTGATCTTGCAGATCTGTATATCTATATGTTACTCCTCAATCTGTACAGAATTTAGCCAGAATATTACAGAGAGTAGCCACAGATATTCAGAATAATTTAAAAAAAAACACAACAATTCTAGATACTTTTCTATTTCAGATTATTTTAAAATGTATGCAGAAGAAAATATACAAACTATGATTAATAAACATCTTAACAACTTGAAAACAGTATGGCAGTAGAACAAACATAAGCAGCAGTAAAACAATCTATAAAAGCCATTAAAATCTGCTAAAAGGGCCTTGATGGAGGAAAAAAGTTACAATTTTCTCACTTGTTGGGAGAAGGCATTTTGTACCCTGTTTCCCCGAAAATAAGACCTAACTTGAAAATAAGCCCTAGTATGATTTTTCAGGATGCTCGTAACATAAGCGCTACCTCAAAATAAGCCCTAGTTAAGTGAAACCCCACCCTCCACCACTGTGCAGCAACCAGAAGATGACATGACTGTATTTGAACAAACGTAGATTGTTGTACATGAAAAAAATAAAACATCCCCTGAAAATAAGCCCTAATGCGTTTTTTGGAGCAAAAATTAATATAAGACCCTGTCTTATTTTCGGGGAAACACGGTAGGAGAGGGGTTCCCACTTAAAAGGCCCTGTACTTAGATCCTATACAGTTATCTATACTATCATCAACTGTCCAGAGTAATCCTTTGCACTAAATCAGGTGGTATACAAATTGCTTAAATGAATGAATAAATAGTCCCAGTCTTACCTAGTGTGATCATCATGAGAAGAGTCCCTGAAGCAGACATTAAATTTCAGGCAGGCACATATAGGAGGAGACATTGACTGAAATCCTGTTGCTTAGTGTAGTAACTTGCACTAGAGTATGCCCATTGAATGACTGGGGGTTTGGTGAGTGTGATTTCCTGTGCTACAGGAGATTTTACTCACCAAATCTGCACTAATTCAAGGGGCCTGTTCTAGTGTGGCTTACTTCACTAAGAAACAGGAATTTCAGCCATTATTTTATTACAACCTGAACATTAATACATTTCTACTGCAGTGAAAATTAATGCTAGGCATGCTTGCAGAAATCCTATAGATATAAGAACAACACAGAACCCCAGCCCTCAAATAAAATTAGCAGATAAGAGATTACAAACTGTATTTGAGATGCAATTTTGAAGAAAAAGTTATTTGCCTTGGAACCTAAAAGATAAAAATTGTAGTGCCAGGCAGGCCTCTTTGGGGTGTTGTATAAGTAGGGCACAATAACCAAAAAAGGGGGGAAATGGATCATCATCATCGTCATCTCACCACCACTGTTAAGGAAGGCACTCAGAGCTACCTGTCTTTTCAGAAGATGACCTTGAAAGTTCAGACAGGTAGATACAGATAAGGAGTGGCCCTGCAGGTACCTAAGCTCTTTAGGAGTTTGAACATATCAATACTTTGAATTTCTCTGAAGAGAAAGAGTCCAACAATGAAGCTCTTTTAAACATAGTGAGATGTGATTGGACTAAGGATTATTAGGTAAAAATTTGGCAGCTGCATTTGAAACTGACTAGAGCTTCCAAACTATTTTCAAAGGCACTGCCATGTGCATTCTTCCATCTGGGAAGAATGTGTCCACAGGCAGTCAAATTGAAGTCCGTGTGAAGCAGGTATAAAAGGAATGAGCTAGCAGCATCTTTTTTCCGACCATGCCAGATGCTGCCTGTGTTACTGGTTTACATTATCTTTTCCCATGGTTTTGAATTGTATGAAGGGAAAAATAATGCACAACTTAGCATTTTTTGGGGGGGTCATGGTCATACATGTAATGTGAAAGAAATGTAGGCTGAATCAGGATTGTATAAGTCACATAACAAGCCTTATAAGGTAATGTGTAAAGAATTGTTTCCAGTCTGTGGCTCCCTTTGAATGTGCCAGAGTCCCACAGGGGTCCATATGGCCCCCATTGAGAATGGCTGATCTAAATGATTTCATTACATTACTGAATTTATCCTATGTTTATTGAACAACAGATTTTGTCTCATTTGATTTCATAGTTTGTATATGGAAGTAATTGCTCCCCTCACCAATATGTAATTTGATAATATATTAATGTTTGTTATAAGCATGGTAGGCATAGAGAGACCACTTTGGAACAGCAGCATATAAACTAAACCAGTAATTGCTGTTTCATATGATGTTGGAAGCCCTCCTGCATAGATTTCAAAAGGCTGTCTACACACCAGACACAGTATAGCTTAGTAGGAAAAAAAAACCTTGAAAAGGAGACAGAAGGGATTAAAATGGGAAATAAATCAGAGACTGCAGAGGGAAAATGGATGCGCTGGCAGAGCTTCTGCATTGCATTTGGTGATTAGATAGTGAAGAATGTTCAGCCACATGCTGCAGAGCAAAGCCTGCTTGCCTGGTTTATAAATAGAACACAAATGCATTTTCTGAGCATTATTAGCAGATGCTAATGGGCAACATTCTATAATTAATGGCCCAGGTTTGACAAAAGGGCATGGTGGAATTGTACTGCATTAAGGCCCAGGCAGCAGTGTAAGCACTGCAGTGAAGAACAGAGAAATAGGGAGGTGTTAGTGCTGCTTTGCTAGGTTTATTTTCAGCTTGCATAGCCTGCATTAAAATGCAGCAGGCATGACGGCAAAGCTTATAGAACTTGATGGTATTTCAAAAGCATTTGTATATAATATGGCCCAGTGTTTTTTTCTAAACGTGTGGGTGGTTTTGGTTTTCTAAAGCCCGATTTTGTGTTGTGGATTCTCCAGTGCATTGTCCACAGCCTCTGCACACAATCAGAAGCATGAAATTGCTTGATTTGTTGAATTGTTCACCTGCTTAAATGAACTGTCTTTTTCACGTCATGTTACGGAGTTTGCCAGCATAGTTCTGTCTCATTTTATATAGCTATCTGTCAAAACATTGGCCCACATTTTATTCTTACAACATCTTGGAGAAATGCCTTTTGTAAGAGACATTGGACATGATCCAGGAGAAGTTAGGTGCTATTAAAGTCATATTGATTTTTGTGAGAGAGATTTAAGTATGTGCTTCACTCTTGGTAGTCAGTGGATCTCCAGTGAAGCTGTTTGGCTGCCCTTAGCTGGGTCATAGCACCTTGGCTCAAATCCTGTTGCTTAGAGTAGTAAGTCACAATTAGAGTAGGCCCATTGATTCCCTAAGGATTTAGTGAGTCAACCCCTCCATAAAATCCATTGATTGAAACGGGCCTATTTTAGTTACAACACTACTCCACAGCAAGTAACAACTAGAGTTAGGTCCATTTGAATCAACTTGACTCACCAAATCTCCACTGATTCAATGGGCCTACTCTAGCTCCCAGGACTGCATTTTTGAAGCCCATAAAGTCCCCAGTTACCCCATCAGCCAGGAGGGTTTATTTTTCATATTTTTATTTTATTTTAATTTATAACAAAATAGGGGGTTCTGCCTGTGGAGGTCTCTGGGAACAGCAGTTTCTGCATGGGGAGACATGGACTTGTCTCAGCCCAAATACCTCCCCCTCCCTGCACAAAAACCCTTTAAATTTGCACACCTCAGAGCGTATGACAGGCAACACTCAGAAAATCCTGGACTATAGCTATCTGCTTGCCCGATAATCCTTGGATATAGCTTTGATTCTTGCTTGCATTCTGGGTGTGTGAACTGTACTTCTGCAGCAGTATTTTAGGGCCTTTGTCTGTCTGAAGAAATTCAGATGAGTTCTTTCCTTTTTTTTTCTTTTCTTTTTGATAGCAGTCAGTTTCACTGTATGTGGCTTTCTAATCCATAGCAAGAACAGCTGTACTTTAAGTTAGTAGAAACAATGAACTCAAAAGACTGTTATCAAGACCAAAAGGGCATGGGGGTGGTGGTCAGGCAGGGCACAGCAGAGACAGGATTATCATGCTAAATCAGGACACAAAAGGTTGGAGGTCAGAGGTGAGCATTGCATGGAGCATCAAGGCAGGGCAGAGGGATTACCACTGAGAGTGAGGAGAACAGATCAGACGAATGCAACGGAGCAGCAGGATCCACATTAGACTCAGCGGCTCAGTCTAGGTGGAGGCTTGGTGCTGCGCTGCAGAATGATGCCCTAGGGATGTGAGACACACTGACCTGCCACAAAGCAGATCATGTCTGCCCATAGTGGGCTGCAGTTTAGCTGTTGAGGACTAATGGACTTTAGCTGGCGTTGGGGAGAAAAGATTGGGGACTTTGCCTTGTCTGTGCTTAGCACCTTCAAGATAAATGTATCTGAAACATTGAGAGGAGCTACTCTAGATGTTCCCTTTGTGTATTCTTTACATAGCTTTCCTTTTTCTAAGGGTAGAATTGCCTCTGGAAAACAGGAAATGGTCCAGCAAATTTGAAAGGAGAGATTGGCAGTGTATGGGTCCTTTCCCTGGCAGCCATGTTTGTTCTCAAGGCAATTTCTGAAACTGTTTTTCTTTTTACTGGGAGAAAATGGCCATTCTCCCCAATGGTCCTCCATTCATACTTCCAGCCCACCACAAGTGAGGATGGGGGAGCCTTCAGAATGTTGCTTGGACGTGTTTTGATTGTGTAGAAGGTTGGAGGTGTATCCCATCAATAGGCTTCAATGTAGCAAAAATATCATGTGTGGGAGCCCAAATCAGGACTCCATAAAGTCTTGCAGCTTCAGACCAAAATACTCTGAGAATGCTTCTCTTTCTGCAGAGCTTCCACCATCCTCAAAGTTCTACTGGTAAGGCCTTGCCCCACATTCCCCCTTTAAAGAAATTGGTGATTGCCTATAGTGAGGAGAATGATCAAACAATTTCCCATTTCAGGGGTTGGAATTATAGGTGCATGCTCAGGCCCACTCTATAGGAGGGGACCCACAGTCAGCTCAAGAGTCCTTTCCCTGTTGTGGCAGTTCTTTCCTCTTGCTGCTGGTTTACCTGCCCTTCCTTGAGCTGTAAAACAGTGAGGAACGCAAAGAAATTAAATAGCTGGCATTCTTCTCCTGGTCTTCTTGGGCTCAGTGTGTGTCCAAACTGGGCCCACGGTTAGAGGGGCAAGTGGATAGTAGTGAGATGGTCAGAGAGTTAGACTCACTAATGTGGCCATCACTAGAAGAGAGGAAACAGATAGAAAAAAATGACTAGAGGACAATATTTTGCATGTATATGCATTATAATTTAATTTAAATAGGAACTTTAATTAGAAAATATATTTTAAATGGACTATAATTTAAATAGAAAATATGGACTGTTATAATTTAAATAGAAAGACCATGTATTTCTTTATAGTATGGGATCACAATGACTAGGTGATCTATGCACTTGCTCAGTTTGCTGTCCAGGTGCAAATTTTTAAAATTATTTTATTTTTTGTTAGGCAAAAACTTCCAGGCCCTTGCTAACTCCTGTTATGGGTCTTTATCTCTAAATGAGACTTGGACTGGAGCAGCTTTCAAACTGGGAATTGCAAAATAGAATACTTGGCCACTTGAGAACTTGCTTAGATAAAAAATTCTATTAAATATGTATTTATATGAATCTCTGTTGAGTTTTGTGTGTGTGAAAGAAATCTACTCCCCCCCCCCCCACATCTATTTGCTTTGTCCACTTTGGGTGATTAGTGTCTGGTAGTACATTTGTACTGTCTTACAATGGACAAAAGTAGAGATGGGCACGAATCAGAAAAATTGTGATTTGTTTTGATTTCTGATTCATCATGGTTGATGAATCATTAATTATGAATTTATGATTTTTTTCTGATGAATTGATTAATCAATTTGTCAATTCATGTTCTATTTTAAAACTCTATAAAATGTCCCCCCCCCCAGCACCTAGAGACACCAAATTCACAGGGCCACTTCCTCTGACTCTTCTCTACAAACTCTACAAGTTTGGTGAAGTTTGGGTTTTGGAAGTCCGAGTTATACTCCCACAAGGACGGGCCCCCAAGGAGGGTTCCCCCCAGGCACTTAGAGATACCAAAATCACAGAGAAGCTTCTACTAACTCTCCTCTACAATCCCTCCATGTTTGGTGAAGACTGGGTTTCAGACATCCAGGTTATACACCCGCAAAGTCGCTCCCTCCCGGAAAGTGCCCTTCAGCACCTGACTTGGGAGAACCCAAACTTCACCAAACTTGGAGGGATTGTAGAGGAGAGTCATGGGAAGCTTCTCTGTAATTTTCGTGTCTCTAGGTGCCTGGGGGGCATTTTATAGCCAAACAAATTGATGAATCAAAAATTGCTAAAAATGTATTGATTCGTATTCATCAGGGACATTGACTCATACGAATACAAATCGAAGAATTATCAGTTTTTGAATGAATTTGGTGATTTGTTTTTTAATTCATGCCCCTCTCTAGACAGAAGATTTGTAGTTGTCTGCATGCCTTTAATTGTCTTTATACTTTTAAATTCCCACATTTTTAATGGACTGTGATTGGTTTTTGTTAACTGTATGATGTCTCAAGAAAGGTATGCTAAAGCAAGCATTTTCAGACTGTAATCCTTTACATGCTGATCTAGGAATAAGTCTTACTCAGCTCAGCTGGGTTTCCTTTTTAGTAGACTTGCATAGTGTTGTGTTGCTGATAAATAAAGAACTTTCTAGAGTGGCAGGAAGGGAGAGTAAAGGAGCAGGACCAACGGGAATGAGAAAGAAGAGATTCTGAACAGGCTGTTTTCTGTAAATCTCTCAGCACAAGTAGTGTTTTATCACATTTGTTTTTAACTTCTTTTGCTAAGGAGAGAAGCTGAAAACTACATTCTCACTGATGACTCTCAGAAGTCATTCACTCATTATCAACTCTGACTTGAGGGACTCTTTGTTTCAAAAAATGAAAAGAATCAGCAGCTGTTCACATGTCTTCTCAGTCATAGATGCCAAAGTGGGTTATTAGCAGAAGGATGTTTTTCAGGCTGTAAATCTCAGAATTCAAGTATTTTATGGATTTTAAAATAAGTCAATGATATATGAGTGCATAGCCATCTAGATTGAAAGAGTATGCAAAATATGACATTTAGAAGTGTGTTTATTTGTACAGCTATCATACAAAGGTCATATACGTGATGCATTTGTCTTCTTAAAACAGACTTCAATCCACCACAGTTGTCGCAAGTTTTTATGACAGG
This sequence comes from Intellagama lesueurii, assembly GCA_037013535.1. NCBI lineage: Eukaryota > Metazoa > Chordata > Lepidosauria > Squamata > Agamidae > Intellagama > Intellagama lesueurii. The sequence continues at coordinate 206,242,956 of JBAJHW010000002.1, forward strand.
TTTGTTTTACCTTGCTCCTGCTGCTGCTAAGGAAAACAATTTGTGAATACATGAGGATATTTATGGAAATGATGACTCATGGAAAAGTAACATTTAAGACCAAAAAGATGCTTGCTTTGTTCAAAAAGTAAAGATGTCAACATTTGTTCCTAGGTGATTGTGAAAACAAGAACAGAGTATCAACCAGACCAGAAGAACAAAGGAAAACTCAGAGTGCCCAAAATTGCTGAATTCACAGTCAGTTTCACTGATGGTGTAACAGAAAGATTAAAGGTAAGAAATGCTAATTGCTAGCTAGCTATGTTCTGTGCTAATTTTCACAGAATAATTAATAGGTTGCAGCTGTCATGATTCAGGTTCTAAAATAACTTAACTCAAGACAAAAGTACACATTATGTTGGTGATTAGGGATTAGAACTCTCTCCTTTTCCTTCAAAAAAGAAAAGAAAAACAACACAGCTTCAGGGCAGAATGACTTTTGGATTAGATCTGGATTAGAGCCATGGCAGGGGAGGGGAGGGGAGGGGAGGGGCTCAGCCCCTGTCCCTCAGCCCCTCTCCCTTCCCTGTACTACAGCCCTGACAAAATTCCTCTTCTGCTGGTATGAGTCATGGAGGAAGGTATGAGCACAGGACAAGGGGTTAACTGCCCCTTCTCCCCACACCAAAAACCGGTTCCAAATCATCCCTTGCTCTGCCATGACTGTTTTCTGAAGAACCAAATTGCACTGAGAGATCCAACCGCAGACCCCCAGCACAACATGTAATTTAGCCTTCAGTGCTGATCTGACCTGCTTTCCAGTTCCCGGTCATGTACATTGAGTTGAGCTTCGTTTTCACAAAAAAAGGTTGAATTAAATTAGTTTGTGAAAGAACATGGCATTAGCTTTATTGTTCAGCTTCTTGGTACTTACACCAGCCCACACAGTTGCAGAAAACCTATTTTCCTCCATGACCCTGAAGTTAAGGTAGTTTTTTTGTTCATTTGTCAGCAAGTGAACTTTAAATTAAACTGAGATCTTGGCCCATCCATGTCTTTTTGGTGCAAGGGTTTTGAACACAAGCTGATCATAAAAGCCTCGAGAGAGCGGAAGAGGAAGAAGAACTGCATGTGCAACAGACTGATCCTGTGCTGAAGTGCACAATAATGTCAATGATGCATAATGATGTTAACAACACAGTGATGTTCAGGAACGATGACCAGGCACTGTCGTCTGTATTAGGTAGCAGGAGCAAGTGTGCCTTTTTCTTTCTTTTTTTTTCTTTTCAAAACTGAATTTGGACCTTGACTTCTATGTGCAGCCTATTCTTCCTTGTGTACGATTCTTTGTAAAGAAAACCCATTGTGTTCATAAGAGGATTTACTTTGAAGTGTGCAGAAAGGTTTGCTGCCTTACTCCCAGTTCAGAGGTAGCATGATGGCACCGTGGTTTCTTATTAAGATGGTTCTTAGCTCACATGCTTCCCCTTTTGCCTCTCCCTCTTTCATGCCTGCAACAAGGAGATCAGAAATGTCCACTTGTGGGTGTAAGCTCAACACTGCTATTTGGTCCCATGTGGTCTAATTGGGCCCATGGACATTCGTTATCCATCCTGCAGTGTTCAAGCCTTGTAGTGCAGAACTGGGAAGAGGAAAGCCAGAGGGGGGGATATCTGAGAGTTGTCGTCCAAACAACTTATTTTCCAAACTCTGAGATTCTTCTGATTTTATTTCCAATCACTCACCAGAGATTCCCCTCCTGGTTTTCCTCCTCTCTTTTCTGGAAGGGAAGAGGAGGACCAAAGCCAGTTACATGCCTTGGACTGTGCTTTGAATCTGGGATAAAGTTGATGCAGTGCCCGAGTGTTGGTCCAACCCCCCCCCCCCAAATCTGCAGCCCTTTATATTTAGCAAATATATTTGATATGTTTTACATGCTGAATATTATTCTGAAGTGTTGCGCTGTTTATGATGG